>CM075966.1:24598052-25924719 GCA_038048745.1 Coluber constrictor foxii | reverse complement strand
TCTACCTTATATCTATTTATAATCTATTTATCTATGTATCTAACTATGTATCATCTGTCTCTCTATCTATCTATCTATCATCTATCTATCTATCTATCTATCTATCTATCTATCTATCTATCTATCTATCTATCTTCTATCGTCTATCATCTTTCTATCTATCTATCTATCTATCTATCTATCTATCTATCTATCTATCTATCTATCTATCTATCTATCTATCTATCTATCTATCTATCATCTATCTATCGTCCATCATCTATTTATCTATCTATCTATCTATCTATCTATCTATCTATGTCTGTCTGTCTGTCTGTTTGTCTGTCTATCTATCTATCTATCTATCTATCTATCTATCTATCTATCTATCATCTATGTATCTATCTATGTATCTATCATCTATCTATCTATCTATCTATCTATCTATCTATCTATCTATCTATCTATTATCTATCTATTATCTATCTATGTATCTATCTGTCGTCTATCTTATATCTATTTATAATCTATTTATCTATGTATCTAACTATGTATCATCTGTCTCTCTATCTATCTATCTATCTATCTATCTATCTATCTATCTATCTATCTATCTATCTTCTATCGTTTATCATCTATCTATCTATCTATCTATCTATCTATCTATCTATCTATCTATCTATCTATCTATCTATCATCTATCTATCGTCTATCATCTATTTATCTATCTATCTATCTATCTATCTATGTCTGTCTGTCTGTCTATCTATCTATCTATCTATCTATCTATCATCTATGTATCTATGTATGTATCTATCATCTATCTATCTATCTATCTATTATCTATCTATTATCTATCTATGTATCTATCTGTCGTCTATCTTATATCTATTTAAAATCTATTTATCTATGTATCTAACTATGTATCATCTGTCTCTCTCTATATCTATCTATCATCTATCGTCTATCATGTATCTATTTATCGACCATATATTTATCTATGTATCTATCTATCTATATCATCTATCTATCAATCTCCTGCCTGTCAATCTATGTATCTATCTATTTACTTTTCAACTCTTTTTCTATCTAAATATCTATCTATCTATCTATCTATCTATCTACTTTTCTTCTATCTATCTATCTATCTATCTATCTATCTATCTATCTATCTATCGTCTATCGTCTATCATCTATTTATCTATCTATCTATCATCTATGTATCTATCTATGTATCTATCATCTATCTATCTATCTATCTATTATCTATCTATTATCTATCTATGTATCTATCTGTCGTCTATCTTATATCTATTTAAAATCTATTTATCTATGTATCTAACTATGTATCATCTGTCTCTCTCTATATCTATCTATCATCTACCGTCTATCATGTATCTATTTATCGACCATATATTTATCTATGTATCTATGTATCTATATCATCTATCTATCTATCTCCTGCCTGTCAATCTATGTATCTATCTATTTACTTTTCAACTCTTTTTCTTTCTAAATATCTATCTATCTCTCTATCTATCTATCTATCCATCTACTTTTCTTCTATATATCTATCTATCATCTATCTATCTATCTATCTATCTATCTATCTATCTATCTATCTATCTATCTATCTATCGTCTAATATCTATCTATCATCTATCTATCTATCTACTTATCAAATATCGATCTATCTATCTATCTATCTATCTATCATCTATCTATCTATCTATCTATCTATCTATCTATCTATCTATCTATCTCTCTTCTATAATCTATCTAAATATCT
Organism: Coluber constrictor foxii; assembly: GCA_038048745.1. Classification (NCBI taxonomy): domain Eukaryota; kingdom Metazoa; phylum Chordata; class Lepidosauria; order Squamata; family Colubridae; genus Coluber; species Coluber constrictor. The sequence goes on along the minus strand of CM075966.1, from coordinate 25,922,951 downwards.
ATCCATCAATCTATTTTTCATCTATCTATCTATCTATCTATCTATCTATCTATCTATCTATCTATCTATCTATCTATCTATCTAATTTTCTTCTATCTATCTATCTATCTATCTATTTATCGTCTAATATCTATCTATCTATCTATTTATCAAATATCTATCTATCATCTACCCATTTATCTATCACCTATCATCTATCTATCTGTCTATGTATCTATCTATGTATCTATCTATCTATCTATCTATCTATCTACTTATCAAATATCTATCTATCTATCATCTATCTATCTATCTATCTATCTATCTATCTATCTATCTATCGCCTATCATCCATCTATCTCTCTCTCTCTCTCTCTCTTCTATAATCTATCTAAATATGTATCCATCTCTCTACTTTTCATCTATCTATCTATCTATCTATCTATCATCTCTCTCTCTCTCTCTCTCTATTATCTATCTATGTATCTATCTATCGTCTACCTTATATCTATTTACAATCTATTTATCTATGTATCTAACTATGTATCATCTGTCTCTCTATCTATCTATCTATCATCTATCTATCATCTATGTATCTATCTATGTATCTATCATCTATCTATCTATCTATCTATTATCTATCTATTATCTATCTATGTATCTATCTGTCGTCTATCTTATATCTATTTAAAATCTATTTATCTATGTATCTAACTATGTATCATCTGTCTCTCTCTATATCTATCTATCATCTATCGTCTATCATGTATCTATTTATCGACCATATATTTATCTATGTATCTATCTATCTATATCATCTATCTATCAATCTCCTGCCTGTCAATCTATGTATCTATCTATTTACTTTTCAACTCTTTTTCTATCTAAATATCTATCTATCTATCTATCTATCTATCTATCTATCTACTTTTCTTCTATCTATCTATCTATCTATCTATCTATCTATCTATCTATCTATCTATCTGTCTATCGTCTATCGTCTATCATCTATTTATCCATCTATCTATCTATCTATCTATCTATCTATCTATTTATCTACTTTTCATCTATCCATCTATCTATCTATCGTCTGTCACCTATTTTTCTATCATCTATTTATCTATCTATCTATCTATCTATCTATCTATCTATCTATCTATCTATCTATCTATCTATGTCTGTCTGTCTATATATCTATCTATCTATCTATCTATCATCTATGTATCTATCTATGTATCTATCATCTATCTATCATCTATCTATCTATCTATTATCTATCTATTATCTATCTATGTATCTATCTGTCGTCTATCTTATATCTATTTAAAATCTATTTATCTATGTATCTAACTATGTATCATCTGTCTCTCTCTATATCTATCATCTATCGTCTATCATGTATCTATTTATCGACCATATATTTATCTATGTATCTATGTATCTATATCATCTATCTATCTATCTCCTGCCTGTCAATCTATGTATCTATCTATTTACTTTTCAACTCTTTTTCTTTCTAAATATCTATCTATCTCTCTATCTATCTATCTATCCATCTACTTTTCTTCTATATGTCTATCTATCATCTATCTATCTATCTATCTATCTATCTATCTATCTATCTATCTATCTATGTATCTATATATCTATCATCTATTTCTCTATCTACGTTTCATCTATCTATCTATCTATCTATCTATCTATCTATCTATCTATCTATCTATCGTCTAATATCTATCTATCATCTATCTATCTATCTATCTATCTACTTATCAAATATCTATCTATCTATCTATCAATCTATCTATCTATCTATCTACTTTTCATCTATCTATCTATCTATCTATCTATCTATCTATCTATCTATCTATCGTCTAATATCCATCTATCTATCATCTATCATCTATCTATCTATCTATCTATCTATCTATCTATCTATCTATCTCTCTCTCTCTCTCTCTCTCTCTCTTCTATAATCTATCTAAATATCTATCCATCAATCTATTTTTCATCTATCTATATATCTATCTATCTATCTATCTAACATCTATCTATCGTCTAATATCCATCTATCTATCATCTATCATCTATCTATTTATCTATCATATATTTATCTCTTTATCTATCTATCTATGTCTATCATCTATCTATCTATCTATCTATCTATCTATCTACTTTACATCTATCCATCTATCTATCATCTATCTATCTATCTATCTATCTATCTATCTATCTATCTATCTATCTTTCTATCGTCTATCATCTATCTGTCTGTCTGTCTATCTATCTATCATGTATGTACTTTTCATCTATATCTATCTATCTATCTATCTATCTATCTATCTATCTATCTATCTATCTATCTATCTATCGCCTATAATCCATCCATCTATCTCTCTCTCTCTCTCTTCTATAATCTATCTAAATATGTATCCATCTCTCTACTTTTTATCTATCTCTCTATCTCTCTATCATCTATGTATCTCTCTATCTATCTATCTATCATCTCTCTCTATCTATCTATCTATTATCTATCTATGTATCTATCTATCGTCTACCTTATATCTATTTATAATCTATTTATCTATGTATCTAACTATGTATCATCTGTCTCTCTATATATCTATCTATCATCTATCTATCTATCTATCTATCTATCTATCTATCTATCTATCTTCTATCGTCTATCATCTATTTATCTATCTATCTATCTATCTATCTTCTATCGTCTATCATCTATTTATCTATCTATCTATCTATCTATCTATCTATCTATCTATCTATCTATCTATCTATCTATCTATCATCTATCTATCGTCTATCATCTATCTATCTATCTATCTATCTATCTATCTATCTATCTATATCTATCTATCTATCTATCTATCTATCTATCTATCTATCTTTATCATCTGTCTGTCTGTCTGTCTATCTATCTATCTATCTATCTATCTATCTATCTATCTATCTATCTATCTATCATCTAATTTTCTTCTATCTATCTATCTATCTATCTATCTACTTTTCATCTATCCACCTATCTATCATCTATCTATCGTCTATCATCTATCTATTTATCTATCATATATTTATCTCTTTATCTATCTATCTATGTCTATCATCTATCTATCTATCTATCTATTTATCTTTCTATCTATCTATCTACCTATCTATCTACTTTTCATCTTTCCATCTATCTATCATCTATCTATCTATCTATCTATCTATCTATCTATCATATATTTATCTCTTTATCTATCTATCTATCTATCTATCTATCTATCTAATATCTATCTATCGTCTACTATCCATCTATCTATCATCTATCTATCTATCTACTTATCAAATATCTATCTATCTATCTATCTATTTTTCATCTATCTATCGTCTATCATCTATCATCTATCTATTTATCTATCATATATTTATCTCTCTATCTATCTATCTATCTATCTATCTATCTATCTATCTATCTATCTATCTATCTATCATCTATCTATCTATCTAGTTTTCATCTATCCATCTATCTATCATCTATCTATCTATTGTCTAACATGTATCTCTTTATCTATGATATATTTATCTATGTATCTATCTATGTATCTATCTTTCTATCTATCTATCTATCTATGTCTATCTATCTATCTTCTGCTGTCTGTCAATCTATGTATCTATCTATTTACTTTTCAACTATGTTTTCTATCTAATTATCTATCTATCTATCCGTCTGTCTGTCTGTCTGTCTGTCTATCTATCTATCTATCTATCTATCTATCTATCTATCTATCTATCTATCTATCAGTCCATCCATCTATCTATCATTCTATCTGTCATCTAATTTTCTTCTATCTATCTATCTATCATCTAATATCTATGTATCTATCTTCTATCATCTATCTATCTATCTATCTATCTATCTATCTATCTATCTATCTATCTATCTATCTATTTACTTATCAAATATCTATCTATCATCTTTCCATTTATCTATCGCCTATCATCTATCTATCTGTCTATCTATCTACCTATCTATCTATTTACTTATCAAATATCTATCTATCATCTATCTATCTATCTATCGCCTATCATCCATCCATCCATCTATCTATCTATCTATCTATCTATCTATCTATCTATCTATCTATCTATCTATCTATCTATCTATCTCTTCTATAATCTATGTAAGTATGTATCCATCTCTCTCCTTTTCATCTATCTCTCTATCTCTCTTTCTCTCTATCATCTATCTATCTATCTATCTATCTATCATCTATCTCTCTTCTATAATCTATCTAAATATCTATCCATCTATCTATTTTTGATCTATCTATCTATCTATCTATGCCTATCATCTGTCTATTATCTACCTATCTATTTATCTGTCTATCTATCTATCTATCTATCTATCTATCTATCTATCTATCTATCTATCTATCGTCTATCATGTATTTATCTATGTATCTATCTATCTATGGATTTATCTACTTTTCATCTATCCATCTATCTATCTATCGTCTGTCACCTATTTATCTATCATCTATTTATCTATGTATCTATCTATGTCTATCATCTATCTATCTATCTATCTATCTATCTATCTATCTATCTATCTATCTATCTATCTATCATCTATCTATCATCTATGTATCTATTTATGTATCTATCATCTATCTATCTATCTATCATCTATCTATCTATCTATCTATCTATCTATCTATCTATCTATCTGTCGTCTATCTTATATCTATTTATAATCTATTTATCTATTTATCTAACTATGTATCATCTGTCTCTCTCTATATCTATCTATCATCTATCGTCTATCATGTACCTATTTATCGATCATATATTTATCTATGTATCTATCTATATCATCTATCTATCTATCTATCTATCTATCTATATTTATCATCTGTCTGTCTGTCTATCTATCTATCTATCTATCTATCTATCTATCTATCTATCATATAATTTTCTTCTATCTATCTATCTATCTACTTTTCATCTATCCACCTATCTATCATCTATCTATCGTCTATCATCTATCTATTTATCTATCATATATTTATCTCTTTATCTATCTATCTATCTATCTATCTATCTATCTATCTATCTATCTATCTATGTCTATCATCTGTCTGTCTGTCTATCTATCTATCTATCTATCTATCTATCTATCTATCTATCTATGTATCATCTAATTTTCTTCTATCTATCTATCTATCTATCTACTTTTCATCTATCCACCTATCTATCATCTATCTATCTATCGTCTATCATCTATCTATTTATCTATCATATATTTATCTCTTTATCTATCTATCTATGTCTATCATCTATCTATCTATCTATCTATCTATCTATCTATCTATCTATCTATCTTTCTATCTATCTATCTATCTACTTTTCATCTATCCATCTATCTATCATCTATCTATCTATCTATCTATCTATCTATCTATCATATATTTATCTCTTTATCTATCTATCTATCTATCTATCTATCTATCTATCTATCTATCTATCTATCTATGTCTATCATCTATCTATCTATCTATCTATCTATCTATCTATCTATCTATCTATCTATCTATCTATCTAATTTTCTTCTATCTATCTATCTATCTATCTACTTATCGTCTAATATCTATCTATCTATCTATTTATCAAATATCTATCTATCATCTATCCATTTATCTATCACCTATCATCTATCTATCTGTCTATGTATCTATCTATGTATCTATGTATCTATCTATCTATCTATCTATCTATCTATCTATCTATTTACTTATCAAATATCTATCTATCATCTATCTATCTATCTATCTATCTATCTATCTATCTATCTATCGCCTATCATCCATCCATCTATCTATCTCTCTCTTCTATAATCTATCTAAATATGTATCCATCTCTCTACTTTTTATCTATCTCTCTATCTCTCTATCTCTCTATCATCTATGTATCTCTCTATCTATCTATCTATCATCTCTCTCTCTCTATCTATCTATTATCTATCTATGTATCTATCTATCGTCTACCTTATATCTATTTATAATCTATTTATCTATGTATCTAACTATGTATCATCTGTCTCTCTATATATCTATCTATCATCTATCTATCTATCTATCTATCTATCAATCTATCTATCTATCTATCTATCTATCCATCGTCTATCATCTATTTATCTATCTATCTATCTATCTATCTATCTATCTATCTATCTATCATCTATCTATCTATCTATCTATCATCTATCTATCGTCTATCATCTATTTATCTATCTATCTATCTATCTATCTATCTATCTATCTATCTATCTATCATCTATGTATCTATCTATGTATCTATGTCGTCTATCTTATATCTATTTAAAATCTATTTATCTATGTATCTAACTATGTATCATCTGTCTCTCTTTATATCTATCTATTATCTATCGTCTATCATGTATCTATTTATCGATCATATATTTATCTATCTATCTATCTATCTATATCATCTATCTATCTATCTCCTGCCTGTCAATCTATGTATCTATCTATTTACTTTTCAACTCTTTTTCTATCTAAATATCTATCTATCTATCTACTTTTCTTCTATCTATCTATCTATCTATCTATCTATCTATCTATCTATCTATCTATCTATCTATCTATCTATCTATTTTTCTATATCTCGTCTATCATCTATCTATTTATCTATCATTTATTTATCTATGAATCTATATATCTATCATCTATTTCTCTATCTACCTTTCATCTATCTATCTATCTATCTATCTATCTATCTATCTATCTATCTATCTATCTATCTATCGTCTAATATCTATCTATCATCTATCTATCTATCTATCTATCTACTTATCAAATATCTATCTATCTATCTATCTATCTATCTACTTTTCATCTATCTATCTATCTATCTATCTATCTATCATCTATCGTCTAATATCCATCGATCTATCATCTATCTATCTATCTATCTATCTACTTATCAAATATCTATCTATCTATCTATCTATCTATCTATCTATCTATCTATCATCTATCTATCTATCTATCTATCTATCTATCTATCGTCTATCATCTATTTATCTATCTATCTATCTATCTATCTATCTATCTATCTATCTATCTATTTATCTACTTTTCATCTATCCACCTATCATCTATCTATCGTCTATCATCTATCTATTTATCTATCATATATTTATCTCTTTATCTATCTATCTATGTCTATCATCTATCTATCTATCTATTTATCTATCTTTCTATCTATCTATCTATCTACATTTCATCTATCCATCTATCATCTATCTATCTATCTATCTATCTATCTATCTATCTATCATATATTTATCTCTTTATCTATCTATCTATCTATCTATCTATCTATCTATCTATCTATCTACGTCTATCATCTATCTATCTATCTATCTATCATCTATCTATCTAAATATGTATCCATCTCTCTACTTTTCTTCTATCTATCTCTCTATCTATCTATCTATCTATCTATCGTCTAATATCTATCTATCTATCTATTTATCAAATATCTATCTATCATCTATCCATTTATCTATCACCTATCATCCATCTATCTATCTATCTATCTATCTATCTATCTATCTATCTATCTATCTATCTATCTATCTATCTATCTATCGCCTATCATCCATCCATCTATCTCTCTCTTCTATAATCTATCTAAATATGTATCCATCTCTCTACTTTTTATCTATCTCTCTATCTCTCTATCTCTCTATCATCTATGTATCTCTCTATCTATCTATCTATCATCTCTCTCTCTCTCTCTATCTATTATCTATCTATGTATCTATCTATCGTCTACCTTATATCTATTTATAATCTATTTATCTATGTATCTAACTATGTATCATCTGTCTCTCTCTATATGTATCTATCATCTATCGTCTATCATGTATCTATTTATCGACCATATATTTATCTATGTATCCATCTATCTATATCATCTATCTATCTATCTCCTGCCTGTCAATCGATGTATCTATCTATTTACTTTTCAACTCTTTTTCTTTCTAAATATCTATCTATCTCTCTATCTATCTATCTATCTATCTATCTACTTTTCTTCTATATATCTATCTATCATCTATCTATCTATCTATCTATCGTCTAATATCTATCTATCATCTATCTATCTATCTATCTATCTATCTATCTATCTATCTATCTATCTACTTATCAAATATCTATCTGTCTATCAATCTATCTATCAATCTATCTATCTATCTACTTTTCATCTATCTATCTATCTATCTATCTATCATCTATCTATCTATCTATCTATCTATCTATCTATCTATCTATCTATCTATCTATCTATCTATCATCTATCTATCGTCTATCATCTATTTATCTATCTATCTATCTATCTATCTATCTATCTATCTATCTATCTATCTATCTACTTTTCATCTATCCACCTATCTATCATCTATCTATCGTCTATCATCTATCTATTTATCTATCATATATTTATCTCTTTATCTATCTATCTATGTCTATCATCTATCTATCTATCTATCTATCTATCTATCTATCTATCTATCTATCTTTCTATCTATCTATCTATCTACATTTCATCTATCCATCTATCTATCATCTATCTATCTATCTATCTATCTATCTATCTATCTATCTATCTATCTATCTATCTATCTATCATATATTTATCTCTTTATCTATCTATCTATCTATCTATCTATCTATCTATGTCTATCATCTATCTATCTATCTATCTATCTATCATCTATCTATCTATCTATCTATCTATCTATCTATCTATCTATCTATCTAATTTTCTTCTATCTATCTATCTATCTATCTATCTATCTATCTATCTATTTATCGTCTAATATCTATCTATCTATCTATTTATCAAATATCTATCTATCATCTATCCATTTATCTATCACCTATCATCTATCTATCTATCTATCTATCTATCTATCTATCTATCTATCGCCTATCATCCATCCATCTATCTCTCTCTCTCTCTCTTCTATAATCTATCTAAATATGTATCCATCTCTCTACTTTTTATCTATCTCTCTATCTCTCTATCTCTCTATCATCTATGTATCTCTCTATCTCTCTATCTATCTATCATCTCTCTCTCTATCTATTATCTATCTATGTATCTATCTATCGTCTACCTTATACCTATTTATAATCTATTTATCTATGTATCTAACTATGTATCATCTGTCTCTCTATCTATCTATCTATCATCTATCTATCTATCTATCTATCTATCTATCTATCTATCTATCTATCTTCTATCGTCTATCATCTTTCTATCTATCTATCTATCTATCTATCTATCTATCTATCTATCTATCTATCATCTATCTATCGTCCATCATCTATTTATCTATCTATCTATCTATCTATCTATGTCTGTCTGTCTGTCTGTCTGTCTGTCTGTCTGTCTATCTATCTATCTATCTATCTATCTATCTATCTATCTATCTATCATCTATGTATCTATCTATCTATCTATCATCTATCTATCTATCTATCTATCTATCTATCTATCTATCTATTATCTATCTATTATCTATCTATGTATCTATCTGTCGTCTATCTTATATCTATTTATAATATATTTATCTATGTATCTAACTATGTATCATCTGTCTCTCTATCTATCTATCATCTATCTATCTATCTATCTATCTATCTATCTATCTTCTATCGTCTATCATCTATCTATCTATCTATCTATCTATCTATCTATCTATCTATCTATCTATCTATCTATCATCTATCTATCGTCTATCATCTATTTATCTATCTATCTATCTATCTATGTCTGTCTGTCTGTCTGTCTATCTATCTATCTATCTATCTATCTATCATCTATGTATCTATGTATGTATCTATCATCTATCTATCTATCTATCTATTATCTATCTATTATCTATCTATGTATCTATCTGTCGTCTATCTTATATCTATTTAAAATCTATTTATCTATGTATCTAACTATGTATCATCTGTCTCTCTCTATATCTATCTATCATCTATCGTCTATCATGTATCTATTTATCGACCATATATTTATCTATGTATCTATCTATCTATATCATCTATCTATCAATCTCCTGCCTGTCAATCTATGTATCTATCTATTTACTTTTCAACTCTTTTTCTATCTAAATATCTATCTATCTATCTATCTATCTATCTACTTTTCTTCTATCTATCTATCTATCTATCTATCTATCTATCGTCTATCGTCTATCGTCTATCATCTATTTATCTATCTATCTATCATCTATGTATCTATCTATGTATCTATCATCTATCTATCTATCTATCTATTATCTATCTATTATCTATCTATGTATCTATCTGTCGTCTATCTTATATCTATTTAAAATCTATTTATCTATGTATCTAACTATGTATCATCTGTCTCTCTCTATATCTATCTATCATCTATCGTCTATCATGTATCTATTTATCGACCATATATTTATCTATGTATCTATGTATCTATATCATCTATCTATCTATCTCCTGCCTGTCAATCTATGTATCTATCTATTTACTTTTCAACTCTTTTTCTTTCTAAATATCTATCTATCTCTCTATCTATCTATCTATCCATCTACTTTTCTTCTATATATCTATCTATCATCTATCTATCTATCTATCTATCTATCATCTATCTATCTATCTATCTATCGTCTAATATCTATCTATCATCTATCTATCTATCTACTTATCAAATATCGATCTATCTATCTATCTATCTATCTATCTATCTATCATCTATCTATCTATCTATCTATCTATCTATCTATCTATCTATCTCTCTCTCTTCTATAATCTATCTAAATATCTATCCATCAATCTATTTTTCATCTATCTATCTATCTATCTATCTATCTATCTATCTATCTATCTAATTTTCTTCTATCTATCTATCTATCTATCTATCTATCTATCTATTTATCGTCTAATATCTATCTATCTATCTATTTATCAAATATCTATCTATCATCTACCCATTTATCTATCACCTATCATCTATCTATCTGTCTATGTATCTATCTATGTATCTATCTATCTATCTATCTATCTACTTATCAAATATCTATCTATCTATCATCTATCTATCTATCTATCTATCTATCTATCTATCTATCTATCGCCTATCATCCATCTATCTCTCTCTCTCTCTCTCTCTTCTATAATCTATCTAAATATGTATCCATCTCTCTACTTTTCATCTATCTATCTATCTATCTATCTATCATCTCTCTCTCTCTCTCTCTCTATTATCTATCTATGTATCTATCTATCGTCTACCTTATATCTATTTACAATCTATTTATCTATGTATCTAACTATGTATCATCTGTCTCTCTATCTATCTATCTATCATCTATCTATCTATCTATCTATCTATCTATCTATCTATCTATCTATCGTCTATCATCTATCTATCTATCTGTCTGTCTATCTATCTATCTATCTATCTATCTATCTATCTATCTATCTATCATCTCTCTATGGTCTATCATCTATTTATCTATCTATCTATCTATCTATGTCTGTCTGTCTGTCTATCTATCTATCAATCTATCTATCATCTATGTATCTATCTATGTATCTATCATCTATCTATCTATCTATCTATTATCTATCTATTATCTATCTATGTATCTATCTGTCGTCTATCTTATATCTATTTAAAATCTATTTATCTATGTATCTAACTATGTATCATCTGTCTCTCTCTATATCTATCTATTATCTATCGTCTATCATGTATCTATTTATCGACCATATATTTATCTATGTATCTATCTATCTATATCATCTATCTATCAATCTCCTGCCTGTCAATCTATGTATCTATCTATTTACTTTTCAACTCTTTTTCTATCTAAATATCTATCTATCTATCTATCTATCTATCTATCTATCTATCTATCTATCTACTTTTCTTCTATCTATCTATCTATCTATCTATCTATCTGTCTATCTGTCTATCGTCTATCATCTATTTATCTATCTATCTATCTATCTATCTATCTATCTATCTATCTATCTATCTATTTATCTACTTTTCATCTATCCATCTATCTATCTATCGTCTGTCACCTATTTTTCTATCATCTATTTATCTATCTATCTATCTATCTATCTATCTATCTATCTATGTCTGTCTGTCTGTCTGTCTATATATCTATCTATCTATCTATCTATCATCTATGTATCTATCTATGTATCTATCATCTATCTATCATCTATCTATCTATCTATTATCTATCTATTATCTATCTATGTATCTATCTGTCGTCTATCTTATATCTATTTAAAATCTATTTATCTATGTATCTAACTATGTATCATCTGTCTCTCTCTATATCTATCATCTATCGTCTATCATGTATCTATTTATCGACCATATATTTATCTATGTATCTATGTATCTATATCATCTATCTATCTATCTCCTGCCTGTCAATCTATGTATCTATCTATTTACTTTTCAACTCTTTTTCTTTCTAAATATCTATCTATCTCTCTATCTATCTATCTATCCATCTACTTTTCTTCTATATGTCTATCTATCATCTATCTATCTATCTATCTATCTATCTATCTATCTATCTATCTATGTATCTATATATCTATCATCTATTTCTCTATCTACGTTTCATCTATCTATCTATCTATCTATCTATCTATCTATCTATCTATCTATCGTCTAATATCTATCTATCATCTATCTATCTATCTATCTATCTATCTATCTATCTACTTATCAAATATCTATCTATCTATCTATCTATCTATCAATCTATCTATCTATCTATCTACTTTTCATCTATCTATCTATCTATCTATCTATCTATCTATCTATCTATCGTCTAATATCCATCTATCTATCATCTATCATCTATCTATCTATCTATCTATCTATCTATCTATCTATCTATCTATCTATCTATCTATCTATCTATCTCTCTCTCTCTCTCTCTTCTATAATCTATCTAAATATCTATCCATCAATCTATTTTTCATCTATCTATCTATCTATCTATCTATCTATCTATCTATCTAACATCTATCTATCGTCTAATATCCATCTATCTATCATCTATCATCTATCTATTTATCTATCATATATTTATCTCTTTATCTATCTATCTATGTCTATCATCTATCTATCTATCTATCTATCTATCTATCTATCTATCTATCTATCTATCTATCTATCTATCTACTTTACATCTATCCATCTATCTATCATCTATCTATCTATCTATCTATCTATCTATCTATCTATCTATCTATCTATCTATCTTTCTATCGTCTATCATCTATCTGTCTGTCTGTCTATCTATCTATCATGTATGTACTTTTCATCTATATCTATCTATCTATCTATCTATCTATCTATCTATCTATCTATCTATCTATCTATCGCCTATAATCCATCCATCTATCTCTCTCTCTCTCTCTTCTATAATCTATCTAAATATGTATCCATCTCTCTACTTTTTATCTATCTCTCTATCTCTCTATCATCTATGTATCTCTCTATCTATCTATCTATCATCTCTCTCTATCTATCTATCTATTATCTATCTATGTATCTATCTATCGTTTACCTTATATCTATTTATAATCTATTTATCTATGTATCTAACTATGTATCATCTGTCTCTCTATATATCTATCTATCATCTATCTATCTATCTATCTATATCTATCTATCTATCTATCTATCTATCTATCTTCTATCGTCTATCATCTATTTATCTATCTATCTATCTATCTATCTATCTATCTATCTATCTATCTATCATTTATCTATCGTCTATCATCTATTTATCTATCTATCTATCTATCTATCTATCTATCTATCTATTTATCTACTTTTCATCTATCCACCTATCTATCATCTATCTATCGTCTATCATCTATCTATTTATCTATCATATATTTATCTCTTTATCTATCTATCTATGTCTATCATCTATCTATCTATCTATCTATCTATCTATCTATCTATCTATCTATCTATGTATCTATCTATCGTCTATCTTATATCTATTTATAATCTATTTATCTATGTATCTAACTATGTATCATCTGTCTCTCTATATATCTATCTATCATCTATCTATCTATCTATCTATCTATCTATCTATCTATCATCTATCTATCTATCTATCTATCTTCTATCGTCTATCATCTATTTATCTATCTATCTATCTATCTATCTATCTATCTATCTTCTATCGTCTATCATCTATTTATCTATCTATCTATCTATCTATCTATCTATCTATCTATCTATCTATCTATCTATCATCTATCTATCGTCTATCATCTATTTATCTATCTATCTATCTATCTATCTATCTATCTATTTATCTACTTTTCATCTATCCACCTATCTATCATCTATCTATCGTCTATCATCTATCTATTTATCTATCATATATTTATCTCTTTATCTATCTATCTATGTCTATCATCTATCTATCTATCTATCTATCTATCTATCTATCTATCTATCTATCTATCTATCTATCTTTCTATCTATCTATCTACTTTTCATCTATCCATCTATCTATCATCTATCTATCTATCTATCTATCACATATTTATCTCTTTATCTATCTATCTATCTATCTATCTATCTATCTATCTATCTATCTATCTATCTATCTATCTATCTCTATCATCTATCTATCTATCTATCTATCTATCTATCTAACTATCTATCTATCTAATTTTCTTCTATCTATCTATCTATCTATCTATCTATTTATCATCTAATATCTATCTATCTATTTATCAAATATCTATCTATCATCTATCCATTTATCTATCACCTATCATCTATCTATCTGTCTATGTATCTATCTATGTATCTATCTATCTATCTATCTATCTATCTATCTATCTATCTATTTACTTATCAAATATCTATCTATCATCTATCTATCTATCTATCTATCTATCGCCTATCATCCATCCATCTATCTATCTATCTCTCTCTTCTATAATCTATCTAAATATGTATCCATCTCTCTACTTTTTATCTATCTCTCTATCTCTCTATCTCTCTATCATCTATGTATCTCTCTATCTATCTATCTATCATCTCTCTCTCTCTCTCTATCTATCTATTATCTATCTATGTATCTATCTATCGTCTATCTTATATCTATTTATAATCTATTTATCTATGTATCTAACTATGTATCATCTGTCTCTCTATATATCTATCTATCATCTATCTATCTATCTATCTATCATCTATCTATCTATCTATCTATCTATCTATCATCTATCTATCTATCTATCTTCTATCGTCTATCATCTATTTATCTATCTATCTATCTATCTATCTATCTATCTATCTATCTATCATCTATCTATCGTCTATCATCTATTTATCTATCTATCTATCTATCTATCTATCTATCTATCTATCTATCTATCTATCTATCTATCTACTTTTCATCTATCCATCTATCTATCTATCATCTGTCACCTATTTATCTATCATCTATTTATCTATCTATCTATCTATTTATCTATCTATCATCTATCTATCTATCTATCTATCTATCTATGTCTATCTATCTATCTATCTATCTATCTATCTATCTATCTATCTATCTATCATCTATGTATCTATCTATGTATCTATGTCGTCTATCTTATATCTATTTAAAATCTATTTATCTATGTATCTAACTATGTATCATCTGTCTCTCTTTATATCTATCTATTATCTATCGTCTATCATGTATCTATTTATCGATCATATATTTATCTATCTATCTATCTATCTATATCATCTATCTATCTATCTCCTGCCTGTCAATCTATGTATCTATCTATTTACTTTTCAACTCTTTTTCTATCTAAATATCTATCTATCTATCTATCTATCTATCTACTTTTCTTCTATCTATCTATCTATCTATCTATCTATCTATCTATCTATCTATGTTTCTATATCTCGTCTATCATCTATCTATTTATCTATCATTTATTTATCTATGAATCTATATATCTATCATCTATTTCTCTATCTACCTTTCATCTATCTATCTATCTATCTATCTATCTATCTACTTATCAAATATCTATCTATCTATCTATCTATCTATCTATCTACTTTTCATCTATCTATCTATCTATCTATCTATCTATCATCTATCTATCATCTAATATCCATCTATCTATCATCTATCTATCTATCTATCTACTTATCAAATATCTATCTATCTATCTATCTATCTATCTATCTATCTATCTATCTATCTACTTTTCATCTATCCATCTATCTATCATCTATCTATCTATTGTCTATCATGTATCTATTTATCTATGATATATTTATCTATGTATCTATCTATCTATGTATCTATCTATCTATCTATCTATCTATTTATTTTATTTATTTATTTATTTATCAAATTTCTATACCGCCCTTCTCCTTCCGGACTCAGGGCGGTGAACAGCCAATTAAAAACCAATAACAATACAGTAAGTTAAAACGTATTAAAAGTCCATATAAATTTAGGCTGAAATATATCGGATAAAACACTAAAACTCTAGAAATTTAGATAATTTAAAATAATTTGGAATTTAAAATATTTAAAAATTTTTTACAAATATTTAAAAATATATTAAAAATAGGAGGGATCAGGCAAGTCCAGCAAGTTGGAAGAAATAAGTCTTCAACGCCCGACGAAAGGTCCGGAGGTCGGTGATAGTTCTCAGATCTGGAGGGAGATCGTTCCAGAGGGTGGGGGCAACCACAGAGAATGCTCTCCCCCTGGGGGTCGCCAGCCGACACTGTCTGGCTGACGGCACCCTGAGGAGGCCCTCTCTGTGGGAGCGAACCGGCCGGTGGGAGGGAATAGGTGGCAGAAGGCGGTCCCGTAAGTACCCTGGTCCTAAGCCATGGAGCGCTTTAAAGGTGATTACCAATACCTTGAAACGCACCCGGAAATCAACCGGCAACCAATGCAGCTCACGCAGGAGAGGTGTCACATGGGAGCGCCCTGTCGCTCCCATAATCCCCCGCGCGGCCGCATTCTGTACCAGTTGAAGCCTCCGGATGCATCCCAAGGGGAGCCCCATGTAGAGAGCATTACAGTAGTCCAGGCGAGACGTGACGAGCGCCTGAGTGACTGTGCGCAGGGAGTCCCGATCTAGAAAGGGGCGCAACTGGCGTATCAGGCGGACCTGATAAAAAGCCCCCCTGGCCACAGCTGTCGTATGATCCTCTAATGACAGCCGTGGATCCAGGAGGACGCCCAGGTTGCGCACCCTTTCCGTGGGGGCCAATGATTCGCCCCCAATAACCAACGATGGAGTCAGTTGGCTATATCGGGACGCCGGCAGCCACAGCCACTCGGTCTTGGAGGGGTTGAGTCGAAGCCTGTTTCTCCCCATCCAGACCCGCACAGCTTCAAGGCACTGGGACATCACTTCCACGGCATCGTTGGGGTGGTCTGGGGTGGAAATGTACAGCTGAGTGTCATCAGCGTACTGATGGAATTCCACCCCAAAACCACGGATGATCTCACCCAGCGGCTTTACATAAATGTTGAACAGAAGGGGCGAGAGGACCGACCCTTGTGGCACCCCACATATTAGGCGCCTCGGGGTCGACCGCTGCCCCCCTGTCAACACAGATTGCGACCGGTCGGAGAGGTAGGAGGAGAACCACCGTAAAACGGTGCCTCTCACCCCCAGTCCCTCCAACCGGCGCAACATGATACCATGGTCGATGGTATCAAAAGCCGCTGAGAGGTCTAACAGCACCAGGATAGAGGAATACCCCCTACCCCGGGCCCTCCAGAGATCATCCACCAACGCGACCAATGCCGTTTCAGTGCTGTAACCAGACCTGAAGCCGGACTGGAGCGGGTCTAAATAGACAGCTTCATCCAGGTACCGGGGGAGCTGCCACGCCACCACACTCTCAACAACCTTCGCTAGAAAGGGAAGGTTGGAGACTGGACGGTAATTAGCCAAAACAGCTGGGTCCAGGGAGGGCTTCTTGAGGAGGGGCCTCACCACCGCCTCCTTCAAAGCGGTTGGTAGGGCACCCTCACTCAAAGAAGCGTTTATAATCTCCTGGAGCCAGCCTCGTGTCACCTCCCGGGAGGCCAGCACCAACCAGGAGGGACACGGGTCCAATAAACATGTGGTAGCGTTCAGTCTTCCCAGAATCCTGTCCACGTCCTCGGGAGCCACAGGATCGAACTCAGCCCAGATAACACTCTCAAGACCGGGCTCAGTCACCTCGCCTGAACTAACCCAGTCGGCGGCCAGATCATCCCGAATCTGAGTTATTTTATCATCCAGATATTGAACAAAATCCTCAGCACGTCCCTGCAAGGGATCCTCCCGCGCTCCCAGATGAAGCAGGGAGCGGGTCACCCTAAACAGGGCGGCTGGGCGATTATCTGATGACGCGATAAGAGCGGCGAAATAATTAGATTTCGCTGCTTTTATCGCCACTAAGTAAGTCTTAATATGAGCTCTTACTAGTGTCAAGTCAGACTCAGAGCGACTGGTCCTCCAACCGCTCTCTAGGCGTCTTTTCCGGCGCTTCATCTCCCTCAGCTCCTCGGTGAACCAAGGAGACAAGTGAGTTCGGCGCCGGGTCAGAGGCCGCAAAGGCACGACTCGGTCCAAGGCCCCACCGGCTGCCCTATTCCAGGCAGCCACCAGGTCCTCGGCCGAGTCGCGTGTCAGTGTCTCAGGAAATGGCCCAAGCTCCGTCTGGAACCTATCAGGATCCATCAGGCGCCTGGGGCGGAACCACCTGGTTGGTTCCGCCTCCCTGCGGTGGGGTGCAGCGGTCAGAAAGTCGAGTCGAAGGAGCAAGTGGTCAGTCCATGACAAGGGTTCTATAGCTATGTCCCCAATATCAAGACCACTCAACCACTGACCAGAGACAAAAACTAGATCCAGGGTGTGTCCACCAATGTGAGTCGGGCCCTGAATTACCTGGGTCAGGTCCATGGACGTCATGGAAGCCATGAACTCCCGAGCCATCTCAGATGCTTCCCCGACAGATGGCAAGTTGAAATCCCCCATGACTATAAGCCTGGGGGTACCAACCGCCACCTCGGCTATCACATTGAGAAGCTCGGGCAGGGTCGTTGCCACGTGGCAGGGAGCCAGGTACGTGACTAACAGACCCATCTGCCCACCAGGCCCCACCTCACAAAGATGGACTCACACCCGGCTATCTGAGGTACAGTGGCCTCCCTCGGACCCAGACCCTCTTTAATAACAACCGCTACTCCCCCACCCCTGCCCTGGGCTCTCGGCTGGTGGAATGCAAGAAAACCTGGTGGGCACATCTCCACGAGGGGAACCCCCCCCTCGTGGCCCAACCAGGTCTCGGTGATACCAGCCAGGTCCGCACCCCCCTCTTTAAGAAGGTCACATATGAGAGGGGCTTTATTTACAACGGACCTGGCATTGCACAACAGCAGCCGGAGCCCCGGGTCCTGAGACCCTAGACAACCCGGGGAACAGGAATAGCTCTGGGGACCGGGGCAAGCAATCGCTCGAAGGCAGCGAGTGCGTGCCCCCGCCACACGATATGGTCCCCTGCTCTCGCCATATCTGCCCCTCCCACATAGCGTATTTATCACACAACCCTCTGCAGAGGGCTCAGGAAGAGCCCTCTTACCTCCAGAAACTAGACCCCCAGTGGCATCTAAGACTACCTGGCCTGTCCCTTTCCCCCCTAAATTTTCCCCCAAACCCACACCCTCCCCCACCCCAGAACCCCTTAAAACCCCCGTTAAAAAAGTTCTTAAAAAACCCCTCAGACCCCGTTTTTTCACATGCCACCTCTCGGGGTCCCAAAACCCGTCATTAAGGTAGGCCCTCGATAACGTAGAGGGCCAAACCTGCGAGAGGGGGGAATCTCGCAGGGCAAGAAGCGAAGACCTAGGGAGCATCCAGCAAATAGCAAACAAGAGAATGGGGGGCATGGCATAGGTCCATCATCAGAGTTCGAAAATGTCCTGAGGCAGGCCAGGTCGATCAGGAGAGACGCCGCTACCCTCTCACGGTAGCGGCTAGGAGTCCCCGTATTCTGCCCAGCTGAGGGGATGTCCGGGCCGCCCTCTCACGGCGGTCCAACCAACGGCAGGGGCGTTAGAAAGGTCCAAGTCCAAGGCCACTCTCTCACCGTGGCCTGGCAAAATTCCTCCTGCCGGTATGGCCACCCCTCCGGGTAGGTGACAAAGATCGACTCCATAAGTCCTCCCATGAGTTGGCCTGTTTCAGCGGCCAGCCAGCGGAATGATGGAAGAATGGTAAAAGGCCAAAGTTTAAAATACCGCTCCAACAAAAACGGACAAATAGCAGGGAAAGTGGACAAAAAAGTTCGAGGGCCGGCAAAGACAGGTGGGATGGGAGGGGGGGGGAATGGGCCCATAGGCCCGATGACAAATTGGGCACCGCTGGAGTCGCCGGAGCCATCTTCACACCGTTCAAGTCGTTGGGTCAACAGACCACCTCCAGGCCGCCTCCACGCCAAGATCTTTCGTTTCCATAGGCACTCGCAACCAGGGCACCCACAGATCAGCGCAGGGCCGCCTCCAAAAACAGATGTGACTCATGGCTCTAGCGCCTCCCCGGCGTCCCCCCAGCACGAAGAACTCCCTCCACATACACTTTTTCAGCGGCCACCAGGCACCCTCTCACAGTCGCAGCCACTCGCCGTTCGTTTGCCGCCCTCTCCTCGCAGCTCACCGCCGCGCTGCTATCCCCCGCAGCGCCTCTCAGCTGTTCTTGATTCAAAGACGGGAACTCCGGAAAACACATGGAGGGCTTCGCAGTGACAGCCAGCCCACTCACCGCCGCTGCCACTGCTCGCCACCTCATGCTGCCGCCTGCTACTTGCCTCTCGCTCCCTCGTTGTTTGCTCCTCGCCGCGCCGCGCCGCCATCTTCCGCAGCGCAGCTCAGCGCCTCTCAGCTGTTTCGGCTGCTTCAGGCGGCGGGAGAGACAGGAGCCTCCGGAGACACGCTGGTGGGCTACAAGCCCACCAGCGTAATGGCCATACAGTCCTGGCTATGTCTATCTATCTATCTTCTGCTGTCTGTCAATCTATGTATCTATCTATTTACTTTTCAACTATGTTTTCTATCTAAATATCTATCTATCTATCTATCTATCTATCTGTCTGTCTGTCTGTCTGTCTATCTATCTATCTATCTATCTATCTATCTATCTATCTATCTATCTATCTATCTATCCATCCATCCATCTATCTTTCTATCTATCATCTAATTTTCTTCTATCTATCTATCTATCATCTAATATCTATGTATCTATCTATCTTCTATCATCTATCTATCTATCTATCTATTTACTTATCAAATATCTATCTATCATCTTTCCATTTATCTATCGCCTATCATCTATCTATTTGTCTATCTATCTATCTACCTATCTATCTATTTACTTATCAAATATCTATCTATCATCTATCTATCTATCTATCTATCGCCTATTATCCATCCATCTATCTATCTATCTATCTATCTATCTATCTATCTATCTATCTATCTATCTATCTATCTATCTATCTATCTATCTATCTCTCTTCTATAATCTATCTAAGTATGTATCCATCTCTCTACTTTTTATCTATCTCTCTATCTCTCTATCATCTATCTATCTATCTATCTATCATCTATCTCTCTTCTATAATCTATCTAATTATCTATCCATCTATCTATTTTTGATCTATCTATCTATCTATCTATGCCTATCATCTATCTATCTATCTATCTATCTATCTATCTATCTATCTATCTATATCTATTTTCTATCTATGTGTCTTCTTTCTAGCTATCTATCTATGTATCTACTTTTCATCTATCTATCTATCTATTGTCTATCATCTATGAATCATCTATCTATTTATCTATCATTTATTTATCTATGTACTATCATCGATCTATCTATCTATCTATCTATCTATCATCTATGTATCTATGTATCTATTATCTATCTATCTATCTATCTATCTATCTATCTATCTATCTATCTATCGTCTATCATACATCTATTTATAATCTATTTATCTATGTATCTAACTATGTATCATCTGCTCTCTCTATATCTATCTATCATCTATCTATCTATCTATTATCATCTATCTATCTATCTACTTTTCATCTATCCATCTATCTATCATCTATCTATTTATCTATCTGCTGTCTGTCTATCTATCTATCTATCTATCTATCTACTTTTCAACTATCTATCTATCTAAATATCTATCTATCTACTTTTCATCTATCTATCTATTTATGTATCGCCTATCATCCATCCATCTATCTATCGTCTATCTATCTATCTATCTATCTATCTATCTATCTATCTATCTATCTATCTATCTATCTATCTATCTATCGTCTATCATCTATCTATTTATCTATCATTTATTTATCTATGTATCTATGTATCTATCATCTATCTATCTACTTTTCATCTATCTATCTATCTATTTATCTATCTATCTATCTATCTATCTATCTATCTATCTATCTATCTATCATCTCTCTTCTATAATCTATCTATCTAAATATCTATCCATCTATCTACTTTTCATCTATCCATCTATCATCTGTCTATCTATCTATCTATCTATCTATCTATCTATCTATCTACTTTTCATCTATCCAGCACCCCAATCCTGTCTGGTACTCCCGTAATGCTGCAGGAGTTGTTTAATATTTATTTAATATTTGTTCCACCCATTCCTACAGGTCTAGCCCCTATCTATCTACACTATAACTCTCTGCATAACATTCACCTGAAAGCTATCTGATACTTCCTTGTAT
Organism: Coluber constrictor foxii; assembly: GCA_038048745.1. Classification (NCBI taxonomy): domain Eukaryota; kingdom Metazoa; phylum Chordata; class Lepidosauria; order Squamata; family Colubridae; genus Coluber; species Coluber constrictor. Next base: position 25,900,033 of record CM075966.1, on the reverse strand, counting down.
GATATTTGTTCTGCACATAATCTATCCATTTCTTCCATTCCCACATATAAGTTTCTTGAGTCCGATCTTTTAAATATGCTAAAATCTTCGCCATTTCTGCAAAGCTGGCCACCTTCAAGATCCATTCTTCTATAGTAGGTATAGAGTCTTTTTTCCAATATTGGCCAATCAATAATCTAGCTGCTGTGACCATGTATAATATCATTTTTGTTTCAGTCAATGAAAAATCCTTAACTATAGCCAATAGAAACAATTAAGGAGAAAATTGCAGTTTTTTCTTCAAAACATTTTGCATAACCCACCAGATTTTAATCCAAAAGGCCTTCACTTTCTTGCAAGTCCACCACATATGATAGTATGTAGCATCTAAACAATCACATCTCCAACATTTTGCCTGAACGTTAGGGTACATGCACGATAATTTCTTAGGATCTAGATGCCACCTATAAAACATTTTATAAAAATTTTCTCTCAGGTTCTGTGACTGTGTAAATTTAACATTCTGGACCCATATTTTTTCCCATGTTTCCATCGTAACTGGTTCTGCAAAGTTTTGTGCCCACTTTATCATGCAATCTTTAACCAATTCATTTTCAGAATCTCTTTCTAGCAAAACATTATACACCCTCTTAATATGCATTTGGCCTTTATCTTTTATCTGTTTTACCAAGTCCTCTTCATGCAACATTAAACCAGTTTTTTGATCTTCCCTCCATCTCAATTGAAGTTGATTATACTGTAACCAAGTTAAGATAATCCCTTCTTCCAACAGTGTATTTAATGTCTTTAATTGTAATCTACCCCATCATTAAAAAGTACCTCTTTGTATAAAATCCCCCCGAGTGACTTTATATTTATATTCCGTGTAATATGACCAAGATCCAGCCACAATGGTATTTTGTAATCCAATTTAAGATGGTGCTTCTTCCATACTCTCATCAAAGAGTTTCTAAGTATATGGCTCTTAAATACTTTATCAACTTTATTTTCATAAAATAAATATGCATGCCAGCTGTATTCTAAGTCATGGCCTTCCATATTCATTATTCCAATCTTTGTCATTCCAAACCAATCACTCGCTTGCGTCAACGCTGCTGCTTCATAGTACAATCGTAGGTTTGGAAGTTTAAGGCCACCCCTTTCACGAACATCTTGCATAATTTTCAGTTTAACTCTTGGTTTTTTCTCATTCCAAACAAACTTATTCACTCCTTTTTGCCATTCAGTCAGATGTTTATCATTTTTAAGCACCGGAATCATTTGAAACAAAAATAGGAATCTAGGTAGAACATTCATCTTAACTGCTGCTATTCTTCCAAGTAAAGATAGTTGCAGTTTTTTCCAAGTTTCCATGTCTCTTTGTACCTTTCACCACAACACCTCGTAATTATTTTGGAAAAGTTTTGTATTTGAAGCTACAACTTGAACTCCTAGATATTTCACCTTTGCTACCATTTCAAAGCCTGCCTTCCTTTCGAGTTCCTCCTTTTGACCTTCTGACATATTTTTAACTATCATCTTGGTTTTTTTTCTGATTCAATCTAAATCCTGATACCATACCATATTCTTCTATAATGTCTTTCATCTGGATTACCGATTCCATAGGCCGTGTTAGGGTAACAACCAGATCATCTGCAAATGCCCTTGTTTTATAATCCTCTTGCCTTATAACTATTCCATTCAAAGTACTCGAGTCCCGTATTTTGTTCAACAAGATTTCTAAAGTTAAAATAAACAACAGTGGGGATAGTGGACAGCCTTGTCTTGTTCCTTTTTCTATACTTAAGTTTGTAGTTAAACTTCCATTAATGATAATCTGTGCTCTTGCATAACTGGCATTAATCTGTTGGCTAATACTTTTGCAAAAATTTTATAATCCGTATTCAAGAGAGATATTGGTCTGAAATTTTCCGGTTTTGTAGAACCTGTTTCCTCTTTTGGTATCAATGAAACAAAGGCTGCTTTCCATGAAGGGGGTATTTTACCCCCTTTTTGTATGCTACAAAATAGATCTTTAAGGTATTCAATCATTTCTGCTTGTAAAGTTTTGTAGTACACCGCTGTTAAACCATCCGTCCCTGGAGCTTTAGCTGTTTTCAATTGTTTAATTGCTATAATAATCTCCTCAGTTGTTATTAGCTGATTCATTCTCTCCTTTTGCCCCCTGGAAATTTTCGTAACTCTCCCTTCTTGTAGGTATTTATCTATGAGTTCATTCTGTATGTCATCTTTAGTATATAGCTTTGTATAGTATTCTAAAAAGGCTTTTTTAATTAGACTTTGTTGAAAAACTTCCTTCCCTCCATACTCAATTCTACCAATAACTCGAGAACTCTGTTGTTTCCTCAGTGTATAAGCCAACCACCTGCCCGGTTTGTTAGCATTACAAAATGTATTATGTTTTGCAAATTGTAAATTAGTTGCTGTTTGTTCCGCTATAAGCATTTGAAATTGGTCTTTCAGAAGTTTTATAATTTCTTGTAGTTTTTTATCTGTCGGGTTATTTATCAGTAGTTGTTCCTTTTTCTTTATCTCTCCTTCCATTTCCAATCTTTTCCTTTGCTGATTCAGTTTGTGTTTAAAGTTCATATGAATCAGTACCCCCTGCATATAAGCCTTGCTCGCATCCCAGACAATTTCAATAGGGGTACCCTTATTCAGGTTTAATTCAAAAAATTCTTTCATTTGTTTTTTAAGTTCATTTACATTCTTTTCATATCTAAACAGATTTTCATTTACTCTCCACGATCTTCTCTCATTCTTTCCCATTTCCATTTCTATCCATACCGGGCTATGATCAGTTATAGTCCTCGGGAATATCTTTGTTTTCTTTGTTTTGGAAAGTAGATCAGCTGTAACTAAAATAAAATCAATCCTAGAGAAGGATCGGTGTCTATCTGAAAAGAAAGTAAAGTCCAATTCTTTTGGGTTCTGCTCTCTCCATATATCTTTCAGTTCCAAATCTTCTTTCATATCAAAAAAAATCTGTGGTAATTTAGCACGTGTTGATGACTTTGCCAAACTCTTCTTATCTTTTTTAATGTCTATTACTCCATTCCAATCTCCCATGAGTAAAATAGATCTATAGTCCCATTGTAATATTTTGGAATATAATAATTTATAAAAATTTTCTTGTTGCTGGTTAGGAGCATAAATTCCAATCACCAAAATTGGACCATTTTGTGTATATAATTCAATTGCTAAGTATCTTCCACAATCATCTGCCTCTATAATTTTGGCTGACAATCTTTTGTTTACATAAATCACAACAGAAGTCCATTACTTCTGTTATCTTAATGACGGTGCCTATTTGTTGCTTTCAATTTCTTACTGAATTTTACCTTTACCCCTTTTCCTTTTGGTTTATCCACTCATACCATCTATTCCATACCTTAAAAAATTTTGAGTCTTCCTTGTCTTTTAGCTTCGGTGTTAATTTATCCATTTCTGCACATGTATAAATTTTTTGAATTACTTGCTGCTCTGTTGGCACTCGATCTGTTTTCCAAAATTGTGCTAATGCCAATCTGGCCGCCGTAATTATATGTAATGTTAGGTATTTTATTTCTTTTCTAATATTTTCTTTAATCATACCTAATAAAAAAATTTCTGGTTCTAATTCTATTTCTTCTGCTGTTATTTCTGATATCCAAATTTTTATTTTCTTCCAGTATTTCTTGATTTTTGGGCAAAGCCACCAGACATGAAAGAATGTACCCTGAGCTTCTTTACATTTCGAACATGCTGGATTTAGTTTTGGATACATCTTCACTAACCTCGATGGGGCCAAATACCATCTATACCACATTTTATACTGATTCTCCTTATACGCTACTGATTTAGTTATGCTATAATCGGTTACCCATACCCTTTCCCATTCTTCTAACTGTATGTTACGTCCAATGTTTCTTGCCCATGCTATCATTTGTCCTTTAACCAATTCTTCTGCTAGTCAAATTCTAATAAATATAAGTTTTTGAAATTAATTTTTCTTCCTTCGTTTCCAATAATTTATCTAATCGATTCGGTTTCGGTTCTATTCCTCCTTCCTCTTGATCTTTTCTATATCTTGTTTTTCTTTGTAAATGGGGCCACCAATCTATTAATATTCCTTGTTCTTTAAGTTCTTCCTGTGTTTTCAATAATCCTTGTGAATCCAATATATCCCTATATCTTATTATCTTTTGCTTTGTTAATGTGTTGGGGTGCATTATCGCTTCTATTGTCGATAACCATCCGGGAACTTTCATATAATGTTTATTCTTAATTTCTTGCCATGTGCCAATTAACGAATTTCTAATAATATGGTTATTAAAATGTTTATTTGTTTTGCTCCTGGTATTCCATAAAAAGGCGTGCCACCCCTTCATTAAATCATGTCCTTCTACTTTTAATAATCTTTGATTTTCCAGGTTTACCCATTCTCTAATCTATGTAAGACTTGTTGCTTTATAATATTTTTCCCATGCAGGCAATCCAAATCCACCTCTGGTTCTGTTTTCTTGTAAGATACTTAATTTAATTCTTGGTTTTTTTCCCTCCCACACAAATTTTGTTGTTATTTTATCCAGGTTTTTAAAAAATGTCTTATCCAATTTTATCAGGATTGTTTGGAATAGATAAAGGAGTCTCGGGAGTATATTTGATTTTATCACTGCAATCCTCCCTAATAGAGATAGTTTCAATTTCCCCCATTTTTCTAAGTCTTCTTTTATTTGTTGGACTAACGTTCCATAGTTATTATCCTTTATAGTTGCGCTTCTGGCTGTCAGATTTATCCCTAGGTACTTCACCTTTTTTACTACCTGTAGTCCTGATTCGTTCTCTAATTTCTCTACTTGTTTTGCTATTACATTTTTCGTTATCATCTTCGTCTTCTCTTTATTAATTTTTAAGCCCGCTACTTTTCCAAATTCCTCTATCTCTTTTATTAATTTTGATGTTGTTGTTAATGGATCTTCTATGAAGAATACAAGGTCGTCCGCAAATGCTTGGACCTTGTATTCTTCTCCTTTTACTTTTAGTCCTTTTATTTCTTTATTTGACCTAATTCTTATAAGTAGATTTTCCAGTGTCAAGATAAAAAGTAAAGGTGAAAGCGGACATCCTTGCCGTACTCCTTTATTTATTTCAAAAAATTTAGTAGTGTCTCCATTTACTGATATGCTTGCCTTTTGTTTGGTATATATAGCAGTTATCATTTTTTCAAATCTCTCCCCAAATTTCATATTTTTATTTGATGAATCATGAATTGCCAATTAACCTGATCAAATGCTTTTTGTGCATCCAGAAATATCAGTGCTACCTGTCTTTCTGGATGCATCTCGTAGTATTCTAATACATTGATTACCGTTCTTATATCGTTTTTTATTTGTCTTGTAGTTAAGAAACCATTCTGATCTGGATGTATTCTATGGTTCAATATTTTTTTCATTCCGTTTGCTATTATGTTCATAAAGATTTTGTAGTCTGTATTTAATAAGGAGATCGGTCTGTAATTCTTTATTTGCGTTGTATCTACTCCTTCCTTTGGTATCAGTGAGATATATGCTTCCCTCCATGAGTCTGGTAGCTTTGCCTCTATCAATGCCTCATTATATGTCTCTACTAGTATCCAATTCAGTGTTTCTCCTAAACCTTTATAGAATTCAGTTGGTAAGCCATCAGATCTTGGAGTTTTTTTTTTTTTTGGTTCTTCACTGCTTCCTTTAGCTCCCCTATAGTGATGGCTCTATTTAATATCCCTTTTTCTTCCTCTGTTAATACTGACATTCCTTCCCCAATTAGCTACTGTTCTATTTCTTCGGCTGTCACTTTATCTTGTTCATAAAGTTCTTGATAGAATTGGGTTACTATCTCTTTCTTTTTTTTCTAAGTCCTGTTGCATTTTGCCTTTTTTATCCTGTAGTTGTTGGATTATTCTTTTTTCCTTTTCTTTCCTCAATCTATACGCCAACCACCGCCCTGGCTTATTCGCATGCTCAAAGTGATTCTGTTTTATATATTTCAATGCCATTATGTATTTTCCCTGTTCTAATACGTTCAAATTATGTTTAGCTGTTATCTATTTGCCTCTAATTTGCTCCTCCCCGGGCTATCTTGTAGTTTCCCTTCCCATTTTTTAATCTCATCTTGTACCTCATTATATTCTTTTTCCCTTTCTTTTTTTCGTTTTACGCTTTAAGCTATAGTTAGTCCTCTCACATAAGCCTTAGTTGTATCCCATAAATTGTGGAGGGAGGTATGATATTTTGTGTTATCTTTAAAAGATAATTCTAATTCCTTTTCCATGTATTCAATATATTCTTTTTCTTTCAATATCTGTGTATTCATCATCCATCTACTCTTTTTTTTCTGCTGTCCCTTCCATATCATCATTACTGGATTATGGTCGGCCCAATTGTTCAACATTATTTCTATTTTTTCTATTTCTTGTATCAGTTTTTTAGTTACCCATGCCATATCTAATCTAGACCAGGATTTATGGGGGTTAGAATAATATGTAAAATTCTTTACTTCCGGGTTATAAAATCTCCAGCTATCAACTAGATTTAATTCTTCTACCAAATCCATAAAGGTTCTAGGCCCGTGATGGCGAACCTATGGCACGGGTGCCACAGGTGGCACGCAGAGCCATATCGGTGGGCACGCGAGCTCAGGTCCAGCATGCATGCATGCCCCAGCCAGCTGATTTTCGTGCCTTCTGGGCCCACCAGGAGTCAGGAAACACACTGTTTCCAGCCTCCGGAGAGCCTCTGGGGGGGTGGGGAAGGCCATTTTTGCCCTCCCCAGGCTCCTAGAAAGGCTCTGGAGCCTGGGAAGAGCAAAAAACGGGCCTACTGTGCCATCCTGTGCCAAAAGCGGGGGGAACACGAGGAGGCGGGACGCATAGAATTATGGATGTGGGCACGCGTGTGTATGTGACCCCACCACGCTCCCCCCACTTTTGGCACACAATGGCAAAAAGGTTAGCCATCACTGTTCTAGGCAATACATTTTTCTTCCTTTTATTTCTCTGATGACTTTTATAATTCTTTCTTATGTCCATAATTGCGTTAAAATCACCAATCATACACACATTCTCCATCTTTTGTTCTATTATTTTTCCATGTACTTCTTTATAAAATTCTGTTTGTCCACTATTTGGTGCATATATAGCCACTAGTAAAATACTTTTATAATTAAATTTTACCTCCAACATTAATATTCTTCCTTCTAAATCTACATATTTTAAATTACTTTCTATTCCTTCTTTAACATATACCACAATTTCTCTTTTTTTTTCTTCTGCTAGTGCTGCAAATGATTTACCTAATTTTTTGTTGTTTTTTTTGTTTGTTTTTTTGAGTTTGAAAATCAACTTTATTTGATATAAACAGATAAAAGACAAAAAAGACAAGTCATAAAAAACAATCTTAAGACTAAAAAACGAAGTACATTTCAGTATTACTTTTGTTCTAATATTACTAAGCAAAGGTTTTCTATCTATAACATTTCAATATATAATCATATATATACATTTATCTTCACTTGCCATGATAAGTTTATGTTGACGGTGTAAATTTACTAACTTTGGTCTCTTGATGTATTTATCATCCGTTTTTTTTCCCCTTGTTTGTCAATCCATGCATACCATCTATTCCAAATTTGATAGTAGCGTGAGTCTTCCTTGTTTTTTAATTTTAGAGTTAATCTATCCATCTCTGCGCACCAATATATTTTATGAATTATTTGTTCTTCTGTTGGCAACTTTTTAAATTTCCAATACTGGGCTAGGGTTAATCTTGCTGCTGTAATTATATGTAGTATGATATATTTTATTTCTTTTTAAATTTCTTTTTTAAATATACCTAATAAAAAGATTTCGGGATTTAGGTCTAACTTTTCTTCTGTTATTTCTGTTATCCATTTTCCAATTTTCATCCAGAATTTTTTTATTTTTGGGCAGAGCCACCAAAGATGATAAAATGTTCCTGGGGCTTGTCTACATTTCCAACATGTCGGGTTACAGTTTGGGTACATTTTTGCTAGTCTGGCTGGGGCCAGGTGCCATCTATACCACATCTTATAGTGATTTTCTTTAAATGTTACTGCCTTAGTTATTTTACAATTGTTTTTCCAGATCATTTCCCATTCTTCTAATTTTATACTCCTTCCAATATTCCTGGCCCAGGCTATCATTTGGCCCTTGACTATATTTTCTGCTAGGTCAAATTCAAGTAGATATTTATAAATTTTTGAAACTAATTTTCCTTCTTTTGTTTCTAATGATTTGTCAAGTTGATTGGGCTTTATCTCAACTCCTCCATCTTCCCTATCTTTTTTATATCTGTTTTGTATCAACAAGTACGGCCACCAGTCTATTTTTATGTCCATATCTCTAAGTTCTTCGCGGGGTTTAAGTTTTCCGTCTTTATCTAAAATGTCTCTATATCTTATTATTGTCTGCGTAGATACTGTGTTGGGGTACATTATATTTGGATGTGTTGTTGCCTCGAGTGTGGATAGCCATCCTGGGACTTTTGTGTAGTGTTTGCGTTTTATTTCCATCCATGTTATGATTAAAGAATTTCTTATTATGTGATTTTTAAAATGTTTATATGTTTTGTTTCCTATATTCCATAAGTAAGCATGCCAACCTTTTAATAAATCATGTCCTTCTAATTTCAGTACCCTTTGATTATCTAAATTGACCCAGTCCTTAATCCACATTATGCTTGCGGCTCTGTAGTATGTTTCCCAGGCCGGTAGGCCAAAACCTCCTCTTAATCTATTGTCTTGTAGTATTTTTAAATTTATCCTCGGTTTTTTTCCCTCCCATATAAATTTTGCTGTTAGTTTATTCAAATTTGTGAAAAAAAAAATTTTCTAGTCTAATCGGGATAGTTTGAAACAAGTAGAGGATCCTTGGAAGTATGTTCATCTTTATCGCTGCTATTCGTCCTAGTAGTGATAGCTTTAAATTCCCCCATCTCTCTAAATCCTTTTTAATTTGTTGTATTAGTTCTCCATAATTATTGTCTTTGATTGCTATATTTCTAGTTGTCAAATTTATGCCTAGGTATTTTATTTTTTTTACTATCTGTAGTCCCGATTGTTGTTCTAATTTTCCTATTTGTTTTATATTTAAGTTTTTGGTTAAAATTTTGGTTTTATTTTTATTAATTTTTAGCCCTGCCACCTTGCCAAATTTCTCAATTTCCTCCATTAATTTTATTTGTGTCTCCAATGGATCTTCTATACAGAATACAAGGTCGTCAGCGAAAGCTTGGACTTTGTATTCTTCTCCTTTAACTTTAAGTCCTTTTATATTTTTGTTTGATCTAATTCTCCTGAGCAAGTTTTCCAAAGTTAATATAAAAAGCAGGGGCGAGAGTGGGCATCCTTGTCTTACTCCTCTTCCTATTTCAAAGTGATTTGTTAATTCCCCATTGACTAACAATCTTGCCCTCTGGTTTGTATATATTGTAGATATTATCTTACCAAATTTCTCGCCAAAATTCATATTTTTTATTTGTTGTTTCATAAAGTCCCAGTTGACTCGGTCAAATGCTTTTTGTGCGTCCAGGAAAATAAGGGCTGCTTGTTTCTCTGGGTGTTCTTCGTAGTATTCTATTATGTTTATCACCATTCTTAAATTATTTTTAATCTGTCTTGTCGGTAAGAATCCGTTTTGATCTGAATGGATTTTGTTATTTAATATTATCTTTAGTCTATTTGATATTAAATTCATAAAAATTTTGTAATCTGTATTTAATAATGAGATCGGCCTATAGTTACTAATTTGTGTTGGATCTGTTCCTTCCTTGTGGATTAATGATATATATGCCTCTTTCCAAGATTCTGGTATTTTTGCGTCTTTTAGTGCCTCATTATATACCTCTATTAATATCCCATTTAATGATGTTCCTAATTCTTTATATAATTCTATTGGCAGTCCGTCTGTACCCGGAGTTTTATTGTTTTTTTGTTTCCTAATGATTTCCTGTAATTCTTCTGTTGTAATCTCTCTATTTAACATCTTTTTTTCCTCATCCGTTAATATGGGCATTTGCTCCTCTTTTAAGTATTGATTTATTTCTTCTATTTCTACCTTTTCTTGTTTATATAGATTTTGAAAGAAATTAACTGCTATCTCTTTCTTTTTTTCTGGGCTCTGATGTAGTTTCCCTTCGTTATCTTGGAGTTGATGGATTATTCTTTTTTCCCTCTCCTTTCTTAATTTGTATGCCATCCACCTTCCTGGCTTATTTGCTTGTTCGAATTGGTTTTGTTTTGTGAATTTTAATATATTGATATATTTTTCTTGTTCCAGTATGTTTAGTTTATGTTTGGCGGCCGCCCAGTTAATTCTCATCTGTTCATCTCCTGGTCTTTCCTGTAGCTTCTCTTCACAATTTTTAATCTCATTATAAATTTTATTATATTATTTTCCCCTCTCTTTTTTCTTTTGACTATTGTAGGCTAATGTTATTCCTCTGATATATGCTTTGGTTGTATCCCACAGATTTTGTAAAGATGTTTGGTTTTTATTGTTTTCCTTAAAGAACCATTTCAGTTCTTCCTCTATTCTTTTAACATATTCTTCTTCTTTCACTATTTGCGTATTCATCATCCATCTACCTTTACCTTTCCTCCATCCTCTCCATTCTATTATTAGTGGATTATGGTCAGCCCATTCATTTGCCCCTATTTCTATTGATTGAATTTCTTGTGTTAGGGTCTTCGTAACCCATGCCATATCAATCCTTGACCAAGATTTATGGGGATTGGAGTAATATGTGTATTGTTCCTTTTTAGGATTATATAATCTCCAGATATCTACTAGGTTTAATTCTTCTATAAGGGATAAAATGTTTTCGGAATCAAATTCTTCTTATTATTTTTTTTATTCTGGGTACATCTATAATCTTTTTTAATATCTATAATTGCATTAAAGTCGCCCAGTAAACATACATTCTCAATATTTTGTTCTATTATTTTTTCGTGTAAATTTTGATAAAATTCTTTTTGTTGGCCGTTTGGTGCATATATTCCAACTAGTAATACATTTTTACCTTTAAGATTGACTTCAATCATTACTATTCTTCCTAAGTTATCTACATATTTCAATTTACTTTCTATTTCTTCTTTGACATAAACTGCTATTCCTTTTTTCTTCTCGTCGGCTAATGATATATATAGTTTCCCTAATTTTTTACATTGTAGATACTTTTCTTCATTTTTTCTTATATGAATTTCTTGAAGGCATATTATATCTGCTTTTTGTTTAATTAGTTTTCTAAATGTTTGATTTCTTTTTGCCGGGGAATTGAGTCCATTTATATTTATTGATATGATTTTCAAGTTTTTGTCCATTTTTAGGATTTAGTCCTTTTTCTTTTTATTCCTTTACTTCTTGTCCTTTTTTTTGCTTGTTCTTGTGCTCTTGTTGTTACTCCTTTTTCTTCCTCTTCCTGGATTTCCCCCTCCTCTTCTTTTTCCTTCTCTTTGTTGTTCTCTACACGTACGGTTCCTTGATCTTCTCTTCTCGATGTTGTTTGGTCCCTTCTCCTCGACTCTTCGCCTCTATCATCTGTTCCTTCTTGCTCCATAATCTGATCATATAGGTTTTGGGCTTTTCCTATCGTATCAACTTTTATCTTCCTCCCCTTCCACGTAACTAACACTCCTTCTGGCATCAGCCATCGAAATAATATTTGTTTTTTGTTTAATAGTACTGTGAGAAATCCATAGTCTTTCCTCCACTCTCTAATCCTTTTGGGTATTTGCTTTAGTGTTATTATTTCTTTTTGTTTATAATATATTGGCTCTTCTTTTGCTATTTTAAAGATAATGTCTCTCACCTTCTTCCTTACAAAACGTACGTGGACTTCTCTTGGGAGCCTATGTTGTCTTGCATAGTTCGTATTTACTCTAAACACCTCATCCATTTCATTAATGATCTCATCCTTTTCTCTTTGTAGAATCTCTGCAATTATTTCGGCCATTGTTTGGGTCAGGTCTTCATCTCTTTCTTCCCGCACGTTTTGAAACCGTAGATAGAATGAAGCTCTTTCTAATTCCAATTGCGCTACCGTATTTTCAAGTTCTTCGTTGAGACCGGTCATTTTTACATCTAGTAATTCTATTTTCTTTTCTGTTTGTTCTGACTTCTCCTCTATGGCTGTAATCCTTTGGTCGTTTTTAGAAATCATCTCCTGGATAAGGTCCATTTTCCCATCTAGTTTCTGGATATCTTCTTTAACTGAATTTTTACTTTCATCTAAATCTCTCCTGGTTTCTTCCTGGTTTTTAAACATACATTCCTGCATTTTTTGCATAGTCTCTTGTATGGTAATCAATGTAGTCTGTACTGTCTGCATATTTATAGTCGGAGTTTGTTTTTCGGCTGGGAAAATTGTTTCTATGGTTTTCTGTGTGGCTGGAGATGCCATTAATCCTACTGATGTTGAGATGGCCTTCTTCCCTGTCTTTACCGTTGTTATTGTAGTTGATGACATTTCTTTCAGGGTTTTATATTGTTGTTCTAGAATTTTGTCTACTTTTTCCCAAATTAACATCCGTTTCTCAGTCGAATCAGGACTCTTATTTCCCTTAATATATTACTGTTATATTATTGTTGTTACAATTTTAAATAAAGTTAAATAGTTTCTATTTCAATCGTTCCTCTGCTAAATGCCTTCTTATATTCACTAATTTGATCTTAATCTATATTGCCTTACTGAGTTTTCTTATATTTCTATTATTCCTCTATTAATTCTCTGTTGTTGTATTTAGTTTTCAATACTATTAATTATATTATTCTGACTTATAGTCTATAAATTTCTTGTATAAAAGTCTATATTTTGCAATATACCTTATATAACTATATGACTATATCATACTAAGTGATACTATATAACTATATAATAATATTCTATTACTAAGAAAATTTCTTAATATTACTATTAAATGTTACTAAAAATTAATCTTACTTAAAAAAACACTTAAAAGAAAAAAACATAAAGTCAAATTTACTTATTATTGCAATATTTAAACAATACTAGCTTCAATATATATATATATCAATTAATAGTATTTAAGGTAAGTTAATCTTCTGAAAATATATATATATATGTATGTATGTATGTATTAATATTGCTATAGAAAAATTAATTAAGAGATAATTACAAAATTGGTTTCAATATATATGTCTATTAATTAATGCTATTCAAAGTACATTAATCTTCTAAAAGAAAAGATATTAATATAACTAAAGATAAACTAATTAAGATATAAATGCTTATAAATTACTATAATGTTAAATACACAATGGAAATGTTTGTTATTCTATTTGGAATATATTGAAAATATCTATTAGTATATAAATATGTAAATATATAATAAGATAATAATAATTAAATATTAATATATATAAGTTTCCCTTTAACAGTTAATTACATAGGATCTTCTGTTCTTTCCACCAAATTCCACAAACTTCACTTTATAAGTTTATAGTTCATCAAAGGTCCAACAATGTTTATGTTTATTTCTTTCTTCTTATGGTTAGGAAGTCCAGATAGAAAAAGTTCAAAGATGGCAGTCGTTATTTTACACTTACTTTATGTCCCCAGTTTAGTTGTTGTCTATATTATTTTTCTCCGTTGGTGTAGCTTAATCCAGAAAAGAAAAATTCAGCGTCCTGTTTTCTGTCCTTCTCACTCCAAAATTTATTCTTCCTGGGTATTTTCTCTTTGAGAAGTCTCTTTCGCAGCTGATATTATCGTGTCAGGTTTCGCTGAGTCACTTCGCTCTCCTCGCTGTTTGCCGCCTGTTTCTTTCTGAGTCTCTCTGTCTCTCCGCTACTCCACCGGACTCTAGGGTTGATCTCCTCCTCGCAGAAATCGCCAGTAACAATATTCCAACTTTTGTCCTCTTGCTCACTTCGATCTCCACCCCGTGCTCACTCTTTCGCTTCCTGCTTTAAAGATTTGCAACGACGAGTCTCTGGTCAGGCCAAATTTGCCGACTTCTTCCCGCGTCCGGGATAAGGGCTCTTCTCGGTGCGGTGGGAGACCACACCTCTCCACACCACTTCCTCCGAAGTATCCCTCTTTTTGGCAGTCCACCCCAGGACCGATCTCACCCCCTACGGGGCCCGAAAACGCTGAGAAATTGGCACGGAATACGGAACGCTCCTATTCCGTGCCACCTCGACCCTCGCTCCAACCGGAAGTCTCCATTTACCTAATTTTTTGTATTGTATGTACTTTTCATCTTGTTTTCTTATGTGTACCTCTTGGAGGCACACAATATCCAATTTTTGTTTCAAGATTTAAAAAAATTGATGTCATTTGGCTGGTGCGTTAAGACCGTTTACGTTCAGTGATAAGAGGTTTAAGTTTTGTTCCATTCCTTAGTAGTTTTCCTGTTGTCTCTTCCTGTCCTTTCCCTTGGCTCTTGTTGTCACTCCTTCTTCCTCCTGGATTTCTCCTCCTTCTTCTTTTCCTCCCTCCTCTGGCACTTTTTCTTGTTCTTGTCTCTGTTTTCCTTTAGCCTTCGGTTCCAACTCCTCTCTACTATTTCTTGTTGTTTCTATGCCCATCACCTGGTCATGCAAGTTCTGTGCTTTATTTTGTGAGTCTACCCTTATTTTCCTCCCTGCCACATTACTAACATTCCTTCTGGAGTTATCCATTGAAAAGGTATATGTCTTTTATTTAGTATTGTGGCTAGGAACCAATATTCCTTCCTCAACTCCCTTATTCTCTTGGGGACTTGCTTCAGCGTGATTATTTCTTTACTTCTGTAAAACAGGATTGTTTTTTGTTATTTTGTAAACAATGTCTCTAACCTTCCGTCTCACAAAACTTACATGGACCTCCTGTGGTAACTTGTTTTGTCTGGCATAGTTTGTGTGGACTCTATAAACTTCGTCCAACTCGTTTATTATTTCATCCTTCTCTCTTTGAAGAGTCTCCGCTATCACTTCTGCCATTACTAATGTTATATCCTCTTCTCTATCTTCGACCACGTTCTGGAAGCGTAGATAAAATGCAGCCCTCTCCTTTTCCAAGTGCGCTACTGTGTTTTCTAACTCTTTGTTAAGTCCCATCATTTTCAAATCCAGGGATTCCAATCTTCCTTCCGTCAATTCTGTTTTCTTTTCTATAGCTATTATTCATTGGTCATTTTTTTGTATTATTTCTTGTATCGAGCCCATCTTTTCAACTATTTTCTGAATATCACTTTTTACTTCTCTTTTAATTTCATCCATGTCTTTCCTTGTTTCTTCATGATTTTTGGTCATGCATTCCTGCATTTTAATCATAGTCTCTTGAATTGTTATCAATGTGGCCTGCATTGTTGGCATATTTAAAGTGGGCGGCTGTTTCTCTGTTGGGAACATCCCTTCTAAAGTCCTTTGTGCTGCTGGAGAGGCCAATGGTCCAGCCAATGTTGAGGTGATTTTCTTTCCTGTTTTCACTGTAGTTGTGGTGGTACTAGTCATTTCTTTTAATATTCTGTACTGTTCCACTAAGATTTTATCTATATTCTCCCAAATCACCTTCACCATTCACTTTACAATGCAGCTTCTTACCTTTACCTCCCTTTTGTATCCTCTTAGTATGCTGCAGTAGTAAATTAATTACTAAATTTCTGTTTAGAAAAAACAATTCATTAATCTAATATTTACTCTGATCTCCTATATAATTTCTAAGCATTAATTAGTCACTTAGTTCATTTAGTAAAGTTACTCAGTTAAGAAGAAAATTCTAATATTAACTTTTCCATTTAGTTTAAATAATTAATAATTAATGAAAAGGAAATGTACTGAAAAGAAAGAGAGAGAAAATAGAAAGGTAGAAAAGGAAAGGGAAACTATCACAACTTTAAAAGGTTAATAAATAATTAAGAGACAATTAATAATAATGAATACAAGTTTTAAATTGCTATAAATATAAATACGAATTATATATAGATGTAGTTTGTAGATATATACAGGTGAAACTCGAAAAATTATAATATTGTGCAAAAGTTCATTTATTTCAGTAATGCAACTTAAAAGGTGAAACTAATATATGAGACAGACTCATTACATGCAAAGCGAGATAGTTCAAGCCTTGATTTGACATAATTTTGATGATTATGGCTTACAGCTCATGAAAACCCCAAATTCACAATCTCAGAAAATTAGAATATTACATCAAATCAATAAAACAAGGATTGTACATAGAACAATATCGGACCTCTGAAAAGTATAAGCATGCATATGTACTCAGTACTTGGTTTAGGCCCCTTTTGCAACATTTACTGCCTTTTTTTTTATTTCAAAACAAACTTTATTTAACTTTCAAATGTATACAAAAACAGTTAAAAACCATATTAAAATATCCATGTCCATAAATCGTAATCTATGATGAAATTCGTTTCTACTCTCTTAAGTATCTATATGTGATTACTATACATATACACATATATATACATACATTATACCGTTCATTGCTTGTCCCGTTTTCATCCACATGCCTTTTGTCGGTGAAGTCATCATGGGTACTTATGTAAGGTTAACCTTTCCAATTTTCATTCTTAATTCAAAATTCACTAAGAGTATAATAACATATATTGCTCGTTCAAATTAGCTTTCATATTCAATTAAAAGTATCATTATCCATTTTGTCTTTGTTTGATCCAATCATACCATCTATCCCATACCCTAGAATATTTTGAGCTTTCCTCATTTTTTAATTTCTGCGTTAATTGATCCGATTCCGCACACAAATATATCTTTTGTATTACTTGCTGATCGTTTGGCAAATATTCCTTCTTCCATACTTGTGCACTCACTATTCTCGCTGCTGTAATCATGTGGTGTATTAAGTATATCTTTTCTTTTCTGATGTTTTGTTTGTAAATTCCTAATAGAAATATCTTGGGGTCTAGTTCAATTTCTTCTCCTACTATTTGTATTATCCACATTCTAATTTTCTCCCAGTATGCCTTAGTTTTGGGGCATAGCCACCACATATGGTAAAAAGTTCCTCTAGCCTGTTTGCATTTCCAGCATTTTGAGTCTAAGTTGGGATACATTTGTGCTAACCTCGAGGGGGGTAAGTGCCATCTATACCATATCTTATATTGGTTTTCTTTATAACTTACCGATTTTGTCATTTTAATATTATTTTCCCAAATTCTTTCCCACTCTTCTAATTGGATATTTCCGCCTATGTTTTTGTTCCAGGCAATCATCTGCCCTTTAATTAAATTCTTACTCAATTGAACAATTACTGCCTCAATGCAGCGTGGCATGGATGCTATCAGCCTGTGGCACTGCTGAGGTGTTATGGAAGACCAGGATGCTTCAATAGCGGCCTTCAGCTCTTCTGCATTGTTCGGTCTCATGTCTCTCATCTTTCTCTTGGCAATGCCCCATAGATTCTCTATGGGGTTCAGGTCAGGCGAGTTTGCTGGCCAATCAAGCACAGTAATCCCATGGTCATTGAACCAGGTTTTGGTACTTTTGGCAGTGTGGGCAGGTGCCAAGTCCTGCTGGAAAATGAAGTCAGCATCCCCATAAAGCTCGTCTGCGGAAGGAAGCATGAAGTGCTCCAAAATCTCCTCTGGTAAACGACTGCATTGACCCTGGACTTAATGAAGCACAGTGGACCAACACCAGCAGATGACATGGCTCCCCAAATCAACACAGACTGTGGAAACTTCACACTGGACTTCAAGCATCTTGCAGTGTGTGCCTCTCCATTCTTCCTCCAGACTCTGAGTCCTTGGTTTCCAAATGAGATGCAAAAGTTGCTCTCATCAGAAAAGAGGACTTTGGACCACTGAGCAACAGACCAGTTCTTTTTGTCTTTAGCCCAGGTAAAACACTTCTGATGTTGTTTGTTGTTCAAGAGCGGCTTGACAAGAGGAATACGACATTTGAAGCCCATGTCCAGGATCCGTCTGTGTGTGGTGGCTCTTGATGCACTGACTCCAGCCTCAGTCCACTCCTTGTGAAAGTCCCCAACACTTTTGAATGG
Organism: Coluber constrictor foxii; assembly: GCA_038048745.1. Lineage (NCBI taxonomy): Eukaryota > Metazoa > Chordata > Lepidosauria > Squamata > Colubridae > Coluber > Coluber constrictor. The sequence goes on along the minus strand of CM075966.1, from coordinate 25,882,013 downwards.
CCTTTTCCTGACAATCCTCTCCAAGCTGCGGTCATCCCTGCTGCTTGTGCACCTTTTTCTTCCACACTTTTCCCTTCCACATAACTTTCTATTAATGTGCTTTGATACAGCACTTTGGGAACATCCAACTTCTTTTGCAATTACCTTTTGAGGCTTTCCCTCCTTATGGAGGGTGTCAATGATGGTTTTCTGCACAACTGTCAGGTCAGCAGTCTTTCCCATGATTGTGATTCCTACTGAACCAGACTGAGAGACCATTGAAAGGCTCAGGAACCCTTTGCAGGTGTTATGGCTTAATTAGCTGATTAGAGTGGGACACTTTGAGCCTAGAATATTGAACCTTTTCACAATATTCTAATTTTCTGAGATTGTGAATTTGGGGTTTTCATGAGCTGTAAACCATAATTAGGATTTAGGATTTAGGATTTATTGGATTTATATACTGCCCTACTCCCGAAGGACTCAGGGCGGTGTACAGCCAACAATAAAAATACATAAGTACAAAATTTAAAAACCAACTAAAAACAGAATAAATGAATTTGGCCCGGACAGAATTAAAACACCCCAATATAATTTAAAAATTTTTAAAATTTGACACTAAAAACGGGGAGTGGTTAGGCCAGGCCCGCCTGGCGAAATAGAAAAGTCTTAAGAGCACAGCGGAAGGTGGGCAGATCCGGGATCCTCCGTATCTCTGGGGGGAGCTCATTCCAGATAGTAGGTGCCCCCACAGAGAAAGCTCTCCCCCTGGGGGCTGCCAGCCAACATTGTTTGGCTGACGGCACCCGGAGGAGACCCTCTCTATGAGAGCGTACTGGCCGGTGGGAGGCTATTGGTGGTAGTAGGCGGTCCTGCAAGTACCCAGGTCCTAAGCCATGGAGCGCTTTAAAGGTAGTAACCAGGACCTTGAAGCGCACCCGGAAGACCACCGGGAGCCAGTGCAGCTCGCGCAGGAGAGGTGTCACATGGGAACGCCATGTCGCTCCCATCACCACCCGCGCGGCCGCACTCTGCGCCAGTTGGAGCCTCCGGGTGCTCCTCAAGGGGAGCCCCATGTAGAGAGCATTACAGTAGTCTAGACGGGAAGTGACAAGGGCGTGAGTGACCGTGAGCAAGGAGTCCCGATCCAGAAAGGGACGTAACTGGCGGATCAGGCGAACCTGATAGAAAATCCTCCCGGCCACGGCCGTCAGATGCCCTTCCAAGGACAGCCGTGAATCCAGGAGGACGCCCAAGTTACGAACCCTCTCCGTGGGGGCCAGTGATTCGCCCCCAATAGTCAGTGATGGCGCCAACTGACTATATCGGGACGTCGGAAACCACAGCCACTCGGTCTTGGATGGGTTGAGCCTGAGCCTGTTCCTCCCCATCCAGATCCGCACGGCCTCCAGGCACTGGGATATCACTTCAAGGGCATCGTTGGGGTGGTCTGGGGTGGAGATGTACAGCTGAGTGTCATCAGCGTACTGATGGTACTTCACCCCAAAACCACGGATGATCTCACCCAGCGGCTTCACATAAATGTTGAACAGGAGGGGCGAGAGGACCGATCCTTGTGGCACCCCACATATAAGGGGCCTCGGGGTCGACCTCTGCCCCCCTGCCAACACAGACTGCGACCGGTCGGAGAGATAGGAGGAGAACCACCGCAACACAGTGCCTCCCACCCCCATCTCTACCAACCGGTGCAGCATGATACCATGGTCGATGGTATCAAAAGCCGCTGAGAGGTCTAACAGGACCAGGACAGAGGAGCACACCCTGTCCCGAGCCCTCCAGAGATCATCAACCAACGCGACCAATGCCGTTTCCGTGCTGTACCCGGGCCTGAAACCCGACTGGAACGGATCTAGATACGTCGCTTCATCCAGGTGCTGGGGAAACTGTTTCGCAACCACGCTCTCAACAACCTTCGCCACAAAGCGAAGGTTGGAGACCGGACGATAATTTACCAACATTGCCGGGTCCAGGGAAGGCTTCTTGAGGAGAGGCCTCACTACCACCTCTTTCAAGGCGGCAGGAAAGACACCCTCCCCCAATGAAGCCTTTATAATCCCCTGGAGCCAGCCTCGTGTCACTTCCCGGGAAGCCAGCACTAACCAGGAAGGACACGGGTCCAATAAACACGTGGTCGCGTTCAGTCCACCCAGTATTCTGTCCACATCCTCAGGGGTCACAGGATCAAACTCAGTCCAGATAAAATTCTCAAGACCTGCCCCGGTCCCTTCCCCCGAGACCACCCAGTCGGAGTCCAAATCTTCCCGAATCTGAGTGATTTTGTCATGCAGATATTGAACAAAATCCTCGGCTCTACCCTCCAATTTTGTCATCAAAATTATGACAAATCAAGGCTTGAACTATGTCGCTTTGCATGTAATGAGTCTATCTCATATATTAGTTTCGTCTTTTAAGTTGCATTACTGAAATAAATGAACTTTTGCACAATATTCTAATTTTTCGACTTTCACCTGTATATAACACTATAAATAATAAATTACTACCAGTTAAATATAATTCCCAAATAGGTCCAAAAATGCAATGATTCCTCTAGCAATGTATTAATTTATCAGTGATTAAATTATATAACCAAAAGTTCACTATGTTTCCAAGTTTTTTTATGTTTTTAAAAGTCTAGTATATTTCAGCTATAGTCTCCGAAGTAATCCAACATGGCGATCTCTAATTAGCACTCTCACTCATATGCGTCTCTTACTTTTGCCAATCCACCTTTTCCTTTCCATTGGGGCAGCTAAAATGGGGCTATAAATAAAACCTTGTGTCCGGTTCATTTCTCCTTCCCAGCTTCAAGGGTCACCCGCCTTCCACGGTCAAAATTCCAGTTAGTTTCTCTAAAGTTTCTCAGTTGGTCTAAAGTTCACCTCCTTAGTTTTGCTCTCCTTGTTGCTTGCCGCTCATTCGCACTCTGAGCCTTTCTTCCAGCCCGCTACCCCTCCAAAATCCAACTTCTTCTCCTCTTTCAATTATTCGGCAAAAAATGATTTAAATTCTTCGTGTTCTGCTCTCACTGTTGATTCTCGCACTGTACTCATGCTTCTGCTTCCCGTTGTTCTTATTCGGGGCGTCAGGCCTCTGAGTAAGCTGTACTGGCTGGCTTCTTCTACGCTTGGATTGAGGGTCCTTCTTGGTGTGGCGGGAGATCGCACCTCTCCACACCTCCTCCGAAGATTCCCCTCCTTGCTCCCCTTGTGCAATTCCATTTTCTGTGTTTACAAAGAGATGGAATGGCTTTTCCAAATTTGGTAAACTTAATACAGGAGCCTTGGTTAAAGCTTGTTTCAAATTTTCAAAGCTTCCTCTTTCATGCCCCTCCCATTTCAAATTTCAAGGTTCAGATTCAATTAATTTTGCATACAGGGGTTTGGTAAGATCAGCATACCCATCAATCCAGAGTCTGCAATGTCCAACCAAACCTAAGAATTTACTTAGTTCTTGCTTGTTTTTAGGTAGAGGTTGAGATGCCACCCCTTCTATTCTATCAGGAGTGATTTTCCTACTCCTTTCACTAATTAAGTGTATTCTAATGCTTTGTCCACTTAATCTGATCTTTGTCGATTAAAAACACCACTTCCTCTTCCTTAGGTCCCACTACTAAATTTATCAAGGGCTCTCTGTGTAACCCAAAAAGGAATCACCCAACGCCACTAGTACTGACTTTTATCTTCTGCCTTCATATTGTACACTTACACCTCCCTTCTTTGGATCGGGTAATCTTTAACTCTGTCTTCCCTGCCTGTACCACCACCACTTCTACCCATTATCACTTGGTTCCACGCTCACATTCCTTTCTTCCTTCTACTATTGTAACCCATGTCTGTAACAATTTCTAAAAGGGCAACAACTTATGCTGCTAACAAACAAACAATGCCATATGATGGAGTACCTAAGCATTCAAAATGCACACAGACATAAAGACATTTTTTTAAAAATGGAGGTAAGAAGAACAGTTTCAAAAATAAAACAAACAATTTAAATGAAGTATTTTGGATCAATGCTCTTAAATATATTTGGATCAAACTTTAGTGTCAATCTCTGCTTTTAGTAAAATGCAAGTCAGATTCAGAAAATCTTTCAAAATCATTTCTTTTATATAGGTTTAATTAAATATTTTAAACCTCATGAGCAAGCCCACTTCCCCCTCCTTTCTCAGACAGGCCAAGAGAAAGGAAAAAAAATGTTTAAAGCAAGCAGAAAAGCCTCACTCCCCCCCGCCTTCACTCAGCATTCTTTCAACAGAACAACACTCTCTGCATTTCTCTCAACAACTCACAGACATTTTCCACAACTTTCTACTTATTTCACAACAGCAAAAATAACAAAACCTTGCAACTTACTGTTTCTTTATACAAAAGGGAATCAAAGTACATTCACACCAACTTTTACCCTCAACGTACTCACATTTGCCCTGCAATCAAACTGCTTGTGTACACCAATTTCACATGCAAAAATCCCACTTCATGCAAACCAATCATTATAATCATTTCAGGGAGCTTTTTCACAAGCCCATGAGCTCCATTTTCTAAATAATTCTGTGTACTATTATTAGAGGATTTCCTCCTCCATCCAGCTCTTTCCACTTTTTCTTTCCTTGGTCAATCTGTAGTTTCAAGCAGTGGGAAAACTCAAGAAGCAGTTTTAATCACAAATGTGATTTTGGGCCCTAACCACTGCCTGTTTCCCACAGCTTCAAGCCCAAGCTTACTTAATTTGCTGGCCGGCCAAACGTATCACACTCAATTCAATCCCATTCAATTCTACACACTATCATTATAGATGCACATCAACAAAATAATTTTTAACAGAAATCACATCAAATTAATCAATTCAAATTATCTGAGTCTTCCCATTTAGACAGGCTTTACCTTTTTATTACCTGCTAAACCCCTGGTGGGAAGAACAGTAAACAATTTCTTCTTTATTCTTAGTTCTTTCAGAGTTCTCTGGTTTCTTTTTTTCTTTTTTTTAAGAATGGTAAATTATCAAAATCTTTATAACACTGCAGTATTTCTTTTCTCCTACTCTGCGGTCCTACTTTTCTCTTTCATCAAACACACTCTTACACATTCCATCCTAACATTTCTTAAACCAAGGGAGAGCTGCCTTCTGAGTGATCTGCCACTGATCTATGTATGGATATTGGTCCCAATGGCCATCCTGTGTAACGATCTGATGTACCTTGGATATCACTATCGGATTCGACGATCCTTCTGGCCAACGTACTCCAAAGTTAGGCCACTCATTTCTACAATATATCTTCAAGGTATCCAGATCACACAGGGGACCACCATAGTCTTCACTTAAGGCACTCTTAAAATTGGCTAACATGCATTGTAACAGTGTACTGGGGACACTATTACGACCACCCATCCTAACAACACTACCGTTGACCCGATGCGCCAGACTTTTCCAATGGTCACAATGCTGGAACTGCAATGGTTTAACCACCCACACAATCCTAACAGGAGACTTGAACTCCTTACTGGAGACTTTAGGATGCCACCTTGTCTCCTAGGGGGGTGATCAGGCCCCCTCTTCCACCACTAAATTGGTGGGTACCCCTTAACAGGGAGACTCAAACTTCCTGACTTATACTTGCCTGCAGGTGTCTTCCTCTTGAACTTTTGCTGAGGTCTCTGGATCTGGCTGACCGTGAGGATCCTTGACTGGTCTGCTTCTCCAGCGGGTTCACGGCGCTTCCCCAAAGAAAGATTCCGTGGACTTCAATGGACTCCTAATGGCCGGCCGATGGATTTTCTTTTGGGAAGGCGTCAGTTCCCGCTGGGGCAGCCCGTCAGGCAGAACAATGGTCTTTGTTCCTCAGTCCCTTTGTGCAAGTCACCAGAAAATGTTGTGGAAAAATTGAGACTGAACAACATTCCTGGGTCAGCCAGAGTCAGTTTATTGCGCAGGTTCAGAGCCAGATTTCTACCTGAAACTTTGAACAACCTGAAAGCTCTGGTACAACTGTATATATATGTTTCCAAGACAAAGAGTTTGATGAGCTCATGCATTTTCTATATATGGTTAACATACACTTGTTATATGATAATTGACATTTCCTAATTACTAAACCATTACTAAACCATTATTTTCTAGTTTATAAGATTATCTTTAGCTAGACAACCTTCCTTAGTTCTGCTAGACAACCTTCCTTAGTTCTGTAATTACTAATATGGGAGATTTATTGCTGTCCTTAGGTAATAATTAACTCTTTGTAACATACATGTCTTTGTGTCTTTGACAGTGAGGCCCATCAAATGCTCTCCATATGGCTGTCCTGTGACAGCTAGGCCTCATCAGAAGATATATTTACCAATAATGGGACTTATCTGATTTTTAATATAATCTCCAAGCACTTTTCTCCCTTATAATAATGTGAATAGAGAGTATCCTTTAACTGACCCTTTCTCCCTTATAGAGAGTATGATTCCTACTGTATTCACATTATTCCCATTCACCTTATTCACCTTATTATTTTATTCACTTTATTTTTTTATTGAAATGTTTTACAAACAAAAAATAACATTTTTCTTTCCCCCACCCCCCTTCCCACCTCCCTTTACCCCCCCTTCCCTCCTCCTCCCTCCCCCCTCCCCGACTTCCCAGAGCAGAATACAAGGTATTAGAGAAAAAAAGAAAAGCAGTTATAAACTAAATTAACCTACCCATCCATAAACTAAACCCCCCCAAAAAGAAACCTTAACTCCCTTATAGATAACCCAAATTATCGTTACAGTCATGCATACGCAATTTGATATTGTCTTGTCTTGTATTTGTTTTGAACATAGTCTATCCATTTTTTCCACTCCAAAATGTATTTCTCTTGTGTATGATCCTTCAAGTATGCTGAGATCTTCACCATTTCAGCTAAATGTGTTACTTTCAATGTCCATTCTTCTATAGTAGGCACAAAGTCTTTCTTCCAGTATTGAGCTACCAACAGCCTAGCTGCTGATATAAAGTTTAAAATCAATTTAGTCTCTAGTACTGTACAATCAGTTATTATACCCAATAAGAACAACTGTGGAGTAAATTTCAGTCTTTTTTTCAAAATACTTTGAATTACCCACCAAACTTTTATCCAAAATGCTTTGATCTTCTTACAAGTCCACCATATATGATAATAAGTTGCATCATCGGAATCACATCTCCAACATTTGGGCTGCATATTTGGGTACATACATGACAATTTCTTGGGATCTAAATGCCATCTATAAAACATTTTATAGAAATTTTCCCTTATATTTTGCGCTTGCATAAATTTAACATTTCTAACCCAAATATTTTCCCATGTATCCATCATTATTGGTTTCTGAAAATTTTGCACCCATTTAATCATACAATCTTTAACCAATTCTGTTTCAGAATCTATTTCCAATAAAGCATTATACAGTCTCTTAATATGCATTTGACTCTGGTCTCTAATCTGTTTTACCAGATTTTCTTCTCTTTGCATAAAACCAATTTTTTGATCTTCCCTCCATCTGGCTTGAAGTTGACCATACTGAAACCAGGTATAAAGTATCCCTTCGTCCTTCAACATCTCTAAAGACTTCAGTTGTAGATTACCCCTTTCATTAAACAAAAGCTCTTTATAAGTAATTACCTCCATTTTGTATTCTATACTTATATTTTCTATTGCATGTCTAGGGTTTGCCCATATAAGTATCTTATAGTTTAACTTATATTGATACTTTTTCCAAACTCTTAACAAAGCATTCCTTAATATATGACTTTTAAAAATCTTATCCACTTTTTTCTCATACAATAAATAAGCATGCCATCCATATAGCAAATCATATCCTTCTATATTTAATATCCTTTCTTCAGTTAAATTAAACCAATCACTAATTTGCACTAACACAGATGCCTCATAATAGAACCTTAAATTAGGCATTTTCAAACTCCCTCTTTCACGAACATCCTGTATAATTTTTAACTTTACTCTAGGTTTTTTTCCAGACCAAATAAAAGTATTAACTCCTTTCTGCCATTCTTTCAAATTCCCATCTTTCTTAAGGACTGGTATCATTTGAAACAAAAACAAAAACTTAGGTAATACATTTATTTTTATTGCTGCTATTCTTCCCAGTAAAGATAATTGCAATTTTTTCCAATTATCCATATCCCTTTGTATTTTTTGCCAAAGATCTTCATAGTTGTTTTTGAATAACTTTGTATTTGAGGCTGCAAGATATATTCCCAAATATTTAACCTTTTTGGCTATTTCAAATCCCGTTATTCTTCCTAACTCTTCCCTTTTCAGTACAGTCATATTTTTAGCTATAATCTTAGTTTTATGTTGATTTACTTTAAATCCAGAAACCCTACCATATTGTTCTAATATATCCAACATATATGGAACTGCTTTTATAGGTTGAGATAAAGTAACAACCAGATCATCTGCAAAAGCCCTCCGTCTATAATCCTGTTGTCTAATTACTATTCCTTTCAGTTTATCAGATTCACGTATTTTATTTAACAAAATTTCTAGAGATAAAATAAATAGCAATGGCGACAAAGGACAACCTGCCTTGTTCCCTTCTCAATCTTAAAACAATCTGTTAGGCCTCCATTAACAATTATTTGTGCTGATTGTTCTTGATATATTGCTTTAATTGATTGTGTAAACTGATCTCCAAATTGCATCTTGTCAATAATTTTAAACACAAATTGCCAATTCAATCGATCAAATGCCTTCTCTGCGTCCAAGAAGAAAAACACTGCAGAGATTTGGTTGTTTTTTTCCAAATATTCCAGTAAATCTATAACTTGTCTTACATTATATTTCATTTGTACCTTTTATAAACCCTGATTGATCATTATGAATTAATTGTTGCATAACTGGCATCAATCTATTTGCCAATACCTTAGCAAAAATTTTATAATCAGTATTCAGGAGTGAAATTGGTCTGAAATTTTCTGGCTTAGCATTCTGATCATCTTTTGGAATCAATGAAACAAAAGCTGTTCTCCAGGAGGGTGGAATTCCCCCCCCCCCGATTGAATCCTACAAAATAATAATCTAAGTGGTTCAATCATTTCAGACTGTAAATTCTTATAATAAACAGCTGTCAGTCCATCTGTTCCTGGTGTTTTACCCACTTTTAACTGCTTAATTGCTAAACCAATCTCTTCAGAAGTTATAGGTTGGTTCAAACCTTCCCTCTTTTCCATTGTTAATTCAGAACTACTATTCTCCTTTAAATATCTATCAATATCTGAGCCTTGTATTGAGTCTCTTGCATATCATTTTGTATAATACTCTAAAAATGCTTTTTTAATCATATCTTGTTGATAAACTTCTTTACCTCTAAATTCTATCTTACTAATAGCTCGTGATTTTTGTTTCTTTCTCAATGTATAAGCCAACCATCTACCTGGTTTATTGGCATTACAAAAAGTATTATGTTTTGCATATTGCAAAGTAGTTGCTACCTGATCAGCCATTAACATATTAAATTGCCCTCGCAATATATTTATTGCTTCTTTTACTTTTATATCTCCTGGATTACATATTAATAATTGTTCTTTCTTTTTTATTTCCTCCTCAATCTCTTTCCGCATCTTTGTTTGCTTTAATTTATATTTATTATTCATATATATCAAAACTCCCCTCATATAAGCCTTACTTGCATCCCATACCATTTCCATAGAAGTACCCTTATCCATATTATTAATAAAAAATTCTTTCATTAACTTTTTAAGCTCATTCACATTTTTTTCATATCTAAATAAATTTTCATTCAATCTCCAGGACCTCCTTTCCCCTCTTTCCTGTTCCAATTCTAACCAAACCGGACTGTGATCAGTTATACTCCTAGGACATATCTTCGTCTTCTTTACCCTAGGGAGAAAATCATTTGTGATTAGTATAAAGTCAATTCTGGAAAAAGATTGATGTCTATCTGAAAAAAAAGTAAAATCTTTTTCATCCATATTCCGCTCTCGCCAAATATCCCTCAGTTCCAAATCTTCCATTATATCAAAAAAAGATTTTGGTAATTTTGCACGTGTAGAAACTTTAGATATGCTCTTCTTATCCTTTAACGTATCTATAACTCCATTCCAATCACTCATTAAAATAAATGATTTATAATCCCAGTGTATTATTTTAGAATATAAATGTTTGTAAAAATTATCTTGTTGTTGATTTGGGGCATATATCCCAATTAAAAGCATCTTGCCATTTTGAGTTAATAGTTCTATTGCTATGTATCTTCCATACACATCTGCCTCAATTAAATTAGCTGTTAATCCTTTCTTTATGTAAATAACAATTCCATTTTTCTTCTCTGGAGCTGAGGCCACAAAATGAGTCCCTAATCTTGAATTTATTAAGTATTTTTGATCTGATAATTTAATACGTGTTTCTTGTAGACAAATAACATCATTTTTAAATTGTTTCAAATAATGAAATATTTTCTTCCTTTTTTGTGGTGAATTTAAGCCATTGACATTCCAGGAAAGAAACTTAGTTGCCATTCTTGGCACCTTGAAGCTTTAAGAGCATTTGCCGAATTTCATCTTGCATCTTACTCTTTGGCCTTGCCCCTCCCACTGCTTCTGTTTTTTGAGATTCTTGAGATTCTTGGGTTAGGTCTTGGACTTGTAGTACTTGTGACTGTTGTTTTTGTTGTAGTTGTTGTAGTTGTTTATAAGTTGCTTGAGTCAAATGCTGTTCCTTTGGTTCCTCTAACTCTAGCACCGGCTCTTCTATACTGCTCAATGGAAAAGGAAGCTCTTCTTGCGCCTTTCCTCCAGCTGCTACATCAGCATAAGTTATCTGTTTTCCATTTTTCTCTTGTTGAGGTATCTCTATTTCTTTTTTACCCTCCTTGGGTGGTGGTGAACGTCCTGCCTTCAAAACATTGAAATAAAAATCTTTGGCTTTCCAGACTGTATTCAAGCGATATCTCTCTCCACCACAGGTAACTATTAGACCTATTGGAGCATCCCATCTGTACATTAGTTGTTGCCGTCTCAGCTCTTCAACCAAAAAACCAAAGTCCTTTCTATCTCTTAACATTTTAGGAGGAATCTCTTTCAATACCTGGATTTCTTGATCAAACATCTGGATTTTATTTTTGTAGGAAGCTTGTAATATATCATTTCTAATTCTTCTATCAAAGAAATAAATCACCACATCTCTTGGCAATTGCCTTTGTTTTGCCACCCAAGATTTAACTCTATAAGCTTTATGAATCTGATGTACCACGTCATCTTTTCTTGCTCCAATAATTGCAGCAATAGTCTCTGCACATCTGTCTCTTAAATTCTCCCGACCATTCTCCTTCATTCCTCTCAGTCTCAAGGCAAACTCCATAGATTTATATTGAATCAGAAAAAAGAAAAAATTCCATGAAGATTTTCAGAAATTTCTCCAGAAGCTTTCCGGAGCTAAAGATGGCAACTAAATTTTTGACCTGGAATTTTAATGGATTAAACTCACCACAAAAGAGGAAAAAGATATTTCATTATTTGAAACAATTTAAAAACGATGTAATATGCTTGCAAGAAACACATATAAGGATAAATGATCAAAAATATCTGATAAATGCTAGATTGGGAACACATTTTGTAGCAGCTGCACCGGAGAAGGAAAATGGAATAGTTATATATATTAGAAGTGACTTAATGGTCAAATTAATTGAAGCAGACACACAAGGGAGGTATATAGCAATTGAACTATTAATAGAAGGGAAGAAAGTCCTCCTAATGGGGATATATGCACCAAATCAACAACAAGAGAAATTTTATAAATTTTTGCATACAAAGTTAGTACAAATGGATTACAAGTCATGCATAATGATGGGCGATTGGAATGGGGTATTCGATACCAAGTAGGATAAGAAGAAAATTACGCCAAATTCTCATACACGGGCTAAACTTCCCCAATCTTTTTTTGACATGGTGGATGATATGGAACTGAGAGATATATGGCATGAAAGAAATTTTGATGAACAAGATTTTACTTTTTTCTCTGATAGGCACCAATCTTTTTCCAGAATTGATTTTATTTTAATTACTAATGATTTTCTTTCTAGGGTTAAGAAGACCAAGATTTGTCCAAGAACATTATCAGATCACAGCCCGGTATGGATGGAATTAGAAGCTGGAGAAAGTTCCAGGCAGTCTTGGAGACTGAACGAGAATTTATTTCGATATGAGGCAAATGTGAATGAATGTAAAAGATTAATGAAGGATTTTTTTGAATTAAATATGCATAAGGGTACAGCTATGGAAATGGTTTGGGATGCAAGTAAAGCATATATGAGAGGAGTGCTAATAAATTTAAATAATGTACATAGGTGAAAACGGGAAAAAAATGGAGGGAATTGGAGGAGGAAATAAAAAAGAAGGAACAGGCATTAATAGGCAAACCAGATGATAAGAATATAAAAAAAGCTATTATAATATTGCGAGGGCAGTTTAATATGTTGATGTCAGATCAGGTGGCAACAAATCTGCAATATGCTAATCGTAACACTTTTTGTAATGCAAACAAACCAGGCAGATGGTTAGCATATGTGTTAAGGAAAAAACAAAAAATCACGTACAATAGAAAAAATAGAATACAAAGGTAAAGTGGTGTACCAACAGAGCATGATCAAGAAAGCCTTTCTAGATTTTTATACAAAGCTTTATGCTGGTGATAAAATACAAGGTATTGATATAGATAGATTTTTGCAGAAGGAGAATATTCCTATAATTACTGATGAACAAAGGGAAAGATTGAATTCAATGATTACTACTGAGGAAATTCTCCTGGCAATTAAACAACTGAAAAGTGGAAAAGCTCCTGGAACTGATGGTCTGACATCAGCATATTACAAAAAATTCCAATTAGAAATGGTGGAACCACTCAAGGAGTTATTTGTTAAAATACAAACGGGAGAAGAGGTACCGCCATCCTGGAGAACAGCCTTTATATCTTTGATTCCGAAAGAAGACCAGGATTATACTCAACCAAAGAATTATAGAGCTATATCATTGCTTAACACAGATAAGATTTTTGCAAAAATCTTAGCAAATAGGTTAATGTCAGTTTTGCAACAAGTGATTCACACTGATCAAACTGGGTTTATACAAGGTAGACAAATGAAAGGCAATATGAGGCAAATAGTTAATATACTGGAATATTTGGGAAAGAACAACCAGGTCCCTGCAGTGCTTATGTTTTTGGATGCAGAGAAGGCTTTTGATCGCCTGAGTTGGCAATTTCTCGAGAAGATAGTTCAAAAGATGCAATTAGGGGAGTATTTTATAAAATCAATTCAAGCAATATATCAGAGACAAACAGCACAAATAATAGTGAATGGTAATTTAAATGAAATATTTAAAATTGAAAAAGGAACAAGACAAGGGTGTCCCTTGTCACCATTGTTGTTTGTCTTGACTTTGGAAGTGTTGTTGAATAAAATACGGGGGCAGACAATTTACAGGGTATTAAAATTAGACAACAAGACTATAGATTACGAGCATTTGCAGATGACGTGGTTGTAACTTTAACCCAACCAGTGAAATCAGCAGTAAGTCTAATGGATATAGTTAGGCAATATGGTCAAGTTTCAGGATTCAAAATAAATGTAGGAAAAACAAAGATGTTAACCAAGAATATGATTAAAAAAGAAAGAGTTGGAAAAAGTAACTGGCTGTGAGATAGTGAAGAAGGTTAAATATTTAGGATGTCTGTATTGTGACATCGAACGGGAAGCTATATAAACATAATTATGAAATACTATGGCATAAAATACAGACAGAGTTAGATAAGAGGAAAAAATTACAATTATCATTACTGGGAAGGATAGCAGCGGTTAAAATGAATGTTTTGCCCAAGTTTTTATTTCTTTTTCAAATGATACCAATACTTAAAAAAGATGCAAACTTGCAAGAATAGCAGAAAGGCATTAATAAGTTTATTTGGGTTGGAAAGAAACCAAGAGTTAAATTAAAAATAATGCAGGATACATGTGAAAGTGGAGGTTTGAAAATGCCTAATTTAAATTGTATTATGAAGCAGCTGTTTTATCGGCTATTAGTGACTGGATTAACTTAACAGAAGAAAGGATATTGAATATTGAGGGCTACGATTTGATATATGGCTGGCATGCTTATTTGGTTTATGACAAGAAAGTGGATAGGACTTTTAAAAGCCATATATTAAGGAACGCTATTTTGCGTGTCTGGAAAAAATATCAATATAAATTAAATGATAAAATACCTCTGTGGACAGTTCCCAGACACGCACTAGGGAACTTAAGTATAGAGCAAAGACAGGATATGATTACTTATAAAGAATTATTGATTATAGAAAAGAATGTGTTACAGTTAAAGTCCTTGAATATATTAAGAGAGGAAAGGGCAATTCAAACATGGTTCCAGTATGTACAGTTGTAGAATAGGTTGAAAAAAGATCAAAAAATCGGTATTGCACAAAGTGAACAGCATTTGATACAACAGATTAGAGATCAGAGGCCAATGCACATAAAAAGATTGTATAACATACTGATAGAAATTGATTCAGAGACAGAGTTAGTCAGAGTTAGTCAAACGTATCTAGATCCGTTCCAGTCGGGCTTCAGGCCTGGGTATAGCACGGAAACGGCATTGGTCACGTTGGTTGATGATCTCTGGAGGGCTCGGGACAGGGGGTGCTCCTCTGTCCTGGTCCTGTTAGATCTCTCAGTGGCTTTTGATACCATCGACCATGGTATCATGCTGCACCGGTTGGAAGAGATGTGGGTGGGAGGCACTGTGTTGCAGTGGTTCTCCTTCTTTCTCTCTGACAGGTCACAGTCTGTGTTGACAGGGGGGCAGAGGTCGACCCCGAGGCCCCTTATATGTGGGGTGCAGCAAGGATTGGTCCTCTTGCCCCTCCTGTTCAACATTTATGTGAAGCCGCTGGGTGAGATCATCCGTGGTTTCGGGGTGAAGTACCACCAGTATGCTGATGACACCCAGCTGTACATCTCCACCCCAGACCACCCCAACGATGCCCTTGAAGTGATGTCCTGGTGCCTGGAGGCCGTGCGGATCTGGATGGGGAGGAACAGGCTCAGGCTCAACCCATCCAAGACCGAGTGGCTGTGGTTTCTGACGTCCCAATATAGTCAGCTGGCGCCATCACTG
The DNA here is from genome assembly GCA_038048745.1 of Coluber constrictor foxii. Taxonomy (NCBI): domain Eukaryota; kingdom Metazoa; phylum Chordata; class Lepidosauria; order Squamata; family Colubridae; genus Coluber; species Coluber constrictor. Next base: position 25,866,863 of record CM075966.1, on the reverse strand, counting down.
ACTATTGGGAGTGAATCATTGGCCCCCATGGAGAGGGTACACAACTTGGGCGTCCTCCTGGACTCACAGCTGTCTTTAGAAGGGCACTTGATGGCCGTGACCGGGAGGATTTTCCATCAGGTTTGCCTGATTCGCCAGTTGCGTCCCTTTCTGGATCAGGACTCCTTACTCACAGTCACTCATGCCCTCGTCACTTCCCGTCTGGACTATTGTAATGCTCTCTACATGGGGCTCCCCTTAAGGAGCACCCAGAGGCTCCAACTGGCGCAGAGTGCGGCCGCGTGGGTGGTGATGGGAGCGACATGGCGTTCCCATGTAACACCTCTCCTGCGCGAGCTGCACTGGCTCCCAGTGGTCTTCTGGGTGCGCTTCAAGGTTTTGGTTACCACCTTTAAAGCGCTCCATGGCTTAGGACCTGGGTACCTGCAGGACCGCCTACTACCACCAATAGCCTCCCGCCGGCCGGTACGCTCTCATAGAGAGGGGCTCCTCCGGGTGCCGTCGGCCAAACAATGTCGACTGGCAGCCCCCAGGGGGAGAGCTTTCTCTGTGGGGGCACCTACTATCTGGAATGAGCTCCCTTCGGAGATACGGAGGATCCCGGATCTGCTCACCTTCCGCTGCGCTCTTAAGACCTTTTTATTTCACCAGGCAGGCCTGGCCTAACCTTTCTTCCTCTTTTAGCATTTAAATTTTAATCTGTTTTTAAATTGTTTGGGGTGTTTTAATCTGTCTGGGCCAAATCTATTTAATTTGATTTTATCTGGGTTTTAAAATTTTGTATACACGTATTTTTATTGTTGGCTGTTCACCGCCCTGAGTCCTTTGGGAGTTGGGCGGTATATAAATCAAATAAACCATAAACCAAAGATTGTATGATAAAGTGGGCACAAAATTTTGAAGAGCCAGTAATGATGGAAACTTGGGAAATGATTTGGGTCAGAAATGTAAAATTTACACAAGCACAAAATTTACGAGATAATTTTTATAAGATGTTCTATAGATGGCATTTGGATCCAAAAAAATTAGCTTGTATGTATCCGAACTTACAATCTAAATGTTGGAGATGTGATTGTGTTGATGCTACTTATTTTCATATTTGATGGACATGTAAATAGGTTAAAGCATTTTGGATAAAAATATGGTGGATTATACAGAACGTTTTGAAAAAACGGATAAAATTTACTCCACAGTTGTTTTTGTTAGGTATTGTACAAAACTGTACGGTAATAGAAACTAACTTGATTTTGAATTTAATAACCGCAGCAAGACTTTTGGTGGCGCAGTACTGGAAGAAGGAAGACCTACCATCTATTGAAGAATGGACATTAAAAGTAACAGCCTGTGTAGCCTGTGTAGCGTAGAGGGCTAATGCCTCCTACTAAAGGCAGCAATTAACACCAGCTGCCTGTAATTTCTGTGAGTTCAATCCTCGCCAGGCTCAAGGTCGACTCAGCCTTCCATCCTTTCTAAGGTGGGTAAATTGAGGACCCAGTTTGTTGGGGGCAATAAGCTGACTTTGTATAAATATACAAAAGTATGAAGGCTATTGCTTAACACATTGTAAGCCGCCCTGAGTCTCCGGAGAAGGGCGGCATATAAATCAAATTAAAATAAAATAAAAAATAAATAACAAACTTAGCAGAAATGGCTAAAATTTCAGCATATTTAAAAGACTATTCAAACGAAAAATTTAGGCTGGACTGGAAAAGATGGATAGAATATATCCAAGGCAAATACAAGACTAAAAAATTACAAATAGCTTTTGAATAAAGAAGGGGTTAAGAGAGTTTTATAATGCATTTAAGGTTAGATTAGTAAAAGGGAGTTAAAAGTTCAAGAGGGTGATAGGGGACTATAGATTACTAGCTTATATTAGTTTATGATTGTTAAATGTGATACCCTGTATTTTGCTTTGGGAAGTGGGGGGTGGGTTAGGGAGGGGAAGGGGGGAATGGGGGGGGGGAAGGGGAAATATATGTAAAACTTTTTAAAATTTTCAATAAAAAAGATAACAGAAGTAATAAAGTCACTGTCTATATACATGTATATAAAGATTTATACATATTTAGTTTGTATGTTGTGATTTGTATTGTCTTATGTAATTCTATGGTTATGAATACTTTGTACAGTTTTTATCTTTTAACTTCAATAAAGTTTGCTTTTAAAAAAAACAAAACAACAACAACAACAAAAGTGGCCTGTAGGGCAGGCGGGCCCCAGACAACCTGAGGAGTCCACATCCCTGGAGGAGGCCCCGGAGGCCACAACATCGGAGCTGGAGACCGCACCACACAGGCACCCCTCCTATCCTGCCTGGGGCAACCCTTTGAAGCTCCCTGACCCCCCACAGGAGGTCCACCTGCTGACTGTGATGGTTCGGGTTCAGTGCCACGCACAATGGCATTTTCCCCCAATGACGACCCCTGGTCCTAGGATGCTGGATGATGATCCACTGAATGACTGGTTGCATGGTCTACTCGCAACTTGGGGCTAATGAGATGGAACTGGGTCTCTGAGCTGGTCACCCCCGTGTCTTGCCAAGAAGGGCCCTGCGGAGGTTCCAAGCCGGTGGCCCACGGTTGCCATGACGGGGCGTTGCAGAAGCCGGCCTCCCCGAAATGCTCCCAAAGTATGTCCATAGTACTAGGACCAGGACCCGTTGAATATGCCCATTCTCCTTCATCATCGTCTGTCCAATGCCTCTCCCTCCATCCCTGGAAAGAGGTTCCTAAACAAGGGGGTGTTGGCATCCGTGGTCCAAGGAGAGCAGAGCTATGCCACCACTCCCCTGTAGATTGGTGCCCAGCTCGTGTTGTCTGTCCCGGGAGACCCTATTCCTCTGAGTGAACCTCGCTCTTGTGCTGCCTGACCTTCGGTTTCACCACCGGTTGCTCAGTGCTTTCTTTTGCCTGTTCCACGAGTAGTCCCTCCTCCACCTCCACTTCAAACTCCTTCTCCATCTCCAGCCCCTCAAGAACCGTCCCCTCCACCATTCTCCAAACCTCCAGCCAGCCAATGGGATGCGAAGTCCAATGAATATTTCAGAATAGAAAGAAGAGAGTGCTGACTTTCTTTCAGCTTGTATCTCATCTCGAGCCGTGAACGTAACAAACCACCACAAGCAAAGATGAGGTTGCAAGTTTTACTAGGAGTTTTGCAGATTCACAGCCAAAAGCAAAGCACAAGTTGGTTGGTTCAAAGTCAGCGCTGTGCGCACCTGCCACACAGCGCTATTTATCTTGTTCATTACTCCGAAACCAGCATCCGGCACTTATCATCCCAACCACTCCCCTAATCAGCTGTTCAGCGGTTGTGTAGGTAGCACTGGAGTTCTGTAACATCATCAACCATCACCAACCAGGAACTGAGTGGGAAGTTGATGGAGTCAGGGATCGCTGCGTGTGCCATGCCATTTAGTGCTTCATAACTGCCATCTGCTGCCCATCTCCCCCTTCCATCCAGGTAATGTCTTTGCGGCCCCCCAGACCTCCCCCCCCCCCCAGTAATAGCGAGTTCTGGCAGGGCTTGACACGAAGTGCTGCATGAACACTTGTATAATGGTGTGCTCGTCTATTTGGACAACATCCTTATATATACTCAGATGATGGAAGAACACATCAAGTTAGTTCGCCAAGTGCTCAGGAAATTGTTAAACGCCCATTTATATGTCAAGCTCTCCAAGTGTGACTTTCACCGGATGACCCTTAACTATCTGTGTTTTAGGATATCACCACAAGGAGTAGAGATGGACCCTAATAAGGTCAAAGCGGTCTTAGATTGGCAAGCCCTGAAAACCAGGAAACAGTTGCAGAGTTTTCTGGGGGTTGCTAATTTCTATCGCCAATTTATATCCTCGTTTGCACAGGTAGCCCTCCCCCTTACTGATTTACTATGGACGAAACATCTGAATAAAACCCCACACCCAAACTATCCGCTTATATGGACGATCAAGTGTCAGGAGGCTTTTGAACGTTTAAAATCATTGTTTGCAAGAAAGCCAGTTCAAAAACATCCGAATCCTTCCAAACCTTTTGTGGTCCAGGCAGATGGTAGTGATGTGGCAGTTGGGGCAGGGCTCCTCCAAGCCAATGAGGAAGGGGCACTCCAACCGTGTGCATATACATCTCAAAAGTTGAACAAAACCTAACACAATTGGCCATTTGGGAAAAGGAGGCGTTCATGGTTCGGTGGGCTCTCTTAACATGGAGGCACCTGTTGGAAGGGGATAGTATCCCTTTCAAGGTCTGGATGGACCATAAAAATCTAGAGGCCCTACAGTCCACGTGAAGACTATCCCCCAAACAAGTTAGGTGTGAAGTTTCTGAAAGATGCCCTAATTAATTCATGAGCCATGAGCCAAGCTCATGGCAACTTGAAAGCTTTGCAAGTTGACATTTGGTGGGCCTTGTATTTCCATAGGTTTAATTTCACCTTGAAGTACATTCCAGGTGGAAAGAATTTTTTGGCAGATGCGTTATCTAGGAAGCCACAGTACGAGAGCAACAAGGTATCAGTAGTACAAGTGATACTCCCGGTAAGATCACTCCAGCCGACCACCATATCTGTGCTGAGTTGTGCTGGAGGGGACGTACTGCAAACCATATGGGAGGCACTAGACACGGATACATGGTTTAAGGATAACCAATCGTGGCTAACGAAATGAGAGGGGTTGGCTTGGAAAGGGTCCAAGATATATGTTCCTAAAGAGGTACACCTGACCATATTAAAATGGTGCCATGATGTCCGGAAAGGTGAACACTTCGGATTCCTAAAAACCTTCCATTTAGTAAATAGACAGTTCTGGTGGCCGAAGATGCGGAAGGATATCGAGGAATATGTCTGTAGTTGCGTCATGTGTAATACTATGAAAGCCAGACCTGGGAAACCACTGGGGCTGTTACAGCCAGTGGCTAATCCAACCCAGCCCTGGCAACAAATAGCCATGGATTTCATAGTTGAGTTGCTGGAGAGTCAGGGAAACACCGTAATATGGACGGTTATCGACCTCTTCTCTAAGCAGGCACATTTCATCGCCTGCCCCGGCCTACCGTCAGCTAGGAGACTGGTGAAATTATTTATTACACATGTATATAGGCTGCATGGCATTCCTCAACGAATAATATTGGTCAGAGATGTACAATTCACTGCCAAGTTTTGGCGGAAGTTCCTAGAAAGGGTGGATAGCAAGCAAGGATTGAGCTCAGCATTTCATCCCGCTACCAATAGGGCTGTTGAACGGACAAATGCGATGATAGAAAGATATCTGCATTGTTATGTGAATCACCAGCAGACTAATTGGACCGAACTTCTTCCATTCATGGAGGTTGTGAACAACAACGCAGTACACAATAGTACAGGCTTCACCCCATTCAAAATAGCTACAAGCAGAGAATTCATGCCCATACCTGAATGTCCATCAAATACCACAGTGGATACCAATGTACAAGAGTGGTTAGCCCAAGCAGAACAAGTGTGGCAAATTGCCAAAAAAGCCTTACAGAAGGCATTGGATAATTACAAACATCAGGCTGATAAAGCCAGATGGACATCGCCAACCTTTCATGTAGGCCAACAAGTATTCCTGTCTACAAAGTATCTGAACCTACACCTCCCGAGTAGGAAGTTAGGTCCCAAATATATTTATTTATTTATTTATTTATTTATCAAATTTCTATACCGCCCTTCTCCTTCCGGACTCAGGGCGGTGAACAGCCAATTAAAAACCAATAACAATACAGTGAGTTAAAACGTACTAAAAGTCCATATAAATTTAGGCTGAAATATATCGAATAAAACACTAAAACTCTAAGAATTTAGATAATTTAAAATAATTTAGAATTAAAAATATTAAAAATATTTACAAATATTTAAAAGTATATTAAAAATAGGAGGGATCAGGCAAGTCCAGCAAGTTGGAAGAAATAAGTCTTCAACGCCCGACGAAAGGTCCGGAGGTCAGTGATAGTTCTCAGATCTGGAGGGAGATCGTTCCAGAGGGTGGGGGCTACCACAGAGAATGCTCTCCCCCTGGGGGTCGCCAGCCGACACTGTCTGGCTGACGGCACCCTGAGGAGGCCCTCTCTGTGGGAGCGAACCGGCCGGTGGGAGGGAATAGGTGGCAGAAGGCGGTCCCGTAAGTACCCTGGTCCTAAGCCATGGAGCGCTTTAAAGGTGATTACCAATACCTTGAAACGCACCCGGAAATCAACCGGCAACCAATGCAGCTCACGCAGGAGAGGTGTCACATGGGAGCGCCCTGTCGCTCCCATAATCCCCCGCGCGGCCGCATTCTGTACCAGTTGAAGCCTCCGGATGCATCCCAAGGGGAGCCCCATGTAGAGAGCATTACAGTAGTCCAGGCGAGACGTGACGAGCGCCTGAGTGACTGTGCGCAGGGAGTCCCGATCTAGAAAGGGGCGCAACTGGCGTATCAGGCGAACCTGATAAAAAGCCCCCCTGGCCACAGCTGTCGTATGATCCTCTAATGACAGCCGTGGATCCAGGAGGACGCCCAAGTTGCGCACCCTTTCCGTGGGGGCCAATGATTCGCCCCCAATAACCAACGATGGAGTCAGTTGGCTATATCGGGACGCCGGCAGCCACAGCCACTCGGTCTTGGAGGGGTTGAGTCGAAGCCTGTTTCTCCCCATCCAGACCCGCACAGCTTCAAGGCACTGGGACATCACTTCCACGGCATCGTTGGGTGGTCTGGGGTGGAAATGTACAGCTGAGTGTCATCAGCGTACTGATGGAATTCCACCCCAAAACCACGGATGATCTCACCCAGCGGCTTTACATAAATGTTGAACAGAAGGGGCGAGAGGACCGACCCTTGTGGCACCCCACACATTAGGCGCCTCGGGGTCGACCGCTGCCCCCCTGTCAACACAGATTGCGACCGGTCGGAGAGGTAGGAGTAGAACCACCGTAAAACGGTGCCTCTCACCCCCAGTCCCTCCAACCGGCGCAACATGATACCATGGTCGATGGTATCAAAAGCCGCTGAGAGGTCTAACAGCACCAGGATAGAGGAATACCCCCTACCCCGGGCCCTCCAGAGATCATCCACCAACGCGACCAATGCCGTTTCAGTGCTGTAACCAGACCTGAAGCCGGACTGGAGCGGGTCTAAATAGACAGCTTCATCCAGGTACCGGGGGAGCTGCCACGCCACCACACTCTCAACAACCTTCGCTAGAAAGGGAAGGTTGGAGACTGGACGGTAATTAGCAAAACAGCTGGGTCCAGGGAGGGCTTCTTGAGGAGGGGCCTCACCACCGCCTCCTTCAAAGCGGTCGGTAGGGCACCCTCACTCAAAGAAGCGTTTATAATCTCCTGGAGCCAGCCTCGTGTCACCTCCCGGGAGGCCAGCACCAACCAGGAGGGACACGGGTCCAATAAACATGTGGTAGCGTTCAGTCTTCCCAGAATCCTGTCCATGTCCTCGGGAGCCACAGGATCGAACTCAGCCCAGATAACACTCTCAAGACCGGGCTCAGTCACCTCGCCTGAACTAACCCAGTCGACGGCCAGATCATCCCGAATCTGAGTTATTTTATCATCCAGATATTGAACAAAATCCTCAGCACGTCCCTGCAAGGGATCCTCCCGCGCTCCCAGATGAAGCAGGGAGCGGGTCACCCTAAACAGGGCGGCTGGGCGATTATCTGATGATGCGATAAGAGCGGCGAAATAATTAGATTTCGCTGCTTTTATCGCCACTAAGTAAGTCTTAATATGAGCTCTTACTAGTGTCAAGTCAGATTCAGAGCGACTGGCCCTCCAACCGCTCTCTAGGCGTCTTTTCCGGCGCTTCATCTCCCTCAGCTCCTCGGTGAACCAAGGAGACAAGTGAGTTCGGCGCCGGGTCAGAGGCCGCAAAGGCACGACGCGGTCCAAGGCCCCACCGGCTGCCCTATTCCAGGCAGCCACCAGGTCCTCGGCCGAGTCGCGTGTCAGTGTCTCAGGAAATGGCCCAAGCTCCGTCTGGAACCTATCAGGATCCATCAGGCGCCTGGGGCGGAACCACCTAGTTGGTTCCGCCTCCCTGCGGTGGGGTGCAGCGGTCCGAAAGTCGAGTCGAAGGAGCGAGTGGTCAGTCCATGACAAGGGTTCTATAGCTATATCCCCAATATCAAGACCACTCAACCACTGACCAGAGACAAAAACTAGATCCAGGGTGTGTCCACCAATGTGAGTCGGGCCCTGAATTACCTGGGTCAGGTCCATGGCCGTCATGGAAGCCATGAACTCCCGAGCCATCTCAGATGCTTCCCCGACGGATGGCAAGTTGAAATCCCCCATGACTATAAGCCTGGGGGTACCAACCGCCACCTCGGCTATCACATTGAGAAGCTCGGGCAGGGTCGTTGCCACGTGGCAGGGAGCCAGGTACGTGACTAACAGACCCATCTGCCCACCAGGGCCCCACCTCACAAAGATGGACTCACACCCGGCTATCTGAGGTACAGTGGCCTCCCTCGGACCCAGACCCTCTTTAATAACAACCGCTACTCCCCCACCCCTGCCCTGGGCTCTCGGCTGGTGGAATGCAAGAAAACCTGGTGGGCACATCTCCACGAGGGGAACCCCCCCCCTCGTGGCCCAACCAGGTCTCGGTGATACCAGCCAGGTCCGCACCCCCCTCTTTAAGAAGGTCACATATGAGAGGGGCTTTATTTACAACGGACCTGGCATTGCACAACAGCAGCCGGAGCCCCGGGTCCTGAGACTCTAGACAACCCGGGGAACAGGAATAGCTCTGGGGATTGGGGCAAGCAATCGCTCGAAGGCAGCGAGTGCGTGCCCCCGCCACACGATATGGTCCCCTGCTCTCGCCATATCTGCCCCTCCCACATAGCGTATTTATCACACAACCCTCTGCAGAGGGCTCAGTAAGAGCCCTCTTACCTCCAGAAACTAGACCCCCAGTGGCATCTAAGACTACCTGGCCTGTCCCTTTCCCCCCTAAATTTTCCCCCAAACCCACACCCTCCCCCACCCCAGAACCCCTTCCCGGTGGTGCGGGTGATCAACCCCATAACTGTACAACTCCAATTGCCCAGGCTTTTGGGAAAACACACCCGGTGTTCCACTGCAGTTTGCTGCACCCAGCCCACTTATCTACACTCAGGGAGACCCTGTTGCAACCACCTCCACCACTGATGGTGGATGGGGAACAGGAGTACGAAGTAAAGAAGGTGCTGGATACCCGATGGCATAGGGGTAAGCTCCAATACCTTCTCTTATGGAAAGGATATCCTCTGTCAGAGGCCTCCTGAGTACCCGAACACGATACACAAGCTCCCCGATTGATTGATAGGTTTCACAGGAAATACCCAGGGAAACCAGGTGGACCCGAGGATCCATGACATATTACTTAATGTGCATTTCCATTTCAGAAGCTGTCTCCATGGTAGAGGGGGCGCATGTCAGCTCCAGTGTGCTGTCGGCATGGAGCTGCCATTCTTGGGGGGAGGAATGCACAAACCTCGTTTCAGCCCAGCACCTGCTTTGTTGAGCATCCCAGGAAATGATAGGATTGATGGGAAGGAATAGCTGGGGGATGACATCATCATGGCCAGCCGGAAATAACAGGTGGATTAACTGTTTAGATGCTGGTTGTAAATACTCAAGTGAATTAACTGTTTAGAACTGTTTAAATACTCAAGAATTAAACATAAGCCAACTTCTGGGTCTCATGGGAGGGAGCAGCGTGCGTGATTGGTTGGGTGGTGATAACTAATGGATAAATGTTGGTGGGAAGCACAGAGCAGTAGCCCTAACAAGATTTTCATCTGTGATTGTCAGTCAGTGTCAAGAAGTGATTAAACTAAGGTAGCAGCCATCCAGGTTTGTCTCCTTTTATTTCCTTCTGTTTGGAACCTGACAATCTTTTTGTTTGTAGCTTTATTCTGCTGCACACCAAGGACTGGTCTGTATTACAATCAGCACCCTGATAGCTGCATGTGATTGTAATATTAGGGAGTTTGGAGCGCCTGGTAAGAATCAAGTCGTGGTGGTGCCAATGCTTCAATCTTGGATGTCTCCAAGAGACTCTGTGTTGAGGCTTTGTTTTAAAGTATGTATTGCTAATGCAAAGACCATAGTAGCAGCAAAACTCCAGCAGTCGTTGGCCATTTTCGTTCATCTTTCCGATGCCGAACTGACCTAAACAAATGGGCCAAGAACTATAATCAGCTCCATCCCTGGCATTAAAATTGCCAAGGATAAACAGTGGTTCTTTCTCTGGGATTTTCTTGATAGTAGCAGCCAGATCGTCGCAGAATTTGTCTTTGGATTCTTCTGAAGATGATAATGTCGGAGCATATGCGCTAATAAGAGCAACCAGCCCTGCTGATGAATGGAGCTGCAAGGACAGAATTCTTTCACTTCCTGTAGCAGGTGGAGTAATGGATCCTAGTAGGGTGTTTCTGACAGCGAAGCCAACCCCATATTCCCTAGACTCGTTTGATGGTTTTCCCTGCCAGAAGAAAGATAAGTTTTTCTCCTTAATAGATCCCGAGTCTAATAGTCTTGTCTCTTGAAGGGCAATGATGTCCATCTGCAGTCTGTTCAACTCCATGTCAATGGCAGCTGTCTTACATACGTCATCTATCTCTTGTAAATCATCAGAAAGGCCGGGGGTCATTGTCCGAAATTTCCAGGTGCCCACCTTTAGGGCTAAAGTTTTCTTATGTTTGTTGCATGGTGCAAAGTTATCGATCTGCTTGTCAGCTTTGTCCCTAAACCCCACACACCCTTTGAGGTTAACAGACCGTGGCAGGGCAGCACCTTACTGGCTGGGGGCTGCCCATCTTAAGGCGGGTGGTAGCTGCCCAATGAGGTACAATGACCTCTCCCACTGACAAAAGTGGCCCCTGGCGTCACGCTCTATGTCAATCAAGCAAAGACTTATAACCGGTAACTGCTGTTGTTTCAATGCTCTATGCAAAGCTGGAGTGTCCTCTCCAGAGCACGAGGCCTGTGTAGATTAATATGGAGGATAGACTGTTACCCAAGCAGCAGATCCCCTCTCTCCACATCGCAGAAATAGTCCAATGGAACGGCAAAGCCATTACGATTAGTTCCAGCTGTGTTGCAGGAGTTACCAGAATGTGATTGTACACAGTCACGAACTGCTTCCGGGACTCCACAAGGAAACCACAAGGCAGTGGAGGTTTGTAATCAGAGTTTCCCTTCTCCTAGAAGATGGTTCTGCTCTTTTATCTGCCGTTGGGGCACAAAGCCCTCTTCTGTCTTCAAAACAGTTGACATCTTCTCCTGTAACCCTGGAAAGGGGCCCTTATGAGGTGCTACCAGCTGGGCCAGCTGGATCAAGTTTTTTTTTTTTTTGAGAGGTATTACTCCTCTAGCACTCCTCCTCACTCCAGGACTCCTGCTCCAGGTTTTGCCTCGAGGTTGACTCCTGAAGACTTTCCCATAGATGGGTATAGCCACAAGGCAGTGGAGGTTTGAGATTGGAGTTTTCCTTCTCCTACATAAGTTGCCTTCCAAGGCTAGCAGACACCATCTAACCATTTTTTCCCATGCACACAGCTAACAAGACTTCCCACTTACACTCTGTTAAGGATATAGCTGTGAGATAACCAGGACCGGTTATGAAGCAGAGCATAGAGTGTTTGCGCACGGAAATGGTGCTGAGAGTAGTTGTGAATAAACTGCATACAAACTGGTTTTTAAAGCAGTTTACTTATAGAGTAAGGCAAAATCATAGTCTTTTACCAATCCAAGTCTTAGCCATGCATAACCAATCCAGAGATACAAAACTTCTTACCGGTTCGTAGAACAAGACATGAATCATTCAGGAACAATATAAACAGTTCATAAAAGCAGTAATAAATAAACCATGATCAAATTGACCATGTAAAGAGACCAAAGATATCTACAACATAGCAGCAGCAGGTGAAATGTCCACACAGACCACAATCAAGCTCATCCAATCAGGATGCAGAATGACTCAGCAATACTCTTAAAGCTATATTCTACATATTCATACTGTAAACATATAATGTTGGCTTATATATTACCTGGCCAACTAGTTAGTCAATGACCATTTCCTAACACACAATCAAACAGCCACTCTCCCCTTCCCCCTAAAAACGAGCAGATTTACCCATGAGGAGAGCTGGAGAACTTTCCTCCCTACAGTCACATGATTCACTCACACAAACAGACACTCCCCTTCCCCCTAAAAACGAGCAGATTTACCCATGAGGAGAGCTGGAGAACTTTCCTCCCTGCAGTTACTTGATTCACTCACTCATGGTCCCAACACTTTAACCGCTTTAATTTCTCTCTGCACTACCTTCCTGCGGGAAAGAACTTTATGGCAGATGCTCTCTCGAGACTACCTCAATACAATAGTGCTTGGACAGAAGTGATTCACCCGGTTATCCCCTTGAAACAGCTGGCTGCTCCAGTAGTTACCAGAGCCCAGGCGAAAGGGGACCTAACCTTGTCTGGTGACTTGAGCGAGCAGTTAAAAGGAGCATTAAAAACTGATGAGTGGTTTTTAGCCCACTCCAATGAGTGTACACTTTGTGAGGGTCTCGCCTGGGTGGGAGTGAAGCTGTATGTCCCCGCCAGCCTGAGGGGAGCGGTGTTACAACACGCCCATGATGCTAAAATTGGTGGGCATTTTGGGTTCATAAAGACATTACATTTAGTTAAACGACAATTCTGGTGGCCGGCTCTACAGAAAGACATAGAAGCCTACGTGGCGAGCTGCCCTGTATGTGCGTCAGCAAAGAAGCCTCCTGGGAAATCCCCTGGGTTACTTCAGAGTGTAGCCAGACCGTGAGCCCCATGGAAGGAGATATCCATGGATTTTATTGTTGAATTGCCTGAAAATGGGGGAAATACAGTCATTTGGGTGGTTACAGATTTGTTTTCCAAGCAAGTGCATTTTATACCATGTCCCAAGATCCCTTCGGCTAAAACTCTGGCTAAACTGTTTGTCCAGCATGTGTATAGATTACACGGGGTTCCAGAGCGAATAATCTTGGACAGAGGTGTTCAGTTCACCTCCCACTTCTGGAAGGAGTTCCTGGGGTTGTTAGGCTCCACCCAGGGGTTAAGCTCCGCCCACCATCCTCAGACCAATGGGGCTTGGGATGGTGGGCGGAGCTTAAACCCTGGACAAAGCCTAACAACCCCAGGAACTCCTTCCAGAAGTGGGAGATGAACTGAACACCTCTGTCTGAGATTCTGTTCTCTTTCTAGGACTAACGTCTCTTCTGCAGGAGGGCCGAATGTCAGCCTCCACCTCTATATTGCTTGCTTGCTGCTTAATGTCAGGTACGCCTCCATTCAAAACCCAAGAAAGAAAACCCCCGACTCCATGTTTGTAGAGAAGAGGTACTTTTACTGAGTTTGAAATGATAGCAACGAAAGAAAAGCAAGATCTGAAGCAAAAGGTGTGAAAGTTACTGTCAGGTGTGCCTCCTTTCAATGTTCAAGAAAGAAAAACCCCAACTCCATTTTCATTGAAGAAAGGTACTTTTACTGAATATGAACAGAATACAACTGTAGAAAAGCAAGATCTGAAGCATAGGCGCGAAAATCACATATAGAAGGCATCCCTTCCCAACTGTCCAGCGTAAATCATCCAATCCACAGGTCCTCCAGGGGTCATGTGTGAGCGTATGTCTGGTAGTGTCATCCTTCTGATATGCTCTGACCATTAACCTTGAAACATCTCAACTTCAAAGAATGAACGGTAGCAAAGATTCACTTTCGTTTTCCTCCAGCACGCTTCTGCCCCCCAAGAATACCCCTAGCTCCCCCTCCCCCATTTCCTTGGCAGCCGAGCAAGTAAGCATTGAAAGAGCGGAGGCTGACATTTGGCCCCCCTTCAGAAGAGGCATTGTTCCTGTAAGAGATAAAAGGGAGATAGACATACAATATATACAGAATTCAAGGCTTATCAGGATATTTGGTGTGAAACAATTGCACTTGCTTTGGCGCTCGAACATCTTGTTTATTTACCCATTCAGCTTGAGATAGTGGGAAATTTTTCCAGGCCACCAAATACTGCACCTTACCATGATGCTTCCTGGAATCCAAAATCTCTTTGACCTCAAAATGCTGTTCTCCTTCAATCAGAATGGGGACAGGAGGAGGTTTTTGGTCTGGACATAAAGGGGACAAATGTTCCGGTTTCAGTAAACTGACATGGAATACTGGATGAATTTGTCTTAAATTTTTCGGCAACTCCAATTGTACCGTGACTGGGTTAATGACCCAAACTACAGGAAAAGGGCCCACATATTTGGGTCCCAGCTTTTTAGACTTTTGGGTAGTTTGCAAGTATTTGGTGGAAAGGTAAACCATATCCCCAACTTTATAAGCCCGTGTCTGACTTCTTTTTTTATCGGCCTGTGCTTTATGAGCTCGACGCGCTTCATCGAGTGCCTTATGAGTTACTCACCAAGTGCCACGTAGCTGTTCGATGCAATCAACCAGAGAGGGGTTTTGACGATTTCCTTGGGGCAGCTCTGGAATTGGCACAAAATCTTGGCCAGTGGCCACCTTGAAAGGAATGAACCCTGTGCTGCTATGTATGGAGTTATTATAGGCCACCTCTGCAAATGGCAATAAATCTGCCCAGTTATCTTGCTGATAATTTATATAACATCTCAGATATTGTTCCAGTACGGAATTGGTTCTCTCACAAGCCCAATTTGTCTGAGGATGGTGGGTGGAGCTTAATCCCTGGGTGGTGCCTATTAGCACCAGGAACTCTTCCCAAAAATGGGAGGTAAATTGAACACCCCCATCAGAGATTATGCGTTTTGGAGCGCCATGTAACCTGTACGCATGGTGGACAAACATTTTCGCCAGTGTTTTTGAGGAAGGGATCTTGGGACATGGAATGAAATGCACTTGTTTAGAAAACAAATCCATAACCACCCAAATAACTGTATTCTCCCCAGTTTCGGGCAATTCTACAATAAAATCCATGGAGATCTCCTTCCAAGGAGCCTCTGGCCTGGCAACACTCTGAAGCAGACCAGGTGGCTTCCCCGGAGGTCTCTTGGCTGAAGCACACATGGGACAGCTGGCCACATATGCCTCTATGTCCTTCTTGAGTGCGGGCCACCAAAATTGGCATTTGACTAGATGTAGTGTTTTGACAAAACTGAAATGGCCAGCAACTCTGGCATCATGAGCGTGTTGTAACACTGTTGCTCTCAGACTGGCGGGAACATACAACTTGGCTCCCACCCAAGCCAGACCATCTTGAAGTGTACACTCATTCAAGTGGGCTAGAAACCACTCATCGGTCTTTAGAGCTTCTTGTAGTTGCTTAGACAAATCATCTGATAGAGCTGGATCTGCCTTTGCCTGCACTCTAGTAGTGACTGGTACAGCCAACTGTGTTGAGGGGATAATTGGCCGGATCACCTCCTTTCTAGCACTATTGTATTGTGGCAGTCGCAAAAGGGCATCTGCCATAAAGTTCTTCCCTCCAGGAAGGTAGCGCAGGGAGAAGTTAAAATGTTTGAAGTTATGAGCCCAGCGGACTTGCTTTGGGGACAGTTTACGTGGTGTTTTCAAAGCTTCTAAGTTTTTGTGGTCAGTCTACACCTCAAAGGGGTGCTTCGCTCCTTCAAGGAATTGCCTCCATGTTAACAGTGCCCAGCTAACTGCAAAAGCCTCCTTCTCCCATATAGCCCATCTCCTCTTGGTCTCTGTCAGCTTACGAGAGGTATAGGCACAGGGTTGCAGCTTTCCTTCTGCATTAGTTTGCAGAAGTACCGCCCCTACTGCAACATTGCTGGCGTCAGCCTGCACAACTAAAGCTTTTTCCATGTTGGGATGCTTAAGGACTGGTTCAGCAGCAAGCAACCATTTTAGTTTCTCAGATGCCGCTTGACAGTCCATAGTCCATTCGAGGGGCCGGGAGGGTTTTGGTTTTACTTCTCCTTTTGTCTTCAAAAGATTTGTAATCGGCAATGTGATTTTTGCGAATGAGGGGATGAACTGTCTATAGAAGTTAGCAAATCCCAGGAAGCTCTGTAGTTGTCTGCGGGTGTGTGGTGGGGCCCATTCCAATACCACCCAGACCTTTTCCGGATCCATTTCTATTCCGTCATGTGAGATGTGATACCCCAGATAGTCAATTGTGTTTTGGTGAAATTCGAACTTTGAGAGTTTGGCAAAAAGTTCAGCAGCCCTAAGTTTTTTCAGGACGGTCCTCACCAATTTCACATGGTCGTCCATGTTCTTGGTGTAATTAAGAATGTCATCCAAGTAGACCAGCACTCCTTTGTACAGGTGTTCATGCAGTACTTCGTTGATCAATTGCATGAACACAGCGGGGGCTCCTTGCAGTCCGAAATAGAACACCCAAAACTGGAAATATCCCAGCGGGCAGTTAAAAGCTGTTTTCCATTCATCTTCTTCCTTAATCCGGACTCTGTAGTAGGCCTCCAGTAAATCCAATTTGGTGAAAATTTTCCCCTTGCCTAGGTGGGCTAGCATGCCCTTCATGAGTGGCAGGGGGTAGACATTTTCTACGCAAATAGCGTTCAGATTTCTGTAGTCAACCACTAAGTGAAAGGACCCATCCTTCTCATGGAAAAGTACCGGCACTGCCACCCTCAGCCTGGCCGGTTGGATAAAACCCTGTTCTAAGTTTTTGTCAATAAAGTTTCGTAGTTCCCCCAGCTCCCAGGGGGTCATGGGGTAGATTTTTGGTTTAGGGAGTTTTACTCCAGGAAGTATTTCAATGGTACAGTCTGTTGGCCGGCGGGGGGCGGGGGCAGTATGTCTGAGGCCTTTTTGCTGAAAACCTCCCAGAGGTCCCAATACTCTTTTGGAATCTTTTCCACCCCCTCAATGTGGTCTGTTGCCGTTGCTGCCCCCTCGATTTCCACTCCGTCCACCAAATGGGGTTCTTCCCTTTCTTTCCCTGTTTTCTCGGAGCAAATGCGCAAAACTCCCATTCTCCAGTTTATGCATGGGTTCCACTTACAGAGCGAAGGCAGTCCCAGTATGAGGGGCCGCTCCATGCCTGGGGCCACAATAAAACTAAGAGTCTCTAGGTGATCCCCCATTTGCATCTCAATTGGTTTGGTCACAAAGCTGGCGGGGACCCCTCCTGCCACTGATCCGTCTAACTGACAGAATGTGATGGGCCTTCTCAATACTTTTAGTCTTAGGCCCATCTTCTCCACCACATCTGGGCTGATTATGCACCTGGTGCATCCAGAGTCTAGGAGGGCTGATATCTGCCCTTGGGCCCCGGTGGATGGCACCCTTAATTCTACTGGGATGATCATGGGGCCCCCATTGTGACTCACCAGGTTGTTGTTGTCGGAATCGGTGTCAGTCTTGCTGCTGTCTGCAATGGTCGGAGTTCCCAACTCACCCTGTCTCGGGGGAGCAAACTCAATGACTTCTCCTTTCAGGGCGGTTTTGTGGGCTTTCGCGGGTGCTTTATCAGCCTTCTTCCCTCTGGGGCCAGTCATTTTGGGCTCTGGCTTGGAGGAACACTCAGTGGCTTGGTGCCCCTCCTTTCCACATTTGAAACACACGGAGGATTTTGGCTTGGGCCCTGTCTTCCCCACTGCTGCCCTTGGCGCCCCCTTGTGGAATGAGGAGGATGACTGGTCCCAGGCGTGGCCACCATGGATCCAGCTTCGGGCCAGATCGATCTCCACGTCCGCTGCACGTACCAGCTCTGCAGATCTTCAGGGACCCCCCAGGCATGGCAATCTTTGTAAATGTCCTCATTCAATCCATCTTTATAATTCTCTAATAGGGCCACTTCTGACCACCCTCTCATGAAGGGTGCCAGCTCGCAGAACTCCTGGGTGTACTCTGCCACCAATCTCCGGCCCTGGTGAATGCCCTTCATTCTGATTCTCACTTTTTGCTCAGCTAGGGGGTCCTCAAAATGCGTTCTGAGGGCTCTCATGAATTGGTCATAATTTCTCAGCAGGGGGGAGTTGTTATTGTGAAGGCCCACCATCCATTCAGCTGCCACTCCCTCTAGGGCTTTGGTAACACACCTCACTCGTGCCACATCCGACAAGAAGTCCTCCCCCCAGTCCTGCATATGGTTTTTCCTGACATTTGGGTCAGGAAAAACCCCAAGGTCTTCAGATCTCCTCTGAACTTTTTTGATATGGGGGGAATTTTTGGCTTTCTTTGCCTCTGGGGTGGAGCCTGTAATGCCAGGGGCCCCTGGACTGCTGCATCTCTCGCCTGAGCTCCCGAGGCTTGAGATGTTCCTTCCCCAGCTTGCTCTTCCTCTCCCCCACAAGCAGCAGCCTCTGGTTCATCCCTGGGATGGTCTCCTCCCTTTTCAGCTGGGTAAACATACATCTCTCTGCTTCTTCAGCATCTTTCAGAAGTTGCAGAGCCTGGGCAACCATGAGGCTTTCTTTCTGCTCTTTCATCCATGCAGATTCTCCCCTTTGGGGTCTGGAGCTTGTTACTCCTTGGGGGCTCCTTTCCAATTCCGGTAGCCTCCCTACTCCCATCAACCATCTGGCTCACTCTGGTTCCACTCCCAGTCATAAATTTGCCATCGAGTCCAAGGTTTCCCCCGCTGGGTGGAGGGATGAAACTGTAGAGCCAGCAGCAGCCATCTGGTCCTGGTCACTGTCTTGATCAGACATAATTTGTTCAGCCCCCTCGGTAGTTATCTGGGATGGCTGTTAAAATGAGATCTTGCTTAATGTCAGGTGTGCCTCCTTTCAATATTCAAGAAAGAAAAACCCCAAATCCATTTTCACTGAAGAAAGGTACTTTCACCGCCCTGAGTCCTTTGGGAGAAGGGCGGTATAAAAAATTAATGAATAAATGAATAAATAAATAAATACTGAATATGAACTGAATGCAACTGTAGAAAAGCAAGATCTGAAGCATAGGCATGAAAATCACATATAGAAGGCATCCCTTCCCAACTGTCCAGCGTAAATCATCCAATCCACAGGTCCTCCAGGGGTCATGTGGGAGTGCACGTCTGGCAGTGTCATCCTTCTGATATGCTCCAACCGTTAACCTTGAAACATCTCAACTTCAAAGAATGAACGGTAGCAAAGATTCAGTTTCGTTTTCCTCCAGCACACTTCCCCCCTAAGAATACCCCTAACTCCCCCTCCCCACTTTCCATGGCAGTTGAGCAAGTAAGCATCGAAAGAGTGGAGGCTGACAGTTACATATTGAAAGTATCTCCAAATCTCTCCCCCCAAGGACCCAGGCTGAATGTCCAATCCCCAACCCATATGGTGTCATGTGGGGCGCATCTTCAGATGTTTTCGCCCAACTGGTATTCTGGGATGGTTGACCTTGACTGGGTATAAACAAGTCCATTCAGCTGCGCAGTAGAACATGAGAGCAATCCTCCCTTTTCATTCATGCAAGCCATCTCCAGCTCACTTCTCCACCCAAATGCCAATCTCCCCCCTTCCCGTTACTATGGCAGCCGATAGCAAGCAAGCATCATAGAGGCTGACATTCGGCCCTCCTGCAGCAGAGGTGTTAGCCCAAGAGTAAAAACACAATAAAAAAAATGCAAAATAGAAACAAACACATACACAGGATCATTTACAGTAATAAGACTAATCAGGATATTTAGTATGAAACAATTGTAAAAGTTTTGGGGCTCTGACATCTCACTTGTTCATCCATTCAGACTGGGAGTGAGGAAAATGTTTCCAGGCTATCAAATACTGTACTTTCCCCCTATGTTTCCTGGAATCTAGGATCACTTTGACCTCGAAATGCTGCTCTCCTTTGATGAGGAGGGGCACAGGAGGGGTAGGTCCATCAGGTCAGAGAGAGGAGGTATGTTCAGGTTTCAGCAAGCTAACATAAAACACAGGGTGGATCCTTCTAAGGGTTTTAGGTAACTCTAACTGTACCGTGACCAGGTTTACAATCCTTACAATAGGGAAAGGATCCACATACTTAGGCTCCAATTTCTTCGATTTCTGGGTAGTCTGTAAGTACTTAGTGGACAAGAAAACCCTATCCCTAACTTGGTAGTTCTTCGGCATAGCTCTTTTCTTGTCAGTCTGTTTCTTAAGTTCTCGATGAGTAGTTCAACGATGAAGTCCATGGATTTCCTTCCATGGACAACAGGGCTAGCAACATTCTGGAGAAGTCCAGCCAGCTTCCCAAGGGGCCTCTTTGACGGAAGCACACACAAGATAACTAGCAATGTAGGCTTCTATATTCTTTTTCAAAGAGGACCACCAGAATTGCCGTTTAACTAAGTGTAAAGTTTTCACGAACCCAAAGTGTCCAGCAGCACCCATGCTAGGCCATCACTCATAGTGCACTCGTTTGAATGGGATAAGAACCAGTCATCGTTTTTTAGCGCTCCCTTTAACTGCTCGCTTAAGTTGGTGGGAAGATTGAGGTCCGTCTTCCCCTGGGCTCTGGTGACCATGGGGGCAACCAGTTGCTTGGAGGGAATTACTGGGCGGATCACTTCTGGCCAAGTGCTATTATACTGGGGTACTCTAGATAGAGCATCCGCCATAAAGTTCTTCCCCCCAGGAAGGTAGCGTAAAGAGAAATTAAAATGATTAAAGTGTTGCGCCCAACAGACTTGCTTGGGTGACAATTTCCAGGGTTTTTTTAAGACCTCCAAGTTTTTATGGTCTGTCCACACCTCAAAAGGGTGTTTCGCCCCTTCGAGGAAATTCCTCCAAGTTAGCAAGGCCCATCAGACAGCAAATTTATTTATTTATTTATTTATTTATTTATTTATTTATTTTATTTTATTTTATTTTATTTTATTTTTATTTATTGGATCTATCTATCTATCTATCTATCTATCTATCATCTCTCTCTCTCTCTCTCTCTCTCTCTCTATCTATCTATCTATCTATCATGTTTTTCCTTTAAGCCAGGTTTTTCCTACGTAGCCAAGATTTTTCTGGAACCACAATTGAGCGAAATCACAAATCACTACTTTCTGGGTTCTTTCTCCATCTTTTCATTCTGGCAGCAAGCAAAATTTTGTGCTGCATTCTGGGAGACCTATATAGCTATTTCTGGCTCGTTAGCCATCCTCAGTAGGCCACAGTCTCCAAGTCTCCAAGTCTCCAAATGGGCAAGCACAAAATCTGCTGGCTGCCAGAATGAAAAGAAGAAATAAAACCCCCAGAAAGTAGTGAATGTGATTTCACTCAACCAGGGTTTGCAGAAACATCTTGGTTATGTAGGAAAAACCTGGCTTAAAGAAACACACACACACACATATACACATATACATATACATATACATATACATATACATATACATATTGTATATACCTGCTTAGTAGAGCTTTTGCACCCCCACCCCCAGCGATGTTCTTTTTTATACAAAGTCAGTTTATGGCCCCCACAATCCGGGTCCTCATTTTACCTACCTTGGAAGGATGAAAGGCTGAGTCAACCTTGAGCCTGGTGAGATTTGAACTTGCAGTAATTGCAGGCAGCTGGCAGCTAAGTGCTACTTTAACAGCATTTTAGCCCGCTGCTCCACCAAGGCTCCTTCTCCCATATTGCCCATCTCCTTTCAGTTTCAGTAAATTTCCAGGAGGTGTAGGCGCAGGGTAGTAAAGTTCCAGCAGCATTCGCTTGTAGTAGTACCGCCCCCACAGCCACGTCACTGGCATCGGCCTGGACTATGAAGAGGGCATCCATGCCGAGATGTTCGGCTGCAAACAACTGTTTTAGTTTCTCGAAAGCTGCTTGCCACTCCATGGTCCACTCAAGGGGGCAGCTTGACCTTGGTTTAGCTTCTCCATTTGTCTTTAGGAGATTGGTAATGGGTAACACAATTTTGGCAAAGGCAGGGATGAATTGTCGATAAAAGTTAGCAAAACCTAGGAAACTTTGCAGCTGTTTCTGGATACGTGGGGGCGCCCACTCCATGACTGCCTGGACCTTTTCCGGGTCCCTTTCTATCACCTCATGCGATATGTGGTAACCCAAATAGTCCATTTTAGTTTGGTGAAATTCACACTTTGACAGTTTGGCATATAGTTCAGCAGCCCTGAGTTTTTTCAGGCCTGGCTGCACTAACTTTACATGCTCCTCCATGGTTTTGGTGTAAACAAGAATACCATCTAGGTAGACGAAAACGTCCTTGTAAAGGTGCTCATGAAGCACCTCATTAATCAATTGCAAGAACACAGCTGGTGCTCCTTGTAATCCAAATGGCAGCACTTTAAACTGGAAACAACCCAAAGGGCAATTGAATGTGGTTTTCCACTCGTCTCCTTCCTTAATTCGAGCTCTGTAGTAAGCTTCTCTCAGGTCCAGCTTAGTGAATAACAACAACAACAACAACAACAACAATAATAATAATTTTATTTCTATACCGCCCTTCTCCCGAAGGACTCAGGGCACTGTATGGCCTATTAAAAGCACAAAGACAAACCTGAATTTAAAAATAATTAAAATTATTGTCAACCTCGCTAGCTTTGCCTTGCTGCTTCGGCTGTCATAGAAACGGAGGGAGGGGGGTTTAGGCTCACGCGGGCTTTGTGAAATCTGGGAAACGAAACCATTTCTTAAGCTGTTATCAGACCAACGGACACTACATTCCTGGATGCTGACATGACCAGACGTTTGATCCCACCTGACCTCTGGGAGACCTGTGGATTGGATGATTTATGGTGCACAGGGGAGGGGATGCTTTCTAATTGTAACTTTCGCGCGTTTTGCTTCAGAATCCTGCTTTCCACGGTTGCGTTCATTTCATATCTAGTAAAAGTACCAGTCTTAAACCTATGATGAAGTCTGGGTCTTCCTTTCCTGGATACTGAAGGAAGCATACCTGACAATAAGCAGGATTCTCACCTCAGCCATCCCGGACAACACCGAGGGGGCTGAAATCTACAGAATGTCTGATCAGGGAAGTGATACAGATCAGATGGGGGCATATGGATCGGCTGTGGCTTCGTACCAGCCACCAGAAGAAACTGCAAGGTGGCTGGAGGATTTACAGCTGAAAGAGCCGAGGGAAGAACCAGCCCGATGGTCGACAGGGGTCGGAAGGTTGCCGGAACTGGGAAGGACAAAGATGGACAAAGCACCCGCAAAAGTTCGTGAAGCTGCGCTGGAGGGGGAAGTCGTAGAGTTCGCTCCCCGGGCCAAGGGTGAGTTGGGAACTCCGACCAACGCGGACGACAGCGAGACCGACTCCGAATCCGATGATCTGGTGAGTCACACTGAGGGGCCCCTGCTCATCCCCATAGAACTAAAAGTGCCATCCACAGGGGCCCACGCACAGATGCCAGCCTTATTAGACTCTGGGTGCACCAGGTGCATTATCAGCCCGAAAGTAGTAGAGAAGATGGGCCTGGGACTTAAGGAACTGAAAAGGCCTATTGCATTCTGCCAGCTAGATAGGTCGGTGGCAGGGGGGGCCCCAACCAGTTTCATAACGGAACCCATTGAAATGAAATTAGGGGACCACGTAGAGACTCTCAGTTTTATTGTGGCCCCTAGCATGGAACGACCCCTCATTCTTGGTTTGCCCTGGTTACGTAAATGGAACCCGCGAATTAACTGGAAAACGGGGGTTCTGCGCATTCGTGCTAGGAAGCCACCACCGGAAGGGAAGGAACCCTCCCTTGAAGGCAGAGGGGAGCCTGAAGAAGCGGAGATGGCAATAGACCACATAGAGGGGGAGGAGAAAATTCCAAAAGAGTATTCGGATCTCTGTGAAGTTTTTAGCGAGAAAGCCTCGGATGTGCTGCCCCCACAGAGGGCTACGGACTGTGCTATTGAGATACTCCCTGGAGTGAAGCTCCCTAAGCCAAAGATTTATCCTATGACCCCTCGTGAACTGGGGGAACTACGAAATTTCATTGACAAAAACCTAGAACGGGGCTTCATCCAACCAGCTAGACCACGGGTGGCCGCACCAGTTCTATTCAGAGAAAAGAAAGATGGTTCCTTCCGTTTAGTAGTTGATTATAGAAACTTAAACGCCATTTGTGTGGAAAATGTCTACCCCTTACCCCTCATGAAGGACATGTTGGCTCACTTAGGAAAGGGGAAGATTTTCACCAAACTGGACTTACGGGAAGCTTATTACAGGGTGCGAATCAAGGAAGGGGATGAATGGAAAACTGCATTTAACTGCCCGCTGTGATGTTTCCAGTTCCGAGTACTTCCTTTTGGACTACAAGGGGCTCCTGCAGTATTCATGCAATTGATCAATGAAATTTTGCATGAGCATTTGTATAAGGGGGTGCTAGTTTATTTGGATGACATTCTTATCTACTCTGAAAACATGGCCGACCACGTGAGATTAGTACGCACCATCCTGAAAAAGCTTAGAGCTGCTGAACTGTATGCAAAACTTTCTAAGTGTGAATTCCACCAAACTAAAATTGACTATCTTGGATATCGCATCTCCCCGGAGGGAATAGAAATGGACCCTGCAAAGGTTCAGGCGGTGTTAGAATGGACGGCGCCACGCACCTGCAAGCAGCTACAGAGTTTTTTGGGACTTGCTAACTTTTATCGACAGTTCATCCCCTCGTTCGCCAAAATCGCATTGCCAATAACTAATCTCCTGAAAACCAAAGGTGAAGACAAACCAAAACCCTCCAAACCTCTTGAATGGACTATGGACTGTGAGGCAGCATTCGAAAAACTGAAACGGCTTTTTGCTGCTGAACCAGTCCTCAAGCACCCGGACATGGATGAACCTTTCGTGGTACAGGCAGATGCCAGTGATGTCGCAGTAGGGGCCGTACTTCTGCAAAAGAATGCGGATGGAAAATTACAGCCTTGTGCCTACACGTCCCGGAAACTGTCCGAAACTGAAAGGAGATGGGCCATATGGGAAAAGGAGGCTTTCGCCGTACGCTGGGCACTTCTAACCTGGAGGCAATTTCTCGAAGGAGCTAAACATCCTTTTGAAGTTTGGACTCATCATAAAAATCTCGAGGCTTTGAAAACTCCACGTAAGCTGTTGCCAAAACAAGTTCGCTGGGCCCAACACTTCAACCGCTTTAACTTCACCTTGCGCTACCTTCCTGGCGGGAAGAATTTCATGGCAGATGCTCTGTCCAGATTGCCTCAATACAACAGCACCAGGGAGGAAGTTGTCCGCCCAATTGTCCCGTCAGCCCAACTGGTGGCACCAGTGACTACCCGAGCACAGTCGAAAAGTGACCCAAGTCTCTCGGGTGATTTGCTCCAGAAACTACAAGAGACTTTAAAAACCGATGAGTGGTTCCAAGCCCACTCAAACGAATGTACACTTCGTGATGGACTAGCTTGGATTGGAGCTAAATTGTACGTCCCAGCCAGCCTACGAGTAACCGTTTTGCAACACGCCCATGACTCCAAAGTGGCAGGACACTTTGGATTTGTCAAAACATTACATCTTGTCAAAAGACAGTTTTGGTGGCCTGCGCTCAAAAAGGACACAGAGGCATATGTAGCGAGCTGTCTAGTGTGTGCCTCAGCTAAGAAACCTCCCGGGAAGGCACCTGGTCTTCTCCAAAGTGTGGCCAGACCCACTGCCCCTTGGAAAGAAATATCCATGGACTTCATTGCAGACCTTCCCGAAAGTGGGGGGTGCACAGTTATATGGGTAGTAACTGATTTGTTTTCCAAACAGGTGCATTTTATCCCATGCTCTAAGATCCCATCAGCAAAAGCCCTTGCTAAGATGTTCATTCAACATGTATATAGGCTACATGGAGCACCAAAACGTATAATTTCAGACAGGGGAGTGCAGTTCACCTCCAGTTTTTGGAAAGAGTTCCTAATGTTGATAGGCTCCGCCCAAGGACTAAGCTCCGCCCACCACCCCCAGACCAATGGGGCCTGTGAAAGAACCAATGCCGTGCTAGAACAGTATCTGAGATGTTATATAAATTACCAGCAAGACAACTGGGTAGACTTGCTGCCATTCGCAGAAGTGGCATATAACAATTCCATACATAGCAGCACAGGTTTCACTCCTTTCAAGGTGGCTTCCGGACAGGAGTTTGTGCCAATCCCAGAGTTACCTCATGATGACCCACAGAAACCTTCTCTAGTTGAGTGGATCGATCAATTACGAGCGACTTGGGCAGTAACCCGAAAAGCGTTAGATGATGCTCACCAAGCCCATAAAGCCCAAGCCGACAAAAGGAGATGCCCTGCACATGTTTATAAAGTGGGGGACATGGTTTATCTGTCTACCAAGTATTTGCAAACTCCTCAGAAATCGAAAAAGCTTGGACCTAAGTATGTGGGCCCTTTCCCTGTTACTCGGATCATTAACCCAGTCACGGTTGAATTAGATCTACCCAAGAACTTGCGACGAATTCATCCAGTGTTTCATGTTAGTTTACTGAAACTGGAACAATCATCCCCTCTACGTCTGTCCAAAGAACCTCCTCCTGTTCCCATCCTCATTGAAGGGGAACAACATTTTGAAGTAAAAGAGATTTTGGACTCTAGAAAACATCATGGAAAAGTGCAGTATCTCGTAGCATGGAAGCACTTCCCGTTATCACAAGCTGAATGGGTGAATAAACTTGATGTTCGGGCACCTAGAAAAGTGCAGTTGTTTCACACCAAATACCCTGATAAACCTTGAGACATGATAAGTATTGATTGTTGTGATATTACCTCTTCTTTTCTCTATTTCAGGACTAGAAGCTATCTTTTCTGAAGGGGGGCCAAATGTCACCCTCGCTAGCTTTGCCTTGCTGCTTCGGCTGTCATAGAAACGGAGGGAGGGGGGTTTAGGCTCACGCGGGCTTTGTGAAATCTGGGAAACGAAACCATTTCTTAAGCTGTTATCAGACCAACGGACACTACATTCCTGGATGCTGACATGACCAGACATTTGATCCCACCTGACCTCTGGGAGACCTGTGGATTGGATGATTTATGGTGCACAGGGGAGGGGATGCTTTCTAATTGTAACTTTCACACGTTTTGCTTCAGAATCCTGCTTTCCACGGTTGCGTTCATTTCATATCTAGTAAAAGTACCAGTCTTAAACCTATGATGAAGTCTGGGTCTTCCTTTCCTGGATACTGAAGGAAGCATACCTGACAATTATTAAATAATTTTGGCTCAAATATAAAACCCCAAATTTAAAACACCCAAGTTAAAATCATTACATTGATAGCCCAGCCTGGCGGAACAGCAGGGTCTTGAGGGCACAGCAAAATACATGGAGGTCAGAGATCTTACGCATTTCTGGGGGCAGTTCATTCCAAAGGGCAGGGGCTCCCACAGAGAAGGCCCTACCCCTGGGTGTCACCAGCCAACATAACTTGGCTGATGGCACCCTGAGGAGACCCTCTCTGTGGGAGCGTACTGGCCGGTGGGAGGCTACTGGTGGCAGAAGTCGGTCTTGAAGGTACCCAGGTCCAATGCCATGGAGCGCTTTGAAGGTGGTAACCAACACCTTGAATCACACCTGGAAGACCACTGGGAGCCAGTGCAGCTCGCGCAAGAGGGGTGTCACATGGGCACAATGGGTTGAACCCATAACCACCCATGCGGCCACATTCTGGACCAATTGGAGCCTCCAAGTGCTCTTCAAGGGGAGCCCCATGTAGAGATCATTACAGTAGTCCAGCCGGGAGGTGACAAGGGTGTGAGTGACCGTGCGCAAGGCATCCCAATCCAGAAAGAGCCGCAACTGGTGAATCAGGTGAACTTGATAAAAAGCCCCCTTGGCCACGGCCATCATATGCTCTTCTAAAGACAGCTGTGCGTCCAGGAGGACTCCCAGATTGCGAGCCCTCTCTGTGTGGGGCAAAGATTCACCCCCAATAGTCAGCGATGGCACAAGCTGACTATATCGGAGCACTGGAAACCACAGCCACTTGGTCTTGGAGGGGTTGAGTCTGAGCCTATTTCTCCCCATCCAGACCCGCACAGCCTCCAGGCAGTGAGACATCACATCAAGGGCATCGTTGGGGTGGTATGGGGTGGAGATGTACAGCTGGGTATCATCAGCATAAAGATGGACTCTCACCCCAAAACCATGGATGATCTCACCCAGCGGCTTCACATAAATGTTCAACAGAAGGGGCGAGAGGACCAACCCTTGCGGCACTCCCAATGCGAGGCGCCTCGAAGTCAACCTCTGCCCCCCTGTCAACACAAACTGCAAACAGTCGGAGAGGAAGGAAGAGAACCACCACACAACGGTGGCCCCTATTCCTAACCCCCTCAACAGCTGCAGCATGATACCATGGTCGATGGTATCAAAAGCCGCTGAGAGATCTAACAGGACCAGGACAGAGGAGCAACCCCTGTCCCGAGCCCTCCAGAGATCATCCACCAATTCGAACAATGCCATTTCTGTGCTGTACCCCTGCCTGAAGCCCGACTGGTACAGGTCCAGATAGATAGCTTCATCCAGGTGCCAGGGAAGCTGTCGTGCCACCACACTCTCAACAACCTTCACCATGAAATGAAGGTTGGAGACCGGACGATAGTTAGCTAATTCAGCCAGGTCCAGGGTAGGCTTCTTGAGGAGGGGCATCACCACCGCCTCTTTCAAGGCAGCGGGAAAGGCACCCTCACTCAGAGAAGCACTTATAATCCCCTGGAGCCAGCCTCGTTTAGCCTCCCAGGAGGCCAGTACCAACCAGGAAGGACACGGGTCCAATAAACATGTGGCGGCACTAATCTTACCCAGAACCCTGTCCACATCCTCGAGAGCCACAGGATCAAACTCCTCCCAGATACTATTCTCAAGACCTACCCTCGTCTCCTCCCCCAGACTCACCCAGTCGGACTCCAAGCCTTCCCAAATCCGAGCAACTTTATCATGCAGGAATTGCACAAAATCATTAGCTCGACCCTGCAAGGGATCTTCCCGCACTCCCCCCTGAAGAAGGGAGTGGGTCACCCTAAACAGAGCAGCTGGGCGGTTCTCTGCAGATGCAATAATAATTAGATTTTGCCACTTTTATCACTACTAGGTAGGTCTTAATATAAGACCTCACCAGTGTTCAGTCAGAATTGGATTGACTAGTCCTCCAAATGCTCTCTAGGCGTCTTTTCTGATGCTTCATCTCTCTCAGCTCCTCGGAGAACCAAGGAGCCAATTGAGACTGGCATCGGGTCAGAGGCCGCAAAGGCACGAAGTGGTCCAAAGCCCCAGTGGCCGCACTCTCCCAGGCGGCCACCAGGTCTTCAGTTGAGTCGTGTGCCAGGGTCTCAGGAAATGGCCCAAGCTCCATCAGGAACCTTTCGGGGTCCATGAGGCACCTGGGACGGAACCATCTGGTCGGTTCCGTCTCCCTGCGGTGGGGAGAAATGGCTGGAAAGTCCAAGTGAAGGAGTGAATAATCTGTCCATGACAAGGGTTTAATGTCTAGGTCCCCGCTACCAAGGTCATTTAACCACTGACCAGAGACGAAAATCAAGTCCAGAGTGTGTCCCCCTATGTGAGTTGGGCCCTGAACTAACTGGGTCAGGTCCATGGCCGCCATGGAAGCCATGAACTGCTGAGCCACCTCTGACACCTCACCTGCGGATGGCAGGTTGAAATCCCCCATGACAATAAATCTCGGGGTATCAACCGCCACCCCAGCAATAATGTTGAGCAGCTCGGGCAGGGTCACTGCCACGTGGCAGGAACTTTCCTTTGGCTAGATGAGCTAACATGTCCTTCATTAAGGGGAGTGGATAAATGTTTTCCACACACACACAGCATTAAGGCCTTTATAGTTCACGCAAAGATAAAAAGAGCCATCTTTTTTTTCACAGAACAACACCTGAGCTGCCACTCGTGGCCTAGCAGGTTGGATGAAACCCCGTTTTAAGTTTTTATCAATAAAGGTTCAGAGTTTACAAGAATAGATTATATATTTGTAACACCAGAAATATTATCTAAAATAATGAGAGAAGAGATAAAAATAATTAAAATATCTGATCATGCAATAGTAGCTATGGATATGGAAATAGATTGTATAAAAAAGAACACCACTTGGGGGGGCCAAAATCCCTACTAAGCAGGTATATACAAAAGTATGAAGGCTATTGCTTAACGCATTGTAAGCCACCCTGAGTCTCCGGAGAAGGGCGGCATACAAATCAAACTAATAAATAATAAATAAATAAGATTGTGATTATAAACAGGCAAGTAGATGGAGAATGGATTTGAGGATTTTTAAAAATAAAGAGATTTTAGAAAAAATGGAAAGAGAATTAAAAGAAATATGGACTATAAATGAAGAGGGAGGTAGTAATACAGGTGTAATATGGGATGCAATGAAAGCAGTAGTGCAAGGTTTAGGGATAAAATACTCTTATAATACAAAAAACAAAACAAAAAGAGAAATATATAAAATGGTTGGAGGAGGAAATTAGGGAACTAGAGCGTAAATATATAGAAAGTAGAGAGAATAGGATTATGTTAGAACTATTAGCTAAAAGAAAAGATTTGCAAAATATTGACATAGAACAGGTTAACAGAAATCTAATATACTTAAATAGGGAATTTTATGAAAACAGTAATAAAAATTCTAGAATGCTGGCTAGAGCCACACAAGCTAAAAAGGCAAAAAGCCTGATCGGAGTAATAAAGAATGACAAGGGGGAAAGATGTAATATGATGAGAGAAAAATTGTTGATATTTCAGAAGTTCTTTGAAAAGCTATATAAGGGAAATGACATAAATGTGATTGAAAGTCAGGCATCTATAGAAAAGAATTTAAATTGTAAAATTCAAGAATATGATAAAGAAATAATCAAATCACAAATAGAAGAAAAGGAAATAGTGGAAGTTATTAATAAATTGAAAATAGGTAAGGCACCAGGGTTAGATGGATTATAGAATATTATAAAAATTTTAAAGGGCTATTGGTGCCGAAGATGAAGATAACGTTTAATAAAATAATGGAAGGGGAAAATATTCCATGTTCCTGGAAGCAATCCTTGATAATACTGATAGTGAAACCAGGTAAAGATCATACAAACCCAGGATCATATAGACCAATATCCCTTATTAATCAGGACGCTAAGATTTTTACAGCAATATTGACAAATAGATTGAATATATTTAGAGAGAACTATATTAAAAATGACCAGTGTGGATTTATAAGAGGCCAACAAATGTCAGACATAGTAAGAAGGGTATTAAACAGGGGTGGGTTCTACTTACCTTTACTACCAGTTTGCAAATTCGGATATTCAAGGAAATTAGTGGTATAATGAAATTTGGAGTATGGCAACAAATGATAAATTAACAACAGAAATTAAATTTTAAAAAAGGATGTTCAAAGCAAATAATTATAATGAAATATGGGTGGATTTTATAAAAACAATGTCGGTGGAAGGCAAAGGGAATAAACCTGCTCAAGAATATATGTTGTTTTGGAGGGGATAAGGGCACAATTGGAACATATTGTATATCCTTTAGTTGTTATAGATGAAGAAATATAAGGGGGGGGGGAATGATCTCCAGGGGGTGGGGGGTGCACTGTAATATTTGTGGTTTTTTTCCATTTTCCTTTCTTTTTTTGAACTGAACATTTGGTTGGGAGTGATACCTATTTTCATTGTGTTCTTGATTGTATTGAGGAAAGATATAATGTAAGATATGGTGTAAATCAGTGCTTTGGTATCCAGTGGATGTAAGTTCCCCACAATTGGTTGAAAACTTTGAAGTCTAATGGTAAGATAATAAACTTTTTTCTTCTTGATAAGTAAGAGGGGCCCTAGTCCACTAGGAAGATGGGGTTTGTTATGGTGGTATTCATTACTTTGTGGAATCTTATACTACAGGTGCAGATAGGAATGCGGACTTTGGCTGTATTGCCTAGTTATCCCATAACATGGCAGCAGCTATGTTTCCATACCGAACTTGAGTACCACTATTCCCTGATGCAAACACCATTAACCCTGATAGAAACTACAGAAGAAGCTGAGATTTGTATTAAATCATCTTTTGAGGATGGTGTGCCATTGGGAAAATATCCCAGGTGCAACCGTACATATGAAACAGTTTCTCAATACAGAGATCTTTCAAATAGGATGGAAACCTTATACAATCAATGCACTGAGCGATATGGTAATTATACCCCTTCCTATAAAAAGTTTCGGATTATAGAGGAGGGGCTATATTTGCCATATATTGAATTGAAAGCTCCCTCCAAATTTATGTTTTTATGTGGTAATATAGCATTGACCAAATTACCTTTTATATGGAAGGGGTGATGCACTGTCGGCTATCTTAAGGCACCTACAAGATATACCAGAAATATTGGAGAGTCAAATAAGAAGGAAGGGAATATTTTTCTGGATTTAATGAAGGTAGCTCTAAACAGTTTGTCCTTTTGTATAAAAGCAGAGACTACTGTCTCTGATATAATGGCAACATGTTTTGTGGGGGTACCAGTACCTGGAAAGTTTCTATTTGAGGAAGCACAAATTACCATAGAACCAAATAATTTTAATTTGTCACATGTGATCACTATATTTGGGAGTCCACAAAAACCTACTAAATGGACTAACCAGAAGAAACTAGTGATTGAAGTAAAAACGATATTGCCAGCTTATGATTGTGTGATATATAAACACCCTGAGAAAAAGCAGGAAAGAGTAATATATGTTCCTGTGCCTACTGAACAAGTATTCCACTGTTCTGAAGTGGAGGAAATAGATGCTACAGGCCAGGTTTTATATTTGCCTAGAGGGTGGTTTCTCTTTTGTGGATTGTATGCTTATGCTTATATACCCGCACATGCAATTGGTGGTCCTTGTACCATTGGACGTTTAACCACTGTAATGGCAGTTGCACATATAAAGGACATAAATCATAACACAGAATTCTATTATGAAATGATGAATACTAGTCTTTATCATAGTAAATGTGTTCCTAAGAAGGTGGCTACAAAGGTGGCTACACATGATGGTATGTTAGAAACTGTAGATGAAGCACATGGACATGGACATGGACATAAAGGAATACCTAAACAGGAGAAAGAACCACATTTAGTTATATATGCTCCTGCAGAACCTATTAAATGGCATATAACACCAATAGAATCTTATGACCAGATGGGGGATGGAGCATATAGAGGAATATATAGGGGTAAAAGAAATACATTACATGAAGCATCTGATGCTAGCTGCAATGATGAAGTAGTAGTATTGAATAAGGTTCAGGCTGGGCTCTTAGGAATGTTTCCATGGATATCTACGCAATATAACCAATTGCAATTTGGACATCTAGCTTGTGCTTTAGCAAAAAGTATAAATGAAACATCTTCTGCTATCGCTGCACTGGCTGATGAAATGGGTGAAATAAGAAAATCATTACTACAAAATCGTGTAGCTATAGATTATATGTTACTAAGAATGGGTCATGGATGTGAGGAATTCCAAGGTATGTGTTGCTTTAATATATCAGATAACTCACAATTTATAGAATCTAAGCTGAAGAAATTGCATAACATTACAACACATTTAACTCATGTAACCGAAAACACTGCTTTTAAAGGAATTTGGGATTTGTTAACCTCGTGGTTACCCAGTTTTGCATGGTTAAAGGAGTTGTTTGTAGGTATCATTATCATTGTAATCATATGTCTTATTTCTTGTATCTGTATCAAATGTGTACCTGTATGCTGTGACTGTTGGAAACATTGTTATCATGTGACAAAACAAAAGGAAATAACAGGAGGATCACTTGGAAGATTAGGAAGACAGGAAGTATCAATAATGTTACAAGACATACACAATTTACAGGAATAAAACTGATAAAAAGGAAAAGGGAGGATTGAGAAAAAAATGAATTATTCCTGTAAAAATCATAACCTAAGTAACGCCATATTTAACCTTTGTATAACCTGATTTATGTAACCTGTGAATAGGACATGCATAAGCATTATATTCTGGGAAGGATAAGGGAACTGTGATGCTTGTTTTGAGGAAATAGATGTTTTGGTACATTCTAAATTGGGTCAGGCTGACCTAAGCTCTATTGAAAAAGAGGAAGAGACAAAATGATCAATCAAGGAGAACAATATTAATAATTATGAAAACATATGTAAAGGATATTTTTGGAGGGGAATTTTGGAAGGGAACTCCAGGGCAGAACATGTAAAGAAAGTCAAAATGTTATATAAGACCTGAAAACAATACCAAGCGGGGGCTTTTGAATTGTATTGCTGAGCATCGAAAATTGTATTTAAACCATGTAATCAAAGTGGTCCAACGTTCTCTCTCTTTCATGGGAGAACCCTTTTGCAAAAGCCTACAATATAAAGAGGCGGTGGTGAGGCCTCTCCTCAAGAAGCCTTCCCTGGCTTCTTTAGACGGTATGTAAGATACCGTCTAAATTCGCTGGACAAAGCAGAATATTTTTACCAGAACATTCTTAAAAGATCTCCAACACCACCATGTTCATCCACATTGTTATCGGCAGAAGGAGTTTCTAAAGATAAGGATTTTGAAGAAGGGATTCAAGAACTACAAAGGGAACAAGAACGACAGGCACTTCGAGCAACAGCAAGGGAAGTAATTTTAGGAGCAGTAGGTGGTTTCACAGAGGATTTTTTTGCAGACCTCCTAGAGCCCAGAATAAAGCATTCCAGAGCAACAAGAAAGGTGGATCCAGACCTTGAACTGTTGGCGCAAGAACCAAAAGATCAACGTATAACTCGTGCAGCAGAGAAGCAAAGACTAGAGAAGCAAAAACAGCAGAGGTCCATGATGCCACAAGAAGTGAAGGGGGCAAATGGGAAAACACAGAAATCTGAAGCAGTGGGAGGAGCGAGACCAAAGACCTCTGCTGTTGAACAGGGTCTTAGGCAATTGCTCGTTACGCTTCAAGAATCTCCAAATGACAGTTAGATTTTTATCGTGGAACGTGAATGGTTTGAATTCTCCACAGAAAAGAAGGAAAATATTTTATTATTTGAAGCAGTATAAAAATGATGTTGTTTGTTTGCAAGAAACTCACATTAGAACCCAGGATCAAAAGTGTTTGATAAACTCAAAATTTTATGTACATTTATGTACATTTTATGTCTTCTAGTTCTGTGAAAAGGAATGGATTAGTGTTGTATATCTCTAAAAGAATACCAGCCAAACTTGTAGAATCGGATGATGAAGGAAGATATATTGCAGTTGAAATAAATATACAGAATGTTCAGTTGCTTTTGATTGGAATTTACGGCCCAAACCAACAGCAAGAAACTTTTTATAAATTATTACATACTAAAATATTGCAATGGAACTATAAGTCTTTTTTTGATTATGGGTGATTGGAATGGTGTGATTGATACAATTCTTGACAAAAAGACACTGGCTAAGAGGGGGAATAAACTACCACAGACGTTTTTTGCATTGAAAGAAGAATTAGAATTAAAGGATGTATGGAGAATTCACCATCCGAAGGAATTGGACTTTACATTTTTTTCTGATAGACATAAATCTTTTTCTAGGATTGATTTTATGCTGGTTTCTTCTGATCTACTTACTAAAACAATTAAGACTAAGATTTTTCCTAGAACTCTGACTGATCATAGTTCGGTATGGATGGAAATGGATTTTGGTAAGAGGGAGAGAAAATCTTGGAGAATGAATGAGAATTTATTTAGATATGAGAAGAATATAGCCGACCTTAAAAAACACGTAAAGGAATTTTTTCAATTGAATTTGAACAAGGGTACACCTATTGAAGTTGTTTGGGATGCAAGTAAGGCCTATATGAGAGGTGTACTGATTCATATGAACTCTAAGCATAGGTCAATACGACAAAAGATAAGATTAGATCTGGAGTCAGAAATAAAGGAGAAAGAACAACTGCATATTAAGAACCCGACTGATGAGAAATTGCAGGAAACTATAAAACTTTTGAAAGATCAATTTCAGATGTTCATGGCTGATCAGACGGCAACTAACTTACAATTTGCCAAGCATAATACTTTTTGCAATGCTAATAAACCTGGTAGATGGTTGGCATATACCTTAAGAAAGCAACCAAGTTCTCGTATAATAGATACTATTTAATATAAAGGTAAACAAGTTTTTCAACAGAGTTCAATACATCAAGCTTTTTTGGATTATTATTCTAATTTATATCATACAGATAATATTCAAAAGGATCTTATTGATGAATATCTTGGAAAGACGAGAGTTACAAAAATTACATGTGAACAAAAGGAGAGAATGAATCAATTAATAACGTCTGAAGAGATTTTATTTGCAATAAAACACTTGAAAACAGCTAAAGCTCCTGGGACGGATGGTTTGACAGCAGTATATTATAAAACTTTACAATCAGAACTGATTGAACATCTTAAGGACTTATTTTGTAGTATACAGCAGGGGGGCAAAATACCCCCCTCATGGAAGATGGCCTTTATCTCACTGATACCAAAGGAAGATGGTTCTTTAAAACCAGAAAATTTTAGACCAATATCTCTCCTGAACACGGATTATAAAATTTTTGCAAAAGTATTAGCCAACAGACTGATGCCAGTTATCCAAGAGGTGATTCACAATGATCAAGCAGGTTTTATAGAGGGCAGACATATGAAGGACAACGTGCGGCAACTTATAGACTTACTGGAATATCTTGAGAAAAATAAACAGATCTCTGCGGTGCTGGTGTTTTTGGATGCAGAAAAGGCCTTTGATTGAGTCAACTGGGATTTTTAAAAAAAGACTTTGTTTAAAATGGACTTTGGGGAGCAGTTTATACAAGCAATTTCAGCAATTTATCAAGAACAGACAGCACAAATGGTTATTAATGGAAGTTTAACTACCAATTTTCATATACAGAAGGGTACTAGACAAGGTTGCCCGTTATCCCCATTGTTGTTTATTTTAACTTTAGAAGTCTTGATGAATTCTTTACGGGACTCGAACAATCTGAATGGAATAGTTATAAGGCAAAAGGATTACAGAACAAAGGTATTTGCAGATGATCTGGTTGTTACCCTAACACGACCTTTGGAATCAATCATCCAGATAAAAAATACTATAGAGGAATATGGTTTGGTCTCAGGTTTCAGACTAAACCAGAAAAAGACTAAGATGATAGTTAAAAACATGTTGGAACCACAAAAGAGTGAACTAGAAAGGTTGGCAGGCTTTGAAATAGTTACAAAGGTGAAATATCTATGAGTTCAGGTTGCAGCGTCTAATATAAAACTTTTTCAAAATAATTATGAGGTTTTGTGGCATAAGATTCAAAAGGACTTTGAAACTTGGAAGAAACTGCAACTATCTTTACTTGGGAGAATAGCAGCAGTTAAGATGAACGTTCTACCTAGATTCCTGTTTTTGTTTCAAATGATTCCGGTGCTCAGAAGTGATAAAATATTGGCTGAATGGCAATCAGGTTTAAACAAATTTATTTGGAATGAGAAAAAACCAAGAGTTAAATTTAAAATTATGCAAGATGTTCGTGAAAGAGGTGGCCTTAAAGTTCCAAACCTACATTTATATTATGAAGCTGCAGTGTTGACACAAGTGGGTGATTGGTTTGGAACAACAAAAACTGAAATTTTGAATATAGAAGGCCACGACTTGGATTTTGGTTTGGCATGCATACCTATTTTATGAAGACAAGCTGGACAATGTATTTAAAAGTCATATATTGAGACAGGCGTTGATGAGAGTTTGGAAGAAGCACCAGTTTAAATTGGATTACAAAATACCTTTGTGGTTGGATCTTGGGCAAGTTATGCGGAATATAAAGTCACTCGGGGGGATTTTATACAAAGAGATGCTTTTTAATGATGGGGGCAGATGGAATTTGAAATCTTTGAAAACTCTGTTGGAAGAAGGGAGGAACTTAACTTGGTTGCAGTATTTTCAACTTCAATCGAGATGGAGAGAAGATCAGAAAATTGGACTAATGTTACATGAAGAAGATTTGGTGATTCAGATAAAACGGAAAGGGCCGATGCATATTAAGAGGGTGTACAATTTATTGCTAGAAAGAGATTCAGAGAGTGAATTAGTTAAAGATTGTATGATAAAGTGGACAAAAAACTTTGCAGAACCAGTGATGTTGGAAACATGGGAAAAGATCTGGGTCCAGAATGTTAAATTTACACAAGCACAGAATTTGAGGGAAAATTTTTATAAGATGTTTTATAGATGGCATTTAGATCCCAAGAAATTATCATATATGTATCCAAATGTTCAACCTAAATGTTGGAGGTGTGATTGTTTGGATGCTACATACTTTCATATTTGGTGGACTTGTAGAAAAGTGAAAGCATTTTGGATTAAACTATGGTGGGTTATGCAGAATGTTCTGAAAAAGAAGCTTCAATTTTCTCCGCAATTGTTTTTGTTGGGTATAGTTAAGGACTGCTCACCGAGTGAAACGAGATTGATTTTGTTTATGATTACGGCAGCTAGGTTATTGATTGGTCAATATTGGAAAAAAGATAGTGTGCCTACTATTTATTTATTTATATATTTATTTATTTCAATTTATATACTGCCCTTCTCCCCGGGAGGGGGACTCAGGGTGGTGAACAACCAAATTTAAAACACATATAATACAAACATTAAAAGAATTTTAAAATTGAATTAAATCGTTGGCGTTCCAGATAAAAGTCTCAACCCCATTAAAATACCCAATTTAAAACCCCAGAAATCAATAATAGCAAATTTTTTTTGTTAAAACCCCATTAAAATCAATCAAGCAAGGCCGGCTTGTTGGAATAAATAGGTCTTAAGGGCCTTTCGGAAAGTGCGGAGGTCCGGGATCAAACGAATTTCTGGAGGCAGCTCGTTCCATAGGGTGGGTGCCCCCACAGAGAAGGCTCTCCCCCTGGGGGCCACCAGCCGACATTGCTTGGCTGATGGCACCCTGAGAAGGCCCTCTCTGTGTGAGCGTACTGGCCGGTGGGAGGTTATCGGTAGCAGCAGGCGGTCCCGCAGGTACCCCGGTCCCATGCCA
Source organism: Coluber constrictor foxii (assembly GCA_038048745.1). NCBI lineage: Eukaryota > Metazoa > Chordata > Lepidosauria > Squamata > Colubridae > Coluber > Coluber constrictor. The sequence goes on along the minus strand of CM075966.1, from coordinate 25,827,961 downwards.
TGGAGCGCTTTAAAGGTCAAAACTAACACCTTGAAGCGCACCCGAAAGACCACCGGAAGCCAGTGCAGCTCGCACAGGAGAGGTGTCACATGGGAGCGCCCTGTCGCTCCCATAATCACCCGCGCAGCCGCATTCTGGACCAGTTGGAGCCTCCGGGTGCACCCCAAGGGGAGCCCCATGTAGAGAGCGTTACAGTAGTCCAGGCGAGACGTGACGAGTGCATGAGTGACCGTGCATATGGAGTCCCGATCCAGAAAGGGGCGCAACTGGTGCATCAGGCGAACCTGATAAAAGGCCCCCCTGGCCACGGCCGCCATATGCCCTTCCAAGGACAGCCGTGAATCCAGGAGGACGCCCAAGTTGCGAGCCCCCTCTGTGGGGGCCAATGACTCACCCCCAATAGCCAGCGATGGCACCAGCTGGCTATACCGGGACGCCGGCATCCACAGCCACTCGGTCTTGGAAGGGTTGAGACGAAGCCTGTTCCTCCCCATCCAGACCCGCACGGCTTCAAGGCACTGGGACATCACTTCGAGGGCATCATTGGGGTGGTCAGGGGTGGAGATGTACAGCTGAGTATCATCAGCGTACAGTTGGCAACTCACCCCAAAACCACGGATGATCTCACCCAGCGGCTTCACATAAATGTTGAACAGGAGCGGCGAGAGGACCGACCCTTGTGGCACCCCGCAAACGAGGCGCCTCGAGGTCGACCTCTGCCCCCCTGCCAACACAGACTGCGATCGGTTGGAGAGATAGGAGGAGAACCACCGTAGCACGGTGCCTCCTACCCCCAAACCCCCCAACCGACGCAGCATGATACCATGGTCGATGGTATCAAAAGCCGCTGAGAGATCTAACAGGACCAGGACAGAGGAGCAACCCCTGTCCCGAGCCCTCCAGAGATCATCCACCAACGCGACCAATGCCGTCTCCGTGCTGTACCCAGGTCTGAAACCGGACTGGCACGGATCTAGATAGACGGTTTCATCCAGGTACTGTGGGAGCTGGCGCGCAACCACACTCTCAACAACCTTCGCAATAAAGCGAAGGTTGGAGACAGGACGAAAATTTGCCAAAACAGCCGGGTCCAGAGAAGGCTTCTTGAGGAGGGGCCTCACCACCGCCTCTTTCAAGGCAGCAGGCAAGAAACCCTCACTCAAAGAAGCATTTATAATCCCCTGGAGCCAGCCTCGTGTAACTTCCCGAGTGGCCAGTACCAGCCAGGAAGGACACGGGTCCAATAAACATGTGGTTGCGTTTAGACTCCTCAAAGTCCTGTCCACGTCCTCGGAAGTCACAGGATCGAACTCATCCCAGATAACGTTCTCAAGACCAGCCTCAGTCACCTCGCCGGAATCTACCCAGTCAGAGTCCAAGCCTTCCCGAATCTGAGCGACTTTATCATGCAGATACTGTGCAAAATCCTCAGCCCGCCCTTGCAAGAGGTCCTCCCGCACTCCCTGATGTAGGAGGGAGCGGGTCACTCTGAACAAGGCGGCTGGGCGGTTATCTGCCGATGCAATAAGAGTGGAAAAGTAATTACGCTTTGCCGCTTTTATCTCCACCAAATAGGTCCTAAGATGGGACCTAGCTAGTGTTCGGTCGGATTCAGATCGACTCACCCTCCAACCACTCTCTAGGCGTCTTTTCCGGCGCTTCATCTCCCTCAACTCCTCAGAGAACCAAGGAGCCGGGCAGATTCGGTGCCGGGTCAGAGGCTGCAAAGGCACGACTCGGTCCAGGGCACTGGCGGCTGCCCTATCCCAGGCGGCCACCAGGTCCTCGGCCGAGTCATGAGCCAGAGTTTCGGGCATTGGCCCAAGCTCCCTCTGGAACCCATCAGGCTCCATCAGGCGCCTGGGGCGGAACCACCTAATCGGTTCCGCCTCCCTGCGGCGAGGTTCGGCGGTCAGAAAGTCTAGCCTCAGGAGAGAATGGTCCGACCATGACAGGGGTTCAATAACTATATCCCCTACATCTAGGCCATTCAACCACTGACCAGAGACAAAAACCAGGTCCAGAGTGTGTCCTCCTGTGTGAGTAGGGCCAAAAATTAATTGTGTCAGGTCCATGGCTGTCATGGAAGCCATAAACTCCCGAGCCAACCCAGACGCCTCACCGACAGACGGCAGGTTGAAATCCCCCATGACCAAGAGCCTGACGGTATCAACCGCCACCTCAGCAATAACGTTGAGAAGCTCGGGCAGGGCCGCTGTCACGTGGCAGGGAGCCAGGTACGCGATCAGCAAGCCCACCCGCACATCATGGCCCCACTTCACCAGGAGCGACTCACATCCGGCTATCTGAGGTACAGTGGTCTCCCTTGGATCAAGACTTTCCCTTATAATGACCGCCACCCCCCCACCCCTGCCCTGGGCCCTTGGCCGATGAAATGCTCGGAAACCTGGCGGGCACATCTCTACAAGGGGGACCCCCCCCTCTTGGCCCAACCAGGTCTCCGTAATACCTGCCAGGTCCGCACCCCCCTCTTGAATAAGGTCACAAATGAGGGGGCCCTTATTAACCACGGACCTGGCATTACACAACATCAACCTCAGGCCCAGACGCCGTAACTCTGAACAACTCAGGGAGCGAGAAGAGTCCTGAGGGCCGAGGCACGCCACCGCTTGGAGACAGCGGCTACGTGCCCCCAACACATGATACGGCCCCCTGCTCCCGCCATATCTGTCCCTCCCAACCATGGCTCTGATGGAATTACCCTCCTTACCTTCTGTAGCGAGCTCCTCCTCACCCCGTTCCCTGCCTCCCGTTTCAGGCCCCTGTGACGAGCCCAGCCTATAACCCTCCCTCCCCTCCCCCCTCCCCCATCCCCCTAAAAGGTTAGACAAGGACAATTTTAAAAAACCCCGCAACCCCCTCTTTGCGGCATGCCACCTCTCGGGGTTCCAAAACCCATCATCGAGGTAGGCCCTCGATAGAGTGGAGGGCCAAGCCTGCGAGAGGGGGGAATCTCGCAGACCAAGAAGCTCCGCTGCTGAATACATCTTGATTATAACGGGTAAACACGACCATAGCCTGAGGGTCCATAAAGGTCCAAGGGAGAGAAGAAAAAGAAGACATGGAGGGGTCCCAAAAGACCTGTTCACAGGGCCAAGTCCACTGTCCTCTCACCACAGAGGACAAAGTCCAAATTCCAAGACGACCACAATCCGGGGGGGCAGGAAATAAAGTCCAACTACCCTCTCACGGTAGTTTGGTTAGCTGATCAAACCCCTTCTTGTGGTGAATGGCAGCAATGAACCAGTGCCAACCATAGCGTCCAGGGGTCAAGGTCCAGAAAGCCGCCCTCTCACGATGGCTGGTCCAAACCCCTCCGTTGACAAGATGCAAACGTGAAATCATCTCGGTTCGGCCTCCAGGGACCTCGACACTGGGCCACCCTCTCACGGTGGTTAACTGATGTCCAGCCCCCTCGGCCGACGGGATGAAGCCATATCCCGGCCTCCAGTTTTCAGATGGAAATAGTTCTCTCCACAGTCAGGGGAATGCAGATGACAAATACATGGCGATACGTGAGTCTCACAGGCTAATTTCTGGTCAGGTGGGCATAGGTCTCAAAAGGGAAAGCGCTGGGGAAGAGGGGAGCGGAATGGGGCAGTTGTCTCCAGCACCCCCAGACCCCATAGGGCTCAGATTAAAGGCCACCCAAGGCCCAGGCCAAGATATCATACCAGGGGCCAGCCAAGTTCCAGCGACAGTTTGTTGTTCTGTTGCCCCCCCCAACTTCCACTTGAAAAACAGGGGGGGGGGGCGCCAACATCCTCCAGCTGCCGGGCAGCTGCCCCCCAATTGCCCCCCAATTCCAACCCCATGAGGGGGGGAGGATTGCCGGGGGGGGGCGCCCCCAAGGTCCTCAGGGGGGGTGCCCAACACCTTCTACAACCCTTTGGGCACCCCCCTGGGCTTCAATCTTCACCCACCATGGGCTGTCCTCAGGCGCAGCGCTGCTCTGCTGCTCCGATGTCCTGGTGGTCTCATAACACCCACCATGGGCTATCCTCAGGCGCAGCGCTGCTCCGCTGCTCCAATGTCCTGGTGGTCTCAGCCATGAGGAAAAAGCCGCTACCGCCACCGCCGCCGCCGAAGGCCCCACCGCCGACCAGCTGAGCAGCCCGACTGCTCTCAACGCCGCCGTTTTCCCCCCTGCTCAGTCACTATAGGAGAATGGACATCAAAGATGGCTAATTTTGCGGAAATGGCAAAGATTTCTGCATACCTAAAAGATAGGACCCATGAAGTTTTTGTTAGGGACTGGAAGAAGTGGGTTGATTATGTGCAGAACAAATATCAAACTAAAAACTTTCAATTAGTTTTTGATTCATAATTATTAAAGGTTTGAAATTATTAGTATAGTATAGTATATGTGCTAGAGATTAATAATTATTTGTTTTAAATATTTTAAATTAAAAAATTTATGATGTTATATACTGAGAAGAAAAATTATTGTTACTTCCTTTTTTTTCAATATATATATAGAATTACCTTAAAAATATTTTTATTATAATTATTTTAATGAAACTAAAATTATATTGTTATCTAGAAAATTTATAATGTTATATATATTTACTATATTATTATTTAGAAAACTACGAAGTCGAAATAAATTTATATATATTGGTTATACTGCTGTCTAGGAGAAAAAGAAGGGAATCTTTAAGAACATTTGTTAAGTTTTTATAAATGACTTATGGTTGATTGAGGTTTAATAGTGCATATATGATTTAGTCTGATATATATTTGAGTTTAATTTTATTTTATTCATGTTTAGTAAATATTTTAGAGTAATTTTACTTTACTTATTGTTAAAATCTATGATATTTTATCTGGATCTCACCTATATTCATTGCTTAATAATGATTGATGTATAAAATTGATGTTTTGTTAGTAACGGAAGCCGGGGGGGTGGGGGGGAGGGGTGGGGGGGAAAGGGAGTGGGTGGGGGGGAGTGTTGGGGGAAAATGGGGATAAAAATTGTATTGTAAAACTTTTTCAATAAAAAAAAAAAGAAGCCTTCCCTGTCACCCAGTCTCCAACCTTCACTTTGTTGTGAAGGTTGTTGAGAGTGTGGTAGCGCGACAGCTCCCTCAGTACCTGGATGAATCGTCGTATCTGGATCTGTTCCAGTCGTGCTTCAGACCGGGGTACAGCACGGAAACGGCATTGGTCGGGTTGGTTGATGATCTCTGGAGGGCCCGGGACAGGGGTTGTTCCTCTGTCCTGGTCCTATTAGACCTCTCAGTGGCTTTTGATACCATCGACCATGGTATCATGCTGCATCGGCTAGAGGAGTTAGGGGTGAGGGACACCGTCCTACGGTGGTTCTCTTCCTTTCTCTCTGGCCGGTCACAGTCCATGTTGACAGGGGGGCAGAGGTTGATCCTGAGGCCCCTTGTATGTGGGGTGCCACAAGGGTCGGCCCTGTTGCCCCTTCTGTTCAACATTTATGTGAAGACACTGGGTGAGATCATCCGTGGTTTCGGGGTGAAGTACCCAGCTGTACATTTCCACCCCAGAGCACCCCAATGATGCCCTTGAAGTAATGTCCCGGTGCCTGGAGGCCATGCGGATCTGGATGGGGAGAAACAGACTCAGACTCAACCCATCCAAGACCGAGTGTCTGTGGTTTCCAGCATCCCGATATAGTTAGTTGGTGCCATCACTGACTATTGGGGGCGAGTCATTGGCCCCCATGGATAGGTCTCGCAACTTGGGTGTCCTCCTGGACTCATGGCTGTCTTTAGAAGAGCACTTGACGGCTGTGGCCAGGGGGACTTTCTATCAGGTCCGCCTGATTCACCAGTTGCGTCCCTATCTGGACCAGGACTCGTTAAATATGGTCATTCATGCCCTCGTTACTTCCTGCCTGGACTACTGCAATGTTCTCTACATGGGGCTCCCCTTGAGGAGCACCCGGAGGCTCCAGCTGGTCCAGAATGCGGCTGTGTGGGTGGTTATGGGAGCGGCGTGGCGCTCCCATGTGGTTCCCCTCCTGAGCGAGCTGCACTGGCTCCCGGTGGTCTTCCGGGTGCGCTTCAAGGTTTTGGTTACCACCTTTAGAGCGCTCCATGGCATCGGACTGGGGTATTTACGAGACCGCCTTCTGCTACCAACAGCCTCTCACTGACCAGTACACTCCCATAGAGAGGGGCTTCTCAGGGTGCCGTCGGCCAAACAGTGTCAGCTGGTGGCCCCCAGGGGGAGAGCCTTCTCTGTGGGGGCACCTACCATCTGGAACGAGCTCCCCCTGGAGATACAGAGGATCCCGTACCTGCGCACGTTTCAAAGTGCTCTCAAAACATTTTTATTTCAGCAGGCTGGCCTGGCCTAGCTCTCCCTTGATCTGTCCCCCCCCTTCAGAGACCCACAAAAACACAGCCAGCCGAGGGTTAATAATCACTTGGCACACTCCGCAGTTCTTATCTCAACCTTGGCAGCGATATGCACACCGTCTGCCAAGGACTTTATTGGTTTACACAAACAAGCAAATCTCCTACGTAGCTTTGCCGTTCATCTAGCTTCCAAGACTACGAGGTTGCTCCGTTTGTTTAGCTTTGTTCGTCACGAACTTCGTAACCCACCGTACTGTCTTATATACATATGCTTCTGGGTGTGGTCCAGTGAGTCATTGATCCCATGACTCCAATCCAATGACTCAGCATTTCCTCATACGTCTCAGCTGCAGTACCCTTTTCTCTCGCCTTCTTTGGCGTGCGTCCAGGAATGACGTCTCTCCCTCACTCTCATCTGAGGCACCTGTTTCCCCACTACTTGGCTCTCTTTCAGCTGGCACCTGAGCCGGTGCCAGAGGGGGAGGGCTGGGAGATCTGGCTGGCTCCTCTTCCTCCTGCTCAGAGCTGCCTTCCTCCAAAGGGATAGGCTCAGAGGACGGGGCCACAACATCCCTTTTAAATTTTTTAAATTGTTAATCTGTTTTGTAATTGGGTGTTTTAAATTGTTTCGGCCAAAATACTTAATAATTTTAATGGGTTTTAATGTTTGTACTATCTGTTTTTTATCCTGGCTGTGCACTGCCCTGTAGGGCGGTATATTAATTAGATAGATAGATAGATAGATAGATAGATAGATAGATAGATAGATAGATAGATAGATAGATAGATATGTAGGTCTTTGGTTATTCGGGTCTTCTCCCACGTAGAATTGGAAATATCTTGGCGACGTTTCGACGAAGTCTCATTCGTCATCTTCAGGCTGGTGTTCTCGGCTTCGTGCTTCCAGGAGTAATGTGAGATTGCAGCTGTCTCTTCCTTTTAACTGCTAGTGGGGGTGTGAGCTGATTGGGTGGGAGCTTGGCTGTGTTCTGATTGGGTGGAGGTGTGTTCTGATTGGTTAGGGGCTTGGCTGTGCTCTGATTGGATGGGGGGTTGGTTGTGCTCTGATTGGCTGGGGGTGTGTTCTGTTTGGGTGGGGGCTTGGTTGTGCTCGGCTTAGTCTGAGTTGCAGGGGGATTTGAGCTGGTGAGCTGCGTTGTTGTTTGGCTTCATGTTTGTGGTCGTGACAGCTCTTCATGGTGGGTGTTGGTCTGATTCATGTATGGATTGGAGGGGTTAAAAGTGGCTGATGATGCAGCTGCGGTCTGGCTTCTGGTCCTTGGTCGTGCCTCATTATCAGTGTGGGTTTGAGTCTGCTTTCTGCGTGGATGTGTGGTGGTGACATCCTGTGTGGCTCTTGTGAGTGTGGGTCTGGTGTCATTCATCGTGTTAGGGACTCATTTGTCAATAAGGGCGGGTTTCCAAATGGCTGGTAGGTGGGAGGTATCGTCTCATTTGTTCATGCTGTGTGGGCGTTTTTCTATCTCGATGGCTTTTCTGATTATTCTGTTATTAAAGTGTTCAGTTTTGGCGATAGTTCTGGTCTTTTTAAAGTCAATTTCATGTCCTGTGGCTTTAAAGTGTTGGACCAGGGAAGACGTTGGTTCCTCTTTTTTGACTGAGTTCTTGTGTTCTTCAATGCGTGCACTTATTCTTCTGTTGGTTTGTCCGATGTATGTGGTGGGGCAGGCGGTGCATGGGATTTCATATACTCCTTGATTTTCTAACTCAATTTTGTCTTTGGGGTTCCTTAGGATGGTGGATATTTTTCGGTTTGTGCAGAATGCTGTCTTGATGTTATGTTTGTGGAGGATTTTGCTTATTCTGTCTGTGGTGCCTTTTATGTATGGGAGGAGGGCTTTGCCGTTTTCTTGTTCTCTGTCTTGAATTTTAGTGGGGGTTTCTTTTCGGATTAGGTTGGTAATTTTATTTCTTTGGAATCCATTGGATGTTAGTACGTTAGTGAGAGTGTGTAGTTCGGTTTTTAGGTGTTGTTCGTCAGCTAAGCGTTTTGTTCTGTAGATGAGTGTCTTGGCAATGTGCAATCTCACATTGCTCCTCGAAGCACGAAGCCGAGAACACCAGCCTGAAGATGACGAATGAGACTTCGTCAAAACGTTGCCAAGATACTTCCAATTCTACGTGGGAGAAGACCCGAATAACCAAAGACCTACATACAAACACCCGCGAAAACCTCAGAATATATATATATATAATAAATCTGCTTTGTACTTGTTCATGGTCTCTGTTTCACTTTTTTTATAGTAACAAATTTTTATTTCATAATCAACATGCAAACATATAGGCATATAAACAAAACATAGTCAGTCATCAAAATATAGCATCTAATACATCAAAGCTTGAAAAAGTTAAAAAAAAAATTCCCCCGCCTCCCCCCACCTATCCCAACCCCCCGCCCCCCCAGACTTCCCAAAGCAAATACAGGGTAAAACATTTGATAAACACACACAAAAAAAACCCCACACACTAACTATCTATAGATTTATCTCCCTCTTGCACTTTAACTCGCCTTGTTCATATCTAAATATAACTGTTCTTGCTTGAAGGTAGTTAGTCCCACTTCATTCTTATCCATTCTTCAGCAATAAGCAGATCTTCTTTATTCCAGTCAAAACCTAGTAACAATTAGCCATCGCATCTCTAACCCTTACATATATTACCACAATGAGAAAATGCTTCAACTAGTCCCCAGTAAAATATATTGTAAAAAACCTTATACTTTCCATCCTATAAACTTATATTAAACATAAACTTATTCAACTTATTCTCTACAAATCCACTAGATAACATTAATGTAACTTAAAACAAAATATAAAATTTTTAATGATATCCTTCTTGGAACCCTTTAATTTGTATTGAGAGATCTATACTGACCTTAATTTTAACATCCACAATATTTTTCTTTTAGTCCATCAACTTTTATATTTTTTTTTTAAAAAAAAAACACTGTTCAAAATGTATTTCCAAACACAAGTAAAAATTTAGCCAGTAACTTATAACAATTCAAACATAACATTACTTAAAATAACTTTCCAAAGTAAATCATGTCCCTAAATATAAGTAAATCATTCATTTTCACTCTAATATAATTTTCCAAAACAAAACAAATCATATCCGTTAATACAAATATAGTAATTCTTTTTCACCATTATTATCCTCCCCAACAAGGAGGAGTATAATTCTTCCATCTCCATTTTTTCCTGGCTTTTTTATGAGCCTTCTTCTTTAGTCTTATTCCTCCATCTTTTTTTATTTTTACAAACTCTTGAATTTTCAGCTGTAATTTTTGAGTCTTGCAATCTTGTACACTTCACAAAATAATTCCTTTTAATAAGCACACCTCTTTAACTAGAATTGAAAGTCTATTTTTGTAAAGAAATTGTAATGTTCCATTTCGAATCCTTCTTCTTATATTAAAAATCCCAACGCCTCCTGTCACTTTTCCATTTGACTGTGTCAAAACCTCTGGAAAAATCTCTCTCCATATCTCCTGATTAATCTTCTTCAAGCCTGTCAGCTTTCCATTCTTAATTTGTAGAACATCCACTCCATTTTCCTCAGGCGCTTTGGACTGGGTTACTTCTTCCTCCTCTTCATTCAGCATTTCAATATTATTTGGCATCTGGGATACCAATACAGTGTCTCCCCTTATATCTTTGTTACAAATTTGCGTAAAAATCTTCTCTAAACGCCCTTCCAATCTTTCCATTAACGAGGAGGTAAATGATTCTAGCCTTTCTTCAAAGAGATCCACTGTCAGTATTTGTTTAACCGCCATTTCCAAAAAGCACTTTCCAGCAGCCTCACAACAAAGTCAGTAAAATTCTTATTCTCAGTCTCCAACAGGTATTACCATTTAATAGTCAATAAATCCTATTTTCTTGAGCTGCAAACCTTAGTTTCAACTTCATTCAGCCAAACCTTAAAATACTGACAGCTTTAACAACTTTAACAAGCGCTAACGAGCATTAACGATCACTTTCTTCTTAAGCTTTCATTTTCACTCTTTCTAGCAAATCAGCACCATCTTGTTTCTTTTAAAAACTTTCTCTCGCCTCTGGAAGGAAGTAGTATTTATTGGAGTTAAAGTATAAGTAAAATACTTACAATAATTCTCCTGTTTTGCTCTGCCTGCTTTAAAGTCACTCCTTGGAATCAGTTGGTTCGCAGGGGTGGTCGCGAGGCCTTGTTCTGTCATTGACAGAAACGTCCCGGATCTGGAGCTGCTTCAGGCGCTTGGGGAGCCCTCGCCCTCTGCACCCCCAGGATTAATCCTGGGGGTTTGGGGAGCTCTACCCACGCCTGTGCACTTGCTTCCCCCTCTTCACCTGAGGGGAAAGTTTTGAGCTGCCAGAACAGCTGATTTTCGCTGTTTTGGCGGTTTTACAGATCACGGGAGTCACAGCTCCCAAAAGAGCTGCTGCGGCGCAGGCGGTGCCACCGGAAGTCTGTCTCTGTTTCACTTTTTAAGAGGTTTGCTGTTTTTTAAAAAATCTTACAGCGTGTCAGTACCCACGAGGAACGTTGTTGTTAAGGAGAACTGCTCCTCCGCCCCAGCCATACGTTTTCAAGCCCAGGCTATTGCAATAGCTTTTCACTCCAAGCAGCCCAGGCTTGAAAACACATGGCTGGGGCTGAGAAGTGGTCCTCCTTAACAACCTCCAAAACTGTTCCAAGCCTGGGTTCCTCATGGGCGCTGAAAGTACCAGCCTTCAACCTGGCTGTTTCTTCGTGCCTGGCTTTCCATATGGGTCCCCAAAGCACTGTGCTGTGAAAGACGCTCCCCCAGCAAGAGAACGGTGGAGAGAAGAAGCAGCTGCTGATCACATGGAGCGTTGTTCTCCAGCGACCTGTTTTATCTCCCCTGCTCTCTTGTTGGGGGAGCGTCTTTCAAAGCACAGTGCTTTGGGTCCTGTAAGTGTAAGTACCATCTGGAAAGCCAGGCAGAGAGAAACAGGTTGAATCTTTTTTCTCTCTGGCACAGCGCTTTCCAGACTTACCAGGACCCAAAGCACAGTGCTGCAAAAAACTCTCTCTCTCCCAGCAAGAGAGCGGGGGAGAGAAAACAGGTCACTGGAGAACATGTGGAGGGCTCCATCAAGTGGTCTCCAGGTCAGTAGCTGTGTTGTGACCTAGGCCCAAGTACTTATTACCAGACACAATCAGTCCTAAACAAACATATTTTATTAGAACAGCTGAGAATTACTTCATTCTCAGCTTAGTTCAAATTAATTCCAAAAGAAATTCTTCATAAACAGTCCTTCGGCCTTATCACCAAACTTAGTCTTGGCACCCTGCCAAAGGCTTTTCTTGGCAAAACCCCACAAAGTTCAGAAGCAAGAGACGCCAACAAGAAACAAATGTAGCAACGTTGCTTTCCTACAAAAATCCCAAGAGCCGTTGCTGCTCTTTTAAGCCTTTTGGGAGGCTTAAAGTTCTCTGGCAAGCTACCGTAATGTTCAGAATGGAAGCTCAGTTGGCAAATACAAATAATGCAGTGACAACCCCTTCTTTTGTCAGTTGAGCAGACATCAGGTATAACCATCAGTCAAGTCACATCTTCTTACGCAGATACACATGCTGAGCTGTTGGAAGTGGTTTGTTGAGCATATCAGCAATCTGATTATGTGTACACACATACTGCAATTTTACAAAACTTCGTTTCACTAATTGTTTGATATTTTTATAACAGATGTCAATGTGTCTGGGCCTAGAACCTGTGAAACATGAGTCAGAAATATAAACCACAGATTCATTGTCTTCCATCATGGTGATCGGTCGAATCAGGTGCGTCCAGATATCTGTGACTAAAGCATCAAACCACGTTAGAGAATTACATGCATCTGAAACACAAGCATATTCAGCTTCAGTAGATGAACAAGAAACAAAATTCTGTTTTCACACATGCCAGTAAACAGGACATCCATTTAAGAACATCATGTAACCTGAAGTACTTTTATGAGATTTCTTATCACTCGCCCAATCAGAATCTGCATAACAACATAATTCTGCATGATCAGTATCTGTCGGTTCTAACAATAACTTCATATGTTTAGTGTGCTTTAGGTATTTAAATAATTTCTTAACACATGACCAATGAAACTGTTTTGCCTTACCTACGTGTCGAGACAAGAGATTAACACTAAGTGCAATGTAGGGTCTAGTCCAACTACTAATATACAACAGTGACCCAATAACTGAACAATAAAGTGTTTGATCCTCGAATTCAGGACTTGGTTCATGTGCCAAGTTGTGAAAATCTGTTTGCATGGGTATGCGCACTGTATTAGCATCTTTCATGTTGCAATGATGCAAAATTTGTTCAATGTTATCCTCTTGTGAAAGACTAAACCCCTTCTGTGTTTTGACAATCTGAACACCTAAATAAGTGTTAACTTATGTGAAGTATCTCTGCAAAGCTTTTGCAAAATTCTCACTCATCTGCTTATTTGGACCAATATAAACAATGTCATCAACATAAACAAGAACTATCTCATATCTATTATCAGATCTTTTTGTGAACACGCATTCATCAGTTTCCGACTTAATAAAGCCCATTGAATTTAGTTTGTCAGTAAGACATAAGTACCACATTAAACCAGACTGTTTCAGACCATAAAGACTTTTGTTTAAAAACCAGGTATCCCCTTCTTGCTGTCGGAACCCTGGAGGACCTTTTACGTAGATCTCCTCATCTAGGTCAGCATGTAGATAAGCCGTGTCAACATTGAACTGGAAAGCTTCTATACCAAGAATAGTTGCAGTGGCTAAAGCAATTTTTACACTTTCAGTCCGGACTGTCGGTGAGTAGGTATTTGTGTAGTCCTCAGGATAACATTGAGCGAAACCCTGAGCTACAAGTCTGGCCTTGTACAATGACTCACCATTTGGCTTCTTTTTGATTTTGTAGACCCATCGAGTGCCAATGACCTTTTTATTTGCTGGAGGTTTTGCAGGCGTAAACACCTTAAGTTTCTTTAGACTGTCCATTTCAGCCTGCATTGCCTTATACCATTTCTCTTGTTCTGAGTCAGGAAGATGCTTGATTTGTGTGAACTTATCAGGAGGAAGTGTAACATTACAAATCAAAGGCAAGGGTGTTTTTGTCAGTTGTATTGCTGTGGAGGGATCCCCTTTGTGGCCCACTTGGAATGCCTAGGAACAGTCATCCATTCTTCTTCCATTTTGTCCTTGTCTTCATCATCGTCGCTAGCGTCAGCATCCGCGACTTGTGAAGACGGAACATCAGGTTGAGAAGAACTAGTGGATGGAACATTTGCCTATGAATCTGATCTGTCCCCCCCCCTCCAGAGACCCACAAAAACACAGCCAGCCGAGGGTTAAGAATCACTTGGCACACTCCGCAGTTCTTATCTCAACCTTGGCAGCGATATGCACACCGTCTGCCAAGGACTTTATTAGTTTACACAAACAAGAAAATCACCTACGTAGCTTTGCCGTTCATCTAACTTCCAAGACTACGAGGTTGCTCCGTTTGTTTGGCTTTGTTCGTCACAAACTTCGTGACTCACTGGCCTGTCTTATATAGACAGGCTTCTGGGTGTGGTCCAGTGACTCACTGATCCCATGACTCCAATCAGTGACTCAGGACTATTTCCTCATACGCCGCAGCTGCAATACTCTTTTGTCTCGCCTTCTTTGGCGTGCGTCCAGGAATGACGTCTCTCCCTCACTCTCATCTGAGACACCTGTTTCCCCACTACTTGGCTCTCTTTCAGCTGGCACCTGAGCCGGTGCCAGAGGGGGAGGGCTGGGAGATCTGGCTGGCTCCTCTTCCTCCTGCTCAGAGCTTCCTTCCTCCAAAGGGATAGGCTCAGAGGACGGGGCCACAACAGAATCTTGATCATCAGGCTGCGCAGCATCAGCAACATCATCTCTAGGAAAATAATCTCCAGGATCATTGGAATGAATCCTGGACCATTCAGCATCTTCCTCAAAATTAGCGGATTGGAAAATCACTATTACATGTTTAGAGTCAATAAATTTGCTCCACTTTGAGTTATCATCAATACCCATAAATCTCATCCTCTTTGCTGCTGGACCTCCTTTCCTTCTTTGAGCTAAGGGAATGTTCACCATAGTGTATGAACCAAAAATATGGAGGTGTTTGAGATCGGGCTTGTACCCATACAAAATGAAGAAAGGAGTCTGATTTATTACACTACTCCAAGTACGGTTGACAATATAATTCGCATATTTAATAGCTTCACCCCAGTATGAGTTACTGAGGTTGGTGTCTTCTAGGAGACAATGCATCATGGTTTGCAGAACCCCTTGTCGCCTTTCTACCACCCCGTTAAGAGCCGCTGTGTAAGGGGCTGAGGTCAGATGAAGAATTCCATTCTTACGCATCCAGTCCTGGAACCGGTGAGACATGAATTCAGCACCACAATCACTTTGAATTCTGGCGATGCTTACTCCGTGTTGGGTATAAACAAGAGTGGCAAAGTCTTTAAAGATCTGAAAGGTCTCAGATTTTTCTTTCATAGGATATACATATCCATATCTAGAGTAATTATCAACAATTGTTAGAAAATATTTTTTATCACCAAGTGTTGGCTTGAAAGGGCCTACTATGTCAGTGTGTACCAAATCAAAAATGTGTGTTGACAGGCGTGTAGCGCGTGTCACGCTAGAGTTGTCTGAACGAAATTAGATGCCTCTCACATTTTGATAATAAAGAAAAAAAACTTTTATTTGTTAGAACAACGTCTTCACGGACTCATATGCAGCCAGGAAATGACCTCTGCTCCATCATGCCTCCCTTTCCTGGCTTGCTTCCTTATCCTATTGGTCATTATCTAAATCACTCTACGGCACTCTCTCTTAATAATCTCACAGGAATTTAACCCCCTCTTTACTATGTCAGCACTGAGAAGCTGACATCCGGCCCCTCTCCCTTCATTCTTCAGCAAAACTTGCACAAGATAAAACAACAGGTCTAATACCATTACCCCGTCTGGGACTGTGTCCCACCCCCTCCCGGCCTGTCTGGGTGATCTCCATGGAATTTAGCTATAAGGCGGTCAGCTTGAATGTTCGTGCTCTTCACCCATGATGCTTCTGATGATGGGTAACCCTTCCACTTAATTAAGTATTGGAGGCGGCCTCTGTGCCACCTCGAATCGAGAATTCGCTGTACTTCATAATGAGTTTGGCCCCCAATGATCAAGGGCCCTGGGGGATCACGTGGCACCGGCCTTAAAGTTGACCCCACCACAGGCTTCAGAAGACTACTGTGAAAAACGGGGTGTATCTTTCCTAGTAACCAGGGCAACTGCAATTGTACCATGACCGGGTTGATTATTTTTACTATAGGAAATGGTCCTATAAATTTCGGGCCCAATTTCCTAGTTGGGAGTTTGAGTCTCAAGTACTTGGTGGAGAGGTAGACCTTCTCTCCTACTCGGAACGGTCTTTGAGGGGCTCGGTGCTTATCTGCTTGCTTCTTATAAGCCTGTGCCGCCTTGTCTAATGCCTTTTTGACGTTCTCCCAGGATTCTCTTAGCATCGCCATCCAATCGTTCAAACTGACTGAAGAAGGGGGTTCCCTGGGATATTCTGGCATGGGGACAAAATCCATACCGCTCACTACCTTGAATGGGGTTAGTCCTGTACTACTGTGGACAGCATTGTTGTACGCGACCTCCGCAAAAGATAGGAGGTCCGCCCAGTTCGACTGTTGGTAGTCTACATAGCACCTCAAGTACTGCTCTATCATGGCATTCAGTCTCTCCGCCCCGCCATTGGTGCTCAGGTGAAATGCTGAGCTGAGACCTTGGGATGATCCTATGGATCGTAGGAATTCCCTCCAAAATTTTGCTGTGAACTGGACACCTCGGTCGGAGATGATTCTTCTGGGTACTCCATGCAAGCGGTAGATGTGTTTCACAAACAGCTTGGCCAATTGGCGGGCTGAGGGTAGCCCACTACAGGGTATGAAATGTGCCTGTTTGGAGAATAAGTCTATTACGGTCCAGATCACTGTGTTTCCGCCACTCTTTGGCAGCTCTACTATAAAGTCCATTGCAATCTCCTCCCATGGTCTTGTCGGTTCAGCTACTGGCTGCAGTAACCCAGAAGGTTTTCCTGGTCGGGTTTTCATCGTGGCACAGATGGTGCAGCTCTTCACATAGCTGTCCACGTCTTTCCTCATGTGAGGCCACCAAAATTGTCTTCATACTAAGTGCAGAGTCTTTAGAAAACCGAAATGGCCTGCTGGTCTAACATCGTGGCTCCTTTTGAGGACTAGGGTGCGTAGAGTTTCTGGGACGTAAACTTTCGTCCCTTTCCATGCTACGTCATTCCTCCTTGTCAAAAGATGCTGATTGTCTCGGAACCAGGGGTCCACCAATGTCTCTGCTTTGAGCCATGTCGTCAGGTCACCTGCTGGTTGGCCCTGCTGGTCGCGATGCTGGCGTCTTGTGGTTACTTGACCCACTCCTTGAGGCGATGGGATGATGGCATTCACCACCTGCTCCCGTTCACTGTTGTACTGGGGCATTCGGGAGAGGGCATCGGCCAGAAAATTCTTCCCCCCTGGGATGTGTTTCAGCTCGAAGTTGAACCGATTGAAGTATTGGGCCCATCGGACTTGTCTGGGTGATAATTTCCGCGGGGTCCTAAGGGCCTCCAGATTTTTATGGTCAGTCCAAACCTCGAACGGTGTCTGGTTTCCTTCTAGCAGATATCGCCAGGTCAACAGCGCCCACCTCACTGCAAACGCTTCCTTTTCCCATGCTGCCCAGCGTCTCTCTGTGTCGGTGAATTTGCGGGAAGTGTAAGCACAGGGCTGAAGGTTCCCTTGGCTGTTCTTTTGGAGTAGAACCGCTCCCACTGCCACGTCGCTGGCATCTGTTTGGATGACGAAAGACTGGTTGGGGTCAGGATGTTTCAAGACTGGTTCTTTTGCAAACATTTCTTTTAGTGTTTCGAAGGCTTGTAGGCAGGCCGGGCTCCACTGTAGAGGCTGTCCTGGGTGAGGTTTTGTTGCTGGACTCCCTGTTTTTAAGAGGTCGGTTAGAGGTTTGGCAATTTTTGCAAAAGAGGGGATAAATTGTCTGTAGAAGTTCGCAAACCCCAAGAAGCTTTGCAGTTGTCTGCGGGTGCGTGGGGGGCGCCAGTCAAGGACCGATTGTACTTTGGCTGGGTCCATTTCTATCCCCTCATTGGACACTCGGTAACCTAAGAAGTCTAGCCGTGACTGGTGGAACTCGCATTTCGACAGTTTGACATAGAGGTTTGCTTTCAGCAGTTTTTCGAGCACCTGGCGGATGAGGGGTATGTGTTCGTCTATGGTTTCCGTGTAAATGAGAATGTCGTCCAGGTAGACGAGGACCCCCTTATAAAGGTGATCATGTAAAACTTCATTTATCAGTTGCATGAACACCGCCGGTGCTCCCTGTAGTCCAAAAGGCATCACTTTAAATTGAAAACTTCCTAGGGGGCAATTAAATGCTGTCTTCCACTCGTCTCCTTCCTTGATGCATATGCGGTAGTAGGCTTCACGAAGGTCTAGTTTGGTAAAAACCTTCCCTTTGGCCAAGTGAGCTAGCATGTCTTTCATGAGGGGGAGGGGGTATAGGTTGTGCACGGAGACACAGTTTATCCCATGAAAATCGACCACCAGACGCATGGAGCCGTCTTTCTTCTCCCTGAAGAAAACTGGTGCCGCTACCCGTGGTTTGGCTGGTTCGATAAAACCCCTTTGTAGGTTCTTGTCTATGTACTTTCGCAGTTCTTGCATTTCACGGGGTGTCATGGCGTACAATTTAGGTTTTGGTAGTTTCGAATCAGGGATGATTTCGATAGCGCAATCGGCGTTGCGGTGGGGTGGTAGTACGTCACACTCGGTCTCGCTAAATACTTCTGCCAAGTCTTGGTACTCTTTTGGGATCTGGTTCTGGCCGTGGGAGGTGCTGGAGGTGGCCGCCAGTTGCTCTGTTGTCCCTTTACAGGGTGGGTTGGGCACCTGTGTTGGAGGTGTCTTTTGTCCCTCTAGAGGGAGGGGTTGGACCCCCTGGGTGGGAGGAGGGGCCGTTTTCTCTGGTTGTGGTGGCAGGGGGTGGGGTCCCCTTGCTATCCTCAGTGTGCGGGTCCCTTCTTGCCACCAGATGGTGGGGCCCCACTTGTCCAGCCAGGAGAGTCCCAGTATGACTGGGTTGGTCATCTTGGGGGCTATTATGAACTGAATCATTTCCCAGTGATCCGCTAGCTCCAGCTTCACCGGCTCGGTCAAATGTGTGGCATCCGCCCCCCTAGTAGGGATCCATCAACTTGCTGAAAACGGATTGGGTGGCTGAGCCTTTTAGCCCGGATCCCCAGTTTTAGGACTGTGGGTAGGTTAATCAGGCACCTCGTGCAACCCGAATCTACTAAGGCTTGAAAAGTCCCTTGGGTACCTGTTTTTGGGGCTGTTAGGCATATGGGGAAAAGAAAAGGGTGGATGGGTGCGCTCACCATTGGGTCGTTTTCACCATCGTCATCGCCCTCATACAGTTCGGGGAGTCGATTCGCATCGTCGGAGCTCCCCCTATTTTCAGTCAGATGGGCAAAAACTTCTGCAGTCGGGGAAAGTCTTAATGGTGCCTTGGTGGTGTGCCCGGGTCCTCGTTCCAGTCGTACCTTGGCCGGGGGCCCTGTTTTTGGCCCTGGGGTTCCACACGCTGCTGCCAAATTCCCAACTCCCCCACACCTGTAGCACCTCAGTGGACTCTGTGGGGTGGATGGCCTCTGGGTGGCCCGTGATGGTGTAATTTCTGGTCTGATAGACGGTTCCTGGTCCAGCTGGGTTTTCTCCTTTGCCTGTGGTTGTTTTAGCATGTTGTTGGCACGTAGCCCTCTCTCAACTTGCGTCGCTATCCGGAACCAGTCAGACAGTCGGTTCGGAATATCTCGATAAGCAGTCACTTGGGCGATTTGCTTATCTAAGCTTGTTCTAAAGAAGTATACTAGCAGTCGTTCAGGCAAAGGAGGTAAAGTCCCAACAACTTTCCTGAACTCACGGATATGTTCTTGGACAGGCTTCCCCCTCTGCATTAGGTGCCTGAGCTCATCTTCTACATAGGGTTTGTCCCCTGTTTCTTCGAAATGGGCTCGCAGCAGTTGTAAGAAACCATCTGCATCTTGCAGTTGGGGGGCCCTATATTTGTACTGGGCCGCTGACCAGCTCCTTGCTTCTCCCTCCAGACCTTCTGCGATGGCACTGACCAGGGCCCTGGGTAAAGGGTAAAGGTGTGCGTAGCGCTCGATGTAAATCTCAGCTGCATCGAGAAGTTGAGCTAGCAGGTCCGGATCCCCATCAAATTTCCCTCTGAATTGGGGGGGTTCCACCCTCAGTGGCCTCTCCTCCCATTGCGGGGGTCTGTGAGCCTGCCCACGGTGCCTTTGGGCTTCTTCATCATCTCCCATTTGGGTGCAGGGGAGTGATGCCGTGGCTGGGCTGGGTCGCTTGCTGAGCAGGGAGGGAAGCCCTGAACGCATTTTGGAGCTTTCTTCTCTCATCTTTTTTTTTGGGGGGGGGGGCTATGCTGCCGTTTCGAGAGCCATAGAACCTTCCCCCCTTACCTGCCACTTGATTGGAGTCCAGCAAAAAGGCATCATAATTTTTTCCTTTTCTGAGGCAAACCTCCGGTGGAGATAGTTTTCTTCATGGCCTCAGATAAGGTTGCTACGGCGACATCTGAAGGTCTGCCAACGGAGTAGATTAGGAATGCGTAAATATTTTTAGAAGAAAAGTCTTTGAAGAGAGCATTTCTTTTTGTTTTAGAAAACACATTTTCCTGTCTGTCTGTCACGCTAGAGTTGTCTGAACGAAATTAGATGCTTCTCACATTTTGATAATAAAGAAAAAAAGCTTTTATTTGTTAGAACAATGTCTTCACGGACTCATATGCAGCCAGGAAATGACTTCTGCTCCATCATGCCTCCCTTTCCTGGCTTGCTTCCTTATCCTATTGGTCATTATCTAAATCACTCTACGGCACTCTCTCTTAATAATCTCACAGGAATTTAACCCCCTCTTTACTATGTCAGCACTGAGAAGCTGACAGCGCGTTTTGGAATGGCTGCTGCTTTGCATTTGGCCTTTTTGCAGACAGCACAATCCAAAAACACCTTACACCCCTTTAGATCCAAACCTTTTGCGAACTCTGGCATTTTCCTAAGAACCCGGAAACTGGCATGCCCCAAACTTCTATGCCACTTATGGATACACCTGTAATGCAAAGGTTTACCAGTTAGTGAATTTTCAACATTAACAGTTTTATGAGGAACCTCAGGCTTGCTCTGAGCAACCTGTTTCCTAATTTTCTTTTTGTTGGCTTTAGGAGCCTTTGGAGTAGCAACAGGATCTCTCACTGGAACATCTGTCTCTGGGCCTGTGCTCTCCTCTTTTGGAGTTTGTATACTTGCCTGTGTTTGCGGTTTAGACTTTGGCTTTATGTAATAAACACCACCAATTAACATGGTTTCAGCAACAATATCTCCATTTTTAACTATATAACTTGCTTTTTCGAGGTGGTGGACCTGGAACTTTAACACTCTAGACAAGTGACTGACTAAGCAAACTACTATTTGCTGTTGGTATGTAATAAACATCAGGAATGAATGCATCGAGCTCTTCAACATAAACAGTTCCTTTTCCTCTGACCTGACAAGGATGATTGGAAAAAGAATAAAGTTCATGTAGTTCAGGTTCAGGCTCATGCATCTCTGTAAAAAGTTCTTTTCTGTAAGTAATATGCAATGCTGCAACGCTATCCAAAGTCCACAGAAGTTGTCTGTCGTATTCTGGACAAAGTTGTGGATCATTGGTTAAAGCCAATGTGGTGAGTGGAGCTTGCAGTTCACGCCTGGGACCATGATGACCTTGTCTTCCGCCTCTGCCTCCACCTCTGCCTCCTCTGGAGTCTGTTCCTTTGGGCTGGTACGTGATGGGAGCTGGAAATTGTTGGGGACAATCCTGGGTGGCATGTCCCACATGATTACAGATGTAGCATCTTGGCATCCTTGGAACGTAGGCTCTTCCTCGGAAGGGGCACCTCGCTGGAGCTCTTGATGCAAATGATCCTCTCAAATGTGGAGTGGCCAGCATAAATGCCTCTTCTTTGGTTAAGATTCTGCATACATGATCCACTGTGCGTTGAGCAATGGGCACTTGATTAATCTTTGTAATGGCATCTTTCCATTCATAATTCAATGAGTTAATAATAATGCTGATCATTTGACAATCATCAATATTATAGCCTCTTTCGCCCAAATCCTTCCTCATTCCTTTCATTTTAGTTAAATGTTCTCCAATATATTCACCAGGTTTTAATCTTGAACCATGGAACTCAGACAAGAGCAAATATGTACATTCAAATGAAACAGGACAGTAGTATGTTTCTAATTGGGCCCAAATTTGTTGGGCAGTTGCATCAGGTGGAAAAGTAACCTGCAGTTCAGTATCCATGGACATCAATAATGTTGTGCATGCTTTAGTGTCTAAGTCTCTTATTGCAGGAGTCTATGGCTGGTCAGGAGGATTAAACACCATGCAATGGGTACCTTCTCTACAGAGTAAAAGTCCAACCTCACTGACCCATGCTTTATAGTTTTGTCCTGAACACTTTAATTTTGAATCACTAGCCAGTGGAACAATAGAAGATACCTGTTGAGGAATGTACACCTGAGGTACCTGCTGTGGAAGTAAAGGCACTTGTGGTTGAAGCTGAGGTTGCTGTACTTGAACCTGT
The DNA here is from genome assembly GCA_038048745.1 of Coluber constrictor foxii. Taxonomy (NCBI): domain Eukaryota; kingdom Metazoa; phylum Chordata; class Lepidosauria; order Squamata; family Colubridae; genus Coluber; species Coluber constrictor. Next base: position 25,805,829 of record CM075966.1, on the reverse strand, counting down.
GGTTGCTATACTTGAATCTGTGGCTGCTGTAGTCGAACCTGTGGTTGCTGTACTCTGGCTGCCACTTGTGCATGAGCTGCCATATGAATATGGCCTGCTGGAGGGACTGGCACTTGTCTTTGCTGCATTAAGCACTGTTGTGCCCCATCTAAATTAGGAATTTGGACAAAAAAACCATCAGCACCACCAGGGGGTGCTAAGAGTTGAGCCTGTGGAGATACATGTGGCGTTGCAGCCTGCAGACTTGATTAAGTTAGGGACATGGTTGAAAAAGCCCGATGTAATTTTTCTAACTGCTGTTGCATTGTGGAGTGCATTTTAGCTTTATCTTGTAAATTACTTTCACCAACAGGTGGTGCCGCAACATTAGTTTCAGGCATCGCAGAAAGTTTTTCTTCTCTATAAACATGTGAAATCTGAGAAGGGACTACATCACTAGACACATGTGATGTGTACACAGCTCTCTGTTCTGATTTGCCTGACACAAAACCCTCCTGGGGGAGTGGCTTTGGCTTCGAAGGAGAAGGCAAAATGGAGGACTTAGGAATTTGAAAAAGACAAGAGTCCTACTTATCTGTCTTAAGTATAGAAACAAACGCTTTTGCCTTGTGCAGCTCATGTTCCAAAAACTCTATTTGATCACAATAATCTTGCACAGCTTTATCATGCAGAGTTTCTTCAGGGCTTAAAGGAGTTTTTCCTATCTCTTTGGGTAAAGAAAACCCAGCCACTTGTGGAATTTTAGGTTTGGCACCAAGCCTTTCAAATTCCTGGGCTTCTGTAGAGAATATTTTAGTAAGTAACTGGGTGCTTGAAGAAACATAAGAGGGTGTCACTGACCTCAGCACGTCTTCTTCAGGATAAGCTGTCCCAACAGCACCTCCAACATCAACTTCCTCTGGTCTGCTTGCAAAAGCGATCGGTGTTTGAAAAGCTGAAAGCCTGTGTAAAATTATTTTCAGTTCTTCATGAGAGAGATCAGAGAGATCAGAGAGATTTATGTCTTCAGTGGACAGTGCCCTGTATTTTGTTTTCTTTTTCTTTTTTGACATATTTGCAATAAATAATCAGTGTTCCACAGTCACTGAAATACTAATTGCCTAATAGCCTATTTGCTTATCAGTTGAGTAACGGCCAAGGAAAACAAAATAAATCAAACCATCCTCTGCTACCATTGTCAAAGAGTGAATCAGCCTCGTTCCCTCCCTGGGGAAACTGTAATTAATTAGAGGTGAATGGATCTTGTTTTCCATGGTGTATACTCTCAAAGAAAGAAAACCCGAATGTATTCTTCTAAAAAACATTTTTATTGTAAAAGTAAAAAAAACCCCTAGCTAACTACATCTTCCCGGCAGTTTATCAGCAGACGGACAAAAGAGAAAGTAAGTCAGGAAGTTAGAAAGAAAGAATGTAAAAAATACGCAGTAGTTCAGAAATCACAAGACGGTGTTATCTTTTGTTGATAAAGTTCTCTGGCAAGCTACCGTAATGTTCAGAATGGAAGCTCAGCTGGCAAATACAAATAACGCAGTGACAATCCAGCCCATGACCAGGGATACGCCGCTCCCAGAGCACCACCGCCACTCACTTTCTTCCTTCTTCCACCACCGCCACTGCTTAGACCAGGTGTGTGCGTGTGTTTGTGAGAGAGAGAATGTGTGTGTGTGTGAAAGAGAGAGAGAGAGAGAGAGAAGAAAGAAAGAGACAAAAAATAAAAAGAAACAGAGAAAGAGAAAGAGAAAGAGAAAGAGAAAGAGAAAGAGAAAGAGAAAGAGAAAGAGAAAGAGAAAGAGAAAGAGAAAGAGAAAGAGAAAGAGAAAGAGAAAGAGAAAGAGAAGGAAAGTGGAAGGAAGGGAGAGAGTGAGAGAGAGAAAAGAAAGAGAGAGAGACACAAGAAAGAAAAAGAGACAAAGAAAGAGAAAGAAAGAAAGAAAGAAAGAAAGAAAGAAAGAGGAAGAGAGAGACAAGAAAAAAGAAAGGAAGGAAGGAAGGAAGGGAGAGAGAGAGAGAGAGAGAAAAGAAAGAGAGAGACAAGAAAAAGAAAGGAAGGAAGGAAGGGAGAGAGAGAGAGAGAAAAGAAAGAGAGAGAGAAGAAAGAAAGAAAGAAAGAAAGAAAGAAAGAAAGAAAGAAAGAAAGAGGAAGGGAGAGAGAGACAAAAAAGAAAGAAAGAAGAAAGAAGAAAGACAAAGACAAAGAAAGAAAGAGAAACAAAAAAAGAGAAAGAGAAAGAAAGAGGTAGGAAGGGAGAGAGTGAGAGAGAGAAAAGAAAGAGAGAGACACAAGAAAGAAAAAGAGACAAAGAAAAAGAAAGAAAGAAAAAAGAAAGAAAAAGGGAGAGAGAGACAAGAAAGAAAGAAAGAGAGAGAGAAAGAGAAAGAAAGAAAGAAAGAGAAAAAGACAAAGAAAGAAAGGAAGAAAGAGAAAGAAAAAAGAAAGAAAGAAAGAAAGAGAAAGAAAAAGAAAAAGAAAAAGAAAAAGTAGAAAGAAAGAGGAAGGAAGGGAGAGAGAGAGAGAGAAAGAAGAGGAAGGAAGCACCACAAACCCTGGCACTAGACGTGCCTTCAGAAGACGCTTTGAAACAGCACAGCAGTCTAGGGCTGGAAGGGATCTCGGAGGTCATCTAGTCCAACCCCGTGCTCCAGCAGGAAACCTTACATCATCTGGATTATTTTGGTGCCTCTAACAGAGAGGACAATTGCCAGAAAGGAGAAGGAGTTTACTAGGACAGGGCTGCCATGCAGAGGAAGACAGAGATAGTCCTTGATTTATGACCACAATTGAGCCCAAAATTTTGGTTACTAAGCAAGAGCGTTGTTAAGTGAGTTTCACCACATTTTACTCAATCCATGACAACTCCTGGCTCTAACAGTGAGTGATGTGAGTGACATCAAGAAGGCCATGCCCACCCAGTCACATGACCACCAAGCCACGCCCACAGAACCGGTAGGGTAAATTTTTGGATTTCACCACTGGGCTGATTGGAAAGAAAGGTTCCCTTTATTGATGAAGCAAAACCACCAACCACATGTGTTTTGGGGACAGCTGACAAAATGGAATTGAGAGTGGGAGGGGAGGTTATACCTTCTTTGGGCTTTGTATTTGAGCTTCCTGTTCCTGTGCAAGAACATGTCCTTTAATATTCTATTGGCTGTTGTCAGATTCCTATGGGGGTCATGTAGGGGTTATGTAGCGGTCATAGTGTAGGCAAAAGAGGAAATGCAAATCCTAGGTGCTTGTTTGAGCTAATCTGGTCAGCCTCTGATTTATTGTTTATCTGAGCTCCCAGGTGAAGTTTGGATTGCTCTGGGGTCATGCAATGAAGGGGCTTATGTTCTGAAAGGGAGTTGGACAATTCCTATTGTGCCTTAATGGATTTTGTCCTGTTTTGGATCTTGGGAGGGGGGCTGCTTCTAATCCTACCCTTCTCCCTTTGTTAGCTGTCAAACTTTACTTCAGGGAGTTTCAAAATATTCTGTCTTGAATGGATTACCAAATCTGCATTTCTAAAAGCTGCCTCCTCAGTTTCTGCTTGGGGGCAGGGAGACTGAGTCTGCTTTCTGCTTCTAAAAAACCATGTTTCTCCATTTCTCATTTAGGAAAATATAATATTCTGCCTTTTTTAATATTCCTCAAAATATGGGGCCAAGGAGGGGGTTAGAGCTTGTCCTGTGGATGGCCATCACATCGAGACTGTAGGTGGGAGGGGCAGATATGGCAGGAGCAGGGGGCTACATCATGTTGTGGGAGTGTGTCCTCGCTGTTTACAAGCAGTGGCACGCTCCGGCCCCCAGTGCTCCTCCTGTTCCCCCGGTTGCACGGACCCTCGAGCCCTGGGTCTTCGGCTGATGCTATGCAACGCCAGGTCCGTGGTAAATAAAGCCCCCTTCATTTGTGATCTTATTCAGGTGGGGTGTGTGGACCTGGCGGGTATTACGGAGACCTGGTTGGGCCAGGAGGGAGGACCCCCCCTTGTTGATATGTGCCCACCTGGTTTTCGTGCATTTCATCAGCCGAGGTCACAGAGGAGGGGGGGTGGCGGTTGTTATAAACAAAGGTCTTGGTCCAAGGGAGGCCACTGTTCCTCAGACGGCCGGATGTGAGTCCCTCCTTGTGAAGTGGGGTCATAGGGTGCAGATGGGCTTGCTAGTCATGTACCTGGATCCCTGCCACGTGGCAGCGGCCCTGCCCGGGCTGCTCGACGTTATAGCCACGGTGGCGGTTGATACCCCCAGGCTTATAGTCATGAGGGATCTTAACCTGCCATCAGTTGGCGAGGCGTCTGAAGCGGCTCAGGAGTTCATGGCTTCCATGATGGCCATGGACCTGACCCAGTTAATTCATGACCCTACTCACACAGGAGGACACACACTGGACCTGGTTTTTGTCTCTGGACAGTGGTTGAGGGATCTGGAGTTAGGGGATATAGTGATTGAACCCTTGTCATGGTCAGATCACTCCCTCCTTCGCCTGGACCTTCGAACCGCCACACCCCACCACAGGGAGGTGGAACCGATGATGTGGTTCCGCCCCAGGCGCCTGATGGACCCTGAGAGGTTCCAGACAGAGCTTGGGCCGTTTCCTGAGGATCTGGCACACAGCTCGGCCGAGGACTTAGTAGCCACCTGGGATAGGGCGGCTGCTGGGGCCTTGGACCAAGTTGTGCCTTTGCGGCCTCTGACCCGGCGCCGGTCTCAATTGTCCCCTTGGTACACCGAGGAGCTGAGGGAGATGAAGCGCCAGAAAAGACACCTAGAGAGCAGTTGGAGGGCTAGTCGTTCTGAATCCGACTGGACACTGGTAAGAGCTCATATTAAGAATTACCTACTACTTTTCCACTCTTATTGCGTCATCAGATAATCGCCCAGCCACCCTGTGACTCCCATGTGACTCCCCTCCTGCGCGAGCTGCACTGGCTCCTGGTGGTCTTCCGGGTACACTTCAAGGTTTTGGTTACCACCTTTAGAGCGCTCTATGGCTTAGGACCAGGGTACTTACGGGACCGCCTTCTGCCACCAATAGCCTCTCACCGACCAGTTCGCTCCCATAGAGAGGGGCTCCTCAGGGTGCCGTCGGCCAAACAATGTTGACTGGTGGCCCCCAGGGGGAGAGCCTTCTCTGTGGGGGCACCTGCCATCTGGAACGAGCTCCCCCCAGAGATAAGGAGGCTTCAAGACTTACGCACCTTCCGCCGCGCCCTAAAAACGTTTTTATTCCAACAGGCTGGTCTGTCCTAACTCTCCCCTTTTAAATTGGGTTTTAAAATGTTTTATAAAATTGGATGTTTTAAATTTTCTTCTCTGAGCCCAAAATATTTAATTTATTTTAATAGCTTTTAACTTTTATATGTTATTGTATTTTATTTTGGCTGTTCACTGCCCTGAGTCCCTTTTGGGAGTAGGGCGGTATATAAATTTGATAAATAAATAAATAAATAAATAAAATATTTCATTCTTCTAGGAAGGGGGGGTGGCTTCCCACACACATCACATATTGCTATGCAAATTATCACATAAATGTATAGTGTATATAATGATTTCAAACCCTTGCTTCTGGATCCCTCTAGCTGGAGGCACCTTTTTGTATGAGAATTTGTTTTAATAAACATCAACTTTGTCATTGTGCCTGGTTCATTTGGACTTAGCTAGGAACAGAACTTCCAGCGGATATTTTCCCACAGTAGTGTTGCAGAAAAATAATGAATAAATTGAATTTTGAGATCAGAAAAAGCTTTTATTTATTTTGGCCAAAAGGTTCAGATAGTTTAATACAAATTCTAACATCTGAACAAAAGTCCTTCTTTAAGACACGTATCTATATAGAACAAAAACAGGAAGTATCTTAGATCTGCCTATTTAGCTAGCTCCCCTCCCCTATTGCTTTAGGCAGGAAGCTCCATGTGGGTTAGTTCTGCATTTTGACATAGTACCTCTGAGGTTTGAATTCTTGAACTCTCCAACTGTACAAAGTGTGTTAATTCTGCGGTTTAACTTTTTGAACCCAGTATTCGTCTTTTATAGTTACTAGTTAAAGGGGCCCTTCAGAGATCCTCTAGGCTGACCCCGTATTATTTCACTTTTATATCCAATTTCATTTTACGTTCTGCCTTAGTAGAACACAATGACAAACTATTTCCATACTGTTGCTAAGAAACCTGCATGGAGGAAGAAGGAGTATTGGGTTTGTTTGCCACCTTGAGTTATTTATAAAAATAATAACCCAGTTATTGACCCTGACCCAGTTAGTTCATGACCCCACCCACATCGGGACACACACACTGGACTTGATTTTCATCTCTGGTCAGTGGCTGAATGATCTTGATTTAGGGGAGTTAGTCATTAATCCCTTGTCATGGATAGATCATTCGCTCCTTCGGTTAGACTTTCAGGCTGCTTCCCTTCATCGCAGGGAGACAAATCCGTCCAGGTGGTTCCGTCCCAGGCGCCTGATGGACCCGGACAGGTTTCTGATGGAGCTTGAACCGTTCCCAGAGGATCTGGCTCATGACTCGGCTGAAGAACTGGTAGCCGCCTGGGATAGGGTGGCTGCTGGAGCTTTGGACTGCGTTGTGCCTTTGTGGCCTCTGACCCGGTGCCGATCTCAATTAGCTCCTTGGTTCTCCAAGGAGCTGAGGGAGATGAAGTGCTGGAAAAGACGCCTAGAGAGTGATTGGAGGGCCAGCTGCACCGAAGCTGACCGGACACTGGTGAGGTCTTATATCAAGACTTATTTAGTGGCAATAAGAGTGGTGAAATCTAATTATTTTTCTGCTCTTATTGCACCTGCAGAGAACTGCCCAGCCACCCTGTTTAGGGTGACCTGCTCTCTACTGTAGGTGGGAGTGCGAGATGATCCCTTGCAAGGTAGAGCTGAGGATTTTGTGCAATATCTGCATGATAAAATAGCTCAGATTCGGGACGGCCTGGACTCCGATTGGGTAGCCTCGGATGGGATGATGGGGGCGGATATTGAGAGTGTTATCTGGGAGGAGTTTGACCCTGTGACTCCCGAGGACATGGACAGGATTTTGGGGAGGCTTAACGCTACCACATGTTTATTGGACCCGTGTCCCTCCTGGTTGGTGCTGGCCTCCCGGGAGGTTACATGAGGCTGGTTTCAGGGGATTATTAATGCTTCTTTGAGTGAGGGTGTCTTCCCAGCCGCCTTGAAAGAGGTGGTGGTGAGGCCCCTCCTCAAGAAGCCTTCCCTGGACCTGGCTGTATTAGCTAATTACCGTCCAGTCTCCAACCTTTGCTTCGCGGTGAAGTTTGTTGAGAGTGTGGTGGCACGAAAGCTCCCACAATACCTGGATGAAGCTGTCTATCTGGATCCATGCCAGTCAGGCTTCAGGGCGGGATACAGCACGGAAACGGCATTGATCGCATTGGTTGATGATCTCTGGAGGGCCAAAATTTTCTCACGGACCACTGGTTGGTGACCTCTGCTCTATGCAGTGGTGGGATTCAACTGGTTCGGGAGAACCATTTGTTAACTCTTTGAGGAGTTCTGCGAACTGGCTGAATAGTCAAGGCTCCCTCCTGCCTGCCTAACGATTCCAGTAGATCACACACACCTCAGACTTTTCTGCTCATTTGTAATTAACCAAAGGAAGGGAAAAGAAAAAGAAGAAATAACCACATAGCCATTTCCTCAGCAGAAAAGTTTTAGCCCCTTTAAAACTCAGGCTTAAAGTGCAAGAGAGGGTTTTTTCCCCCTTCTCTCTCCCTTCAGTTAATAGCTCAGCCCGGACAGACAGCCAAGAACCATTTAACAGGCAAATACTTAGTTGTGATAACAAAACCGCAGGAATGCAGTCAGCCCAGAAATTTACAGATCATACAGATCAACAGAGTTGGAAAGGACCTTGTAGGTCATCTAGTCCAACCCCCCACCCAAGCAGGAGACCCTACACTGACAAATGGCAGTCCAATCTCTTTGTGAAAGCCTCCAGTGATGAAGCTCCCACAACTTCCGAAGGCAAGCTGTTCCATTGGTTGATTGTTCTCACTGTCAGAAAATTCCTCCTTATTTCCATGTTGAATCTCTCCTTGTTCTTGACAGGATTAGGCCAGGGAAGGAGTTTTAAAAATGTTATTACAGAGCAGGAGTTTCTTGTCAGAATTCTTATGTCTTTTTAAATACATGTTCTAATTAGCAGAATTTATTTCATTAATTTGGAATAGGGTTGCAATGCTGTTTCTATGTTTATGTATTTTGATCCTGCATTTTCAGCATTTAAGAGTTAGCTTACAGTATTAGACTGTAAAGATTTCAAATTATCTTGTACTGTAACTGTGTTGCTTGTGTGTGATGGAGCACCCACAATTTCTGAAGGCAAGCTGTTCCATTGGTTGATTGGTCTCACCCTTAGGAAATTTCTTCTTAGTCCTAGGTTGCTTCTCTCTTTGGTTAGTTTCCATCCATTTTTTCTTGTCATGCCTTTTGGTGCTTTGGAAAATAGATTGACTCCCTCATTTTTGTAGGAGCCCCTCAAATTTCCTGACAGAACAATTAATCATTGGAACAACTTGTCTCCAGAAGTTGTAAATGCCCCAACACTGGAAGTTTTAAAGAAGAGATTGGATAACCATTTGCCTGAAGTGGTGTAGGGTTTCCTGCCTAAGCAGGGGGTTGGACTAGAAGACCTCCAAGGTCCCTTCCAAGTCTGTTATTCTATTCTATTCTAAATATTGGAACAGTACTATTTTATCGTGCTATTTTATTGTGAGTTGGACTAAGGAGAAATTTCCTAAGGGTGAGACCAATCAAGTTGGCCACACCCACCCAGTCACATGACCACCCAGGCACACCCAACCAATCATTAGGGCAGAGAACCGGTTGTTAAATTATTTGAATCCCACCACTGGAGAAAGATGCTAAAATGTATGGCTTTTTATAAAGAATTAACAGAACTAGATCAGATACTAACAGGGACAGATGAAAAGCTAATAAAAAAAATTATAGCTATCTATTGAGCATTAAAATGGAAGAAGAGCAAGTAAAGGTAAGTCCACTGGAAAATCTGGCAAAGATGTTTAAGGACATGTCCGCTAAATGTTTGAAATATAATCAGACACCGGGTTTGTATTATCATATGTGTTTTATCAGTTGCAAACTTACAGAGGTTCAGAATTCACGTCAGCAAATTTTCAACAGTGGCTGGGACAGTTAGGTATAAAACACATGCACTAATCCGTACACAGCAGCTGAGAATGGTGTTTTTGAGAGGCGGAATGGAGTCTTACAAACCATGAAGGACTCACTGCTGGAGGATTCTGGTCTGAGCAGGTCATATTGGGGTGAAGTCATGTTGACTGCTAATTATTTAATCAATAGGCTGTGGAGTTCCTCTATTAATGATACTCCATATGCAGTGTTATATGGGAGAAAACCATCTCTGGCACATTTAAGGGTTTTTGGAAGTAATGCGTGGGTGCATATTCCAAAAGCAATTAGAAGAAAGGGACAACCAAAGTCTAGAAAGCTCAGGTTTATGGGCTATGAGCCTGGTTCAAAAAGCTATCGCATTAGCGATGGGAGGAAAAGAATAGTGATTTCCAGGACTGCTAGCTTTGCAGAGCAAAATTGGAACAGAATTGATGCAAATTTATGGAATGATCCACTTAGTGATGGTGATTCACTTAGTGATGGTGATTCACTTAGTGACAGTGATTCACTTAGTGATGGTAACTCACTTAGTGATGGTAACTCACTTAGTGATGGTAACTCACTTAGTGTCGGTGTCAGCATTCAGGGAGAAGAAGCTGAAAAAGACATGAAGCAAGAGAGGGTTGAAGCACATGAGCAGTCAATGCCACACAGGTCAGAGCGATGGAACAAGGGGATTCCACCTGACAGGAATTCTGCTAGTAAAGTAAGGGTGTGTAATGTGTGGTATGAGCCAAGAAACTATAAGGAAGTATTGGCATTACCTAAAATTGAACAAATGAAATGGAAAGCATGTTGGAATGGGGGGAGGTTTGCCCCCGAATCGTGAACCAGCACACAAACAAACACACTAGGACTGAAATAAGACTAGCAGAGGAGTCTTGTATAAAAATATACTTTACTACAAAACTTTTAAAAAACACTGTATCTTTAAAAAAGCACATTAATAATAAAGTCTTATCTTGGTTAAATGAAGCCAGGCCGTCTCCCTAAATTCTTCTCCACAATACCAAAACCAGTCCCTGGGAAAAACTAACAAAACATTGAATGGCTTCGGTGTCGATACATCATCGAGGTGGTAGAAGGGCAGCAGCATGGGCTTCAAGTAAAAGTCACCTGTAAAAGCAATCCAAACAGCAAACGTGGCTTGAAGCTCCTGGCAAGGGAAACTGTCCAGCGTATCCCTCCAATGTAGCAGCAAATGTTCAAATGTTGGCTTGCGTGCTTCAACAAAAGCAAAAGCAAGCCGAAGGTAAAAACTTAAAAAGGCTCCCGGCTATCTCAGCACACAGCTGCATGATAGCTACGTGAGAGTAACACAGCTTCTTCTCCGCTGCTATCTCTGCTGCAGGCGTCAGGGCTTCCCAGCAGAGTTCTCCTCCTTTCTTCCAGGTCTGCATCCAGGTGCCTCAGCACTGGTCTGCATTTAGGCCTAAAACTATGTCTAGGCCCAACTAGCAATGAGAAAGGTCTGTGCTTATATAGTAAGCTAACCTGCAATTAACTAGGGGAAGGCTTGCAGTTAATTGCAGACCGGAGATGGCTTGATCAAAGTCCATACAGTTTTTAGCTGATCAAGTGGCCACAGCAATCCTGAAAACACTCTCTGACAAAGAAGACATGGACAAAGAAATGAAATCCATGGGTGAACATAACGTGTTCACATCTATGACTTTGCCACAGGGTAGCAAAGCTGTAGGATGCAAATGGGTGTACAAGAAGAAATTACTACCCAATAAAGATGTACAATATAAAGCAAGGTTAGTGGGAGAAGGTTTTTCACAGATGAAAAATGTGCACTATGATGAGGTATTCGTGCCAACTGTAAAGAGTGAAAGCATCAGGCTGGCACTAACGTTGGCAGCAGCAAATGGCCATAAAATTTGGCATTTTGACATAACCACTGCATTCCTCTTTTTTTTTATAAAAAGTTTTTTATTTTTAAACAAAAACAATATAAAAAACATCTTTCCATATACTTACAGACAGTGATTCAATCAGTTAAAATCATTTCGTGCTCTCAACATTTTCAAAATTTCAGTTGTGACAAATCTTCTTTCATCTAACTAAAAACAAATGTTTACACATTTTATCTAAATTTCATTTCATATGTAATATTTCATCTCCATTCTTTATTATCTACCCATTAATAAAATAGCTCCCATATAAAATAATATTGTTTATCTTCCTGTTCTCTTATTTCAAATGTCAATCTACTCATTTCAGCACAGTCCAATCTTTTTTAATAATTTCTTCATCAGCAATTATCTTCTCTCCTTTCCAGTTTTTTGCAAATATAATTCTAGCCGCTGTTAAAATATTCACAATTAAATATTGCAATTCTTTATTAAATGTCTCTGGTAAGATCCCTAATAAAAATATCTCTGGTTTAAAGTCAATATGTCTCTGTTATTTTTTCCAACCACATGTGTATCTTAGTCCAAAATCTCCTTGCTTCTATGCATGTCCACCACATATGGTAATAAGATCCTGGGGTCTGATGACACTTCCAACACTTCTCCGATTTATTCTTGAACATTCTGGCTATCCTCGTCGGGGGTAAATGCCACCATCTTATACAAATTCTCCTAATATGCTGTAGACATTGCCATTTTATAGTTATGTGACCACAATTTTTGCCATTTCTCCAAATCAATACCATAACCAATTTTTTCCCCCACGCTATGATTGATTCTTTAACTTGTTCTTGTTCTTTACCTCTAACAAATATCCATATAACTTTTTAATTACATGGTCATCAGAACCCATTCATATCTTATCTAAAATAGTCAAAACATTATAAATACCTTCTTGTTTGAGATCTTCTCGATATCTAGAAAATATTTGCATATATGAAAACCAATCCATCTTAAATTCCTGATCTTCTAAATCTTGTTTTAACTTAAGATCATCCTTTTCATCCAATAACTCACTGTATCTAACAATTTGTTCTCCTTTAAATATCACTGGATATGAGAAGGCTTCAATTGTTGATATCCAGACTGGAATCTTCAAATAATGATATTTTTTAACCCTCTCCCAGTTCAAAAATAAAGCTTCATGTATCTAGTGTCTTCTAAAATACCCCTGTATTTTAGTTCCTTTGTACCATAAAAAGGCATGCCAACCCATCAACAAATCATGTCCCTCCAGATTCAATAGTCTAGTATTTTTCAATGTTATCCATTCTTTAACCCACATTAAAATAGCTGCTTGATAATATAATTCAAAATTTGGTAATCCAAAACCACCCCTCATTTTAGCATCTTGTAACAGCTTAAATTTTATTCTTGCCTTTTTTCCCTGCCAAATGTATTTCAACACCATTTTGCTCAAATCTACAAAAAAATCCTTACCCAATTTTATTGAAATAGTCTGAAAAAGGTACAAAATTCTAGGTAAAATATTCATCTTAATAGTTGCAATCCTACCAATCATAGATAACTGCAAATTTCCCCATTTCACCAAGTCTAGACCTATCTGTTGCTTGAGTTTATTATAGTTATTTTCTTTAAGTGAACTACACCTCGGTGTCAAATGTATCTCCAAATATTTTACCTTGTTTGTGACCTGCATCTTGGAAATATCCATCAATTCTACTTTTTGTTTTTTTAACATATTTTTAGTCATTATTTTTGTCTTATCTTTATTAATTTTCAAACCAGCAACTTCCCCAAACTCTCCAATAGTTTCTATCAGTTTTTTAATTGATGTTAGTGGTTCTTCAATATAAGACCAGGTCATCAGCAAAAGCTTGTAGTTAGTATTCTTCGTTTCGAATTTTCATTCCTTTTATCTCTTTTTCTTCTCTAATATTTCTATGTAAAATTTCCAGTGTCAAAATAAACAACAATGGGGACAATGGGCATCCTTGACGAGTACCTTTTTGTATCTCTTTTTTAAAATTATTATTTATTGTTTAAACATCATAATACAATTTCAACATTTCCGGTTTCATGGTGTTAATATACATTTACATTGTTATTTACATGGTATTTGATTCATTGTAATGTTATTTACATGGTATTTGAGCAGATATGACGGGCGCAGGGGGCCATATCATTGTTGTGGCCCCGTCCTCTGAGCCTATCCCTTTGGAGGAAGGCAGCTCTGAGCAGGAGGAAGAGGAGCCAGCCAGATCTCCCAGCCCTCCCCCTCTGGCACCGGCTCAGGTGCCAGCTGAAAGAGAGCCAAGTAGTGGGGAAACAGGTGCCTCAGATGAGAGTGAGGGAGAGACGTCATTCCTGGACGCACGCCAAAGAAGGCGAGAGAAAAGGGTACTGCAGCTGAGACGTATGAGGAAATGCTGAGTCATTGGATTGGAGTCATGGGATCAATGACTCACTGGACCACACCCAGAAGCATATGTATATAAGACAGTACGGTGGGTTACGAAGTTCGTGACGAACAAAGCTAAACAAACGGAGCAACCTCGTAGTCTTGGAAGCTAGATGAACGGCAAAGCTACGTAGGAGATTTGCTTGTTTGTGTAAACCAATAAAGTCCTTGGCAGACGGTGTGCATATCGCTGCCAAGGTTGAGATAAGAACTGCGGAGTGTGCCAAGTGATTATTAACCCTCGGCTGGCTGTGTTTTTGTGGGTCTCTGAAGGGGGGGGACAGATCATCTTGTTCGTCACCCAAAACTCCATCGTTAACCCACGATGGACCAACAGCTGCAGCAGCAGGTACAGCAGATGCTGGAGGCCAATCAACTTCTGCAACAGCAAGTAGCACAGCTAACTGCACAACTTGCTTTGGGAAATGCTCCTGTAGCAGCTCCACCTGCTCCCCTTCCCCGTCCAAGATGCCCAGTGAACATGCCAGATAAGTTTTCTGGACAGCAGGAAATGTTCCCGGCCTTCTTGGGACAGTGCCAGCTGTACATGGCAATGCGGCCGGAGGATTTTCCGGATGACCGGGTTCGGGTGGCTTTTATTATCAGCTCCCTCTCTGGCACTGCCGCCCGATGGGCCACGCCCCTGTTGCTGCAAGACAGCCCCTTGCTTCTGGACTATCAGGGCTTTTTGCAACACCTGCGTACCATGTTTGAGGACCCCCTCCGGGTGCAGACGGCAGCGAGGCGCATCAAGGACCTTCGCCAAGGCAAGCGCCCCCTGCAGGACTATATTGCGGAGTTCCGATTGCTAGGCCAGGATTCGGCCTGGAATGAGGCGGCGCTGATGGATGCCTTCCAGGACGGCCTCTGCGATGAGATGCAGGACGAGCTGGTTCGGGTGGAGGCGCCACAGACCCTGGACGCGCTGGTGACCCAATGCCTGCGCATCGATGCCCGCCTACAACGGCGACGGCCCCGTAGGGCTCTTCCGGAACCACCCACAGTGCCGGCACCCCCGCGTTTCGTACCAACAGCGCCCCGGACCGTACCGCGTTTGGTGGCGACGGCTGAGGAGCCCATGGAGCTCGGAGCAGCCAGACCTCAACTGACGGCCCAGGAGCGGATGCGGAGACGCCAAGGGGGGTTGTGCCTCTATTGCGGCGAGGCTGGACATTTCGCCGCCTCGTGTCCCCGGAAGCGGAGTGGATCGCTCAAGTCTGTTCCGGAGCCTCGGCGTGACCAGCCGGGAAACGGGTCAGGCCTGGCTTAGGGGAAACTCTGGGTCAGGCAGGTGACCATGCCCCGCCGGAGGCGGCGGCTGTGGACTGTGAGCCCCCTCGGCACCTGATTTTGAACACCCGGGTGTTGTTGGCTAACCGGTCGGAGGGGCTCCAGGCGCACGCGCTGGTGGACTCGGGGGCCACCACGAACTTTATGGACCAGGCCTTTGTGGCCCATTACAAGGTTCCCTTGGTTCCAGTGGACCCTCCGTTGAGGGTCGAAACTATTGATGGGCGGGAACTTGTGGCGGGGCCCATCAACTTTGCTACTCAGCCCTTGCGCCTTGCCATTGGGAACCATGAGGAGGCGATCCAGTTTTATGTGACGGCGGACCTGCACTTCCCCTTGGTCCTGGGGATGGCCTGGCTTCGGGCGCACGACCCTCAGGTGGCGTGGTCGAGAAATGCCATCTCGTTCCCCAGCCTGCAGTGTGTCGACCACCTTCGCCACACCTGTGCCGGCCAGGACGTCGCTGCCCCGAACGTCTCCTTGCCTCCGGAGCTGACATCCTTCGCCGACGTGTTCAGCGAGAAGGAGGCGGATCGCTTGCCCCCGCACCGACCCTACGACTGCGCGGTGGACTTGATGCCCAACGCGCCCCTGCCCTCGGGACGCCTGTACTCCATGTCGGAGCCCGAGCTGGCCGCCTTACGGGACTTTCTGGACAAGAACCTGGCCCGTGGGTTCATCCGGCCTTCGACCTCCCCGCTCTCGGCCCCAGTCCTCTTCGTGAAAAAGAAGACGGGGGACTTGCGCCTGTGTTGCGACTACCGGCGCTTGAATGCCATCACGGTACGGAATCGCTATCCCCTGCCGCTGATTCTGGAGCTGATGGAGAGGTTGCGGGAGGCTTCGATTTTCACCAAGCTCGACCTCCGGGGAGCCTACAACCTGGTGCGGATGCGAGAGGGGGACGAGTGGAAGACGGCATTTGGCACCCGATACGGACACTTTGAATATACCGTCATGCCGTTCGGGTTGACCAACGCCCCCGCGGTCTTCCAGCACTTGATGAACGACGTGTTCCGGGACATGCTGGATCGGTTCGTGGTGATCTACCTGGATGATATTTTGATCTATTCCCGGACCCCGGAGAGTCACCTCCAGCATGTCTGCCAGGTCCTGCAGCGCCTGCGGGAGCACCAGCTCTATGCGAAGTTGGAGAAATGTTACTTCTTCCAGACTTCCATAGAGTTCCTCGGGCACATCATCACCCCCGAGGGCATCGCGATGGACCCACACAAGGTGGCGGCCTTGCGCAGTTGGGAACCCCCGCGTCGGGTGAAGGACGTCCAGCGTCTGTTGGGATTCGCCAACTACTACCGGACCTTCATCCCGGGCTTTGCCACCCTGACCGTGCCGTTGACCCAGCTCCTTCGGAAGAAGGTTCCATTCCAGTGGGGGCCCCCGCAGCAGCAGGCCTTCGAGGTTCTCAAGCAGGCCTTTGTCACGGAGCCGGTCCTGAAGCACCCCGATCCACACCGTCCGTTCGTGGTTGAGACAGACGCGTCCAACGTGGCGATTGGAGCGGTGCTGCTACAGGCTCCGGTGGATGGCGGCACTCTTTTTCCCTGCGCTTACTACTCCCGGAAACTCACTCCTTCCGAGCGCAACTACACCATCTGGGAAAAGGAGTTGCTGGCTATCAAGGCCGCGTTCGAGGCTTGGCGACATCACCTCGAGGGGGCCCGACACCAGGTGGAGGTGCGGACGGACCATCGGAACCTGGAGCACCTCACCACGGCCAGGAATTTGAACCAGCGGCAGATCCGGTGGTCGTTGTTTTTCGCCCGGTTCAACTTCCACGTCACATACATTCCGAGCCACCTCAACCAGAGGGCGGACGCGCTATCCCGTAAACCGGAATACTTTTGCCCCAAGGACTCCCTTTCCCCCCGGACGGTGCTGCCAGCGGACTCCTTGGCCGCGGTCCAGGAACCGGTGGACCTGCGGACTCAGGTGCTGGAAGCGCAGCGACGGGACGACTGGTCGCAGCAGCGGAGAGCGGACGTCGGCCCCGCGTCCCCATGGACCATGGAGGAGGGCTTGCTCAGGCACCGGGGTCGGCTGTACGTGCCCACAAGTCCGCTCCGAGCCCTCGTCATGAACCAGTGCCATGACAACCCCGCGGCGGGGCACTTCGGCTTCTTTAAGACCTTGAACCTAGTGACACGGACTTTTTGGTGGCCTCGGGTACGGCACGATGTGCACGCCTACGTGACATCCTGTGTGCCATGCCGACAGGCCAAAGCCGCGTCCGGCCCCCCTCCTGGACTCCTCCAGCCGCTGCCAACACCGGAGAGACCATGGGGAGCCATCTCCATGGACTTCCTGACTGACCTGCCCCTGTCCGCTACATTCACGACCGTCCTCGTGGTGGTGGATGCGCTCACGAAGATGGCACATTTCATCCCGTGCCGCGGCCTGCCCTCGGCTCGTACCACGGCTCGCCTGTTCCTGCAACACATCTTCCGCCTCCACGGCCTGCCGGACCGGGTGGTTTCGGATCGCGGGGCCCAGTTCACGGCCCGCTTCTGGAAAAGCCTGATGGCTGCGCTGGAGGTGCAGGTGTGCCTGTCGTCGTCACACCATCCGGAGACTGACGGGGGCACGGAGAAGGTCATTGGCATACTGGAGCAGTACCTCCGCTGTTTTGTCAACCAACAGCAGGACAACTGGGCCGAGTACCTTCCCCTGGCGGAGTTCGCTTTTAACAACTCCCAACATACCTCCACCCAGATGACACCGTTCCATGCCAACGTCGGGTACCATCCACGGTTTTTTCCATTGACCATCATGGACTCCCCTGTTCCTGAGACCCGGGACTTCCTCTCGGAGCTGCAGGCGGTGCAGCAACTGGTGCGGCGACAGCTGATCCGGGCGAAAGAGGACTATAAACGGTTCGCCGATCGCGGCCGCCGGGCGACGCCACCGCTGGAAGTTGGAGATCGGGTTTGGCTGTCCACGAAACACCTCCCCACGGACCAGCCGGTGAGGAAACTGGCCCACCGCTTTATCGGTCCCTTCCCCATCGAGGCGGTCATCAACCCGGTGGCCTATCGGTTGACTCTACCCCGCTCCATGCGGCTCCACCCCGTTTTTCATCGGTCCCTCCTGGTCCCTGAGACTCCCACTAGCCGTCTCCGCTGCCCGCCGCCGCCTGCCCCCCCAGCCGCAGCCGACGAGGACGACGCCTCGACGTATGAGGTGGACAGTATTCGGGACTCCCGTTGGCTGAAGGGGCGCTTCCAATACCTCATCGCTTGGAAAGGGTACGGGGCCGAGGATTTCACCTGGGTGGACGCATCTGCCGTTCAGGCCCCTGACCTGGTGCGGGCTTTCCACGAACAGTTCCCGTCCCGACCCCATCCCGACCGTCAGACCCGGGGGAAGGGCCCTGCGGTGGGGGATAGTGTTGTGGCCCCGTCCTCTGAGCCTATCCCTTTGGAGGAAGGCAGCTCTGAGCAGGAGGAAGAGGAGCCAGCCAGATCTCCCAGCCCTCCCCCTCTGGCACCGGCTCAGGTGCCAGCTGAAAGAGAGCCAAGTAGTGGGGAAACAGGTGCCTCAGATGAGAGTGAGGGAGAGACGTCATTCCTGGACGCACGCCAAAGAAGGCGAGAGAAAAGGGTACTGCAGCTGAGACGTATGAGGAAATGCTGAGTCATTGGATTGGAGTCATGGGATCAATGACTCACTGGACCACACCCAGAAGCATATGTATATAAGACAGTACGGTGGGTTACGAAGTTCGTGACGAACAAAGCTAAACAAACGGAGCAACCTCGTAGTCTTGGAAGCTAGATGAACGGCAAAGCTACGTAGGAGATTTGCTTGTTTGTGTAAACCAATAAAGTCCTTGGCAGACGGTGTGCATATCGCTGCCAAGGTTGAGATAAGAACTGCGGAGTGTGCCAAGTGATTATTAACCCTCGGCTGGCTGTGTTTTTGTGGGTCTCTGAAGGGGGGGGACAGATCAATCATGTTCCGGGGGTGCGCATACGCTGCTTACAAGCAATTGCGCACTCTGGCCCCCGATGCGCTACTCAGGTCCCAGGTTGCACAGAGCCTCAGGCCCCGGGTCCGCGGCTGATGCTATATAATGCCAGGTCTGTTGTTAACAAGGCCCCCCTCATTTGTGATCTTATTTTGGAGGGGAGTGCAGACCTGGCAGGCATTACGGAGACCTGGTTGGGCAATGAGGGGGGGGGGTTCCCCTCGTTGAAATGTGCCCACCAGGTTTCCAAGCATTTCATCAGCCAAGGGCTCAGGGGAGTGGCGCGGAGTGGTGGTGATTATTAGGGAGAGTCTTGGTCCAAGGGAGACCACTGTACCTCAGATATCTGGATGTGAGTCCCTCCTTGTAAAGTGGGGCCATGGGGGGCAGATGGGTCTGCTGACTACGTACCTGGCTCCCTACCACGTGGCGGCGACCCTGCCTGAGCTGCTTGACGTTATTGCCGGGGTGGCAGTTGATACCCCCAGACTTATTGTTATGGGGGATTTCAACTTGCCATCTGCAGGTGAGGCATCAGAGGTGGCTTGGGAGTTCATGGCTTCCATGGCGGCCATGGACCTGACCCAATTAGTTCAAGGCCCCACGCACATGGGGGGACACACTCTGGACTTGATTTTTGTCTCTGGTCAGTGGTTGAATGATCTTGGTAGAGGAGAGCTAGACATTAAACCCTTGTCATGGACAGATCATTCTCTCCTTTGCTTGGACTTTCCTACCGTCCCCCCCCTGCCGCAGGGAGATGGAACTGATAAAATGGTTCCATCCCAGGCGCCTGATGGAACCCGAGAGGTTCCTGACGGAGCTTGGGCCATTTCCTGAGACCCTGGCACACGACTCGACTGAAGACCTGGTGGCCGCTTGGGAGAGTGCGGCTGCCGGGGCTTTGGACCGCTTCGTGCCTTTGCGGCCTTTGCAGCCTCTGACCTGATGCTGATCTCAATTAACTCCTTGGGTCTCTGAGGAGCTGAGAGAGATGAAGTGTCGGAAAAGATGCCTAGAGAGCAGTTGGAGGACTAGTCGATCCGATTCCGACTGGACACAGGTGAGGTCTTATATCAAGACCTACCTAGTGGCGATAAAAGCGGCAAAATCTACCTATTTTTCCACTCTTATTGCATCTGCAGAGAACTGCCCAGCCGCCTTGTTTAGGGTGACCAACTCCCTTCTTCGGGGGGTGGGGTGCGGGAAGACCCCTTGCAGGGCTGAGCTGAGGATTTTGTACAATTCCTGCATGATAAAGTCGATTCGGGAAGGCTTGGAATCCAACTGGGTGAGTCCGGGGGAGAAGATGAGGGTAGGTCTTGAGAATGTTATCTGGGAGGAGTTTGATCCTGTGGCTCCCGAGGATGTGGACAGGGTTCTGGGTAGGATTAGTGCCGCCACATGTTTATTGGACCCGTGTCCCTCCTGGTTGGTACTGGCCACCCGGGAGGTTACACGAGGCTGGCTCCAGGGGATTATAAGTGCTTCTCTGAGTGAGGGTGCCTTTCCCGCTGCCTTGAAAGAGGCGGTGGTGAGGCCCCTCCTCAAGAAGCCTTCCCTGGACCCAGCTGAATTAGCTAATTATCGTCCGGTCTCCAACCTTCGCTTTGTTGCAAAGGTTGTTGAGAGTGTGGTGGCACGACAACTACCCGGGCACCTGGATGAAGCTATCTATCTAGACCTGTACCAGTCGGGCTTCAGGCAGGGGTACAGCACAGAAATGGCATTGGTCGCATTGGTGGATGATCTCTGGAGGGCTTGGGACAGGGGTTGCTCCTCTGTCCTGGTCCTGTTAGATCTCTCAGCGGCTTTTGATACCATTGACCATGGTATCATGCTGCAGCGGTTGAGGGGGTCTTCCTTCCTCTCCGACCGCTCACAGTTTGTGTTGGCAGGGGGGCAGAGGTTGACCTTGAGGTGCCTCACATGGGGAGTGCCGCAGGGGTCGGTCCTCTCGCCCCTTCTGTTCAACATTTATGTGAAGCCGCTGGCTGAGATCATCTGTGGTTTTGGGGTGAGAGTCCATCTGTACGCTGATGATACTCAGCTGTACATCTCCACCCCAAACCACCCCAATGATGCCTGTGATGTGATGTCTTGCTGCCTGGAGGCCGTGCTGGTCTGGATGGGGAGAAATAGGCTCAGACTCAACCCTTCCAAGACTGAGTGGCTGTGGTTCCTGGCGTTGCGATATAGTCAGCTGGTGCCATCGCTGACTATTGGGGGTGAACTTTTGACCCCTCAGAGAGGGCTCGCAATCTGAGCATATGACAGCCGTGGCCAGGGGGGCTTTTTATCAGGTCCGCCTGATCCGCCAGTTGTGGCCCTTTCTAGATCGCGACACCCTGCACACGGTCACCCACGCCCTTGTCTCCTCTCGACTGGACTACTGTAATGCTCTCTAATGGGGCTCCCCTTGAAAAGCACCCGGAGGCCCCAGCTGGTCCAGAATGCAGCTGCGCGGGTGGTTATGGGCGCAATCCGTTGTGCCCATGTAACCCCCCTCCTGTGTGAGCTGCACTGGCTCCCAGTGGTCTTCTGGGTGCGATTCAAGGTCTTGGTTACCACCTTTAAAGCGCTCCATGGCATCGGACCGGGTTACCTTCGAGACCGTCTCCTGCCACCAGTAGCCTCCCACCGGCCAGTCCACTCCCACAGAGAGGGTCTCCTCAGGGTGCCATCGGCCAAATTATGTCAGCTGGCGACACCCAGGGGGAGGGCCTTCTCTGTGGGAGCTCCTACTCTCTGGAATGAACTGCCCCCAGAATTACGTAAGATCTCTGACCTCTGTGAGGATTTTTAAATTGGTTTTAATCTGGGATTTTTAAATTTGGGGTTTATATTGAGCCAAATTATTTAATATTTTTAATTTTTACTCCCTTTTATTTCATACTGTTGGTAGTATGATTCGTATATATATACTATTTTAATTAATCATCCCTTTAACCTTTTGACTCTCTCAAGTTTCACTTCTCTTTTCTTTTCTTCAACCATTCATACCACATTTCCCAAACACTATAGTAATCAGTTTCCTCTCTGTCATTAATTTCCAACGTCAATTTGTTCATTTCGGCACATTTGAGTACTTTTCTAATTACGTGCTCTTCGGATGGCAATTTTTTCTCCTTCCAATGTTGAGCAAAGGAGATTCTCGCTGCTGTTATTATATGTGTGATGAGATATTTCTTCTTTCTTGCATATTCTGTCTTCAGGATTCCCAGGAGAAATATTTTTCATTCTAATTTGATGGTGTCTCCTGTTATCTCTGACACCCATTTACATATCATCCTCCAGAATTTTTTAGCTTGTGGGCAAGTCCACCAACAATGATAGTACGTACCTTGCTGAAAGCCACACTTCCAACAGCTTGGGGTCATATTTGGGTAAATTTTAGCAATCCTAGCCGGAGCTAAGTGCCACCCATATATCATCTTATATTGGTTTTCTTTAAAAGTTGTTGCGTTGGTCATTTTAAAATTTTTATTCCAAATTTGGTCCCACTCATTCAAATTGATGGTTTGTCCAAAATTTTTTGCCCAAGCTGTCATTGGGTCTTTAACTACCTCCTCCATCAAGTCATACTCTACCAAATATTTATACAAATTGGCCAAAATTTTATTGTCCGTGCCCATCCATACTTTGTCAAAGCCGTTAGTGCCTATTTCTATGCCGTGTTCTTCTTTATCTTTTTTATATCGTGATTTAATTTGTGCGTATGTCCACCAATCTATGTGGATGCCCTGTTCTTTCAATTCGTCCACTGTTTTAAGATTTTCTGCCCCATCTAATATCTCTTTATATTTCGCTGTTTTGCCCAATTACAATACATTTGGATATATTATTGCCTCCATCGTGGATAGCCATCTGGGGACTTGGGTATATTATTTTCGTCTTATTTCACTCCATGTTGATATTAACGTATCCCTTATTTTATGTTTGTGAAAATATGATCTTGTTCTTTTCCCAGTTTCCCAGAGGTATGCATGCCATCCCTTCTGGAGGTCATGTCCTTCTAAAGTCAAAAGTCTTTTATTTCCCAGAGTTGCCCAATCTTTTATCCATACTAAATTTGCTGCTTTTTGATAGATTTCCCAAATTGGTAGTCCTAGGCCTCCCCTATCTTTTTTATCTTGTAAATTCCTAATTGCAATCCTAGGTTTCTTCCCTGCCCATATAAATTTCCTAATAATAGAATTTAATTCCCGAAAAAATTTCCTATCTAATTTTACTGGGGCAGTTTGAAATAAGTATAACAATTTTGGTAATACGCTCATTTTAATTGTTGCAATCCTCCCTAAAAAAGATATCTGATGTCAGTGTTCCACTACTGACATAGAAGCAATGAGGAAAAAAGTTTGACATTTCACCTAGAAAAGCTTTTGGTGAATTCAGTCTCCTGGGAGATGTATGGGAGGGGTGACATTCCTGTGTGCTGAAGAGACAGATAAGAGAGAGTGATCTGGAAGACAGCCAATGGAGAGCAGTGTATGGGGAAGGAATAGGAGGGGTTTTGGATGGAGGGGCCACTACTGTCTGCATGGTTGTCGGGCACGGCTGCATCGCTCAATAAAGAGAATATTTCCTAAAGTTTGATGCTTGGAAATTAACTTTATTTCGAGGATGAAACCGAAACTCTGACATCTGGAGCTTTTCCCACTTTTCTAAGTCTCGTTCAATGTTTTTAACCAGGGGTACATAATTATCTTCTTTAATGGCCGAGCATTTTGTTGAAATCCATACTCCTAAATATTTTACTTTCTTTATGATTTGTATCCCCGTTGATTCTTCCAACAATTTTTGTTGATTTTTGGTCATATTTTTTGTCAGCATTTTGGTTTTAGATTTATTTAATTTAAACCCTGCCACCTCTCCATACTTACCAATTTCCTCCAAAATTTGGGCGCCTGTTTCCAATGGTTCCTCCATAATTAATGCCACGTCGTCAGCAAAAGCTTGGGTTTTATATGTTTCCTTTCTAATTTTTAGTCCCTTGATTTGCTTATTCTCTCTAATCCTCTTTAATAGTACTTCTAATGCTAGAATGAACAAGAGCGGTGATAGGGGGCATCCCTGTCTCACCCCTTTCCTGATTTGAAAAGTTTTTGTTAATTCTCCATTCACTAAGATATTTGCCTTTTGTTTCTCATAAATCACAGTTATTGTGTTCACAAAATTTTGTCCAAATCCCATTCTGTTAATTTGTTGCTTCATAAAATCCCAGTTTAAGTTGTCAAATGCCTTTTGGGCGTCTAAGAAGGCCAGTACCATTTCTTTATCAGGGTGTTCCTTGTAGTATTCTAATACATCTAATATTGTCCTTGTATTGTTTCATATCTGTCTCCCTGGCAGGAATCCATTTTGATCACTATGTATTATCTTATTCAATATTATCTTTAACCTTTCCACCATGATACTCATGTAAATTTTATAATCAGTATTAAGGAGGGAGATGGGTCTATAATTCTTTATCAATTTTACGTCTGTTCCTTCTTTTGGAAGGAGGGTGATATACGCCTCCCTCCATGATTCTGGGATCCTAGATTTCATCAGGGCCTCATTGTAGATATCTAACAGTTTTGGTAGGAGGATGTCTTGTAAGTCTGGATTTTTATATAGTTCCCCTTGGAATCCATCCGGCCCCGGTGATTTGTTCTTTTTCAATTCAGATATCGCAGCCATTAGCTCTGTCATTGTAATTTCTTTATTTAACATCTCCTTCTCTTCCTCTCCAATCACTGGGAGTTCTTTTTCCAGTAAATATTGTTCTACCTTTCCTTTGGGGATATCTTCTTCCTTATACAGGGTGGTGTAATATTCGCGAATAGTCTCTAATTTCTCTTCTTCCTTATTTATAATATGGCCCTCTATGGCCTTTGGTAAACGATCCCTTTCTCTTTTTCTTTTTTAATTCTATAGGACAGCCATCTGCCGGGCTTATTTGCGTTTTCAAAGTGATATTGTTTAGTTTGTTTGATTTCATAAGCCAATTTTTCCTGATCTATTATATTTATTTTATGCCGAATAGTCATCCAGTTTTCTTTCGCTTTCTCATTATCCGGGTTCTGCTGTATTTCCTTCTCTGCTTTCTCCAATTCTTCCAACATTTTCCTCTGGGTCTCTCTTTTTTCTTTGTTTTTGTGTGCTCCGTATGCTATTGCCAGTCCTCTCAGAACTGCCTTCATTGTATCCCAAATTATTCCTCTATCCGTTGGTTCCTTTTCTTTTTTTTTCTTTTTTTTTCAATTTTTATTTATATATACAGACTAAATAAAACAATAAAACAGTAAAACAAACTAAACAATAAAACAGTAAAACATACAAAACATAAACATATAAACACAAAATCAAATACTTATCCAAATTATCGCAACTGTAGTCTGTAGTCTTATTTCATGATTTAACTCCTCCTTATTTGGTCTTTCCCTTCTATCTATCTTTCTGGTTTATTATTGACTTGTATGTGTACTATGTTTTCCTCTTTCTATATTTGGTAGTTCAATTTACTTCCTGACCCTTTTTCTCCTTTCTATTTTCCAACCAACAATACCACCTTTTCCATACTAGATAGTAATCATGTTCCTCCCTATTTTGTAGTTCCTTAGTGAGTTTATCTAATTCTGCACATTCCATGGTCTTGCTAATTACCCTATCTTCTGTCGGTATCTCACTACTCTTCCAGTATTGTGCGTATAGTATTCGTGCTGCTGTTATCATATGTATAATTAAATATGTTATTTCTTTTTCATATTGTCCGTTTAGTATTCCAAGTAGAAAGGTTTCTGGTCTTAATTCTATCTTTTGCTGTATGGTTTCTTCTATCTGGGATCTAATCATTTGCCAGTATTGTTTTGCCATTGGGCAGGTCCACCACATATGATAGTAAGTGCCTTTATGGAGTTTGCATTTCCAGCATGTTGATGGTGTATTGGGGAACATTCTTGCTAATCTGGCTGTAGAAAATCTGTAGAGATTTTCTTTGTATGATACAGACATTGTCAATTTATAGTTTATTGTCCATAATTTTTGCCATTTGTCTAGTTTGATACTGTAGCCGAAATTTTTTGACCAGGTTATCATGTTTTCTTTCACTACCTCTTCTTCTAATTTATATCCTCGTAGATAATTATAGATTTTTTTAATTAGTTTGTCTTGTGTCCCTTGCAAAATTTTGTCCAGTTCAGTTTGACCTTTTTGGAATCCAAATTGAGCCAAATCTTTTTTATATCTTGATTTAATTTGTGCATATGGCCACCAGTCGATGTCTGTACCCATCTCCTTCAGTTCTTGCCTTGTTCTTAGTTCCCCCGTGTGGTTTAGCAGCTCTTGGTAGGTTTTCATTTTACTACTGTCCATGGCGTTTGGGTAAATCTGGGCTTCCATTGTTGACAGCCATTCCAGGATTTTATTATAATGTACCTTTTTAATACCTTGCCATGTTTGATATAATGATTGTCTGATTATGTGTCTCTGGAAATAATCATGTTTTTTATCTGTGCCTTCCCAGAGGAAGGCATGCCATCCTCGCTGTAGGTCAAATCCTTCCAGACTCAGCAATCTTTGATTTTTTAGATCCATCCATTCCTTTATCCAAATTAATACTGATGCTTTGTAGTAAGATTCCCAGTCGGGTAGTGCCAATCCTCCTCTTTCTCTTGTATCTTGTAAATGCTTTAGTTTGATTCGTGCTTTCTTCCCTTGCCATATGTAGTCAGCTATTAATTTGTTGAAGTCCTTAAAAAAAATTTTCCCTGGTTTTATTGGAATTGCTTGGAATAAGAATAAAATCTGTGGTAGTACATTCATTTTAATTGAAGCGATCCTCCCCAAGAATGATAATTGTAGCTTTTTCCAAATTCCTAGGTCTTTTTAAATTTGTTTTGTTAATTTATCATAATTAGCTTCTTATTGAAGAGCTTTTATTAGTCAGCCATATTCCTAGATATTTTACTTTCTTCGTAGTTTGTATGCCTAATTTATCTTCTAATTGTTTTTCTTGTTGATTGGTGAGGTTCTTTGTTAATATCTTTGTTTTTTGTTTGTTGATTTTGAGACCGGCTACTTTCCCATATTTCTCTATTCTGTTTAGCAACTTAGCGCCAGATATAGTTGGTTGTTCTATAATGAATACGATATCATCGGCGAAGGCTTGGAGTTTGTATATTTCTCGTTTGGCTTTTAGACCTATTATTTCGTTGTCTCGTCTGACTTCCTTTAAGAGGGTTTCCAAGGCCAGTATGAATAATAGTGGTGATAGGGGGCAGCCTTGTCTCACCCCTTTTGATATTGGAAATTTTTCTGTTAAGTCGCCGTTAATTGTTATTCTCGCTGTCTGTA
Organism: Coluber constrictor foxii; assembly: GCA_038048745.1. NCBI lineage: Eukaryota > Metazoa > Chordata > Lepidosauria > Squamata > Colubridae > Coluber > Coluber constrictor. The sequence continues at coordinate 25,778,713 of CM075966.1, read as the reverse complement.
CCGAATAGATTCTTTTTATCATCTTTGTAAATTTTTCTCTGAATTTCATAGCTTCCAATTGTAGGGTGAGGAATTTCCAGTTAAGATTTTCGAATGCCTTTTGTGCGTCTAAGAAAATTAAGGCTGATTGTTTGTCTACATTCATTTCATAATATTCAAGTACATCAATTATTAGCCAAATGTTATTTTTTAGTTGTCTCCTTGGAATGAAACCATTTTGATCCGGGTGTATGTAATCTTCAATTATTTTCTTAATTCTTTCTGTGATAATTGATGTTAACAATTTATAGTCCACATTCAACAAAGATATTGGTCTATAATTTTGGATATCTGCGTGATCTGTTTCTTCTTTGGGTATTAATGTAATGATTGCCTCTGTCCAGGAATTCGGAATTTTGGCTTCCGTAATTGCATCATTAAATACTTCAAGCAGGGTTTCATCCACCGATTGTTGACAATTTTTGTAGAACTCTGCTGGTATTCCATCAGGTCCCGGGATCTTATTTATTTTTTGTTTTTTCTTCGCCTCAATAAGTTCCATCATTGTAATTGGTCTGTCCAAAGCGTCTCTGTGCGTCTCTTCTAATTCTTTGATTTTGGCTTCCCTTAGGTATTGTCTAATACCTTCTTTTGGGGGTTCCTCTAGTTCATATAATTTTTGAAAGAATGCTCTTGCTATATCCTTTTTATCTTTATTTCTATATTGTATCTCTCCAGTATTGTCTTTAAGTTGGTGTATGGTCCATTTTTCTTTTTCTTTTTTCAGTCTGTATGCCAGCCATCGCCCTGTCTTGTTGGCATGTTCAAAGTAATTCTGTTTCACTAGTTTAATTTTCCTGGCTATTTCTATCTGTGTATTCAAATTTATTTTGTGTTTTATCAATTTTATTTTTTCTTTGATTCTTTTATTTTGGGGTTCCTTCTGTAACTCGTGTTCGTATTCCTTAAGTTCTTTCAGCCATTTCTCTCTTCTCTGCCATTGTTCTTTGTTTTTCTTCGCTACATATGCTATTGTCAGCCCTCTTATGTAAGCTTTCGCCGTATCCCAGAGGTTTTGGGTGGAAGTTTGCTCTTTTTTATTAATTTCTTTTATTAATTTATTGCTTAACACATTGTAAGCCGCCCTGAGTCTCCGGAGAAGGGCGGCATATAAATCAAATTAAAAAAAAAAAAAAAATTTCGAAGAAAATTTTCATTTCTTTTTCTATTGTTTCTATATAATCCTTATCCTTTAAGATTTCAGTGTTCATCATCCACCTCTTTTTTATTCGATGTCCTTTCCAAGTTATTTTTAATGGACTATGATCTGCCCATATATTCGTGGATATTTCTATTTCGTCTAAATCTTTCCTAAGGTCCGTTGTCATCCAGGATAGATGTGGATTAGAGTAGAAAGTATACTGCTTTTTTTCCTTATTTACTTCCCTCCAGGCATCTTGTAGACATAGTTCTTGTGCCATTTCCATAAAAGTGTCTGGTAGGGTTTTTTTTCTTGGTTTTATTCTTCTTGGTGCTCTTATAATCTTTTTCTGTGTCTAAGATTGCGTTGAAGTCACCTATGAGGCAGATATTTTCATAGTCTAAATCTTTTATTTTATTATGTAAATTTTTATAGAAGGCCCGTTGGTTTTCATTTGGTGCATAAATCGTGGTCAGTAATATTGTTTTTGACTCTGTTTGTATTTCGATCATTAGAACTCTTCCCTCTTCATCTTGATATACTTGTTTTGTTTTTAAGTGCTTCTTGATGTAAACCGCAATACCTCTTTTTTTTGGTCTGATAGTGAAGTATAAAGATTTCCTAGTCTTGTATTTTCTAGCAATTTTTGGTGTGTTTTTTTAATGTGGACTTCCTGTAGACTGATTATATCCATCTCCAATTTATGTAGTTTGGCAAATGTCCGGGTTCTCTTGGTTGGGGCATTTAATCCATTTATATTAATCGAAATTATTTTTATTTCCTGTTTCATCTTCCTCCTTATTTAGTAATTGCCTTTTGTTTACTTGTGTTTCTTGTTACCATTTGCGTTTTTCCCCTCGCTCCTTCTCTCTCCATTTCTTTCCTTTCCTGTTTCTTCTTTTCCCCTTGGTCATCTTCCATTTCTTCTATAGAGTGTTCATCTTGGCTCCTATTCTCTGGTTCCTCTCTGGCTTCTTGGTCTTCTTCCATAATAAAATATTGATCAAAAAACTCCTGGGCTCCTTCTAAGTTGTCTATCTTCACTTTCTTATTTTGCCACGAAATCAAAATACCATCTGGTAAAAGCCAGCAGAACATTACTTTATGCTTGTTCAATTGTGTTGTAAGGAAGCTATAGTTTTTTCTCTGATCTCTCATGCGTCTCAGGATTTGCCTCAAAGTTATTATTTCCTTCCCTTTATAGTAAATCGCCTCTTCTCTCATTTTCTTATATATTTCCTCTTTTGTTGTTTTCTTTGTAAATCGGACGTGCACTTCCTTCGGGAGCTTGTTCCTTCATGCATAATTAGTATGAACCCTGTAAATTTCGTCAATATCTCTTCTTATATCGTTTTTGTCTCTCCGTAATGTTTCTGCAAAAATCTCTGTCATAATCTCTCCTAAGTCTTCCTCCTTGGTTTCTGTGATGTTCTGGAACCTTAAATAAAACGAAGCTTTTTCCATTTCGAGAAATGTAAGGGCGTCTTCCGTCTCTCGATTACTTGTCAACTGTTGGTGTTCCAGCCTTTCTACTTTTTTTATTGTCTGTTCCATTTTGAGTTCCGTTTTTTGGATCCTTTGTTCATTATTGGCGATGTTCTGTTGAATCTTTTCTATCTTATCATCCATTTTCTGTATATTATCATTTATCCTTCCCACATCAGATTTCAGATCATCGTGATTTCGTCTTGTCTCTTCGTGATTGTTGGCAATTGATTCTTGGGTCTTAATCATCGTTTCCTGTAGCATTGCCAAAGCTGAATGGATAGTTTGCATGCTGGATATGGAAGCTGCCTTTTCTTTTTCAGTTCCTAACATTGTTTCAATAGATCTCTGTTGAGCAGGAGAGGCTGTAAGTGGGGCCTGGCTTGGAATTATTTTTTTGGTTGTTTTGGTTATAGTGGTTGTGGCAGTGCTTGTCATATTGATTCTTTTTAGTAAGTTGTCCCAAAATTTCATACACTTAAATATTCTTATTGGTTCTTCGCTTTTGTTACTTGTAGTTGTGTGTTTATCTATGATAATGTCTGGGGCTTATCTTCTTCCAGTATTAATTGGTCTGTAATTTCTATATATATTTTCAGCACTGGACACTCTAATAGGCACTTGAATGTATGGGTATATCAATATAACTTATGCACTCTAATTGGGGGAAAGAAGACTAATATAGGGGAGGTATGGGGAAAAACTTCAGGTTCTAACACATCATTAGGTCTGAATATAAACAATACAATGAATTACTGTAAATTAATTAGTCTATCAAATAGAGTCTGTCAAAACAAATGTCACTCTTGTAGGTATTTAAGCAAGGATTAAATATTAAGTTATTCAAATATTTCAATTCACTGAAAGTTCTATTATCCTTAATTAGATCAATTCTTTCCTAAACAATCATCCATAGAATTAAATAGATATAAGTAGTACAATGGGTTAATTAATCTATCTGATAGGATCTATCAATACACGTATTGCTAATATGAATAGATAAGCAAGGATTAAATATTAAACTATTCAGATATTTCTATTTACTTAAAGTTCTATTACCCTTAATTAATTAATTATTTCCTAAGCAATCATCCATGGAATTAAATAGATATAAGTAGTACAGTAAGTTAATCAATCTATCTACTAGAATCTATGAAATCACTAATGTAAATAAATAGGCAAGGATTAAGTATTGAACTGTTCAAATATTTCTATTTACTTAAAGTTCTATTTCCCTTAATTAATTAAATCCTAGAAGATCAACCATATAGTTAAGTAAACATCAATTACTCAGAATCCTATTATTGCTAAATATTGATCAGAATTTACACTTATTTAGGAAAATTGATCCAATATAAATATAAAGTATAAAGTTATTTTGCAGTTGATATACAGTTCTTTTCCACTCTTACGTGCAACGGTTCTTGTGAAAAAGTTCTTATATTGTATTGTCTTTAATGTCTCTCAGTCTCTCAGTCTCTCAGGCTTCTCAAATCGCCACAAATCTATTATAGTCCACTAGTATTGCATCACTCTCGTTCACTTTCACTGCTTCAATGGCGCTGCCACTCTCACTTGCACTCTCACTGTTTTTTAATCTTCTTGTTGTTTTCTTTCTGGATCTTTTCGCCTGTCACACTGTGGATCTTTAGTCAGTTCCAGATTCCTTTCCTCTCTATTCAGTTCAAATTCAAAGTCCGATCTTACTCTGCCGCTTGTAAAGTCTTTTTAAAGTTTCTCGATCTGAGCAGTCTCTCTCTTTTTTGCGCAGTCACTGTCAGTCAGTCTTCTTCCGCCCTTGTAGTCTTTCGTCGCCACTTTCCACCTTCTTGGGGTCACAAATTCTCTGCAAACCACTTCTAATGCAAATTATCACTGTGCTTTCCTCCGTCGCTTTTGTCTCGATCAGCTTTCAAACTGGATACAGTTGCAATTCTTTTGTTTGATCACCGTCTCCCTGCTGTGCGGCTTTTAGTGCTTCAGGCCAGCCAGGATGGCTGGTTTTTTCCCCCCTGAAATTAGGAGAGTTTTCCTGAACCTTCGGGGTGGTTGCCTTCCCTCCCGAGGTCCTTGGAGATTCCTCCTTGTTCTATTGATCTCTCCAAGATCAATAGCGCCCGAATCGGCTTCCTAGAGGGGAATCTCGGAGTTTCAAGAACAGAGCCCTGCTCTCTAGCTCCAAACGCGCTGGGATCGCCACCGGAAGCCCCGTTGGTTCCTTTTCATTTTCTTCGAAAAAAGCTTTTAGTTCTTCCTTTATTTTCTCAAAATTTTGTTTATCTCGTAGAAATTTTAAATTTAATCTCCATCTAATATTCCTCCTTTTGTATCCGTTTCTCCATTTAATCTCCAATGGGTTGTGGTCCACCCATATATTGGGTGCAATCTCAGCTGACGTGATGTCCATTCCTATGTTCCTGCTTACCCATATCATACCAATTCTGGACCATGTTTTTTTGGGGTTTGAGTAGAAAGTATACTGTCTTTTATATGGATGTATCTTTTCCAACTTGCGTATCTTTTCCAACTTGCCGGTCTAGCCTGACCCCCGCTGAATTTTAACATTTTTAGTGTTTTAGTGTTGGGGTATTTTAATATTTAAATTGTTCTTAATAGTCAGCCAAAGTTTATATGGGTTTTAATTGATTTTTTAACTTTTGTACACTGTATTTTTACCTGGCTGTACACCGCCCTGAGTCCGCAAGGAGAAGGGCGGTATATAAATTCAATAAATAATAATAATAATAATAAATAATGTAAAGATCGCCAGATATCTACCAAGTTCAATTCGTCTACCAGATCAAAAAAAGATTTTGGCAAGTTTTCCCTTTTTTTCTTTTGGCCCTTAGGTCTTTTATGGTCTTTATTTGAATCAACCACTCCATTGAAATCTCCGATTATGCATATGTTGTTATTGTCCATTTTGCTTAATATTTCTCATACTTTGTTGTAAAATTCTCTTAAATTTTTGTTCGGAGCGTAGATAACAGTTATTAATATTGGGAAAATGTCTTTCTTAATTTCTACCACTAAGATCCTACCCTTCTGCATATTTCAGTTCTGCTTTTATTTCTTTTTTAATGTACAAAGCCACCCCTCTCTTTTTCTTTCCTGCTAGGGAAGTATAAAGGTTTCCAAGTTTTTTGAATTCCAAATATTTTTCCTCTTCTTTTTTTATGTGAACCTCTTGTAAGCATACTATATCTGCATTTTGCTTGACTAATTTGGTAAAGAATATTTTTCTCCTTTTATAATTGTTCAATCCATTTACATTAATCAATAAGAGTTTCCAGTTATCCATTTTTATAGCCTTGTGTTGTTTTAATTTTTATTCAATCGTGTAACTCTCTGTGGTCTTTCTGTCTTCTGTACTTCTTCACTTTCCTTCTCTTCTGCCTCTTTCTTTTTCGGGGTCCCTTCTTTTGATCTTCTTTGCTGGGTGAGATCTTCTTCTGTGTTGGCCACTTCCAGTTCCTCTTTACTACTTTGATCTTCCTCTGACCCTCTCAGCTGATCTAGAAATTCCTGTGCCTCTACCAGACTTCCTATTTTGATTTTCCTCCCTTGCCATGTTATCAACATACCCTCTGGCAGAGTCCATCTAAAGGGTATATTCCTCTTGTTTAGTTGATTAGCTAGGAATCTGTACTCCCTTCTCACTTCTCTCACCCTCCTCAGAACTTGTTTTAACACAATCACCTCTTTTCCTTTATAGCTAATTGGTTCCTCCCTCACCATATTATAGAAGATGTCCTTAACTTTTTTCCGAGCAAACCTTATATGCACTTTCCTAGGCAACTTATTTCGTCTGGCATAATTAGTTTGCACCCTATATACCTCGTCAAGTTCTTAAACTATGTCATCTGTGTCTTGTTCTAAAACCTCGGCTATTAGTCCCGCCATGACCTGACCCAAGTTTTCATCCTTATCCTCAGAGATGTTTTGGAAACGCAGGTAAAAAGAGGCTCTATCCATTTCTAACTGTGTTATCGAATCTTCCAACTCCCTATTTTGCGCCATTAATTTTTGGTCCACTGCGTCCAAATTCTTTTCTTGTTGCTCCATTTTGGACTCCATCTTGGTTATTTTCTGGTCATTCATTTGTATCGACTGCTGTATATCACTCATTTTTTGATCAATAACCTTAATGTCCATTTTCAATTCTAGATGGTTACTAGACATCTTTTCCTGCATCATCAGCATTGTCTCTTGTATCATAGTTAATGTAGACTGCATCGCTTGCATAGTTGGAATCATGGCTGATTTTTCAGTCTTAGATAAGCCTTCTGCTGACTTCTGCATTGCAGGTGGTGTCGTTGGAGAGGTTTTGGGTTGTTTTCTTCCTGGTTTTGGTCACTGTAGATGACAGAGTTGTCTTTTCTATATTTCTCCAGACAGTCATCCACTAATTGTCCACTAATTTATTATTTAATTATTTTTCCCTTGTGCCTTCAATTATTTCTTGACTATTGCAACTCCCTACTCTGTCTATCCCTTGATTTAGTCCTTCGGTAGTTCTGTCAGAGCTATTGATTTCTTCTATTTGGGTCCAATTATGTCTGTTCAAATACTGGTCTCTTTCCACTAATCAGATCAATATATACTGTTCACATTCACCCTTCAATCAGTTTCAACTCTACTTATAACTAATCATATATCATATAACAATCAATCACTTAATTTGCCTATTATTCTACTAGTAATTATTCAACTATAGAGAACAATAATACTTAGTTTAAATAGTCTCAAGTCATGATTAGATAAATTCTTATTTATAATAATTATCTATATATATGTATATGAATAATTATATAGGCAAACAATTAATTAATATATATAAGTAATTAAATAAGCAATCAGTTAGTTTGTCAATCAATCAATTAATAAATCACTTCATCAAAAATTTATCAATAATTATGTTGGGTAGTATAATTAATTTGTGAAGAAAAATATGCCTTAAATATAAATGTAAATAGTTACAATGAGTTAGATATTTAGTATAATCAAGCTTATACCCAACTATGTAAATAAGTTCTTCTGATCCCCTAAATAAATCAATAAGAAATAAGACTAATTAGAAAGCAGTGCCACTATAAATACACTGGTATACACTAGTATGCTGGAGTTAATAATAACTTATGTCAGTATAGTTAATTACTTAATTGTTCTTAATCCCTTCAGAGTCTTCACTTATTGAGACCAAGGTGGGGAGGCACGGTAATCGAATGATGCCAGCTTTCACTTCCCCTGTCACTTAGTATCTTAGGCTGTCACAGTGTTTTAGCTCAGCTATTTTACTTGTCTTCTCCTGGTAGTTCTTCCAGCTGCTCTAGCCACTCGTTGTTCTTCTCGTTGGTTTACAATATGGTTACACTTCCAGATCTAGTCTCCAACTGCTATTCTCTCTCAATCAGCAAATCCACATACAAAAATGTTCAAAATTCGGACTTCCGGTGGCGCCTCCGTCGTTGTCGGCGGTCTTTTCATGACCGCCGGCCTCCCGGCACGTAAAGAGCCGCCTCACAGCAGGCAGGCGTCTCGAAAAACCCGCTCTTTAATTGAAAGAGCGGGTAGAGCTTCTGGGGGTGAGGTTGAGCCCCCTGATTCGCCCCAGGACTTTTTTCTTTGTCCTGGGGAAGGCTCAGGGTGATGGCTCCCTATCCACCCCCAGAGAGGCTCCGTGCCAAGAGGGATCTCCGCTTTAATTAGCGGAGCCAGACGTCGTGAGCAACACCACGGCTGATAGAAAACCTAAACAAGCTGAACAAGGAGTCTTCAGAAAAGAAAAATGCAAGTATGGGGTTTTTTTTATTGATTTTCCAGAGGAGGAAGGAAAGAAAAGGGAAAAAGAGAATGAATAGTGAAAGTGTTCTTAAAATGGCAACCGGCTCTGTTTGGAGAAAAATTGAGAGTGGAAAGTGAAAGCAGAGCTTAGTGCTGAAACATTTTAAAAGAAATATTCTGGTAGAGGAAAAGAAATAAAGAAACAAAGACTGATTTAAACAGATTTCTTTTTGGTTTTTTTTTACTGAAGCAAGAAGAATCTCTCTGCTTTTTTTATGAAAAATAAATAATAAGCCAGAAGTATGACTCCTAAACCAAAAGGGAGGGGGGGTTCCCTCATGAGTCAGTCGAAGGACAAAGTAGAATTGACTCATTTGCAGGGATCTGCAGATGAGGATTTAAAAGATTTTATAACAAGGTCTCTAGTGAGTGTTGTTGAGAAGATAAAAGGTTCACAGAAGAATCTTGAGGAGTTGGTTTCTGGGAAATATGATCAAATAAATCAAACTATCACCAAAGTAGTTTCGGATCTTTCAAGTGCAGTGGTGGAAATGGGGAAGAAAGTGACTGAAATCAGCAGTAAGTTTGACTCCAAGATGCAAGAAATACAAGAAAAATTTGTGGAAGCTGAGGCCAAAAATCAGATTATAGAGAATGATGTCATCATGCTTCAAATTAAAGCTATGGAATCAGCAATTAGATTAAGAGGCATAAGAGAAAACAAGAGAGAAAATTTAAGAACAGTTTGTGCAAAGGCCTTTGCGGAACTATTAAAGTTAGAAGATGAGCTAATTCTTGGTTGTATAGAGAAAGTCTACAGAGTCAACTCACGTGTAGCTAAACAAAGGAATCTGCCTAGAGACGTTGTTGTCTACTTTGCTGATAGAGGATTGAGAGATGATATTTTACAAAAATCCTACTCTGCCAGAGTGCAGGTAGAAGGTATACAAATTAGTATTTTTAAAGAGCTACCATCGAAGGTTTTAAAGGACAGAAAAGATTTTGGTTTTCTGGTCAAGGAACTGAAGAGAAGTAATATCCCATTTAGATGGGACCTACCAGTTGGTATAATTTTCAGATACCATGGTGTGAGACATTGTTTGAATACTATTGAAAAAACGGAATATTTTTATAAAAATATTTTTAAGGGAGCCCCGGAATATGTTAAGAATAAAAAACATGAAAGAGAGTCTACAAAATGCAAACAGAAGGAAGAAATTCAAAGTGTATTAAAAGAAAAAGGAGCACTAAGTGGTTGTTCAGAGGATTCTATTATGGTTTTTTCAGATGAGAAAATTGAGCATCCCAGTGACCCTAGAGGGGGAGTACCGGACCTTGAACTGTTGGAGCAAGAATTAAAAAATAAAACTACAATTCGAGATGACCAACAGCAGAGGCCCAGTGCTCTTCAAGAAATGGGGGGTGATGCCAATCAACAAGAACTACAAGCCAATGAGGAAACACGATTGGAAACCACTGATGACCGAGATAAGGAGTTTCGTGAAATGTTTGAATCTTTAGCAGAAAAGATTGAAAGATGTGGAAATAGGTTAAATTTTTCCTGAGGATCTAAGCTATCATAGATAGTTGCTAAAACGTTGGAGATGTATAATAAATTTTCAAAAGTTCATCCTGAGTTGGATTGATATTAGACTTATATATCAAAATGGATTATAAAAATTTTACTACAAAGTTTATCCTGAATTGGACTTAACATCCTGAGAAAGGTAAACAGATTGCTGCAATATTAGCAGCGATCTGTAGTTACCCTATTATAGTTTTTTTTTGGAATTTATCATCTAGGAGAAGAGAATGAAAATGAAAACATCTCACAACCCGAAGGAATGAATTGCAAATGGCGACAGGATTTGAAAGAGCTTTAAAGGAACATCTGGGAATGCGGTTTCTAGTTTTCTTCTTTAAGGTTTGAATCTTAGGAGGAGCTGCATTGGTTTTTTCTTTTTTTTAGGTGGTACAGTATAAGCTAGTTTGAATGTTCTACCTAGAGGAGTACTGAATACCTTCGTGGTTGGATATTATTTATATAAAGTCACTTGGGGGGTTGTTTTTTGTGTGGAGAGATGCCTTATTATTTTACTGATGGGGGCAGCTGAAGAAGAAGCTTATTGGAATTGGATTTATGTTGGAGAAAGTATATTTAACTTCAATCAAGATGAAGAGAAGATTGAAATTTGGATTATGGAGCTAGAAAAATTTCTTTTTGGATACAATTGCATAATTATAATTATACACGCATAATTATATATATGTTTTATGTTTTTGTTTTTTTAGTTAAGGGGTGTAGTTGGGATAAAATTATTTGATATGGATATGGAGGAGATATACTATATTTTATTATAAGAGGGATTGATTTTGGTATATGATTAGTAATGTCAATATTAATGGATTACAGAAAGGTATGATATTTTTTAATTTGGCTTGAATATTATAAGTACTTTATTGATTGATAAATGAATATTGATGGTTGGTTATTATTATGGGGTTTTTTATTATTACAATATTGTTAACTTTAGAAAGATATTCATATTTATAGCTTTATTGTTATTCTACTTTGTTATAAGCATTATAAGTATGGGGTTTGTTTTGTTTTTTCTTTTTTTTCTTTTTTTTCTTCTTCTTTCGAAATCTTTTCAATTTAAAATTTGAATACTTTAAAAATTTTTCCTTTCTTGTTTTAAACTTCTTTTTAAAATCTGTAGCGGAAGTCAAGGGGGGGATGGGGAGGGAAGGGATTGGGGTGGAGGGAGGTAGGGGGAGGGGTTGGGAGCTGGGGGTTGGGATGGGGGGGGAAATGAAAAAACTTTGTATTGTAAAACTTTTTCAATAAAAAAAAAATGTTCAAAATTCTCTCGTTCCACCCGATTGGCAAGTTATATCCACTTTCTTAATAGCGCCGTTGCTCCGCTTTACAAGTCTCTTCTTTCTGCTCTCTCGCCGGCTTGTCCGCAATCCCCCTTGAACGTCGTCTTCTCCTTCTTTCCTTTGTAGGTCCTTTTGATCCGATCCAGCCAGCCCAATTCAAACACAATTCAAGCGTGCTCGGGGAGCAGACGCACCGCGTTGGTTCGACAGTGAATATCAGTCCGGCTGAGTGGGTTTGCGACTCACCACACAGCCTGCCAATGCCTCACTTTTGTCCATGAAGTCCTCCAAACTTCTACGCCTTGAAGGGTCCCCAAAACGCGGCGGTAAGTGGCAATGGAAAGGAGCGATCACTCTTACCACACCATGTCACCACGAATCATCAACTGGAAGTCGTCACCTTTTTGTATCTCAATAGAATCAGTTAATTCTCCATTAATCATAACCTTCACCGTCTGTTTAGAATATATAGCTTCAATTGCCTGAATAAATTTCCTACCGAAGCCCATCTCTTCCATTTGTAATGTCATAAATCCCCAGTTCACATTGTCGAATGCTTTTTGAGCATCTAAAAATATCAAAGCCATCTGCTTTTCAGGATGCGCTTCATAATATTCTAAAGTATTCAGTATTATTCTTATATTATCTCTAATTTGTCTTTTGGGTAGGAATCCATTTTGATCTGAATGTATAAAATTATTCAAATATCTCTTAAGTCTTTCTGCCAGTATTGAAGCAAAAATTTTGTAATCTGAATTTAGCAAGGATATAGGCCTATAGTTTTTTTTTAATTGAAAAGTTTTACAAAAAAGAAACAACATTTTCTCCCCCCCCCCCGAAATCCCCCACCCCCCCTTCACCCCTCCCCCTCTCCCCTCAACTTCCCAGAGCAAAATACAGGTTATTAAAAAAAAAATCATAGACTAAATTAACCTAACCATCCTTAAACTAAAAAATCTCTCCCCCCCCCGAAACCTCATCTCCATTATAGATAACACAATATATCTTTACATTCATTCATACGCAATTTGATATCTTCGCATCTGGTACTTATTTTGAATGTAGTCAATCCATTTTCTCCACTCCAAGATATATTTTTCTTGAGTATGATCTTTCAAGTATGCTGAGATTTTCGCCATTTCAGCTAAATTTGTTACTTTCAGTGTCCATTCTTCTATAGTAGGCAAAGAGTCTTTCTTCCAGTATTGTGCTACCAACAGCCTAGCTGCTGATATTAAGTTTAAAATCAGTTTAGTCTCTAATACTGTACAATCAGTTATTATACTCAATAAAAACAATTGTGGTGTAAATTTCAACCTCCTTTTCAAAATATTCTGCGTTACCCACCAGATTTTTATCCAAAAAGCTTTGATCTTCTTACAAGTCCACCATATATGATAATAAGTTGCATCGTCACAATCACATCTCCAACATTTGGCTTGCACATTTGGGTACATACATGACAATTTCTTAGGATCTAAATGCCATCTATAGAACGTTTTATAAAAATTTTCTCTTAAATTTTGTGCTTGTGTAAATTTAACATTTCTAACCCAAATCTTTTCCCATGTTTCCATCATTATTGGTTCCTGAAAGTTTTGTGCCCATTTTATCATACAATCCTTAACCAATTCCATTTCTGAATCTATTTCCAATAATGCATTATACAACCTTTTAATATGCATTGGACTCTGGTCCCTGATCTGTTTTACCAATTTTTCCTCATTTTGCATAACACCAATTTTTTGATCTTCCCTCCATCTAGCTTGGAGTTGACCATACTGAAACCAAGTATAAATTATCCCTTCTTCTTTCAGTATCTCTAAAGATTTCAATTGTAATTTACCCCTTTCATTAAAAAGAAGCTCCTTATAAGTGGTCACCTCCATTTTTTGTTCTATACTTATATTTTCTATTGCATGTCTAGGGTTTGCCCATATAGGTATCTTATAGTTTAACTTATATTGATACCTTTTCCAAACCCTTAACAAAGCATTCCTAAGTATATGACCTTTAAAAATCTTATCCATTTCTTTTCATATAGTAGGTAAGCATGCCATCCGTATAACAAATCATATCCTTCTATATTTAGTATTCTTTCTTCAGTTAAATTAAACCAATCACTAATTTGCACTAACACAGATGCTTCATAATACAGTCTTAGATTAGGCATTTTCAAACCCCCTCTCTCAAGGGACATCCTGTATAATTTTTAATTTTACTCTAGGTTTTTTCCCAGACCAAATAAAAGTATTAACTCCTTTCTGCCATTCCCTCAAATTTCCATCTTTCTTAAGCACTGGTATCATTTGAAACAAAAATAAAAACTTAGGTAGTACATTCATTTTTATTGCTGCTATTCTTCCCAATAGGGATAGTTGCAATTTTTTCCAGCTTTCCATATCTCTCTGCACTTTTTGCCAAAGAATTTCATAATTGTTTTTAAATAACTTCGTATTTGAGGCTGCAACATTTACTCCTAAATATTTAACCTTTTTGACTATTTCAAACCTCGTTATTCTTCCTAACTCTTCCCTTTGAGATACTTACATATTTTTAGTTATTATCTTGGTTTTATGCTGATTTACTTTAAATCCAGAAACCTTACCATATTGTTCTACTATATCCAACATATATGGAACTGTTTTTATAGGTTGAGTTAAAGTAACAACCAAGTCGTCTGCAAACGCTCTTAATCTATAATCCTGCTGTCTAATTACTATTCCTTTGAGTTTATCAGATTCCTGTATCTTACTCAACAAAACTTCTAAAGATAAAATAAATAACAATGGCGATAGAGGACAACCCTGCCTTGTTCCTTTCTCAATCTTAAAGCGATCTGTTAGGCCTCCATTGACAATTATTTGTGCTGATTGTTCTTGATATATTGCTCTAATTGATTGTGCAAACTGCTCTCCAAATTGCATTTTCTCTATTATTTTAAACAAAAATTGCCAATTCAATCGATCAAATGCCTTCTCTGCATCCAGAAAGAAGAGCGCTGCGGAGACTTGGTTGTTTTTTTCCAAATATTCCAGTAAATCTATAACTTGTCTCACATTATATTTAATTTGTCTCCCTTTTATAAATCCTGATTGGTCATTATGAATTATTTGTTGCATAACTGGCATTAATCTATTTGCTAATATCTTAGCAAAAATTTTATCATCAGTATTCAAAAGTGAAATTGGTCTAAAATTTTCAGGCTTGACACAATTCTGATCATCTTTTGGAATCAGTGAAACAAAAGCTGTTCTCCAGGAGGGTGGGATTCCTCCCCCTAATTGAATCTTACAAAATAAGATTCTAAGTGGTTCTACCATTTCAAACTGCAAGTTCTTATAATAAACAGCTGTCAATCCATCTGTTCCTGGTGTCTTACCTGATTTTAATTGTTTAATTGCTGCAATAATCTCTTCAGAAGTTATTGGTTGGTTCAAACCTTCCCTTTGTTCTAAAGTTAATTCAAGAGTATTATCCTTCTTTAAATATCTATCTATATCTATACCTTTTATTAGATCTCCTGCATACAGTTTTGTATAATATTCTAGAAAAGCTTTTTTAATCATATTTTGTTGATAAACTTCCTTACCTCTAAATTCTATCTTACTGATAACTCGTGATTTTTGTTTCTTCCTTAATACATAAGCCAACCATCTGCCCGGTTTATTGGCATTACAAAATGTATTGTGTTTAGCATATTGTAAAGTAGTTGCCACCTGATCAGCCATTAACATATTAAATTGCCCTCGCAATATATTTATTATTTCCTTTACTTTTTTATCTCCTGGGTTACATATTAATAATTGTTCCTTCTTTTTTATTTCCTCCTCAATCTCTTTCCGCCTCTTTATTTGCTTTAATCTATGTCTATTATTCATATGTATTAAAATTCCCCTCATATAGGCCTTACTTGCATCCCATACCATTTCCATGGAAGTACCCTTATTCATGTTAATAACAAAAAATTCTTTCATTTGTTTTTTAAGTTCATTCACATTTTCTTCGTGTCTAAATAAATTTTCGTTTAGTCTCCAAGACCTCTTTTCCCCCCTCTCCTGTTCCAATTCCAACGAAACCGGACTATGATCAGCTAAGGTCCTTGGGCATATCTTCATCTTCTTTACCCTGTAAAGAAAATCATTTGTAATTAGTATAAAATCAATCCTGGAAAAAGATTGATGTCTGTCAGAAAAAAAAAGTAAAATCTCTTTCGTCAACATTCCGTTCTCTCCAAATGTCCCTCAATTCCAAATCTTCCATTATATCAAAAAAAGATTTAGGTAATTTTGCACATGTAAAAGCTTTGGATATACTCTTCTTATCTTTCAAAGTATCTATTACTCCATTTCAATCACCCATTAATATAAATGATTTATAATCCCAGTGTATTATTTTAGAATGTAAAAGTTTGTAAAAATTATCTTGTTGTTGGTTCGGTGCATATATTCCAATTAAAAGCATTTTTCCATTTTGAGTTAATAGTTCTATTGCTATATATATTCAATGAGCATCTGCCTCAATTAAGTTAGCTGTTAGTCCTTTCTTTACATAGATAACTATTCCATTCTTCTTCTCTGGAGCTGATGCCACAAAATGAGTCCCTAATCTTGAATTTATTAAATATTTTTGATCTGATAATCTAATATGTGTTTCTTGTAAACAAATAACATCATTCTTAAATTGTTTCAGATAATGAAATATTTTCTTTCTCTTTTGTGGTGAATTTAAACCATTGACATTCCAGGATAGAAATTTAGTAGCCATCCTTGGCGCATCGAAGCGTCATGAGCATTCGCTGAATGTCTTCTTCCATCTTACTCTTCAGCCTGGCTCCTCCCACTGCTTCTGTTTTTTGAGATTCTTTGGTTAAATCTTGGACTTGTTGCACTTTTGGTTGTTGTCGAATTTGTTTAAAAGTTGATCGTGTCACACGCTGTTCTCTTGGTTCCTCTATCTTGTTGAGTGTATCAAGCAGTGGTCCCTCTATCTTCTCTGGTGGAGAAGGAGTTGAGGATGGGCCCCCAAATTGAGACAAATCTTCTTGCACCTTTCCTCCAGCTGCCACTTCAGCGTAAGTTTGTATCTGTTTTCCATTTTTCTTTTGTTGTAATAACTCTTTTTTCTTTTTGCTCCCCCCAGGTGAGGGTGGATGTCCAGCCTTTAAAACATTGACATAAAAATCTTTTGCTTTCCAAACTGTATTCAAGCGGTATCTTTCTCCACCATAAGTCACTATTAGGCCTATTGGAGCATCCCATCTGTACAATAATTGTTGCCTTCTCAGCTCATCTACCAGGAAACCGAAGTCCTTTCTGTCTCTTAACATTTTAGGAGGAATCTCTTTCAAAATCTGAAGTTCTTGTCCAAACACCTGAACCTTGTTTTTATAGGAGGCTTGTAAAATATCATTTCTAATTCTTCTATCAATAAAATAAATCACCACATCTCTTGGCAATTGCTTTTGTCTTGCCACCCATGAATTAACTCTGTAAATTTTATCAATTTGATTTGTCGTTTCCTCTTTTCTTGCTCCAATTACTGCTGCTATAGCTTCTGCACATCTATTTCTTAGATTTTCCCGGCCATTCTCTTTCAGTCCTCTCAGTCTCAAACAAATTCCATAGATCTATATTGCATCATGGTCACCTCATTTTCCAACTTCTCTGTTTTGGTCATAATATCTCCCATTTTGGCTTCCAGGTTTAAATTGGCTTCATTAATTTCTTCCCCTCTCTCATCCAGCTGGATAAGATGTTTAGACAATCCTGAAACTGCCAATAGAATATCATCTCTTATATCATCATGCTTTTTTGCAACAACATCCTTAACTTCCTTTATTTCTTCCTCAAATTTCTCAAATTTCCCTTCTATAATTGTTGTTTGATTATTCATAGCTTCTTTTATAAATTCTTTAAGATCTCTAATGGGAGCCTCCTGGTTTTGTGAGTCAGCCGGAAGTTGAGCCTTCTGTGTCACAACAGAGACTTCTGAAGAGCCCCCTCCTACTTTTGGAATTGCTGATTTAGTTTGCTTGGAAGCCATCTTAATTCCTTTTTTTAAAAGGGATCTTTTTTCCTCCTCCCCCCCCCCCCTTTACAGGCACAAAGTCACAAAAGCAGCTTTTAGTAGTTTAAATTGTTTAATTTTTAAGGCAAAATGATCTTTCCTCCCCCAAGTTCTCTATTTCCAGCAGCTTCAGGTCAGTTTCAAAACACAAAAAGTCTCAGCAAACACTTTCCGTTGGTAACTTTCACTTTCGTAATTACAGCAAAGATGCCATTAAACACTAACTTCCTCTCAATTGGCTTCAGTTAGAAACAGTGTAGCCCGGAGTTAAGTGTAGATACTTTCTTGCCTGCACTCCTGCTTTCACTCCGTCTGCTCTTGAAACTTTTAAACTTCTTATTGATTGCAGAGGTGGTCGCGACATCTGGCTCTGCACAAGCAGAGTCGTCCCGGATCCGGAGCTTCGTTGGGCTGACCGGGGAGCTCACCCTTCAAGCCCCTGGAATTACTCCAAAGGGCTTTTTGGACGGCTCTACCCCCACCCAACTGCTCTTCTCTCCTTCTTTTCCCAAAGGAGAGATTTTGAAGCCGTCAGACAGCCATTTTGCACTGTCAAAATGGCTTCACGAAATTGCGGGGCTGGCGGTCTGCAGGGACCGTCTGCAACGCCTGCAGTGCCAACTGGAAGCCTATAGTTTTTGATTAGTTGAGGGTCTGTATCTTCTTTGTGGATCAATGTGATATAAGCCTCAGTCCATGATTTGGGTATTTCCTTATTTGTCATTACTTCATTCATAACTTCCAGTAATGTAAGACTTAAGGATTCTTGTAGCGTACTATAATACTCAACCGGCAAGCATCAACCATCTCTTTATTGCCAAATTTACATTGTCCTTGGACATCAAGTAATTGCGTTATTTTCCTTGATTCTCTATCCTTTTTCAGTTTATAAAATAGCCATCTTCCAGGCTTATTCGCATTTTCAAAATAGTTCTGTTTGGTGATCCTTATTTTTTGAGCTAGATCTTCCTTTTCCAGCAAGTCTATTTTATGTTTTATTATGTCCATTTTAATTTTTCCATCTTTCTTTTTTTTTATTAAAAAAGTTTTACAAATACAAATTTTCCCCCATTTCCCCCCCCTCCCCTAACCCCTCCCTCCCCCACCCCCCCTCTCCCCTAATCCCTCCCTCACCTACCCCCCCTCCCCTAACCCCCCAGCCCCCCTCCTCTAACCCCCCTCCCCCCCCGGCTTCCCCAGGTGAAATCCAAATCATACCATCATTTGCTATAATGTACATTACCCTCCTATAACCCTTTTTCCATCTTTCTTGTATGGGTCTTTCTGGAATTCCTTTTCACATCTTTTATAATTGTCGGTCAATCCTTTAAAAGTTTGTCTTTTCTTCCCATTTCTTTTCCTAGTATAATCTATAATTAATCCTCTGGCATAGGCCTTCATTGTGTCCCAATGATTTTGTATCGATGTTTCTTCTTTCTTATTTTCCTTAAAAAAGAAATCCAATTCTCTTTCCATTTTCTGTACAAAATCTTTCTCTTCTAATATTGTATTATTTAAGGTCCATCTAGCTCTTCCTTTCCGCCCTTTCCAAATAGTCACAGTATTATAATCTGCCCACAGATTTGATTCTATCTTCACTTGTTCAATGTTTAGAGTCAAGTCCATTGTTGTCCATATGATATCCAGTCTAGACCAAGATAAGTGTCTGTCCAAATAAAAAGTATATTGTCTATTTTGCCCATTTCTCTCCCATCATATATCTTTCAAATTTATTTCCTCTACCATTTTAAAAAAGGATCTTGGTAGCATCTTTCTATTGTGTCTTATTATTTTGTGTTTTATAGTCCAGTTTTCATCCACAATTCCATTAAAGTCACCCATCATACATACCTGTATATTGTCATAGTCCATTTCAATTATTTTATTATGAAGTTTTCTGTAAAAGTCACTTTGATTATTATTTGGGGCATATATTGCTACCAGAAGTAGTTTTGTATTGTTATCAATTATTTCTACTATCAATATTCTACCTTCTGAATCTGCATATTTCTGTTCTGCTGTTATTGTATTTCTAATATATAGAGCAACTCCTCTCTTTTTGCTTTGTGACAGGGATAAAAAAGTTTTCCCAAGTTTTGGCTAAATCAATAATTGTTCATGTTGTTTTTTAATATGTACTTCCTGTAAACGAATTATATCAAATTTTAATTTCTCTAATTTATTAAATACTTTTCTTCTTTTATTGGTCGAATTAAGTCCATTTACATTTATTGAAATTTATTTTCTTTCTTCCATGTTCATACTTTATATGTAGGTTTTGTTGCTCTAGTTGATCTAACTTCCCGTTGCTCCTTATATTCCATGACCCCACCAACCGCTCCTTCTGTTGACTCAAGCATTGCCAGTTCTTCTTCTGTAAATTTTATTGGGACAACTGCAGATTGGGTTTCAACTTCTAGTTCAGTTTCTTTCTCTTTAAAGAATTCATCATAAAAAGCTCTAGCTTTATCAACTGTGTTCAACCTGTATCTTTGAAGTTGCCATGTCAAAACTAATCCTTCTGGAATTAACCACCTATAATTAATTCCTTTTTGCAGTAAAATGTTTGTCAAAAATTGGTATCCTCTTCGCAACTCTCTCACTTTTCTTGGTATTTGTTTCAAAACAGTCACTTCTTTCCCTTTATATTTCAAGGTCTTATCTCTGGCTGCCTGGAGAATTTGTGTTTTAATTGATTTCTTTGTAAATCTTATATGTACTTCTCTTGGCAGTTTATTATGCATTGCATATCTAGTATGAACGCAATAAATCTCGTCAATCCCATCCATCATCTTCTCTTTGGTTACTTCTAGAGCTTCAGCCAACATCCCATTATTAACATCTGCCAAGTTTCCCCCTTTTTCTTCTTCCATGTTTTGAAATCTTAAGAAAAATTCTGCTCGCTCAATCCATCTCCCATCCAATTGAAGCAGTTGTTTCTTGTTCAATCTCTCCCAATCTGCTCTCTATTTCCTTAATTTTTTCTTCTTTTTTATCATCCTTTTCTTCCAGTTTTACCAGCCTTTCTTCATACTTTGACATTGTTTTAACACATCTGCTGGACTTTTTCATCTGTCTTCAATAGTTGTTGTTCCATCCTTTGTTGTTGTTGTTCCATCCTTTGTTGTTGTTGTTCCATCCTTTGAAGTGTTTGTATAATCATTTGAGTCGATAATTCTTTCTCTTTTCCTGTTACAACATTGCTTGAATGGTACGTTGACTTCCAGATGGTGAAGAGGATGGTGTAGTCACTGCTGCTCCCACTGTTGCAACTTTTCTACTCATTTTGTAATCCAATTGGGTTGCAAGTAGAATAAGAAAAAAAGGACCAAAAAAAGAAAAAAAAGGAAAAAGTATTCCAAAAAGACAAGTAAAATGGAAAAAGAGAAAAATACAAGGTCCAAGCTTTCGCGGATGACCTTGTCTTCTTCATAGAAAACCCAATAGAAACAACCCCGAAATTAATAGAAGAGATCGAGAAATTTGGAAAGGTAGCAGGATTAAAAATTAATAAAGAAAAGACGAAAATGATGACGAAAAATATGACAGTAAAACAAGTAGATAAATTATCAAAAGACTCAGGATTACAGGCAATTAAAAAAATAAAATACTTAGGGATAAATTTGACAGCCAAAACCGTGACAATAAAAGAAAATAATTATGAACCTTTAGTCCAGAAAATAAAAGAAGATTTAAATAAATGGGGAAAATTAAATTTAACCTTGTTGGGGAGAATAGCGGTGATAAAATCAAATATACTTCCAAGACTCCTTTATCTATTCCAAACGATTCCAATAAAATTAGATAAGAAATTTTTTACTAATCTGGATAAAATAACTACAAAATTTGTGTGGGAGGGGAAAAAATCAAGAATAAAATTAAATATATTACAAGATGATAAAACAAGAGGTGGATTTGGGTTCCTGGCATGGGAAAAATATTATAAGGCAGCAAGTTTAACATGGATCAAGGAATGGATAACCCTAGATAATCAAAGACTTTTGAATCTGGAAGGACATGACTTAATGAAGGGATGGCATGCCTTTATATGTTGCCCCGGAAATAAAACATACAAACATTTCAACAACCATACCATCAGAAAATCTTTAATAAATACATGGCAACAGATTAAATCCAAACACTATATGAAAATCCCCAGTTGGCTATCAACAATAGAAGCAATAACCCACCCTAATACACTAACAAAGCATAAAATTCTAAGATACAGAGAAATATTAGATGTACAGGGACAACTGAAATCAAGAGAAGAACTCAATGACCAAGGAATAATAATCGATTGGTGGCCCTATTCACAAATAAAGATAAGATATAGAAAAGACCAAGAGGAAGAAGGAATTGACCCAAAACAAAATCAATTGGATAAATTACTAGAATCTAAAGAAGCAAAATTAATCTCAAAAATCTACAAATATTTATTGGAATATGATTTGGCGGAAGAATTGGTTAAGGGTCAGATGATAGCATGGGCGAGGAATATAGGGCATAATATACAATTAGAGGAATGGGAAAGGGTATGGGAAAGCAATTATAAGATGACAAAATTGGTAGCCTATAAAGAAAATCATTATAAAATGTGGTATCGGTGGTATCTGGCTCCTGCAAGACTAGCCAAAATGTATCCAAATGTAAATCCAACTTGTTGGAAATGTAAAAAAACACAGGGGACTTTCTATCATGTTTGGTGGCTCTGCCCAGTAGTTAAGAATTTTTGGAATAAAATAAAAACGTGGATAACAGAAATAACGAAATACAAAATTGAACTAGAACCTGAGGTTTTCCTACTAGGCATGATTAAAGGGAATATTAGAAAAGATATTAAGTATTTAATCTTACATATAATCACGGCGGCTAGGTTATCGTTAGCGCAATTGTGGAAAAGTGATCGCTTGCCAACAGAACAGGAAGTAATACAGAAAATATTTTCATGCGCAGAAATGGACAAACTAACTTTACAACTAAAAGATAAGGAGGACTCAAATTATTATATAATATGAAATAAATGGTACCAGTGGACAAATCAGAGGAAGGGGAAAAATGAGTAAAGATGGAATCTAGAAGAAATTAACACAATTAAAAACAGCACTGTCAGATGGATATAGTAGGAATAAATTACTGTGTGTATGTATATATGTATATGTATATAAAAAAATAGAAATTAGTCAATATGTGAAGTTGAGTATAGTATATGTAAATTTGTCTTTTGATTTGTTTTGTTTGACTAAGAAATTTGTATATTTTAAATGTTTTTTTAAAGACTTAATAAAGGTTTGTTTTAAAATTTAAAAAAAAGGAAAAAGAGAAAAATAAAAAAGCAAGAAGAAAAAACAATAAATTCAAATTCTTCAGTTTCTTCCAAACTTTAATCCTTAATATGAAGGGGGGAAAGGAAAAAGAGAAAAAAAAAAGAGTAAGAAAAAGAAAGACCAAAGGTAACAATAAAACAAAAACAAAAATCCAAAAACAACGCGTCTTCAGACTCTTGCTTGCCTTAATCCAATATTATTGTGCCAAAATTTTAAAAACATAAAAGAGGGGAAAAATATGTATATAGAATTAAAAAAAGATAAATAAAAGGAAAGAGCCCAAAAAGAAAAGGAAAATATAGTCCTTTTAATATTCAGAAAGCATACAGAGAGTGATATTTTGGTCTAGCCACAATATTAAAAGGAAAAGTTAGAGATGTTGAGTAGCAGTTACAAGAAACAGTCAAGGTCTTCTTATAGTGTTTCAAGACTTCTGCTTTGGCTTCAAGTAGTATCAACACAAGGACCTGTATAAATAATACAGATAAGCCACTTTCTCTGCTATTTACCAGTCTTATCAGCCTAGCATGACAGCCTCTGTTTTGTCTACAATGTAACACTAGACTGCTACTTGAATAAACATCCAAACAAAGTTTCTTTTCCAGCAGGTGGCAATGTTGTACACTCTCTTGTCTTTCTTCTAAAACTAATAAAAAATTCCCAACAAAAAATAAAAAGGAAAAAATATAAGAATATAAAAAAGGAAAGCTTCAATTCAAGTACAGCAGCCAAAGTCCACCAATTATTTTTTAAAAAGACACAATATATACAACCTACTGATCTTTCTCTCTTTCAAATCAGCTCCGGTCTCAATCAACAATGAAAGTAAAAGTAAAAGTAAAGCAATTAAGTCCTTCTCACTAAGTAGCCAAGTGGAATATAGCAGGAAAAAAAACTTTCCACTTTAAATTTGCTGCTTATTCCATATTATTCTCAATCTCCAAATCCATTGTCCTCTCAGGGTGTTCTCTGTATTATTTAAAAGTTAAGTCTCTCACCGATCAGATCCTCTGTCTCTTCCTTCTCTCTCCTTGAAACTGCCGCAGCCTCGTCAGCTTGGATAGCTGCTACCCCGCCACTGGAAAAGGAGCTTTCCTGGATCAATCGGGCTTTGCGATGCCCCTGAGACCATCAGGATGTGCTCCTCACTATCGCAGTCAAAACTAGACTGTGGGGTCCGAAGTGGACCGTCCCGTTGTGGGGCTATCAGCGGGGATTTCTGGAGCTCAGAAATCCCCTGTCTGTTTCGCCGTGGCGCCAGCTTCCGGTCCTCCACTGCATTCCTTAATGCAGAATTAGAGGAAGAAATTTACATGGTTCAAGCACCAGGGTCTGAAAGTAAAAGGCCTAACATGGTATACAAATTGAACAAGGCCATTTATGGGCCGAAGCAGTCAGCCAGGAATTGGAATATCTGTTTAGATACTGCATTAAAGGGTCTTGGGTTCAAGAGTTGCAAGGCTAATGGTTGCATATATACTGGAAAGTTACAAGGTGGGGATTGTCAACTATTAGCATTTGTGGATGATCTTTGTTTCATTGCAAAGCATGTATCACAGGTAAAAGAATTTGCTAATAAGATGGAGAAGAAACTTGAATTAAAGAATTTGGGAGAAATACAAAATTATCTTGGTGTGGAGATACAAAAAACTGAGAAAGGTGGTTATGTTCTCAGTGAAAGAAGAAAAGTTGAACAGCTGTTGGAGAGATATAACATGAAAGGTTGTAATACTGCTCCAACACCTATGAGCATAGATTTTCATAACAGTTTGAGTGAGGATGAAAGTGAAACCTGTGATCAAGAGATATATCAGTCAGCAATAGGGAGCCTGTTATATCTGTCACAGTGGTCCAGACCAGACATAGCTTGTGCAGTAAGCATCTTGAGTCGCTTTACTGCTGCACCAACGCAATTGCATTGGATGGGTGTAAAAAGGATTCTCAGGTATTTGAAGGGAACTGTGAATTTGGGTCTTCAAATACAAGTCTCTAAAGAATTAAAATTGAAATGCTATGTTGATAGTGATTATGCAAATGATGTAAAAATCAGAAAGTCCAATTCTGGGATTGTGGTATTGTTTGGAGGGACTTTAATTGGTTGGAAGTCCAGGAAGCAAACAACTGTAGCCATTTCTACTGCAGAGGCAGAATTTATTGCTTTGTCTGAACTCTGTTCAGAGATAACTTGGTATGTACAGCTATTACAGGATTTAAATGTAAAGGTAAATGAAGCTGTAACAGTGTATGAGGATAATGCTGTCTGCATTAAAATGGCAACAGGTGACAGAGTAAAAAATAGAAGCAAGCATGTGGACATTAAATATTGTAATGTAAGAGAAGCTATTAAATGTAAATTGATTAGCTTGCTTCACTGTTCTTCAGAGGTCAATTTGGCAGACATAATGACCAAGCCATTGGGTGGAGTGCATCATGGGAAGAATATTAAATTAATTGGATTTATGTCTATTCCAGTCATGAAGGGAGGAGTGTCAGAATATTCATGACTGGGAAGACATGGTAACAAGGTCAGCCAATGAATAGGCATAGCAACTAAGTCAGCCAAAGAGGATACGAATAATCAGAACCTGTGGGGTACGGCAAAAGCTTTTATGAGGGGTATCGCAATATCATACATGGCCAAAGACAATAAACAAAAATGACAACGGCAAAAAAATTTAGAGGAAGATCTTAGCAAATTGGAAAAAGAGCTGCAGAAAGAACCCATAAAATGGGAATTGAAACAACAAATAAACACAATTAAACACAAATTAAATAAATTAAATAAATAAATAAATTAAAAGAAGGTAAGATAGTGCAATACCTACAAAAAATAGAATTGCCCAGGATCTCGGAGGAAGGTAAAAATTTATTAAATAATGAGATAACAGCATGGGAGATATCTGAAGCAATCAAAAAACAAAAAAGTAACAAAGCGCCAGGCCCAGATGGTCTACCTTCAGAAATCTATAAAAATCACCAGGAATTATTAAACCCACTGTTATTAGAGGTATATAATGATGTATTTAATGAAGCTAGGATACCTGAATTATGGAAAGAAGCAACAATTACATTGATTTCCAAGGAAAATTCCAATTTGACTTATATTAAAAATTACAGGCCAATATCCCTACTAAATTCGGATTATAAAATCTTTATGACAATTATGGCAAACAGACTAAAGAAAATTTTAGAGAATTTTATTCATACTGATCATACTGATTCATACTGACGCTTTCTTCCTAGAAGGCATATAAGGAACAACGTTAGGATTATCTTGGATACGATTATCTTGGATACGATTGAATATTATGAAGTCCACAATGAAAAACAGATGACGCTGATATTTATTGATGCGTAAAAAAACCTGCTGCTTATATCTTCTTTCTACAAAGCTTACCCATTGCTTAAATTTCTGTAGCACCTCTGTTTTACTCTTTAGTAAATAGCAGAACCCAAACCTGCTGTAGTCATCTACAATGACCAGCGCATACTTCGCTCCTCCCAAACTAGCTTGCATTGGCCCAACCAAATCTGCATGCACCAGCTCTAGAGCTCTTGTTGTCTGCCTTGTGCTACTCTTGGTCACTGGGAATGCCTTGGACTTTGATGATTTGCATACTGCACAGTCCAAGTATGCCTTACATCCCTTTAAATTTAATCCTTCTGCAAACTGGTCCATCTTTTGCAAAACTCAGAAGCTGGCATGGCCAAGCTTCCTGTGCAAGAGATGAACACATGAATCATGTTGTGGCACATTTCCAAGTATTTGTGCACATTGAACCTTTTGTCCCTGCAACACATAAAGATTATCCTCCTTTATGCCCTGTGCACAAACATTCCCATTTCTCTTTATAAGACACCTCCCATTTGCAAACGGGGTCTCAAATCCTTGTTGTCTAAACCAGATACACTCAATAAATTATGCTCCATTTCAGGCACACATAATATATCATTAAATCTTGTTTCCAGATATGGAATTTGCACACTGCCTTGTTATGGAATGAAGTGACCAAGCAACATGGGTCAGTCAGAGAGAGAGGTTTTATTTGCGCAAAGACTCAAAAGCCATGTTTGCCAATCTTGGCTCTGAGTAAAGTCTCCATGCTTGTATAACACTTATATACTTTCCTAAACAAAGGATTCTGCTAACCCAGCAACTTTCCATATATGGTTAACATACATTTGTTATTTTGACATTTCTTCATTATTAAAGTTTTACCTCATCCTTGCCAAACAATCATTATTCTTCTGTAACTGGCTGAAGTACAAATTCTTCTTTTGATATTTGCTTCTCGTCCAGGTGCTATTCTCTGGCCTAATCACCTTTGACTATGTTTCATGAAGATGCTCCCTTTCTTCTGACAAGTTAGGGGGTCACTTAGAGTATCAAGGGTGTTCATGCTGACGTTGTATTTTCTCTAGCTGGCAGTATTTCCTGCCTTCAGAATATAGTTGCTTTTAGAATATCTTTTAGAATATAGTGAATATAAAATTATCCAGTGATCATCCAAACGGTCCTACTTTATCCCCCCCTTTGGAAGTTTGTTTATTATTTTTTTTAATACATAAACTTCCACTATTTGTATACTAGGTTCCAATAAACAAATCTACCATATATGGAGTCTAACAGAATATAATAATAAAAGTAAAGGATAAGTAGTACTTGATTGTTATTACTCTCTTGATTCTTGGGGAGATTCTCTTCACCTTTCTATAGGTCCCATGTTCTCATATGGGTCTGTCTCAGAATCTTCATGTTCTTCAAAGGCATTAGAGCTAAACTGATGATCGATGAGAGTTTTCATTAAAACTAACTTCTTTTCAGATTGCAGTTCCTTTATCCCTCTAAAGGATTTATACAAGAAAATAAAAACTAGACCTGCTTCAGCACATATTAACAAAAATAACATTTGTTTTATCCTGCCGGATCCAGGCAACCAAGAAAACCACATATCTGCTGTCTGTAACCCGTGGCTTATTTTGGAAGCCCTATCCTGCAATTCATTAGCACCTTCCTTGACCACACCTGATTTCCTTTCTCAGCTGTCAAGAGGTCTAAGGCACATCAGTTTTGTAAAATTACTGTTGCCAAGGAATCTATCTGATCATAAATGTGCATCCTTTCCACACAAAAAGAACACTCCGTTTTCCTCTATGCATACTCCTATGTTCATAGAGAAAGCATGACTCTTACGATGGTCTTCATTAGTCCAGACCCCTAGAGTCCCTGCCACCTGCCAGTGGTTGCAATGGGATTTCTAATGAAGGGTCCTTTTGTTTATCTGAGAATTGGTCCTTCAAAAAGGATACATAAACCTGATTTGATCTTAAAGTTTAGCCAAAGTGGAAACCGTGGAGGCTGAAATCGTTTTGGACAGCTTTCAAAGGTTATATTCCATCCTTCCCACTTTCCTTTCTTAAAGCTCATTTCTGATGGTGTTAAGCAAGTAACCTTTTGTCGAAATAGGTGGTGGGCAGAGGGAAACATATCCTTTGTTAATTTCATATTCATCAAATACATCTTAGGGCCAAAGTATATTTTTGACTGACATTGTTCTTCTATCATGGATCCTACAGGCCTACCAAGTTTCTGGTTGTCCTTCTCTTTATACACAGAAAAGGCGTTCCTATGAGGTAGCTATTAAGCCTGTAATAGGAAGACGGCTTTTACCCAGTCTTTTGAATGCCTCATAAAAATCTCCTTGTATCGGTGAGACAGGTACTTTATCTCTGCTATCCCCTTCAAGGATAATTGTAGCCTTTGTTCTAACCCAGAGTTGTGATTTAACAGGCACAGCATGATAAGATGCAAGGTCAGCAGATAAACATAACCAACATCTTTGACCTAGGGTAGGATTATATTGATTAATAAGTTCTTGACTTAATTCCAGGATTCTGGATATGTAGTCTGCTTTATGCAATTGTTGTAGAGGCCCATTTTCCTTATCTATCCCCCCCTTTGCAGGGAATGTTAATATCAGAACCTTAGGTTGTGGAGTTGTCTTAGGTCTAAAGTAATGACCCCGTGCATAGACAATGCATTTTTTGATTGGGAGCGTACTTGATCTAAAGTATCTCTACTAATGTTCATGATATGGTTACATGAGATCCTGTTATGAACAATGTCTAAAGCCATAAACAAAGCATGATCACCTATGGTGTAAAACTCACTAGTCAGGAATAGAGTCAGTGGTACGTGATGATAGGGAAGTAACAGTAGGAAGAAATCCTAGGTGTACCACAAAACCATTCCTTATATATGTAAAACAAGAGTAAAAGTAGGGCTAGGATAGCAGCTACCCATACAATCCACACCCACAACCAACCTATGTCTAAAATTACTATGTGTAAGAATGCATTACATTACAATGAATAAGATATATCTACAGTGTGAAGGTTGTCTTCATCCTTACTGATCTTCAGCCGTGCGCTGGGAACCAGCTTCCGGAGTGGTTCAGCAAGGCGGACGTTCACCACTGTGCGTAGAGAGTCCGTTGCCGGTAGGACTTAGCAAGGTGTATTCTCCTTGGATTTCAGCACCAATGGTTTGTCAGTGTTTGTTACCTGGTACGTGACCGGATCACTCTGGTCTGCAGGTGTCAATCTCGTCCAATGGATCCAAGATCTTCTTTCTAAAGTCTTAAAAGGCACTATTATTACAAAACCCAACACATCTGGGAGAATTTGCAATGGAATCTAATCAGTTGTAATCCTCTGCAGTTGGGAAACAGCATAGGCAACTACTTAGTCCTAAAAAGAAAAATACAAACATAGTCCAGGTGATGAAGAATGCTATTGCCACTGGTTACTGCTCGCCAGTCGATTGGTTCCTTTGGATCCGCAATGTCAATAGATTTCCTTGGTAATATTCCACCTTCCACTCCTGTGGGGCTGGCACGGGCCCTTTCACTTGGAGTTTAACTTCCTTCCAGCTCAACACCCAATCATCGTGGTGGAAGTTGTGGACTGGAAACTCCAAAAGTGGCATCTGGGCTAAGAGTCCTTGTTTCCTAAGAACTTCAAAATATCTGGACAGTTTATATACATGTTGTTTCAATACTTTGTCTCTGGTTTCCAGGTAGCAATGCATATGCTTCCTAGCATGAAAGCTACTCCAAACAACAATACATCTGATGGTATTCTAATATTCTTTCTAGGTATGCAAAATCCACTTGAGTACATTGAAATGATCTTAAAGCTGGTGATCTCCACCCATCTGATCACCCATTTGATGTTTTCTGATAGCTTGTTTATTCGCCTCTTTTCACAAATTAAACAGTTGTCTATAATTTGCTAAAGGGTATATTCCAATATCACCACAGCATTTTAAAAGTTCATTTACAATAGCTTGAATTCCCCAATGATTTCACCCATAGTTTGCTGAATGTATGCATTATCCCAAATGCATGCTTGGAATCTGTTTATATTTCCTCCCAAGATGCATAGAGATTGATTTAGTGCATACACTTCACAGGTTTGAGCAGACCAATTTTGAGGCAAACCCCTTGCTTCCAGGATCTCTTAAGTGTGTCCATTTATAATAAAACTTGCTTGTTCTTGTTCCACGGGGTGTACCTCCAAATCTGGTCTTATTTTTATTATTTATTTTTTAATTTTATTTTATTTTTATTTTATTTTGTAAATCAATTACTTTAGCACAATAATGTTTTAATCCAAACTGATCCATTAATCTAGTGTTGGCTAAGAACTGTGCTGGATTCAAATTGTGATCTGTAATTAAAATTAAGTCAGGCTGCTGCATTAAAATAGCTTCATAGTTTAGATGGGGTGCTCACAATAAGGGCTTCCCCAAAGGTCAATTTCCCACTTAATTGGACCAGTAGCAGCAACTGCTTGAATACATACTGGCCATCCCCTTATTACTGGGTCCATTATGTTTGACAGGAATGCCACGGGTTTCTTTTGTCCTGTCCAGTCCTGAGCCAACACCCTTTGTGCAAGTCCATATACTGTTTTTAAAAGAGATGGAAGGGCTTTTCCAAATTTGGTAAACTTAATATAGAAGCCTTGGTGAAAGCTTGTTTCAAATTTTCAAAGCTTCCTCTTTTGTGCCCCTCCCATTTCAAATTCCAAAGTCCAGAGTCAATTAAGTTTGCATGCAGGGGTTTGGTAAGATCAGTATTCCCATCAACCCAAACCTCAGTATTTCCTTAGTTCTTGCTTGATTTCAGGTAGAGGTTGAAATGCCACCTCTTCTATTCTATCAGGAGTGATGTTCTATTTCCTTCACTTAATTAAGTGTATTCTAATGCTTTGTTCACTCATTTTGATCTCAGTTAATTTAAAAAAATACTACTTTCTTCTTTAGGTCCTAATATTAAATTCATCAAGAGCTCGATCCCCCACTTGGCCCTCCCTTCTCAAACAGATGAAGAGAAAAGGAAAAAAAAAATTTAAAAGCAAGCAGAGAAGCCATATTCCCTTAAACAAAATGTATTCCGAGTCAAAAACAGTGAAGCTACAAAGGCAGGTATCAGATAGCCACCCTTTACCCTGCCTTTCTCAGGCTGGTTCAGTAGAGAGAGAAAAAATGGTGAAAAGAACAAAAGCCCGCAGCCCACCCTTTTCCTGCTTTTCGCAAAGGAAGGGGGGGGGGGTCCAGAATACAGGGAGAGGAAAAAAAATGGTTAAACTGCATAGGATTCTCATCTCCTTTCGCCTCTTCAGCATCCGTTCAACAACACACAGACATTCACAGAGCACTGCACTTTTATCACTCCTTATGAGCTTTGGGACATCTCACATACACACTCACATTTGTGCTGCAATCAAACTGCTTATGTGCATTAATTCTACATGCAGAAATCTCACTTTATGCAAACCAAGAATTAAAATGATTTAAAGGAGCTCCATTTTCTAAATATTTTTCATCCTCTTAGCAGATTTGGAAATGATCACATACATACACATACACATACATACCATTAAACATTTCCAGATCTGTGGAGGGAAGTTGTTTGTTTTAATTTTATTTCCTTGGGCAGCCTATAGCTTATTCTTAAAGGAGTGGGGGAACTCAGAGAGCAGTTAAATCATAATTATGATTGTGGGCCCAAACTACTCTCCGTTTCCCACGTCTCCAAGTCAAGATGTTCAATTAATAGACATGTCACAATTAATTCAATTCTTATTCAATTCTACACACTATCATTATAAATGCACATCAACAAAAAAATAAAAGTTCAACAGAAATCTCATCAAAGCAATCAATTCAAATTGTTTTCCCCTTTAGACAGGCTTTACTTTTTTATTACCTGCTGAACCCCTGTGGGAAGAACAATAAAACAATTTCCTTTCCTTTCTTAGTTCCTTCAGAGCTTCTTAGCTCCCTTAAAAATGGTGATTTATCAGAATGCCTACGACACTGCGGCAGTTCCCTTCTCTTCACACATTTTTTTAACTTCTTACTTTTCATTCTGTGTATTTTAACTTTTATCAAGTTCTCTACTACACAGTCCTAACATGAGACTTTCACTCATTACTGAAGACTTAAAGGGCGACGCCTCGTCTTCCAGGAAGGCGATCAACTTCCTCTTCCACTACTTAATTAGTGGGCTTCCTTTTAACAGAGACTAAAATTCCCTGATTTATACTTACCTGCAGGCTTGCTTTTCTTTTTGAAAACTTTTTTGTTGTTGTTGGGGTCTCTGTCTGTCTGACCTTTGTGGGTCCTTGACTGGTCTGTTTTGCTGGTGGGTTTACGGCACCTCCTCACTGGAAGATTCCTGAGACTTCAATTGAGTCCTTGTAGCCGGCTTAATGGATGTTCCGCTTGGGAAGGAGCCGATCCCACCAGGGCAGCCGTCATGGTAGATTATTGTTCCTTAGTCCGATCTGCAGTGCCAGAATTGTTATGGAATGAAGTGACCAAGCAACATGGGTCAGTCAGAGAGAGAGGTTTTATTTGCGCAAAGACTCAAGCCATGTTTGCCAATCTTGGCTCTGAGTAACGTCTCCATGCTTGTATGACACTTATATACTTTCCTAAACAAAGGATTCTGCTAACACAGCAACTTTCCATATATGGTTAACATACATTTGTTATTTTGACATTTCTTAATTATTAAAGTTTTACCTCATCCTTGCCAAACAATCATTATTCTTCTGTAACTGGCTGAAGTACAAATTCTTCTTTTGATATTTGCTTCTTGTCCAGGTGCTATTCTCTGGCCTAATCACCTTTGACTATGTTTCATGAAGATGCTCCCTTTTCTTCTGACAAGTTAGGGGGTCACTTAGAGTATCAAGGGAGTTCATGCTGACATTGTATTTTCTCTAGCTGGCAGTATTTCCTGCCTTCAGAATATAGTTGCTTTTAGAATATCTTTTAGAATATAGTGAATATAAAGTTATCCAGTGGTCATCCAAACGGTCCCACTTTATTATAACTAGAGGTAGTCAAAAATGGTGGGCTAAGGGACACACAATATTGTTGGATTTCTTTAACTCCACCATCTAATTTATCCACTTAGTTCCTATCTAGCTTAGGTCTCCTGTATGATTTTCATGTATTTCAAAGGGAGATAATCTAATTCCTTTATGTGGAGAACATCACACAGATCAAAGTACTAGTGGTAATGCATTTACTCACTTAAGGTGATTTTCAAGGCACACCATTTCACTGTTATAGACTTGTGCTCTGCTTTTTTCAGTATTCCCGTGGATCATGCTTCCCAATATCTTTTTGCTTTTACCTGGGAAGATGAGCAGTATACTTGGACCCGCCTGCCACAGGGCTACACAGAATCCCCTACTCTATTTTCCCAGATCCTAAAGGCAGACTTATCCTCCATTACTTTGCCAAGGGGCTCCACCTTAATCCAATATGTGGATGATCTCTTGCTGGCCTCAAAGGACGAACAGGCATGCAAAAAAGATACCTTTTATCTATTAAAATCCTTAGCAGAGAGGGGACATAAAGCCTCCCCCTCAAAACTGCAATACCTGAAACAAGAAGTGACATATTTAGGATACATTATTGGTCCTGGGGTAAGGAAACTGGCTCCAAGCCGAGTGGAAACCATATTGTCAATGAAAAGTCCTCGCACTAAAAGGCAAGTCAGGGCACTTTTGGGAGTCCTGGGATTTTGCCGCCCCTGGATTCCATCTTTTGGGGAGCTGGCAAAACCCTTAACACAGTTAACAAAACAAGACATGCCAGATCCCATAACATGGACCAAGTCCCTAGAACAAACCCTCTTAACAATTAAAAAGACTCTAGCATCAGCTCCCACGTTAGGTCTCCCTGATTACAATAAGCCTTTCACTTTATTCATCCACAAAAAATTAGGCATCGTGTCTGGAGTCCTGACCGGGCCTTTCAGTCCAGGAAATAGACCAGTAGCATATTACTCTATTAGACTAGATCCGGTAGCTCAAGGGACACTTCCATGCTTACGAGCAGTGGCGGCAACTGTTGAAATAGTAAAAAGAACCAAAGATCTAGTCCTGGGGCGACCTCTGACATTAAAAGTGCCTCATGAGGTTTTCGCCATTCTCCTCAAATCCCAGACTCAAGCCTTCACTCAACAACGTCTAGCGCAATATGAGGCTGAATTGTTTACTTCAGATCACATAACATTTGAAAGGTGTAGCACTTTAAATCCTGCTACCTTGTTACCCACAGATCAAACAGATGATCCCCTACACGACTGCCTCCACCTAATACAGGATGCAGAACTACCGCGCCCAGACTTAACTGACACCCCCTTGCAAAACCCAGACTTGGAATGTTACAAGTAAATGTTCTCCCTGGACATACCCCACAATATATGTTGGCAAGTCAAGGGTTAATCAGCATAGGCAAACCTAGCCCCTCCTATCTCCCCCTCCCATTACCTGTAACTCCTCCTCCTAGGTATTTAAGGTCTCCTCCTGTTGTTGCCGCCATTGTTCCTGATGATACCTGTAATGAAACAGACATGAATCAATAAAGGACTGTTTTTGATAATTGAACCAATGAGTCTTCGTATATTATTGGGCCCCAAATCGATCCAACCTAACAAAGTGGTAGCAGTCGATGGTTGGGCAACCCAATAATCAGAAGACATGCCAAAAAGACCACAAACGAGGTCAGAGACCAAAAGGTGGGAAAAACAGCAAAACCTAATTGAAGACATGGCAACGCCAATAACCTCAGAAGAAGAAAAAGAAAACAGCCCCGAAGACTATTCATTGGAAGATGAACAGGGGCAAAAAGACCTAAACGAAGAAAAAATCCAGCAAAAAGACACCAGCAGACTCAGGAGAGAAATGATGAGCCTGCTAGAAACCCCTGCAACAGACGAAGATCTCCTAGCCGGCATCAGCTACCTCATCCAAAGCCGGGATGAGGCCAGAGAGACCCAAAGACGAAAAACGAGACAACCGGACACAAGCCCGGTAAGAACCCCCCCCCCCAGAACAGTTACTTTTCAAAGACAGAGGGGGGAATTCCCGCGCAAAATCTGAACTGGCGGCCATCTTTGAACACGTGGCCAAAAAAGATGGCCGACCTCCAAAAAACTGAATCTAAATATGCAAATCCACTAACCAATGAGATGCCCGAACCCCTAAAACTACAAAATAATAGTGAATCCTCGGAAGAAAGTGAGGATTCACCCCCCGAGGACACCCCTAGTGATCAGGCGGTGGAAGAAGCAATAAAAACACTCACCACCGCTTTCAGGCCAAAAATGAAAATTTTAAAGGGGCTTTCAAAAAACGCTAAAAAACCCAAAGGGGAAAAGAAGAGACCCCCCAACTACTCACCGAGGGACGCGGACGCCGCTGAGGACCCACCGATGCCGCAGCGCCTCCCGGTTGCGGTACGCCACCCCACTCCCAAGCCGCGCCTACCGGAAAGGATGGAATGGAGGGAATACTCACCGCCGCCGCCGCAGAGGGAAACCAGGAGCCGTCCAGCGGAGAGGACAGCCTTCCCAGACCACTGCTGGACATCCGGAGCCGGAGCAGAGGCCTACCCATCCTGGGGAGACAGCCAAGCTGGAGCGGAGACGAGAAGAACCTTCCTCAACGAAGTTCCAGCCAAAATGAACGCCGTGCATGCGCAGAAGCTCCTGTGGATCAAGAAAGAAAAAAAAATGCAAGGAGGGACTTTTAAATTACCTACCAGCGTTCCTGAGCCGCTTTGCTATTTTCAGCATGTCAAGCACCATGGACAGCAACACCCACCTGTGAATAACACACAAAATAACACAGGAAACTTACCAAATGGGTTCCCTATATTAAAAATGGAAGGTTCAAATTTAATGGAGTGGTATCAGCAACTCCAAGTCTTATTTTTAAAAGAAAATATGATGTTTTTTATAACTAACCCACCTGATATACCATGGACATTTGAACTGGACTGCATGCACCACAAGGCATTTTGCCTCCTTATCTCTAGCATATCACCCACCATTTATTATAGCATTGAGAATAACTTGACTGTACATGATGTTGTTCAAAAAATATTTGGATACTTTTACAGTGACAGTGTAGCCACCACCACAAAAATTTCCAAGGACTTCTACTCAGCTAGAATCAAACCAGGGGTGTCAATGGGGGAACATTTGATGGAGTTAAATGCAGCTAGGGCAGAATTTCAACTAAGAGGAGAAATTGTATCAGAGCAGACCATGAAAAGCATCATCCTTAACTCGCTTGACCCTTCCTGGCGAACATTTCTTACACAACTCAACATACTTAGCCTAGGTCACATGACAATAGACAGCCTATCTAATCTACTAATAGCAGAAGACAATCACAGAAAGGAACACCAGGTGACTCACAGGGAACACAGGCAAGCACGAAAGGTGGCCTTCGCTGACACCCCACGCGACTCCCCCGAATGCTATAATTGCGGGCGAAAAGGTCACTACAAACGGGATTGCACTAAGGGGTACAGGGATAGGTACAAACATGAACCACGTGACAAACACACAGATAGGCGCCACCATGACAGCAGAATGAGGCGAAGAGATTCCCCCAGGCCCTGGGAGAGGAAAGAAAACAGGGACAACTCAAAGGATAGCAGGGACGGGTCTCTTTGCAGAGTAGGAGGGGCCTCACCAGGAACCACACAAAGTAGCAAAACAAACGAAAAGGGGTCCTGGTGGCTCATTGACTCAGGAGCCACCAATCACACCACATGTGAAAGGGAACTTCTCTCCTCCTTCACAGAGGAAGATTACCTCATCAAAGTGGCAAATCAAAATGACGTAAGAGTGACAGGAAAAGGCAATGTGACCCTCCCCAACTTAGGAAAACTAGAGGGGGTACTGCTGGTACCGGAAATACCTCACAATATACTCGCCTCCTTGAAACTCAGCAAGGAGGCAGGAATAGAAATTAGCATTAAGGAAGGGGGAATCACCATGACCAAAGGAAGTACAACCATAGGAAAAATCACAATTAGAGGGGGACTACCCTTCTTTTACGTAGATAGAACCAACACTAAGGAAGACACTGAGGGCAACAAAGAACAAGAGAAGGAGGACATCCAACCCCACAAGGAAGGCACACTAAACAAAGGGAAAGTTAGTCTAGGGAAGCCACTCCACGATGAGTGCGCACACTTGCTGCACCGCAGATTAGGACACGCTAGCTTCCCTGTTGTTCAGAAAGTCACTGATTGTACAGAAGGTTCGAGAATAAAAAATTGTGAAACCTACTTGGACTGCTCTATATGTAAGCGCTCTAAACTAAAGGTAGCCCCCAAACCCAGAAAGGCCTCACGCTCAACGGATCACATATTCGAAATGATACACATGGACCTCGTAGGCCCACTTAGGCCTTCCATAAAGTATGGTAAGAGGTTCTTCTTAACTATAGTAGATGACTATAGCCGTTATGGCTTTGTGTACACCCTGAGATACAAAAGTGAGACCTACCAAAAATTTAAAGAATTCTATAAACGTGTGGAAACACAACATAACACGAAAATCAAAAAAATTATGACTGACAGGGGATCAGAGTTCTTGTCTAATGACTTCTCACGTTGGCTGAGGTCAAAGGGCGTCCTGCACTTTAAGTCATCGCCGTTCTCACCTTTTCAAAATGGCGTCGCAGAACGCAAAAATTCCGCATTACAAACAATGATGAGGTGCATCCTCGAAGACGCTGGGCTAGGCCAACACTTCTGGGCCGAAGCCCTGGTTTATTCTAATTATACAATCAACAGACTCTGGTCCAGTGTGCTAAACATGACACCCTATGAGGTGATGTACAATAGAAAACCAAGGATATCCCATCTCCACATCTTTGGGGTTACAGCAGATGTGCATATACCCAGGCAACTACGTAGAAAGGGGGACAAAATATCAAAACGACTCAGATTCATGGGCTATGAGACAGGCACAAAGGGATTTAGATTCATAGACAGTAATAACAAATTCATTATCTCCAGATCTGCCACATTCCACGAACAAGCTAACTGGTCAAAAATACACCTCAATGAATTACATCACCAAGTAGAGAACAGTCAACAAAAACCAGACAATATTGATCACCCATACAACAGCCACACGCAAAAATCACTCCAACCCAAACAGAAAGTAGATTCACTCACCAACAAAGAAGCAAGGTACATGCACGACACGGAGACCCTGCCAGGTAGGCCAGTCAGAACCAATAGGAACCAAAAACCAAAAAAATTCGAAGATTACATCATGCACTTGCAGACAGAGCCCATTACTCCTGAGACTTATAGCGAAATAACCAAACTACCACTGGAAGAAAGACAAAAATGGGAGGCCGCAATGGAAAGGGAAATGAACAGTCTTAGGGAGTTAAATGTATACACGCCATCTAAAGCACCAGAGGGCAAGACTGTCATTGGGACAAAGTGGGTCTTTAAAGTAAAGACTTTAGAGGGGGGCCAGAATCTATATAAGGCCAGGCTCGTAACACAGGGATTCGCCCAAAGGTTCCCTGATGATTACACGGAGACATACTCACCAACAGTAAGGCCCAAGAGTGTCAAAAGCGCACTGGTCATCGCAGCCACCCTAGGTCTAGAAGTACAACAATATGACATCCAAACAGCCTACCTACACGCCAAATTAGATAAAGAAATTTACGTGAGAGCCCCACCTAGCAAAGACACCACCAAGGGCGACACCTGCTTACTAAACAAGAGCCTATACGGGCTTAAACAGTCGCGTAAACAATGGTATGATTGTCTGGTCAAAGTATTAGAGCCTATGGGGTTGAAGGCTACCTTAGGCGATAACTGTCTCTTCACCCGGAAGAACAATGGGGGCATGGAGTATGTTCTCATATATGTGGATGATATATTGTTTATAAGTAAGAACAAAAAGGACTGTGATGTTTTCGCAAGTGAACTGAGCAAGCATTTCTCTCTCAAATCATTGGGGGGCATCAATAAGTATCTTGGGGTACATGTCACCAGGTCACCCAAGGGTTTCCTCCTAAGCCAAAGAGAAAAAATCAATGAACTTCTCGTTAAATGTAATATGACAGGTGCCAAACCATGTGAAACTCCTATGTTAGCTGATTTTTTGAAAAATATGTACACTGATTCACCCCAATTTCAAGAAAACACCCTATACAGATCCACAATAGGTTCCCTGTTGTACATTGCTAATTGGACACGACCAGACATTGCCCTGCCTGTAAACCTACTTTCAAGGCACGTAGCCAACCCCACTGCATTCCATTGGGAAGCAATAAAAAGAATACTCAGGTATCTAAAATATAGCATCAACACCTGCCTCAGATTAGAACCCAGTACCAATAAGAAACCTCTCCTTTCCTGCTACGCTGACGCTGATTGGACAGGTGACATCAGAAGTAGGAAAAGTACCTCTGGATACGTTTTCTTCTTAAATAACTGCCCAGTATATTGGTATACCGGTAAGCAAAACCTAGTGGCTACCTCCACCACTGAGGCCGAGTATATTTGCTTGTCCAAGGCCATAACCAATCTCATATGGTTCGATGAGCTGCTGACTAACATCTGGGCCGAACCCATGCATCCCATTCAGATTTTTGAAGACAATAAGGCAGCAATAGAAATATCCACCTCCGACGCTGTGGGTCATAGGTCAAGGCATATAGATATTAAACACAAGCATGTAAGGCAATTCCACAAATCCGGGTTTGTTACCATTATGCACTGTGACACCGAACACCAAACAGCAGACATACTCACAAAACCACTTCCATTTAAGCAGCATTCATACCTCACCTCTAAACTCTGTGTTCTACCCGCGGATCCCCATCAGACTGAGTCTGTCAGTCCCAGGGATAAGCATTTAGAGGGGGATTTGTTACAAGTAAATGTTCTCCCTGGACATACCCCACAATATATGTTGGCAAGTCAAGGGTTAATCAGCATAGGCAAACTTAGCCCCTCCTATCTCCCCCTCCCATTACCTGTAACTCCTCCTCCTAGGTATTTAAGGTCTCCTCCTGTTGTTGCCGCCATTGTTCCTGATGATACCTGTAATGAAACAGACATGAATCAATAAAGGACTGTTTTTGATAATTGAACCAATGAGTCTTCGTATATTATTGGGCCCCAAATCGATCCAACCTAACATGGAAGTTTTCACAGATGGCTCCTCTTTTATCCATGAGGGAAACCGGGTTGCTGGAGCTGCGGTAGTGTCTCTTTATGAGATTGTTTGGGCGGAACCACTTTCCCCCTCCCTTAGCGCCCAGGCTGCCGAACTAATCGCTCTAACAAAAGCCTGCGAAGCAGCTAGGGATCTATCTGTTAACATCTATACTGACTCTAAATATGCATTTGGAGTCTGCCACGCTACCGGAGCCTTGTGGAAGCAAAGGGGATTCCTCACGTCAGCAGGGAAACAAATTACACATGCCACCCAAGTCTCCCAATTATTACTAGCCATCCAGATACCAAAAGCCATAGCAGTCATTCATTGTAGAGCCCATCAGACAGATGATTCTGCAGTCACTAAAGGAAACCACTATGCTGACGCAACCGCCAAATGGGTAGCAACAGAACCTCTCCCTTGTAATCTCGCTGCCCCAACAATGGCAATTGAGCCCAAAATTCGGTATAGGGATTTCCTAGAGCAGGGAGAAGCGCAGATGTGGGAGGATAAATTGGGGGCGACATTCTCAGATGGGTTTTGGAGGGTCCTGGATGGCAGACCCATCGCCCCACGACGCCTTATACGCTTAATTTGTCAAAGGCTACACACAAAAGGGCACTGTTGGACACAGGCTATAGTTGATGCAGCTAGGAGAGTATGGCATGCGCCAGGTATATACACAGAGGCAACTAAAGTAACTAGCATCTGCCAGACATGCCAAGCCAATAATAGCACATCCAGGAAGGCAATCTATGAGGGAGGTAGACCATGGGCGCAACGAGCATTTGAGGCAATACAAATGGACTATATCCAATTGCCCAAGGCTAAGGGATACCAATACGCCCTTGTGTGTAGGGACCAGCTAACACACTGGGTGGAGGCTTTTCCATGTCGCCATGCCACAGCCTTGGAGACAGCCAGACACCTCATTAAGGACATAGTACCCAGATTCGGAGTACCACGAATCTTAGATACAGATAGAGGGAAACACTTTATAGCGCAGGTCCTTGAATATATTTACCAAACCTTGGGCATAACCCAGAACCTCCATTGTCCTTATTCTCCGTGTTCCTGTGGGGGGCAGAACGTGCGAACAAGGAGGTAAAAACACTACTAGGTAAGCTTTGCCAGGAAACGCACCTCTCCTGGCCCCAAGTCTTGCCCATTGCCCTATTTTATATAAGGACAAGACCTAGACGGGATATGGGAATCTCCCCCTTTGAAATTTTGTTTGGCCGCCCACCTGACACGCTACATGGTCTTGACCCACAATCCCTCAGCCTAGACAAGGGGATATGGTCCTTTCTTCATACCTTTCAACCTTGCATAAGAGACTACAGGAGCTGTGGATGCAGAGTGCCCTAACGCAGACGCTGCCCCTGGAAGAAAACCTGCACCCGTTCGAGCCAGGTGATTGGGTGTGGATAAAATCCTTCACGAGAACTTCACCGCTGCAACCCAGGTGGACAGGACCCTACCAAGTTCTGCTGACAACCCAGACGGCCATCCGAATTGCAGAAAAAGACAGCTGGATACACTGGACACACGCCAAACCTGCAGTGGTGGACCACAGCCCAGCAGTCCCTCCAATAAAATTGAAGAAAAATCTGGATACAGAAGAGTGGACCTTGCAAGCATTCTTTGAAAACAACGAACTTGACTAATAATACCTTTATTGACACCATTCCGGACTACCCGGATATACCTTTTTACCTTTTTTTCCCCTTTTTTAAAAAAATAATTATTTGAAAAGGGGGGGGGTGTCGGACGGTACAATGGGAAAACAAAAACTGATTGTAAGCATGATATGTAACCTTTATTGTATATTATTGATTGTAACTCAAGTAACATCATTCCTAGAACCAAACCTCATCCCAGAGAAAGGGAACCTATGGGAGTATTTAGCAAGAGAGATATTGAACACCACAGAATTTTGCTTAACAGGAGGGAACTCAGTGAAAGATATTCTGAAAACATGTTTAATGGGAGTAGCAATAGGACCTCAGGCTATACTTAACCACACATGGCTTAGACATTTCCCTATTACACAACCATACTCAACCATTTATGAATGGGGAAACATCTCCACGTCAAAGGATCTAGACATGTACACTCTCCATGTAGCTGCTGTCTCCGCTTCATCTTGGTGCTTTGAAATCTATGGGTGCCACAAATTGACAAATGGGAACTGCCTCAATTTAAGTAATGCAGAATTAACATGCAATAAAACAGAGCAGATTCCCTTTTCTTACAGTTACCTAAGGCTGCCTCATGGCTGGTTCATACTGTGCGGACTACAAGCCTATTCCTACCTACCTGCCAACGCAACGGGAGGGCCATGCACCCTAGGGAAACTGACCATGCTAATGCCATCGCTACAGAGACGATACAGGAGGGCTTTCCACTCTTTAGAAGCAGACTGTGACTCTCAAGTAAGCCTACTCACCAAAGCAGAATATGTCTCATTGGCTGTTTCTCTAGTGGGAGTGCCAGGACTAGCTGTTCGGAATTCCAGAAACCTAATTAGCTTGGCATGCACCCTAGCCAAAAGTTTGAATTCGACTTCCCATGCATTGGATGCCCTAAATAGAGAATTAAGACAAGTCAGGGAGGCCACCCTTGAAAATCGGGTAGCGATAGATTACCTGCTATTAAAACACAACCATGGCTGCAAAGAATTTAAAGGGTTGTGCTGTTTTGACTTGGAGCAAAATTCAAAAATTGTAGATACAGAAGTCAAGCACCTAGAGGAACTAACCCAAAACATTGGCCATAGCCAGTC
The DNA here is from genome assembly GCA_038048745.1 of Coluber constrictor foxii. Taxonomy (NCBI): domain Eukaryota; kingdom Metazoa; phylum Chordata; class Lepidosauria; order Squamata; family Colubridae; genus Coluber; species Coluber constrictor. The sequence goes on along the minus strand of CM075966.1, from coordinate 25,735,618 downwards.
ATCTCTAGACTTCTCTTGGCTCTTCTCTTGGTTACCAGACTTCTCCTGGCTCAAAATTGCATTCACTGGCATTGTCACTATCTGCGTATTGGGAGGCTTTCTGTGTTGTCTCTGTCACTGCATCCCTCCCTGCCTCCGCTGCATAAGGGCATGTAAGCCGGACCTTTCGCAGCAGAAGGCAGGGCATAATCAAACCGCCCTCATGATGGTCCAGATTGACCACGAATACCAAATCTACTCCAATTCAGAAATAACCCAAGAGAAGGAAGACGGAGAGACACCTATTTAACACATGCACACACACAGAAAAAGAGAGAAAAAAGAAGTGGGGATTGTAGGAGGGGAACACCACTAAGACAGTGCCAGGCTAATGAACCATAGTAAAGCCCATAGCACAGGATCAACCCAGGAAGGAAAAGCCCTAGGCATGGGGAGATGACCTTCCCAAAATAGATCACATAAGCATCAGGGCCATTCAGGAATAAAAGATGACACACACACAAAAGTCCCAAGACAGGCCAGGAAATAAACTATTGAAACAGCAGAACAAATAAAGGAAATGGCAAAGGGGAAGATTTAATCAATAGCCCAGACAATCTGATAAGAGTCAAGCCGGGTGTAAGGGCTTACCTGATAATAACATGATCAGCTTAAGGCAAGGGGGCAAATAATAGAGAACACAAAATCAAATAACTAAGACACCATCAGGGTTCAAGTAGGAAGGGACTAGAATGAACACACACACACAGGAAGTCACACAAAAGCAACAAAAGCAACAAAGAATTTCCTTTGTACAGAAAGGTATAAAAATGTATGCTTACCTTGTAAAGATGTCAGCTCACCCAGAAACGCTGGTTCGTGCTGTTGCTGGATCCATCTTCCTGAAACCAATAAAAGAATCCTGTTTTCACGCAGCTCGCTTCACTCATTAATCGGCTCATCGTGCCTGCAAGGGTTTCCGTGCCGGGAGACTTGAACCCCTTTGGGGAAAACCATTCAGAAGATTCAACACACCTTTGTCACCTTTTTCTCTTAAAGTCCAGGTAAGGTTGGTCAGTCATGCTTGGGAAGGTCTGCTCCACTCTGGTTGTTGTGTTGACCTGCATACGTTGTTTCAATTGCATAACCCAATGTTTGCAAAAGAGTAGCTGGGTTAAAGCATTTGTTTGTTTCAGGATCACTCATGGTTTCTGAGTGAGAAGAGCTTGATGCTTGTGTCTCTAAAAGTCCTTGAATCACATGGCTGGTGTAAATGGTTTTTGGCTGCCTAAGGGTTAATTTCCCAACGACAGACAACTTCCTTCCCTCTCTGTCTCTGCCTTTGGCTTATTGCAATGTAGCGGACAGCTTTTCTGCCTGTACTTCAACTCCTGCCAGGTATTTGGGGATTTTACCTTCTTGAGCCAGGTTTCTCACCATCACGACCAGGAGGGAAACTGAACACGCAAGCATATCTATATTTCTTCCATTTAAGGGATATTTCAGGGTTTTCAGCATGGGGCAACGATTTATGAAGCCATTAACCCTTTGGATATTTTAGAGAAGGGAGCTAGCAGCTTTGTTTAGATGCCCCAGTGTCTACTAAGAAAGTTACATTATTGCCTCCTATTTCTATTCAGACCAAGGGTTCAGGGGGGGCTTGACTGAGCCCTGGTCCCCTTCAGTCTTCAGGCCTCTCATTTATTGCAGCCTGGCCTATGATTCTTTCTTTACAGAATGCTTCTGTAGTTTTTCTTCCATGCAGATTGAGCTCACTAGGCTTGAGAAGCAACTTGTCTAAAACAGCATACGCACAAACCTTGCAAAGGTGATTCAACATGCTGTCTTGGGACTTTTTATTACAGGCAATCTTCTTAGCCAACACAAGAACTATTTTTCTCTTTTCCTGTCCCTCTAGTGCTGAGTATAATTCTTTACAAGTTTTTTTTTATTTTCAGCTATTAATTTGTCTAAGAACTTCTATCTCTCCTTGAGCTTATTTTCCAGAAGCATCATTTCTTTGGAGATAGTAATTGTTGTAGGTAAATCTTTTAGTCTAATGTAAGTTGATTCTGATTGTATTATCATCATCATCATTATTATTAATTTTAAGCTGTCATCTTCAAATTGCATAGCTTCTAATTTTTCTTGTTCATTTCATTTTGCAAATCATCTGTTTAGCTTGCATACTCATATTATCTTTAAGATTTTCAATATTTATTTTGTGTCCTTTTTTTAAAAAAAATCATTTTTCCACTGTTGATAATTCTTTATAACTGAATAAAAGTTGATCTCCTTAATCTCTCTAGCTCTGCTTTTAAAGATCAGAATCTTCCGTGCAGGGCTAAAGACATGAGAATGAGGTCCGTTCCCTTCTTGGTGGGTGAGGAAAGCACTGCAGAAGTAGAAAAAGGAGGGAGTAGATAGTTTGTGGTCAAATTTGAAAAACAGCAACCACACATCAGCATTGTAGCTAGTAAAATTCATATCTTTAGAGATCAGGCAATTGCAGTTACTTTGAAGGTACACAAAGACTTTAGACATACACACTTGTTATGGAATGAAGTGACCAAGCAACATTCCTGGGTCAGTCAGAGAGAGAGTTTATTTGCGCAAGACTCAAGCCATGTTTGCCAATCTTGGCTCTGAGTAACGTCTCCATGCTTGTATGACACTTATATACTTTCCTAAACAAAGGATTCTGCTAACACAGCAACTTTCCCTATATGGTTAGCATACATTTGTTATTTTGACATTTCTTAATTACTAAGATTTTACCTCATCCTTGCCAAACAATCATTATTCTTCTGTAACTGGCTAAAGTACAAATTCTTCTTTTGATATTTGCTTCTTGTCCAGGTGCTATTCTCTGGCCTAATCACCCTTGACTATGTTTCATGAGGATGCTCCCTTTTCTTCTGACAAGTTAGGGGGTCACTTAGAGTATCAAGGGAGTTCATGCTGATGTTGTATTTTCTCTAGCTGGCGGTATTTCCTGCCTTCAGAATATAGTTGCTTTTAGAATATCTTTTAGAATATAGTGAATATAAAGTTATCCAGTGGTCATCCATCCGCTTCTACTTTATCCCCCCCTTTGGAAGTTTGTTTATTATTTTTTTAATACATAAACTTCCACTATTTGTATACCAGGTTCCAATAAACAAATCTACCATATATAGAATCTAACAGAATATAATAATAAAAGTAAAGGATAAGTAGTACTTGATTGTTATTACTCTCTTGATTCTTGGGGAGATTCTCTCCACCTTTCTATAGGCCCCATGTTCTCATATGGGTCTGTCTCAGAATCTTTATGTTCTTCGAAGGCATTAGAGCTATCCTGATGATCGATGAGAGTTTTCATTAAAACTAACTTCTTTTCAGATTGCAGTTCCTTTACCCCTCTCTTTGATAGCAAAGGATTTATACAAGAAATAAAAACTAGACCTGCTTCAGCACATATTAACAAAAATAACATTTGTTTTATCCTGCCGGATCCAGGCAACCAAGAAAACCACATATCTGCTGTCTGTAACCCGTGGCTTATTTTGGAAGCCCTATCCTGCAATTCATTAGCACCTTCCTTGACCACACCTGATTTCCTTTCTCAGCTGTCAGGAGGTCTAAGGCACATTAGTTTTGTAAAATTACTGTTGCCAAGGAATCTATCTGATCTTGGACTTTGACCAAGGTTCCAGCAATCTGGTTCAAGCTCTCTTGAAACTCTTCTGACAATTGCTGAAACTGTATTGCAGAGTGTATCAGACCACCTACACCTGTTCCAAGTGTAGTCCCAATTCCCATGATTGCTAATAGTGGGATTATGATGGGCACCTGTTTCTGAACGTGTCCCATGAGAGGAACAGGGATAGTATGTTCTCCACTGACAACACCTATTTTAAGAAAAAGGTGAACTAATTTACATGTTCTTGTCCAGTTTGTTGGCAAACATAAATGTGCATCCTTTCCACACAAAAAGAACACTCCGTTTTCCTCTATGCATACTCCTATGTTCATAGAGAAAGCATGACTCTTACGATGGTCTTCATTAGTCCAGACCCCTAGAGTCCCTGCCACCTGCCAGTGGTTGCAATGGGATTTCTAATGAAGGGTCCTTTTGTTTATCTGAGAATTGGTCCTTCAAAAAGGATACATAAACCTGATTTGATCTTAAAGTTTAGCCAAAGTGGAAACCGTGGAGGCTGAAATCGTTTTGGACAGCTTTCAAAGGTTATATTCCATCCTTCCCACTTTCCTTTCTTAAAGCTCATTTCTGATGGTGTTAAGCAAGTAACCTTTTGTCGAAATAGGTGGTGGGCAGAGGGAAACATATCCTTTGTTAATTTCATATCCATCAAACACATCTTAGGGCCAAAGTATATTTTTGACTGACATTGTTCTTCTATCATGGATCCTACAGGCCTACCAAGTTTCTGGTTGTCCTTCTCTTTATACACAGAAAAGGCGTTCCTATGAGGTAGCTATTAGGCCTGTAATAGGAAGACGGCTTTTACCCAGTCTTTTGAATGCCTCATAAAAATCTCCTTGTATCGGTGAGACAGGTACTTTATCTCTGCTATCCCCTTCATCCTTACTGATCTTCAGCCGTGTGCAGGGAACCAGCTTCCGGAGTGGTTCAGCAAGGCGGACGTTCACCACCGTGCGTAGAGAGTCCGTTGCCGGTAGGACTTAGCAAGGTGTATTCTCCTTGGATTTCAGCACCAATGGTTTGTCAGTGTTTGTTACCTGGTACGTGACCGGATCACTCTGGTCTGCAAGTTTCAATCTCATCCAATGGATCCAAGATCTTCTTTCTAAAGTCTTAAAAGGCACTATTACAAAACCCAACACATCTGGGAGAATTTGCAATGGAATCTAATCAGTTGGAGTCCTCTGCAGTTGGGAAACAGCATAGGCAACTACTTAGTCCTAAAAAAGAAAAATACAAACGTAGTCCAGGTGATGAAGAACGCTATTGCCACTGGTTACTGCTCGCCAGTCGATTGGTTCCTTTGGATCCGCAATGTCAATAGATTTCCTTGGTGAGATCCCACCTTCCACTCCTTTGGGGCTGGCACGGGCCCTTTCACTTGGAGTTTAACTTCCTTCCAGCTCAACACCCAATCATCGTGGTGGAAGTTGTGGACTGGAAACTCCAAAAGTGGCATCTGGGCTAAGAGTCCTTGTTTCCTAAGAACTTCAAAATATCTGGACAGTTTATATACATGTTGTTTCAATACTTTGCCTCTGGTTGCCAGGTAGCAATGCATATGCTTCCTAGCATGAAAGCTACTCCAAACAACAATACATCTGATGGTATTCTAATATTCTTTCTAGGTTGGATCTAAGTAAACTCTTGACACTTCTGTTGTTGTAGCATTACTGCAGGGAAGGCGTTAACCCCCCCTTGTGAGGCGGTCCACTATGACCAATAAATATTGTACTCTCCCCCTTCTTGGTAATTTTGCAAAATCCACTTGAGTACATTGAAATGATCTTAAAGCTGGTGATCTCCACCCATCTGATCACCCATTTGATGTTTTCTGATAGCTTGTTTATTCGCCTCTTTTCACAAATTAAACAGTTGTCTATAATTTGCTAAAGGGTATATTCCAATATCACCACAGCATTTTAAAAGTTCATTTACAATAGCTTGAATTCCCCAATGATTTCACCCATAGTTTGCTGAATGTATGCATTATCCCAAATGCATGCTTGGAATCTGTTTATATTTCCTCCCAAGATGCATAGAGATTGATTTAGTGCATACACTTCACAGGTTTGAGCAGACCAATTTTGAGGCAAACCCCTTGCTTCCAGGATCTCTTAAGTGTGTCCATTTATAATAAAACTTGCTTGTTCTTGTTCCAGGGGGTGTACCTTCAAATCTGGTCTTATTTTTATTTATTATTTATTTATTTATTTATTTATTTTATTTTATTTTATTTTTATTTTATTTTGTAAATCAATTACTTTAGCACAATAATGTTTTAATCCAAACTGATCCATTAATCTAGTGTTGGCTAAGAACTGTGCTGGATTCAAATTGTGATCTGTAATTAAAATTAAGTCAGGCTGCTGCATTAAAATAGCTTCATAGTTTAGATGGGGTGCTCACAATAAGGGCTTCCCCAAAGGTCAATTTCCCACTTAATTGGACCAGTAGCAGCAACTGCTTGAATACATACTGGCCATCCCCTTATTACTGGGTCCATTATGTTTGACAGGAATGCCACGGGTTTCTTTTGTCCTGTCCAGTCCTGAGCCAACACCCTTTGTGCAAGTCCATATACTGTTTTTAAAAGAGATGGAAGGGCTTTTCCAAATTTGGTAAACTTAATATAGAAGCCTTGGTGAAAGCTTGTTTCAAATTTTCAAAGCTTCCTCTTTTGTGCCCCTCCCATTTCAAATTCCAAAGTCCAGAGTCAATTAAGTTTGCATGCAGGGGTTTGGTAAGATCAGTATTCCCATCAACCCAAACCTCAGTATTTCCTTAGTTCTTGCTTGATTTCAGGTAGAGGTTGAAATGCCACCTCTTCTATTCTATCAGGAGTGATGTTCTATTTCCTTCACTTAATTAAGTGTATTCTAATGCTTTGTTCACTTATTTTGATCTCAGTTAATAAAAAATACTACTTCTTTAGGTCCTAATATTAAATTCATCAAGAGCTCTCTGTGTAATACAAAAAGGAGTCACCCATCGCCACTAGTACTGACTTTCATCTTCTGCCATCAAATTGTACACTTACGCTTCCTTTCTTTGGATCGGGCACCCTTTCTTTGCCTTCCGAAGGTCCCACATGATCCCAAAAACAAATCCCAAATCTTTCTGTTTATCGGTTCCACCCTCTAACTCCCATTTCTGGCTTCCAAGTCAGAAAAGAAATCAAATCAAAGTAATTAATTTTTAAAACAATCACACACAAATCAAAGACTTTAAAGAGTCACAGAGAAAATCAAAAGACGTTTTAGGATATAAAAAAGGTTACTCTTGCAGTCCAAACAGGCTAGCTTCGGAAAGCTGTGCTTGCATTTGTCATGTCGTCTTCCGATAAACAATAAACTACTTCTGCCCCCAACCACCTTGAAGCAATTTCCTAGCCGGGAGCTTTTGAACCCCAGAAGGGAAAGGCTTTCCCTTCCTTCCCAACTTTCTTAACTTCCTATATTGTAAGGAGAATAGCTGCAAAAGTAAAACAATTTAAATGAAGTATTTTAGATCAATGCTCTGAAGCATATTTGCATCAAACTTTAGGGTCAATCTCTGCTTTAAATAAAATGCAAGTCAGATTCAGAAAATCTTTCAAAATCATTTCTTTTATATAGGTTTAATTAAATATTTGAAACCTCAAGAATTACCAGAAAAATAAAACCAAAATTGTTTTCAGAGCAGAAAAGAAAAGCTTTTATATGCAAATGGAACAGAGAGAGGGGGGGGGGGGGCTGCAGCCGATCCCCCACTTGGCCCTCCCTTCTCAAACAGATGAAGAGAAAAGGAAAAAAAAATTAAAAGCAAGCAGAGAAGCCATACTCCCTTAAACAAAATGTATTCCGAGTCAAAAACAGTGAAGCTACAAAGGCAGGTATCAGATAGCCACCCTTTACCCTGCCTTTCTCAGGCTGGTTCAGTAGAGAGAGAAAAAATGGTGAAAAGAACAAAAGCCCGCAGCCCACCCTTTTCCTGCTTTTCGCAAAGGAAGGTGGGGGTCCGGAATACAGGGAGAGGAAAAAAAATGGTTAAACTGCATAGGATTCTTATCTCCTTTCGCCTCTTCAGCATCTGTTCAACAACACACAGACATTCACAGGGCACTGCACTTTTATCACTCCTTATGAGCTTTGGGACATCTCACACACACACTCACGTTTGTGCTGCAATCAAACTGCTTGTGTACAACATTTCTTCATGCAGAAATCTAATTTCATGCAAACCAATAATTATTTCAAGGAGCTCCATTTTCTAAATATTTTTCATCCTCTTAGCAGGTTTGGAAATGGTTACATACATACACATACACATACATACCATTAAACATTTCCAGATCTGTGGAGGGAAGTTGTTTGTTTTAATTTTATTTCCTTGGGCAGCCTATAGCTTATTCTTAAAGCAGTGGGGGAACTCAGAGAGCAGTTAAATCATAATTATGATTGTGGGCCCAAACTACTCTCCGTTTCCCACATCTCCAAGTCAAGATGTTCAATTAATAGACATGTCATAATTAATTCAATTCTTATTCAATTCTACACACTATCATTATAAATGCACATCAACAAAACAAAATAATTTTCAACAGAAATCACATCAAAGCAATCAATTCAACTTGTTTTCCCCTTTAGACAGGCTTTACTTTTTTATTACCTGCTAAACCCCTGGGTGGGAAGAACAATAAAACAATTTCCTTTCCTTTCTTAGTTCCTTCAGAGCTTCTTAGCTCCCTTAAAAATGGTGATTTATCAGAATGCCTACAACACTGCGGCAGTTCCCTTCTGTTATCACACGTTTTTTAACTTCTCACTTTTCACTCTGTGTATTTTAACGTTTATCAAGTTCTCTACTACACAGTCCTTAACCAGGAGAATTAATATTTTCTCCAAGAGAAGTGATCAAGTTCCCTCTTCACCATTTAATTGGTGGGCTTCCTTTTAACAGAGACTAAAATTCCCTGATTTATACTTACCTGCAGGCTTGTTTTTCTTTTTGAACTTTTTTGTTGGGGTCTCTGTCTGATTGACCTTTGTGGGTCCTTGACTGGTCTGTTTCGCTGGTGGGTTTACGGCACCTCCTCACCGGAAGATTCCTTAGACTTTAATGGAGTCCTTGTAGCCGGCTTAATGGATGTTCCGCTTGGGAAGGAGCCGATCCCACCAGGGCAGCCGTCAGGGTAGATTATTGTTCCTTAGTCCCATCTGGGGTGCCAGAATTGTTATGGAATGAAGTGACCAAGCAACATTCCTGGGTCAGTCAGAGAGAGAGTTTATTTGCGCAAAACTCAAGCCATGTTTGCCAATCTTGGCTCTGAGTAACGTCTCCATGCTTGTATGACACTTATATACTTTCCTAAACAAAGGATTCTGCTAGCACAGCAACTTTCCATATATGGTTAACATACATTTGTTATTTTGACATTTCTTAATTACTAAGATTTTACCTCATCCTTGCCAAACAATCATTATTCTTCTGTAACTGGCTAAAGTACAAATTCTTCTTTTGATATTTGCTTCTTGTCCAGGTGCTATTCTCTGGCCTAATCACCCTTGACTATGTTTCATGAGGATGCTCCCTTTTCTTCTGACAAGTTAGGGGGTCACTTAGAGTATCAAGGGAGTTCATGCTGATGTTGTATTTTCTCTAGCTGGCGGTATTTCCTGCCTTCAGAATATAGTTGCTTTTAGAATATCTTTTAGAATATAGTGAATATAAAGTTATCCAGCGGTCATCTATCTGCTTCTACTTTACACTAGTCATTCCCGCCTTAAATTTTAGTTGAATTAGGGAATGCACAGATCTTAACAATTATTATTATTATTATTTTTACAGAAATCACATCAAATTTAATCAATTTAATTATCTGAATCTTCCCATTTAGACAGGCTTTTCTTTTTATTACCTGCTAAACCCCGGGTGGGAAGAACAGTAACAATTTTCTCCTCTATTCTTAGTTCTTTCAGAGATCTCTTGTTCTTTTAAGAATGGTAAATCACCAGAATCTTTATAATACTGCAGCATAAATCTTTTTTGGTCAGCCCCAATGTCTGAATCATCTTACTGTATGGTGGGGCTTCTCAACTTTCTATTATGGTAGCCATCAAATCAATGATTTCTTGAGGTTTTTCTGAGAATGGCCCATAATGCTGTTGCCAATTCAACAAGTCAATGGTTGTAAAAGGGACATATTGAAGTGCAGGAACATTTTGAGGCTGTCCCTGGGCATTCATTCCTGGTACAATTATTTCTCTAAGAGGGGCTATAGTTTCACCCCGGGCCTTTGTTTTACTTCTAGTATGGTTTGACACCGAATCTTCAGAGCTTGCTGAAGACCATGAGGCACTTCTCTTTATTTTCTTCTTTGATTGAGGTTTCATCAGGTTCTCTCTTTTTGGTGGTACAGGAACCGGTTCAGCTTTTATTGCATAAGGTTTTCTTTCTGTCCTCTCTTTTAGGTTTCATCAAACAGACTCTAGCAAACTCTGCCTGACTTTTGATTAATCAAGGTGGTCTCTCTTTTATGTTAGTCTTCCACTGATCAATATATGGATACTGGTCCCAATGTCCATCCCCTGTTATTTTCTGGTGGACTCTCAAAATGAGCCCTGGGTCCAAAGACCTTCCTCTGGCTACCTCACGCCGAAGGTAGACTACTTATTACAGCAAAATGTCCATAGTGTATCAGGGTCACATTGGGGTTCTCCATAATCTCTCAGGAATCCTACTTTGAAGTTGTCTAGCATGCATTGCAGGGGTGTCCATGAGACACCTCTTTTGCTACTACTACCACCCATTCTAAAGAAGCACTACGGCCGACTCGTACCTTTGAGAACTGCGACCATTTAACCAACCCACACAGTTTCCAACTATCTGGACTTTAGGCACGCCAACCTGTCCAGTCGAGGATGTTCCTTCCCCGCTTCCAATCCTACAGATTGGGTACAGTCCTATTCCATACTTGCCTGCATGTCTTTTGGTCCTGGACATCCACTCAGCAACCGGTCTGTCACCCTGAGGATCCTTGGCATGATTTCGAGTGCAGGCACTAGGACCACGCTGTGGCTGTAGATGTACCGAACCCTTCAACGGAGGGTTGGCCGGCCTGGTAGATCAGCCAGACCACAGCGAGGGCTGTGCCGGACTAAATCCGCCAGGAAAGTCAACGGCTCCTTCCTGTGAGTCCCTTCGTGGTAGTCGCCATGTATGTTATAGAAATCAAAACTCACAAGATTTCCATGGGTGATCAGAGAGGTTCATTGCGCAGATTCAGTGCAATATAAAAAGCAAAAACACTGAATGAAAAATAGAATCCTAGGGCAGCTTTTTATACATATTTTTAACATCTTATGATTGATTACAATGCTGACAGCCAACCGCAACAAACCCACCCCCCTATCTCCTTGTTACTAATTCCTACAAGCGTACTAACGTGTATTCCCGCTTTAAGAGGAACACAGGTGTTCTTGCAAACCTTATCTAAGTTCTGTGGTTATATCTGTGGTTACCTCTGCTTGGCTAAGTGTGATATTTTAATCCTGATAATGTTTCCTGAGCTTCACAGCTGAGAAAGGTTAGTTATTTCTGTGGTTTTACCTTTTGAACCCAATACTAAAGAAAGGGGCCCTTCAGAGATCATCTAGACTGACCCCGTTTTATATCAATTTTTTTATGTCCAATTTCATTATTCTATTTTACTCCTGGTTGCAAACGGGCTCTGTATAACTTTTTTGATAATAGCACAATATTGCATGATGACACACTCACATGCACACTTCTCAACTTCAGCCAGACTTCCTGTGCAGTCTTTAAATCAGCTACATTGATAAATTGTTCATCTTCTAAATTTAAGAAGATATAAGCCATTGCTTTATCATGCTACCTTTGATTTGCAGCTGCTAATGGTGCCTGGGGTGGATTAACAACAATAGCTCCTTAGCCTTCAGGAAACATTCCATCTTTGTAGCCCAAATTATATAGTTCTTCTGTCCCAATTGAGCCAGAGAGCTCTCCTTAAATTCAATAGCAGCCATCCGGCAAGCTTCCTCTGCCTTGTTTCTCCTTTTAAACACAGGCAGTCTCTCAGCTTAAATATAATTCTGTCTTGTATTGTGTGCTCTAGGCCCATAACCTGTCAGAGTTTATTGCAAAACCAAATCCAGAAAGCATACGCAGGTAACTGATTTAGCAGGATTCATTAACTTCTCTTTATACACAATATAACACATACAATACCAACAGCAGATTCTTCCAATGTGGTAGAGAAGAGAGATCAGTTTTTAGTTCAGAGTTCAGAGCAGACAAGACCAGACTTGTTTCAGTTCTCAGCACAGCACTCAGAGCTAAGCCACAGCCAGACTCCAAACTGTTTCAGCTCCCATTGGCTGACTTAGTTGCTATGCCTACTCATTGGCTGACCTTGTTACCATGTCTTCCCAGTCATGAATATTCTGACAAATTCTACTGATTCTATTATTATGTCCCACTAATTCTACCTATTCTATTATTATGTTGGAAGAAATATCCATCTGGTTCAGTTCCAAGTGGGGAGAAAGACACTGGAAACATGGAGGCTGATTGGAAAGATGGTTTATTGATGGACAAGACCACATGGCTTTGAGGTCCTGGGCAACTGACCACATGGAGTTGCGAGAGAGGGGTATTTATATCCTCTCTTGGGCCTTGCCCTTGAGCTTCCCGTTCCTGTGCAAGAAATGTATTCTATTGGTTGTTTTAAGGGTCACTGCTAACTTTGTAGGCTGTCTGAGTCTCAGGCTTGGTTGAAGCTTGCTGGGTGATACAGTGAAGGGGCTTGTTGTGCCATGTGGTGAGCTCTACTGCTAGATGGTAGAGGGCTACTCCTATTATGTCCTGAGGGGTCATGTCTTAATCCCATCACCCTGGAACTGAAGGTCTTTTGTCTTGTAGATACACTGGCCTAGTCCTGCTGGGGCTATTAAGAAAGGTGGGGGCTGCTTTCCAAGAGCATGTTTCTCCTTTAGGGAAATATAATATGGGCTTCTCTTCTGCACATGCTCCAAGATGGCAACTCCCGGTAGATCCTCCGAGGCTGAGTAAGGATTAAGGGGGCCCATGGATTCCTATGTGAGCCAAAATTCAGCTCCTGGCCCGGTCCCAGCTGGGCGGTAGTCAGGGCAGTCCGGCGATGGGTTTTTTGGCCTTGTTTGACATCTCGAGCCGGAATGGCTGGCAGAATTTGAGTTGGGCCGCAGAGCCGAGGAACGCGCTGGAGGACTGTGGAGGACTGTGTGGGCCTTCAAGGCTCTGACGGCACTAACGGAAGACTTGGAAGACTTGGAGTCGGGACTTTGGATTCTGGAGCCAAGGATGGTGGTGACTCTCGGCTCCTTTGTAGCAACAGTAGAGAGTGGTGGTGGGGGAGTTGGTGAGGGTGGCTTGTTGCAGCCTCGCCACCCCCTCCCCCTTACGAGCCTCCGGCTGCCTTTTTACAGCTATGGGCAGCTGGCTCGGCAGCTTTACAACGCCGGCAGGGGAGGTGGAGGAGGGGGGCGATGGTGGCTGTTGTGGCCTCGCCCCCTCACCTTTCCGTGACCCCTGCAGCAGTGAGGGCGGCAATGGAGGACGGTGCTTTCTTTACAACAATGGGCAGCCGATTCAACGGTCTTACAACACCGACAGGGGTGGTGGAGGGAACAGGGCGAGGGTGGCCTGTTGTGGCCTCGCCCCCCCCCCCCCGTGAGCCCCTGCCTGCCTGTAATGCTGCAGTGGTGAAGGCGGTATCCCCTCTCCTGGGCATCATCATGATTATATCCCCTCTATTTGACATCATCATTGTTGCATCCCTGACTCTGACTCTGACTATGTTTATTGAACCACCTTTACCATCTTACCATCTGTATCATCTGCCAGCGCATTGAGACCAACTTTACCCACTACGCTCTGTTCTGAGAAGAGGTCCCAGCCTGGGTGTGGGCTTCGAGGGAGCCGACTTATTGCTGCTGCCACTGGACAGGATTACATCCATTAATGCCAGTTGCCATGAGAGGGCAACTAGGTACTATCTCTCCGGGGGCAGCAGCCTGAGACTCCTCTTCACTGCTGTGAGAGGACAGTGAAGCCCGATGGACTTACTCACACCAGAAATGGGCGGCCTCTTTCTCTTGGACCTTTGCTTTTAAGATGTTTTATGAATCCTTGGCCTTATTTATTCTCTCAGCTGAATTGTGATGTATTTATTAGCCGATCTCTTAGCACTGCGAGATTCCCCCCTCTCGCAGGCCTGGCCCTCTTCGTTATCGAGGGCCTACCTTAATGACGGGCTTTGGGACCCCGAGAGGTGGCATGTGGCAAAGAGGGGGCTGAGGGTTTTTTTATATAAATTTTTATCTAAACTTTTAAGGGGTTCCGGGAGGGGGGTGGAGGGGATAGTGGGTAGGGGGGACAACCCACCAAGGGGAGGGTTGGGTCGAGCTGTAAAGAGTGGTGGGGGGAGTGTGGGACCCGGGGTCGTGGAGGGGATTAGAGCGGATCCGGATAGTATATTGAACATCGTTACTGTAGGTGGGAGAGGTAGATATGGCGGGAGCAGGGGGCCATATCGTGTCAGGGGAACACGTACCTGCTGTTTACGAGCAGTGGCGTGTTCCGGCCCCCAAGGCTCCTCCCGCTCCCTAGGTTGCACAGACCCTCAGGGCCCGGGCCTTCGGCTGATGTTGTGCAATGCCAGGTCTGCAGTAAATAAAGCCCCCCTCATCTGTGAGCTTGTTCAGGAGGGGGGTGCAGACCTGGCAGGTGTTATGGAGACCTGGTTGGGCCACGAGGGGGGGGGGTGCCCCTCGTTGAAATGTGCCCACCGGGTTTCCAAGCATTTCATCAGCCGAGGTCACAGGGGAGGGGCGGGGGGGGGGGGGGTTGCGGTTATTATTAGAGAAGGTCTGAAACCGAGGGAGGCCACTGTTCCTCAGACGGCCGGTTGTGAATCCCTCCTTGTGAAATGGGGTCATGGGGTTCAGATGGGTTTGCTGATCACGTACCTGGCTCCCTGCCACGTGGCAGCAGCCCTGCCCGAGCTTCTCGGCATCATCGCCGCGGTGGCGGTTGATACTCCCAGGCTTATGGTCATGGGGGATTTCAACCTGCCATCCGTGGGGGAGATGTCTGAGGTGGCTCGGGAGTTCATGGCTTCCATGACGGCTATGGACCTGACCCAGTTAATTCATGGCCCTACCCACACGGGGGGAAACACACTGGACCTGGTTTTTGTCTCTGGACAGTGGTTGAGAGATCTTGATATAGGGGACATAGTCATCGAACCCTTGTCATGGTCAGATCACTCTCTCCTTCGTTTTGACTTTCGAACCGCAATACCCCGCCGCAGGGAGGTGGAGCCGGTAAGATGGTTCCGCCCCAGGCGCCTGATGGAACCTGATAGGTTCCAGATGGAGCTTGGGCCATTCCCTGAGGCTCTGGCACACGCCTCGGCCGGAGACCTGGTGGCCGCCTGGGATAGGGCGGCCGCCGGAGCTCTGGATCGGGTCGTGCCTTTGCGGCCTCTGACCCGGCGTCGATCTCACTTGGCTCCTTGGTTCACTGAGGAGCTGAGGGAGTTGAAGCGCCGGAAAAGACGCCTAGAGAGTAGTTGGAGGGCCAGTCTTGCTGAATCTGACCGGACACTGGTGAGATCCCATATTAGGACTTACCTAGTGGCGATAAAAGCAGCAAAATGTAGCTATTTTGCTGCTCTTATTGCGTCATCAGATAATCGCCCGGCTGCCCTGTTTAGGGTGACCCGCTCCCTGCTCCACCAGGAAGCGCGGGAGGACCCCTTGGAGGGTAGAGCCGAGGATTTTGTTCAATATCTGCATGACAAAATCACTCAGATTCGGGAAGATTTGGACTCCGACTGGGTGGTCTCGGGGGAAGGGACCAGGGCAGGTCTTGAGAATTTTATCTGGACTGAGTTTGATCCTGTGACCCCTGAGGATGTGGACAGGATACTGGGTGGACTGAACGCGACCACGTGTTTATTGGACCCGTGTCCTTCCTGGTTAGTGCTGGCTTCCCGGGAAGTGACACGAGGCTGGCTCCAGGGGATTATAAAGGCTTCATTGGGGGAGGGTGTCTTTCCTGCTGCCTTGAAAGAGGCGGTAGTGAGGCCTCTCCTCAAGAAGCCTTCCCTGGACCCGGCAATGTTGGTAAATTATCGTCCGGTCTCCAACCTTCGCTTTGTGGCGAAGGTTGTTGAGAGCGTGGTTGCGAAACAGTTTCCCCAGCACCTGGATGAAGCGACGTATCTAGATCCGTTCCAGTCGGGTTTCAGGCCCGGGTACAGCACGGAAACGGCATTGGTCGCGTTGGTTGATGATCTCTGGAGGGCTCGGGACAGGGGGTGCTCCTCTGTCCTGGTCCTGTTAGACCTCTCAGCGGCTTTTGATACCATCAACCATGGTATCATGCTGCACCGGTTGGTAGAGATGGGGGTGGGAGGCACTGTGTTGCGGTGGTTCTCCTCCTATCTCTCCGACCGGTCGCAGTCTGTGTTGGCAGGGGGGCAGAGGTCGACCCCGAGGCCCCTTATATGTGGGGTGCCACAAGGATTGGTCCTCTCGCCCCTCCTGTTCAACATTTATATGAAGCCGCTGGGTGAGATCATCCGTGGTTTTGGGGTGAAGTACCATCAGTACGCTGATGACACTCAGCTGTACATCTCCACCCCAGATCACCCCAACGATGCCCTTGAAGTGATGTCCCGGTGCCTGGAGGCCGTGCGGATCTGGATGGGGAGGAACAGGCTCAGGCTCAACCCATCCAAGACCGAGTGGCTGTGGTTTCCGACGTCCCGATATAGTCAGTTGGCGCCATCACTGACTATTGGGGGCGAATCACTGGCCCCCACAGAGAGGGTTCGTAACTTGGGCGTCCTCCTGGATTCACGGCTGTCCTTGGAAGGGCATCTGACAGCCGTGGCCAGGAGGATTTTCTATCAGGTTCGCCTGATCCGCCAGTTACGTCCCTTTCTGGATCGGGACTCCTTGCTCACAGTCACTCACGCCCTTGTCACTTCCCGTCTAGACTACTGTAATGCTCTCTACATGGGGCTCCCCTTGAGGAGCACCCAGAGGCTCCAACTGGCGCAGAGTGCGGCCGCGCGGGTGGTGATGGGAGCGACATGGCGTTCCCATGTGACACCTCTCCTGCGCGAGCTGCACTGGCTCCCGGTGGTCTTCCGGGTGCGCTTCAAGGTCCTGGTTACTACCTTTAAAGCGCTCCATGGCTTAGGACCTGGGTACTTGCAGGACCGCCTACTACCACCAATAGCCTCCCACCGGCCAGTACGCTCTCATAGAGAGGGGCTCCTCCGGGTGCCGTCAGCCAAACAATGTCGGCTGGCAGCCCCCAGGGGGAGAGCTTTCTCTGTGGGGGCACCTACTATCTGGAATGAGCTCCCCCCAGAGATACGGAGGATCCCGGATCTGCCCACCTTCCGCCGCACTCTTAAGACTTTTCTATTTTGCCAGGCGGGCCTGGCCTAACCACTCCCCGTTTTTAGTGTCAAATTTAAAAAAATTTTAAATTATATTAGGGTGTTTTAATTCTGTCCAGGCCAAATTCATTTAATTTGTTTTTAGTTGATTTTTAAATTTTGTATGTATGTATTTTTATTGTTGGCTGTACACCGCCCTGAGTCCTTCGGGAGTAGGGCGGTATATAAATCTAATAAATCTAAATCTAATCTAATCTATAATATTCTGCTTTTTTTAATATTTCCCAAAATATTTCATTCTTCTAGGAGAGGGGTGGGTGCTAACTTTCTACAACCCCCCTTTTTACCATAATATGTGTGGGTAGCACACACATTTTATTGGCAAAACATTAAAAATTGATCAGACTGTATATGCAAAGGGGAAGGCACTGATAGAGGCAGCAGAGAAGGATTCCTTCAGTGGCTCCCAAAAGGAGAGCTTTTAACCATGAAGGTCTACCAGCCAGGGGAAAAGTTCTGGAAAGAAATTTACAGTATCCAATTTTCTATGCCAATTCTTTTCAGATGTTTGATGTCACTTTTTGTGAGCTTCCAGTTAGGTTTGCCCCAAAATTCTTCACAGCCATGGTTTTGCCTGCATGAGCTGCACTGGCTCCCGGTGGTCTTCCAGGTGCAATTCAAGGTGCTGGTTACCATCTTCAAAGCACTCCATGGCTTAGGACCTGGATACCTAAGGGATCGCCTTCTGCCACCAATGGCCTCCCACCGACCAACACGCTCCCACAGAGAGGGACTGCTCAGGGTGCCGTCGGTCAAACAATGTCAACTGGCGACCCCCAGGGGGAGAGCCTTCTGTGGGGGCACCCGCCCTCTGGAATGAACTGCCCCTGGAGATACATATGATTCCCAACCTGCATACCTTTCGCCATGCCCTTAAGACCTTACTATTCCAACAGGCTGGGCTGGCTTAATAAGAAATTGGATTGGGTGTTTTAATTTTTGGGTTTTTAATTCTGGGGCCAAATTATTTAATTTGTTTTTAAACTGCTTTTAAATTTTGTATTTTATGTTGTTTTATTGTGGTTGTACACCGCCCTGAGTCCTTCGGGAGAAGGGCGGTATAAAATTTTTAATAATAATAATAATAATAATAATAATAATAAGAAGAAGAAGAAGAAGAAGAAGAAGAAGAAGAAGAAGAAGAAGAAGAAGAAGAAGAAGAAGAAGAAGAAGAAGAAGAAGAAGAAGAAGAAGAAGAAGATAAAAAAACCTACAGGCTGCCCATTTCCAAGGGTTGGTTCCTGAGCCTGCCCTAGCTCTTACTTTAATGCATCCAGGATTTTTGAGGCCAAATTGAGGTTAGCCATTGTGCAATCCAGGCTATTAATATTTTTCAAATATCAGGACTCCTACTGATGAAAGCACCAGTGCAACATATCCTGCTTTACTGGGCAACTCGGCAGCATCGTTTGTAAGTCACAACCAGGGCTCGGGGTTTGGAGATCTCTTTTCTGCTACTTCTTCAGTGAGGGACTTGTGTGAGGGGCATGCCTCTCCCCCATGGAATTGGCAGGGAGATATGACTGTTGGGGCCTTAGTGCCACAGAGCAAAAGCCAACCTAGAAGAAGCTTTGCGTGGAGGTAGGTGAAGGGGATAACTTCAGTCTGATTCTGTATGGGGTGTGTCTCTGTGTCCGTGTGTGCAGCTACTTTCTACAAGACAGGCAATACAAACACGCTGGACAAATTTCCCTCCCATCAGACAGAAATCCAAGGTGTTCAGAACTTTCTGTGCCAACCACTCCCAAATGCAATTCCTCCAGGAATCCACTTAACTGATTACAACATAAATGAGGCAAGAAAGAAAACCTTACAATGAATTTCCACTCTCCTCCATAGTCTTTTCAGCTGTTTTCTGGGGATTGAAAAGAGTATTTAGTGTACTTGTCCATCTCAGGGATTTGACCGGAAGCATTGTGGCGAGACAGTCGGGGAATTAGCGGGCTCTGACAAGCTCTGTGAAAACCTGGACTGACAAGCCGCTGCCGAGGGGTCTTCGAACTGGAACCATCTGGTAGGGACAGGGAAGAAGGAGAGGGACCTCGGAAGACCAAGAGGAACAGGCAAGTTCCTCAAAGGTCAGAGGAAACTCTCTCCGACTCGGCAGCAGGGGCAGTGGCCATTGTGGCTGCCAAGAAGCTGGGGCAACTGGAGTAAGAATTGAGCAGGAGCAGTGACCTGAACAGAGTTTTGAGCCGGGTGAGTGACAGCCAACTCATAGGCAAAAAAAAAAAGAAAGAAAAGAAAGAAAAAAAGAAAAGAAAAGAAAAGAAAAGAAAAGAAAAGAAAAGAAAAGAAAAGAAAAGAAAAGAAAAGAAAAGAAAAGAAAAGAAAAAGACTTAATTTTGAAAGAGCCCCAGCAGAATAACAGTGGCTAATGGGCATGGGGGAAAGGAAGGAAGAAGATTAAAAAGGAAATTTAAATTGACAAAACTCGAAAAGAAAATTGACTTTTGGATAAAAATATTTGGAGAACTCTAAAAATTAGAAGAAATAAAACCCCATAACTGGGTAAAGGATTGGAAAGAAAGTAAGCAGATCCTTTTTTGAATGTTGGAGAAAAACTAAAGAGAAATTGGAAATTAAGCCCTGTAATAGAAGTTTTGTACCAAAAAAAAAAAAAAAAGAGGAGGAGAACGGACTGTGTAATTTGGATTGGACTTTAAAACTGATTTGGCATAAATAAAAGTAAAAAGAAGAAAAGAAAAAAAATTAGCAAAGACTGTTAACGTGGATTGCAAACAAAATGGATATTTTTTCAGGCTGCTGATTGGAATTGTGGATTGTAGAGAGACATCTACAGGAGAAATAAGATCATTACAACACTGAACTTTTGCTTTGTAAAAAACCTCGAACTTTGATGGTGATAACAGCCGTGATAATAGCCATGAGAACTTCTAAGGAGGATTTGTTTGTCTGTAAGCAGCTTGACTTTTATTATTAAAAAAAGAGGAATACAATGAAACTTTTAATTGGAACAATATTAATCCGGAAAGAATAAAATGGCACAGGAAATTAGAGAAATGATGAAAATGATGTATTTGTCACTGAAAACAGAAGTAAGGGAAATAATTACAATATGGCATGGAGAACCGAAACCTGATGATCCAAAAATTGTGTTAGCGTATACTCAAGCTGACAAGGAAATAACGAATGAGAAGCAAGACACAGAGGTTGAAAATAAAGAAGAAGACAAAGAAAACGAGATTGACTATGGAAAACTAAATGATTATGTGGGTAGTAACAATAAAAAGGAGAATTTTAAAGATTACATTGGGATTAACAATGGAAAAAATAGAAAAGGTGGAAAGAGACAAAGAGGGAAAAAAGAGTGGAATAGAAAGAATATAAAAAACTTAAATGATTACACTGGGATTAACAGTGGAAAGACAGAAAAGAGGGAGAAGGGATGGAAAACAACAGGAAATACAGGGCAAAATGGAAGAGTCCGTGACTTCGAGATACAAAATGATTACACTGGGATTAACAGTGGAAAAATAAGAAAAAGGGAAAAGAGATGGAAAATAATGGGAAATACAGGGCAAAACAGGAGAGTTCAGGATTTTAAAACACAAAAGAAAAGAAGAGGAAAGAAAAAGAAAAAATAGAAATAGAAAGGGAGAAAGAAATGAAAGAGGAGTATGTTACATATAATTAGAATTGAAATATGAATTGATGAATTGAAATAATTTTTATAAATATGTAATAGTTGGAATATTTTTAACTAAAATTATGGAAATTGTAACAATTGGAATATTCTTAATTGCATTGTTGGAATTTATATAATGATAAGTTTTAGAAATATGAATAAGTTTAATAAATTAGAGGATAATAGCTAGAATATCTTCAAATTTAATTAGGGAAATTGTAAAAATTGGAATATTTTTAATTGCATATTTGGAACCTAATCAAAAAAGGAAAAATTGAAATGATATTGTATTATGAACTAATTAGATTGTGGTGAAAGCAGAAATGATTAAGATGTTGTTTGAAGAGGTATACCTGTAAATACATATGTTTGATAAAATAATTGAAAATTAGAGATAAGATTCAAGGAATTATATGGTAGAAAGTTATTTGGTTTATTATTATTATATAAAGAGAAAAGATGGCTATATAATTAACTGATTTTTTATTAAGATGTTGGATTGTATTATTTGGAATAAGATTTAAGGAAATGTATGGTATAAAACAATTGGGTTTATTATTTTTATAAGAAATAAATGATTGTAACATCACATACTTAATTGATTTGTATTAAGATGTTGGATATTGAAACAGCTGACAATGGAAAACATCAGTGATTCTATTAAAGGAATATAAGGGAATACTAGGAATTATATTTGTGAGATTTTAAATTTAAGGGGTTTAATATAGAGATGAAGGGAAAAAATGAATTTGGTTAAGATTAGAGGTTAGGATGAATGGTAATATTGGTTTAAAAAAAATAGAGAGAATAAATATTATGGCAAAAAGGGACTATATAAATTGTAAATTTAGTTGAAATGACTAAAAACTGTTTAAATTTGTGAACCGGCAAATACTCTGTTCAGAAAAAATACATTGTGTGTTTGTTTGTTTTTTTGTGTAAAAAATAAAAAAAAATTTACTAAAAAAATACTTGTCCATCTCAGGGTCCTCTCTTTCAAATCTGTTAGGCTTGGCTTGGTGGTAAATCTGGTCAGTCAGGTTTGGAAGGTCTGCTCCACTCTGGTTGCTGTAATGACTTTCTAGTGGATGGTTGGATCCAAACCCAATTTCCTGGCTCAAATGGATGGTGGGTCTCCTCTGGAGGCAGCATCTGGGTCAGTGTGATCTGGAGGATAAGAGATGGAGAGGTGGAGTGGGGGTGGGTAGTTAGCTTGCAGGCAGAGTTTGAGGGGGGGGGAACCATCAGTACTTCAGTTATTAAACAGTTAACAAAATGGAGACACCACAGATGAGAAAAGGAAGCTGGATTCACATGCTTTGAGAAAAAGATGGACAGATAAAACCATTTAAACACATACAGTACATGCAAAAATGAAACTTTTCTGTAGATGAACTTAAAACATTCCCTCATAACCTTTGGCTGTTCTTAAAGGTACAGAGAGGGAAGGAGAAAAAAATAAATAAAATGAACAGTTCTCTTTACTCTGTTCTTGTTGGCCATACAAACTCAGGGTAAAGGTGCTCTCTCTCTCTCTCCTCATTGCTTCAACTCTTTAAAAAAAAAACAATTTTAAAATCCTTGTCTCTCCAAATTTCATATTTTCCAATTGTAAAATGATAAACCTCCAATTTAAGTTGTCAAAAGCTTTTTGAGCATCCAAGATTAATGTGGCTTGTTTACCAGGATGGGCTTCATAGTATTCTAATGCGTTTATTATTGTTCTCATATTATTTTTTCTTTGTCTTCTTGGTAAGAATAGATTTTGATCTGGGTGGATATATTCATTTAACACTTTTTTGAATCTTTCCGAAATTATAGATGCAAATATTTTGTAATCTGCGTTCAGTAATGAGATGGGTCTGTAATTTTTGTTATTGATCTGAATTTTCTTTTGGAATGAGAGTGATAAGTGCTTCTGTCCAGGAGTTGGGTATTTTAGCTTCCATGAGTGCTTCATTAAATATTTTCAACAATAATTCATCTAATGGTTCCTGTATAGTCTTGTATAGCTCCACCGGAAGTCCATCTGTGCCTGGTGTTTAATTGTTTTTTTGCTTCTTTCTCACCTCCATTAATTCCATCATAGTAATTGTTCCATTTAGTATCTCTCTTTTTGTCTCCTCTAATTTGGTTAGGTTCATCCTATCTAAATATTGTTTAATGTCCTCTTCCGGTATACTTTCTTGGGTGTGTGTGTGTGTGTGTGTGTGTGTGTATATATATATAAATTTTTACAAACATTTCCCCTTCCCCCTCCCTCCTCCCCTTCCAACCCTCCCCTCCCCAGCCCCCACCCCCACCCAGAGCAAAATACAGGGTATAACATTTAACAATCATAAGCTAACATAAGCTAACTATCTATAGCTTCCTAACCCCCTCTTGGACTTTTAACTCCCCTTTTACTAAACTAAATTTTTGTACTTTATACCATCTCTTTCTTCATTCATAAGCTATTTATGAATCTATCTGTTGAAGACCTGAGCATGCGCAAGATGGCGGCTCCCTGAGTTTCGGCCAATGATTGGTGGGCGAAAATGATGACTTTTCAGCATTGGGGGGGGTCATATTTTCCATCTCTGACAGCCCCCCCCCAACACGCCGAGCTTTTGCCGACCAGAATGAGCTGTTCCTGGATCGGAACAGGCTCACGGACGAGCCATGATGGCTCCAGACGATCTGAGGCTGTGAATCGGCTTTTCTTTGGAGATTGCATCATCTGAGCGCCGTTCTGGAGGGTGGCTGTGGCCTCGGAAACAGCGCATCAGCTATGGAATGCTGTGATCGATCTGCGCTGTGTGGTGCTGTCCCGATTCCATCGAAGCCACATCCAGCGATCCGGATCCATGGGGAGTGGTTTGGCCCCCCCGGGGGATCAGCTGGGAGAGGCTTCAGGGACGGCGTTTAACTGGGCCCTTGTGTATGGTGGCCGCCCCTCCGCTGAAGATATCTGGGACTGCTGGCAGCTGGGACTGCTGCCCAGCAAATTTTCTTGCTGGGATTTTTACAGTCCCTCAATGGGTATGTGGCCCTTGAGAACTGGGCAATTAATTTTGCCTGTATGGTCCAGAACAGGTTCAGGGTGAGTGAAGTGGGAAGATTGGGGTTGGGAGCAGACGGAGGGGGAGTAGGAAATGTCCATCTGTCCTCTCCCCTGGGGTCCCCCTCCCCCTCCTCATTATTGAGGTCCTCCTCTGATACTACCGGCCCATGTTTCGGCCCTATCCATTTGTTATCTTCAGCTGTTTATGGACTTTTGACATCATCCTCTTTATCATGCCACCTGTGATCCCTGTGCTCTCCTTATTGACGATCTTGCCATATTCCCCCTCCTATTTGTCGTCATCGTCAGACTTGGAATGTTTGTGGGAGATGGTGGGCCTCAGACTGGGAGACTGAGAGTCTTGGAAGATTACTGCTGCTTCGCTACCCTGGTACTGAACTATGACTCTGCTGGCGGCTTCCCGCCAGCCATCGTGAGAGGATGGTTGCAGTGGATTTATTCATAGCAGACCTTTGCCTGTTCTGCAGAAAAGACTCTTGACTCTTCATCGCTGTGAGGGAGCGATGGTTTTTCTTGTCCCGTGTTCCATCTTCTGATTACATTGTATGTGCCCCTTCTCTTCTTCTTTATTTACCATCTTGGGTGCTGCGTCATTTTTGCCTACCTCATATGTTTTAATTTGGCCTATACATTGGTGGACCTTCTTGCTCTGTGAGATGCCCCCCTCTCGCAGACTTGGCCTTCTGCTTTATCTAAGGCCTACCTCAAGGACGGGTTTTGGGACCCCGAGAGGTGGTATGTCTCTAAGCATCGTCTGAGGGGTTTTTAAACTAGGGTTTTACATCAAATTTTAAGGGGATTGTGGAGGTGGGTGGTGAAAGATGAGCCGGGGGCAGCTCCTTCCGATCAGAAATTAGGCCCGTTGGGTGGCTGTGGGGGGAGGGGGGAGGGGGAGGGAATGTAGAGGTTCGTTGGTGAGAGGGTCTTCCAATCCCTGTGATGGTTGGGAGGGGCAGAGGTGTTGGGAGGAGGAGGCTTGGAGAGCCCCACCGCTTTGTTCAGGTGGTGCGGCTCTCCAGCCCCCTTTACCCATCCTGTTCCCTCAGTGGGGATGGAGTGCAGTCCCCTGGACTCCAGCTGTTGTACCTGAATTGCCAGGTCCGTAGTGAACAAGGCCCTCCTCGTCCGGGATTTAATTGACGAGGAGGATGCGGACCTGGCTTGCATCACCGAAACCTGGCTTGGGACGGAGGGAGGTGTCCCCCTCTCTGATTTATGTCCCCCAGGTTTTCAGGTACTCCATCAGCCACGACTCCAGGGGAGGGGCAGGGTAGTGGCGGTAGTGATTAAGGAAAGTCTCAGTCCTAGGGAGGTCACCGTCCCTCAGATAGGCAGGTGTGAATCTCTCCTTTTGAAGTGGGATCCTGTAGTTCAGTTGGGTCTGTTGGTTACGTACCTATCACCCAGCTGCGTAGCCTCAGCCCTGCCCGCACTACTAGATGTCTTGGCCGAGCTGGCGGTGGAACTCCCCAACCTTTTGGTTGTCAGAGATTTCAACCTGCCCTTGGCTGGGGAGACATCTGAGTTGGTGCGGGAGTTCATGGCCTCCATGGCGGCCATGGACCTAACTCAGATTGTGCAGGCCCCAACTCATAAAGGAGGACACACACTCGACCTGATTTTTCTCTCTGGGCAGTGGATAAATGATCAGGGGGAGGGGTCTTTATCCATTAACCTCCTGTCATGGACCGATCATTCCCTCCTTAGGCTAGACTTTCCTATCACCTTACCCCGTCGCTGGGTTGCGGAACCGGTGAGTTGGTTCCGCCCCAGGCGCCAGATGGAACCCGAAAGGTTCCTGATGGAGCTTGGGTCATTTCCCGCCTCCTTAAACCACAATTCCTCTGAGGCCCTAGTGGCGGCCTGGGAGCAGGCTGCGGTAGGGGCCCTGGATCGAATCGCGCCTATGCGGCCTCTGATCCGGCGCAGATCCCAGGTGGCTCCATGGTTCACCATGGAGCTCAGGGAAATGAAGCGTCAGAAAAGACGCTTCATTTGGTTGGAGGTCCTCCTGATCTGAATCCGACCGAACACAGTTAAGAACCTATATTAGGTCTTACCTTGTGGCGATGGAAGCAGCAAAACATCAATATTTCACTGCTCTCATCGCATCTGCAGAAAACCGCCCAGCCACCCTGTTTAGGGTAACCCGCTCCCTCCTGAATCAGGGAGCGAGGGATGACCCCTTGCAGGGTTGAGCTGAGGATTTTGCACAGTTTCTGCAAGATAAAATCGCTCGAATTCAGACTGAGTTGGACTCCGACTGGGCAGAATCCACTGAGGAAACCGGGGCTAGTCTTGGTGAAGTCTTCTGGGCTGAGTTTGAACCTGTTTCGTTGGATGAAGTGGACAGGATTATGGGTCGGCTGGGGGCCTCCACATGTGTTTTGGACCCGTGTCCCTCCTGGTTTGTCTCTGCAGCCAGAGAGGTGACTGGAGACTGGATCCAGGCACTTGTTAACACCTCGCTGAGGGAGGGTTTTGTCCCCGCCTTACTAATTTCGTTCAGACAACTCTAGCGTGACAGAAGCAGTGGTACGACCTCTCCTTAAGAAGCCTAACCTGGATCCGGACTCACTTAATAACTACCGTCCTGTCTCCAACCTTCGCTTCTTAGCAAAGGTTGTTGAGACCGTGGTGGCACAGCAATTCCCTCATTTCCTGGAGGAAATGGACTACCTTGATCCCTACCAATCTGGCTTCAGGTGCGGTCACAGCACGGAAACGGCATTGGTCGCCCTAGTGAATGATCTCTGGCGGGCCCGTGATGGGGGTTGTTCCTCCATCCTGGTCCTTCTTGACCTGTCAGCAGCTTTCGATACCATCGACCATGGTATCTTACTGCAGTGACTCAGGGGGTTGGGGATAGGAGGCACTGTGTTGCAGTGGTTCTCCTCCTACCTCTCGGACCGCTCACAGTTTGTATCAGCGGGGGGTCAGAGATCCTCCCGGAGGCCTCTCACCTGTGGGGTGCCTCAGGGATCGGTTCTCTCCCCCCTGCTCTTTAACATCTACATGAAGCTGCTGGGTGAGATCATTCGTGGCTTTGGGGTGAGGTATCACCAATACGTGGATGATACCCAGCTTTACATCTCTACCCCGGGCCACCCTGGGGATGCCCTTTCCGTGATGTCCCACTGCCTGGAGGCGGTGCGGATTTGGATGGGTAAGAACAGGCTCAGACTGAACCCTTCCAAGACTGAGTGGCTGTGGGTGCCGGCATCTTGGGATCTAGAGATACCATCGCTAGTGATCGGTGGGGAGACTCTTACCCCATCTGATAGGGTTCGCAATCTGGGTGTCCTCCTGGATTCTCGGCTATCCTTGAATGACCGTCTGACGGCTGTAACCAGGGGGGCCTTCGCACAAGTACGCCTTGTACGCCAGTTGTGCCCTTTCCTAGACCGAGATGCCCTCGCCACGGTCACTCATGCCCTCGTTACTTCTCGGTTGGATTACTGTAACACCCTCTACATGGGGCTGCCCTTGGGATGCATCCGGAGACTCCAGTTAGTTCAGAACGCCGCTGCGTGGGTAGTTACGGGGGTTCCTCATTACTCCCGTGTTACACCTCTCCTGCGCGGGCTGCACTGGCTACCGGTTGCTCTCAGGGTCCGTTTCAAGTTGCTGGTGCTTACCTATAAAGCCCTACATGGCTTAGGCCCGGGGTACTTACAGGACCATCTCTTGCCTTCCTCCCATCGTCCGGTGCGCTCCCACAGAGAGGGCCTCCTCCGGGTGCCGTCAGCCAAACGATGTCGGCTGGTGGCCCCCAGGGGGAGGGCTTTCTCTGTCAGAGCCCCGACCCTCTGGAATAGCTTGCCCACCAACCTCAGGACGGCCCCCGACATCCTCTCCTTTCACCGCGGACTAAAGACGTGGCTGTTCCAACAATAATCTGATCGAGTGGTTGTATTGTTTTACAATTTTTAGAATGGTTTTAATGGGGATTTTAATTTATTTTAATTTGTTTTACTGTGATTTGTATTGATGATTGTTGTATGTAAGCCGCCCTGAGTCCTCAGGGAGAATGGCAGCATATAAATCACAATAATAAATAAATAAATAAATAAATAAATAAATAAATAAATAAATAAATAAATAAATTTGAAATTTTTTAGACCGATATTTGCCTTGAATATAATCAATCCATCTTCTCCACTCCATCATATATTTCTCATTTGAATGGTCCTTTAAATATGCTGAAATTTTCGCCATCTCTGCTAAATTTACTACTTTTAATGTCCATTCTTGAATGATAGGTAAGTCTTCCTTCTTCCAGTACTACACCACCAAGAGTCTTGCTGCAGTTATTAAATTGAAGATCAAATTAGTCTCTATAGCCGTACAATCTTTTATGATACCTAACAAAAACAACTGTGGAGTAAACTTTATCCTTTTTTAAAGAATATTTTGAATAATCCACCATATTTTTATCCAAAATGCTTTAACTTTTTTACAAGTCCACCAAACATGAAAATAGGTTGCATCAGTACAATCACATCTCCAACATTTGGATTGTAAGTTCGGGTACATACAAGCTAATTTTTTGGGATCCAAATGCCATCTATAAAACATTTTGTAAAAATTTTCTCTCAAGTTTTGAGCTTGTGTAAATTTTACATTTCTTACCCAGATCATTTCCCAAGTTTCCATCGTTATTGGTTCCTCAAAGTTTTGTGCCCATTTTATCATACAATCTTTAACTAACTCTGTCTCTGAATCTATTTCTATCAATATATTATACAACCTTTTTATGCGCATTGGACTCTGGTCTCTAATTTGTTTTATCAAATTTTCTTCGCTTTGTGTAATACCAGTTTTCTGATCTTTTTTCCATCTATTCTGCAACTGTACATACTGAAACCAGGTTTGAATTACTCTTTCCTTTCTTAATACATTCAAAGGCTTTAACTGTAGTACATTTCTTTCTGTAATCAAAAGTTCTTTATAAGTAATTACATCCTGCCTTTGTTCTATACTTATATTTTCTATCACGTGTCTGGGTACTACCCACATGGGTATCTTATCGTTCAATTTGTATTGATATTTTTTCCAGACACGCAAAAGAGCATTCCTTAATATGTGGCTTTTAAAAGTCCTGTCCACCTTCTTCTCATAAACTAAATAAGCATGCCATCCATATATCAAGTCATACCCCTCAATGTTCAATATTCTTTCTTCTGTTAGGTTGATCCAGTCACTGATTGCTGCTAGAACAGCTGCTTCATAATACAGTTTTAGATTGGGCAATTTCAAACCACCTCTGTCACGTATATCCTGCATTATTTTTAATTTAACTCTCGGTCTCTTCCCTGCCCAAACAAAGTTGTTAATACCTTTCTGCCAATCCTCCAAATTTGCATCTTTTTTAAGTATTGGTATCATTTGAAAAAGGAGTAGAAACTTAGGCAAAACATTCATTTTAACTACAGCAATTCTTCCCAGCAAAGACAATTGTAGTTTTTTCCATTTATCCATCTCTATCTGTATTTTATGCCATAACAATTCATAGTTATACTTATATAATTTCCCATTTGATGTTGTAATATGAACTCCTAAATACTTAACCTTTTTCACTATCTCGCATCCTGTTACTCTTTCCAATTCTTCTTTTTGATTTGTAGTCATATTTTTAGTTAACATCTTTGTTTTCCTTATATTTATTTTAAACCCTGATGTTTGACCATATTGTTTAATTATATCCATTAAACCTGTAGCTGAATTTACTGGTTGAGTTAAAGTCACAACCAAGTCATCTGCGAATGCTCATACTTTATAGTCATATTGCCTAATCTGAATACCCTGTATATTGTCTGAATCCCGTATCTTATTCAGCAATACTTCCAGAGTTAAAATGAACAATAGTGGAGACAAGGGACACCCTTGTCTTGTTCCTTTTTCAATTTTAAAAGTTTCTGTTAGACTACCATTAACAATTATTTGTGCTGTTTGCCTTAATTGATTGTATAAACTGCTCTCCCAGCTGCATTTTCTGTGCTACCTTCACTAAAAACTGCCAATTCAATCGATCAAACGCTTTTTCTGCATCCAAAAAAAAAAAATAAGCACTGCAGGGACTTGGTTATTCTTCCCCAAATATTCCAGTATATTAACAATTAGTCTTACATTGCTTTTCATTTGTCTCCCTTGTATAAAGCCAGTTTGATCATTATGAATCACTTGTTGCATAAGTGACATCAATCTATTTGCTAAAATTTTCGCAAAAATCTTATAATCTACATTAAGCAATGATATAGGTCTATAATTTTTAGGCTGGCTATGATCTTGATCTTCTTTCAGAATCAGGGAAATAAAAGCTGTTCTCCAAGATGGTGGTACCTCTCCTCCCCGTTGTATTTTAGTAAATAATTCTTTAAGAGGTTCTACCATTTCTAATTGAAGATTTTTATAATACACTGCTGTCAATCCATCTGTACCGGGAGCCTTTCCGCTTTTCAACTGTTTAATTGCCAGGAGAATTTCCTCAGTAGTTATCAATAAATTCAGTCTTTCCCTTTGCTCATCAGTAATTATAGGAATCTTCTCCTTCTGCAAGTATCTATCTATATCAATACCTTGCATTTTATCACCAGCATACAACTTTGTGTAAAAATCTAAAAAAGCTTTTTTAATCATATTCTGTTGATATACCTCTTTACCTTTATACTCTATTTTTTCTATTGTGCGAGATTTTTGTTTTTTCCTTAACATATATGCTAACCACCTGCCTGGTTTGTTTGCATTACAAAAAAATATTATGTTTAGCATATTGCAAATTCGTTGCAACTTGATCTGACATCAACATATTAAACTGTCCTTGCAGTATTGTAATGGCTTCTTTTATACTCGTATCATCTGATTTACCTATTAACGCCTGTTCTTTCTTTTTTATTTCCTCTTCCAATTCCCTCCGTTTTTTCCCTGTCTACGTCTATATACATTATTCAAATTTATTAAAACTCCTCTCATATATGCTTTACTTGCATCTCAAACCATTTCCACAGGTGTACCTGTCAGAGCTTTCGATTTCATCCTCGAAATAAATTAATGAATATTCAGATCAAAAAATTATTTCATTAACTTTTTACATTCTATCACATTTGCCTCATATCAAAATAAGTTTTCATTTAATCTCCATGACCTCCTAGACCCCTCTCCAGGTTCCAGTTCCATCCAAACTGGATTGTGGTCTGTTAAGGTCCTTGGGCATGTCTTCGTTTTCTTTACCCTGGAAAGAAAATCATTTGTAATTAATATAAAAACAATTCTAGAAAAAGATTGGTGCCTGTCAGAAAAAAATGTAAAATCTTGTTCATCAAGATTTCATTCACGCCATATATCTCTCAACTCCACGTCATCCAACATATCAAAAACAGATTTGGGCAATTTAGCCCATGTTTGAGTATTTTGCAAAAGGGTCTTTTTGTCCTTTTTGGTGTCCGATACACCATTCCAGTCACCCATCATTATACATGATTTGTAATCCATTTGTATTAATTTTGTATGCAAAAGTTTGTAAAATTTTTCTTGTTGTTGATTGGGTGCATATACTCCCATTAAAAGTATTTTCTTCCCTTCAATTAATAATTCAATTGCTATATAACTTCCTTGTGGATCTGCTTCAATTATTTTAGCCGTTAAATCTGTTCTTAGGTATATAACTATACAATTTTTCTTCTCAGGAGCTGATGCAACAAAATGTGTTCCCAGTCTAGCATTTATTAGATATTTTTGGTCATTTGTTCTTATGTGTGTTTCTTGCAAGCAAATTACACCATTTTTAAACTGTTTCAAGTAGTGAAATATCTTCTTCCTCTTTTGTGGTGAGTTTAATCCATTAACATTCCAGGTCAAAAATTTATTTACCATCTTTAGCTCCTGAAAGCTTCCGGAGCACCAACTGGAAGTCTTCTTGGAATTTCTTCTTCGGTCTTGCCCCTCCCACAGCTTCTGTATTTGTAGTTACAATTTCTTGAGTTATTATCTGACTTTGTTGCTTTTTTAATTCTTGTTCTTTACATTTGGTTGCTGCTCGAGTTTGTCTTTGTTCCTTGGGATCTTCCATTTTTTCAAATAAATCCAGAAGTTGAACATCCTCCGAAAGTTGCAGTAATTCTTCTTGAGTAGTCAAAACACCTCCTTGGGCTGGTGCCTGTATAACTTCCTTTTCCCCCTTCCTGGCCTGCCCTGCTTCTTTCCTTCTTCTGACATCTGGAGATGGAGGTTTCCAGCCTTTAGTATGGTAGTGTAAAAATCTCTTGCCTTCCAGACTGAATTGAGACGAGATCTCTCTCCTAAATAATTCACCACTAATCCAGCTAAAGCCTCCCATCTGTACTGTAGCTGACAGTTTCTGAGTTCATCAACTAGAAAAGCATATTCCTTTCTGGATCTCAACATTTTGAGGGGAATTGCCTTCATTACTGCAACCTTCTGTCCAGCCACTTGAAGTTTCTTTTTATAAGAGACTTGCAAGATTCCATTTCTTGTCCTCCTTGTAACAAAGTAGATCACAATATCTCTTGGTAGTTGTCTCTGTCTAGCAATCCATGAATTAATGTGATAAATTTTGTCTATTTGCCAGCCACACTCTGCTTTTGATTCTCCAGTAAACTGAGCAAAGGCTTCTGCAACAATCTCCCTGAGATTTTTCTGGTTGTTTTCTTTCAAGCCTCTCACCCTCACTACCCATTCCATCGCTCTGTATTGTGTCATTATGAGTGCTGCTTCTGCCTTTTCCATCTTGGTTTGAGCCTCCCCCAGTTTAGCCTCCACATTCGAATTAAACTGATCAATTTCATCCACCCTCTCATCCAGTGATATAACCTGGCCCAACAGTCCTTTGAATGCTTCAACAATATCTTCTCTTATTGCATCATTTTGAGTTTGAATTGTATCTTTAATATCAAGCAGTTCCTCAGACACTTCTTTGGTTTTTTCCTCCAAATGGGATGTAATTTTTTCTTCCAGATCAGTGGATAATTTTTTTAAAGCCCCCTCGAGAACTTCTAGTGTCAATACTTGTGTTTCTGGTGGGGCTAACAAAGCCTGCATTTTTGATGTTTGAGCTGGAGAAGACCCAGCACTTTTGGTCACAACAGTTTTTATTTGCTTCGCAGCCATTTCCAAATTGCACTTTTCCAGCAACCACACAGCAAAACCAATAAATCTTCTTAATCTCACTCTTTAGTAGGTATTATAGCTTATTGGTAATTCAGTCTTATTTTCTTTAGCTTCCAGACCTTAGTTTCCCCCAGCAAAGTCTTTTAAACAGTACTGACAGCGTTAACAAGCGCTAACAGGCATTAACAAGCACTTTCTCTTTTGACTTTCAATTTCATGCCCTTAAGCAAACCAGTGCCATCTTCTTTCAGCTTTCTCCCATCTCAAACTCTGAAGGAAGTAATGGTCTATTAGAGTTAAAATTTAGTACTTGCAATTGTGATTTCTCCTGTCTTTGCTCTGCCTGCGTTTAAATCCAATCATTGTAGAAAAATTTAGCTTGCAGGGGTGGTCATGGCACCTTGTTCTGCTTTCAACAGAAATGTCCCAGATCCGGAGCTTCTCAGTCAGGTGCTTGGGGAGCTCTCACCCCCCGCACTCCAGGACTGTTCCTGGAGGTCTTGGGGAGCTCTACCCACACCTGTCAGCTCACTTTCCCCCCTTCTCCCGGGGGGAAAGTTTCCAAGTCGCTAGACAGCTGATTTTCGCTGTTCTAGCGGCTTTACGATATCACGGGGGTTAGCGCTCCAAAGGAGCTGCCGCTGGTGCCGCTGGTGCCGCTGGTGCCACCGGAAGCCTTGGGCATATAAATTTTGAAAGAATTTTTGTATTATATTTTTTTTCCTTCTCTTCTGTGATGTATCACTCCCTCCTCATCCTGTAGCTGATGTATTATTCTTTTCTCTTTTTCTTTTTTTTAATTGCATGCTAACCATCACTTTGGTTTATTTGCATGCTCAAAGAAATTTTGCTTTGCCATTTTGATTTTTTGTGCTATTTCCTCTTGTGTAACCAAATTTAACTTGTGTCTTATTGTGGCGGGAAAACCGCTTTCCCAAAATCAAGAGACAGGACCACAAGGTTGGAGAACACAGGTTTATTGCTAGCAATGGTTCAGAGTAATAACTTGGCAAAGTCTGAACCCTGGGCTACGCCCAGATTCTATCTTTTATAAGGTTTTGCAATTACAACTTTGCTGATGCATACATTTCCTCTACACATATCGAGATACAGTACATCAAAACAGGATACAGAAAGAAGTTATCTTATGCTATATATTCCATATAAGGTTAAGGCTAGCATATCTTAAACCATCTGTTAGTTTCGGGAACTTCTCACATGTCAACCCTTGTGTTACAGAATAACATGATACATAGGTCAGTACGCCTGCAAGTACATTTGGCAAGAAGTTTTAGTACTTTCCCAATCTTGCAACAGAGATAGAAACAAGTAAAGGTAAATCTACTTATGCATTGATATTAAATTAAGACACTTGGGACCACCCGCATCATTCCCCCCTTTGGAACTCCACCAAAATTCCGTAATTACTGTGGAGTTTCATATACTAGTTGACATTCTTCCAAATCTCTAAGCTTCTCGTACTCCCACCACGCCATGGCTTTATCAGTTGCCTTCTTATCCACTAGCAACGAGAGCGAGTTGGAAATAGTATGGACAAAGATGGGGAGAATGCACGGCAGGATGTCACACCCAGCTGCAATCAAGCCGATGAGGGCCACGACAGCCTGTAAACCCAGGAGTTTAGGAAACCATCCCGAGAATGCATCTGCCAAATTGAGACCTTTCCAAGTTTGAACCGGGACATGAGCTATTTTAATCATTTTATCAGTTATTTCCTTAATAACCCTACCACTATCATCAATCTTGATACAGCAATTGGACAAATTAAATTTACCACACACACTTCCTTCTTTGGCTAGGAGGTAATCTAAGGCTAAGTGATTTTGCATAATATAAGTGCGAGACTTTACATTTTCTGCAGCTAGCTTGGTCAAGCCTTTAACTGTCTCATTAGTAATGATTTCAACTACCGCCTGCAGCTGAATAAGTCTATTGAGTATGTAAATAGGGGTACGATAGCCCCACATACCATCTTCGGCCCAAGTAGCAGGTCCATAAACTTGAATAATGCTTTCAGGGAGCCATTCATCATCCTTCCAATGCCCAATCTTGACTTTTTCTATTAGGGAAGTGTCCACGTGCCTCCAGTTTCTAATGTTCCCAATTTCATCATACACCGGTACTCCCAGTACCTGCCTCTGACAGAGTGGCAACAGAAAGAATCCAGGACGAATGATTCCTAGGACACATGCACCACACCAGCCAGCGGGGAGCTGACTATAAGCAAATTTCCCACAAATCCAGTACATACCATCGGGGGCTAACCATACCAGGGAAGTGTTATGGGGTCGGTTGATGAAGGGCTTAAGGAGCTCAACAGCTTCAAGGGCACAGTCCTCCTCTGAAGCCTCCTTCCCATCTCCCACCCACCAGTGGCCGTTGTTCCATGTGGAGCAATACCTTATGGAACCCTGTTACATGTAAATGCCTAACACTTCATGGCAAGGCAAGGGTTAAAACCATCCTTCACATCTGGCCTTTCCCCTTGACCCCTCCTTACCTTGACTCCACCTCCCGGGTATAAAAGTTGATGTCCAAGTGTCCAAGGGGCATTCCAGATGTTTACCTGTAAGAGATAAGTAATATGTAAATAAATGCTTCATGAATCAAAGTTAACTTGTGTTGGAGTTATTGGGCTAGATCCTTGGAAAAATAAGCAACAGATTGGTAGCAGAGGATCGTTTGCCCATAACTCTGAACAATGACTGGATCAACCGTTTACTCTGAAAAGAAGAACAGAGCAAATGCAAGACCTTTCACCAGACAAATGGCTGCACAACTAACACCCAGGGGTGCTGCAGCGAAAGACACAATGGCAGAGAGTGAGCAGGACATCATCTTGGACTCACTACCCAACGACAAGACGCTGCAAGAGAGAACAACCAACCCCGGAAAAGAAACGCCGCAAAAGAGGAACGAACTCAGAGCTCATCCTGAAGCTGATATAGTCACACAGCAACGAAGAAAACCTCATCGCGGATCTCCAGAGTCTTCTCGAGAAACATGGAGCAGCGATCGAGGCCCCAGAGATGATCCAAAGAAACGCAGCCCCAGTAAGGGACAGGCCAGCCCAGTCGGACGACTCAGAGTTAGCCGAATCCATTTTCACGCCCTTTTCCCGGCAGCCATCTTGGAATGGCTAGCAACCAATGGGAAGCTGGGATTCAAATTTAATGGCACGAACCTGCCAGGACCCTAAAACTAACAGGGGACACCCCGAAAACAACTACGAAAACCAACCCCAAGGCAACAGGAGCTTGCCTACCGAGCACGAAATAGAGAAAGCAATCAAGACTCTAGCGGCAGCTTTTGGATCTGCATTCAAGACTCCAGCGCCAACCACAAGCTGCAGAGAGAAACCCGAAAACCAAAGGGGCATCAGAATGCCCACCGATGACGGAACGCCAACCACATCACCACCCAGAGAAACTACTTACCCCCATGGCGAGCAAAGATCACCAACCGCCTACAAACTACCCAAGCGGCAGGACTCGAACTCACCACCCCGACTACTACCAGAACAAGACCCAAGAAAAGAAAAACAAGCCAACGACTCACCCTTCCTACGACCTCCACCGGGCTTCTTCACCACCCAGGGGCCAGCATCCATGGACCAGGACCTGCCATCACCGCCTCTACCACTGCAGGACCGCGGGGCTCCGAAATGCCATATTGCGAGTTCCCTAACCTGCAAAACCATGGACAGCGACAGACAGTGAGTAACTTTCCATATAACACAGGGACTTTACCAGCTGATTTTCAAAAATTAAAACTAGATGGGACTAATCTTCTGGAGTGGAATCAGCAACTCCAGATTGTTTTCTTAAGGGAGAATATGCTGTTCTTAATCAATGACCCACCAAACAAACCTTGGACTTTTGAACTGGACTGCTTGCACCACAGGGCTTACTACATACTAATAGCTAGTATTTCTAACTGGGAGCTCGGGTTGACCCCTTGCAGGGTCGAGCTGAGGATTTTGTCCAGTATCTGCATGACAAAATCGCTCAGATCCGGGAAGGTCTGGCCTCTGACTGGGTAGATCCGGACGGGATGATTGAGGCAGGTGGCTCCCGAGGACATGGACAGGATTCTGGGACGGCTGAATGCGACCACATGTTTATTGGACCCGTGTCCCTCCTGGTTGGTGCTGGCCTCCCGGGAGGTTACACGAGGCTGGCTCCAGAAGATTGTTAACGCTTCTTTGAGTGAGGGTGTTCTGCCGGCCGCTTTGAAAGAAGCGGTGGTGAGGCCCCTCCTCAAAAAGCCCTCTCTGGACCCGGCTGTTTTGGCTAATTACCATCCAGTCTCCAACCTTCGCTTTGTTGCGAAGGTTGTTGAGAGTGTGGTTGCATGGCAGCTTCCCCAGTTCCTGGATGAAGCTGTCTATCTAGATCCGCTCCAGTCCGGCTTCCGGCCTGGGCACAGCACGGAAACAGCATTGGTCACGTTGGTGGATGATCTCTGGAGGGCACGGGATAGGGGATGTTCCTCTATCCTGGTCCTATTAGATCTCTCAGCAGCTTTTGATACCATCGACCATGGTATCATGTTGCGCCGGTTGGAGGGGTTGGGGGTGGGGGACACCGTTCTACGGTGGTTCTCCTCCTATCTCTCCGACCGGTCGCAATCTGTGTTGACAGGGGGGCAGCGGTCGACTCCGAGGCGCCTTGTTTGTGGGGTGCCGCAGGGGTCGGTCCTCTCGCCCCTTCTGTTCAACATTTATGTGAAGCCGCTGGGGTGGAGTTCCATCAGTACGCTGACGACACCCAGCGGTACATCTCCACCCCAGGCCACCCCAACGATGCCGTTGAAGTGATATCCCGGTGCCTGGAAGCTGTGCGGGTCTGGATGGGGAGAAACAGGCTCCGACTAAACCCCTCCAAGACCGAGTGGCTGTGGCTGCCAGCGTCCCGATATAGCCAGCTGACGCCATCGCTGACTATTGGGGGCGAGACATTGGCCCCCACAGAGAGGGCTCACAACTTGGGCGTCCTCCTGGACGCACGGCTGTCTTTAGAAGAACATATGACGGCCGTGGCCGGGGGGCTTTTTATCAGGTTCGCCTGATACGCCAGTTGCGTCCCTTTCTAGATCGGGACTCCCTATGCACAGTCACTCATGCTCTCGTGACTTCCCGCCTGGACTACTGCAATGCTCTCTACATGGGGCTCCCCTTGAGGTGCACCCGGAGGCTCCAACTGGTCCAGAATGCGGCCGCGCGGGGAATTATGGGAGTGACGTGGCCCTCCACGTGACACCTCTCCTGCGCGAGCTGCACTGGCTCCCGGTGGTCTTCCGGGTGCGCTTCAAGGTGTTGGTGACCACCTTTAAAGCGCTCCATGGCTTAGGACCTGGGTACTTGCGGGAACGCCTTCTGCCGCCAATAGCCTCCCACCGGCCAGTATGCTCGCACAGAGAGGGCCTCCTCCGGGTGCCGTCGGCCAGACAGTGCCGGCTGGCGACCCCCAGGGGGAGAGCCTTCTCTGTGGCGGCGCCCACCCTCTGGAATGACCTACCCCTGGAGATACGCAGGATTCCAGATCTCCGGACCTTTCGTCGGGCCCTTAAAACCCATTTGTTCCATCTAGCTGGGCTAGCTTGATCCCATCCTCTGTTTTAAATTTGAAATTGATTTTAAATTGGGTTGTTTTAATTGTCGGCTGAAAATATTTAATAATTTTTAATTGTTTTTAACTTTTGTATACCATGTTTTATTTTGACTGTTCACCGCCCTGAGTCCGCAAGGAGAAGGGCGGTTTATAAATTGAAATAAATAAAAAATAAAAAAATAAATAAAAATAGTATTTCACCTAGCATCTATCCTAGCCTTAGTCACAATTTGACTGTCTCAGAAATGTTGCAGAAAATATTCAATTTATTTTGCAGCAAGAGTGTGGCCACCACCACCAGAATATCTAGGGAGTTCCATTCAGCTAGGCACAGAGCAGGAACCTCCATGAGTGAACACATCTTAAACTTAAATGCTACCAGGGCTGAACTGATACAAAGGGGGGAAGTCATCTCTGAAGGAAGTATGAAGAGCATAATCATTAACTCCTTAGACTCTAGTTGGGACAATTTCATAACCCAACTAGACAGCCTTAGTCTAGAACACCTCACCCTAGAGACACTCACAAACAAACTCACAGCTGAGGATAGCCTAAGAAGGGACCTTTCCATGTGTCGCAGAGATAGCAAACCAGTAAAAAAGGTGGAGTTTCAAACCAGGAACCACAACGCACCAGAGTGCTTTCTATGTGGTTCCAGGAACCACTATAAGAAGGACTGCCCCAGAAACACAAAAGATAGAGACCACACATACCGTAGGGACAGACAGGGCTGAAGACAGGCACTTCCCAGACAACAGATATAGACACAGGGACTCCCCCAACCCGAGAGACAGGAGGGGACATAGAGACAGCTCCAGGGAAAGCCAATCAGGGTCATTGTATGGCCTTGGGGAACACAAACGTGCACGCACACAGATAAGAGAGGACAATGCGTGGCTCATAGATTCAGGAGCCACCAATCACACCACTTACAATAGAAAGATTCTCAATTCATTCATGGAGGAAAATTATCACATCAAGGTAGCGAACCAGGATAGGGTCCTAGTGACCGGGAAAGGAGACACATACATAAATGGAATAGGCAAATTAGAGGGGGTATTACTCGTACCCGAAATCCCACATAACATACTAGCCACACTTAAGCTAAGCAAGGATATGGATATTGAGACTACATTTAAGGGAGGGAAAGTTTACATGACCAAGAATAAGAGGAATATTGGCAAGATCATTACCAATGAAGGGCTATCATACCTCCAACCCGATGGGGATTGCCAATCAAGCATAAACATTCACCTAGAAGACAAGGACAGTGAGGTAGATAACCCTGAGGAGACAGAGGGGGATAAGGTAGATGACACCACAAGAGACAAAAAACCCCAAGATTCAACTCAAAAGGGAAAACTGTCTATTGGCAAGCCCATACACGATGACTGTGCCCATCTACTTCACAGGAAGTTGGGTCATGCTAGTTTCCCAGTCATTCAAAAAATGATCGATTGTTCCAATGGTCTAAAAGTAAAGAATTGCAAAAATTACCCCGAGTGTTCAGTGTGTAATTCTTCCAAGCTTAAGACCAAACCCAGGCCAAAGAAGGCCACACGCACCACCAACTCCACCTTTCAGATGATACATATGGACATGGTGGGCCCCATGAAGTCATCCATAAAGTACAAGAAAAGGTTCTTCTTGACCATAGTAGATGATTTCAGTCGTTATGGTTTTGTGTACATGCTCAACCATAAGAATGAAGTATTCCAAAAGTTTAGAGAGTTTTACAAAAGGGTAGAGACACAACACAACACCAAAATTAAACAAG
This sequence comes from Coluber constrictor foxii, assembly GCA_038048745.1. NCBI lineage: Eukaryota > Metazoa > Chordata > Lepidosauria > Squamata > Colubridae > Coluber > Coluber constrictor. The sequence continues at coordinate 25,695,162 of CM075966.1, read as the reverse complement.
TTATGACAGACAGAGGGTCCGAGTTCCTATCAAGAGACTTCTCGAATTGACTAAAGACACATGGGGTATTACACTTTTCTCCTTCGCCGTTTTCCGCCTTTCAGAACGGGGTGGTAGAACGAGGGAATGGTGTCTTACAAACAATGATGAGATGCGTGCTAGAGGATGCAGGATTAGGACAATCTTTCTGGGCTGAGGCACTCACATACTCTAACTATACCCTGAATAGAATATGGTCTAGCGTAGTAGATAAAACCCCTTATGAAGTAATGTACAACAGGAAACCCCAAATAGCACATTTACATGTATTTGGGGTCACAGCAGACGTGCATATTCCAAAACAGTTGAGACGTAAAGGCGACAAGATCTCGAGAAGGTTAAGATTCATGGGATACAAGTCTGGTACAAAAGGGTATAGGTTCATTGACAAAGACAACAGATTTATCATATCCAGGACGGCGGTGTTCCACAAACATGCCAATTGGTCCAAAATACACCTTAACGAGATATTCCCAAGGCAGGAAATCACAAGTGGTATTAGGGTTGAGGTTAAGCAAGACATGATAGGAAACAAAACACATGAGAAACACAAACCCAGTCACCAAGAGGTATCTACAAAAGAGTGGAAAGAAGACGATCCCATCATCAAGATAGATTCACTCACAAAGAAGGAAGCCAATTACATGCATGACACAGAGACACAACCTAACAGGCCCGTTAGATCTAATAGGAACAAACGCCCCAAAAGATTTGAGGAATACATTCTATCCATACACACAAACAAGACAGCACCCAATTCATATGAAGAAGTGCTCAGACTGCCACAGGAAGAAAGGATTAAATGGGAACAGGCTATGGAAAAGGAGATGGCCAGCTTGAGAGAATTAAACGTATACACCCTATCTAAGGCCCCAACCGACAAAACACTCATAGGGACAAAATGGATTTTCAAAATCAAGGAACTTGAAGACAACAAAACCCTATATAAAGTCAGACTATTAGCGCAGGGGTTTGCCCAGAAGTACCCCGATGACTATACTGACACATATTCACCTACAGTCAGGGCCGAAAGCATCAAAAGTGCCCTGGTAATAGCATCTATACTAGACCTCGAAGTATACCAATTTGACGTTCAGACCACCTATCTCCATGCAGAGCTAGACAAAGAGATTTTTGTCAAAGCACCCCCTGGGAAAGACACACAGAAGGGAGATACTTGGTTGCTGAATAAAAGTCTGTATGGTCTGAAACAGTCCAGAAAGAGGTGGTATGAGTGCCTAGCAAAAATTCTTAAAGACATGGGTTTCATAGCCACCTCTGCTGACCTCTGTTTTTTCACCAGGAAAGAAGGCACGTCTATTGAGTACGTACTCATTTATGTGAACAATATATTATACTTTGGACAACATAAACATAAATGCAATGAGTTTGCTGAGAGGTTGGGGAAACATTTCACGCTAAAAATCTTGGGAAAAGTAAACAAGTACCTAGGGGTCCAAATCAACAAAACAAAAGATGGATTCAAAATCTCCCAGAAAGAAAAAATATTAGAACTCTTACACAAATGTAACATGAATGATGCCAAACCATGTGAAACACCCATGCTGACTGACTTCTCAAAACATATGTACGATGAAAGTGAACCATTCATGGACAACACACTTTATAGATCTGTCATTGGATCCCTATTATACATAGCTAACTGAATGAGGCCGGATATTACCCTGGCTGTAAACCTCCTGTCTAGGCATGTCAGCAAGCTGAACGCATACCACTGGGAGGGAATAAAACGGATACTCAGGTACCTCAAATACAGCGTAGATGCTTGCCTATGTCTAGAACCAAAAAAATCCAAAGAGCCTATCTTAACTTGTTACGCAGATGCTGACTGGGCGAGGGACACTAAGAGCAGGAAAAGTACTTCTGGCTATGTGTTCTTCATCAATAACTGTCCGGTGCACTGGTATACCGGAAAGCAAAATTTGGTAGCAACATCCACCGCAGAAGCAGAGTACATCTGCCTATCAAAAGCAGCCAACAACTTAACATGGTTCGATGACCTGCTTTCTAACAGCTGGACTGAGCCATCTTACCCAATAATTATACACAAAGACAACAAAGCGGCTATAGACATATCTATGGCAGACACCATAGGCCAGAGATCAAGACACATAGATATCAAGCATAAACATGTTAGGCAATTATTGAGCATTGGTTTCATCAAACCCATACATTGTGAGACTGTTGAACAAACTGCGGACATCCTGACTAAACCCTTACAGAATAAACAGCACGGTTATTTAACTTCAAAATTAGGTATACATATGCAACACACACACACCTCCGACTGTTAGGCATTTAGAGGGGGATTTGTTACATGTAAATGCCTAACACTTCATGGCAGGCAAGGGTTAAAACCATCCTTCACATCTGGCCTTTCCCCTTGACCCCTCCTTACCTTGACTCCGCCTCCCGGGTATAAAAGTTGATGTCCAAGTGTCCAAGGGGCATTCCAGATGTTTACCTGTAAGAGATAAGTAATATGTAAATAAATGCTTCATGAATCAAAGTTAACTTGTATTGGAGTTATTGGGCTAGTTCCTTGGAAAAATAAGCAACAAACCCACCTGTTGACAACCCTCAGAGTGGTTCCAGGTGTAACAGAGTGACCCTACAAGGTTGGTGGTCAGTGCCCAGTTACCATCCTTCCCGGGGGTAGCTGTAAGGTTACCTCGATGCTCCATGTCCAGCACCAGAGAGTAATTTAGCTCCTGGGCTTCCCATGGCCATTTGTCCCCCAAGTCAGTTCCCCCGCACACAAAACAATTGGAGATATTCAGGCTGGTGGCTATATCTTCAGCTAATCGGACAAAGGTATTAATGGCAGTAGCAGGTATTTTAAAAATGTTAAACTTATCTATTTCCTCATAAAAGGACCAAAATAGAGACTTGGGGTGGATATTTACATTTTTGGTAGCAAAGTCAAGGAATATCAGGGTTTCTGGGTCACTGCCTTTTCCATCAATTCCAACTCCAAACCCCCAGTTTGAGTCCTGCCAAGTGATTTTCTTTCTACCCCCATGTATCCAACTAACCTGCTGATGGAACCACTGGCCATCGGTGATGGTCAGGTTAACTAGATTACAGTTGTTCTTTCCACATGTGCTCACATCAGTGGGTACTTTAACAAGTTTGATTTTAGAATAATCCTTACCATCCCCTTCAGGTTTCCAATTCCCCGTGTACCACTTCACACAAGACCAAAATTTGCAGGGACCGTTTGAGCCCTTACAATTCCCCGGGGGGCAGAGGAACTTATGCTCAGAGGCATAAGATTGAATCCAACTGTCAACTTGCAAAGCTTTCAAGTTGCCATGAGCAGGAGGGAGGGAGAACTGATAGAGCTGATTGACTAACTGAAGTTACATTCCATACATTCTTCATGACCACAATCAGAGGGAGGGTGTTGAATTTCACAGCTAGCCAAAGTGGTTAATTGGAGAATGTGATTTATGACATGGCCAGGGAGGAGGGGAGAGACAGGGTCATAGGGGAACGTAAATCTACGTGGGATTAGTTCTAACTGCATCCGAATATTGCCGGAATGGTGCTCCTAATAAATGACTGTATTTCTTTTGACGTTTGGCTCATGGCTCATGAATTAATTAGGGCATCTTTCGGAAACTTCACAGACAGTTAGAACTCCTTTTAAAAATCTGTAAAGATTACCAGGTTTCCTGAATCCTGGACTCTCCAATCGCTCCCCGATGTCTGGGGTGCTGGGAGGGAAAATCAGGCAACCATGGCCGAAGACGGTCTATCTGAAGAGAGCCTGATTGCAGCCAGAGTGCAGCCTCCCTCAGACATCAAAGCTGAGATGCCTGCTCCAGCGGCGGAAGCAAGAAAAGATGAGTATTGGTGGGAGTTACTCTCTAAGGCAACTGAAGTCAAGTTCCCCCACCCCAATGCCTGGAAAAAGGGGAAGCCCCTGAGCGAGCTGGGAAGAGTGGAGTGGAGGTTGGACTGGAAACAAGCCAGGCTCCCAAAGCCCCTGGGGAGTTCCAGAGAGCAGCCAAGGTAGGAATTTGACCAAGCCACCCTTCCCAATGAGGGGCTGTCATGCAGGCCAAAGGAGAGGGGAGGAGCAGTGGATCCCTTTGAAGTGAGGAGAAGCAGACAGGAGCACAGCCCCCCTTCTCCACCCATCAGAAGGAAGCCGCAACCAGTGTCTTTCCCACGCAGCAGGCAGGCTGCCCAGGGCAGACAAGCCCCTCTCTCCCTCCAAACTAGAGCTGAGGAAGAGGGCCAGCTACATCAAATGCAAGCATACAGAGGCCAACAGGGGGAGAGAGGAGCAGTGCTGAATGAACTGCCCCAGTTCAGAGGAAAGTTTGATGGGGACTCAGACCAGCTAGCTCTATTCCTTGACTCAGCTGAGATCCACCTAGAATGTTATGGACACCTCTACCCATCCCCCAGAGCCATGGTGAATACCATCGCAGAGGGGCTAGAGGGGGAAGCAAGTGAATGGCTAGCAGCCCTCCACAAGAGGATAGCCCCCCAACTGCAAGATGTAGATGACTTCCTACAACTGCTAGAGGCCAGATTCGAGGAGGCAGAGGAAGACCTGTATGCAGAGGATGAGCTCAGCTATCTAAAGCAGAGGGGCCATCCCATTAAAGAGCACATCCACGAATTTAGGAGAGTCATTGGGAGGCTACCCCCTTTGCCAGAGTGGTTGCTAGTGCACTTTTTCAGAACAAGCCTGGAAAATCAAATTGTCCAGGTAACCGCTTACTTGGACATCCCAAACCAGCTCTCTGAGTGGTTCCGAGTAGTAATAAAAGTCGACAGTGGATTGAGCGCCAACAACATGAGAGAGCAACCAGACACAAAAGAGAGGGGGCAACCCGACCTGAAACCAGGCCACCCTCAAAGCCTGCTGAAGTGCTACATATGTGGGGGGAAGGGCCACATGGTATCTGTGTGCACGACCCCAGCCCCAAGTCCTAGGCCAGAGCCACCACCCAGGGCACAGCTGGAACGAGTCCCCAAACGAGCCACCAACAGGTCCCAGAGGGCCCTCCAGGCTGAAGAGGTCCCTTCCCACCCAGCCGAAGGGGGGGGGGGCACCAGGCAATGATGACCAGTTGCCAGAATCCTATGATAGCGAGGACGAGGGTGAAAATGACCCAATGGTGAGGGAACCATTCCACCCTTTCATTTTCCCAATAGGCCTCACAGCCCCAAAAACAGGGACCCAGGGGTCCTTTCAAGCCCTGAAAGACTCAGGCTGTACTAGATGCTTGATCAATCTAACCACAGTCCTGAAACTGGGGATCAGAGCAAAAAGACTGACCTACCCAATCCGGTTCGAACAGGTTGATGGGTCCCTAATGTGGGGAGCCTATGCCACTCACCTGACCGAACCAGTGAAGCTAGAGCTAGCGGATCACTGGGAAGTAATTCAATTCGTAGTAGCCCCCAAAATGGCAGATCCAGTCATACTGGGACTCTCCTGGCTAGACAAGTGGGGACCAACCATCTGGTGGCAAGGGGGTACCTGCAGACTGAGAATAGCAAGGGGGCCCCAACCTCTCCCACACCAGCGAGCAGAAATACCGCCTATGCAGGGAACCTTCCAAAAGAGCACACCAGAACAACTGGCAGCCACATCCAACAAAACCCCAGAGACCGAACAGATCCCAAGGGAATATCAGGACCTTGCAGAAGTATTCAGCGAGGCCGAGTGCAACGTCCTGCCTCCCCACCGCGAGGCAGATTGCGCCTGTTAGGTTGTAGCTTGTAGCTTACTCCTAACTTGTTGGTCAGGCAATATATCTGTTCCTTTAAGAACAACTGAGCCATGTAATCAGGGTTTGCTGAACCATGTAATTAGGCTATAGTGTTTAAATAGCAGCACAGAGAAGCGTTCTTCCTTCCTGCTGATTTTCTCTGTTGTGCTATGTACCACTTTGATCCGTGGAGGCGTTGGACTGGACTGTTATTGGACTCCACGTTATCTGGTACTGTATACCAAAAGCTTACTGAAGTCTGTTTACTTTAGTAGGAGAAGATAGTATTGCTGGACTGATATTACTGGTTATGACCCTGGACTGATAAACTTTGTATATAAACTATTTTTCACCCGAGCTGCACGTTACACTCCTTCCCTGTGTGTTCATGCTCTGCTCGTTGCAAAAGCAACACACACTTCCACACACACCCTAACAGCGCCATCAAAATCATCCCTGGGGCAAAACTACCCAAGCCCAAGCTGTATGCCATGACACCTCGGGAAATGCAAGAAATGCGCAACTACATAGACAAAATCCTAGAAAGGGGGTTCATCGAGCCAGCCAAACCACGGGTCGCGGCGCCAGTTCTCTTCAAAGAAAAAAAAGATGGGGCTATGAGATTGTGTGTCGACTTTCGAGATACCAATGCAGTGTGTGTACACAACCTATATCCCATCCCCCTCATGAAGGACATGCTATCTCACCTGGCCAAAGGAAAAGTCTTCACCAAACTAGACCTCAGAGAAGCATACTACCGAGTACGCATCAGGGAGGGAGACGAGTGGAAAACAGCGTTCAACTGTCCCCTAGGGAGCTTCCAATTCAAAGTGATGCCTTTCGGACTGCAGGGAGCCCCAGCGGTGTTTATACAATTAATAAATGAGGTGCTAGATGACATCCTTATTTACACTGAGACCATGGATGACCACATACCCCTTGTCCGCCAGGTACTAGAAAAACTTCTGGCAGTCAACCTGTATGTCAATCTGTCAAAATGCGAGTTCCACTGCGCACGGCTAGACTACCTGGGTTATCGAGTGTCAAATGAGGGAATAGAGATGGATCCAGCCAAAGTGCAAGCAGTCCTAGGCTGGCAACCCCCTCACACCCATAGACAGCTACAAAGCTTCCTAGGGTTCACGAACTTCTACAGGCAATTCATTCCCTCCTTTGCGAAGATTGCCAAACCCATGATGGACCTCCTAAAGACAGGAAGCCCAGGAACAAGACCCCGCCCAGGACAACCTCTACAGTGGGACCTAACCTGCCAAGAGGCATTTGAAACACTAAAAGAAATGTTTGCGAAGGAACCGGTGTTGAAGCATCCTGACCCCGAACAGCCCTTCATCATCCAAGCAGATGCCAGTGACGTGGCAGTTGGAGCAGTGCTACTCCAAAGAAATAGTCAAAGAAATCTACAACCCTGCGCCCACACCTCCCGCAAGCTCACAGACACAAAGAGATGATGGGCAGCAGGGGAAAAGGAGGCATTCGCAGTGAGATGGGCACTGCTAACCTGGTGTTCTGTCCCCGCTCCCCAGGAATACACCCAATTCAGACAGTCGGAAGTTAAAATAAGCTGGCAGGCAACCAAGTAGTCTGATAAGGAGCTTGGCAGCAATCCCAGCAGCTGCGTGCCAAAACCTTTATTATCGTAACAGAAAAATACACACCACAAAATGTCCAGAATAGCCAAAACTGAGATGCAGGAATATTTGTTTTTGTTCATCACAAAAGTGCAGGCTGACTCACTCTCTTTTATAGGCTGTGGGGTGTGGTCCAGTGAGTCAGCTAATCACGAGCACGCCGTGCCTTCTGTTGGGCACGTTTCTCCCTGCGTCTCTGGCGAGGATCCAGCCAGCACTTATCTCCCTCGTTGCTGTCCACCTGTGGCTGCGGGGATGTGCTTGGCTCTGGGCCTATCTCTTGCCCTTCGGTGTCCTCCAGGGGCATTGCCAGAGAGGAGGGTCCTGGAGAGGGAGGTCTTGCCAATTCCTCCCTTTCACTCTCGGAGTCCTCTCCTGACGATGACACAGGCTCAGGCAATGGAGCCACAACACCTGGCAACACCTGCTGGAAGGGGGCCAGAAACCGTTCGAAGTCTGGACTGACCACAAAAAACTGGAGGTCCTCAGGACCCCACAAAAACTATCACCCAAACAAGTCCATTGGGCTCAATACTTCAACCGCTTCGACTTCGTGCTAAAGTACATTCCAGGAGGGAGGAACTTTCTAGCTGATGCCCTCTCCCGTATGCCCCAGTACAAATGTGAGTGGGAGCAGGTAGTGGACACCATCGTTCCCCTTACCCTTGACCCAAATAGCAGGCCAAGTAACCACCAGATGACAATGCCACAACTGGCACGACTGACCAACAAACGATCTAATGGCAAAACTCAAACCTGAACTGCTGGCGGACCCCTGGTTCCGAGACAACAAACACATTCTGACAAAAAGGGATGACCTCACATGGAAGGGGACAAAGCTCTATGTCCTGGAATCCCTAAGCACCCTGATCCTCCAGAGGAGCCATGATGTTACACCAGCAGGACACTTCAGATTCCTAAAGACTTTACACTTAGCACGGAGGCAGTTCTGGTGGCCCAGCATAAAGAAAGACGTGGACAGTTATGTGAAAAGTTGCACCATCTGCGCCATGATGAAGAAGCTACCAGGAAAACCCCCCAGACTGCTACAATCAGCAGCAGAGCCTACAAGACCGTGGGAGGAGAGTGCAGTGGACTTTATAGTGGAGTTGCCGAAAAGTGGGGGAAACATGGTGATCTGGACTGTAATAGATTTATTTTCCAAACAGGCGCACTTCATACCCTGCAGCGGACTACCCTCAGCCCACCAGTTAGCCAAACTATTCCTGAAACACATCTACCGCCTCCATGGAGTACCAAGAAGAATTATCTCTGACAGAGGAGTCCAGTTCACAGCTAAGTTCTGGAGGGAGTTCCTACGGTCCATTGGGTCATCCCAGGGCCTTAGCTCAGCCTTTCATCTGAGCACCAACGGGGGGGCAGAGAGACTGAATGCCATGGTAGAGCAGTACCTGAGTTGCTACGTGAACTATCAGCAGTCCAATTGGGTGGACCTCCTGTCTTTGGCTGAGGTTGCGTATAATAATGCTGTTCACAGTAGCACGGGGCTAACCCCATTTAAGGTAGTGAGCGGCATGGACTTTGTCCCAATGCCTGAGTACCCAAGGGAGCCTCCCTCCTCAGTCAACTTTACCGATTGGATGGCAACACTGAAAGCAACCTGGGAGAATGTCAAGAAAGTGCTAGCTAAAGCAGCACAAACCTATAAGAAACAGGCAGACAAACACCGAGCTCCCCAAAGGCCATTTCAATTGGGGGAGAAAGTTTACCTCTCCACAAAATATTTGAAGTTAAAACTTCCTAGCAAGAAATTGAGACCAGTTTATCGGACCATTCCCCATAGTAAAGTTAATCAACCCAGTCACAGTGCAATTGAAGTTGCCCCAACTGCTAGGGAAGATACACCCGGTATTCCATAGTAGCCTCTTAAAACCCATGGTTGGATCGACCCTGAGGCCACTACCCCGTGAGCCCCCAGACCCTGTGGTCATAGGGGGCCAGACCCATTATGAGGTGCAGCAAATCCTCAATTCGAGGTGGCACAGGAGACAACTCCAATATTTAATCAAGTGGAAGGGTTACCCCTTATCAGAGGCATCTTGGGTAAAGAGCTGAAACATATCAGGCTGATCGCCTTATAGCCAAATTTCATGCAGAAAATCCAAACAAGCCAGGTGGGGGGTCACATCCCTAAACTCTGCATCTGTACTCAAATTGTTTTGCTTTGTGCAGGTCGCCTTCGGGAAGTGAGGGGAGCCGAATGTCAACTTGCAAAGCTTTCAAGTTGCCATGAGCAGGAGGGAGGGAGAACTGATAGAGCTGATTGACTAACTGAAGTTACATTCCATACATTCTTCATGACCACAATCAGAGGGAGGGTGTTGAATTTCACAGCTAGCCAAAGTGGTTAATTGGAGAATGTGATTTATGACATGGCCAGGGAGGAGGGGAGAGACAGGGTCATAGGGGAACGTAAATCTACGTGGGATTAGTTCTAACTGCATCCGAATATTGCCGGAATGGTGCTCCTAATAAATGACTGTATTTCTTTTGACGTTTGGCTCATGGCTCATGAATTAATTAGGGCATCTTTCGGAAACTTCACACCAATTTATGTCACCACATGAGTGTGGGCGGTTGTTAAGGATATTGTTGTTGTGTAACAATATTAAATAGCTAAATTTAGCTAATATAGCTAAATACAATATTTAGCTATATGCCCTTTAGCCCCACAAGCAAAACAACGTTTTACAAAATAAGCAGTTGAGTACATTTTATCTTCTTTTGGTTGTTGCACTCTCAACTGATCCCTTTCTTGTCTTCTTTTGGATGCTTCCAACAACCTACCGGTTATGCCAGCCAATGTCAGTTCATCTCTGGACAAAACCTCTAACGAAGAAACAAAGTTGTCATAACTATCGTCCAAAGAAGAAAGAATTATGTAAACTTGTTGTAGTTCAGAGAAAACAAGTTCCTTTTCATGCAGCTCCTGGAAAATTCTGGTCATGGATTCCAAATGAGCCATCATATCTCCCCCTTTAAGAAGATGTTGTCTAAATAATTTTCGTGTGAGATATACATGAGCACCCACAGAGTCACGAACATATAGTCTCTTCAACTTGGTCCAACACCTAGCAGCAGACTCTTCGCCACGAATATGGACAAGCTGCTGGTCACCCAGTGTCAGTCCAATAATACATAGAGCTCGTTCATTGTCTCTGTTAAACTTGGCTACTTTCTTGGCATCTTCCTCATCAGCAGGATCCCATGCTGTTACATCCGGTGGATTATTAACTATGTCCCACAGTCCTTCTCTACGCAAAAGTAGACTACATTTTGTAGACCAGGATACATAGATTGTTCCATCCAGCCGGGTTATCATGGAAAAATTTGCTGCTTGTTCTAGTGCCATCTTCACGTAGATTGTTTATCACAAACACAGTTTGTACTACTCACAAACTCAAACTAGCCCTCAGTGTAACTCTGAAAAAATCCTAGTTAGTTCTGGTTGGTCCTGGTTGGCCCTGGGCCCATAACCAATGTTAAGGATATTGTTGTTGTGTAACAACTAGCAGAGTAAAGTGCACAGAGAAACGTTGTTGAGAGCAATGAGATAGAGATACATACAAACTGGTGTTATCAAAAGTCTTCTTTATAATGGGAAATAAACAATCTCGTAGTCTTCTAAACAGTCCAAGTCTTTACCGGTTAACTCCAAACAAACTCTTACCAAACAAACAGTAGTTGGTTCACAAACTCCAGATGGTAGCAGATCCACCCACACATGCACGTGATGATAGCAGCTTATCATCCACTGAATGCATTACAGTACCCTTCTTAAATACATTGTTAAATTACAATTAATTATAGCATGACTCAGCATTACAGCATGATGCAGCATTAAAACTTAAAGTCACAGAACACATATATTGCCTGGACAATGTGTTAGGCCCAAATCACATCCTAACAGCGGTCATAAAAATTTGCCGCTTGGCACACATCGAAAGTTACCGTAAACTGTGTTTTCAATGTGTGTTGCCATGGTGACATTCCCAACAGTAATTGTTTTTCCTAGCCCGAGGGCGAAGTGTGTGATCTTACCTGCAAAGCCCATCTCGTGGGAGGGCATTTCCATTGACATTGTGGGTGGGAGGGGCAGATATGGTGGGAGCAGGGGGCCATATTGTGTTATGGGAGGACACACTCGCTACCTACGAACGATTGCGTGCTCTGGCCCCCAATGCTCTTCTCGTTCCCCAGGTTGTTCGAACCCTCAGGGCCTGGGCCTTCGGTTGATGTGCAATGCCAGGTCCGTGGTAAATAAAGCCCCCCTCATTTGTGATCTGGTTCAGGAGAGGGGTGCGGACCTGGTGGGTATTACGTAGACCTGGTTGGGCCAGGAAGGGGGGGTCCCCCTCATTGAGATGTGCCCACTGGGTTTCTATGCATTCCATCAGCTGAGGTCCCAGGGGAGGGGCGCGGGGTGGCGGTTCTTGTAAAGGAAGGGCTTGCTCCTAGGGAGGCCACTGTACCTCAGATAGCTGGATGTGAGTCCCTCCTTGTGAAGTGGGGACGTGGGAGGCAGATGGGCTTGCTGATTACGTACCTGGCTCCCTGCCACGTGTTGGCTGCCCTGCCCAAGCTGCTCAACATGATTGCCGAAGTGGCGGTGGAGACCCCCAGGCTTATGATCATGGGGGACTTCAACTTGCCATCTGTCAGCGAAGCGTCTGAGGTGGCCCGGGAGTTCATGGCCTCCATGACGGCCATGGACCTGACCCAATTAATTCATGGACCCACTCACATGGGAGAACACACTCTGGACTTGATTTTTGTCTCTGGTCAGTGGATGAATGATCTTGAGATAGGGGAGATAGCGATTGAGCCCTTGTCATGATCAGATCATTCCCTTCTTAGGCTTGACTTTCTAACTGCCACACCCCACTGCAGGGAGGCAGAACACACTAGATGGTTCTGCCCCAGGCGCCTGATGGATCCTGATAGGTTCCAGATGGAGCTTGCATCATTTCCTGAAGCTCTGACTCATGGCTCAGCTGAAGAGCTGGTGGCCGCCTGGGATAGGGCGGCCGCTGATGCTTTGGACCGAGTCATGCCTTTGCGGCCTCTGACCCGTCGCCGAGTTTACCTGGCTCCTTGGTTCTCTGAGGAACTGAGGGAGATGAAGTGCCGGAAAAGACGCCTGGAAAGCAGTTGGAGGTCTAGTCGCTCCGAATCTAACCGAACACTGGTAAAGTCTCATATTAAGACCTACCTAGTGGCGATAAAAGCGGCAAAATATAATTATTTTTCCACTCTTATTGCATCGGCAGATAACTGCCCGGCCACCCTGTTTAGGATGACCAGCTCCCTCCTCCATCTGGAAGCACGGGAGGATCCCTTGCAGGGTCGCACTGAGGATTTTGTCCAGTATCTGCATGATAAAATCACTCAGATTCGGGAAGGCTTGCTCTCTGACTGGGTAGGTACAGACGGGATGATGGAGGCCGGTCTTGAGAATGTCATTTGGGAAGAGTTCAACCCTGTTGCTCCCGAGCATGTGGACAGGATACTGGGGTGGCTGAATGCGACCACATGTTTATTGGACCTGTGTCCCTCCTGGTTGGTGCTGGCCTCCCGGGAGTTTACGCGAGGCTGGCTCCAGGGGATTATTAATGCTTCTTTGAATGAGGGTGTCTTGCCATCCGCCTTGAAAGAGGCGGTGGTGAGGCCCCTCCTCAAGAAGCCCTCTCTGGATCTGGCTGTTTTGGCTAACTACCATCCAGTCTCCAACCTTCCCTTTGTGGCGAAAGTTGTTGAGAGTGTGGTGGCGCGACAGCTTCCTGGGTACCTGGATGAAGCTGTCTATCTGGATCCGCTCCAGTCTGGCTTCAGGCCTGGGCACAGCACGGAAACGGCATTGATCGCATTGGTGGATGATCTCTGGAGGGCTCGGGATAGCGGTTGTTCCTCTATCCTGGTCCTGTTAGATCTCTCAGTGGCTTTTGATACCATCAACCATGGTATCATGCTGCACCGGTTGGAGGGGTTGGGAGTGGGGGGGCACCATCCTGCAGTGGTTCTCCTCCTATCTCTCTGTCTGGTTGCAGTTGGTGTTGGCAGGGGGGCAGAGATCGACCCCGAGGCACCTTGTTTGTGGGGTGCCACAGGGGTCGGTCCTCTCACCCCTTCTGTTCAACATTTATGTGAAGCCGCTGGGCGAGATCATCCGTGGCTTTGGGGTGGAGTTCCATCAGTACGCTGATGATACTCAGCTGTACATCTCCACCCCAGGCCATCCCAACAATGCCCTTGAAGTGATGTCCCGGTGCCTGGAGGCCATGCGGATCTGGATGGGGAGTAACAGGCTTCGACTCAACCCCTCCAAGACTGAGTGGCTGTGGCTTTCAGAGTCCCGATATAGCCAGCTGATGCCATCGCTGGCTATTGGAGGCAAGTTATTGGCCCCCACAGAGAGGGCTCGCAACTTGGGTGTCCTCCTGGATGCATGGCTGTCTTTAGAAGAGCATATGACAGCTGTGGCCAGGCGGGCTTTTCATCAGGTTCGCCTGATTTGCCAGTTGCATCCCTTTCTGGATCGGGACTTCTTATGCACAGTCACTCAGGCACTCGTCACTTCCCACCTGGACTACTGTAATGCTCTCTACATGGGGCTCCCCTTGAGGAGCACCCAGAGGCTCCAACTGGTGCAGAATGCGGTCGCGCGGGGGATTATGGGAGCAAGGGGGCGCTCCCATGTGACACCTCTCCTGTGCGAGCTGCATTGGCTTCCAGTGGTCTTCCAGGTGTGCTTCAAGGTGTTGGTTACCACCTTTAAAGCGCTCCATGGCATAGGGCCTGGGTACTTGCGGGACCACCTTCTGCCACCAATAGCCTCCCACCGGCCAGTACGCTCCCACAGACAGGGACTCCTCAGGGTGCCATCAGCCAGGCAATGTCGGCTGGCGACCCCCAGGGGGAGGGCCTTCTCTGTGGCAGCTCCTGCCTTCTGGAACAATTTGCCCCCGGAGATACGCAGGATATCAGATATCCGGGCCTTTCGTCGTGCCCTAAAAAATTTTCTATTTCATCAAGCTGGGCTGGTGTAAACCCCTCCCCCACTTTAGATTTTTAATTGTCAATGGGTTTTAGTCAGGATGTTTTAAATTTCAGGCCAAAGTTGTTTAATTCTTTTTTAAAAAATGAACTTTGTATTGGAATGTCTTTTATTTTTGGCTGTGCACTGCCCTGAGTCCAGCAGGAGAAGGGCGGTATACAAATTTAATAAAATAAAATAAATAAAATAAATAGCATTGGACACCGTTAGCACTCTTGCATCTCTTATAGATGGTCCCATTAACCATATATGTGGCCAGGTCAGGCTGCTTACAAGATGGGGGCCTGTGAGAGTGGTACACCAAGGTTTTACCTATCATATTTCCTGTTTTTGTGGTATGGATACATTCAGAGCAGGGGTGAGTCTTTCCTTTGGGCTTAGGTCCAGAGGCTACTTTATAGCGGGTTGGTTGACCATTGTCAACACAGATCGTATATTGGTCGCCCACCCGCTGACATATGCTGCCCTGTTGGCACATGTTAGTCGTAATGGGGGTATAACAAAAGTGATTTTCCTTAACATATGGGGCACAATTTCGGGTTAGGCTGTAATCTTGGTAGCATAGGATACCCTCCATCCCATTGCATCTTTTGTAAGTGTTTTGACCCTCAACACAGGTGATTAGGTCAAATTGGGTACACATGGTGGACTTTCCATACTTAGCGCAGAGTGTGCCTTCTGGAGACTGGCACAAATCGCAGGGGCCTTTCCCTGCCAGGGTCTGACAGGGGGCTCTCTGATTATGGGGACTGCCATGTCTGGGAATTTGGAAGGGGTGTAAAAGGTGGCATCGTTGTAAGGGGTCATCATTGCATCGCAGGAAGTGTTGCCCTTTATGACAAGGAGAGAGGTAACCTGAGGAGCAATTTGGGGTGTTTATAAGGGTAAAAGTAAAATGCTTTCCAGTAGGAAAGGGCAGGTAGCAGTCTGTACACTGGGGGAGTTCCTCCCTTCCCATAGGGGTTCGTGGGCTCCGACTCGTCCTTACCAACGGCTCGTAAAAAGCAACTGGAGCCAGGGTGGAGTCCTGGGAGTCCTGGAACCACGTCCAAATGTCATCGTCCATTGGGGTCACACTACCCACTTCCAGGGGGTTCACCACACCTTCCACATTCCCCCCTTTTCCAAGCAAGACACGGTATAGGTAAAGGGAGTGAATGACAATACTAATTAGTAGGGGAATCACAATCACCAACATTGTAGGCATAAGGCCCTTGCGGATGCAAGCGGTTTCTCTCAACCTTTGGCTCGCATCCATCCTGTAGAGCCCCCTTTTACCCCCCAGGTTAGACAAGATACAGATACTAAAGAAAACTAGGTGGACTTCTGATGGGAACGCAGCTTCCAAGGGACAGTTGGCTCATTGCCCGTGCGATGGGTGTTGGCCTCCGGAGCAACACCTGCAGGGGATGAGTCTTCTTCGTCTCCCGTTTGTGGAGGGACAGCTTCTGGGGTGTCACCAGAAGGGGAGACCTTTTGTTTGGCTTTGCACAGGGTTAGCCTCAAGGGTTTGGCGGGGTCCCTCTCCACTTGCCAGGTTGAGGGCGCAGCCAGTTTAACACAGGACCAATGGATCCAAGGTTTAATTTCAGCCACCTTAACAGCAAGGGGAGAACACATAACAACAGTATATGGTCCTTTCCACTTTGGACCCAGCATCTCCCTTTTCCAATCCTTTACCCAAACCTCCTGACCAGGGGAAATATTATGAGTAGGGGTGACCAAGATCTGAGGTCAAGAGGTTAAAACATAGTTCTGCAATTTATGGACTACCACATTAAGTGCCTGCAGCTGTTTGAGTTTGACGGTGTCACCAACCTGACCTGTGTTGTGGATATTGGGACAGGCAAGGTTGGGGACCCTCCCAAAAAGTAACTCAAAGGGAGAGACTAACAGTCCTTTTCGCGGAGTGCATCGAACAGCAAGTAGAGCCATCGCAAGGGCGTCGGGCCACTTGAGGTGCGTTTCCTGACAAATTTTAGCCAATTTGTCCTTAATAGTGCGATTAACCCTTTCTACATAAGAACCGGAAGAGGAGCGAAAAGCACAGTGAAGGCGCCAGGTGACCCCAAGCATTGTAGCGATCTTTTGGGTAGCTTTGTGAATGAATTCAGGTCCGTTATCAGAAGAGATTTTGGATGGTAGGCTGTACCGGGGAATAATGAGTTGAAGCAAAGCTTTGGTGACTTTGGTGGCCTTCTTGGTTCGAGTCGGGATACACTCAGGCCAACCAGTGTAGGTGCAAATGATGACTAACATAGTGAAGGTAATGGGACAATTGGTCCCTTAACAAGTGGGAGGCACATATGCAAACTGCTGTAGGTCCTACACCGTTCACCTGAGTTGGATGTACATACCCTCAAATTAAAGCTGACAGTCTGCAGTTAAAGCACATCGTGTTTGTTTCATTCCAACTCCATTGTGGTGGTGTATAGAGCCAAAGATGTTAGAATTGTGTCGATGTCCCAATATTTCTGGATCTGACTGTATCTGAGGCCCATATTTAATTTCCTTTCCCACTGCCGTGATAAGGCCTCTTTCCTTATACAGGGCCCCATGGACTTACACTGTCAGAAAGGCATACTTAGAGTCTGTGTAAATGTTGACACACTTGTCTTTGGCCAATTCTAAAGCTCAGGTTAATGCATGGAGCTCTGCCAATTGAGCACTTGTGCCTGGAGGAAGGGGTTCCGCTTCCCAGATAGCCGTCAAGGCTACGACAGTGTAGCCAGCCTTGCGGATCCCTTCCTGGAGAAAGCTGGTACCATCAGTATAGAGGGTGAAATCAGGATTCTTGAGCGGGACATCAGTCATGTCCAGGCGGCTAGCATATGTTTCCTCTATGGTCTGGATGCAATCATGTGTGGCATGAAGATCGGGTTTTGGGAGGAGTGTGGCTGGATTCATAGTAGATTGCTTCAGAGTGATCATAGGATTATGAGTAATGAGGCCTTGATACTTAAGCATGCGAGGGTTGGTTAACCACAGGTGGCCTTTAGTTTCCAATACAGCCTTAAGGGCATGTGGTGTATGGATTTCCAGTTCCTGACCAAAGGTTAGCTTGCTGGCTTCCTGTGTTAACAATGCGGTGCCTGCTAAAGCTTTAAGACAGCCAGGCCAACCGTGAGCCACTGGGTCAAGCTGTTTTGAAAGATAAGCGACTGGGGGATGCCAAGTACCCAGTTTCTGGGTCAAAACTCCTACGGCCACATCTGCTTTGTATCCACAAACAATTGGAATGGCTTTTCTAAATCAGGCAAGCCGATACTCGGGCTTGCATTAAAGCATGCTTTAGGGTTGTGAAACTTTTCTCTTCCTCTTTTTCCCATTGCAGTGATTCTTCATCACTTCCTCTTGTGGCTTCATAGAGAGGCTTGGCAATCAGACTAAAATTGGGAATCCATATACGACAGAATCCTGCAGCCCCCCAAAATCCCCTCAAGTCCTTTCTAGTACGTGGCATGGGGAGTTGACAAATGGCTTCTTTTCTCTCATGTCGCAGAGTCCTCTTCCCTGGCTCGATATCATAACCCAGATATCAGACCTTCTGCAAAACTAGTTGAGCCTTTTTCCTGGATGCTTTATATCCCAAGTCTTCCAGTAGATGGAGTAACTCATAGGTATTCTGCCAACAATCATCCTTAGTTTGCCCTGTGACTAGCAAATCGTCCACATATTGCAAGAGGACATCTGGCTTGGGGATTTCCAGAACCTCAAGGTCTCTTGCCAGGGCAGCGCCAAGAGAGTCAGGGAGTTTTTAAAACCCTGGGGCAAGCGGGTCCATATGTATTGTTGTTTTCGGCCCATTGCCAGGTTCTACCATTCAAAGGCAAAGAGATGTTGGCTCCTTTTATGAACTGGGATAGTAAAGAAGGCATCCTTTAAATCAATGAGTGAGAACCAAGTGGCTGTCTGGGGGATCAAGCCCAAAATGACGTAAGGGTTGGGCACTATCGGGTGGATCGTCACTGTGGCCAAATTAACAGGGTGCAAATCCTGCACCAGTCTGAAGCGGCCGTCCCCCTTTGGAATTGGCAAAATAGGGGTGTTCCAGGGAGATTCGGTAGGGACTAGAATATGATGAGCCACATATAGATCAATAACTTCCTGAATGGCTTGTACAATGTGTCTGGGGTATGCCCGTTGACGGATTCTGATGGGTGGTTTTGATGGAATCTCATCTACAACGATGGGAGGTTGGTGACTAGCAAAGCCCGGGGGTGGGGTTTATCCTCTGCCCACAAGTACGGCACTTCAAAATCCTCCCATCCGGCATTCCTTTCCACTTCCTGTACTAACATCATTCGCCATGATTCTTCTTGTGGGACATCCATCAAAACCTTGCCGTAAGTCATGGCCATTGTGCCATCTTCCTCAAAGGAGATTTGCGCTCTTAATTTACACAGCAGGTCTCATCCCAACAAAGGGAGCGGGCAATCTGGCATGTACGCAAATTGGTGGGTGATGGTCTTTCCTCCCATGTGGCAAGTCAGGGGGTTCAGAAAGGGGCGCTGGATTGTTTTACCAGTTGCTACTTGTATGTTGATTGTGTATGAGGAGGGTCGGGTTAGAGGTCATGTTAGGATAGACCAGGTGGCCCCTGTGTCCACTAAGAAGGGTATGGGTTTGCCGCCAATTGTCAGACTGACCATAGGTTCTGGGAGGCGGGCTGAACCAGCTTCAGCCAGACCAATGAGGGGGGTGCCGGACAACCCTCGTCCCCTCCCTCTCAGGGTTCTTCCTCGGCCGCCTCAATAGTTCCTGACAAACCCTCCACGCTTCCCTTCAGGGACTACTTCCTTATCCTTTTCCGGGCACTCACCCTTCCAGCAGCCTTCCCTTTTACATATGGCTCATTGGTTCCATCCGAGGGGTCCAGCAGACCCTTGGCCTCTGCCGCCTCCCCTTCCTCTAGGAATCCCCATCATGGCCGCAGCCAACAATTCTGCTTTCCTTTGCATTTTTTGCTCCTGCTTTCTTTCTTCGACCCTGTCTTGATTCGCAAAGGTTTTTCTAGCAACTTCCATCAACTCACTCATGGATTTTCCTAGGGCTCCTTCCAATTTTTACAATTTTCTTCTAATGTCAGGGGCACTCTGTGAGATGAAGGCCATGGTCATCATACGAGCATTTTCCAGCTGGGTGGGGTCGATAGGGATGTACATTTGATAAGCTTCAAGCAGCTGGGTGTAAAATGCTTCTGGACCCTCTGTTGGTCCTTGCATGACCAGGGAGGGTTTAGATATGTTAGTGGCAGTTTTCCCTGCTGCCTAGATTGCTTGCACAACCAGGTGTTGATAATTTTTGATCAATGTCATGTCCCTGTCATCATAGGGGTCCCACTTCCCATCCTCGGAGGGAAATTTTTTTCCACCCACCATTCTAAGGTGTAGCCCTGAGAGGGCATGGTAGCCTTCAGGTGTTTTATCACTGCATTCCTAATCTTCTCCCTCTCCTCAGGATTAAACAAGGTCCCCATCAATTGCTGGAGGTCTCAACAGGTCGGGTTGTGGGTGTCCACAATCATTTTAACCAAGTCGGCGATCTCTATTGGCTTCTCACTAAAGGGACCATAGTGTAACTTCCAATTGAGGAGATCAGAGGTGCTGAAAGGGACATGTTGGAACAACTGAGCAGTCACTGTGGCCCCATCTTTGCCCACCAACTGATCCACCCTTCTCAGGGGGGCGATTAGGGTTGGGTCCTCAGTTTTTGACCTTGTGCGGTCTGCAATGGGTGCTTCTTTCTCCTCTACCCCTCCAACAGCCTCTAGTAAGTCTTCTTCCTTCGGTGCTTCCGCCTCTTCCTTCTTAGCCCCTGGGCTGGCCAACAAGCGGCTAGTCTGAATGGACTGATCTTCTATGGCTGGTGTGGGGTCCTCTATCCCGAGTTTATCCAAATCTTGCATGATTGACGCAACCCTGGCCTGCTGCCAGGAATCCCCTCTGGATGACCCATCTACACCTCCCACTGGGGAGGAGGTTTGGGGAGTCCCTGATGCTGGTGAAAGGTGGTCAGTCGGTAGAGGGACATAGGGTGGTGGTTGGGGCAATTCTTCTGGGCAGCTAGGAAGGACTGGGACATGTTTCTTGCCTTTCTGGGGCAGTAAAGTGTGTGAAACCAGAAGTTGGCACTGGATTACCTTACACTTCTGAATCCACACAGGGGGTCTTTGGATGAGATTAAGCCATTCATCAATATAGGGGGCCTGATCTGGATGGCCTTCCGTGGGATGGAATACCCTCTGATGTACCCTAATAGCTATGGAGGGATCAAACGTACCCGTGGTCTGGTCAGTCCATGTCGCAAAAAACCCTCAATTTCTGCCTGCTCCACTTAATGCCATAGTCCTGACTGACATAAGCAACCTTAAAATGTCATAACATACACTCTAACGGAGTGAGGGGCACACTTCCTCCCCCTCCCATGTTCCTCCCAGGGCACCAGACAAGACAAATAAGGAAAGGGGTTGAGAAGAAGGTAAGGGGTCCTTCGTTCTTGGGGTAACATAAGGGAATTTGTTTTCACGCACACTCAAGTCCGACCCAGGGAGCCGGACACTCACAATCCCCAATGGGAACTGTGGACACCAAACTCTTCCCACTGGCCCAAGGCGCTGTACACTCAACAGTCACCGTTGGGAACCGCAGTGGACGTGCACGTCAACCACACTTGACAACCTTCCCACCTTTACCTCTAGAGAGAAGGTGATCAGGCCTCTCCCCCTGTCCCTATTTACAGGGAGGGATTATTCCTTTTTCCCAATACTTGCCTGCAGGCTTGTTATCCCATCTTCCAGCTGGCTGAAAATGGGCCTGGTCTCTGTCCTTCTCACAAGTGGTTCTTGAAGGCGTCAGCCAGCGCTGCGGGGATCCTGCGTCACTGGGAAGTCCCTCGGAACAGTGTCCGATGGCGCCTGGGAAGTTCCCCTCAATTTACAGAGTCCCCAACAGTGGGGTGACCCTCTAGAGGGGCCTCAGGGCCCCCTTGTCTCCTGGCTGGCTTGCCAGAGATGTGGCAAGAAATTGGTCCTTTTTCATGTTTATTTCTCTCCATGCATCCTGTAAACATACTGTATATTTTGGACTAAATTGACTAAACTCTTGTCTCGTGGATAATTTGCTACTCCTGGAACAGACTGAAGATAAATCCTCTTCTGCTTTATGGGAGTGAAACCGGTCTTGGCAGGCATTCGGCAGTTTGCTGCCAAAACCTTGGTCTGCCAAGAATTCTAATCTGTTTACCTAATGAAATATTGGCAGGCGTGCTTGGTATTACATTTGCCTGTGTGAGGAAGGGGGACAGAACATTGTCTCTCTTTGTGTTCTTCCTCTTGCACCCTCTTTTTCTATTCGTTCTTTTTCCTGTTTTCTCTTTTCTTCTTGTTCCCCCTCATTCTACTCTGTTTGGTATTCCTCCTGGCTCCTGCTCTCGACTTCTTCTCTGCTCTCTTGCTCTTCTTTAGTTGCAAAATAATGTTCAAAGAACTCTTGTGCTTTGTCAAGAGTATCTGTCTTGAAATTTTTCTCCTGCCAGGAAATCAGAATACCTTCTGGCACCAGCCATCAAAACATCACATTGTATCTATTTAATTGTGAAGTTAGGAACTGATAGTTTCTTCTTTGATTTCTCACTCTTCTCGGAATTTGATTTAGAGTTATTATTTCCTTCCCTTTATATGATATTGATTCCTCCCTCATTTTTTATATACAGTGGGGCAAAAAAGTATTTAGTCAGCCACAAATTGTGCAAGTTCTCCCACTTAAAAAGATGAGAGAGGCCTGTAATTGTCATCATAGGTAGTCCTCAACTATGAGAGACAAAATGAGAAAACAAATCCAGACAATCACATTGTCTGATTTGGAAAGAATTTATGTGCAAATTATGGTGGAAAATAAGTATTTGGTCACCTACAAACAAGCAAGATTTCTGGCTCTCACAGACCTGTAAATTCTTCTTTAAGAGGCTCCTCTGTCCTCCACTCATTACCTGTATTAATGGCACCTGTTTGAACTTGTTATCAGTATAAAAGACACCTGTCCACAACCTCAAACAGTCACACTCCAAACTCCACTATGATGAAGACCAAAGAGCTGTGGAAGGACACCAGAAACAAAATTGTAGACCTGCACCAGGCTGGGAAGACTGAATCTGCAATAGGCAAGCAGCTTGGTGTGAAGAAATCAACTGTGGGAGCAATAATTAGAAAATGGAAGACATACAAGACCACTGATAATCTCCCTCGATCTGGGACTCCATGCAAGATCTCACCCCGTGGGGTCAAAATGATCACAAGAATGGTGAGCAAAAATCCCAGAACCACACGGGGGGACCTAGTGAATGACCTGCAGAGAGCTGGGACCAACGTAACAAAGGCTACCATCAGTAACACACTACGCCGCCAGGGACTCAGATCCTGCAGTGTCAGATGTGTCCCCCTGCTTAAGGCAGTACATGTCTGGGCCTGTCTGAAGTTTGCTAGAGAGCATTTGGATGATCCAGAAGAGGATTGGGAGAATGTCATATGGTCAGATGAAACCAAACTAGAACTGTTTGGTAGAAACACAACTCTTCGTGTTTGGAGGAGAGAGAATGCTGAGTTGCATCCAAAGAACACCATACCTACTGTGAAGCATGGGGGTGGCAACATCATGCGTTGGGACTGTTTCTCTGCAAAGGGACCAGGACTACTGATCCGTATACAGGAAAGAATGAATGGGGCCATGTATCGTGAGATTTTGAGTGCAAACCTCCTTCCATCAGCAAGGGCATTGAAGATGAAATGTGGCTGGGTCTTTCAGCATGACAATGATCCCAAACACACCGCCCGGGCAACGAAGGAGTGGCTTCGTAAAAAGCATTTCAAGGTCCTGGAGTGGCCTAGCCAGTCTCCAGATCTCAACCCCATAGAAAACCTTTGGAGGGAGTTGAAAGTCCGTGTTGCCCAGCAACAGCTTCTCAGTGCTGACACCCAAAACATCACTGCTCTAGAGGAGATCTGCATGGAGGAATGGGCCAACATACCAGCAACAGTGTGTGCCAACCTTGTGAAGGCTTATAGAACACATTTGACCTCTGTCATTGCCAACAAAGGATATATAACAAAGTATTGAGATGAACTTTTGATATTGACCAAATACTTATTTTCCACCATAATTTGCACATAAATTCTTTCCAAATCAGACAATGTGATTGTCTGGATTTGTTTTCTCATTTTGTCTCTCATAGTTGAGGTCTACCTATGATGACAATTACAGGCCTCTCTCATCTTTTTAAGTGGGAGAATTTGCACAATTTATTTATTTATTTATTTATTTATTTATTTATTTATTAGATTTATATACCGCCCTTCTCCTGCCGGACTCAGGGCGGTGAACAGCCAATTAAAAAACCAATACAAAAAAGTTAAAAATGTACTAAAAACCAATATAAATTAGGCTGAGAATATAAAACAGAATAAAACTCTAAAAAATTTAAAAAGTAGAAGGGATCAGGCAAGTCCGGCAAGTTGGAAGAGATAAGTCTTCAGAGCCCGACGAAAAGTCCGGAGGTCAGCAATTGTTCTCAGTTCTGGAGGAAGATTGTTCCAGAGGGTGGGGGCTACCACAGAGAACGCTCTCCCCCTGGGGGTCGCCAGCCGGCATTGTCTGGCTGACGGCACCCTGAGGAGGCCCTCTCTGTGGGAGCGAACCGGCCGGTGGGAGGCAATTGGTGGCAGAAGGCGGTCCCGTAAGTACCCTGGTCCTAAGCCATGGAGCGCTTTAAAGGTGATTACCAACACCTTGAAACGAACCCGGAAGTCAACCGGCAATTTGTGGCTGACTAAATACTTTTTTGCCCCACTGTATTTCATCCCTTACTGCCTTTTTTAAAAATCTCACGTGGACTTCCTTCATGTCTACGTGCATAATTTGTATGAACTCTGTATACCTCATCTATAGCTCTCCGTACATCCTGTTTGTCTTTCTGTAGAGCCTCTGCTAGTATTTCTGACATGGTCTCCCCTAAGTCTTCCTTTTTATCTTCCATAATATTTTGAAATCTTAGGAAGAAGGACACTTTCTCCATTTACAAAAACACTATTGATTCTTCTAGGTAGATTCTTCTAGGTGTGCTAGCAAGCACACATTTCTGTTCCATTGTCTCCATTTTTTATCTACTTGTTTCATTTTTGTCTCTACTGTTTTTATTCTCTGTTCATTCTGAAGTATAGTTTGCTGAATGTTTCCTATTTTGTTGTCCAAAATTCAGAAAAATTTGTAAGGATGGTGGAAAAAATATATTCAACACAAATAGCAAAAATAATAATAAATGGAGACACCACTGAAAAATTTAATATTGCAAAGGGAGTGAGACAAGGGTGCCCGCTCTCACGTTTATTATTTATTCTAACTTTAGAGGTATTGCTAATAAAAATTAGAGGTGAACAACACATAAAAGGCCTGAAAATAAAAAAAGAAGAATATAAAGTCCAAGTGTTTGCGGATATTTTAGTATTTATTTTAGAACAACCGTTACAGACAGGACCTAAACTAGTGCAACAAGTAGAAGAATATGGTAGAGTAGCAGGACTTAAAATCAATAAATCCAAAACAAAGGCAATAACAAAAACCCTCACCAAAAAGCAGGAAAGTGAATTGGAAGACAGAATGAGCATTCAAATGACTAAAAAAGTAATATATTTAGGAATTTGGCTATCAGCTAAATGTTCATCAATCAAAGAAGATAATTATCTCTTGTAGGCAGGATAGCCTCCATCAAAATGAACATTCTGCCAAGAATATTGTTTCTTTTCCAAGTATCACCAATAAAATTAGGGAAAAATTTCTTTGAAGACTTAAACAAACTAATAATGAAATACATTTGGCAAGGGAAAAAACCTAGGATTAAAATAAAATTATTACAGGACAGCAGAGAAAGAGGAGGCTTTGGACTCCCAGATTGGGAGACATATTACCAGGCAATGACACTCACTTGGATTAAAGATTGGATTGAATTAAAAAATAAAAGGACTTTGACACTAGAAGGGCATGACCTACAGATAGGATGGCATGCCTTCTTATGGGATGGGAAAAACAAATTCCATAGCTACTTCCAGAGACATTTAATTAGAGACACGCTACAAATATGGCAAAGAATTAAAAAAAAATCATTACAATAAAATTCCAGATTGGCTATCAATGATGGAGGCATTAATTTACCCGAATGTATTGGACATTGATAAAGTAAAAAGATATAAGGATCTACTAAACAGCCAGGGGGAACTGAAAACAAGACAAGAACTAAAAGAACATGGCATAGACATTGATTGGTGGCCACACATGCAGATTCAAACTAGATCTAGGAAAGATTTAGAACAATATGAATTTCAAAAAGAACTGCAAAAATTAGACAAGATTTTACAAGGCACAGAGGACAAATTGATAAATAAAATTTACAATTATTTATTGAGATACAAAATGGAGGATGACGTAGTCAAAGAAACTAAAAATTTTGGCTATAATATCAAATTGGAGAAATGGGAGAAATTATGGAATAAAAATTATAAATTGATGATGTCAGTAGCCTATAAAGAAAATATGTATAAAATGTTTTACAGGTGGCATCTTCCACCAGCAAGACTGGCCAAAATGTTCCTGAATACCTCTTCAAAATGTTGGAAGTGCAAACAAAATCAGGGAACATATTACCACATGTGGTGGACTTGCCCCAAAGTAAAACAGTTGTCAGCCTTGGAAGCCATATTAGGCCGGAAGCTCCAATGCTGCCACCTTCTCATGTGTGGGAAAGTAGGAGAGGGGGTTAGTAGACATAATAGCATTCTTCCTGTCCATCAAGGTCAGGGCAATCCAGCATCTGGAGAAGGAGTGGTCAGGGGCTAGATCGGGATGGAACAGATGTTGATTGGAGCATGTGACCGACTTGGTGAAAAAGGGGATGGTTTTGGGAGCTTTGACTTACTGAAGAAAAACCCAGGCTTTTCAGATTCAGGTTTCCCCAGATGTGCCAGTTTGCCTATTCTAGTAAAGAGGACTTTGGAAAATGCTTGCTTCCGTGTCTTTACTTGGAGTTGGGGTTTTTCTGGAACGCTGACATTAACCTGAATCTCACTAAAACCTAACATCACCCCATAAGGGGGCCATCAGGGGTACTGAGCCCCAGCATCTACCTAAACCCAGGGTGATGTGAAGACTCAGTGAAGATGGAGGAGAAAGGAGAAATCGGAAGGAGGCCTGCCGGGGCCTCAGATGCTCAAGGAATTGCCGATCCCTTGCTTTCTCTTTCTGACGAAATGGGATGAGCCATGGAGGCTGCAGAGGAAGCCCTTTGGCTTGGGGTTCAGCCCGAGGCATCAGATTCCTGGAAAAGTTGCCAGTCTGACCCAGCTCCAGGAGGGGAAATGAAGTTGCCCCCTGAGCCAGACTGGAGGATGGGGGCTGCTGTGGAATCCAGAAACTCCTGGGACTGGGACCGGCTACACCCAATGCGGAGCCAGTCCTTAACTGGGCTCCCTGAGTGTTTTGAGTGGATGGATGTGGAGAGCTTCGCCCCCCCTTCCCAACCCCTGGAGGTGAGCTGGAGGCTAGCAAAACCAATGTTCATCCTCCCTGATCCGGGACATGGAGGGGGGATTAGTAGGATGCAGAGCCCCCCTCTTACCCACCCAGGGGCCAAACAAGAGGATTAGTGCAGCATTCCAATCCTGCAGCAGTGGGGCATCAGGCTCAGCCGGCATATGGAATGCAAAATCCCCCTTTCAGGGCCCCTCACCAGCCTGCATTCATGCTACCTCCTGCTGAGAATATACAGCCCAGATGGGGTTTCTGTCCCGGCCAGGGATGGATCCAGTGCCAGTGGTATCCCACGCCATCTGTTCCAAGCTTCCAGGGATCCCCCTGGGCCCCCTCCTATGGCCCAACGATCCTGGCACCGCAGGGGAGACTAGTCCAGCAGCTCGCTAGAGTGCCCCCCTTCCAACGCAGCAAACAGCTCAGCAGCCAGGCCCCCTGCCGCAGCAGCTGATGACGTTGCCCCACTCCTTTCCAGCCAAGCAACTCCCACAGCAGCCTGTTGGAATGCAGCAGCCAAGAACAGCCCCACAGCAAGTTCTATCCCAGCCAGCCGCAATCGCAGCCCCTCCACCCATGAGGCCAAAGCCCCCCCATTTCAGAGCAACCTTTGACAGGACACCAGGCAAGTTAGCTTATTTCTTCAGCAGGGTCTGGGCTCATGTGGATCAGTATGGGAACCAATACGAATCAGAACGGGACTTAGTGTCGTCAATCTCAGATGGGATGAATGAGGGGGAAACTTCTGAATGGATACCCCAGCTGCACAATGAGGATGTCAGCCTCTCAAGTTGCATTTCATTCAGGGCTGACATAGTAAAGGGGGGGGGGGGTGTTAAATTACTGCAGTAGAATGATTTAGAGAATGACCAATAGAATAAGGGAGCAAGCCAGGAAAGGGAGGGAATTTGGAGCAGAGGTCATTTCCTGGCTGCATATGAGTTCGTGAGGACGTTGTTCTAACAAATAAAAGTTTTTTTTTCTTTATTATCAAAATGTGAGAGGCACTTTATTTCTTTTTAGACAACTCCACTCGGACAGACAGACAGGAAACGTTGTCTCTTCAAAAACTTTTCTTCTAAAAATATTTATGCATTCCTAAGCTACTCCACGCCGACGCTGGCAGACCTCCAGATATCTCTGAACGTAAACGACATTATCAAAGGCCATGGAAGAAAGCCAACCCCCTCCACCGGAGGTTTGCCTCAGAAAAGGAAAAAATTATGATGCCTTTTGCTGCACTCTCACCAAGTGCCAGATAACGGGGGAAGGTTCAATGGCTCTCCAAACGGCAGCATAGCCCCCCTACCTACACACACACACATAAGGAAAAAAAAAAGATGAGAGAAGAAAGCTCCAAAAAGCACCCAGGGCTTCCCTCCCTGCTCAGCGAGCAACCCAGCCCAGCCACGGCATCACCCCCCTGCACCCAAATGGGAGATGATGAAGAAGCCCAAGGGCACCGTGGGCAGGCTCACAGACCCCTGCAATGGGAGGAGTGGCCACCCCGATTCAGAGGGAAATTCAATGGGGATCCGGACCTGCTAGCTCAATTTCTTGATGCAGCTGAGATTTACATTGAGCGCTACGCACACCTTTCCCCTTTCCCCAGGGCCCTGGTCATTGCCATTGCAGAAGGTCTAGAGGGAGAAGCAAGGAGCTGGTCAGCAGCCCAGTACAAATACAGGGCCCCCCAACTGCAAGATGCAGATGGTTTCTTACAACTGCTACGAGCCCGCTTCGAAGAAACAGGGGACAATCCCTATGTAAAAGATGAGCTCAGGCACCTAATGCAGAGTGGGAAGCCTATTCAAGAACATATCCGTGAGTTCAGGAAAGTTGTTGGGACTTTACCTCCTTTGCCTGAACGACTGCTAGTATACTTCTTCAGAACAAGCTTAGATAAGCAAATCGCCCAAGTGACTGCTTATTGAGATATTCCGAACCGACTGTCCGACTGGTTCCGGATAGCAACGCAAGTCGAGAGAGGGCTACGTGCCAACGACATGCTAAAACAACCACAGGCAAAGGAGAAAACCCAGCTGGACCAGGAACCGTCTACCAGACCAGAAACTACAGCATCATGGGCCACCCAGAGGCCATCCACCCCACGGAGTCCACTGAGGTGCTACAGATGTGGGGGAGTTGGGCATTTGGCAGCGGCATGTGGAACCCCGGGGCCAAAAACAGAACCCCCGGCCAAGGCACGACTGGAACAAGGACCCAGGTACACCATCAAGGCACCATTAAGACTTTCCCCGACTGCAGAAGTTTTTGCCCATCTGACTGAAAATAGGGGGAGCTCAGACGATGCGAATTGACCCCCCGAACTGTATGATGGTGATGACGATGGTGAAAACGACCCAACGGTGAGCGCACCCATCCACCCTTTTCTTTTCCCCATACGCCTAACAGCCCCAAAAACAGGTACCCAAGGGAATGTCCAAGCCCTAGTAGATTCGGGTTGCACGAGGTGCCTGATTAACCTACCCACAGTCCTAAAACTGGGGATCCGGGCAAAAAGGCTCAGCCACCCAATCCGTTTTCAGCAAGTTGATGGATCCCTACTGGGGGGGGGGGGCGGATGCCACACACTTGACCGGTTCATAATAGCCCCCAAGATGACCAACCCAGTCATACTGGGACTCTCCTGGCTGGATAAGTGGGGCCCCACCATCTGGTGGCAAGAAGGGACCCGCAGACTGAGGATAGCAAGGGGGCCCCACCCCCTGCCACCACAACCAGAGAAAACGGCCCCTCCTCCCACCCAGGGGGTCCAACCCCTCCCTCTAGAGGGAC
Source organism: Coluber constrictor foxii (assembly GCA_038048745.1). Lineage (NCBI taxonomy): Eukaryota > Metazoa > Chordata > Lepidosauria > Squamata > Colubridae > Coluber > Coluber constrictor. The sequence goes on along the minus strand of CM075966.1, from coordinate 25,665,275 downwards.
AAAAGACGCCTCCAACACAGGCGGCCAACCCGCCCTGTAAAGGGACAACAGAGCAACTGGCGGCCACCTCCAGCACCTCCCATGGCCCGGACCAGATCCCAAAAGAGTACCAAGACTTGGCAGAAGTATTTAGCGAGACCGAGTGTGACGTACTACCACCCCACCGCGATGCCGATTGCGCTATCGAAATCATCCCTCGTTCAAAACTACTAAAACCTAAATTGTACGCCATGACACCCCGTGAAATGCAAGAACTGCGAAAGTACATAGACAAGAACCTACAAAGGGGTTTTATCGAACCAGCCAAACCACGGGTAGCGGCACTAGTTTTCTTCAGGGAGAAGAAAGACGGCTCCATGTGTCTGGTGGTCAATTTTCGCGGGATAAACTATGTCTGTGTGCACAACTTATACCCCTTCCCCCTCATGAAAGACACGCTAGCTCACTTGGCCAAAGGGAAGGTTTTTACCAAACTAGACCTTCGTGAAGCCTACTACCGCATACGCATCAAGGAAGGAGACGAGTGGAAGACAGCATTCAACTGCCCCCTAGGAAGTTTTCAATTTAAAGTGATGCCTTTTGGACTACAGGGAGCACCGGCGGTGTTCATGCAACTGATAAAGGAAGTTCTACATGACCACCTTTATAAGGGGGTCCTCGTATACCTGGACAACATTCTCATTTACACGGAAACCATAGATGAACACATACCCCTCGTCTAGACTACTTAGGCTACCGAGTGTCCAATGAGGGGATAGAAATGGACCCAGCCAAAGTACAATCAGTCCTTGACTGGCGACCCCCACGCACCCGCAGACAACTGCAAAGCTTCTTGGGGTTCGCGAACTTCTACTGACAATTTATCCCCTCTTTTGCAAAATTGCCAAACCTCTAACTGACCTCCTAAAAACAGGGAGTCCAGCAACAAAACCTCGCCCAGGACAGCCTCTACAGTGGAGCCCGGCCTGCCAACAAGCCTTCGAAACACTAAAAGAAATGTTTGCAAAAGAACCAGTCTTGAAACATCCTGACCCCAACCAGTCCTTCGTCATCCAAACAGATGCCAGCGACGTGGCAGTGGGAGCGGTTCTACTCCAAAAGAACAGCCAAGGGAACCTTCAGCCTTGTGCCTACACTTCCTGCAAATTCACTGACACAGAGAGACGCTGGGCGGCATGGGAAAAGGAAGCGTTTGCAGTGAGGTGGGCGCTGTTGACCTGGCGACATCTGCTAGAAGGAAGCCAGACACCGTTCAAGGTTTGGACTGACCATAAAAACCTGGAGGCCCTCAGGACCCCATGGAAATTATCGCCCAGACTAGTCCGATGGGCCCAATACTTCAATCGGTTCAACTTCGAGCTGAAACACATCCCAGGGGGGAAGAATTTTCTGGCTGATGCCCCCTCCCGAATGCCCCAGTACAACAGTGAACGGGAGCAGGTGGTGAATGCCGTCATCCCCTCGCCTCAAGGAGTGGGTCAAGTAACCACCAGACGGCAGCATCGCGACCAACAGGGCCAACCAGCGGGTGACCTGACGACACAGCTCAAAACAGAGACATTGGCGGACCCCTGGTTCCGAGACAATCAGCATCTTTTGACAAGGAGGGACGACCTAGCATGGAAAGGGACGAAACTTTATGTCCCAGAGACTCTATGCACCCTAGTCCTCAAGAGGAGCCATGACGTTAAACCAGAGGGTCATTTCGGTTTTCTAAAGACTCTAGATTTGGCACGAAGACAGTTTTGGTGGCCTCACATGAGGAAAGACGTGGACAGCTATGTGAAAAGTTGCACCGTCTGTGCCATGATGAAAACCCAACCAGGAAGACCTCCCGGGTTGCTGCAGCCAGTAGCTGAACCGACAAGACCATGGGAGGAGATTGCAATGGACTTTATAGTAGAGCTACCGAGGAGTGGCGGAAACACAGTGATCTGAACCGTAATAGACTTATTCTCCAAACAGGCAAATTTCATACCCTGTAGCGGGCTACCCTCAGCCCGCCAATTGGCCAAGCTGTTTGTGAAACACATCTACCGCCTGCACGGAGTACCCAGAAGAATCATCTCCGACCGAGGTGTCCAGTTCACAGTGAAATTTTGGAGGGAATTCCTACGATCCATAGGATCATCCCAAGGTCTCAGCTCAGTGTTCCACCCGAGCACCAATGGGGGGACGGAGAGACTGAATGCCAATGTTAGGTTGTAGCTTGTAGCTTACTCCTAACTTGTTGGTCAGGCAATATATCTGTTCCTTTAAGAACAACTGAGCCATGTAATCAGGGCTTGCTGAACCATGTGATTAGGCTATAGTGTTTAAATAGCAGCACAGAGAAGCGTTCTTTTTTCCTGCTGATTCTCGCTGTTTTCTCTGTTGTGCTGTGTACTACTTTGATTGTAGATATTCCGTGGAGGCGTTGGACTGGACTGTTATTGCACTCCACGTTATCTGGTACTGTATACCAAAAGCTTACTGAAGTCTGTTTACTTTAGTAAGAGAAGATAGTATTGCTGGACTGATATTACTGGTTATGACCCTGGACTGATTTAACTAAACTGAGACTGTTTATCACTTTGTATATAAACTATTTTTCACCCGAGCTGCACGTTACTCTCCTTCCCTGTGTGTTTTTGCTCTGCTCGTTGCAAAAGCAACACACACTTGCACACACACCCTAACAGCCATGATAGAGCAGTACCTGAGGTGCTACGTCAACTACCAACAGTCAAACTGAGCGGACCTCCTATCTTTTGCGGAGGTCGCGTACAACAATGCTGTCCACAGTAGCACAGGACTAACCCCATTCAAGGTAGTGAGTGGTATGGATTTCGTCCCCATGCCAGAGTATCCAAGGGAACCCCCTTCCTCAGTCAGCTTGAACGATTGTATGGCGATGCTGAGAGAATCCTGGGAGAATGTCAAGAAGGCATTAGACAAGGCGGCACAGGCTTATAAGAAGCAAGCAGATAAGCACCGAGCTCCCAAAAGACTGTTCCGAGTAGGAGAGAAGGTCTACCTCTCCACCAAGTACTTGAGACTCAAGCTCCCGACCAGGAAACTCGGCCCGAAATTTATAGGACCATTTCCCATAGTTAGGATAATAAACCCGGTTACAGTACAATTGCAGTTGCCTGGATTACTAGGAAAGATACACCCTGTTTTTCACAGTAGCCTCCTGAAGCCTGTGGTCAGGTCAAATTTAAGACCGGTACCTCATGATCCTCCAGGACCCTTGATCACTGGGGGCCAGACTCACTATGAAGTGCAGAAAATTCTTGATTCGAGGTGGCATAGAGGGCACCTCCAATACTTAGTTAAGTGGAAGGGTTACCCCTTGTCAGAAGCTTCCTGGGTGAAGAGCACAAACATCCAAGCTGACCGGCTTATAGCTAAGTTCCATGCAGATCACCCGGACAAGGCGGGAGGGGGTGGGACACACCCTCGGACGGGGTAATGGTACTAACCTTGTTGTCTATCTTGCACAGGCCTTGCTGAGAGAATGAAGGAAGAGGGGCCAGATGTCAGCCCCTCTTTCAGGGCTGACATAAGAAGAAGGGGGAGCATCTGGCAAGAGACTGTTTGACACTTCACATAGTTATTCCCTAGGAGATGAGAGGGGAGGGGGGAAATTCCTGTGAGCTTAGATAGCAGAGAGCAGTAGAATGATTTGGAAGATGGCCAATGAGAACAGGAGAGCAAGCCAGGAAGGGAGGGAGTTTGGAGCGGAAGTCTATTCCTGGCTATGTTGAGTCTTGGAACAGAATGTTGTTCTAATAAATCAATGATCTTTTTCATCAAAGATGTGGCTGAGATGTGATTTATTTTAGACGGCTTCGAACCTTGACACTTATTTTACGCAGTAGGGTCTCTAACAACAATATAAAGAGTAGGGGGGAGAGAGGACAGCCCTGTCTTGTACCCTTACCAATAGGAAATTATTCCGTCAAATCACCATTTATCAATAATCTGGCAGTCTGTTTAGAATAGATGGCTTTGATTGCATTTATAAATCTTTGTCCAAAACCCATATGCTCTAATTGTAATAATATGAACTCCCAATTGACCCTATCAAATGCTTTCTGGGCATCAATAAAAACTAAAGCAACCTGTTTGCCTGGATGGTTTTCATAATATTCAAGTACATTTAACATAACTCTCAGATTATCTTGTAATTGTTGTGATGGTAAAAACCCGTTTTGATCAATATGTATAAATTCATTTAAAAAGCTTTTCAGTCTATTTGCTAAAATTGCTGTAAATATTTTGTAATCTGAGTTCAGGAGGGAAATTGGTCTAGTTTTTTATATCTGTTGGTGATGGATCTTCCTTAGGTATTAAACTAATATTGGCCTCCCTCCATGAATGGGGGATTTCTTTTTTTCCCAACACCTCATTAAATAAATCCTTCATGTGTTCCCCCATTACTTCAAACAATGCTTTATATAACTCAGCCAGGAGTCCATCTGTACCCGGTGTTTTTGAATTCTCTTGCTTCTTTACTACTTTTTCAATCTCCGTTAGAGTAATTTCCTCTTCCAAAATTTGTTTTGTCAAATCAGATATCCTAGGTAAGTCCGAATTCTCTATATATTTATTTGGCTCTCCTGCCTGGATCTCCTCCTTCTTATATAATTCCTTATAGAAGTCCACCGCAATCCTTTCTTTCCCTCCCTTATCTCGTATTAAATTCCCATCCTTATCTTCTAGTTGCTCAATTCGTCTACTCTGTTTCTCCTTTTTGAATCTAAATGTAAGCCATCTTCCTAGTTTATTGGCTGTCTTGAAATGTTTCTGCTTTCTGCCAGAAAGGGGGAAAAGGAAATAGCACAGGCTCAAGCTCAAGGAGGAGTTTGGACTACCCAAGAAGAATTGTTGCAATTTATGGAGGATGTACAAATATTGGATTTATTTGAAAAAATAGAAGACCCCAAAGATCAAAGACAAACCCAAGCTGCAACTAAACGCAAAGAACAAGAATTAAAGAAACAACAAAGCCAGATGATATCTCAAGAAATATTAGCCATAAATACAGAAGCTGTGGGAGGAGCTAGACTGAAGAAATTCCATGACGAATTCCAATCGGTTCTCCAGAAGCTTTCCGGAGCCAAAGATGGCAAATAAATTTCTGACCTGGAACGTTAATGGATTAAATTCACCACAAAAGACGAAGAAGATATTTCATTATTTGAAACAATTTAAAAATGATGTAATTTGTTTGCAAGAGACACATATAAGAACAAATTATCAAAAATACTTGATAAATGCTAGATTGGGATCACATTTTGTAGCAGCCGTGCCCGAGAAGAAAAACAGAATAGTTATATATATAAGAAATCACTTAATGGCTAAACTAATTGAAGCAGATACACAAGGCAGATATATAGCCTTGTGGAGGCTATAAGGAGCCTGAGTAGCGTAGGGGAGTAATGCCTCCTACAAAGGCAGCATTTAAGATCCAGCTGCTGCAATTACTGGCGAGTTCAATCCCAGGCAGGCTCAAGGTCAACTCAGCCTTCCGTCCTTTATAAGGTGGGTAAATTGAGGACCCAGTTTGTTGGGGGCAATAAGCTGACTTTGTATAAATATAAATATACAAAAGTATGAAGGCTATTGCTTAACGCACTGTAAGCCGCCCTGAGTCTCCAGAGAAGGGCGGCATATAAATCAAATTAAAAATAATAAAAATAAAAATAAATAAATATAGCAATTGAATTATTAATAGAAGGGAAGAAAGTACTCTTAATGGGAATATATGCACCCAATCAACAACAAGAAAAATTTTATAAACTTTTGCATACAAAGTTAGTACAAATGGATTATAAATCATGCATAATGATGGGAGACTGGAATGGGGTACTGGATACCAAGAAGGATAAGAAGAAACTTTTGCAAACTTCTCAAACACGGGCTAAGCTGCCTAAATCTTTTTTTGACATGATGGATGATATGGAGCTGAGAGATATATGGCGTGAAAGAAATTTTGATGAACAATATTTTACTTTTTTTTCTGATAGGCATCAATCTTTTTCTAGAATTGACTTTATTCTAATTACAAATGATTTTCTTTCTAGGGTAAAGAAAACGAAGATTTGTCCCAGAACGTTAACAGATCATAATCAGGTATGGATGGAATTAGAGTCTGGAGAAGGATCTAGGAGGTCTTGGAGACTAAATGAGAATTTGTTTCGATATGAGGAAAACGTGAATGAATGTAAAAAATTAATGAAGGGATTTTTTGAACTAAATATGCATAAGGGTACACCTATGGAAATGGTCTGGGATGCAAGTAAAGCATATATGAGAGGAGTTTTAAAAAATTTAAATAATGCACATAGGCGTAAACAGGGGGAAAAATGGAGAGAATTGGAAGAGGAAATAAAAAAGAAAGAACAGGCGTTAATAGGGAAACCAGATGATAAGAATATAAAAGAAGCTATTACAATACTGCGAGGGCAGTTTAATATGTTGATGTCAGACCAAGTGGCAATGAATTTGCAGTATGCTAAACATAATACTTTTTGTAATGCAAACAAACCTGGCAGGTGGTTAGCATATATATTAAGGGAAAAACAAAAATCTTGTACAATAGAAAAAATAGAGTACAAAGGTAAAGAGGTATATCAACAGAATATGATTAAAAAAGCATTTTTAGACTTTTACATGAGGTTGTATGCTGGTGATAAAATACAAGGTATTGGTATAGATAGATTTTTACAGAAGGAGAATATCCCTATAATTACTGATGAGCAAAGGGAAAGATTGAATTTATTGATAAATTCTGAGGAAATTCTCCTTGCAATTAAACAATTAAAAAGTGGAAAGGCTCCTGGAACAGATGGATTAACAGCAGCGTATTATAAAAACCTTCAACTAGAAATGGTGGAACCACTTAAGGAATTATTTGTTAAAATACAAAGGGGAGGAGAGGTACCACCATCTTGGAGAACAGCCTTTATTTCTCTGATTCCAAAAGAAGATAAAGATCATAGTCAGCCTAAGAATTATAGACCTATATCACTATTAAATATAGATTACAAGATTTTTGCAAAAATTTTAGCAAATAGATTAATGTCAGTTATGCAACAAGAGATTCACAATGATCAAACTGGTTTTATACAAGGTAGACAGATGAAAAGTAATGTAAGACAAATTGTCAATATACTGGACTATCTGGGGAAGAACAACCAGGTCCTTGCAGTGCTCATGTTTCTGGATGCAGAGAAAGCGTTTGATTGATTGAATTGGCAGTTCTTAGAGAAGGTAATTCAAAAGATGTAGTTGGGGGAGTATTTTATAAAATCAATTCAAGCAATATATTAGAGACAAACAGCACAAATAATAGTGAATGGTAGTTTAACAGAAATATTTAAAATTGAAAAAGGAACAAGACAAGGGTGCCCCTTGTCTCCACTATTGTTTATTTTAACTCTGGAAGTTTTACTGAATAAAGTACGTGGTGCAGATAATATACAGGGTATCAAGATTAGGCAACAGGACTACAGACAACGAGCATTTGCAGATGACCTGGTTGTAACTTTAACTCAGCCATTAAATTCAGCTATAGGTTTAATGGATATAGTTAAGCAATATGGTCAAGTATCAGGATTTAAAATAAATGTAGGGAAAACAAAGATGATAATCAAAAATATGACTGCAAATCAAAGAGAAGAATTAGAAAGTGTAACAGGTTGTGAGATAGTGAAGAAGGTCAAATACTTAGGAGTTTATATTGCAACATCAAATGGGAAGCTATATAAAAATAATTATGAAGTGCTATGGCACAAAGAACAGACAGAAATGGACAAATGGAGGAAACTACAATTATCTCTGTTGGGAAGGATAGCAGTAGTTACAATGAATGTTTTGTCCAAGTTTTTATTCCTTTTTCAAATGATACCAATACTTTAAAAAGACGCAAATTTGGAAGAATGGCAGAAAGGTATTAATAAATTTGTTTGGGCTGGGAAGAGACCAAGAGTTAAATTAAAAATAATGCAGGATACACGTGAAAGAGGAGGTTTGAAAATGCCTAATTTAAAATTGTATTATGAAGCAGTTGTCTTATCGGCAATTAGTGATTGGATTAATTTAACAGAAGAAAGAATATTGAATATTGAGGGGTATGATTTGATATATGGTTGGTGATCTGTCCCCCCCCTTCAGAGACCCACAAAAACACAGCCAGCCGAGGGTTAAGAATCACTTGGCACACTTCACAGTTCTTATCTCAACCTTGGCAGCGATATGCACACCGTCTGCCAAGGACTTTATTAGTTTACACAAACAAGAAAATCACCTACGTAGCTTTGCCGTTCATCTAGCTTCCAAGACTACGAGGTTGCTATGTTTGTTTCGCTTTGTTCGTCACAAACTTCTTGACCCACTGTCCTGTCTTATATAGATAGGCTTCTGGGTGTGGTCCAGTGACTCACTGATCCTGTGACTCCAATCAGTGACTCAGGTCTATTTCCTCATACGCCGCAGCTGCAGTAATCTTTTCTCTCGCCTTCTTTGGCGTGCGTCCAGGAATGACGTCTCTCCCTCACTCTCATCTGAGACACCTGTTTCCCCACTACTTGGCTCTCTTTCAGTTGGCACCTGAGACGGAGCCAGAGGGGGGGGGGGCTGGGAGATCTGGCTGGCTCCTCTTCCTCCTGCTCAGAGCTTCCTTCCTCCAATGGGATAGGCTCAGAGGACGGAGCCACAACACTATCCCCCACCGCAGGGCCCTTCCCCCGGGTCTGACGGTCGGGATGGGGTCGGGATGGGAACTGTTCGTGGAAAGCCCGCACCAGGTCAGGGGCCTGAACGGCAGACGCGTCCACCCAGGTGAAATCCTCGGCCCCGTACCCTTTCCAAGCGATGAGGTATTGGAAGCGCCTCTTCAGCCAACGGGAGTCCCGAATACTGTCCACCTCATACGTCGAGGCGTCGTCCTCGTTGGCTGCGGCCGGGGGGGCAGGTGGCGGCGGGCGGCGGAGAAGGCTAGCGGGAGTCTCAGGGACCAGGAGGGACCGATGAAAAACGGGGTGGAGCCGCATGGAGCGGGGTAGAGTCAACCGATAGGCCACCGGGTTGATGACCGCCTCGATGGGGAAGGGACCGATAAAGCGGTGGGCCAGTTTCCTCACCGGCTGGTCCGTGGGGAGGTGTTTCGTGGACAGCCACACCCGATCTCCAACTTCCAGCGGTGGCGTCGCCCGGCGGGCGCGATCGGCGAACCGTTTATAGTCCTCTTTCGCCCGGATCAGCTGCCGCCGCACCAGTTGCTGCACCGCCTGCAGCTCCGAGAGGAAGTCCCGGGTCTCAGGAACAGGGGAGTCCATGATGGTCAACGGAAAAAACCGTGGATGGTACCCGACGTTGGCATGGAACGGTGTCATCTGGGTGGAGGTATGTTGGGAGTTGTTAAAAGTGAACTCCGCCAGGAGAAGGTACTCGGCCCAGTTGTCCTGCTGCTGGTTGACAAAACAGTGGAGGTACTGCTCCAGTATGCCAATGACCTTCTCCGTGCCCCCGTCAGTCTCCGGATGGTGTGACGACGACAGGCACACCTGCACCTCCAGCGCAGCCATCAGGCTTTTCCAGAAGCGGGCCGTGAACTGGGCCCCGCGGTCCGAAACCACCCGGTCCGGCAGGCCGTGGAGGCGGAAGATGTGTTGCAGGAACAGGCGAGCCGTGGTACGAGCCGAGGGCAGGCCGCGGCACGGGATGAAATGTGCCATCTTCGTGAGCGCATCCACCACCACGAGGATGGTCGTGAACGTAGCGGACAGGGGCAGGTCAGTCAGGAAGTCCATGGAGATGGCTCCCCACGGTCTCTCCGGTGTCGGCAGCGGCTGGAGGAGTCCAGGAGGGGGGCCGGACGCGGCTTTGGCCTGTCGGCATGGCACACAGGACGTCATGTAGGCGTGCACGTCGTGCCGTACCTGAGGACACCAAAAAGTCCGCGTCACTAGGTTCAAGGTCTTAAAGAAGCCGAAGTGCCCCGCCGCGGGGTTGTCATGGCACTGGTTCATGACGAGGGCTCGGAGCGGACTTGTGGGCACGTACAGCCGACCCCGGTGCCTGAGCAAGCCCTCCTCCATGGTCCATGGGGACGCGGGGCCGACGTCCGCTCTCCGCTGCTGCGACCAGTCGTCCCGTCGCTGCGCTTCCAGCACCTGAGTCCGCAGGTCCACCGGTTCCTGGACCGCTGCCAAGGAGTCCGCTGGCAGCACCGTCCGGGGGGAAAGTGAGTCCTTGGGGCAAAAGTATTCCGGCTTACGGGATAGCGCGTCCGCCCTCTGGTTGAGGTGGCTCGGAATGTATGTGACGTGGAAGTTGAACCGGGCGAAAAACAACGACCACCGGATCTGCCGCTGGTTCAAATTCCTGGCCGTGGTGAGGTGCTCCAGGTTCCGATGGTCCGTCCGCACCTCCACCTGGTGTCGGGCCCCCTCGAGGTGATGTCGCCAAGCCTCGAACGCGGCCTTGATAGCCAGCAACTCCTTTTCCCAGATGGTGTAGTTGCGCTCGGAAGGAGTGAGTTTCCGGGAGTAGTAAGCGCAGGGAAAAAGAGTGCCGCCATCCACCGGAGCCTGTAGCAGCACCGCTCCAATCGCCACGTTGGACGCGTCTGTCTCAACCACGAACGGACGGTGTGGATCGGGGTGCCTCAGGACCGGCTCCGTGACAAAGGCCTGCTTGAGAACCTCGAAGGCCTGCTGCTGCGGGGGCCCCCACTGGAACGGAACCTTCTTCCGAAGGAGCTGGGTCAACGGCACGGTCAGGGTGGCAAAGCCCGGGATGAAGGTCCGGTAGTAGTTGGCGAATCCCAACAGACGCTGGACGTCCTTCACCCGACGCGGGGGTTCCCAACTGCGCAAGGCCGCCACCTTGTGTGGGTCCATCGCGATGCCCTCGGGGGTGATGATGTGCCCGAGGAACTCTATGGAAGTCTGGAAGAAGTAACATTTCTCCAACTTCACATAGAGCTGGTGCTCCCGCAGGCGCTGCAGGACCTGGCAGACATGCTGGAGGTGACTTTCCGGGGTCCGGGAATAGATCAAAATATCATCCAGGTAGATCACCACGAACCGATCCAGCATGTCCCGGAACACATCGTTCATCAAGTGCTGGAAGACCGCGGGGGCGTTGGTCAACCCGAACGGCATGACGGTATATTCAAAGTGTCCGTATCGGGTGCCAAATGCCGTCTTCCACTCGTCCCCCTCTCGCATCCGCACCAGGTTGTAGGCTCCCCGGAGGTCGAGCTTGGTGAAAATCGAGGCCTCCCGCAACCTCTCCATCAGCTCCGGGATCAGCGGCAGGGGATAGCGATTCCGTACCGTGATGGCATTCAAGCGCCGGTAGTCGCAACACAGGCGCAAGTCCCCCGTCTTCATTTTCACGAAGAGGACTGGGGCCGAGAGCGGGGAGGTCGAAGGCCGGATGAACCCACGGGCCAGGTTCTTGTCCAGAAAGTCCCGTAAGGCGGCCAGCTCAGGCTCCGACATGGAGTACAGGCGTCCCGAGGGCAGGGGCGCGTTGGGCATCAAGTCCACCGCGCAGTCGTAGGGTCGGTGCGGGGGCAAGCGATCCGCCTCCTTCTCGCTGAACACGTCGGCGAAGGATGTCAGCTCCGGAGGCAAGGAGACGTTCGGGGCAGAGACGTCCTGGCCGGCACAGGTGTGGCGAAGGTGGTCGACACACTGCAGGCTTGGGAACGAGATGGCATTTCTCGACCACGCCACCTGAGGGTTGTGCGCCCGAAGCCAGGCCATCCCCAGGACCAAGGGGAAGTGCAGGTCCGCCATCACATAAAACTGGATCGCCTCCTCATGGTTCCCAATGGCAAGGCGCAAGGGCTGAGTAGCGAAGTTGATGGGCCCCGCCACAAGTTCCCGCCCATCAATAGTTTCGTCCCTCAACGGAGGGTCCACTGGAACCAAGGGAACCTTGTAATGGGCCACAAAGGCCTGGTCCATAAAGTTTGTGGTGGCCCCCGAGTCCACCAGCGCGTGCGCCTGGAGCCCCTCCGACCGGTTAGCCAACAACACCCGGGTGTTCAAAATCAGGTGCCGAGGGGGCTCACAGTCCACAGCCGCCGCCTCCGGCGGGGCATGGTCACCTGCCTGACCCAGAGTTTCCCCTAAGCCAGGCCTGACCCGTTTCCTGGCTGGTCACGCCGAGGCTCCGGAACAGGCTTGAGCGATCCACTCCGCTTCCGGGGACACGAGGCGGCGAAATGTCCAGCCTCGCCGCAATAGAGGCACAACCCCCCTTGGTGTCTCCGCATCCGCTCCTGGGCCGTCAGTTGAGGTCTGGCTGCTCCGAGCTCCATGGGCTCCTCAGCCGTCGCCACCAAACGCGGTACGGTCCGGGGCGCTGTTGGTACGAAACGCGGGGGTGCCGGCACTGTCGGTGGTTCCGGAAGAGCCCTACGGGGCCGTCGCCGTTGTAGGCGGGCGTCGATGCGCAGGCAGTGGGTCACCAGCGCGTCCAGGGTCTGTGGCGCCTCCACCCGAACCAGCTCGTCCTGCATCTCATCGCAGAGGCCGTCCTGGAAGGCATCCATCAGCGCCGCCTCATTCCAGGCCGAATCCTGGCCTAGCAATCGGAACTCCGCAATATAGTCCTGCAGGGGGCGCTTGCCTTGGCGGAGGTCCTTGATGCGCCTCGCTGCCGTCTGCACCCGGAGGGGGTCCTCAAACATGGTGCGCAGGTGTTGCAAAAAGCCCTGATAGTCCAGAAGCAAGGGGCTGTCTTGCAGCAACAGGGGCGTGGCCCATCGGGCGGCAGTGCCAGAGAGGGAGCTGATCATAAAAGCCACCCGAACCCGGTCATCCGGAAAATCCTCCCGCCGCATTGCCATGTACAGCTGGCACTGTCCCAGGAAGGCCGGGAACATTTCCTGCTGCCCAGAAAACTTATCTGGCATGTTCACTGGGCATCTTGGACGGGGAAGGGGAGCAGGTGGAGCTGCTACAGGAGCATTTCCCAAAGCAAGGTGTGCAGTTAGCTGTGCTACTTGCTGTTGCAGAAGTTGATTGGCCTCCAGCATCTGCTGTACCTGCTGCTGCAGCTGTTGGTCCATCGTGGGTTAACGATGGAGTTTTGGGTGACGAACAAGATGATCTGTCCCCCCCCCTTCAGAGACCCACAAAAACACAGCCAGCCGAGGGTTAAGAATCACTTGGCACACTCCACAGTTCTTATCTCAACCTTGGCAGCGATATGCACACCGTCTGCCAAGGACTTTATTAGTTTACACAAACAAGAAAATCACCTACGTAGCTTTGCCGTTCATCTAGCTTCCAAGACTACGAGGTTGCTATGTTTGTTTCGCTTTGTTCGTCACAAACTTCTTGACCCACTGTCCTGTCTTATATAGATAGGCTTCTGGGTGTGGTCCAGTGACTCACTGATCCTGTGACTCCAATCAGTGACTCAGGTCTATTTCCTCATACGCCGCAGCTGCAGTAATCTTTTCTCTCGCCTTCTTTGGCGTGCGTCCAGGAATGACGTCTCTCCCTCACTCTCATCTGAGACACCTGTTTCCCCACTACTTGGCTCTCTTTCAGCTGGCACCTGAGACGGTGCCAGAGGGGGGGGGGGGCTGGGAGATCTGGCTGGCTCCTCTTCCTCCTGCTCAGAGCTTCCTTCCTCCAATGGGATAGGCTCAGAGGACGGGGCCACAACAGTTGGCATGCTTATTTAGTTTATGATAAGAAAGTGGACAGGATTTTTAAAAGCCATATATTAAGGAATGCTCTTCTGCGTGTATGGAAAAAATATCAATATAAACTAAATGATAAGATACTATGTGGGTAGTACCCAGACACGCGATAGGGAATATAAGTATAGAACAAAGACAGGATGTATTTACATACAAAGAACTTCTGACTACAGAAAGGAATGTACTACAGTTAAAGCCTCTGAATATATTAAGAGAGGAAAGAGTAATTCAAACATAGTTTCAGTATGTACAGTTACAGAACAGATGGAAAAAAGATCAGAAAATTGGTATTACACAAACTGAAGAACATTTGATAAAACAGTTTAGAGACCAGAGGCCAATGCATATAAAAAGATTGTATAATATATTGATAGAAATTGATTTGGAGACAGAGCTAGTTAAAGATTGTATGATAAAATGGGCACAAAATTTTGAAGAGCCAATAATGATGGAAACTTGGGAAATGATTTGGGTAAAAAATGTAAAATTTACACAAGCTCAAAATCTGAGAGAGAATGTTTACAAAATGTTTTATAGATGGCATTTGGACCCAAAAAAATTAGCTTGTATGTATCCAAATTTACAACCGAAATGCTGGAGATGTGATTGTACTGATGCTACTTATTTTCATGTTTGGTGGACTTGTAAAAAAGTTAAAGCATTTTGGATAAAAATATGGTGGATTATTCAAAATATTTTTAAAAAACGAATAAAATTTACTCCACAGCTGTTTTTATTAGGTATTATAAAAGACTGTACTGTTATAGAAACTAATTTGATTTTGAACTTAATAACTGCAGCAAGACTTTTGGTGGCGCAGTATTGGAAGAAGGAAGATCTACCATCTATTGAAGAATGGACATTAAAAGTAACAAATTTAGCAGAGATGGTGAAAATTTCAACATATTTAAAAGATTACTCAAATGAAAAATTTATGTTGGAATGGAAAAGATGGCTAGAGTATATTCAAGGCAAATATCGGACTAAAAATTACAAATAGCTTATGAATAAAGAACGAATAAAGAGTTTATATAGTATTGAAAGTTAGTATAGTCAAAGGGAGTTAAAAGTTCAAGAGGGAGATAAGAGTCTATAGATTATTAGCTTATATTAGTTTATGGTTATTAAATGTTATACCCTGTATTTTGCTCTGGGAAGTGGGGGAAAGGGCTGGGAAGGGGAAATATATGTAAAAAATTTTCTAAAAACTTTCAATAAAAAAAAATGTTTCTGCTTTGCCCCCTTTATCTTATTTTTCATCATATCCAGGTCTAACAGGTTAAGTTGATGTTTCAACAATATTATCTGTTCTTTTGCTTCCAGATTCAGAGGATTACATTGCAATTGTTCCTCAGCCTTTTTTAATGTACTCAATATCTCACCCTTATCTTGTTCTTCTTTTTTATGTTTAATGGCCATATATTTAATAATAATACCCCTTATAAAGGCTTTAGCAGTATCCCATACTGTTTGAAGGGATGTTCCTGGCATCCTATTTTCTTGATAAAAGAAGGCCACTTCTGTCTTTAATTTTTGTATAAATTCAGGTTCTTTCAAAATCTCCGGTCTCATCATCCATCTCTTCCTATTCTTCCCTTCCTTCTTTAGAACAGCTAATACTGGGTTATGGTCTGCCCAATCATTTGGCATGATCTTGACCTCCATCACTTGAGTGCTAAGCTCTTGCAACAACCAAATCATATCCAGCCTGGACCACGATTTATGCCTGGGGGAATAATAGGTAAATTGTTCAACCGTCAAATTATGTTCACGCCAGATATCTTTCAATCCCAATTCCTCCCTCATTTCATTACAAATGACTGGTAAGATCCTCTTGTCCTGTCCTCTATTTTCCCCTTTTGCATTTTTCCCCGTTTTATAATCTTGTGTCTTATTAATTACTGCATTGAAGTCACCCAAGAGACATATTTGCTCATATTCCAAATCTCGAATTTCCCGTCGTACTCTCCAAAAGAAAGATCCCTGTTTGGTATTAGGAGTGTAAATTCCTACTAGTAATACTTTACTATGCAATAATTCCACTTCCAATATTAGCATTCTTCCTTCCTCATCTGAGAATAATTGTTTCGGCGAGAGATGTTCCTTTACATAAATTGCTACTCCTCTCTTTCTCTCTTCCGTAGCCGCTACAAATAATTTCCCTGCTTTTGGACATTTCAATAAATTTGATTGAGATAGCTTAATATGAGTTTCTTGCAAACATGCTATATCCACTTTGGCTTTAACAATTTTTGATAAGATACATCTTCTCTTTGTCAGAGCATTGGGGCCATTGACATTCACCATCAATATTCTCACTCCTTGGTCTATTTTTATCTATTAGTCCCTTTAGATTTTGCTGTCTGGTGGGTCTCTATTCCGTATTCTTCTGCTCCTTCCTCCCCCCTCCTCCCATTTTGCTTTCCTTTCCCATGATATACTTGTGCTCTTCCCTCAGTTCTTGTTGTGGCTCCGTTGCCTGAGCCTGCGTCATCAGCAGGGGAGGACTCTGAGAGTGAGGGAGAGGAGTTGGCAAGGCCTCCTTCTCCAGGCCTCTCCTCTCTGGCAATGCCTCCGGAGGACACCGAAGGGCAGGAGATAGGCCCAGAGCCAAGCTCGTCCCCGCAGCCACAGGAGGACATTGACGAGGGGAGTGAGTTTTGGTTGGATCCTCACCAGCGTCGGAGAGACAGGAGAGCCCAGCAGAGGAAAAGGCGTGGTCATGATTAGCTGGTGGACCACGCCTCCCAGACTATATAAGAGAGGGATTGCAGACGTATCTTTGTGACGAACAAAACAAAGATTTGTGGATCCCGGTTTTGAATCGGCCCTGCGTCTCAGCTTTGGTGGTGTGTATGTGACGGACCTTTTAATAAAGACGTTGGCAAGCAGCTGCGGATTGCTGCCGACCTTTGTTATCATCTTACTTGGTTGCCTGCCAGTTCATTAGCCTCTGGTTGTCTGAGGGGAGGTTATTTCTGGGCACGGGGCCAGAACAGTTCTCCAGTCATCCTTCTGATCTCTCTGGTCCTCCTTTGCCATTTCTTTGTTTCTTTCATGTTTGTTAGATCCAAAAAAGTTTTCACAAAAGTCTTGTGCATCTTGTATATTCTCAATTTTTACTTTCCGGTCTTGCCATGTCACCAAAAGCCCTTCAGGGAGCAACCATCTATATGGGGCATTGTATTTCCTCAACTGTGAGGTTATAAATTGGTAATTCTGTCTCTGCTCCCACACCCTTCTAGGTATTTGTTTTAGAATTGTTATCTGCTGACCTTTATAAGTAACATTCTGATCCCTAGCCTTATGGAGAGTTTCATCTCTAAGTGCCTTTTTGGCGAGTCTCACATGGATTTCCCTAGGCAAGTTGTGACGTCTCACGTAATTAGTATAAACATGGTAGGCTTCTTCTATATCACAGTAAACTTCTTCTTTGCTTTTTCCAACTACTTCCGCTATCACTTCTCCCACAATCTCATCAAGCCGTTCCTCTTTATCCTCCACCACATTCTGGAGACATAAGAAAAAGGCAGATTTTTCCATCTCTAAAAATACCATTTTGTCTTCCAGTTTCCCAACCGCTTGTACACGTCTCTGTTCACATCTCTCCATCTGGTCCTCCACTCACTTAGTGGTTTTTTTCAACCTCTGTCAACCAATCTTCATGTTTAGCTAAAGTTGTTCTCATCTCTCCCAGTGTATCTTTAATTTGTTTAATCTCTCCTCTTAATTCGCTCATTTTGGTCTTCAAGTCATCAAAATTTTTAGATGTCACTTCTTGATTTTTTTCCATTAGCTCTTGGATGTTCTAAAACATCGCCTGGATTCCTTGCATCGTGACAGGTTTCTCTCCTGTCAATAGGCTTTCAGATGACTTTCTTAGCCCTGGGGAAGGCAAAGGAGATTTTCCCAAAATGTCACGCACGTAAGTAGTCTGCTTTAAATTTAAATATAGACAATTCAATTTTTCTTATTTGAATCTCTTATAACTATTTGACCTCAATTATTTGCCAATAACCTACAAATCTAAAATCAATTCAAAATTATCCTATCTATCCACAATTAATTACAATATGCTATTAAACAAACACTACTTTATACCAAATATATATATTTTTCCTTAATATAATCTTAATCTTATAATATATACACACTAAATAATAAACAAAATTATACTAAGTAGTAGGTCAAAATAGGTAGTTAGATAATCAACTAATTATTATTTATGATTAATGAAAATTAGAGACTATAAATTATCTTCAGTTTTAATTAGTTACCTTATTACATATAGATTTTAGAATGAAACAAAAAAGAAAAAAATTAATATAGATTCAGAAGGATATTAAATTCAAACACTATTCCAGTGTGTTACAGTAAAAAAAGGGTTAAACAAGAAAGAGCTCACTCTCAATAATCCTGGGGAGGAGGGGGGGGATCAGGAAGAGAATCACCCCCTACTCATTACTCTATTTTTATAAAACGTCTCTCAGTTGTTGTCACTATTATGCAAGTTCCGCTCCAGTCCTTTCTCCACTTAGGCGGGATATCGTTCTTCCGTTTCACCAAGATTTTGCAGCAGTGAGAAAGCTAAAGTACAAATAAGCAAAGGCTTCCTTCACTTACAGTCTTGGCTGCTGCTACCCTATTTATTCGCTGCTCAGTCCCGTCAGTGCCAAGTTTCGTCCCATTCTTCTCTTTCTCCTTTCAGTGTGTTCCGTTTCGTCTCCCCGTGCCAATTAAAAAAAGAAACACAGTGTCATGGGCTTTGGGGCCCCTATTCTGCAGCCCTCTTCTTGTCCTCCGGATCCTTGGAGCTCAGGCTTCGTTGCAGCGAGGGGTCGCACCCCCCTCCTCACCTCCGAAGAAAGCTCCTCCTCTTCCCCAGCCTCTCCGGGGCTGAGAATGGCAAAATAAAGCTGTGGAGGCTTGAGAAAAACACTCAGCACAGAGGAGCTAACACTGCACCAGTCTTCCGCCCTGACAGCTGCACCGGAAGTTTTGCTGGCTCCAGGCTTTAGTTAACGCGTCCTTGAGGGAAGGGTCCTTCCTGCAACCATTAAAGGAAGAGGTTTTAAGGCCCCTCCTCAAGAAGCCTTCCCTGGATCCAGCAGAATTAAAGAACTTTTGTCCAGTCTCCAACCTACCCTTTGTGGGAAAGCTTGTAGAGAAAGTGGTGGCACTTCAGCTCCTATGATCATTGGATGAAACAGATTATCTAGGCCCTTTTCAGTCTGGCTTCAGGCCTGGCTACAGCACAGAAACTGCTTTGGTCATGCTGATAGATGATCTCTGGTGAGCCCGAGATGGGGGTCATTCCTCTATCTTGGTGCTACTTGACCTCTCAGCAGCTTTCAATACCATTGACCATGGTATCCTTCTAAGATGACTAAGGGAGTTTGGAGTGGGAGGCACCGTATTACGGTGGTTCTCCTCCTATCTCTCTGGTCGGTCACAGTCGGTGTTGGCAGGAGGACAGAGGTCGACCCCTAGACCCCTCGTTTGCGGGGTGCCTCGGGGCTCGGTCGTCTCTCCCCTCCTATTTAACATCTACATGAAACCGCTGGGTGAGATCATCTGACGATTCGGGGTGGGGTATCAGAAATATGCTGATGATACCCAGCTGTATATCTCCACCCTGCATCAGTTCAGTGAAGTGGTGGATGTGATGTGCCGGTGCCTGGAGGCTGTGAGGGTCTGGATGGGAGTCAACAGGCTCAGACTTAACCCAGACAAGACTGAGTGGCTGTGGGTATTGCCTCCTAAAGACTATATTGACTGTCCATCCTTGGTTCTGGGGGGGGGGGGGAGAAATTGTCCCCCTCAGAATGGGCTTGCAATTTGGGTGTCCTCCTAGACTCACAGCTAAGATTAGAGCAACATTTGGCAGCTGTAGCTGGGGGGGACCTTTGCACAGGTTCACCTGGTGCACCAATTGGGACCCTACTTAGATCAGGAGGCTCTCCTCACAGTCACTCATGCCTTTGAGACCTCACGGTTAGATTATTGCAATGCGCTCTACATGAGGCTACCCTTGAAGAGTGTTCAGAGACTACAGTTGGTCCAGAATGCAGCTGCGCAAGCTGTTGTGGGTGCACCTAGGTACACCCACATTACACCAATTCTCCGTGAGCTGCACTGGCTCCCTATTGGTCTCCGGGCACAATTCAAGGTGTTGGTTATTACCTTTAAAGCCCTACATGGCTCAGGGCCAGGCTATCTTCGAGACCGCCTTCTACCGCATAGCTCCCAGCAACCGGTAAAATCCCACAGAGTTGGTCTCCTCTGGGTCCCATCAGCTAAACAATGCTGGCTGGTGGGCCCATGGGGGAGGGCCTTCTCTGTGGCTGCCCCAGCTCTCTGGAACCAGTTATCTCCTGAGATCTAGACTACCCCCACCCTATTGGCCTTCTGGAAAGTGGTGAAGACCTGGCTTTTTCAGCAGACCTGGGGCTGTTGATCTCACTGTTGCAATCTTGCGAGATCCGGCCATGAATGGTGTGCATGGGCTTTTAATGTTTTTATAATGTTTTTAAAATAATTTTTCTATGTTCATTGTTCGCATTATTTTTGCTGTAAGCCGCCCAGAGTCCCTTGGGAGTTGGGCTGCATAGAAATGCGATATTAAATTAAATTAAATTAAATTAAATTAAATTAAATTAAATTAAATTAAATTAAATTAATTAAATTAAATTAAATTAAATTAAATTAAATTAAATTAAATTAAATTAAATTAAATTAAATTAAATTAAAAATTAAATTAAATTAAATTAAATTAAATTAAATTAAATTAAATTAAATTAAATTAAATTAAATTAAATTAAATTAAATTAAATTAAATTAAATTAAATTAAATTAAATTAAATTAAATTTTCAGTCTGTCAATGCCATTTGCATACAAAATACCTACCCCCTCCCACTGATGAAGGACTTGCTGAACCACCTATCAAAAGGAAAAATTTTCCCCAAGCTAGATCTAAGAGAAGCCTACTACCGAGTTCACATAAAGGAGGGAGACGAATGGAAGACTGCTTTTAACTGCCCCTTGGGCAGCTTCCAATTCCGGGTCATGCCTTTTGGACTCCAGGGTGCCCCCGCAGTCTTCATGCAACTGATCAATGAAATTTTGCATGAGCATTTATATCAGGGGGTTCTTGTTTATCTTGATGACATTCTTATATTCAGCGAAAATATGGAAAAACCACGTCAAATTAGTCAGACAAGTGCTGAAAAAGCTCCTAGCAGCCAAACTTTATGCAAAGTTGTCCAAATGCAAGTTCCATAAGGAGGCCTTGGACTACCTGGGATACAGGGTGTCCAGTCAGGGGATCAACATGGACCCAGGGAAGGTGAGGACAGTGCTGGACTGGCAGCCCCCATGCACCTGTAAGCACCTCCAGAGCTTCCTGGGGTTTGCAAACTTTTACAGACAATTCATCCCATCCTTCGCTGAGGTCGCACTCCCTTTGACAGAATTGCTAAAAACCAGCCCGTCTCCCACCAAGCCAAAACCTAGCCAGCCCTTACCTTGGACAATGGACTACCAAAAATCCTTTGAATGGTTAAAACACCTATTTGCAGTGGAGCCAATCCTACAGCATCCTGACCCAACTAAGCCCTTCGTGGTTCAGGCGGATGCAAGTGACGTGGCGGTGGCTGCTGTTCTGCTGCAAAGGGATTCCCAAAACAATCTAATGCCATGTGCTTATGTATCAAGGAAGTTAACGGACACTGAGCGCAGATGAGCTGTGTGGGAGAAAGAGGCATTTGTGGTACGATGGGCTCTCCTATCCTGGAGACACTTCCTGGAGGGGGTTGAAGAACCTTTTGAAGTTTGGACTGACCACAAGAATCTCAAGGCACTGAAGACCCCGAGGAAACTTTCTCCCAAGCAGGTTTGTTGGGCTCAATATTTCAAACGCTTTAACTTTAACCTGAAATACATCCCGGGGGGTAAAAACCTTCTGGCTGACGTTCTCTCCTGTAAGCCCCAGTTTGACATCCGACGGGAAGAGATAGTTCACGCCATGATCTCAGAGACTCAGCCAACTGCCCAAGCCCGCACCAGAGCACAAACATGCCAGGGTTCCAATCTCCCTGAAGACAAGTTGACAGCAGAGCTAAGATCGGTGCTTTACACTGATTCCTGTTTCAAAGAAAACCAGGCGGCCCTAACCCTAAGGGATGGGTTGGCATGGAAGGGGAGTAAACTTTACGTGCCCCGCAGCCTGCGGCTCCTGGTGCTAAAAAGAAGTCATGATTCTCGACTAGGGGGCCACTTTGGATTTTTAAAAACCCTCCATTTGACTAGGAGACAATTCTGGTGGCCAAAGATGAAAGACTATGTGAGGAGCTGCTCCACCTGCGCTACCATGAAACCCCGACCAGGGAAGCCCCATTTTCATTTCATTTCATTTTATTAAATTTATATACTGTCCTACTCCCGCAGGACTCAGGGCGGTGAAAAGCCAAAAGATAAAACACATAGATTACAAAATGTAAAAACAGTATAAAACCATATTAGGTAATTTGGCCCGAGACAAATTAAAAACAAGTTGGGATGTAAAAGCTGATGCACTTATGAAACAGTTTCATGACAAATTTCCTGACAAACCGAAAGGTCCTCCTTGGGCGGGGGGGGAGGGGGGTTAAAGGGATTGGTGCTAGGCGTTAACCCCTTCTTTTGTGTTTTGTCTGGAGGAGGTGGTTCTTTTTGCAGGGGGGGACGCCTGTCAGCCTTGGAAGCCATATTAGGCCGGAAGCTCCAATGCTGCCACCTTCTCGTGTGTGGGAAAGTAGGAGAGGGGGTTAGTAGACATAATAGCATTCTTCCTGTCCATCAAGGTCAGGGCAATCCAGCATCTGGAGAAGGAGTGGTCAGGGGCTAGATCGGGATGGAACAGATGTTGATTGGAGCATGTGACCGACTTGGTGAAAAAGGGGATGGTTTTGGGAGCTTTGACTTACTTAAGAAAAACCCAGGCTTTTCAGATTCAGGTTTCCCCAGATGTGCCAGTTTGCCTATTCTAGTAAAGAGGACTTTGGAAAATGCTTGCTTCCGTGTCTTTACTTGGAGTTGGGGTTTTTCTGGAACGCTGACAACAATATTGGAATAGAATAAGAATATATTTAGAAGAAATAACCAAACAACAAATTGATATGAAACCAGAATTATTTTTGTTAGGAATATTCCCAGGGAACTATGAAAAAAAATACAATATTTAATTATACATATCACAACAGCAGCAAGAATAACATATGCACAAAATTAGAAGAATAACAATACACCATCAGACGAGAATGTGATAAAAAAGGTTTTAGAGTGCGCAGAGATGGATAAACTCATAAAAGAAATACAAGATAAGAGAGAAACAGAGTACTACATGGTTTGGAATAAATGGTATGAATGGTTAGAAGAGAGGTATAAAGGGTAAGGATTGTCAGAGTGGCAATCAGCCTCGTTCCCATCCTGGGGTAATTGCCCTTAATTAGAGGTGGATCGTGGCGTTTTCCTTCGAGTATACTTTGTAAGAGAAAATAAACTGAGATATATTCTAAGAAAACTCATTTTTATTGTAAAGAAATAAAAAATAAATCTTCCTATCTAATCATTACATGTTGGCAGCTTTCCCGGCTACCTCTTGGCAGACGAACAAAGAAAGTTAGAAAAGAAGTGAAGGAATGTGGACGTGCACAGTAGTTTACTGATAAGACTCTGGCAAGCTACAGTGAGTCTAAAAGTCCAAAAACAAAAGCTCAGCTGGTAAATACAAAAATGCAGTGACAATCCACTTCTTTGCCAGTTGAGCGAACATCAGGTACATCATCAAATAAGGTACATCTTCTTACGCAGATACTCGTGTTGAGCTGCTGGAAACGGTTTGTTGAGCATGTCTGCAATCTGATCATGTGTAAATACATACTGCAATTTTACAAAACCTTGTTTCACTAATTGTTTGATATTTCTATAATGGATGTCAATGGGTCTGGACCTAGAACCTGTGAAATGTGAGTCAGAAATATAAACCACTGATTCATTGTCTTCCATCACTGTGATTGGTCGGATCAGACGTGTCCAGATATATGTGACCAAAAGCATCAAACCATGGTAGAGAATTACATGCATCTGAAACACAAGCATATTCAGCTTCAGTAGATGAACAAGAAACAAAATTCTGTTTTCGCACTTGCCAGTAAACAGGACATCCATTTAAGAACATCATATAACCTGAAGTACTTTTACGTGATTTCTTATCACTTGCTCAATCAGTATCTGCATAACAACATAATTCTGCATGATCAGTATATGTCGGTTCTAACAATAACTTCATGTGTTTAGTGTGCTTTAGGTATTTCAATAATTTCTTAATACATGACCAATGAAACTGTTTTGCCTTACCTACGTGTCGAGACAAGAGATTAACACTAAGTGCAATGTTGGGTCTAGTCCAACTACTAATGTATAACAGTGACCCAATAACTGAACAATCAAGTGTTCGATCCTCGAACTCAGGACTTGGTTCATGTGCCAAGTTGTGAAAATCTGTTTGCATGGGTGTCTTTGTTGTGTTAGCATCCTTAATGTTGCAATGATGCAAAACTTGTTCAATTTTATCTTCTTGTGAAAGACTAAACTCCTTCTGTGTTTTGTCAATCTGAAAACATAAACAAGTGCTAATATGACCTAAGGATTTCAATGTGAAGTATCTCTGCAAAGCTTTAGCAAAACTCTCACTCATCTGCTTATTTGGACCAATGTAAACAATATCATCAACATAAACAAGAACTATCTCATATGTATTGTTAGATCTTTTTGTGAACACGCACTCATCAGTTTCGGACTTAATAAAGCCCATTGAATTTAGTTTGTCAGTAAGACATAAGTACCACATTAAACCAGACTGTTTCAGACCATAAAGACTTTTGTTTATAAACGACTCGGGAGCGGAAATTGCCCGGGAGCGGCTGTAGCCAATTTCCCTGGCTTCCGGGTGATCCTCCCCATTTCCCCTGTGATCGTCCGTCCACGCTATCCATGCAGAGATTCCCTGTACTGGCCGCAGGGTGTCCGACTGCCTAGGCTAGCACATCCACACCTTTCCCTCACCATCGTGCCCCATTGAGCTCAACCTGCACTTCCCCCCCCCCCACCAAGACCGCAAAGGATGCTCCGGATGACTCTGGCATATGGAACTCTTCTCTCCCCCCCTTCTTCACCATCTCCGTCGCGGGATATCCCCACCCTTCCATGTCAAGCTGGCTTGACGCTCAATAGTATCCCCTTCTTGCTGTTGGAATCCTGGAGGACCTTTTACGTAGATCTCTTCATCTAGGTCAGAATGTAGATAAGCTGTGTCAACATCGAACTGGAAAACTTCTAAACCAAGGATAGTTGCAGTGGCTAAAGCAATTTTTACACTTTCAGTCTGGACTGTCGGTGAGTAGGTATTTGTGTAGTTCTCAGGATAACGTTGAGCGAAACCCTGAGTTACAAGTCTGGCCTTGTACAATGACTCACCATTTAGCTTCTTTTTGATTCTGTAGACCCATCGAGTGCCAATGACCTTTTTATTTGCTGGAGGTTTTGCAGGCGTAAACACCTTAAGTTCCTTTAGACTGTCCATTTCAGCCTGCATTGCCTCATACCACTTCTCTTGTTCTGATTCAGGAAGATGCTTGATTTGTGTGAACTTATCAGGAGGAAGTGTAACATTACACATCAAAGGCAAGGGTGCTTTTGTCAGTTGCCACGAATATCGCTGTGGAGGGATTCCCTTCGTGGCTCTCTTAGAACACCTCGGAACAGTCGTCCATTCTTCTTCTGTTTCGTCCTCATCTTCATCATCCTCGCTAGCGTCAGCATCTGCGGCTTGCGAAGACAGAACATCAGGTTGGGAAGAACTAGTGGATGGAACATTTGCCTGTGGATCTTGATCATCAGGCTGCATGGCATCAGCAACATCACCTTTAGAAAAATAAACTCCAGGATCATTGGAATGAATCATGGACCAGTCAGCATTTTCCTCAAAATTAGCAGATTGGGAAATCACTATTACATGTTTAGAGTCAATAAATTTACTCCATTTTGAGTTGTCATCAATACCCATAAATCTCAACCTCTTTGGTGCTGGACCTCCTTTCCTTCTTTGAGATAAGGGAATGTTCACCATAGCGTATGAACCAAAAATATGGAGGTTTTTGAGATCACGCTTGTACCCATACATCATGAAGAAAGGAGTCTGATTTATTACACTACTCCAGGTACGGTTCACAATGTAGTTTGCATATTTAAGAGCTTCACCCCAGTATGGGTTACTGAGGTTGGCGTCTTCTAGGAGATAATGCATCATGGTTTGCAGAACCCCTTTTCTCCTCTCTACGACTCCGTTATGGGCCGGTGTGTATGGAGAATTCCATTCTTACGCATCCAGTCCTGGAAATGCTGAGACATGAATTCAGCACCACGACCACTCTGGATTTTGGTGATGCTTACTCCGTGTTGGGTATAAACAAGAGCTGCAAAGTCTTTAAAAATCTGAAAGGTCTCAGATTTTTCTTTCATAGGATATACACATCCATATCTAGAGTAATTATCAACAATTGTTAGAAAATATTTTCTACCACCAAGTGTTGGCGGAAATGGACCAACAATGTCAGTGTGTACCAAATCAAAAATGCATGTTGACAGGCGTGTAGTGTGTTTTGGAATGGCTGCTGCTTTGGATTTGGCCTTTTTGCAGACAGCACAATCCAAAAACACCTTGCACCCCTTTAGATCCAAACCTTTTGCGAACTCCAACATTTTCCTAAGAACACAGAAACTGGCATGCCCCAATCTTCTATGCCACTTATGGATACACCTGTAATGCAAAGGTTTACAAGTTAGTGAATTTTCAACATTAACAGTTTTATGAGGAACCTCAGGCTTGCTCTGAACAACCTGTTTCCTAATTTTCTTTTTGTTGGCTTTAGGAGCCTTTGGAGTAACAACAGGATCTCTCTCTGGAACATCTCTCTCTGGGCCTGTGCTCTCCTCTTTTGGAATTTGTATACTTGCCTGTGTTTGCGGTTTAGACTTTGGCTTTATGTAATAAACACCACCAATTAACATGGTTTCAGCAACAATATCTCCATTTTTAACTATATAACTTGCTTTTTTGAGGTGGTGGACCTGGAACTTTAACACTCTAGACAAGTGACTCTGACTAAGCAAACTACTATTTGCTGTTGGTATATAATAAACATCAGGGATGAATGCATCAAGCTCTTCAACACAAACAGTTCCTTTTCCTCTGACCTGACAAGGATGATTTGAAAAAGAATAAAGTTCATGTAGTTCAGGTTCATGCTCGTGCATCTCTGTGAAAAGTTCTTTTCTGCAAGTAACATGCAAAGCTGCACCACTGTCCAAAGTCCACAAAAGCCATGTGTCATACTCTGGATGAGGTTGTGGATCACTGGTTAAAGCCAATTTGGCAAGTGGAGCTTGCGAATCACGCCTGGGACCATGACAACCTTGTCTACCTCCTCTACCTCTGCCTCTGGAGTCTGTTCCTCTGGGCTGGTATGTAACGGGAGCTGGAAATTGTTGGGGACAATCCCGGGTGGCATCTCCCACATGATTACAGATGTAGCATCTTGGCATTCTTGGAACGTAGGCTCTTCCTCGGAAGGGATGCCTCACTGGAGCTCTTGATGTGGGTGGTCCTCTCAAGTGTGGCGTGGCTAACATAATTGCTTCTTCTTCAGTTAAACGTCTGCATACATTTTCCACTGTGCATTGATCAATAGGCACTTGGTTAATCTTTGTGATGGCATCTTTCCATTCATAATTCAATGAGGTAATGATAATGCTGATCATTTGAATATCTTCAATATTATAGCCACTTTCTCTCAATTCTTTTCTCATTCCTTTCAGTTTGGTTAAATGTCCTCCAATTTGTTCACCAGGTTTCAATCTTGAACCATGGTATTCAGACATGAGCAAACATGAAGACTCAATTGAGACAGGCCTGTAGCAATTTTCCAATTGGACCCAAATTTGTTGGGCTGTTGCATCAGGTGGAAAGGTAACCTGCAGTTCAGTATCCATGGTCATCAATAATGTTGTGCAAGCTTTAGTCTCTAAGTCTCTTATTGCAGGGGTCCATGGTTGGGCAGGAGGGTTAAACACCATATGGTGGGTACCTTCTCTACATAACAAAAGTCCAACCTCACTGACCCAGTCCTTGTAATTCTGCCCTGACATCTTTAATTTTGACTTTGATTTGGAGTAACATAATACGCCTGTTGAGGAATGTGCATTTGAAATGCTGGCTGTGCTGGTAAAAATACTTGTTGTGCTTTTTGTAGACCAGAAAATGGCCTTGGTTGTGCCGCTGGAGGTGGACCAGGAGCTGGTCCTGGTTGTACAGCTGGAGGCACTTGTGTTTGAGCTTGGAGCTGTGGCATTTGAGCTGCAATATTAACATGGCCTGCTGAAGATGCAGTCATTTGCTTTTGCTGCATTAAGTGTTGTTGTGCTCCATCTAAAACGATACCAGCACCACCAGGGGGTGCTGACAATTGAGCCTGTGGAGACACTTGTGGCATTGCAGTCTGAATATCTGAGTGAATTAAGGACATTTCTTTTTTTTAAAATAATTCTTTATTAAATATTTACAGTAAAATTAACACAAAATAAAGATTGGAAAACAATATAAATGGTGAAATGTAGAAACACATAAACACAAGACTAAAACGAAACAACAAACATGACTAACCAAGAGTTACGCTCACTCTCCAATTAATAATAACCAATGTCGTCCAAACCAAACATTTCAATACAATCAATTTCTATTAGCTATCTACAAAACAATTAGCCTGTTTTTGTCAAAATCTTAAGGAATCATATAGCCTAATAAATATCTAATTAATCTAATTAGATGATCTTATCACCCATTTCCTAGGTTTAACGTTCTTTTGAGCCAGACAAAGCATCTGTCCCAACTTCTATTGTATATTGAGTCTTTCTTGTCTTTTAAGATATACGTTAACCTGTCCATCTCAGCACATCGAAGAATCTTGTTTATTATCAGATGGTCGGGAGGCGTATCTGCATCTTTCCACAGTTGGGCAAATGCCATTCTCGCCGCTGTTGAGACATGGACAAATATATCATTGTTGTCAATGTAGTCTGGTCTTATTCCAAGTAAGTAGAGGTCTGGATGAAGGGGAAAGCTCACACCTGTTATTTCCAGCAGCCACTGCTGTATTTTCCCCCAATAGAGTCTAGTTGACAGACAAGTCCACCACTGATGGAAGAAAGTACCCTTGGCCGACCCACATTTCCAACATCTATCAGAAGATCCTGGGAACATCTTAGCAATTCTGGTGGGGGGGAGATACCAACGGTAGATCATTTTATAAAAAATATCTTTGAACGGGGAAGAAAGGGTCAGTTTCATAGTTTTGTTCCATACGTTTTGCCATGCATCAAGCTGAATTGTTGTTCCAATATTTCTCCCCCAGGCAATCATTGTGTCCTTTACAATCTCCTCTGCCATAAAATTGGACAGAAGAAAATTGTAAATTTTGGAAATAAATTTCCTTCGGCCACCTAGGAGAAACTTGTCAAAAGTTTGTAAATGAAGGGAAATACCATGTTCCTGTTTATCCCTAGCGAATCTAGTTTGAATTTTCGCATAGGACCACCAATCTATATCTAATAGATATTTAGATAATAGGACATTTCTGATAAAGTCTGGTGCAATGCCTGTAATTGCTCCAATTACTTTCGCCAGCAGATGGTGCTGCAACTTTAGTTTTAGGCAGCTCAGATAATTTTTCTGCTTTCGTGGCATGGTGTGTAATTTGAGAATAGAGAATGTCATGTGACAATTGTGACGTGTACACAGCTCTCTGTTCTGATTTGCCTGACACAAAATCCTCCAGGGGGTGTGTCTTTGGCTCCGAAGGAGAAGCCAAGATGGCGTTTTCAGGAATTTTAAAAACACAAGACTCTCTCTTATCTAGCTCAAGCATAAATAAAGCCATTTTTGCCTGGGATAGCTCACATTCAAAAATTTCTATTTGATCACGATAGCTCTTTATAGCTTATTCATTAGGGGTGATCTTGGAGCTTTGAGGAGGATAATAAATTATTTCTCTCTCTGCATGGGGGGAAAAATGCTCTGCCGTTTGTAGAAACTTTGGCCTTGCACCAAGTGTTTCAAATTTAAAAGGTTCTGGGAAGACTGTTTGAGAGCATGCATATTCAGAAGGAGACGTCACTGACCTCAGTTGCAGCACGTTGCCTTCAAAAGCAGCTGTTCTGTTATCTTCCTCCTGAAGCCTCTGTAACAGCATTTTGTTCGTTTCTCCTCCTACGGTTCTTTCTTCCAGCCGGGTGGCTGAAGCAAGCGGGTCGAAAAAAATCAAATCATTTGTAGAGAGTACTCTGAATTTTGTTTTCCTTTTTTTCTTCTTTTTCGGCATATTTGCAAAAAATTATTAGCGTACCTCAGTAGCTAAAAACTAATTGCCTATGTGCTTATCATCAAAAGTAACAAGCAAGGAAAAAGCCATAAATCAACCATCCTTTGCTACCATTGTCAGAGTGGCAATCAGCCCCATTCCCATCCTGGGGTAATTGCCCTTAATTAGAGGTGGATCGTGGCGTTTTCCTTCGAGTATACTTTGTAAGAGAAAATAAACTGAGATATATTCTAAGAAAACTCATTTTTATTGTAAAGAAATAAAAAATAAATCTTCCTATCTAATCATTACATGTTGGCAGCTTTCCCGGCTACCTCTTGGCAGACAAACAAAGAAAGTTAGAAAAGAAGTGAAGGAATGTGGACGTGTACAGTAGCTTACTGATAAAGACTCTGGCAAGCTACAGTGAGTCTAAAAGTCCAAAAAGAAAAGCTCAGCTGGTAAATACAAAAACGCAGTGACAAGGAAGGATTAAATGAGGAAGACACAGGAGTTTGAATGTAGTAACACATTTGTAGAAATGGAAATGACACAGAATGTATGATTGTAATTTAGTACACTGAAATGTTAAGAAGTATAAACAAACAACAAAATTACATGTATAGATAAAAGTAAATTGAAGTAAGGGAGAAAAATGGATATACGGGAAATGAATACTGATGTGGAAATGTTGTAAAGAAGGAAATTGTAAAAAAAAATGTTTTAAAAAATTCTTTAATAAAAATTATTTTTTTAAAAAATAAATAAAATTCTTGTCTCAAGGGATCAGATACATTTAACAGTTGCATTTACCTCGAGGGCACACAAAGACTTACACACACATATACATACAAAGACAAGGAAAAGAGAAAAGGAGAGGAAAACAGAATTCTCAGGTTTACACCTTGGTCATTCCCACCATAAATCTCAGTTAACTCAAAATGAGGGAAGGCACAATCTTAAACATATCACGTGGTTGCATGGAAGACAGAGAGGACGAGAGAGAAAAACAAAACAAAACAAAACAAAACAAAACAAAACAAAACAAAACAAAACAAAACAAAACAAAACAAAACAAAACAAAACAAAAACCAACGTTCCTATTTATATATTTCCTTTTTAAGTACCTTTATTTAGCCAAATAAAGGCTGTCGCTGGGGTGGGGGTGATTTTATTATATTATACTATATTAATTTATTTGATTCTTTTTATTATTTTATTGTTTTAAATGTGGTTTTATATTCTGTAAGCCGCCTTGAGTTGCCATGAGTGAATAGGCAGCAATATAAATTCAATAAATAAATAAATAAATAAAAAGCAATAAATAAATAAATAAATAAATAATAAACAAATAAATAAACAAATAAATAAATAGGTTTTCCAGCTTCATCCCCGAGCAAAGCTGACCTCTTATACAAGCTTTTTGCTTTTTTCCTTTGTCATGCCCACCTGGACAGGCAACTGCCTCTTTTCATCCCAGGTGTCAAGCAAGTCTTTCGTGGGGGCATCTACTATGACCCTCAAGCTACAGCATCTCATGTTTCCCTTTCTTTCTTTCTTTCTTTCTTTCTTTCTTTCTTTCTTTCTTTCTTTCTTTCTTTCTTTCTTTCTTTCTTCCTTCCTTCCTTCCTTCCTTCCTTCCTTCCTTCCTTCCTTCCTTCCTTCCTTCCTTCCTTCCTTCCTTCCTTCCTTTCTTTCTTTCATCAAGTTTTATTGATTTCCACCCCCCATTTCCCCCCGCATATTCTATGAACAGAATATTGGCCATATAATAACTTATACAATTTAACATATTCAAGTACATTTTACTCAGTTACAATTCTTGCCAAAATTTCCTTTTTCCATTTTTTAATCATATCTTCAAATTTCTATGCTTATTTATATGAACAACACCTTAATTTGCCCTCAAATTCTAATTTTTCTGTTTTAACTCATATTTATTCTCTTTTATTTTTTAATAACTCATTCTTTATCCTAGTACATTTATGCATGTTCGGGGTTGCCTTTCTTCCATCTTAACTTTTTTATTGTACATAAATCTTTCTTCTCAATCTCTCCCTCCCTTCTTTCCTTTCTACTTTCTTCTTCCCTCTTCCCTCTTCTCCTACTCCTTCTCTACTTCCCCTTCCTTTCTCCCTCTCCTCCTCTCTTTCTCTCTTTCTCTCTTTCTCCCTTTCTAACCCTCTCTCCTACTCTTATTTCCCCTCCCTTCCTTCCTCCCCTCTTTCCTTTCTTCCCATTCATCTCTCTCCTTCTTCCTCCCTTCCATCCCTCTACTCCTCTTTCGTCTCTCTCTATTGCTGCATCTATTTTCAATTTTCTATTTTCCACTATGGTGTCCAGGCAACACCAACCTTTCTTTCATTTATTTTCTCAAAATTCTCCTTATCTTTTAATTATTAACAATGTATTTCAACTTATTCCATTTTTATCTTAAATCCTTTACTAGTATTACCTTCCAACCCTTTACAATATCTTTCTTCTATTTTATTTCTTACATGTATTGTTTTATTCTTACTTGCATCATTTATTAACATTTCCATTTTATTCAATTTTACATTTCAATTTTCCCCTTAATTTCAATTAATTCTTTTGTTACTATTATTTCTCTCGAATTTGTACATCTTCCAACAACAAAATATACAGTCCATTCTGTCTTTCACATTGCATTTACTGATCTATTTTACATTAAATAATGTATTTCTTCTTTTTTATTTACCTTTCATTTTATCTTTACTTATATCCCTTTTACAATAATTTGTATCTTCCTTCTAAATTACTTTTTACGTATGATTTCTAAAGTTAACATCTTTCTCTTCAATTAGCATATTCATCTTTTAAATGCCTTTTTTACTATCTCCTATTTTCTTTTAATTTCTCCACAATTCCATTTCTTGATACGTTCCTCCCTTTCTCCCATTCCCTTGCCTTCTTCTCCTCCTTTTTCTTCCCCATTTCTTTCTCTTCTCTTCCTTTTTGAGATGTATTCCCCCTTATCCATTTTTATTCTATCACCATTAATCCCAGTGTAATCAGCTTTTTTATTCTGTCACTGTTAATCCCAGTGTGATCTTTTTTATTCTATCACTGTTAATCCCTGTGTAATCATCTTTTTTATTCTATCACTATTAATCCTAGTGTAATCATTTTATTCTGTCACTCTTAATCCCAGTGTAATCATCTGTATCTTTATTTTCATTTATTTCCTTCCCAATTCTCCATGTTATCAATTTAAAAGGCAAGGATTTTTAAATTTATTATTCCTTTACATACAGGTGAAACTCAAAAAATTAGAATATTGTGCAAAAGTTCATTTATTTTTTAACTCTGTGGGGGCCCTATGGAACGAGCTGCCTCCTGAAATTCGTTTGATCCCGGACCTCCGCGCTTTCCGAAAGGCCCTTAAGACTTATTTATTCCAACAAGCTGGCCTTGCTTGATTGATTTTAATGGGGTTTTAAAATGTTTGGTAGTATTAATTTCTGGGGTTTTAAATTGGGTATTTTAACGGGGTTTGAGACTTTTATTTTGGAACGCCAACGATTTAATCTAATTTTAAATTTTTTAATATTTGTATTATATGTGTTTTAATTTGGCTGTTCACCGCCCTGAGTCCCCCTCCCGGGGAGAAGGGCGGTATATAAATTGAAATAAATAAATAAAATAAATAAATTTCAGTAATGTAACTTAAAAGGTGAAACTAATATATGAGATAGACTCATTACATGCAAAGCAAGATAGGTCAAGCCTTGATTTGTCGTAATTTTGATAATTGTGGTTTATAGCTCATGAAAACCCCAAATTCACAATCTCAGAAAATTAGAATATTGTGAAAAGGTTCAATATATTCAATATTCTAGGCTCAAAGTGTCCCACTCTAATCAGCTAATTAAGCCATAACACCTGCAAAGGGTTCCTGAGCCTTTCAATGGTCTCTCAGTCTGGTTCAGTAGGAATCACAATCATGGGAAAGTCTGCTGACCTGACAGTTGTGCAGAAAACCATCATTGACACCCTCCATAAGGAGGGAAAGACTCAAAAGGTAATTGCAAAAAAGTTGGATGTTCCCAAAGTGCTGTATCAAAGCACATTAATAGAAAGTTATGTGGAAGGGAAAAGTGTGGAAGAAAAAGGTGCACAAGCACCAGGGATGACCGGAGCCTGGAGAAGATTGTCAGGAAAAGGCCATTCAAAAGTGTTGGGGACTTTCACAAGGAGCGGACTGAGGCTGGAGTCAGTGCATCAAGAGCCACCACACACAGATGGATCCTGGACATGGGCTTCAGATGTCGTATTCCTCTTGTCAAGCTGCTCCTGAACAACAAACAACGTCAGAATCGTTTTACCTGGGCTAAAGACAAAAAGAACTGGTCTGTTGCTCAGTGGTCCAAAGTCCTCTTTTCTGATGAGAGCAACTTTTGCATCTCATTTGGAAACCAAGGACCCAGAGTTTGGAGGAAGAATGGAGAGGCACACACTGCAAGATGCTTGAAGTCCAGTGTGAAGTTTCCACAGTCTGTGTTGATTTGAGGAGCCATGTCATCTGCTGGTGTTGGTCCACTGTGCTTTATTAAGTCCAGGGTCAACGCAGCTATCTACCAGGAGATTTTGGAGCACTTCATGCTTCCTTCTGCAGACAAGCTTTGTGGGGATGCTGACTTCATTTTCCAGCAGGACTTGGCACCTGCCCACACTGCCAAAAGTACCAAAACCTGGTTCAATGACCATGGGATTACTGTGCTTGATTGGCCAGCAAACTCGCCTGACCTGAACCCCATAGAGAATCTATGGGGCATTGCCAAGAGAAAGATGAGAGACATGAGACCGAACAATGCAGAAGAGCTGAAGGCCGCTATTGAAGCATCCTGGTCTTCCATAACACCTCAGCAGTGCCACAGGCTGATAGCATCCATGCCACGCTGCCTTGAGGCAGTAATTGTTGCAAAAGGGGCCTAAACCAAGTGTCAGCCTCTGCTTTTTCTGCTTTGGCTGTCATAGTAATGGAGGGAGCGGGGGGGGGGTAGCTAGCTGGGCTATCTATGATGCTGACCAGGAAACGAAACCGATTCTTAAGCTGCTATCTGGTAACGGACACCACATTCCAGATTGATGACACTGCCAGACGTGTGCTCCCACCTGACCTCTGGAAGACCTTTGGATTGGATGATTTATGGTGGACAATGGGAGGGGATGCTTTCTATCTGTAACTTTCGCGCTTTTTGCCTCAGAATCCTGCTTTCCATGGTTGCGTTCACTTTATATCTAGTAAAAGTACCATACTTTATTTTATAATGAAGTCTGGGTTTTCCTTTCCTGGATACTGAAGGAAGCATACTCGACATTAAGCAGGATTCTCATCCTCAGCCATCCCGGACAACACTGAGTGGGCTGAAATTCACAGAATGTCTGATCAAGAAAGTGATTTAGATCAGATGGGGGCATATGGCTCAGCAATGCCTTCATGCCAACCGGGGGGAAAGGCTGCAGTGTGGATGGAGAATTTACAGCTGAGAGAGGAGCCAGACAAAGCCCGATGGTCGAAGGGAGTAGGAAGGTTGCCGGACCTGGGGAGGACCCCCCACGGAGTAACCAGCTCCAGACCCCGAAAAGGGGAGGCAGTGTGGCTGCAAGAGCAAAAGGAAAGCCTCATGATGGCACAAGCACTACAGCTCATCAACGATGTTGAAGAAAGCTGAAAAAACCGTGAGTTTTATGCAACCCCTGCAGGGAAGGGAAGAGAATACTCCAAAGTAAATCCAAAGGAAGGGGCTTGTGGGGGAGAGGAAGAGGGAGCTGGCGAAGATACATCCCAGGCTTTGGGTGGCCAAGCGAGGGATGCAGCAGTCCAGGGACCCCCAGCCTTTCAGGCCCCACCCCGCAGACACAAGAAACCAAAAATCCCCCCCCCCCGCCTGGAAAATATGGAGGAGACCCGAAAACCCTGGGGCTTTTCTTAACCCAAGTGTGGAATCACATGGAAGACTGGGGAGAGGACTACCTATTGGATGCAGCACGAGTGAGGTGTGTCACTGGTGCCTTAGAGGGAGTGGCAGCTGAATGGATGGTGGTCCTCCATAACAACAATTCCCCCCTGCTGCGTAATTACAACCTGTTCATGGCAGCTCTTAGGAGGCGGTTTGAGGACCACCTAGCTGAGCGGAAAGTGAGACTCCGAATGAAGGGTATCCAGCAGGGCCGGAGATCGGTAGCGGAACACACCCAAGAGTTTCGGGAGCTGGCACCATACATGACAGGGTGGTCAGAAATGGCTCTGCTGGAGAGTTTCAAAGACGGACTGAATGAGGAAATCTACAAAGACTGTAGAGCACGGGGGGTCCCCGAAGATTTGCACAGTTGGTACATAGTAGCTGAGGATGCAGAAATCGAGATAGCCCGAAGTCGACTCCAAAGAGGGCGTGCTGGGGAGCCTTCATCCGCTTACTACCGTGAGGAAGCCCCAAAAATGGCCGGGGGGAGGGCGGAGTCCAAACCCAAGCCAAAACCCTTCATGTGTTTCAAGTGTGGCATGGAAGGTCACCGGGCTGCTGAGTGTTCCTCCAAGCCAGTGCCAAAACCCACCAGCAGAGGGCCTAAGAAGACGGACAAAGCATCCACAAAAGTTCGTGAAACCGCGCTGGAAGGGGAAGTCGTTGAGTTCGCTCCCCGGGCCAAGGGTGAGTTGGGAACTCCGACCGACGCGGATGACGGCGAGACCAACTCCGACTCC
Organism: Coluber constrictor foxii; assembly: GCA_038048745.1. NCBI lineage: Eukaryota > Metazoa > Chordata > Lepidosauria > Squamata > Colubridae > Coluber > Coluber constrictor. The sequence continues at coordinate 25,628,376 of CM075966.1, read as the reverse complement.
GATGATCTGGTGAGTCACACTGAGGGCCCCATGCTCATCCCCGTAGAATTAAGGGTGCCATCCACAGGGGCCCACACACAGATGCCAGCCTTATTAGACTCTGGGTGCACCAGATGCATTATCAGCCCAAAAGTAGTAGAGGAGATGGGCCTGAGACTGAAAGCATTGAAAAGGCCTATTGCGTTTTGTCAGCTAGATGGATCGATGGCAGGGGGGGGGGCAACCAATTTTGTAACCGAACCCATCGAAATGAAATTAGGGGACCACGTAGAGACTCTCAGTTTTATTGTGGCCCCTAGCATGGAATGACCCCTTATACTTGGCCTGCCCTGGTTACGTAAATGGAACCCGCAAGTTAATTGGAAAACGGGGGTTTTGCGCATTCGCACTAGGAACCCACCACTAGAGAGGGAAGAACCCCCCCTTGAGGGCAGAGAGGAGCCCGAAGAAGCAGAGATGGCTATAGACCACATTGAAGGGGAGGAGAAAATTCCGAAGGAGTATTGGGATCTCCGTGAAGTCTTTAGTGAGAAGACCTTGGATGTACTACCCCCCCCCCCAGGGCAACAGACTGTACCATTGAGATACTCCCTGGAGTAAAGCTTCCTAAGCCAAAAATTTACCCAATGACCCCCCGTGAGCTGGGGGAAATTACGAAATTTCATTGACAAAAACCTAGAATGGGGTTTCATCCAACCAGCTAGGCCATGGGTGGCCGCGCCAGTTCTGTTCCGGGAAAAGAAAGATGGCTCCTTTCATCCAGTAGTTGATTATCAGAATTTAAATGCTATTTGATTGGAAAATGTCTACACCCTACCCCTCATGAAGGACATGTTAGCCCACCTAGGGAAGGGAAAAGTCTTCACCAAACTGGACTTACGGGAAGCTTACTACAGACTGCAAATTAAGGAGGGGGATGAATGGAAAACTGCATTTAACTGCCCGCTAGGATGTTTCCAGTTCCGAGTACTCCCTTTTGGACTACAAAGAGCTCCTGCGGTATTCATGCAATTGATCAATGAAGTTTTACATGAGCATTTGTACAAGGGGGTGCTGGTTTATTTGGATGACATTCTCATCTACTCTGAGAACATGGATGACCACGTGAAATTAGTGTGCACCGTGCTGAAAAAACTCAGGGCTGCTGAACTGTATGCCAAACTTTCTAAGTGCGAATTCCACCAAAGCAAGATTGACTATCTTGGATATCGCATCTCACATGAGGGAATAGAAATGGACCCTGGGAAGGTTCGGGCGGTATTGGAATGGACTGCGCCACACACCCGCAAGCAATTACAAAGTTTCTTGGGGTTTGCTAACTTTTATCGACAGTTCATCCCCTCATTTGCCAAAATTGCACTGCCAATAACTAATCTCCTGAAAACAAAAGGTGAAGTAAAACCAAAACCCTCCCGAGCTCTTGAATGGACTATGGACTGCCAGGCAGCATTCGAAAAGTTGAAACGGCTGTTTGCTGCCGAACCAGTCCTCAAACACCCAGACATGGATGAACCTTTTGTAGTTCAGGCAGATGCCAGCAACGTAGCAGTAGAAGCCGTACTTCTGCAAAAGAATGCAGATGGAAAATTACAACCCTGTGCCTACACATCCCAAAAACTGTCCGAAACTGAAAGGAGATGGGCCATATGGGAGAAAGAAGCTTTTGCTGTACGCTGGGCACTTCTAACTTGGAGACAATTTCTTGAGGGAGCTAAGCATCCTTTTGAAGTATGGACTGATCATAAGAACCTTGAGGCTTTAAAAACCCCCCGTAAGTTGTCACCAAAACAAGTTTGCTGGGCCCAACATTTCAACCATTTTAATTTCACCTTGCGCTACCTCCCTGGGGGGAAAAACTTCATGGCAGATGCTTTGTCCAGATTGCCTCAATACAACAGCACCAGGGAGGAAGTGGTTCATCCCATTATCCCTTCAACCCAACTGGCGGCACCAGTGACTACCAGAGCACAGTCGAAGAGCGACCCAAGCCTCTCGGGCGACTTACTCCAGAAATTGCAAGAGACTTTGAAAACCGACGAGTGGTTCCAAGCCCACTCAAATGAATGCACACTTTGTGATGGACTAGCTTGGATTAGAGCTAAATTATATGTTCCAGCCAGCCTAAGAGTAACAGTTTTGCAGCACGCTCATGACTCCAAAGTGGCGGGGCACTTTGGATTTGTCAAAACCCTACATCTTGTCAAAAGACAGTTCTGGTGGCCTGCACTCAAAAAGGACACAGAGGCATATGTAGCAAGCTGTCCAGTGTGTGCCTCAGCTAAGAGACCCCCGGGGAAGTCACCTGGTCTACTCCAAAGTGTTGCCAGACCCACTGCCCCTTGGAAGGAAATATCCATGGATTTTATTGTAGATCTTCCAGATAGTGGGGGGTGCACAGTCATATGGGTAGTGACTGATTTGTTTTCCAAACAAGTGCATTTTATCCCATGTCCCAAGATCCCATCAGCAAAAGCCCTTGCTAAGATGTTCATTCAACATGTATATAGGCTACATGGAGCGCCAAAACGTATAATTTCAGACAGGGGAGTGCAGTTCACCTCCAACTTTTGGAAAGAGTTCCTGATGCTGGTAGGCTCCGCCCAGGGGTTAAGCTCCGCCCACCACCCCCAGACCAATGGGGCCTATGAAAGAACCAATTCCGTGTTAGAACAGTATCTGAAGTGTTATATAAATTACCAGCAAGATAACTGGGTAGATTTACTGCCATTTGCAGAGGTGGCGTATAATAATTCCATACATAGCAGCACAGGATTCACTCCGTTCAAGGTGGCTTCTGGCCAAGAATTTGTGCCAATCCCAGAGCTACCTCAAGATAACCCACAGAATCCTTCTTTGATTGAGTGGATCGAACAGTTACGAGGGACTTGGGCAGTAACCCGAAAAGCTTTAGATGAAGCTCACCAAGCTCATAAAACCCAAGCCGACAAAAGGAGGTGCCCTGCGCATGTTTATAAAGTGGGGGACATGGTTTATCTCTCTACCAAATATTTACAAACTCCTCAAAAATCAAAAAAGCTTGGGCCAAAGTATGTGGGGCCTTTCCCCATTACTCCGATCATTAACCCAGTAACAGTTGAATAAGAATTACCAAAGAATTTGCGACAAATTCATCCAGTGTTTCATGTTAGCTTACTGAAACTGGAACATTCGTCCCCTCTACGTCCAGCCAAGGAACCTCCTCCCGTTCCCATACTCATTGAAGGGGAACAACACTTTGAAGTTAAGGAGATTTTTGGGGAAACTTCCACTGGCGCCGCAGGCATCGCTGACGGTCTTCTTTTAGACCACCAGCTCCGAAACTCCGTGAAGCCATCCTGACAGCGCAAAACAGCTGTCTGATGGCTTTGCAGTCTCCTCTTTGGGAGAAGAAGAGCCATGGCATCACTCCCCTGCACCCAAATGGGAGATGATGAAGAAGCCCAAGGGCACTGTGGGCAGGCTCACAGACCCCCGCAATGGGAGGAGTGTCCACCGAGGGTGGAACCACCCCGATTCAGAGGGAAATTTGATGGGGATCTGGACCTGCTAGCTCAATTTCTCGATACAGCTGAGATTTACATCGAGCACTACGCATACCTTTACCCTTTCCCCAGGGCCCTGGTCAGTGCCATCGCAGAAGGTCTGGAGGGAGAAGCAAGGAGCTGGTCAGCAGCCCAGTACAAATACAGGGCCCCCCCAACTGCAAGATGCAGATGGTGTCTTACAACTGCTGCGAGCCCGCTTCGAAGAAACAGGGGATGATCCCTATGTAGAAGAGTTGAGAGAGGGCTACGTGCCAACAACATGCTAAAACAACCACAGGCAAAGGAGAAAACCCAGCTGGACCAGGAACCGTCTACCAGACCAGAAACTACAGCATCACGGGCCACCCAGAGGCCATCCACCCCACGGAGTCCACTGAGGTGCTACAGGTGTGGGGGAGTTGGGCATTTGGCAGCAGCGTGTGGAACCCCGGGGCCAAAAACAGAACCCCCGGCCAAGGCACGACTGGAACAAGGACCCAGGCACACCACCAAGGCACCATTAAGACTTTCCCCGACTGCAGAAGTTTTTGCCCATCTGACTGAAAATAGGGGGAGCCCCGACGATGCGAATCGACCCCCCGAACTGTATGAGGGCGATGACGATGGTGAAAACGACCCAAAGGTGAGCGCACCCATCCACCCTTTTCTTTTCCCCATATGCCTAACAGCCCCAAAAACAGGTACTCAAGGGACTTTCCAAGCCCTAGTAGATTCGGGTTGCACGAGGTGCCTGATTAAACTACCCACAGTCCTAAAACTGGGGATCCGGGCAAAAAGGCTCAGCCACGCAATCCGTTTTCAGCAAGTTGATGGAACCCTGCTGGGGGGGGGGGGCGGATGCCACACATTTGACCGAGCCAGTGAAGCTGGAGCTAGCGGATCACTGGGAAATGATTTGGTTCCTAATAGCCCCCAAGATGACCAACCCAGTCATACTGGGACTCTCCTGGTTGGACAAGTGGGGCCCCACCATCTGGTGGCAAGAAGGGACTTGCAGACTGAGGATAGCAAGGGGACCCCACCCCCTGCCGCCACAACCAGAGAAAACGGCCCCTCCTCCCACCCAGGGGGTCCAACCCCTCCCTCTAGAGGGACAAAAGACGCCTCCAACACAGGTGCCCAACCCGCCCTGTAAAAGGACAACAGAGCAACTGGCGGCCACCTCCAGCACCTCCCACAGCCCGGACCAGATCCCAAAAGAGTACCAAGACTTGGCAGAAGTATTTAGCGAGACCGAGTGTGACGTACTACCATCCCACCGCGACGCTGATTGCGCTATCGAAATCATCCCTGGTTCGAAACTACCAAAATCTAAATTGTACACCATGACACCCCGTGAAATGCAAGAACTGCGAAAGTACATAGACAAGAACCTACAAAGGGGTTTTATCGAACCAGCCAAACCACGGGTAGCGGCACCAGTTTTCTTCAGGGAGAAGAAAGACGGCTCCATGCGTCTGGTGGTCGATTTTCGCGGTATAAACTGTGTCTCTGTGCACAACTTATACCCCCTCCCCCTCATGAAAGACATGCTAGCTCACTTGGCCAAAGGGAAGGTTATTACCAAACTAGACCTTCGTGAAGCCTACTACCGCATACGCATCAAGGAAGGAGACGAGTGGAAGACAGCATTTAACTGCCCCCTAGGAAGTTTTCATTTTAAAGTGATGCCTTTTGGACTACAGGGAGCACCGGCGGTGTTCATGCAACTGATAAATGAAGTTCTACATGATCACCTTTATAACGGGGTCCTCGTCTACCTGGACGACATTCTCATTTACACAGAAACCATAGACGAACACATACCCCTCGTCCGCCAGGTGCTCGAAAAACTGCTGAAAGCGAACCTCTATGTCAAACTGTTGAAATGCGAGTTCCACCAGTCGCGGCTAGACTACTTAGGCTACCGAGTGTCCAATGAGGGGATAGAAATGGACCCAGCCAAAGTACAATCAGTCCTTGACTGGCGACCTCCACGCACCCGCAGACAACTGCAAAGCTTCTTGGGGTTCGCAAACTTCTACAGACAATTTATCCCCTCTTTTGCAAAAATTGCCAAACCTCTAACCGACCTCCTAAAAACAGGGAGTCCAGCAACAAAACCTCGCCCAGGACAGCCTCTACAGTGGAGCCCGGCCTGCCTACAAGCCTTCGAAACACTAAAAGAAATGTTTGCAAGAGAACCAGTCTTGAAACATCCTGACCCCAACCAGTCTTTCGTCATCCAAACAGATGCCAGTGACGTGGCAGTGGGAGCGGTTCTACTCCAAAAGAACAGCCAAGGGAACCTTCAGCCCTGTGCTTACACTTCCCACAAATTCACCGACACAGAGAGACGCTGGGCGGCATGGGAAAAGGAAGCGTTTGCAGTGAGGTGGGCGCTGTTGACCTGGCGACATCTGCTAGAAGGAAACCAGACACCGTTCGAGGTTTGGACTGACCATAAAAACCTGGAGGCCCTTAGGACCCCACGGAAATTATCACCCAGACAAGTCCGATGGGCCCAATACTTCAATCGGTTCAACTTCGAGCTGAAACACATCCCAGGGGGGAAGAATTTTCTGGCTGATGCCCCCTCCCGAATGCCCCAGTACAACAGTGAACGGGAGCAGGTGGTGAATGCCGTCATCCCCTCGCCTCAAGGAGTGGGTCAAGTAACCACCAGACGGCAGCATCGCGACCAACAGGGCCAACCAGCTGGTGACCTGACGACACGGCTCAAAACAGAGACATTGGCGGACCCATGGTTCCGAGACAATCAGCATTTTTGACAAGGAGGAACGACGTAGCATGGAAAGGGACGAAACTTTACGTCCCAGAGACTCTACACACCCTAGTCCTCAAAAGGAGCCATGACGTTAGACCAGCAGGCCATTTCGGCTTTCTAAAGACTCAGCACTTAGTACGAAGACAATTTTGGTGGCCTCACATGAGGAAAGACGTGGACAGCTATGTGAAGAGCTGCACCATCTGTGCCACGATGAAAAACCGACCAGGAAAACCTCCTGGATTACTGCAGCCAGTAGCTGAACCGACAAGACCATGGGAGGAGATTGCAATGGACTTTATAGTAGAGCTGCTGAGGAGTGGCGGAAACACAGTGATCTGGACCGTAATAGACTTATTCTCCAAACAGGCACATTTCATACCCTGTAGCGGGCTACCCTCAGCCCACCAATTGGCCAAGCTGTTTGTGAAACACATCTACCGCTTGCATGGAGTACCCAGAAGAATCATCTCCAACCGAGGTGTCCAGTTCACAGCGAAATTTTGGAGGGAATTCCTACGATCCATAGGATCATCCCAAGGTCTCAGCTCAGCATTTCACCTGAGCACCAATGGCGGGGCGGAGAGACTGAATGCCATGATAGAGCAGTACTTGAGGTGCTATGTAGACTACCAACAGTCGAACTGGGCGGACCTCCTATCTTTTGCGGAGGTCGCGTACAACAATGCTGTCCACAGCAGTACAGGACTAACCCCATTCAAGGTATTGAGCTGTATGGATTTTGTCCCCATGCCAGAATATCCCAGGGAACCCCCTTCTTCAGTCAGTTTGAACGATTGGATGGCGATGCTAAGAGAATCCTGGGAGAACGTCAAAAAGGCATTAGACAAGGCGGCACAGGCTTATAAGAAGCAAGCAGATAAGCACCGAGCCCCTCAAAGACCGTTCCGAGTAGGAGAGAAGGTCTACCTCTCCACCAAGTACTTGAGACTCAAACTCCCAACTAGGAAATTGGGCCCGAAATTTATAGGACCATTTCCTATAGTAAAAATAATCAACCCGGTCACGGTACAATTGCAGTTGCCCCGGTTACTAGGAAAGATACACCCCGTTTTTCACAGTAGTCTTCTGAAGCCTGTGGTGGGGTCAACTTTAAGGCCGGTGCCACGTGATCCCCCAGGGCCCTTGATCATTGGGGGCCAAACTCATTATGAAGTACAGCGAATTCTCGATTCGAGGTGGCACAGTGGCCGCCTCCAATACTTAATTAAGTGGAAGGGTTACCCATCGTCAGAAGCATCATGGGTGAAGAGCACGAACATTCAAGCTGACCGCCTTATAGCTAAATTCCATGCAGATCACCCGGACAGGCCGGGAGGGGGTGGGACACAGTCCCAGACGGGGTAATGGTATTAGACCTGTTGTTTTATCTTGTGCAAGTTTTGCTGAAGAATGAAGGGAGAGGGGCCGGATGTCAGCCTCTCAAAGTTGCATTTCATTCAGGGCTGACATAGTAAAGGAGGAGTTAAATTACTGTGGGATTAGTAAGAGAGACTGCCGTAGAATGATTTAGATAATGACCAATAAGGATAAGGAAGCAAGCCAGGAAAGGGAGGGAATTTGGAGCAGAGGTCATTTCCTGACTGCAGATCAGTCCGTGAAGACGTTCTAACAAATAAAAGTTTTTTTTTCTTTGTGACAAGATCAACTTTTAAACAACAACAACAACACCTGACTCAAAAAACAGAAGCAGTGGAGGGGGGGGGGGGCAAGACCAAAGACCAAGGTGAAGGAAGATCTTCAGGAAATGCTCTTTAAGCTTCAAGGCAGCAAAAATGCCAACTAAATTCCTATCCTGGAATGTCAATGGTTTAAATTCACCACAAAAGAGAAAGAAAATATATCATTATTTGAAGCAATTTAAGAATGACATTATTTGTTTACAAGAGACACATATCAGATCAACTGATCAGAAATATCTAATCAATTCAAAGTTAAGGACTCACTTTGTGGAATCATCTGCAGAGAAAAGGAATGGAATAGTTGTTTATATAAAGAAGGGACTAACAGCAAATTTAATTGAGGCAGATGATCAAGGAAGATATATAGCAATTGAATTACAAACACAAAATGGAAAAATGCTCTTAATTGGGATTTATGCGCCGAACCAGCAACAAGAAAATTTCTATAAACTTTTACATTCTAAAATAACACAATGGAATTACAAATCAATTATCCTAATGGGTGATTGGAATGGAGTAATTGATATTTCAAAAGACAAGAAGACTACATCTAAAATTTCTTCACGTGCCAAATTACCTAAACCTTTTTTTGAAATCATGGATGATTTAGAACTGAGAGATGTCTGGAGGGAATGGAATGCTGATGAAAAAGATTTTACCTTTTTCTCTGACAGACATCAATCTTTTTCCAGGATTGACTTTATATTACTAACAAATGATTTTCTTTCTGTGAGATGGACAGAAGACCAGAAAATCGGATTAATGCTACATGAAGAAGATTTGGTGACTCAGATAAAATGTAAAGGGCCGATGCATATTAAGCGGGTGTATAATTTACTGTTAGAAAGAGACTCAGAGGGTGAATTGGTTAAAGATTGTATGATAAAGTGGGCACAAAATTTTGCAGAACCGGTAATGTTGGAAACATGGGAAAAGATCTGGGTCCAGAATGTTAAATTTACACAAGCACAGAACCTGAGGGAAAACTTTTATAAGATGTTTTATAGATGGCATTTAGATCCCAAAAAATTATCATGTATGTATCCAAATGTTCAACCTAAATGTTGGAGGTGTGATTGTTTGGATGCAACATATTTTCATATTTGGTGGACGTGTAGAAAACTGAAAGCATTTTGGATTAAACTTTGGTGGGTTATGCAGAATGTTTTGAAAAAGAAGCTTCAATTTTCTCTGCAGCTTTTTTTGTTGGGGATAGTTCAGGATTGTTCACCGAGTGAAACGAGATTGATCTTATATATGATCACTGCAGCTAGACTTCTGATTGGTCAATACTGGAAAAAAGATAGTGTACCTACTATAGAGGAATGGATATTGAAGATGGCTAATTTTGCAGAAATGGCTAAGATTTCTGCATACCTAAAAGACAGGACCCATGAAGCCTTTGTTAGGGACTGGAAGAAATGGGTAGAGTATGTGCGGAACAAATATCAAATTAATAAGTTTCAACTAGTATTTGATTCATAATTATTTTTATTATAATTATTTTATTAAATATTTGAAATTATATTGTTATTATGTTATATATTTATATTTACTATATTAATATTTAGATAAATTATAATGTCAAAAGCAAGTTTATATACCTGATAGACTAGCTTTATTTTATCTAATGTTAAAATTTATGATGTATTATCTGGATTTTATATTTTCTTATATAACATTATTTAGATTGAATATTTGGAATGATATTTAAAGTTATATATATATATATATATACTATATTATTATTTAGAAAAATGATGGTGCTCAAATTTAGTTTTTATAATTTTGTTATATTTGTTATATTTGTTATACTGCTGTAAGTTTTTTACAAATGATTAATGGTTAACATTATTTAGACTGAATATTTGGAATTATATTTAATGTTATACATATATACTATATTATTATCTAGCAAAATTATGATATTCAAAATTAGTTTTTATATATTTGTTATATTTGTTATACTGTAAGTTTCTACAAATGATTTAAGGTTACTATATATTTGAATTAAGGGGGTAAAGGAGGGTGTTAAGCTTAGATTAATTTTTTATTATTTAATGTTAAATTTATAATATTTTATCTGGATCTCACCTATTTTTCTGTTTGATGTGGATTGATATATATGATTGATGTTTGGTTAGCAAAGGAAGTCAGGGGGGGAGGGGGGGAGGGAAAGGGAGGAAAAGGGAGAGGGTGGTAGTTGGGTGGGGGGATTGGGGGGGGAAAGGGGGATAAAAATTGTATTGTAAAACTTTTTCAATAAAAAAAATGATTTTCTTTCTAGGGTGAAGAAGGTCAAGATATTTCCAAGGACTTTAGCTGATCATAGTCCAGTTTGGTTAGAACTGGGACAGGAGAAGGGAGAAAGGAGGTCTTGGAGATTAAATGAAAATTTATTTAGATATGAAGAAAATGTGAATGAACTTAAAAAACAAATGAAAGAATTTTTTTTTAATAATATTTATAAGGGTACTTCCATGGAAATGGTATGGGATGCAAGTAAGGCCTATATGAGAGGAGTTTTAATATATATGAATAATAGACATAGATTAAAACAAAGAGGTGAAAAGATATTGAAGAGGAAATAAAAAAGAAGGAATTATTAATTGGTAATCCAGGAGATAAAAAAGCAAAAGAGGCAATAAATATATTATGAGAGCAATTTAATATGTTAATGGCTGATCAAGTGGCAACTACCATACAATATGCTAAACATAATACATTTTGTAATGCCAACAAGCCAGGTAGATGGTTGGCTTGTGTATTAAGGAAGAAGCAAAAATCACGAGTTATTAGTAAGATAGAATTTAAAGGTAAAGAAGTTTATCAACAAAATTTGATCAAGAAAGCTTTTCTAGAATATTATACGAAATTATATGCAGGAGATTTGATACAAGGTACAGATATTGATAGATATCTTAAGGAGGTTGATACTCATGAGTTAACTTTAGAACAAAGGGAAGGTTTGAATCAGCCAATAACTTCAGAAGAGATTATGGTAGCAATTAAATAGTTAACACCAGCTGACACCATCGCTGGTTATTGGGGGCGAATCATTGGCCCCCACGGAAAGGGTTCGCAACTTGGGCGTCCTCCTGGACTCACGGCTGTCTTTAGAGGATCATACGACAGCCGTGGCCAGGGGGGCTTTTTATCAGGTTCGCCTGATACGCCAGTTGCGACCCTTTCTAGATCGGGACTCCCTACGCACGGTCACTCATGCTCTTGTCACTTCCCGTCTGGACTACTGTAATGCTCTCTACATGGGGCTCCCCTTGGGGTGCACCCGGAGGCTCCAACTGGTACAGAATGCGGCCACGCGGGGGATTATGGGAGCGACGGGACGCTCCCACGTGACACCTCTCCTGCGCGAGCTGCATTGGTTGCCAGTGGACTTTTGGGTGCGTTTCAAGGTGTTGGTAATCACCTTTAAAGCGCTCCATGGCTTAGGGCCAGGGTACTTACGGGACCGCCTTCTGCCACCAATTGCCTCCCACTGGCCGGTTCGTTCCCACAGAGAGGGCCTCCTCAGGGTGCCGTCAGCCAGACAATGCCGGCTGGCGACCCCCAGGGGGAGAGCCTTCTCTGTGGCAGCACCCACCCTCTGGAATGATCTGCCTCCAGAGTTAAGAACAATCTCCGACCTCCCGACCTTCCGGCGGGCTTTAAAAACCCATCTTTTTCAGCTTGCCGGCTTAGCCTGATTCCTGTAAATATTTTATCATTTTAGAGTTTTTATTATTTTTAAATGAATTTAGTTTTAATCTATGGCCATCTGTATTGTTCTTTTATGAAATTTTAACTTTTGTGTGCTTGTTTTTAATCGGCTGTGCACCGCCCTGAGTCCGTAAGGAGAAGGGCGGTATATAAATCAAATAAATAAATAAATAAATAAATAAATAAATAAATAAATAAATAAATAAATAAATGTAGGCAAGGCACCAGGAACGAACGGATTGACAGCTATCTATTATAAGAACTTGCAGCTGGAAATGGTAGAACCACTTAGGATGTTATTTAGTAAGATTCAATCAGGGGGGGCAATCCCACCCTCATGGAGGACAGCTTTTATTTCATTGATCCCAAAAGAAGATCAGAATTGTGTTAAGCCGGAGAACTTTAGACCAATCTCACTTTTGAACACTGATTATAAGATTTTTGCTAAGGTGTTAGCGAATAGACTAATGCCAATTATGCAACAAATAATTCATAATGATCAATCAGCGTTTATAAAAGGGAGATATATGAAATATAACTTGAGACAAATTATAAACTTGGTGGAATACTTGGAAAAAAATAATCAGATCTCTGCTGCTTTTTTCTTTTTGGATGCTGAGAAAGCATTTGATCGATTGAATTGGCAATTTTTGTTTAAAATAATAGATAAAATGCAATTTGGAGAGCAATTTAAGCAGTCAATTAAAGCAATATATCAAGAGCAATTGGCACAAATAATTATCAATGGAAGTTTAACAGATCATTTTAAAATTGAGAAGGGAACACGGCAGGGTTGTCCATTATCTCCATTGCTGTTTATTTTATCTTTAGAAATCCTATTGAAAAAGATACGTGAATCTGAGGAACTTAAAGGAATAGTGATTAGACAGCAAGATTACAGATTAAGAGCGTTTGCGGATGATCTAGTTGTTACATTAACTCAACCTATAACTACAGTCGCATATATGTTGGAAATGATAGAACAATATGGTAGAGTTTCTGGATTTAAAATAAATCAACATAAAACTAAGATAATAACTAAAAACATGTCTGTTTATCAAAGAGAAGAGTTAGGAAAAATAACGGGATTTGAAATAGTTAAAAAGGTTAAATATCTGGGAGTGATTGTTGCTGGGTCAAATACGAAGTTATTTAAAAATAACTATGAGGTTTTATGGCAAAAAGTGCAGAAAGAAATGGAAAATTGGAAGGGAATGGCAGAAAGGAGTTAATACTTTTATATGGTCAGGGAAAAAACCTAGAGTTAAATTAAAAATAATACAGGATGTTCGGGAGAGAGGTGGTTTGAAAATGCCCAATCTAAGATTGTATTATGAAGCATCTGTGTTAGTACAAATTAGTGACTGGTTTAATTTGACCGAGGAAAGAATTTTAAATGTAGAAGGATATGATTTATTATATGGATGGCATGCCTATTTATTATATGAAAAGAAAGTAGATAAAGTTTTTAAAGGTCATATACTTAGAAATGCTTTGTTGAGAGTTTGGAAGAAATATCAATATAAGTTAAATTATAAGATACCTATCTGGGCAAATCCTAGACATGCAATAGAAAATATAAGCATAGAACAAAAGATGGAAGTGATTACTTATAAAGAACTCCTGTTTAATGAAAGGGGTAAATTACAACTTAAGCTGCTAGAGGCTCTGAAGGAGGAAGGGATAATTTATACTTGGTTTCAATATGGTCAACTTCAAGCGAGATGGAGGGAGTATCAAAAATTGGTTTTATGGAAAATGAAGAAAATTTGGTAAAGCAAATTAGAGATCAGAGCACTATGCATATTAAAAGGTTACATAATGTATTATTAGAGATAGATTCAGAAACAGAATTGGTTAAAGATTGTATGATTAAATGGGCGAGAAACTTCCAGGAACCAATAATGATGGAAACATGGGAAAAGATCTGGGTTAGAAATGTTAAATTTACTCAAGCACAAAATTTAAGAGAAAACTTTTACAAGATGTTTTATAGATGGCATTTAGATCCAAAAAAACTGTCATGTATGTATCCTAATGTACAAGCCAAATGCTGGAGATGTGATTGTGAAGATGCAACTTACTATCATATATGGTGGACTTGTAAGAAAATCAAAGCATTCTGGATAAAAATTTGGTGGGTAATGCAGAATATTTTGAAAAGGAGGTTGAAATTTACCCCACAATTGTTCTTATTGGGTATTACAAATGATTGTACAGTAGTAGAGATGAAATTGCTTTTAAATTTAATAACAGCAGCCAGATTGCTGGTTGCACAATATTGGAAGGAAGACTCTTTACCTACTGTAGAAGAATGGACTTTAAAAGTAATAAATTTAGCCGAAATGGCAAAAATCTCGGCATATTTGAAAGATCGTACGCAGGAAAAATATATTTTGGAGTGGACAAAATAGATCAATTATATCCGGAATAAGTATCAAATAAGAAGACAACAAATTGCGTATGAATGAAACAGAAGTAAAGAAATGTTGTGTTAACTATATTGGAGTTAAGATTCTAGGGAGGGGTTTGTTAACTTGGGGATAGATAGACTAATTTAGATGATCTTTGTTTTTTTTTTCTTTAATACTCTGTATTTTGCTCTGGGAAGCTGGGGAAGGGAGGGGGAGGGAAGAAGAGGGTGGGGGGGTGTTGGGAGGGGGGAATGTTTTTTTACTTTGTACTGCTATAAAACTTTTCAATAAAAAAAAAAGAAGTTAAGGAGATTTTGGATTCTAGAAAACATCACGGTAAAGTGCAGTATCTGGTGGCCTGGAAACATTTCCCACTATCACAAGCTGAATGGGTGAATAAACATGATGTTCGAGCACCTAAAAAAGTGCAATTGTTTCACACCAAATACCCTGATAAACCTTAGGTAGTGATGGGTTTTTAATTGTTGTGATGTTACCTCTTTCTCTCTCTGTTTCAGGACTAGAGCTCATCTCTTCTGAAGGGGGGGCGAATGTCAGCCTCCGCTTTTTCTGCTTTGGCTGTCATAGTAATGGAGGGAGGGGGGGTAGCTAGCTGGGCTATCTATGATGCTGACCAGGAAACGAAACCGATTCTTAAGCTGCTATCTGGTAACGGACACCACATTCCAGATTGATGACACTGCCAGACGTGTGCTCCCACCTGACCTCTGGAAGACCTTTGGATTGGATGATTTATGGTGGACAATGGGAGGGGATGCTTTCTATCTGTAACTTTCGCGCTTTTTGCCTCAGAATCCTGCTTTCCATGGTTGCGTTCACTTTATATCTAGTAAAAGTACCATACTTTATTTTATAATGAAGTCTGGGTTTTCCTTTCCTGGATACTGAAGGAAGCATACTCGACACCAAGTACCGAGTACATATGCCTGCTTATACTTTTCAGAGGTCTGATATTGTTCTATGTACAATCCTTGTTTTATTGATTTCATGTAATATTCTAATTTTCTGAGATTGTGAATTTGGGGTTTTCATGAGTTGTAAGCCATAATCATCAAAATTATGACAAATCAAGGCTTGAACTATCTCACTTTGCATGTAATGAGTCTATCTCATATATTAGTTTCACCTTTTAAGTTGCGTTACTGAAATAAATGAACTTTTGCATGATATTCTAATTTTTCGAGTTTCACCTGTACTATTGGGATCAGATGATAAATTAATAACTAAAATTTATAATTATTTACTAAAATCTAAATTGGAAGAAGAAGTGGTAAAAGAGAATATGCTTACATAGGCGAAAAACTTCGGATATAATATTGAACTTGATAAATGGGAAAAAATATGGAAAGTTAATACCAAACTGACAATGTCTGTACCCTATAAGGAAAATACTTATAAAATGTTCTACAGGTGGCATCTCCCCCAGCACTCTTGGCAAAGATGTTCCCCAACACCACACAGGAGTGTTGGAAATACAGACTACACATGTGGTGGTAATGCCAAAAAGCAAACAAATTTTGGGAAATGATTCAAAAACAATTAGAAGAAATTACCGCCCGGAGAGTGCCATTGAAACCAGAAACATACTTATTAGGAATACTAACAAATTACTATGAAAAAGAAATACAATATTTGATAATCCATATCCTGACAGCAGCAAGAATCACATTTGCGCAAATGTGGAAATTAGAAGAAACGCCATTGGAAGATAAAATAATAAAGATAAAATTGAATTGCTTCACATGATGCAAGAGCATTTACAACAAGTACAGCGAACTTTTTCAACGATGTCTCTAAATCAATCAGTTTTTCAGGCTGCAACTGTGCTTCCGCAGGCTCAAATTTTAGCACCCCCTGGTGGTGCAGATGGGGCACAAGAACACTTAATGCAGCAAAGACAAGTGCCAGTCCCTCCAGCAGGCCATATTAATATTGCAGCTCAAGCACCAGCGGCAGCTGGAGCACAACAACCACAAGTCCAAATACAGCAGCCTCAGGTTCAAGTACAAGTGCCTCCAGTTGCACAGCCAGCATTTCAAATGCATTTTCAACAGGCATCTTCTATTGTTCTACGGGCTGGTGATTCAAAATTAAAGCGTTCAGGACAAAATTATAAAGCATGGGTCAGTGAGGTTGGACTTTTACTCCATAGAGAAGATACCCATTGCATGGTGTTTAATCCTCCTGACCAGCCATAGACTCCTGCAATAAGAGACTTAGACACTAAAGCATGCACAACATTATTGATGTCCATGGATACTGAACTGCAGGTTACTTTTCCACTTGATGCAACTGCCCAACAAATTTGGGCCCAATTGGAAACATGCTACCGGCCTGTTTCAATTGAATCTACATGTTTGCTCTTGTCTGAGTTCCATGGTTCGAGATTAAAACCTAGTGAATATATTGGAGAACATTTAACTAAAATGAAAGGAATGAGGAAGGATTTGGGTGAAAGAGGCTATCTCAAGAAGCCCTCCCTGGACCCAGCTGTTTTAGCAAATTACCGTCCTGTCTCCAACCTTCCCTTCCTGGCAAAGGTTGTTGAGAGTGTGGTGGCGTGGCAGCTCCCCCGATACCTGGATGAAGCCGTCTATTTAGACCCGCTCCAGTCCGGCTTCAGGTCTGGGTACAGCACCGAAACGGCATTGGTCGCGTTGGTGGATGATCTCTGGAGGGCCCGGGGTAGGGGGTACTCCTCTATCCTGGTGCTGTTAGACCTCTCAGCGGCTTTTGATACCATCGACCATGGTATCATATTGCGCCGGTTGGAGGGACTGGGGGTGGGGGGCACCGTCTTACGGTGGTTCTCCTCCTACCTCTCCAACCGGTCGCAATCTGTGTTGACAGGGGGGCAGTGGTCGACCCCGAGGCCCCTGGTATGTGGGGTGCCGCAAGGGTCGGTCCTCTTGCCCCTCCTGTTCAACATTTATGTAAAGCCGCTGGGTGAGATCATCCGTGGTTTTGGGGTGGAGTTCCATCAGTACGCTGATGATACCCAGCTGTACATTTCCACCCCAGACCACCCCAACGATGCTGTGGAAGTGATGTCCCAGTGCCTTGAAGCTGTGCGGGTCTGGATGGGGAGAAACAGGCTTCGACTCAACCCCTCCAAGACCGAGTGGCTGTGGCTGCTGGCGTCCCGATATAGCCAGCTGACTCCATCGCTGGTTATTGGGGGCGAGTCATTGGCCCCCACGGAAAGGGTTCGCAACTTGGGCGTCCTCCTGGACTCACGGCTGTCTTTAGAGGATCATATGACGGCCGTGGCCAGGGGGGCTTTTTATCAGGTCCGCCTGATTCGCCAGCTGCGACCCTTTCTAGATCGGGACTCCCTACGCACGGTCACTCATGCTCTTGTCACTTCCCGTCTGGACTACTGTAATGCTCTCTACATGGGGCTCCCCTTGGGGTGCACCCGGAGGCTCCAACTGGTGCAGAATGCGGCCACGCGGGGGATTATGGGAGCGACGGGACGCTCCCACGTGACACCTCTCCTGCGCGAGCTGCATTGGCTGCCGGTGGACTTTCGGGTGCGTTTCAAGGTGTTGGTAATCACCTTTAAAGCGCTCCATGGCTTAGGGCCAGGGTACTTACGGGACCGCCTTCTGCCGCCAATTGCCTCCCACCGGCCGGTTCGCTCCCACAGAGAGGGCCTCCTCAGGGTGCCGTCAGCCAGACAATGCCGGCTGGCGACCCCCAGGGGGAGAGCCTTCTCTGTGGCAGCACCCACCCTTTGGAATGATCTGCCTCCGGAGTTAAGAATAATCTCTGACCTCCCAACCTTTCGGCGGGCTTTAAAAACCCATCTCTTTCAGCTCGCCGGCCTAGCCTGATTCCTATAACATTTTAGTATTTTAGAGTTGTATTTTAAATATGTTAATTTTTAAATTTTATGGCCATTTATATTATTATTTTAAGAAATTTTAACTTGTGTATGTTTGTATGTTGTTCTTAATTGGCTGTACACCGCCCTGAGTCCGCAAGGAGAAGGGCGGTATATAAATCCAAATAAACTCAAACTCAAACTCAAACTTATTGATGATTTTCAAATGATCAGCATTATTATTAACTCATTGAATTATGAATGGAAAGATGCCATTACAAAAATTAATCAAGTGCCTATTGCTCAACGCACAGTGGATCATGTATGCAGAATTTTAACCGAAGAAGAGGCGTTTATGCTAGCCACGCCACATTTGAGAGGACCACCCACATCAAGAGCTCCAGCGAGGCACCCATTCTGAGGAAGAGCCTACGTTCCAAGGATGCCAAGATGCTACATCTGTAATCGTGTGGGACATGTCACCCGGGATTGTCCCCAATGATTTTCAGCTCCCGTCACGTACCAGCCCAGAGGAACAGACTCCAGAGGAGGCAGAGGCGGAAGACAAGGTTGTCGTGGTCCCAGGCGTCATCCGCAAGCTCCACTCGCCACATTGGCTTTAACCAACGATCCACAACCTCATCCAGAATATAACAGACAACTTCTGTGGACTTTGGATAGTGGTGCAGCATTGCATGTTACTTACAGAAAAGAACTTTTCACAGAGATGCACGAGCCTGAGCCTGAACCTGAACTACATGAACTTTATTCTTTTTCAAATCATCCTTGTCAGGTCAGAGGAAAAGGAACTGTTTGTGTTGAAGAGCTTGATGCATTCATCCCTGATGTTTATTATATACCAACAGCAAATAGTAGTTTGCTTAGTCAGAGTCACTTGTCTAGAGTGTTAAAGTTCCAGGTCCACCACCTCAAAAAAGCAAGTTATATAGTTAAAAATGGAGATATTGTTGCTGAAACCATGTTAATTGGTGGTGTTTATTACATAAAGCCAAAGTCTAAACCGCAAACACAGGCAAGTATACAAATTCCAAAAGAGGAGAGCACAGACCCAGAGAGAGATGTTCCAGAGAGAGATCCTGTTGTTACTCCAAAGGCTCCTAAAGCCAACAAAAAGAAAATTAGGAAACAGGTTATTCAGAGCAAGCCTGAGGTTCCTCATAAAACTGTTAATGTTGAAAATTCACTAACTTGTAAACCTTTGCATTACAGGTGTATCCATAAGTGGCATAGAAGATTGGGGCATGCCAGTTTCTGTGTTCTTAGGAAAATGTTGGAGTTTGCAAAAGGTACACACTGACATAGTAGGTCCTTTCAAGCCAACACTTGGTGGTAAAAAATATTTTCTAACAATTGTTGATAATTACTCTAGACATGGATGTGTATATCCTATGAGAGAAAAATCTGAGACCTTTCAGATCTTTAAAGACTTTGCTGCTCTTGTTTTTACCCAACACGGTGTAAGCATCACCAGAATTCAAAGTGATTGTGGTGCTGAATTCATGTCTCACTGGTTCCAGGACTGGATGCGTAAGAATGGGATTCTTCATCAGACCTCGGCCCCTTATACCCTGGCTTTGAACGGGGTGGTCGAAAGGCGACAAGGGGTCCTGCAAACCATGATGCGTTGTCTCCTAGAAGACACCAACCTCAGTAACCCATACTGGGGTGAAGCTCTTAAATATGCAAACTACATTGTCAACCGTACCTGTACCTGTATTGATGATAACTAAAAGTGGAGCAAATTTATTGACTCCAAACATGTAATAGTGATTTCCCAATCCACCCATTTTGAGGAAGATGCTGACTGGTCCACGATTCATTCCAATGAACCTGGATTTTATTTTCCTAGAGATGAGGTTGCTGATGCCACGCAGCCTGATGACCAAGATTCACAGGCAAATGTTCCTGTGAAGTTTCTGAAAGATGCCCTAATTAATTCATGAGCCATGAGCCAAACGTCAAAAGAAATACAGTCATTTATTAGGAGCACCATTTCGGCAATATTCGGATGCAGTTAGAACTAATCCCATGTAGATTTACGTTCCCCTATGACCCTGTCTCTCCCCTCCTCCCTGGCCATGTCATAAATCACATTCTCCAATTAACCACTTTGGCTGGCTGTGAAATCCAACACCCTTCTTCTGACTGCGGTCAGGAAGCATGTATGGAATGCATTTCAGTTAGGGAAATCAATCAGCTCTATCAGTTCTCCCTCCCTCCTGCTCATGGCAACTTGAAAGCTTTGCAAGTTGACAGTTCCATCCACTAGTTCTTCTCAACCTGATGTTCCGTCTTCGCAAGCCGCGGATGCTGACGCTAGCGATGATGATGAAGACGAGGGCGAAATGGAAGAAGAATGGATGGCTGTTCCGAGGTGTTCCAAGAGGGCCACAAAGGGTATCTCTCCACAGCGATATTCGTGGCAACTGACAAAAACACCCTTGCCTTTGATTTGTACTGTTACACTTTCTCCTGGTAAGTTCACACAAATCAAGCATCTTCCTGAATCAGAACAAGAGAAGTGGTATGAGGCAATGCAGGCTGAAACTTAAGGTGTTTACGCCTGCAAAACCTCCAGCAAAGAAAAAAAGTCATTGGCACTCGATGGGTCTACAGAATCAAAAAGAAGCCAAATGGTGAGTCATTGTACAAGGCCAGACTCGTAGCCCAGGGTTTCGCTCAACGTTATCCTGAGGACTACACAAATACCTACTCACCAACAGTCCGAACTGAAAGTGTAGAAATTGCTTTAGCCACTGCAACTATCCTTGGTTTAGAAGCTTTTCAGTTTGATGTTGACACGGCTTATCTACATTCTGACCTAGATGAGGAGATCTATGTAAAAGGTCCTCCAGGGTTCTGACAGCAAGAAGGGGATACCTGGTTTCTAAACAAAAGTCTTTATAGTCTGAAACAGTCTGGTTTAATGTGGTACTTATGTCTTACTGACAAACTAAATTCAATGGGCTTTATTAAGTCCGAAACTGATGAATGCGTGTTTACAAAAAGATCTGATAATATATATGAGATAGTACTTGTTTATGTTGATGACATTGTTTATATTGGTCCAAATAAGCAGATGAGTGAGAATTTTGTAAAAGCTTTGCAGAGATATTTCACATTGAAATCTTTAGGTCATGTTAACACTTATTTAGGTGTTCAGATTGACAAAACACAGAAGAAGTTTAGTCTTTCACAAGAGGATAAAATTGAACAAATTTTGCATCATTGCAACATGAAGGATGCTAACACAACAAAGACACCCATGCAAACAGATTTTCACAACTTGGCACATGAACCAAGTCCTGAGTTCGAGGATCGAACACTTGATTGTTCAGTTATTGGGTCACTGTTATACATTAGTAGTTGGACTAGACCCGACATTGCACTCAGTGTTAATCTCTTGTCTCGACACGTAGGTAAGGCAAAACAGTTTCATTGGTCATGTATTAAGAAATTATTGAAATACCTAAAGCACACTAAACACATGAAGTTATTGTTAGAACCAACACACATTGATTATGCAGAATTAAGTTGTTATGCAGATTCTGATTGGGCAAGTGATAAGAAATCCCGTAAAAGTACTTCTGGTTATATGTTGTCCTGTTTACTGGCAAGTGCGTAAACAGAATTTTGTTTCTTGTTCATCTACTGAAGCTGAATATGCTTGTGTTTCAGATGCATGTAATTCTCTACCATGGTTTGATGCTTTTGGTCACATATATCTGGACACACCCAAATCGACCGATCACCGTGATGGAAGACAATGAATCTGTGGTTTATATTTCTGACTCACATTTCACGGGTTCTAGGTGCAGTCACATTGACATTCGTTATAAAAATATCAAACAATTAGTGAAACAAGGTTTTGTAAAATTGCAGTATGTGCCTACACATGATCAGATTGCTGATATGCTCAACAAACCGCTTCCAGCAGCTCAGCACGAGAAGATGTGCCTTACTTGATGGCTATAAGAAGATGTGCCTTACTTGATGGCTATACCTGATGTCTGCTCAAATGACAAAAGAAGGGGTTGTCACTGCGTTATTTGTATTTGCCAGCTGAGCTTCCATCCTAAGACTTACGGTAGCCTTCCAGAGAACTTTATCACAGAGATAAGACTCTCTTGTGATTTCTGAGCTACTGCGTACGTCTACATTCCTTCCTTTTCTAACTTCCTGATTTATACTTCTTTTGTCCATCTATGAGATAACGTACGAAAAGAAGAGGACACGCCACTAGCATATCAACACGCACGCCCCAATTCCATACACACCGAGTCAGACACCGGCTGAGCTGGCAAACTTGCGGGCGCCAGTCGATCTGTCGGTCCCTTTAAGAGTGATGCCTCTAACAACACGGCCAGCTGCAGTGGGTGCTGCTGAGCTGGGAGTGATTGTGAATTCTCCTCGCACCCCTCGTCAGTTCCTAGCCAAGCGGATCACGTGATCCGGCGGGATCCGGTAGCTGGGGCGCCCTGTGCTTTCCAGCCAGGGTGTGTGGGTCTGTTCGTGTGTGTACATGTGAAAGCGGAGGAACCGACATCTAGACAGCCCAGCCGCTTCTCGGCAGCCGACTGCGGCACCAGTGCCCGATCGAAGCCCCTAGGACAAGCTCGGTAGCGGCGGCAACTGCCTTCCTGTCCCTCCCCGCTGCGGCTCCATTCAATCTCGCTCGCCGCTACTGCCACTGGCTGAGCCAAGCCGAGCCGAGCCGAGCCCTTCTTCTTCCCCTTCTCCGCCGGTGGGATCCTTTCAAGAAACGGGGCGCTCTCGGGCTCATAGCGACCTGGGCATTTCCACCCCCTGGTCTTTTTTGTCTTTCTGTGCGGCGCTTTTTCTTTCTTGCTTTCTTCTGTGTGTGCGCGCGCGTCCGTGTAGTTTCCCCAGACGGCTCCCTCTTGTTGGAGGTTTGTTGGGTTTTCTCTCCGATCCCCCCCCCCCGTCTTCTCCTCTTCCTCCTGCGTTTCGCTCCCCCTCCACTCCTCCTTCTGCTTGCAATTGCTTTGCTTTGGCCGCCCTTCGGACCGCTTGCCATCGCCCCCTTCCTCGCCCGCCGGTGCATCCTGCCTCCCGGAAGTCTTGTTTGCTCGGCGCCGGCTTCTGTTGCTCCCCTCCGTCCGCCGAGGCGGCTTTCCCGGCTGCTCCCCTCGCTCCCTCCTGCCGCTGCATTCATTCTCTCCTGCCTCGATCCCTCTTTCTTTCCGCTCTTTTGCTTCGGGCCCCTCTCCACCTCGTCCTCCAGCTGTCCCCAGTTCGGCGTCCAGCCTTTCGTCTGCCATTGCCGCCGCCTGCCTTCTTTCGCTGCTTTTTTCCCCTTCTGTCATTGCCCCCACCTCCCTCCTCTCCCGCTCCCCGATCGAGATTTACCCCTCCCCCCGCTTGTCCACTGCTGCAGCGTTTCCTTTTTCCATTCCGCCGCCCCTTTCGAAACGCTGCACCCGTCCTCTCCCCCTCCTCCCCACAACACACACACACACCCTCACACACTCCTCCTCCTTCCTCACTTTGGAATGAAGCAAACTTCTGGATGGGGCACCCAGCAATAGACCCCTGGCCTTTGGGCTTGCAGAGGGCCGGCCCTTGAAGCCGGGGGTCCTTATTCTGCCCCACTTTCAGAAAAGGGAAAAAGGCGGTTTTCCCCAACCTGCTCCCGTCCCCGGCCGCCGCCGACGTCGGGGTGCAAAACAAGGCGAAGTAACAAGCAGGGAAGCGATGCAGGTGCGGGGGAAGGCGAGCGAGGAATCCGGAGCCGCCGCGGCGTTCTAACCGCAAGGTGAGACGAGTGGCTGCCCTTCCGGCCGATCCCTGCCGGAGTCGGCCAAGCCTATTACTTGAGAGCCACTGCCTGCATTCCCTGGGCCGGCTGCCCCCTGGCCCTGCTGGTTCTGGGTGGGAGGGGGAGGTGCGTGCGTGCCCCTCTGCATTCATGCCTTGGAACTATGCAGCCTGCCCGGTGTCACTCCATAAATCAAGATGCCAGGCAGAACTCCAGAGACCAGAGTTCTTTATATACTGGAAAACGGGGGCCATCGGCAACCCCATTATCCCCCACCCCACCGCCCTTGCTGATCTTCGGAGAGAATCCCCTTGTTTATCTCTTCCTTTGGGGTTGTGAATCCTACTTTGGCTGCTTTGCCAGCTTGTGGCCTTTCTCTATCCCATTAGACAGTGGAATGGTGGTTGTGGACTACCTAGATGTGTGGCAGATGTATAATGGTTGGAGTCTTGAATCCTTCTGGTTCTTTTTTTTTTAAGGAATTGGCTTCGACTTGAAATATCTGCATCTTTTAATTCCTTCCTGATAGCAAGTGTGCGGCTGGATGCTATATGCTCATAGAGTTGTCTTAAGTCTGCTTCTGGGTAGTGGGTGCTGAAGTACAGGGCAGGTATCCCTGGTCTAAGATTGTGGGATACTGCAGGTGGCAACTTTCTTTGCCACTACACATACATATTGCCTACTTGGGACAACCGTCTATTTCTAAAAGTCCAAATTTTCATTGGGTCTGAATAAAATTTCCATTGCAGCTGGGAATTCTGTTTCCTCTCTGGCTTTTGTGAAAATGTGCATGGGTAAAAACAGTACCTGTCCACCTTTGGTTTTAAAACAACCATCTTTGGACCAATTGTCATCAACTTGCTGCTGCTGCTGCTGCTGCTGTAAATATCTTCACTGTTTTCCCCACCTTCCTAAGAAAGATAATGTGTCAAGAGCATAAGATTTCTTGTCCGAGATTCATACTTCCATTGTGGTGTTCTAGGGCCAAAATGATAGGATGTGTCTGTTATGCTACAAGAGTTTAACAGGGCTAGGTTTGTGTGCATGTATTAGGGCAGGGGGAGAGAATTGGTGTCATACATAGATTTCTTTAGCTCCTCACTAATAGGCAGGCAGGCAATTTGTGATTTCAGACAGAACATAAGACTGGTTTCTTGCAATACTATAGTGTTTTTTTGCTTAGTCCGCTTCTGAGGTTGTGCTAGTGTGTTGTGCAAGTTTAATAGGACAGGGTAGGAGAGGATGCAAGAATGTTTAACACCTTTCTCTGGATGGTGCATCAGGGCAGCTTTCTTCAGCCTCCAGATATATTGGTTGGGCTGCCATGACCATCATCCTGATGATGGAGGTTGACCCATGTGACACCTCTCCTGCGTGAGCTGCACTGGCTCCCAGTGGTCTTCCTGGTGCAGTTTAAGGTGCTGGTTACCATCTTTAAAGCGCTGCATGGCTTAGGGCCCGGATACCTACGGGATCGCCTTCTGCCACCGATAGCCTCCCACCGACCAACACGCTCTCACAGAGAGGGGCTCCTCAGGGTGCCATTGGTAAAACAATGTAGACTGGCGATCCCCAGGGGGAGAGCCTTCTCTGTGGGGGCACTTGCCCTCTGGAATGAACTGCCCCCTGGGATACATATGATTCCCGATCTCCTTACCTTTCGCGAGGCCCTTAAGACCCTGCTATTTCAACAGGCTGGCCTTGGCTGAATAAGAATCTGGATGAGGTATTTTAAATTTGTGGGTTTTTAACTGACAGGGTGAAATTTATTTAATTTGTTTTAAATTTGTTTTTTAAATTTTGTATCATATATTGTTTTATCATGGCTGTGCACCGCCCTGAGTCCTTCGGGAGAAGGGCGGTATAAAAATCTAATAAATGAATGAAAATGAATGAATGAATGAATTGGGGATATTGGAAGTTGTAGTCCAAACATATTTGACGAATACAAGATTGAGGATGCTTGTACTATTGTGCAGTGTGTGTCTCTGTGTGTGCACACATGTGACTAAGAAACTGATAGAAAAGGTTTTCCCTTCAATTTTATCCAAGCATCAATCTGCCTACGAGAATAATTGCATGGAGGGTATTGTACATCTCTTTGCTCAATGGCCTGATATTTTTGCATGATTTCCCTTAACTCCTATTTTCCTTGTCTTAGCATATTGCATATATCTTTTCATACACTGGGGTTATGGTAACCCCACCCTACTACTACACCCTTAATATTCTATTACAGGCACATATACTTTATTGAGGATAATCCCTACATTATATAGTGAGCAAGAGTTATCTTTGTGTGCATGTGTGCATCCTGTCCTGGATATGCTGATAGATTTAAGCTTAGCGTATTTCTCACTCATCCTTGGCTGACTGCCTTCTTCAGAAGAATGTCTTTTATAGGGAAGTTTCCCTCAAGACAGGCATCCATGTGAATTTTCTATCCTTCTGTCTTGGTGGGCTTATGGGGGAAGTTCACACCGCTAGCAGAGGAACAACAATATTTGGAATGGCATTGTACTACCTAAGCTGAGTTTATCCTCATGATGGTGCTTAGTTGGGGGAGTCTGTTAGAGACTGGGCGATTTTACACAAAAGCACTAACAATTCAGGTAATTCCAGAGGTGATATGTCTATAAGCTTGTATTTCTTGACAGGTGAAGAAATGGTGGTGTAGCCACGGTTGCAAGGAAGCTCCTGGTAGTGGGATGGGATGGAGATCAGTACCAGACTGACATAGCACACAAGAGCCAAATAGGCAGGGTGGCTGAGAGCTAATTTTACTACCTTTGTGAATCTGTGTCAGGCACAGCACCATTCCTACAATAATAGTAGTATGCTATGAGTTGGAGCATCAGGAAGCCAGAGTATCATCTTATGCAGTGAAAAGGATGATGGAGGAAATGTTATTATGCCTCCCTTGGTGCTGAGCGGGTTGTGTGGGAGGCAGTAGGGCATAGTGGCTAGACTGCTAGTCTTAAAGGAGCCTCTAATTCACTTTCCTAGACTTAGCTTCTTGGATAGGCTGAAATAGGTTCTCTGAGGAGGACTGAAAATTGTTTGCTGTTTGTTTATTGTAGAATGTTTACAGAGATGCTCAGTTTAAACATTATACCTTGTTCTGGTGCCAAGCAGTATATTTAAATATAAAAAGTCCATGTGTAGTCTGACATATTTGGAGATTGTTAGGGTGAGGAAGACTTTATCAGGCACAATCCTTAGAACCCCCCCCCCCCCCCAAGGCTTATGTCAGGTTTCGAAGTTGTCTCAAATAAATTGCATTTCAAACAAAGTCTTTGATGAAAAAAACTCTTATTTATTAAGCACAAACATTCTACTCCGACTCATCGCAGCCAACTTTGGCTTCCTCAGCCAAAACCCTCCTTTTCCTCTCCCCACTCCTCTGCACTCATTGGCCATCTTCCCAGTCACTCTGGCCCTAATCTACTGCTCCCACTCAAAGGAATTCCCCCCCCCCCCATCCCATCTCCTAGGTGATATCCTCTCCAGGGAAAATAAGTAGGTGAAGAGTCAACTGTCCCTTTCCAGATGCCTCCACTTCTCCTTCTTATGTCAGCATTAGAATAAGTGCAGCGTGAAATGCTGACAGCTTATTTGCAAATTTGAGGCCTCTCAGCTCTACCTATCTGACCCATCTGATATCAAGGCATAAATAAGCCGAGCTGGTGAACAAACAGGTGTTCTTTGGGGTGAATGGGGAGACCTAAATCAGTATTTCTCAAACCTGGTGACTTTAAGAAAAATGGGCTTCAACTCCCAGAATTCCCCAGCCAGCTGGCTGGGGAATTCTGGGACTTGAAGTCCAAAATGGCATTTATGCTTTCTTGTAAATGGAGCTTACCATTTTGAGTTTGGAAACCAATGGGTAAAATGGAAATTGGATTTTCTACTTCCACATGCCATTTCTTTATAGCGAAGTTAAAAAAAAAAAACCTCTCACTTACCCAAAAAAATCATTAGTTCTGTAAACATTCATTTGGTGTCCCTTAAAATTCCTGAGAAGTATCCTGTAGATCTAGTGTGTTACAGTTACAACCCATCCCTTCAAAGCTTGGAGACGAACATATGGGTTAGGCATAGGTATGTTCCCTTTTATTTGTGATCAAGGTATCTCCCCTGCCAGGTAAGAAGTCGAAGATATCTCACATGTTTTATTGTACTGTGAGTTATACAGAGAATGTAGGTCAATATACATTCTCCCCTTACTAGAGAGATTGCCAGGGAGGACAGACGACTTTTATGTAGGCTTTCTCCTCCAAGACTCAAATCTGGCTACCACGCGTGCAGTGGCAAAATTCTGTGTCGCTGCAATGTCCACAAGAAAAAAAATTCCGGTTGGCGCCGTCGTCACCGCTAGACGGTCTTTTTATGACCGCCAGCCCCGCCGCTCATAAAGAGCCGCCTCCACAGCTGAGAGGCGGCTTGGAAAGCTCCCGTTTAGGAATAAATGAGAGGAGAGCCGGCGAGAGCAGGTAGAGCCCCCTGCGAAGCCCCCAGACTGTTTCTGTTTCTGGGGAAGAAGCTGGGTGAGGCTTCCTATCCAGCTCGCCGAAGCTCCGGACTCCGGGGACAACTCTGCATCCAGCAGAGCCAGACAACGTGACCAACTAAAGCAGCGAAACTTAAGTGAACCTTTAAAATAAACAGGGTGAAATCTGGACTCAAAACTAAAAACCGCAAGTATTTGTACTAGCCCTGTTATTGAATTTAAGAATGGAGAAAGAGTGAAAGTATATTAAAATGGCGTCCGGCTTCAACGGAGAAAAAAAGTTGAAAACGAAAGTGGATATGCCTGTGTGTTTCAATGCGTTACAAAGCATTTAAAGTAATAGTTCTGGTCAGAAGAAAAGGGAAAAGTTTTTTAAAGTGACTTTTATCTGTTCCTTCTCCCTCAGAGACTTGATTAAAGCTGGGGAAGTTCTTGAAAGGATTCTGTGGTGGAAAGGGGGGGAAGACTTCCTTTCTAGAAAGAATAAGATTGTGTAGCAGTATGGCTTCAAAACAGACAAAGCCAGCTCCTAAAGCTGCGGGGGGGGGGGGGGGTCACCAGCCAAAAGAGCAGCTATCAAGTTTGCAGACTCAGAGCCAAGAACAGGAGACTGGATTTAAAGATTTGAAGGAATTTATTGCTGTGGCTCTGATGAATCAAACTGAAGTTATGGACCAGAAATTTGAAAAGTCTCAACAGGAAATTAAGGAGGTGGTTCAAGAAAAGTATGATAAGATGAAGCGAGATATACTGACAGTTGTGACTGGCTTGTCAGAAGTGGTTGTTCAGATTGATAAAAAAGTGGGAGAACTTAGCTCAGAATTGGAATCTAAAATGAGGGAAGCTGATAATAAAATTTCGAATGTGGACAATAAAACTCAAAGAATTGAAAATGAAGTGACTATGATGCAATTTAGATTTATGGAGTTTGCTGTAAGACTGAGAGGAATAAAAGAAAACAACAGAGAGGATTTGAGAACAGTTTGTGCTGATGCCTTGGCTGTGATGTTAAAGATCAATCCTGAAGATGTTTTGTGCAAGATTGACAAGGTCTACGGAGTGAATTCTTGGGTGGCAAGGCAAAGGCAATTGCCTAGAGATGTGGTGATCTACTTCACAGATAGAAGAATAAGAAATGATATTCTTCAAAAGTCTTTTGTTTCTACTGTTCAAGTGGATGGAAAGGAGATTGGGATCTATAAAGAGTTGCCGCCTAAGATGCTAAGAGACAGAAAGGATTTTGGATTTCTGGTGACTGAGTTGAAGAAGCAACAAATTCCATTTAGATGGGATGCTCCAGTTGGCATAATATTGAGGTATCAAGGAGAGAGATATCGATTAAATACTGTTGAAAAAGCGGAAGAATTTTATTTCAATGTTTTTAAAACTGGTGCAGCATCTCCACGTACATCCTCAGTGTTAGGTATAGAGGAGGGTGATAAAGAGAAGGAATTTGAACAAGAGTCTAAAGAACAGCGGAAACAGATGGAGGTTGAGGCAATGGAAACTCAAGGAGCAACAGGGGGCTTTTTGGATGAACCATTGCTGGATCTACCTTTAGAGGCTATAAGTGGGCCACCCAGAAATACAAGAGATGTGGCATTGGACCTCGAGCTGAAGTTGCATGAACCTAAAGATCAGCATATAACTGGAGCTTCTTACAAGCAAATTCTAGAGAAACAACAGCAGCAGAGGTCTATGCCACCACAAGATAAGAAGGGAGCCAATAGTAAACCACAGAAATCTGAAGCTATGGGAGGAGCCAAACCGAAGACTACCACTCTGGAACAGAAACTTCAGCAAATGCTCTTAACGCTTCATGGGACCACAAATGACAATTAAATTTTTATCTTGGAACATGAATGGACTGAATTCACCACAGAAAAGAAGGAAAATATTTCACTATCTGAGACAATGTAATTGTCACGCTAGAGTTGTCTGACGAAATTAGATGCCTCTCACATTTTGATAATAAAGAAAAAAAACTTTTATTTGTTAGAACGTCGAATGATGTTATTCGTTTGCAAGAAACTCATATTAGAATACAGGATCAAAAATATCTGACAATTTCTAAATTAGGTGCACAATTTATAGCTTCAAATTCAGAGAAAAAGAATGGTGTTGTGATTTATGTAAATAAAAGATTGTCAGCTAAAATTATAGAAGCAGATGATTGCAAAAGATATATAGCAATCGAATTATATACACAAAATGGTCCAATTTTGGTGATTGGAATTTATGCTCCCAACCAGCAACAAGAAAACTTTTATAAATTATTATATTCTAAAATATTGCAATGGGATTATAGATCTATTTTACTTATGGGAGATTGGAATGGAGTAATAGATCTCAAAAAAGATAAAAAGAGTTTGGCAAAGTGACGTGTTAAATTACCACAGATTTTTTTTTGATATGAAAGAAGATTTGGAACTGAAAGATATATGGAGAGAGCAGAACCCAAAAGAATTGGACCTTACTTTTTTTTCAGATAGACACAGATCCTTCTCCAGGATTGATTTTATCTTAGTTACAGCTGATCTACTTTTAAAGACAAAGAAAACAAAGATATTTCTGAGGACTCTAACTGACCATAGCCCGGTATGGATAGAAATAGAAATGGTAAAGAATGAGAGACGATCATGGAGAGTAAATGAAAATTTGTTCCGATATGAAAAGAATGTAAACGAACTCAAAAAACAAATGAAAGAATTTTTTGAAATGAACTTGAATAAGGGTACCCCTATTGAAATTGTTTGGGATGCGGGTAAGGCGTATATGCGGGGGGTACTGATTCATATGAACTCTAAACATAAATTAAACCAGCAAAGGAAAAGATTAGAAATGGAAGGAGAGATAAAGAAAAAAGAACAATTACTTATAAAAAATCCGACGGATAAAAAAACTACAAGAAATTATAAAACTCTTGAAAGACCAATTTCAAATGCTTATAGCGGAACAAGCAGCAACTAATCTACAATTTGCAAAACATAATACATTTTGTAATGCTAACAAACCAGGCAGGTGGTTGGCTTACACATTGAGGAAACAGCAGAGCTCTCGAGTTATTGGTAGAATTGAGTATGGAGGGAAGGAAGTTTTTCAACAAAGTCTAATTAAAGAAGCCTTTTTAGATTATTATACCAAATTATACGCCAAAGATGATATACAGAATGAACTTAGAGATAAATATTTAGAAGAAAGGAGAGTTACGAAAATTTCTAGGGAGCAAAAGGAAACAATGAATCAACTAATAACAGTCGAGGAGATTATTATTGCAATTAAACAATTGAAAACAGTTAAAGCTCCAGGGACGGATGGTTTAACAGCGGTGTATTACAAAACTTTACAAGCAGAAATGATTGAACATCTTAAAGACTTATTTTGTAGCATACAGAAAGGGGGTAAAATACCCCCTTCATGGAAAGCAGCCTTTGTTTCATTGATACCAAAAGAGGAAACAGGTTATACAAAACCGGAAAATTTCAGACCAATATCTCTCCTGAATACAGATTATAAAATTTTTGCAAAAGTATTAGCCAACAGATTAATGCCAGTTATGCAAGAGGTGATTCATCATGATCAAGCAGGATTTATAGAAGGCAGATATATGAAGGACAATGTGAGGCAAGTTATAGACTTATTGGAACATCTTGAGAAGAGTAAACAGATCCCTTCAGTGCTGGTGTTTTTGGATGCGGAGAAGGCCTTTGATCGAGTCAATTGGAACTTTCTATTAAAGACTTTAACAAAGATGGGTTTTGGGGATCAGTTTGTTCAAGCGGTTACAGCAATTTACCAAGATCAAACAGCACAGATTATCATTAATGGAAGTCTAACTACAAACTTTAGTATAGAAAAAGGAACAAGACAAGGTTGCCCGTTATCCCCACTGTTGTTTATTTTAACTTTAGAAGTCTTGTTGAACAAAATACGGGATTCAAGTACTCTGAAGGGAATAGCTATAAGGCAAGATGATTATAGAACAAGGGCATTTGCAGATGATCTGGTTGTTACCCTAACACGGCCTATGGAATCAATAATCCAGATGAAAGACATTATAGAAGAATATGGTATGGTATCAGGATTTAGGTTGAATCAGAAAAAAACCAAGATGATAGTTAAAAATATGTCAGAAGGTCAAAAGAAGGAACTTGAAAGGAAGGCAGGCTTTGAAATAGTAGCAAAGGTGAAATATCTAGGAGTTCAAGTTGCAGCTTCAAATATAAAACTTTTTCAAAATAATTATGAGGTGTTGTGGCGAAAGGTACAAAAAGACACGGAAACTTGGAAAAAACTGCAACTATCTTTACTTGGAAGAATAGCAGCAGTTAAGATGAACGTTCTACCTAGATTTCTATTTTTGTTTCAAATGATTCCGGTGCTTAAAAGTGATAAACATCTGATTGAATGGCAAAAAGGAGTGAATAAGTTTGTTTGGAATGAGAAAAAGCCAAGAGGTAAACTGAAAATTATGCAAGTGAAAGGGGTGGCCTTAAACTTCCAAACCTACAATTGTATTATGAAGCAGCAGCGTTGACGCAAGCGAGTGATTGGTTTGGAATGACAAAGATTGGAATATTGAATATAGAAGGCCATGACTTGGAATATGGTTGGCATGCATATCTATTTTACGAAAATAAAGTTGATAAAGTATTCAAGAGCCATATACTCAGAATCTCTTTGATGAGAGTATGGAAGAAGCACCATCTTAAATTGGATTACAAAATACCGTTGTGGTTGGATCTTGGTCATATTACATGGAATATAAATATAAAGTCACTTGGGGGAATTTTATATAAAGAGGTACTCTTTAATGATGGGGGTAGATGGCAATTAAAAACACTAAATACACTGTTGGAAGAAGGGATTAATTTATCTTGGTTACAGTATAATCAACTTCAATTGAGATGGAGGGAAGATCAAAAAATTGGTTTAATGTTGTATGAAGAGGGATTGGTTAGACAGATAAAAGAGAAAGGCCCAATGCATATTAAGAGGGTTTATAATATTTTGCTAGAAAGAGATTCTGAAAATGAATTGGTTAAAGATTGCATGATAAAATGGGCACAAAACTTTGCAGAACCAGTTATGATGGAAACATGGGAAAGAATATGGGTTCAGAATGTTAAATTCACACAGTCACAGAACCTGAGGGAAAATTTTTATAAAATGTTTTATAGGTGGCATTTAGATCCTAAGAAATTGTCATGCATCTATCCTAATGTTCAGCCAAAATGTTGGAGATGTGATTGCTTAGATGCTACATATTATCATATATGGTGGACTTGCAAGAAAGTGAAGGCTTTTTGGATTAAAATTTGGTGGGTTATGCAAAATGTTTTGAACAAAAAACTTCAATTTTCTCCTCAGTTGTTCTTATTGGGCATAGTTAAGGATTTTTCACTGACTGAAACAAAATTGATATTATACATGGTCACAGCAGCTAGATTACTGATTGGCCAATATTGGAAAAAAGACGTTATGCCTACTATTGAAGAATGGACTTTGAAGGTGGCCAGTTTTGCAGAAATGGCGAAGATATCAGCATATCTAAAAGACCGGACTCAAGAAACTTATGTGTGGGAATGGAAGAAATGGATAGATTATGTGCAGAATAAATATCAAACAAGGAAGTATCAGATAGCTTTTAGTTGAATGTTATGAAGATAGTACAGAGAGGGGGTAGAATTGTAGGGGGGTATTGTACGATATGATATGATTGGGATTTCACCTTGGGAAGTCGGGGGGGGGGAGGGTTGGAGAGGGGAGGGGGGAAATGGAAAAATTTGTGTTTGTAAAACTTTTTCAATTAAAAAAAAGAAAAAAATTTGTTACTGGATTATAATGTCAACTGGTGCCAATTTTTTTGAGATATCTATAGGTGAAACTCGAAAAATTAGAATATCATGCAAAAGTTCATTTATTTCAGTAATGCAACTTAAAAGGTAAAACTAATATTTGAGATAGACTCATTATATGCAAAGCGAGATAGGTCAAGCCTTGATTTAGTTTAGTTTAGTTTAGTTTTATTGCATTTATATACCGCCCTTCTCCCCGAGGGGACTCAGGGCGGTTTACAGCCATATTAAAACAATCACGTATAAAAATTAAAACTAATAAAATAATTAAACTATTTGGCCATAAAATTTAAAACCCCTAAAAACCCCTATTAAAATTAACACTAATTTAAGTCAGACCAGCTTGATGAAATAGTAGGGTCTTCAGGGCTCGTCGGAAGGCATGGAGGTCAGGAATCTTTCTTATATCCGGGGGTAGTTCATTCCATAGGGCTGGGGCTCCCACAGAGAATGCTCTCCCCCTGGGGGCCGCCCGTCGGCATTGTCTGACAGACGGCACTCTGAGGAGGCCCTCTCTGTGAGAGCGTATCGGGCGGTGGGAGGTATTCATTGGCAGAAGACGGTCCTGTAAATATCCCGGTCCTAAGCCATGGAGCGCTTTGAAGATGGTAACTAACACCTTGAAACGCACCCGGAAGACCACCGGAAGCCAGTGCAGCTCGCGCAAGAGGGGAGTTACCCGGGAGCGACAAGTCGCTCCCATAACCACTCGCGCGGCCGCATTCTGGACCAGCTGAAGTCTCCGGGTGCTCCTCACGGGGAGCCCCATGTAGAGAGCATTACAGTAGTCCAAACGGGAAGTGACGAGAGCGTGAGTGACTGTGCGTAGGGCGTCCCGATCCAGAAAGGGACGCAACTGGGCAATCAGGCGGACCTGATAAAAAGCCCCCCTGGCCATGGCCATCATATGATCGTCTAAAGACAGCCGTGCATCCAGGAGGACGCCCAAGTTGTGAACCCTCTCTGAGGGGGGCAAGATCTCATCCCCAATAGCCAGTGATGGCACCAACTGGCTATATCGGGGCGCCGGCAGCCACAGCCACTCTGTCTTGGAGGGATTGAGTCTGAGCCTGTTCCTCCCCATCCAGATCCGTACGGCTTCCAGGCAGCGGGACATCACGGCAAGGGCATCATTGGGGTGATCCGGGGTAGAAATGTACAACTGCGTGTCGTCAGCATACAGTTGACACTTCACCCCAAAACCACGGATGATCTCACCCAGCGGCTTCACATAAATGTTGAACAGGAGGGGTGAGAGGACAGACCCCTGTGGCACCCCACAAGTGAGGTGTCTCGAGGTCGACCTCTGGCCCCCTGCCAACACAGACTGCGTACGGTCAGCGAGAAAGGAGGAGAACCACCGCATAACGGTGCCTCCCACTCCCAAACCCCCTAACCGACGCAGCATGATACCATGATCGATGGTATCAAAAGCCGCTGAGAGATCAAGAAGGACCAGGACCGAGG
This sequence comes from Coluber constrictor foxii, assembly GCA_038048745.1. Taxonomy (NCBI): domain Eukaryota; kingdom Metazoa; phylum Chordata; class Lepidosauria; order Squamata; family Colubridae; genus Coluber; species Coluber constrictor. The sequence continues at coordinate 25,592,745 of CM075966.1, read as the reverse complement.
AAGATCCTCTGTCCCGAGCCCTCCAGAGATCATCAACCAACGCGATCAATGCCGTTTCCGTGCTGTAACCCGCCCTGAAACCCGACTGGCACGGATCCAGATAGACAGCTTCATCCAGGTAACAAGGGAGCTGTTGCGCCACCACACTCTCAACAACCTTCGCCGTGAAGCGAAGGTTGGAGACCGGACGATAGTTACCTAATATAGCCGGGTCCAGGGAAGGCTTCTTGAGGAGGGGCCTCACCACCGCCTCTTTCAAGGTGGCCGGGAAGACACCCTCACTCAGAGAAGCATTAATAATGCCCTGGAGCCAGCCTCGTGTAACCTCCCGGGAGGCCAGTACCAGCCAAGAGGGACACGGGTCCAATAAACATGTGGTAGCGTTCAGCCTCCCTAGAATCCTGTCCATGTCCTCGGGAGTCACAGTGTCAAACTCATCCCAGATAACATTCTCAAGATCCATTCCCGTCATCCCATCCGGAACTACCCAATTGGAGTCCAGACCGTCCCAAATCTGAGCGACTTTATCATGCAGATATTGCACAAATTCCTCAGTTCTCCCCTGCAAGAGGTCCTCCCGCGCTCCCAACTGTAGGAGGGAGCGGGTCACCCTAAACAGGGCGGCTGGGCGATTATCTGCTGATGCAATAAGGGTGGAGAAATGATTACGTTTCGCCACTCTTATTGCCACTAGGTAAGTCTTAATATGAGTTCTTACCAGTGTCCGGTCAGATTCAGTGCGACTGGCCCTCCAATCGCTCTCTAGGAGCTAATCGAGGTCGGCACCGGGTCAGAGGCCGCAAAGGCACGACGCGGTCCAAAGCCCCAGCAGCCGCCCTATCCCAGGTGGCTACCAGTTCTTCAGTCGAGCCGTGAGCCAGAGTCTCTGGGAAAGGCCCAAGCTCCGTCAGGAACCAGTCTGGGTCCATCAGGCGCCTGGGACGGAACCACCTAGTCGGTTCCGTCTCCCTGCGACGAAGGGAAGCGGTATGGAAGTCTAGATGAAGGAGCGAATGATCTGTCCATGACAAGGGATTGATGACTAGTTCCCCTAAATCGAGATCATTCAGCCACTGACCAGAGGTAAAAACCAAGTCTAGCGTGTGTCCCCGTGTGGGTGGGGCCATGAACTAACTGGGTCAGGTCCATGGCCGTCATGGAAGCCATGATTTGTCATAATTTTGATAATTTTGGCTTACAGCTCATGAAAACCCCAAATTCACAATCTCAGAAAATTAGAATATTAGATGAAATCAATAAAACAAGGATTGTACATAGAACAATATTGGACCTCTGAAAAGTATAAGCATGCATATGTACTCAGTACTTGGTTTGGGCCCCTTTTGCATCAATTACTGCCTCAATGCGGCGTGGCATGGATGCTATCAGCCTGTGGCACTGCTGAGGTGCTTTGGAAGACCAGGATGCTTCAATAGCAGCCTTCAGCTCTTCTGCATTGTTCAGTCTCATGTCTCTCGTCTTTCTCTTGGCAATGCCCCATAGATTCTCTATGGGGTTCAGGTCAGGCGAGTGTGCTGGCCAATCAAGCACAGTAATCCCATGGTCATTGAACCAGGTTTTGGTACTTTTCGCAGTGTGGGCAGGTGCCAAGTCCTGCTGGAAAATGAAGTCAGCATCCCCATAAAGCTTGTCTGCGGAAGGAAGCATGAGGTGCTCCAAAATCTCCTGGTAGATGGCTGCGTTGACCCTGGACTTAATGAAGCACAGTGGACCAACACCAGCAGATGACATGGCTCCCCAAATCAACACAGACGGTGGAAACTTCACACTGGACTTCAAGCATCTTGCAGTGTGTGTCTCTCCATTCTTCCTCCAGACTCTGGGTCCTTGGTTTCCAAATGAGATGCAAAAGTTGCTCTCATCAGAAAAGAGAACTTTGGACCACTGAGCAACAGACCAGTTCTTTTTGTCTTTAGCCCAGGTAAGACGCTTCTGACATTGTTTGTTGTTCAGGAGCGGCTTGACAAGAGGAATACGATATTTGAAGCCCATGTCCAGGATCCGTCTGTGTGTGGTGGGTCTTGATGCACTGACTCCAGCCTCAGTCCACTCTTTGTGAAAGTCCCCAACACTTTTGAATGGCCTTTTCCTGACAATTCTCTCCAGGCTCCGGTCATCCCTGCTGCTTGTGCACCTTTTCCTTCCACACTTTTCCCTTCCACATAACTTTCTATTGAAGTGCTTTGATACAGCACTTTGGGAACATCCAACTTCTTTTGCAATTACCTTTTGAGTCTTTCCCTCCTTATGGAGGGTGTCAATGATGGTTTTCTGCACAACTGTCAGGTCAGCAATCTTTCCCATGATTGTGATTCCTACTGAACCAGACTGAGAGACCATTGAAAGGCTCAGGAACCCTTTGCAGGTGTTATGGCTTAATTAGCTGATTAGAGTGGGACACTTTGAGCCTAGAATATTGAACCTTTTCACACTATTCTAATTTTCTGAGATTGTGAATTTGGGGTTTTCATGAGCTGTAAGCCATAATCATCAAAACTATGACAAATCAAGGCTTGACCTATCTCGCTTTGCATGTAATGAGTCTATCTCATATATTAGTTTCACCTTTTAAGTTGCATTACTGAAATAAATGAACTTTTGCACGATATTCTAATTTTTTGAGTTTCACCTGTATAACAATACATTTACTCACATACTTATCGGCTCTACACATATGTAAATTAGGTTTGAGATCATGTATTTTCATAACAGAGATGTTATTATTCACAATTAATGTCAGTATTATTTTTAATTTATTGTATGTCTGTTGCTGGTCGATGACTGTAATAAAGTTTTATTCTATTATTCTATTCCCTTTTATTCTAAAAACAGATCTGTGCAGCAGCCTTACATTAATTGTACTCTGATTGTATCACACAGAGAAGGGGCTCAGCACAGTGAACTGGTCTTCACCTCAGCCAGGTTAGGCTGAGTTATCCAGCGAGATTTGTGGCTGGATGCAGATTTGAAACTCCTTATCCCACCCCCCCTTTAAAAAAAATTAGGTTTCCCAATCTCATAGTCTTTATTTTTTTTTAGCCCTATCCAGCATTGTTTGATGATGAGGGAGGTTGTAGCTCAGTGCCTCTGAAAAACATCACTTGGCTTCAGCTACCAGATGACTGTGGTAGATGAATATTGCATTAACTTTGCTCATAGCTTAGTTTTTTCTTCCATTAAAAAAGGAGGGATGTCACTTGCTACATTTTTGTGGACTCTGCTGCTATTGAAGACCGAGGAGTGAGGCTGGCAGAGATGGCTGCCCTCACTAAAGACAAATGGCTTGGTCCATGCCAAGCAGATCCCTTGGCCAGGCTCTGGGATACATTCACAATTGCCATATTGTTTTCACTGATTGTTAAGAGAGTCTGAAACAAATCCATAACATCTTGATATTGTTCACTCTGGAAAGGTAATAGTCAAAGGCACTATTCTTTCAAAATATATAACAGAATAACAGAGTTGGAAGAGACCTTGGAGGTCTTCTAGTCCAACCCCTGCTCAGGCAGGAACCCTATGCCATTTCAGACTAATGTTTGTCCAATCTCTTCTTAAAAACCTCCAGTGTTGGAGTAGCCACAACTTTTGGAGGCAAGTTGCCCCTTATATGTGGGGTGCCACAAGGATCGGTCCTCTCGCCCCTCCTGTTCAACATTTATGTGAAGCCGCTGGGTGAGATCATCCGTGGTTTTGGGGTGAAGTACCATCAGTACGCTGATGACACTCAGCTGTACATCTCCACCCCAGACCACCCCAACGATGCCCTTGAAGTGATGTCCCGGTGCCTGGAGGCCGTGCGGATCTGGATGGGGAGGAACAGGCTCAGGCTCAACCCATCCAAGACCGAGTGGCTGTGGTTTCCGATGTCCCGATATAGTCAGTTGGCGCCATCACTGACTATTGGGGGTGAATCACTGGCCCCCACGGAGAGGGTTCGTAACTTGGGCGTCCTCCTGGATTCACGGCTGTCCTTGGAAGGGCATCTGACGGCCGTGGCCGGGAGGATTTTCTATCAGGTTCGCCTGATCCGCCAGTTACGTCCCTTTCTGGATCGGGACTCCTTGCTCACGGTCACTCACGCCCTTGTCACTTCCCGTCTAGACTACTGTAATGCTCTCTACATGGGGCTCCCCTTGAGGAGCACCCGGAGGCTCCAACTGGCGCAGAGTGCGGCCGCGCGGGTGGTGATGGGAGCGACATGGCGTTCCCATGTGACACCTCTCCTGCGCGAGCTGCACTGGCTCCCGGTGGTCTTCCGGGTGCGCTTCAAGGTCCTGGTTACTACCTTTAAAGCGCTCCATGGCTTAGGACCTGGGTACTTGCAGGACCGCCTACTACCACCAATAGCCTCCCACCGGCCAGTACGCTCTCATAGAGAGGGGCTCCTCCGGGTGCCGTCAGCCAAACAATGTCGGCTGGCAGCCCCCAGGGGGAGAGCTTTCTCTGTGGGGGCACCTACTATCTGGAATGAGCTCCCCCCAGAGATACGGAGGATCCCGGATCTGCCCACCTTCCGCCGCGCTCTTAAGACTATTCTATTTCGCCAGGCGGGCCTGGCCTAACCACTCCCCGTTTTTAGTGTCAAATTTTAAAATTTTAAAATTATATTGGGGTGTTTTAATTCTGTCTGGGCCAAATTCATTTAATTTGTTTTTAGTTGGTTTTTAAATTTTGTATGTATGTATTTTTATTGTTGGCTGTACACCGCCCTGAGTCCTTCGGGAGTAGGGCGGTATATAAATCCAATAAATCTAATCTAATCTAATCTAATCACTGATTAATTGTTCTCACTGTTAGGAAATTTCTCCTTAGTTCTAGGTTGCTTCTCTCCTTGATTAGTTTCCATCCATTGCTGTTTGTCCTGCATTCAGGTGCTTTGGAAAATAGATTGACCCCCTCTTTGTGGCAGCCCCTTCAATATGAAGTCCCCTTCCCTGATCCGATGTCCTGCAACCCTGCTGGTTGGACCAATGAGAGATGAACAAATTTGGGAAGTATCCAGTTGGAGAGATCTAACAAAGCTGAATATTTAAAAAGCTAAATATTTACCTCATTGCCACAGTGTAAGAAAAGAGGAGTTGTTTTATACATTAAAGATACAATCCCAGTGGAGCAAATTTATACAGATGAAGATGGAAGAATTTTGATGGTGGAAATAATAGATAATAATATGAAAATACTTTTACTAGCAATATATGCACCTAATGATAAGCAAGAAGATTTCTATAAAAAATTACATATGAAAATAATTGGACTATGATAACATTTGCTTGATGGGAGATTTTAATGGTATAGTAGATGAGAAATTAGATTACAATACACAGAAGACGACAAAGCAAGGTAGAAAGACACTTCCGAAATCTTTTTTTAAAATGATAGAGGAAATAAATTTAAAGGATATATGGAGAGGAAGAAATGTAAAAAATAGACAATACACTTTCTGTTCAAATAGACATTCATCATGGTCCAGAATAGATATGATATGGATGACAAGGGAATTGACTTTTAATATAGAAGAAATTGACATAGAAGCAAATACCTGGGCAGACCATAATCCAATGACAATGAAATGGAAAGGACAAAGGAGAAGATCCAGATGGACTTTAAGTAATACAATGTTAAAAGAAAAGGATTTTGTACAGAAAATGGAGAAAGAATTGGCCTTTTTCTTTAAAGAAAAAAGAAGACACATCAATGCAAAACCTTTGGGATACAATGAAAGCCTGTGCTAGAGGGTTGATCATAGACTATACAAGGAAAAGAAATATTAAGAAAAGACAAGCTTATAAAACATTAGAGGATGAATACAAGAAACTTGAAAAAGAACTTCAGAAATTTCCACAAAAAAAGGATATTAAAATAAAAATGGACACAACTAAACACAAAATGGGATTAATAGAAAAAGAGGATTTAGCACAAAAAATTAGAAGTGCTAAACAGAATTACTTTGAAGATGCAAATAAACCAGGTAGATGATTAGCATATAAACTGAAAAAAGAGAATCAAGAAAAATAATACAATTAATGGATGACCAAGGACAGATTAGATATGGAAATAAAGAGAAGAAAAAAATTATACAAAATTATTATAGAAAACTGAATGAGCAAGAGAACATAGATGAGGAAAGTGTTAAACAATACCCGCAGAAGGCGAATTTACCCCAGATTTCTAAAGACACTGAAGCGATGTTAAAAGGAAATATAACGATGATGGAATTGACTGAAGCACTTAAAAAACAAAAGAATGGGAAGGCACTGCAGGATTCACTGAATCTCCCTTTGTTAGAAGTTATGAATGAAGTCATGTCTAAGAAGAAATTGCCCAATTCATGGTCAGAAGCATATATTACACTTGTGCCAAAGGAAGATACTGACCCACAACAAATCAAGAATTATAGGCCTATTTCCCTGCTAAATTCAGATTATAAAATCTTCGCTTCAATATTGGCAGAAAGACTTAAAAGATATTTAAATAATTTCATACATTCCAACCAAAATGGGTTTTTGCCAAAAAGACAGATTAAAGACAATATGAGAATAATTCTGGATACATTGGAATATTATGAGGCACATTCTGAGAAGCAAATGGCTTTGATAATTTTAGATGCTCAGAAAGCCTTTGATAATGTGAACTGACGATTTATGTTACTACAGCTGGAACAGATGGGCTTTGGTAGAAAATTTATTCAAGCCATAGAAGCTATATACTATAAGCAAACAGCAAAAGTAATAATAAATGGAGAATTCACAGAGTCTATTGAAATAAAAAAAGGTACGAGACAAGGTTGTCCACTGTCACCTTCATTGTTTGTATTAACACTAGAAGTGCTAAATAGAAATATTAGAGAAGACATAAAGGGAATGAAGATTCAAAAGGAAGAATACAAATTGCAAGCATTTGCGGATGACCTGGTTTTTATTCTTGAAGATCCATTAGAATAAATAAATAAATTGTTAGATAAAATAGGAGAATATGGAAAAGTTGCTGGTTTGAAAATAAATAAAGATAAAATGAAGATCTTGACAAAAAAAATGTTAATAAAACAAAAAGAAGAATTGGCGGAAATATCGAAGTTGCAGGTCACAAATAAAGTAAATACTTGGAGATACATCTGACTGCAAGATGTAGTGCACTCAAAGAGAATAACTATAATAAACTTAAGCAACAGATAGAGACTGACTTGGCAAAGTGGGGAAACCTACAACTATCACTAATAGGGAGAATAACAATGATTAAGATGAATATTCTGCCTAGAATCCTATACTTGTTCCAGACAATTCCAATCAGATTGGGGAAAGATTATTTTGAAGATCTGAATAAAATAGTATTGAAATATATTTGGCAGGGTAAGAAAGCGAGGATAAAACTAAAGTTGCTGCAAGATGCCAGAATACGAGGAGGTTTTGGCTTGCCTAATTCGGAACTATATTATAAAGCAACGAGTTTCATGTGGGTTAAGGAATGGATAACGCTAAGAAATGCCAGATTATTGACTTTAGACGGGCATAATTTGTTACTGGGTTGGCATGCCTTTTTATGGTACAAGAAAACAAAAATACAGGGGTATTTTAGAAGACATTTCATACGAGTGGCTTTGCTATTAAACTGGGAGAAGGTAAAAAAACATTATTTAAAAATTCTGGTCTGGTTATCAACTATTGAAGCATTCTCACGTTCAATAACATTTAGAAAGGAACAAATTGTTAGATATAGTGAATTACTGAATGAAAAGGGTGAATTTAAATCTTTGCAAGAATTAGAAGTACAAGGTATAAAGATGAATTGGTTTTCTTATTTGCAAATACAGTCTAGATATGATAAAGACTAAAACAGAAGGTTTTTATAATTTGACTAGTTTAGATAAAATCTTAACAGGTACTGATGAAAATATAATTAAAAAATTGTATGGATACCTATTAGAGGTTAAATTGGAGGATGAACAAGTTAAAGAAACAATGATTGCTTGGGGGAAAAATTTTGCTCATGGAATTGATTTAGAGAAATGGCAAAAATTGTGGTCGCAAAATTACAAAATGACAATGTCAACTGCATATAAAGAAAATTTGTATAAGATGTTTTACAGGTGGCACTTACCCCGATGAGAATTGCTAGAATGTTCAAGAACAAATTGGAAAAATGTTGCAAATGTCATCAGATACCAGGCTCATATTACCATACGTGGTGGACGTGTGCAGAAGCTAAAAGATACTGGACTAAAATCCACACATGGGTGGAAAAAATGACACAAAAACATATAGACTTTAAACCTGTTTTTTTTATTGGGGATTGTACCTGAAACATATAATAGAGAATTGAGATACTTGATTGTGAATGTATTAACAGCAGCTAGAATTGTGTTTGCCAAAAATTGGAAAAATGAGAAAATACCAGTGCAAGACGAAGTTCTTAAGAAAATAATGGAATGTGCAGAAATGAGTAAATTGACATTTGAAATTAGAGAACAAGATAAACAATGCTATAAAATATGGGATTTATTTTACCAATGGTTAGATAAAAAGACATGGAAATGAAATATGATTGAGAATTTTCTTAATGTAAGAAATGTAGAATTATATAAAATACAATATAAAGATATGTACTATTATTGGAATGATTTAGGAGAATGTATGGCATAATATAAATTGACTCAAATCCTAGACTATTTTGTATGAATTGAGGGAAGAAGCAGCCATAGTTAAATATATGATTAATGAGGATAATGATATATGGATATATATGAATAGAGTGAAGATGCACAAAAGATTTGTAACCAACCGACACACTGTATTTGCATTGAAGTTGGTTTTTTAATTTGTTTTTTACATTTGTTTAAAAAATAATTTTTTTGTCAAAAACAAAACAAAACTGAGGGCAAACATAATTCTAAAGTGGTTAATTGAACACAGGACCAGAGTTTCTTGCATATGGATACCAGAATTTTGAAAGTATATGGTTTGCCATTCAGAATGTGTATTTAATTATGCTAACATATCCCGTTGGGTGTAGTGCATGAAAAAAACATGTCTGTGTAGGCCAACACTTACAGTAGTGATGAATGTCCAATGGAAGGTGGCATAGTTCCCAGTCCATTTCCATGTGCTGTTTTGCTTTTGCCTTTTGTGTCAACAGATCTTGTGCATATGTTTTGGGATTTTGCTTAGTCTGCTGGGTGAATTCTGTCAAGTACAGTATGTGATAAATCATAGATAAATAGATCATGGGTAATTAACATCATGCACAAACCATGTACCTGTAATATTTAACCATAGGGACTGGTATATGGGTGAAAAACAAGTGCGTTTTTAGACGTTTTGTGTCTTAAATGTTTAATCTGTCCTATCTTGGACAGCACACAACAAATTATAAGAGAAGACAGGTTAACAGGCAGGTAGATAAGTATTAAAAACCCTAACAGCAAGTAACCCAAAGCAATACAGGTAGTTCTCAACTTATGACCACAACTGAGTCCAAAATTTCTGTTGCTAAACAAGACAGGTGTTAAATGAATTTTGCCCTGTTTTCCTCTACAATCATCTAGTTACCCAGGAATGGTAATGTGCAAAGTAAGACATCCAGAACAGGCATCTCTTAAGATTGCTGTCTCTTCTACTTGTAACCTTCTAGCGAAGAAGCTATCTTCCCAAGTGTCATCCATCTCTTTAAACATCCCTCTGCAGTGAAGTTTGTGTGTGTGTGTACACACATACATAAATCCCTTTTCTCACTAGCTGATATAATCCCCCTCCTCCTTCACACATATACTGCACGCACACACACAGTAATGTGCCTGATTGTGTTATATGCGTGTGCGTGTATGTGCTGATTTGGAACAGGGTTTGTATAAGATGGTTTGAGTATTGTGTCACCTTCTGTAACCAAAATAAACCCATTGCAGATGGGAGACATGAGATGAAGTTTTTTAGGTAGCAGCTACGGTAACACTACACTGCTGGGAATTATCAACAACTCATAAAAAGGCAATAGGGTCACTGTTACAGACAAGACCCTATTTCATCCTTGAGTCCCCTCAAGGGGGCTGCAATTCAGCTTGTGCCTGGACTCTTTGCCATTCTCCCCTGGTCCTCTATCCTCTATCCACCCCAAATTCTATTTTACTATCTTACACACACACACATATGATGACAGATAATTTTATCCTGGGTGGGAGGGTTATCTCAATGGCACAGATGTGGCCAAAGAAAACATAGTTAGAAACCCCACTAGATACAAGCAAGGAAAAGTTCTTGAAAATGGCATTGCAAGTGGAGGTGATGTTAGACTTTGAAAGTGCAAAATAACATCATGAAGAGAATTATAAGTTTGTGACCCCCAAAAAATCAAGGCTCGGTAATATTTGTGGGTAGCCAATAAGGAAGTACTGAGGAAAATGGGACAAGGAGTCATGCTGGCTGGGGAATTCTCGTTGTCCCTGGAGCCAGCGGTCAGGCATGGGGTAGTCCAGCGCTGATATGCAGGATTGAGTCAGCAACTGAGAAGCTCCGCCTCCACTCTCTGCTTCCCAGTTTCCTGACTCAAGCCGATCGAGCAGGACACGTTAGAGCTGAGCTCCGGCAAGGTTTCATTCCTTGCCTTGTTTTTGTTCTTGTCTTTCCCAGCTTGGCTGGTTGATTAACAGCAAGAATGGATTTGCTCCCGAAACCGCTGTTGTGAGGCTGCAGGTTCCCGGCTGGTTGAGCCTGGCCTCACTCTCTTCAGAAAAGGTTTTTCCTTTTCTCTGATAAGCCAGGATTGGCTTCCTGATTGCCTGAAAGGCTTGAAAATTGGAGGAGGGTGCTGGATGGAGTCCCGCCAGCCAGAGCCTCTCATCGCTGCCTCCGGTAACAGCCGCCACTGTTTGAGACTCTCAGGACTTTAGCGTTCATCTTCGGGTCGGTATCAGGGGCTTTTCTGGAGGCAGGGGGTTCTTGTGGGCATTCAGCTGTAGCCCTTTCCCCCCCTCACCCCCTAGGCTTGATTCGGGGGGTCAGGAGGCCACTTTTTCCCTGGGTACAGGGTTCGAATCCTCCCGGCGGCCATTTTAGAAGTTCCGGTGGCCATTTTGTTTCAGCCTCGTGGCCATTTGGGCCCATTTGATTACAGGCAGCCGTTTTATAGGCCTCTGTAGGCCCTTTTTCAGGCATGGGTGCAAGTAAAGCCTAACACGGGACAATCATAAGCTGTCCCTTTGCTGAATCCCATCAGTTTTTAAGCCTGTGGAAAGCTTTAAATCTTACAGGAATTCCTTCCTTTCAGTCTGCTTACAGGCCACTCCACCCCAAATTAAGACCTCAGGATGGCTTCCAGGAAGACTCCCAAGGCTTCTTCCCTCCAGCCCCATGGGGAATCATCTAAAGAAGCTGATCCTGTTCCAGCTAAGAAAAGCAAGAAAACTCACCACACTTCTAAGGCCTCCAGGGCTTCTCGCCCTAAGGCCCTGACTAAAGAGGAACTAAAAAGGCAGCAAGCCATGGAAAAGGCCATTCAAAAAGCGCTTAAAGCAGTTTCCTTTCAAGAAGGGGTGATTCTCAGCCCCCGGCCTACTCCAACCTCTGCACCTTCTGAGCCTGTAGTTACGCCTGTAGAGCTTCCTGATAACACCAGGGCTCCTTCACCTGCCCTTTCTCCAGATAGAGAATCCCCCCCCCCCTCCAAAGATACTGAGAGGGTTGATGAGGCCCTGTTTGGGGCTCAATCTGACCCCCCCCCCCAATCCAGATAGGGACCCTGTTCAGGATCTTCCGGCCCAGGTTGTCTCTTCCTTGGTCCCTCCTCCTCCTCCTCCTTTACAAGAGGCTCAGGTTTCTACCGATCTGGCTTCTTATATCCAAGAGGCTATAAGGATGGGAATCAGGCAGGAACTCCATCAGAGAACATCTTCATGGGTTTCTAGTCAGTCTCAGTCCCTGGTGGATGTAGAGGGGTCCATTCTCTCTGAAGGAGAGATACGGGATCAGGATCACCATGATGCAGGGTTTGCCCGGGCCTGTTCCCCAGATCACTCGGTAGGGGATTCCACTTTTATACCGGATCCTCTGGACCAAGAGATGTCTGAAGATGAGGACTTGGGCCCGGACCAGCCCGCTTTTGTGGGCCTCTTTAAGCCACAATTGTTCCGCTCCTTGTTGCATAAGGCTAAGGCTACTACGGGCCTGGGAGTTTCCCACCCTATCGTAGCGGCTCAGGAGGAGGGTGCTCCCTCCTCCTTTGCGGTTCCCCTCTTTGAGGTGCCAACAATTGAGACGGAGGAGGTCCCTGGCCCTAAACGTTTTAGGGAGGTCTTACAACGCCAATGGTCAGCCCCTGCTTCAGGCCCTTGCCCAAATTCGGTGGATAAGAGGATTTATAACTTGGCCCCCGAGCTCTCTTCTTTATTACAGATCCCTGCTGTGGATCAGCCAGTAGCAGAATTGTCAGCTTCAGCCAACCTTACGGGTCCTCCGGAAGAGAGCCTTCGCCCTGAGGATAGGCGCATGGAGCATTCCTTGGTAAGATCTCACCAGGCTACCGCCTGGTCGGTTAAGGTGTCCATGGCGGCCTCTTTCTTTAACAGGGCTTCCATATTGTGGCTTAGACAGTTGCAAGCTAGGTTTCCAGTCTCGGATTTACGAGCTCAACAAGATATAAGCAAAATCATTGTGGCCTTAGAATTTTCAGCGGATGCTACATTAAACGCCTCACGCTTCGCTGTCAAGGCCATTGGCTCTTCTGTAGCGGCCCGCAGGCTGCTCTGGCTTCGTCAGTGGCAGGCTTATACTAAATCAAAGTGGCGCTTGGCGTCTTCCCCTTTCGCAGGTCCCAAGCTATTTGGAGCCTCCTTAGACCCCCTCCTCGTGGAATCCAGAGACAAGCGCCGTGTGCTCCTGGCTTTGTCCCGGCGTTCTGATTCCAGATCCCAATCTTCCTTTCGCTCCTTCAGGGGTTCAGACCCCTCCTATGCAGGGACTCGTAGACAACGTTTTCCCCCTGCCAGACAGTTTCGGCCTCAAGACCGCCCGGGTCCTTCCTCTTCCAGAGTTTTCTCCCGTCGACCCTGTCGAGGCAACAGGGGGAGGGGTTTCCGTAAGTCCTGCTGACGGTCTGGTTCTGCTTCCCATTGGCGGCCGCCTGGCGTTCTTCGCCAGCCAATGGGAGGCTACCTCATTGGACGCTTGGGTGAGAGAGACTATCAGATTTGGCCTCTCTCTCGAATTTATCTCCATTCCCCCAGACAGGTTTCTTCGCTGCCCAATCTCCCGAAACAAAGCCATCAAACACCTCATGGAATCTGCCATCAGTCACCTCCTTGAGATTCGAGGTATCGAGCCTGTCCCTCCAGGGCAGCTCGGACTTGGCTTCTATTCTCGATTGTTTGTCATCCAGAAATCTTCGGGGGGATGGAAAGCAATTCTCGACCTCAAGGCCTTGAACCGCCAGATAATTTACCGGCGGTTCAAGATGCAATCCTTCCAGACCATCCTGGAGGGTATCAGGAGGGGAGATTACCTCACGTCAATCGATTTGATGGAGGCATATCTCCATGTTCCCATCCTTCCAGAACACCATCGTTTCCTCAGATTTTTTTTGTGAACAGTCATTACCAATATCGAGCACTTCCCTTCGGCCTTTCCTCTGCCCTGCGGGTGTTTACAAAGCTGATGGCCGTTCTTGCGGCCCATCTCCGGACAATGCCGGTAAGGATGCAGTTCTACCTAGATGACCTCCTTATCCAGTCTGTCTCGGAGCAGCAGGCTCGTCAGGACCTGGCTTCCACCGTCCAGGTCCTGGAGAGTCACGGGTTCTCAGTCAACCGGGCCAAGACCCATCTGGTCCCGACTACCCGCATCCATCATCTGGGTTCCATCATAGACACAAGAGATTGCAGAGTCTATCTTTCTCAGGACTGCCTGGCCAGTCTGCAGTCTCTGGTCAAGTCAGTGAGGTTGGGGAGGAGCTCTTCCCTGGCCTCGCTGTCCCATCTCCTGGGAAATATGGTTTCCTGTATAGACATTGTCCCTTGGGCCCATCTTCACTGCAGGCAGCTTCAGTGGTTCCTCCTTCCCTTCCAAAGGCAGCAGTTAGGGTCCTCCCCCCCGGAAGGTTCCTCTTCCCCCCAGGGTCCTCTGGTCACTCAAGTGGTGGACTTCTCCGGCCATCCTTCAAGGGAGGGAGTTCCACGTATCCCGTCAAATGATCATAACCACGGATGCCAGCCTTCACGGCTGGGGGGCCCTTCTGTCCTCCTCCCTAGCGCAGGGATGGTGGTCCAAGGCCGATCTCAAACACAACATAAACTGGTTAGAACTCCGGGCCATTCACCTGGCTCTTCGGGCCTTCGAGGACAAGGTTCTAGACAGGCACATTCTCATCAGGACAGACAATGTGGCAGCCAAGGCCCATATAAATCGCCTAGGGGGGACCCGCTCCAGTCACCTCATGCGGGAGGCAGAGAGGCTAGCGACCTGGGCAGAGACACATGTGAGATTGATTCAAGCAGCTCACATTTCCGGGGTGGACAACTCTCAAGCGGATTGGTTGAGCCGATCGACATTGGATCCAGGGGAGTGGTCCCTCAACACAAATCTCTTCAGGGAGATTACATTTCATCTAGGGATTCCCGTAGTAGATTTATTTGCAACCAGGGCCAATCGACAGGTACAGAGATTCTTTTCCCGCTTTCCGGAACCGGGGGCGGAAGCCGTGGATGCTCTCCACAGCAATTGGCCTCCCGGGCTGCTGTACGCCTTCCCTCCCCTTCCCTTGATAGCCAAAGTCATTCGGAAGTTGCTCCTGGAGAGAGCGGAACTAATCCTCATCGCTCCACACTGGCCTCGACGACCCTGGTTCACGGACCTGAAATCCCTGTCCGTGATTCCTCCTTGGCGCCTCCCAGTAGCCAGGCTGGTCCTTCGTCAGGGATCCGTTCTGCATCCAGATGCAGCATGGCTTCAGCTAACTGCCTGGAGGTTGAGCGGCGACTGCTGACCGATCGACGGCTTCCTTCTACAGTGATCAACACCATTCAGGCAGCTCGCAGACCGTCGACGACACGGATCTACGACTCCACATGGCGAACTTTTTCTTCCTGGTGCAACAAGAATTCCATCTTCCCCACCTCTGCCTCCACAGAGCATGTGTTAATATTCCTACAGGATCGTCTGGAGGCAGGCTTGGCCCCTAACACCCTCCGCAGGCAAGTAGCCGCTCTGTCATCCATCCTTTGTTGTGGTTCAAAAAGGTCCCTCTCTTCTAGACCCCTCATTAGGCAGTTTCTATGGTGGGCTTCTAACCTTCGACCAGCCCCTATCCACAGGTATCCCTCGTGGGACCTTCCCCGGGTTCTAGACTCCCTCACACGGGCTCCCTTCGAACCCCTTTGGGAGGCGGGGCTTAGGTTCCTAACCTATAAGGTGGCATTTCTCTTAGCCATCACCTCGGCTAGGAGAGTCTCGGAGTTGGCTGCTCTGTCCATGAGGGATGACCTTAGTATCTTCCATCCAGACAGGGTGGTCCTTAGACTAGACCCCACCTTTCTTCCCAAGGTCAATTCCCCTTACCATCGTTCGCTGGAGTTGGTCCTCCCTGACTTCTGCCCTCACCCATCCCACCCTAGGGAACGTCTTTGGCACTCCTTAGATGTTAGGCGAGCTCTTCGCATTTACTTGCGCAGGACTTCCTCCTTTAGACAATCAGAATCGCTCCTGGTATTCATCCAGCCGGCTTCTCTCGGCAGGAAGGTTTCAGCGGCTACACTGGGGAGGTGGATTAGGGCCACTATCGCCAGAGCATATGAAAGTCAGTCTCTTCTAGTTCCCCGCCGCATCTCCGCCCACTCTATGCGTAGTGCGGCTACTTTGGTGGCCTGGGCCACTCAGGCATCCTTAGAGGAAGTTTGCAGGGCAGCCGCCTGGCAATCTCCCACCCCTTTCATACGTCACTACAAGCTGGATCATTTCGCCTCCGCGGAGGCTGCCTTTGGGCGCAGGGTACTTCAACAGGTGATCCAGGCTCCACCTTCCCCAGCTCGGGCAGGTCCCTCCCTATAGGTTCTGCTTTGGCATGTCCCATGCCTGACCGCTGTCTCCAGGACAACCAGAAGGAGCGTTCAGGTAAGCCAACGCCCATTCTAGGAGTTAAAGTCCACCCATCTTCATGTTGCCAAGGCTGAGAAATACTGCACTATTGGGTGCCTGAGTTTAAGTGGCACTTACATTTTCACTGTTTTCATGTAGCACATTGAACCATAAAAATAGTCGGCTAGATCTTAAATTTCCATCTTCTGCAAACTAAGCCCAGAAAACCATCTAATCCAAAGATAATTGGCCCAATCCAGAAAATTGTGGTTCAGTTAATCATGGGTAAGCATGTTCCATGAGCAGAACCTTTCTGTGTCAAAGCATTTTTATATACAGTAGGTAAAACTATGAAATATTCATAAGAAAGCATAGAAATCCTGGTTTTTGAAATTCTTGGTAGGGTGCCATGAGAGGAGGAAGAAACTTGTTAAAAATGTGAATGAGAATCGGGATAGTTGAAGGAAGTCTAGAATCAGTGTTTTATTTCTGGAACACTAGTTGTTCCTGTCAGGTTTCAGATGCATAATATCTCAAGGGAAATTAAGCATGTATGTGTCCCTTACTCTCTGAGTATGAAGAATTCACCCAAATGCTGTAATGCAGAAATTCCGAAGAAGTGCATCTTATGACATGATCTTGAGTAGAAAGGAAAAAAAGTGGCATTCACATATTATTTTCAAATTACCAGATAGATTTTTGGCAGAAATTCTGTATCAAACTGTTTTACAATACAATTTTATCATTCCCCCCCATTTTCCACCCTCCCACCCACCCCCCCTTCCCTTCCCTTCCCTCCCCTCCCTTCCCTCCCTTGGCTTCCCTCACAAAAAAAAAATATTGTTCTTATATGTCTATCAATATTAAACAAAAGTATAGGTGAAATCCAAATAACATATCTTAAATTTTAACATAAAACGCTAACAATTCTTTATATAGAGTAAAATTATTTTATCAAATATATGCTAACAGTAAAACATGTATATAAACTTATCAAATATTTTTAACATTAAAATTTTTCTAGATAACAATATAGTAAATATATATAAAATAAGATCATTGTATCAAATATATGCTGTACTAATGATTTAAACATATCAAATATTTTTAACATTAAAACTTTTCTACATATCAATATAGTAAATATAACAATTCTTTATATAGAGTAAAATTATTCTATCAAATATATGCTGACAGTAAAACATGTATATAAATTCTGTATCAAACTGTTAACAGGCACTCTTCCCTCATAATTTCAGTGTGTAGGAGAAGAGCAAGCAGAGCTTTGGGGCAGAGCTAAGCATACCATCAGTTTAGAGTCAATAAGTTGTCACAAATGGTCCAAATTCAACCCCTCTTGAATTCCGTTGACCCTTATTTGGTACCAATATAGTATTAAACTTTAGTTGATTAGATTCTTGTGTATATAGGCTTCAGCAGTAAACCCTTTTTGAATTTCAACTTAATTTATGGTCCTAATCCTTTGTGCCTGACAAGTGTCAGCTGAAATTTTGGGGAGAGGAAATTGTGTAGATTCTCCTTGGGGGTTTATCTCCACCATTAGAAGGAGGCTAAGTGGAAAATGTTCCTTTTAATCACTCTTGTCATAGCTCACATTTCTGGAGAAGGCAAGTAAGTGCAATCCATGAAGTCAAGGAACAAGAGCAGAAACATGGAAGATTGAGCTTGGCAGATGATCCTCTTATTGGACTAAATTTCAGCAGATTGTGCCAAGTTACACAAAACCCTGTTTGCTAGTGTAGGAGGTTAGCACCCACCCCTGTCCTAGAAGAATGAAATATTTTTAGGAAATATTAAAGGCAGAATATTATATTTTCCTGGATGAGAAATGGATAAGCATGTTTTGAAGCTGCTCCCATCTTCCTGCCCCCACCCTTTGTCAATGGGCCATTAAGGCCTGGGCCAGTCTATTCTTTCTTTTTATTGAAAATTTTTAACAAACATTTTTACATATATTTCCCCTTCCCACCACCTCTTCCCCCCAAACCCTCCCTAACCCCACCCCACCCCGACCCCCCTTCCCAAAGCAAAATACAGAGTATCACATTAAACAATCATAAAATAGTTTAAGCTAATAATCTATAGTTTCTCATCACCCTCTTAAACTTTTAACTCCCCTTAGCTAATCTAACCTAATATACTTTATAACACTCTGTAACCCATACCCTATTCAAAAAACTAATTGTAATTTTCTAGTCTTATATTTGCCTTGAATATATTCTGTCCATCTTTTCCATTCTAACCTAAATTTCTCATTTGAATGGTCTTTTAAATATGCCGATATTTTTGCCATTTCTGCTAAGTTCATTACTTTTAATGTCCATTCTTCAATAGATGGTAGTTCTTCCTTCTTCCAGTACTGCGCCACCAGAAGTCTCGCTGCAGTTATTAAATTCAACATCAACTTAGTTTCTATTACCGTACAGTTTTGTATAATACCTAACAAAAACAGCTGTGGAGTAAATTCCGTTTTTTCAAAACATTCTGTATAATCCACCATATTTTTATCCAAAATGCTTTAACTTTTTTACATGCCCACCAGATATGAAAATAAGTAGCCTCAACACAGTCACATCTCCAACACTTAGGTTGCAAGGTAGGATACATACAAGCCAATTTTTTTGGATCCATATGCCATCTATAAAACATCTTATAAAAATTCTCTCGTAAATTTTGTGCTTGTGTAAATTTTACATTTCTCACCCAAATCGTTTCCCAAGTTTCCATCATTACTGGTTCTTCAAAATTTTGTGCCCATGTTATCATGCAATGTTTAACCAACTCTGTCTCTGAATCAATTTCTATCAATACACTATACAATCTTTTTATATGCATTGGCATCTGGTCTCTGATCTCTTGTATCAGATGCTCTTCACTTTGTGCAATACCAATTTTTTGATTTTTTTTTCCACCTATTCTGCAACTGTACATATTGAAACCAGGTTTGAATTAACCTTTCCTCTCTTAATGTATTCAAAGACTTTAACTGAAATACACTCTTGTCTATAATCAGTAATTGTTTATAGGTAACTGTATCTTGTCGTTGCTCTATACTTATATTCTCAATTGCATGTCTGGGAACTGTCCACAAAGGTATCTTATCATTTAGTTTATATTGATACTTTTTCCAGACACGCAATAAAGCATTCCTTAATATATGGCTTTTAAAAGTCCTATCCACCTTTTTATCATAAATCAAGTAAGCATGCCAGTCATATATCAAGTCATAACCCTCAATATTCAATATCCTTTCTTCTGTTAGGTTAATCCAATCACTAATAGCCGTTAAAACAGCTGCTTCATAATACAATTTCAAATTTGGCATTTTCAAGCCTCCTCTTTCACGAGTATCTTGCATTATTCTTAACTTAACTCTTGGTTTCTTGCCAGCCCAAATAAACTTGTTAATACTTTTCTGCCAATCTTCCAAATTTGCATCTTTTTTTAGTATTGGTATCATTTGAAACAGAAATAAAAACTTAGGCAAAACACTCATTTTGACTGCCGCAATCCTACCCAACAATGACAATTGTAATTTTTTCCATTTCTCTAAGTCTATCTGTATTTTATGCCATAGCACTTCATAATTATATTTATATAACTTCCCATTTGACGTTGCAATATAAACTCCTAAGTATTTAACCTTCTTCACTATCTCACAGCCCGTTACTCTCTCCAACTCGTCTGTCTTTTACAGTCATATTCTTAGTTAACATCTTTGTTTTCCCTACATTTATTTTAAATCCTGAAACTTGACCATACTGTTCGACTATATCCATTAAAGTCATAGCTGATTTAACTGGTTGAGTTAAGGTTACAACCACGTCGTCTGCAAATGCTTGTACTCTATAATCTTGTTGTCTAATCTTAATACCCTGTAAACTATCTGCCCCCCGTATTTTATTCAGCAACACTTCCAAGGTTAGAATAAACAACAATGGAGACGGGGGACATCCCTGTCTTGTACCTTTTTCAATTTTAAATGTTTCAGTCAAGTTTCCATTCACTATTATTTGTGCTGTTTGTTTCTGATATATTGCTTGAATTGATTTCATAAAATACTCCCCTAATTGCATCTTTTGAATTACCTTCTCTGAAAATTTCCAGTTCAAACGATCAAACGCCTTCTCTGCATCCAAAAACATGAGCACTGCTAGTTGTTCCTTCCCAAATATTCCAGTATGTTAACTATTTGTCTTACATTGCCTTTCATTTGTCTACCTTGTATAAACCCAGTTTGGTCATAGTTAATCACACCTTGCAAAACTGACATTAACCTATTTGCTAAAATTTTTGCAAAAATCTTATAATCTATATTAAGTAAAGATATAGGCCTATAATTCTTTGGCTGAGTATGATCATGATCTTCCTTCGGAATCAAAGATATAAAGGCTGTTCTCCAAGATGGTGGAACCTCTCCTCCCATTTGTATTTTAACAAACAATTCTTTAAGCGGTTCCACCATTTCAAGTTGGAGATTTTTATAATATGCCGAAGTCAAACCGTCTGTTCCCAGAGCCTTTCCACTTTTCAATTGATTAATTGCAAGGAGAATTTCCTCTGTAGTTATCATTGAGTTCAATCTTTCTCTTTGTTCCTCATTAATTACAGAGATATTCTCCTTCTGCAAGAATCTATCTATATCACTGCCCTGTATATTATCACCAGCATAGAGCTTTGTGTAAAAATCTAAAAAGGCTTTTTTAATCATACTCTGTTGATATACCTGTTTACCCTTATATTGTATTTTATCTACTGTGTGTGATTTTTGTTTCTTCCTTAATATATACGCTAACCATCTACCTGGTTTATTTGCGTTGCAAAAAGTATTATGCTTCGCATATTGCAAATTTGTTGCCACCTGGTCTGACATCAACATACTGAACTGCCCTCTCAGTATTATAATCACCTCTTTTAAATTCTTATCATCTGGTTTCTTAACTAGTGCCTGTTCTTTATTTTTTATTTCCTCCTCCAATTCCCTCCATTTTCTCCCCTGTTTTTGCCTATATACATTATTTCAATTCATTAACACTCCCCTCATGTACGCTTTACTTGCATCCCAAACCATTTCCATAGATGTACCCTTGTTCATATTTAATTCAAAAAACTACTTCATTAATTTTTTACATTCATTCACATTTGCCTCATATCTAAACAAATTCTCGTTCAGCCTCCAAGACCTCCTGGATTTTTCTCCAACCTTTAGCTCCATCCATACCGGATTGTGATCTGACAAAGTCCTTGGGCAAATCTTGGTTTTCTTAACCCTGGGGAAAAAAATCATTAGTAATTAAAATAAAATCAATTCTCAAAAAGGATTGATGTCTATCAGAGAAAAAAGTAAAATCTTGCTCATCAGGATTTCTTTCACGCCATATATCTCTTAACTCCATATCATCCACCATATCAAAAAAAGATTGGGGTAGTTTAGCCCATGTATGTAAATTTGGCACTATTCTCTTCTTGTGTTTCTTGGTATCAATTACCCCATTCTAATCACCCATCAATATACATGATGTATAATCCATTTGTACTAGCCTTGTATGCAAAAATTTGTAGAATTTCTCTTGTTGTTGATTTGGTGCATAAAGTCCCATTAAAAGCACTTTCTTCCCTTCTATTAGTAACTCAATTGCTATATACCTTCCTTGTATATCTGCTTCAATTAAATTAGCTGTTGAATCCTTTCTAATATATATAACTATTCCATTTTTCTTCTCCGGTGCAGCTGCTACAAAATGTGCCCCCAATCTAGCATTCATCAAATATTTTTGATCATTTGTCCTTATATGAATCTCTTGCAAACAAATTACGTCATTTTTAAATTGTTTCAGATAGTGAAATATCTTCCTCCTCTTTTGTGGTGAATTTAATCCATTAACATTCCAGGTCAAAAATTTAATTGCCATCTTTGGCTCGTGAAAGCTTCCGGAGAACCTTTTCAAAATCCTAGTGGAATTTCTTAGGTCTATCTCCTCCCACAGCTTCTGTATTAATAGGTACCATTTCTTGGATGAACATCTGTTGTTTCTTCAATTCTTCTTTATGTTTAGTTGCCACCCGTGTCTGTCTTTGGTCTTTGGGTTCTTCCACTTTTTCAAATAAATCCAGTAGTTGAACATCCTCCGTAATTTGCAATAACTGTTGTTGGTTAGTCAATGCACCCCCTTGAGCTTGGGCCTGCGTTGTTTCTTCTTCCCCCTTTTTAGCCTCTTCAGCATCTTTCTTTCTTGCCGCCTGTGGAGATGGAGGCTTTCCAGCCTGCAACACCATAGTATAAAAATCTCTCGCTTTCCAAACTGAATTAAGACGATATCTCTCACCCAGGTAATTCACCACTAGTCCAGCTGGTGCCTCCCATCTGTACTGTAGTTGATGTTTTCTAAGCTCCTCCACTAAAAAAGCATAGTCCTTCCTAGATCTCAACGTTTTCGGGGGGATCTCCTTCATTACTATGATGTCCTGTCCCTCCACTTGGAGTTTCTTTTGGTAAGATGCCTGTAAAACTTGACTCCTCATCCTCCTTGTTCCAAAGTAAATCACAATGTCTCTATGCAGGTGTCTTTGTCTTGCAATCCATGAATTCACAGGGAATATTTTATCCAATTGCCAGGCACACTCAGCCTTTGCTTCTCCAGTAAGATGTGCAAGGGGTTCAACAAAAATCTCTCTAAGATTTTCTTGATTATTCTCTTTCAGTCCTCTCACCCACACTGCCCATTCCATTGATCTGTATTGTTCCATTACAAGTTCAGCTTCCACTTTCTCCATTTTTATCTGAGCTTCCTTCAGCTTAACATCCGCCTCCAGGTTATGCTGATCAATTTCATCCACCCTTTCCTCCAATGTGGTAGCCAGATCCCACACTCCTTTAAAGGCTTCCACTATATCTTCTCTTATTTCATTATTGTTAGTCTGAATTGTCTCTTTAATGCCCTGCAAATCTTCCTGCACCTCTTTTAACTTTTCTTCTAAACGAGTTGTAATTTTTTCTTCCAAATTGTCAGACAATTTCTTCAGTGCCCCCTCCAGAGCTTCCAAAGTTAAGGCTTGTGATTCTGTAGGGGCTGGGGGGCGGGGGGGGGGGGAAACCAGTGACTGGATTCTTGAGGTCTGAGCTGGGGATGATCCAGCACTTTTCACCACCCCTGGCTTTGCTTGTCTAGCCGCCATTTCCAGGTTTCACTTTCCCCTAGCTTCACCCCAGCAAAGCCAGCAGAGTTCTTATTTAAAATCCTCTATTGTTGTTCCAACTGATCAGCAAATAGTCCTGCCTCTTTAAACTTCAAGCCTATCTCCATTCAGTAAAGTCTTAAACTGTTAACAACCTTAACAAGTGCTAACGAGCATTAACGATCACTTTCTTCTTAAGTTTCAATTTCACAGTCTAAAACCAGCCAGCGTCATCTTTGAAAGCTTTCTCTAACTTCTTGAAGGAAGTAAAAGTTTTGGAGTTAAAGTTGTTATACTTGCTGTTAATGCCAGGTCTTCTGCTTTGCTTTGCCTGCGTCTTGCAAATCGTTGGTCTCATTAGGCTCGCAGGGGTGGTCGCGGCACTTTGTTCTGTCAAAGACAGAAGCTGCCCAGGTCCGGAGCTTCTATAGGCGTTTGGGGAGCTCTCTCCCTCCCCACCCCAGGATTAATCCTGGGGAGATTCGGGGGGCTCAACCCACGCCTAATGGCTCACTCTCCCCTCTTTGCCCGAGGGGAAAGTTCTGAGCCACTGGAGCAGCTGATTTTCGCTGCTCCGGCGGTTTTACGGTTCCCAGGGGATCGCAGCTCCCGAAAGGGCTGCTGCGGTGCCGGCGGCGCCACCGGAAGCAGCCTATTCTACATAACAAAGATCTACCCCCTTCAGGCAGAGCCATAGTAGGAATTGCCCAAAGATCCAAGAACATAGGATTAGCCCTCTACACAATAGCAGCAGAAACTCACCACATGTGACCTGGGAAGCACATGTGACCATCAGCCAGCAAGGCTAGCTAAGACCCACACCCCCTGGGAGTCTGACAACCAGTCAGAATACTCTTTCTGGGCCCCAGGAAATGCAAAGCCAGAGAGAGCATAAAAACCCAAGGATTCGCTGTATCTGCCCCTTTTCTGTTCAGGAACTCAAGCCATGTGATCCTGTCCACCATTAAACCATCTTTCCAAGCAGTCTCCATGTCTCCAGTGTCTTTTTCCCCACTTGGAGCAGAACCTAGAAGGATATTTCTTCCAACACTAGTCCTGGTCCACCCCTCTGCAAATTTTTTTTATAATAGAGTGTGAAACCTGTCTTCCCACACACTAATCAAATACTGCTCTCAAATTCTGGTCTTTAATGTCCTCATTAAGGAGTGAAAACCTTGATAAAAACAGAGAAAAAGACTATATTGTATTCTCCTCACCCTTACCACCGGTGTTCATTGAAGGTTTTCAGGAGGTTTTGTTGTTCAAGCTTGCCTAGGAGCTAAACTGCAAGGACAACATACAGTAGTTCACAGTTCAGGCTATATAGGATCCTTTCTGCTGTATTGCACACTGTTTGATTCAGAAACATGGCTTATCTTTGGGTTGGTCAATATTAGTTATATAGGAATTGATTATTTTATTGGCTGGAACAAGCATGAACTCAAGATGGCCGTGCAATGTTTATGTTAATAAAGGACTGAAATGATCTATCCTAGAAATCTAGGGTCTTCTCCATATAGAACATCATTTTACCACTATTTACAATCCTTTGAGAAATGTGTTTTCTACATAGGGTCCAAGATTCCTGTGTTTTTAGAGGGGGATTTGTTTAAGAGAGTCATCTCCGACAAGATGGGTGGTATACAAGATGGATAGATGGATGGAGAGGTGGAGGAGAAAGAGATGGAAAAGTCACATTTTTCAAAGATAGTTCTAAAAATTATTACCACAATGTTGCATACTGGTGAAATGCTATTTTTTTATACATGTAAGAGATATTCCAGTCAACATCCAGCTACTGGATCCAGCAATTATATTTAGTTTTCCCACAATGGCTCTCACCTAAACAGCACTTAGAAATGTTTTAAGAAATCAGAAAATGGTGTTCTCAGATCTGGTTGCCTGATGTTATTCAATACAGCATGGTTGTCAATACCACTGCAACCATCATGACCAGCCAAGCTTGTGAAGGGGCCTCACCCATAAACACTTTGCCGAATTTAGAGCCAGCCATGGGCTAAATAGCAAAGCTTGGTAGTGTGAGGAGTAAAATCTTGACTCCAAAGTTGTTGGAATACAAAATAGTTGTCAGCTTTGGAAGCCATATTAGGCCGGAAGCTTCCATGCTGTCACCTTCTCATGTGTGGGAAAGTAGGAGGGGGGATTTAGTAGAGGGGTTGTCTTTAGACTTTAACCCAAATCTTTCTTAAAACATAATGGCACCCTGAAAGGGGGCTGTCGGGTGCTGAGCCCCAACATCTACCTAAACCTCGGGTGGTGCGAAGACTCAGTGAAAATGGAGGAGAAAGAAGAGATCGCAGAGGGGGCCGTGGGGACGGATACTCAAGGAGTTATCGACACCCTGTTTTCTCCTTCTGAAGAAATGGTGAGAGCCATTGAGGCTGCAGAGGAGGCCCGAAGGCTAGGCGCACAGCCCAAGGAGTCGGGTTCCTGGAAAAGTTGCCAGTCTGATCCAACTCCACAAAGGGGACCAGAGGAGAGATATCGTGCCGCTCCCAGCCCAATGAAGTCGCCCCATGAGCCAGGGTGGAGGTGGGGGACAGCTTTGGGATCTGGAGATTCCCGGGACTGGAACCTGTTGCCCCCATCGCGAAGCCAATCATTAACCGGGCTCCCTGAGCATTTTGAACAGATGGAAGTGGGAAGTTATGCACCCCCCTCCCAACCTCCTCAAGTGAGATGGAGCTTAGCTCAACCTACATTCACCTTCCCCAATCCAGGACCTGGCAGAGGAATTAGCGGGGCGCAGGCACCTCTCTACCTGGCCAGGGACGAAATGAGGAGCGGCTCAGTGCAGCATGGCCATCCTGCAGTTGGGAGACATCAAGACGCAGCCAGCATGGGGAATACAAACCCCCCCTACTGTCCCCCCTCGCCAACCTGCCTTTGTGCTACCTCCTGCTGAATGTATCCCCCCAGGCTGGGGAGTCTATCCTGGCCAGGGGTGGGTCCAGTGCCAGTGGTATCCAGCATCATTTGCTCCAATTTTCCAGGGATCCTCATGGCCCCAATATGGCCCAATGATCCCAACACCGCAGGGGGGGCTAATCCAGCAGCCGGCTGGAGTCCCCCCCCCTCTGCAGCCCAACAAGCAGCTCAGCTGCCATCCAGCATCCAGCAACAGCTCTGCCACAAGTTCCAGCTCAGCTGCCTGTCGCCAGGCCCAATCCACCTGCGAGGCCAACGCCACCCCGCTTCAGAGCAACATTTGATGGTATGCCTGCCAAACTGGCTTACTTCTTCAGTGTTGTGGCCCGCCAGTGGCCTGGGCAGATTGTGGTTGACCCCGATGAGGAGGCTGGTGTGGTGTCGTGCCAGCAGCCTGTGCAGCCAGTGCTCGAGTCAGACAGCGAGGAGGCTGAAGAGGATGTGGTGTCAGAAGCAGAGACTCAGCCAGGGCCTTCAAAACCTCCAGAGGCTCCTTCAAGTGAAGAGAGTGAAGTGGAGGAGCCTCTTCTCAATGCTCGAGCACGCAGGGCTGCCAAAAGGCAGGAGTGGCTACTCAGGAGCAAGTCTCTTCGAGAGTAAGGCTTGGGGCTAATTGGCCACTCCCTTAGCCTATTTAAGTTCACACACAGCTGGCAAAAGTTGCTGGAAACAATGCTTGGTCCTACACAGAGCATTTTGAGAGTGAGTTTTTTGTTACAACTTGGTTTCGGGGCTGATTGCCAACCCTTGTTGGACTTTGTTTAATCTCTGTAATTCATAGCAGGCTGATGAGGACATTTGTGGTTAAAGCCTGCAATTTGAAAGGGGTCTGTTTGTATTAAACTGAGTTTTTGGAGCTGTGTGTGTGTGCTACACTTCTTGGGACCCGTAGCTGGGGCAGAACACTCAGCAGGGTCTGGACTCATATAGATCAGTATGGAGACCAATACAAATCAGATTGGGACTTGGTATCGGCGATTTCTGATGGGATGAATGAAGGGGAGGCTTCTGAATGGATAGCCCAGCTGCACAATGAGGGCGCTGTGGAACTAAATGATGGTGATGGGTTTGTTGTGCTGCTCCAGGCCAGATTTGAAGACCCAGACCGAATCAATGAAAATGAAACCACAATAAAGGTGACGAAGCAAGGTAATCAACCCATAAAAGACTTTGTATGAGACTTTAGACGGGTCACAGGGAACCTGAGGCATTGGCCGGACCACATACTCCTACACTATTTTAAAGAAGCCATTGATCAAGAAGTCAGAACAGCCTGTGGGGTCCAGGGGGTGCCTGAGCGACTGCACGACTGGTATACCATGTCCATAGCTCTGGACAGAGAAATTCACCCCCACTGCAAAACCCCAGCAGAAAAGCCTCCTCGGAGAGTTTTAGTTAGACGGTCCTTTTCAAAGCCTGCTGAAGTCTCCCCCACCCCTCAACTGGCAGGGGTGATTATATGCTATCGGTGTGGACAAATGGGAGATCAAGCTTCTGAGTGCCTGGCCCCTGCCCCAGTTCCACAACAACGTCCGGCCACAGCCTCCCGAGGCAGAAGGGCTCCAAGGAAGGCCCCAGACACCAGTCTATTTGCCAGACAAGCTGTAGAGGTTCCTCTCCCCACTGAAGAGAGCAAGGAATCTCCGGCCAAAGAAGCCCCTCCTGACAAGGCTAGCAGAGAAGATGACCCGATGGTGAGTTCACCCATCCCCTGCTTTTCAATTAAAGTGAGACTGGTGGTGCCAGAGACGGGGGAGCAAGGAAAACTGCCAGCAATAATAGATAAAGGCTGTACTAGATCTTTAATTGGACTTCCAATTGTTGAACAATTGGGGATCAAAACAAGAGCCTTAAAGCGCCCAATTAAATTTCACTAGGTGGATGGGACATTGATTGGCAGACTCCCAGCCACCCGAATTACAGCACTGGTTAGATTAGAAATTGGAAGACATCATGAACTTATACGATTTATAGTAACCCCAAAGATGTCAGAATCTGTCATACTGGGCCTGGCTTGGCTGGACAAATGGGCCCCCACAATTAAATGGGAAGATGGATACCAGAAAATCATAATGGGCGTCGGCCAGTGGTGAAATGTAAAATTTGTTACTACCGGTTCTGTGGGCGTGGCTTGGTGTTGGTGGGGTAATGTGACTGGGTGGGTGTGGCCAACTTTTTTTTTTACTTTTAAAAGCATTTTTTCTACAACCTTAAGAGGTTGCAGAAAAAAATGCTTTTAAAAGCCTCTGACGATCAGGCAACTCAGCTGGGATCGTGAGAGGTTTTTAAAGGCATTTTTTAAAAAAGCATGCTTTTAAAAGCTTCTGACGATCCCAGCTAAGCCACACAATCATCAGAGGCTTTTTTTTTACTTTTAAAAGCATTTTTTTGGCTGAAGAGGTTGTAGAAAAAATGCTTTTAAAAGTAAAAAAAAAGCCTCTGATGATCGCGCGGCTGAGCTGGGCATGGGGGAGGGGCAGGGATTTTTGCTACGGGTTCTCCGAACCACCCGCTGCCATCGCTAGCAGATCGGGCAATCCAGTCCGAACCGGGAACATTTCACTCTTGGTATTGGCCCACTGCCCCCTGTCCCTCCTCCCAAGGAACGGCCAACCCATAAGGGCCAGCTGCCAGAAACAGCAGCGGCTGGCTCAGATCCCCTCTTCCTAAATCATTCAGTCACTGACCAGAGACAAAAATCAAGTCCAGAGTGTGTGCCCCTGTGTGAGTAGGGCTTTGAACTAACTGGGTCAGGTCCATGGCTGTCATGGAAGGCATGAACTCCCGTGCTGCCTCCGACATTTCACCGGCGGGTGGCAGGTTAAAATCCCCCATGACAATAAGTCTAGGGATATCCACCGCCACCCCGGCAATAACGTTGAGCAGCTCAAGCAGGGCCGCCGCCATGTGGCAGGGAGCCAGGTACGTAGTCAGCAGGCCCATCTGCACCCCACAACTCCACTTCGCCAGAAGGGACTCACATCCGGCTATCTGAGGAACAGTGGCCTCCCTCAGACAAAGACTTTCTCTAATAATTGCCGCTACCCCCCCTCCCCTCTCCTGAGCCCTCAGCTGATGGAATGCACGGAAACCTGGCGGGCACATTTCAACAAGGGGAACCCCCCCACTCCTGCCAGGTCAACACCCCCTCTGAAATAAGATCGTAAATGAGGGGCGCTTTATTTACCACCGACCTGGCATTACACAACATCAGCCGAAGGCTCGGGGCCTGAGGCTCTGTGCAACCCGGGAAGTGAGCGACGCAATGGGGACCGGAGTGTGCAATCGCTCGCAAACAGCGAGTGCACACTCCCGACACATAATACGGCCCCGTGCGTCCACCATATCTGCCCCTCCCACTCACTATATTAATTAAACAGCCCGTCCCTTCATCCCCCGGTACCCTGGTCAAACTTCCATCCCCGTCCCTTCCACCATGACCACCTGACCCGCTATCCTGTTCAGTGGCTATATGGACCCCCCCAGGTCCATTCCTACAACCACCTCCCCCCCTCCCTGAACCCCTTAAAAACTTCCTAAATGCCCTCGTTAAAAAACCCTCAGCCCCCTTTTTGCCGCATGCCACCTCTACGGGTCCCAAGACCCGTCATCAAGGTAGGACCTCAATAGTGTGGAGGGCCAAGCCTGCGAGAGGGGGGAATCTCGCAGCGCAAGAAGGTCAGTTGCTGTATACATCTTGAGCGCTGGGATGGTGGTGAAAGCATGGCCCGGGGTCCATTCATAATAGTCTAAAAGTCCAGGGTAGAGCACACAGCCACTCTTCAATGTAGCTACACTGGAAACTCCGCTGTCCTCTCACGACAGCGGGAGGAGTCTTTTGGCATTGACCAGAACCTGGTCTTGTGCTCCTGCAGGTCTTTTCTCTGCTTGGAAAGCCTATGCTCATAGTCCTCAGTGAGGTGCTTCTGCTGAGCCTCCTTCTTGGTCAGATCCAATTTGAACTGAGCTGTTTTGCTAACTCTTTCTTGTGGTGGCTGCTTAGCTCCAACAACTGCTTCCTGTTGGGGCCCTAAGAAGCCTGGGTGGGGAGGCGAGGAGTTGGCCATGCCCACCCAGTCACATGACCACCTAGCCACACCCACCCAGTCATTAGGCAGATCATATTAGTGGTCCGCAGGATTTAAAATTATGAATTTAGTGGTCCCTGAGGTCTGAAAGGTTGGTGACCCCTGGTTTAAAGTGAAAAAAGATGGGGGATTGAGATTATGTGTTGACTTTAGGAGTGTGAATTGCATTTGCATACAAAATACCTACCCCCTACCACTAATGAAAGACTTGCTGAACCACTTGTCAAAAGGCAAGATTTTGACTAAGGGAAGCCTACTACCGGGTTCGCATAAAGGAGGGAGACTAATGGAAGACTGTTTTTAACTGCCCCCTGGGCAGTTTCCAATTCTGGGTCATGCCTTTTGGACTTCAAGGGCCCCCCGCATCTTCATGCAACTGATCAATGAAGTTCTGCATGAACCCTTGTATAAGGGGGTCCTTGTTTACCTGGTTGACATTCTTATATTCAGTGAAAATATGGAAGAACATGTCAAATTAGTCAGGCAAGTGCTGAAAAAAATCCTAGCAGCCAAACTTTATGCAAAGCTGTCAAAATGTGAGTTCCATAGGGAGTCCTTGGACTACCTGGGCTACAGGGTGTCGAATCAAGGAATCAAAATGGACCCAGGGAAGGTGAAGGCAGTGCTAGACTGGCAACCCCGACGAACACGTAAGCAACTTCAAAGCTTTCTGGGGTTTGCAAATTTTTACAGACAATTCATCCCTTCCTTCGCCAAGGTTGCTCTCCCCTTGATGGAATTACTAAAAACGGGTCCATCTCCCACCAAGCCAAAACCTAGCCAACCCCTAGCTTGGACAATGGACTGTCAAAAATCCTTTGAACAGGGGATTCAACCGGAAGCGTTGTGGCAAGACAGTCAGGGAATAGCGGGCTCTGATGAACCTTGCGAAATCCCGGGCTGACAAGCTGCTGCCGAGGAGTCTTCGGACCAGATCTGTCTTGTAGGACGGAGAAGGAGAGGCACCTCGGAAGACCAAGGGGAACAAGCAAGTTCCTCGGAGGTCAGAGGAAACTCTTCGACTCGGCAGCAGGAGTGGTGGCCATTGTGGCTGTCATTAAGCTGGGGCAACCAGACCAAGTATTGAGCAGGAGCGGAGATTTGAATGGAGTACTGATGCCAGGTGAGTGATTGCCAGCTCATAGGCAAAAAAAAAAGAAAGATCTTTAAATTTGTTAAAAGTTCCCCAGCGGAATAACAGTGGCTAATGGGCATGGGGGAAAGGAAGGAAGAAGACTAAAGCAGAAGTTCAAAGTGACAAAACCCAAAAATAAAATTGATTTTTGGACTAAAATTTGTGGAGAACTTTAAAAATTAGAAGAAATAAAAACCCATAACAGGTGTGGAGAGGATTGGAAAGTAAAAAAAAGATTTTTATTGAATGTTGAAGAAAAAACAAAGAGGAACTTAAAGCTAAAGCCCTGTAATAGAAGTTTTTTATTTTTTTAAAAAAAGGGAAAAATAGACTTTGTAATTTGGATTGGATTTTAAATTAATTTGAGGAAACACCAAATAAAAAAGAAGAGAAGAAATGAGTAAAGATTGGTAATGTGGATTTCTAACAAAATGGATACTTTTTTAGGCTGTTGATTGGAATTGTGGATTGTAGAGAGACACCTTCATGTGAAATAAGATCATTGCAACACTGAACTTTTACTTTGAAAAAAACCCCTTTGAACTCTGAGAGTTATAACAGCCATGGAAATTTCTAAGGAGGGTTTGTTTGTCTGCAAGCAGCTTGACCTTGATGATAAAAGAAGGTGGATTATAACGGAACTCAACATTCGAATAACACTAAGCCAGAAATAATAAAATGGCGCAGGAACTTATTGAAGTAATTAAAATGATGCATATATCACTGAAAACGGAAGTAAGGGAAATAATTACAATGCTGCAGGGAAAACCGGAATCTGATGAATCAAATTATGTCGGAGTACACTCAAGTGGACAAAGAAACAATGAATGAGAAGCAAGAAAGGGAGACTGAAAATAAAGATGAAGATAAAGACATTGAATATGAAAAATTAAATGATCATGTGGGTAGTAACAATGAAAAGGAGTGATCTGTCCCCCTCTACAGACACCCACAAAAACACAGCCAGTCGAGGGTTAAAGAAGCACTTGGCACACACCACAGTTCTTATCTCTAACTTGGCAGCGATATGCACACCGTCTGCCAAGTGCTTTAATAGTTCACAGAAAGAAAATCACATACGTAGCTTTGCCAAAATCCGTTCTTTTAGCTCCAATGACTACCAGATTGAGTTATTGTTCGTCACAGGGTTCATTAACCACCACCCTGTCTTATATAGTCTCTGGGTGTGGTCCAGTGACTCATTGGTCCTGTGACTCAAGTCCAGTGACTCAGGTCTATTCCCTCGTACGTCTCCTCAGCTGCTGCAAGCGCTTATCTCGCCTTCGTTGACGTGCGTCCAGGAATGACGTCTCTCCCTCACTCTCATCTGAGACACCTGTTTCCCCACTACTTTGCTCTCTTTCAGCTGGCACCTGAGACGGTGCCAGAGGGGGGGGGGGGCTGGGAGATCTGGCTGGCTCCTCTTCCTCATGCTCAGAGCTTCCTTCCTCCAATGGGATAGGCTCAGAGGACGGGGCCACAACAAGGAGAGGGAAACAGAGTAAAGGGAAAAGCTCAGCAATAGAGGTGAACTTTAAAGATCACATTGGGATTAACAATGGGAAAAATAGGAGTTCGAAAGAGACAAGGAGGGAAAGATAAAAAATTCAAATGATTACACTGGGATTAACAGTGGAAAAATAAGAAAGAGGAAAAGGGATGGAGAATAATGGGAAATACAGGGCAAAACAGAAGAGTTCAGGATGATAAATACAAAAAAAAAAGATGGAAGAAAAAGAAGAAAATAAAAAAATGAGAAATAAATAAAAGAGGAATATGTTCTATAGAATTAAAAATGAATTGACGTAAGACATAGATACAATGAATTTCAGAAAATGTAATAGTTGAGCTTGTGATACTTGGAAGGTATTGAACTGTAATAATGAAATTAACTAATTAAGTATAAAGTAATGGAAAATTACATGGATGTATAAATGAATTGAAATAAGATTTAGAAATATGAATAAGTTTAATATATGAGATTGTAATAGTTGGAATATTTTCAATTAATTAGGGAGATTGTAACAATTGGAATATATTTTTTTGAAAAAAAATATTTTTATTTTTCATCGTGTTTAAATGTACAGTCTTTTATCCATCCTTATACATTGATCGTTCATCTTTAACTTCCATTAGGTAATTAATTATTTGTTTGGGTCTGCTTTTTTACCGTTTCCTTCTTTTGTTTTACTACAACCTTTCCTTTCCCTTCCCTTTTTTCACCTCCTTTCTTCTTTCCTCATTCCCCCTCTCCTTTCCTTTCCTACTTCCTTTCCTCTTTCCCCTCTCCTCTCTTCTTCCTCCCCTTCTTACCCTCTCTCCTGCTCTTCTTTCCCCTTCCTTCTTCCTCTCCTTTTCCCATTCCTATTCCCAATTGGAATTAATCAGACTTGTGAAATTAGAAACAATTAAGATACTGTTTGAAGAGGTATAAATACATATATTTGATAAAGCAACTAAAAATTGGAGTTAAGATAATAGAAAATGTATAAAGTAATTTGGCTTATTATTTAATAAGAGATTATATATTTGAAAAAATAATAGAAAAGAAATGAATGATTGTAATGTTATATATTTAACTGATTTTTATTAAGATGTTGGATAATTACATTATGTTGTGAGATTTTAAATTTAGGGGTTTAACTTAGAGATGAAAAGGGAAAAATTGAATTTCATTAAGATTAGAGATTAGGATAAAGGGTAATATTGGTTTATAAAAATTAGAATAAACACTATGGCAAAAAGTGAATATAAAAAATTGTATTGGAGATGACTAAAAATTGCATAAATTTGTGAACCGACCAATACTCTGTTCAGAAAAAAGTATGTTTGTTTGTATGTTTGTGTAAAAAAAAATCCTTTGAACAATTAAAATACCTATTCACAGTGGAGCCAATCCTCCAGCACCCTGACCCCAATAAACCATTTGTAGTCCAGGCTGATGCTAGTGATGTGGCAGTGGTGGCTATTCTACTGCAAAGGAATGCCCAAAATGAACTAATGCCATGTGCTTACATATCAAAAAAGTTAACAGACACAGAGTGCAGATGGGTGGTATGGGAGAAGGAGGCTTTTGCGGTGCGATGGGCTCTCCTATCCTGGAGACACTTCCTAGAGGGGGTTAAGGAGCCTTTCAAAGTGTGGACTGACCACAAAAACCTCGAGGCACCGAAGTCCCCTCGGAAGCTTTTCCCCAAGCAAGTTCGCTGGGCTCTGTATTTCAAATGCTTTAACTTCAACCTATTAGCTAGCTAACATCAACCTAGGGAAAAAACTATTAGCTGATGCTCTATCCAGGAAGCCCCAGTTTGACAGCCAACGGGAAGAGGTAGTTCATGCCATGATCTCTGAAACCCAACCAGCAGCCCAAGCACACAATAGAGCGCAAACACGCCATGGTTCCGACCTCCCTGAAGACAGGTTGACAGCAGAGCTAAAAGTAGCGCTCTAAATTGAGTAAAACCAGACAGACCTAACCCTAAGAGAGGGATTGGCTTGGAAGGGGAGTAAGATTTATGTGCTCAGCAGCATGCGACTCCTGGTGCTAAGGAGGGGTCATGATTATCAACTAGGGGGCCACTTTGGATTTTTAAAAACCCTCCGTTTGACTAGGAGACAATTCTGGTGGCCAAGAATGAAAGCTGACGTAGAGGACTATGTTAAAAGCTGCGCCACCATGAAGTCCAGACCAGGGAAGCCCCCTGGGCTTCTCTAGACCGTGGCCGAACCCACAAAACCCCCTGGGAGGAGATTACAATGGACTTCATAGTCGAACTCCCTGACAGCAGAGGGAACAAGGTGATTTGGACTGTCATTGATTTATTTTCCAAACAAGCACACTTCACTGCCTGCAACGGACTACCCTCGGCCAAGAAGCTGGGAAAGCTTTTCGTGAAGCATATCTACAGACTACATGGGGTTCCAAGGAGAATAATATCAGATCGCGGGGTCCAGTTTACTGCTAAGTTCTGGAAGGAGTTCCTGTGGTCCATTGGGTTGTCCCAGGGCTTAGCTCAGCTTTCCACCCATCGACTAATGGATCCGCCGAAAAATTGAACGCAATGGTGGAACAATACATTAGATGTTATGTAAATTATCAACAAGAAAACTGGGCAGAGTTATTACCATTTGCAGAAGTGGCTTATAATAATGCAGTACACAGTAGTACTGGGTTGACTCATTTTCAAATAACTACGGGCATGGATTTTGTGCCGATGCCTGAGTTACCTAGAGAGCCACCCGTTTGCATGTCCCTAACAGAATGGATGACCTCATTAAAAAAGGGTTGGGTGAATACTAAGAAAGCTTTAGCTTAATCAGTGGAAAAATATGAGGCCCAGGCCGACAAACGCCGGTCTCTCCAACCACCTTTCCGAATAGGAGATAAGGTGTATTTGTCAACCATGTACCTAAGATTGAGGTTACCTAGCAAGAGGTTTGGACCTAAATTCATAGGTCTCTTCCCTATAGTGAAAGTGATTAACCCAGTGACTGTCCAACTTAGCCTCCCTCACATATTAGGGAAAGTGCACCCAGTTTTTCACAGTTGCTTATTGAAACCAGCAAGAGGAACTAACTTAAGGCCCTCATCAGCTGCTCCCTCACCCCTCCTTGGGGAGACTCATTATGAAGTTAAGATCTTTGACTCTAAACTATACAGGGGTCGGTTACAGTATTTGGTACACTGGAAAGGGTACCCGTTGTCTGAAGCTACTTGGGTGAAAAGTTGGGATGTGAATGCTGATACTCTAGTAAAGCAATTTCATGATAAATTCCCTGAGAAACCAAAGGGTCCTCCTGGAGGGGTGGGTGGGTTAAGAGGTTATGTACAAGGCATTAACCTCATCTTTGTGTTTTGTCTGTTTTATTTTTCAGGGTGGTTTTTTTTCTGTAGGGGGGGACGCCTGTCAGCTTTGGAAGCCATATTAGGCCGGAAGCTTCCATGCTTCCACCTTCTCATGTGTGGGAAAGTAGGAGGGGGGATTTAGTAGAGGGGTTGTCTTTAGACATAATAGCATTCTTCCTATAGGTCAAGGTCAGGCAGATCCTGCATCTGGAGAAGGAGTGGTCGGAGTGCTGAGTCGAGATGGGATGGATGGTGATTGGAGCATGTGATCAACTGAGGAGCGAGGGGATGATTTTGGGGGTTTTGATTTACTTGAAGGAAAACCTGGACCTCTCAGATTCGG
Organism: Coluber constrictor foxii; assembly: GCA_038048745.1. Classification (NCBI taxonomy): domain Eukaryota; kingdom Metazoa; phylum Chordata; class Lepidosauria; order Squamata; family Colubridae; genus Coluber; species Coluber constrictor. The sequence continues at coordinate 25,556,117 of CM075966.1, read as the reverse complement.
GTTTTCCCAAATGTGCCAGTTTACCTATTCTAGTAAATAGAACTTTGAAAAATGCTTGCTTCAGAGTTTTTACTTGGAGTTGGGGTTTTTTCTGGAGCGCTGACAACAATTTTATTGAAGCATTTACAAAGGCTGGTGGATCTCGATACAGGTAAGAGACCACACCTGGTTACAGATCTCAGTATATTTTATACATACCTATCACCAGCCGCTTGTCCATCCTTCCCAGGCCCAGTTGATAGGCCCAAGGTAGTCACATGATAACAGTCCGCCTATAATTTATTATTATACCTACATGTCTAAAGTTTATTAAGCCCATACTGAGCACTCAGCCCCTTCTTGTTTTTCTGTACTATGCAGTGTCTGGCACATACCTCAAGCCAGAAGCTGTACATACATTCCTTACCAGAGTTCACACATCAGAAAAACATGGCTGTGCCTTAGATATGTAGTAGTGTGGCTATACTTTAAAATACTAACTCTAGGCAATTTGAACAAAGAATAAACTGTATAAATTGTATAATATGTCATTCATAAGCTATATGCTAGTCTACATTATGGAAAATTACAATTTATTGTATCTCACAGTAGATATCAGATTACTCTTTCAAAAAGAAGAAGAAAATGTTGGAAAATGACTTCTGTATGACACTTGCATAATGTCAGAAAATTGGTTAGGCTGAATACAAGCAATCATGATTCCTCCATTTTATTGGTATGGGAGGAAATTGTCACTTTAATGGGCAAGAGTAGAATCTAAAATTCCTGGCATATGAGAACAATAAGAGACCAGAGGGAGAAAAACAGTGTTCCTAAGAAGAGTTTTCAAACCATGTGGAGCCATTCTGAATATTTTCTTGCCAAATGCTGACATAGGATTTTTGCACCCTGTATTGATAAATACAAATCCTGGGAGGCTAGAAGTTATGGGATTTTTAATCCCGATTCATCAAGGCTTCCATTCTTTGGGGAAGCCTGCTGTAGTACATATTACAGAAGGAAACTTTATCACTGCCCTGGATTTCATGGTCAAATTTTCCACATTTCCAAGTCAGAAAAATGCAAAGAGGAGAGACCATCCTTAGGAAATCTTTCAGAATTTAGGTATCGGGCTCCTTGGGGCCTGGGGAAAGTTTTAATGAATTTGGTGGCCCCACATGCTCAAATGATCCAAGACAACATAAAAGCATTTGAGAACCAGCAGTTCTGAAGATCTTTGGGAATCAACCAGGGGTGAAATCCAGCAGGTTCTGACAGGTTTTGGAGAACTAGTAGCAGAAATTTTGAGCAGTTTGGAGAACCGGCAAATACCACCTCCGGCTGGCCCCAGAGTGGGGAGGGAATGGGGATTTTGCAGTATCCTTCCCCTGCCACACCCAACAAGCCACGTCCACCAGGCCACACCATGCCCACCAAGCCACGCCCACAGAACCGGTAGTAAAAAAAATAGGATTTCATCATGAATCAACACATTTGATTCAAAAACAGACAACAAATGTTCTGGTAAAATCACAAGGGTTTTTGTCTGAATTTGTCAGAAATGGTATAGGGTTCTCTGCTTGAACAGGAGGTTGGACTAGAAGACCTCCAAGGTCCTTCCAACTCTGTTATTCTGTTTGTTGTCTGTCTGGTTTGGTTTTAGTACTCCCCTGGAGTTTTGGATTGATTGGGGTTTATTTCTTTTCCAGGTCCTTGCACTGCATTTGGCCAGTCGTTCTCTCTGTCACCTAGGATGAGTAACTGCAGCAGTCGCGCCCTGACCCTGCTGTCTAGTGTTTTTGGAGCGTGCGGGCTGCTCCTGGTGGGCATTGCTGTCAGTACTGACTATTGGCTATTCATGGAGGAAGGTATTGTATTTCCGCAAAACCAGACCACGGAAATAGTCATGGCACTCCATGCTGGCCTCTGGAGGGTTTGCTTCTTTGCAGGTAAGGGTCCGAGGACTCTCCTCCAGTGCTGCTTTCATTTATGAATCTTGGGACCATATCTTAGGACCAATCTTAGCATCTCCATCTTAGGACCTCAGGACTAAACCAGACTCAAGCTTCCTCATTTCCTAAATTCCTCTATATTCTTCAGATCGTATCAGATGCAAGCAACCAGAGCCACTCATGAATAATGAGAATCAGTAACTTTATTGTCTACCATCTATGTTACAAGAATCTCACCAGACTGCTTGTCTTGGGAACAACCAGATAAGGCTTCATGGATCTTGAGGGAAGTCTACCTTATGCTGCTTGTGGCTGCAGAAAGACTCTAAGCTTGCTTGATCCCTCCTTTCAGCTTAGCTGGTAATTTCTCAACAGATCAATGTTTGATAGCTAGAGTAGCAAAATAATGCCTTTAGTGAAGGGCAAAATTGATATTTGGGTAAATTCTAGTCAACTTAATTCTGGTTGATTACATGCAAAGTTGAAATCACCGGGCAATGTGGAAACTCAAAAAATTGAGTTCTTCCCAGAAGGTCTGGAGTGGTCTGCAGCTCAGCTCTTGACAAGGTTCTTCAGAGAGCTGTCGTTCACTTAGATTTGGCTAAAAAGTTGGCTCTGAATTCCAAGCTATGCTAATGAGGCTGGGGAGGCAGGGCAGAGTTGACTTTAGGAGTATGTTATCGCCAAGTGAGGAGAATTCATTAAGGGACTTGTAATGAGAAGGTCTTCCTGTCTTCTTTTCATCGAATAATGCTAGAAATATTGCAAATACTGCATTTACAAATACTGCATTTGTTTAAATTACACAATTCAACTATCCACCCATGCACATTTAGCTATCTTGTCTTTCCTATGCAATGATATCGCCTTTTATTTCTGCCTCTAAGCCAGGGATTGTTACCATTTTTGTGCCATAGATCCCTTCGACAGTCTGGTGAAAGCTGTAGACCCCTCTCCAAAAAATACATTTAAATTGGTGTCTCTTAATCTCAGCAACTTTAAGATGCGTGAATTCCCAGAATTCCCCAGCCAACTGGCTGAAACATTCTGAGTGTTGAACTCCACACATCTTAACATAGCTGAGATTGAGAAACACTGATTTAGACACATAAAATAGCATGCATAGAGGTAGTTCTTCATTTACAATCATTAAGGGCCTGGTGGCTCAGCAGACTAAGCAGACTAAAAGCATTGTGATTAACACCAGCTATCTGCAATTACTGTAAGTTCGAATCTCCCCAGGCTCAAGGTTGACTCAGCCTTCCATCCTTTCTAAGGTACGTAAATTAAGGACCCTGTTTGTGGGGGCAATAAGCTGACTTTGTATAAATATACAAAAGTATGAAGGCTATTGCTTGGCGCATTGTAAGCTGCCCTGAGTCTCCGGAGAAGGGCGGCATATAAATAAATAAATAAAAAAAAGTTTAGTGACCATTCAAAGTTACAGTGGCACTGAAAAAAAGTGATTTATGAGCAGTTTTCACACTTGCAACCATTGCAGCCCATGGTCACATGATCATGTGTATTTATGACACTTGCATGGTCCCGTGGTCACATCACCATTTGTAACCTTCCCAGCCAGCTTCCAACAAGCAGTCAATGGGGGAAGCCAGATTCTCTTAACAATTGCAGTGATTAGCTTAACAATTGTGGCAAAAAGGTTGTAAAATGGGGCAAAATTCACTTAACAACTGCGTTGCTCAGCAACGGATTTTTTGGGCTCAATTGTGGCTGTAAATCAAGGACTACCTATACTAGGAACTCTGTGACCCACTGGGTCATCCTTTCAGAAGTATTTCCTTACCAGATTCTTCAGAGTTTTTAACAATGACAGAATTTCTAAGGCATTGCCTTCATTGGAAATGCATTCAGAGATGTGTTTGTCTTGAAAAAAACCCTGTTGAACTGTATAGCACAATCAAACATCAGCACAGAAAATGTTTTGTGACATTTTGTGTTACACCATAAACTGTTTTATGATGATTTTTGTGTCATAAAATGTTTCATAAAATTTGCCAAATTTCATTTGAATGGGAGTCCTGGGTCCCAGATTTTGGACACATTCTGTAAATTAGCCCATTTGAATTACCTCGGTTCAAAAATTATTGCCCTATAAGGCACTATTTTGCCCAGTTAAAGGTTACAGGAATGAGAGCTTCATGTATGTATGTATGTATGTATGTATGTATGTATGTATGAATATGTATGGACATGCACACACACACACACACACCAGTAATTTAAAACAATTTTATGGCACATAATCAATGTTACTGGTAATGACAATATGCCTTTATTACATCTAAGGTAGGGGGTGTGAAACAGTGCAATAAAGAGGTGCACATAAGAGACATTTCTTTGTTTTGTTGTTAGATAGTTATCCGGGAGCTCAAAGTCCTGTGCTCTTTAGTTCCTCCTCCTCTTTTGCTCTATGACAATATTCCTATGAGGTGGTGGGGCCACTGAGGAAGAGTGAGTGGCCCAATGTCACCCACTGAACTTTCATGGTTGGAAGTAGAACTTGAATCTGAGTTTCCAGTGCTGGTTCAACATCTGAACTACTAGATCTCATGAACAGAGCAGTGTGTATGCATACCTGATGCTCCTTTGGAATGTGGGACTTTGGCTACTTGTTCCTTGACTCAGGAGCCCTTCTTAGTGGCCTTTCCTGTGGCATGTTAGTAGAAGGGGAGGGTTAACTGGCTGAACGAGCTGCCAGGAAGTTGTTGAAGTGATGTAGGAGGAGTGGCAGAACCACTCCTAAAAGAGAGATCAACCTAGAATCCCTACGTAACTACCGTTAGTGAACTAAGCCCAACCTTCCTTGGATTCTATTGACCTTGACCCAAACAGATATTAACAGTTAGTTGAGAAGATTCTTGTGCGTAGGCATAATTAGCAATAAATCAGTTCAATTGGACCTTCATGAGAGGAGCTGTGAGAAGCTGTTCTTTCATGGCACTCACTAAAAAGGATCCCCGCTTGTCTCCACCCAACTCCCCTTCTGCTCTCCTATCTCTAGAGGTGGTGAACATATTAGGGCCATTGGTTAATTTTTATCCCAAGATAAAGTAGTAAAAGAAAAGAGTTACATCTCCTCCAGGATGGCTCTTTGGCCCTCAGGACCATATCCATGTGATGTTCTGGACAACAGAACAAAAACTTGACTGCCTTCTTTCTAGTCTAGCTTAGGGCTTTGGAAATGGTCAGAGGCATCCTACTTGGTTCTAGCTTGTTTAACAGAAGTGGATTGTTTGAATGGAAATATATATGATTACATAGTAATTTGACCCCTTCACGGATTACTGCCTTGTCATGGCAAAGGGGCTTGCATAGCTCAATGAAGCTATGAGCTATGCCGTTCAGGGCCACCCAAGATGGACAGGTCATAGCAGAGAGTTCTGACAAAACGTGATCCACTGGAGAAGGAAATGGCAACCCACTCCAGTATCTTTGCCATGAAAACCCCATGGACAGTACCAAAGGGCAAAAAGATATGACGCTGGAAGATGAGCCCCTCAGGTCAGAAGGATTCCAATATGCTACTGGGGAAGAGCAGAGGGCTAGTACTAGTAGTGCCAGAAAGAGTGAAGCGGCTGGGCCAAAGCTGAAAGGACGCTCAGCTGTGGATGTATCTGGTGGTGAAAGGAAAGTCTGATGCTGTAAAGATCTATTCTCCATAGAAACCTGGAATGTAACATCCATGAATCAAGGCAAGCTGGACGTGGTCAAACAAGAGATGACAAGACTGAAAATCGACATCTTAGGAATCAGTGACAGAATGATCTCAGTTCGAATCCAAGGCAAACCATTCAACATCACAGTAGTCCAAATCTATGCCCCAACCATTAGTGCTGAAGAGGATGAAATTGACCACTTCTTGGCCTGGCTAAGCCAAGCCTGTGTGGATACACAAAAGAGCCAGGATCCAACTATGTGTTTGTGATGCAGAGCTTTATTGCTGCTACAAGCCCGGGCTTCAGCCCACGCCAAGCCAAAGTGTTATTCAAAGTCAGTGCTGAGAGCCACCCCCACCACCCCCAGCAAGCCACCATCCGGCGCCTGAAACCCTCCCCCTCTCAGCTGTTTGGTGGTGTTTCAAATGGCCTGCCCGGTGCGGCTCTCCAATTCGCATCGGGCTGCTGTGACATCATCTGCTGTCACCCAGAGGCCCTGTTGGGATCGCTGCCTTGCTGCTGCCTGGACGTCCTTCTGGGATCTCTTCCTTGCCGCTGCCCATTCCTCCCACCACCGTTGGCTTCGGCCGCTGCTCTGCCCACTCTCCCCCCACGTGTGTGTCGAGCCCTGGACTGGGGTTTGACAGGCGGCTCCCCTCTACCAGGGGTCCACCTATAAGAGATAAAGCAGAAGGGTTAGTTTCTTTTTTTTTTATTGAAAAAGTTTTACATTACAAATTTTTTAATAACCCCCCCCCTTTCCCTCCCACCCCCCCACCCCTACCACTCCCCTCCCTCCCCAGCCCCCCCCTTGACTTCCGCTATTAATCAAACATTAACAATTAATCCATATTTATCCACTTTTCAAGGTGAGATCCAACTAATAAACTAAAACTATAATATTATTTTATATAATAATAGTAATAATAATAAAAAAAGAAGAAAAACTATCATAATCTAAATCAAACAACATACTTAGTACATTTCTCTTTATACTATAACACAAAAATTTAAAATATAAATTCAATCATTTAACATAAAATAGAAATAGAAATTATCAAGTTCAATACATTTATCTTTTAAATTACTTAAGTGCAAAAAATATACATTCAGTTAAATACTAGCTGAAACTTCTTACTTTGGTATTTATGCTTCATATATTCCACCCATTTCACCCACTCCTTAGCAAAAACTTCGTGAGTCTTATCTTTTAAATATGCAGAGATTTTAGCCATCTCTACAAAATTAGACATCTTCAATACCCACTCCTCTATCGTGGGTACTTTATCCTTCTTCCAATTTTGGCCAATCAGTAATCTAGCTGCAGTAATCATGTGTAAAATCAATCTAGTATCAGTTGATGAGCACCCTTTAACTATTCCCAGCAAGAAAAGCTGAGGTGAGAAATCAAGCTTCCGCTTCAAAATGTTCTGCATTACCCACCAAAGTTTGATCCAAAATGCTTTCAGTTTTCTGCACGTCCACCAAATATGAAAATATGTTGCATCCAAACAATCACACCTCCAACATTTAGGCTGAACATTTGGATACATACGTGATAACTTTTTAGGGTCAAGATGCCACCTATAAAACATCTTATAAAAATTTTCCCTCAAATTCTGTGCTTGTGTAAATTTAACATTCTGGACCCAAATCTTCTCCCAAGTCTCCAACATTACTGGTTCTTCAAAATTCTGTGCCCATTTTATCATACAGTCTTTAACTAATTCTCCCTCTGAGTCTCTCTCTAACAATAAATTATACACACGTTTAATATGCATCGGCCCTTTACATTTTATCTGGGTCACCAAATCTTCTTCGTGTAACATTAGTCCAATTTTCTGATCTTCTCTCCATCTTGCTTGAAGTTGAAGATACTGCAACCAAGTTAGATTCACGCCTTGTTCCAACAGAATGTTCAATGGTTTCAAACTCCATCTGCCCCCATCATTAAAGAGTAGCTCTTTATATAACAACCCCCCGAGTGACTTAATATTTGGCAAAATCTGCCCAAGATCCAACCACAAAGGTATTTTGTAATCCAATTGAAGTTGGTGCTTCTTCCAAACTCTCATCAAAGCATGTCTTAAAATATGACTGTTAAATACGCTGTCTCTCTTATCTTCATAAAGTAAATATGCATGCCATCCATGTTGCAAATCGTGGCCTTCTATATTCAAAATTTCTCTTTTTGTTAGTCCAATCCAATCTCCTGCTTGTATCAAGACCGCAGCCTCATAATATAAACGTAAGTTGGGAACTTTTAGGCCACCTCTTTCACGAACGTCTTGCATAATTTTAAGTTTGACTCTTGGTTTTTTCCCATTCCATATAAATTTATTTAAACCTGCTTGCCAGTCCATCAAAGACTTATCATTTTTAAGCACCGGAATCATTTGAAACAGAAACAAAAATCTAGGTAAAACGTTCATCTTAACAACTGCTATTCTACCAAGCAAAGACAGTTGCAGCTTCTTCCATTTTTCAAGATCCTTTTGAATCTTATGCCATAGTTCTTCATAATTATTTTGAATAAGTTTTCTATTGGATGCTGCAACTTGTACCCCTAGATATTTCACCTTTGTAACTATTTCAAAACCTGCCACCCTTTCAAGTTCTTTCCTTTGTGGTTCCAACATATTTTTAACTATCATCTTAGTCTTTCTCTGGTTCAGGCTAAAACCTGAAACCAGACCATATGCCTCTATGATTTTTTTCATCTGGATGATTGATTCCAAAGGTCGTGTTAGGGTAACAACCAGATCATCTGCGAATGCTTTTGTTCGATAATCTTTTTGCCTTACAACTATTCCACTCATTTTGTCCGAGTCCCGTAGAGCGTTCAGCAGCACTTCTAGCGTCAAAATAAACAATAGTGGCGATAATGGACAACCTTGTCTTGTTCCTTTCTGTATGTTAAAAGTAGCAGTTAAGGTACCATTAATAATAATTTGTGCCTGCTGCTCCTGGTAAATTGCAGAAATTGCTTGTATAAATTGCTCCCCAAAATCCATTTTGTGCAAAGTCTTTTTTAGAAAATCCCAATTGACTCGATCAAAGGCCTTCTCCGCATCCAAAAACACTAACACCGCAGAAGTCTGCTTCTTTTTCTCAAGATATTCCAACAAATCTATGAGTTGCCTAACATTGTCCTTCATATATCTACCTTCTATAAAACCTGCTTGGTCATCATGAATCACATCTTGAATAACTGGCATCAATCTGTTGGCTAATACTTTAGCATAAATCTTGTAATCCGTATTCAGGAGAGATATTGGTCGAAAATTTTCAGGTTTTACAGATTGTTCTTCTTTAGGTATCAGTGAAATGAAAGCTGTCTTCCATGAGGGGGGTATTTTACCCCCCCGCTGGATATTACAAAACAAGTCCTTGAGATGCTCAACCAGTTCCATTTGTAAAGTCTTATAATATACTGCTGTCAGGCCATCCGTCCCAGGAGCTTTAGATACTTTCAATTGTTTAATTGCATATAAGATCTCTTCCGATGTTATAGGTCGATTCAATCTTTCACTTTGCGTATTTAAAATTTTTGTAACTCTCATATTCTGCAGATATTCCTCAATAAAGTCCTCTTTAATTTTATCAGCTTGATACAATTTAGAATAATAAGCTGAAAAAGCTTTATGTATTAAGTTCTGTTGATATACTTGTTTCCCATTAAGCTCAATAGAATTTATTATACGAGAACTTTGTTGTTTCCTCAGCGTATAAGCCAACCATCTGCCAGGTTTGTTAGCATTACAGAAAGTATTGTGTTTAGCATACTGCAGATTAATTGCTGTTTGATCAGCCATCAAAGTTTGAAACTGATCTTTCAGAAGTTTTATCGCTAGTTGTACCTTCTCGTCATTTGGGTTTTTGATCAACAAGTGCTCTTTCTCCTTGATCTCTGCTTCCAATTCTATTCTTGACTTTTGACGTATACGTCTATATTTAGAGTTCATATAAATCAGTACACCCCTCATATAAGCCTTGCTTGCATCCCATACAATCTCAATCGGTGTACCTTTATTTAGGTTAACGTCAAAAAATTCTTTAACATGTTTCTTGAGATCAGTAATATTCTTTTCATATCTGAATAGATTTTCATTCATACGCCAAGATCTCCTTTCTCTTTTACCCAAATTTATCTCCATCCACACCGGACTATGATCCGACAATGTTCTAGAAAATTTTTTTGTCTTAGTCACCATAGTAAGTAAGTCAGTAGTAACCAGCATAAAGTCAATTCTTGAAAAGGATTTATGTCTATCAGAGAAAAAAGTAAAGTCCAATTCCTTAGGATGCTGAACTCTCCATACATCCTTCAAGTCCATTTCTTCTTTCAAAGCAAAGAACGTCGATGGTAGCTTATTCCCTTTCTTGGCTGTCGTCTTTTTATCAAGCGTTGCATCAATCACCCCGTTCCAATCACCCATAATCATGAAAGACTTGTAATTCCACTGCAATATCTTGTTATTCAGCAGCTTATAAAAAGTTTCCTGTTGCTGATTCGGGGCATAAATGCCAATTAAAAGTATCGAGACATTCTGTATATTTATTTCCACGGCAAGATATCTCCCATCCACATCCGCTTCTATCAATTTAGCTGGTATTTTATTAGAAATATAAAAAACAAGTCCATTCCTTTTCACAAAACTAGAGGATATAAAATATGATCCAAGTTTTGAGGTTAAAAACTTTTGATCCTGGGATCTAATATGAGTTTCTTGCAAACAAACAACATCATTTTTATGCTGCTTCAAATAATGAAATACTTTCCTTCTTTTCTGAGGTGAGTTCAGACCGTTGACATTCCACGATAGAAATTTAAGTGTCATTCTGAGAATGAATGAAGCCCTTTAAGCATTTCACGAAGAGATTCTCCTACAGCAGAAGTCTTCGGTTTCGCTCCTCCCATGGCTTCAGAATGTGGCTTCCCTTTAGTACCTTGCTCTTCCTGTTGTGGTTTTGGCCCCTGACATTTCTCTAGTCTTTGCTTTTCCGCGGCACGGGTTATGCGCTGTTCTCTTGGTTCTTGCATCAGTAAATCCAAGTCCGGCTCCACCTCTCTTGTGGCTCTAGTTTGCTTTGGTTTGGCTTCCAAAAGTTCTATTAGCGAGTCCTCTGCAATGCCTCCCACAGCACCTAGAGTTTCCTCCCTTACTACTTCTTGACATGCCTGATCTTCTTTTAACGAGATTGCAGCTTGACTCCCCTCTTCAGGCCTCTTTTCAGCTGAAGTATCATCGAAAGGCAACAATGTTGATGAGAGAGGTGGTGTTGAAATTTTTTTAAGAACATTGTTGTAAAATTGTTCCGCCTTTTCCACAGAATTAATACGATATCTCACATCCTCATGCCGCAAGATGATACCAACAGGGGCATCCCATCTAAATGGAATCTGACGCTTTTTCAACTCATTTACAAGGAAAGCATAATCTTTCCGATCTCTTAGCATTTTTGGTGGCAGCTCTTTATACACACCAATCTGATTGCCCTCGTGTTGAACAGTCATATGAAACGAACTAAACAAAATGTCATTCCTCAATCTTCTCTCGGTAAAATAAATCACAACATCTCTTGGTAAGTTTCTCTGTTTCGCTATACGCGAGTTAACTCTATACAGCTTGTCAATCCTGTTAGCGATCACATCAGGTTCACATTTTAAAATCCTAGCCAGCACTTCCACACATGTAGCTCTTAAATTCTCTCTACTATTCTCACGCAGACCCCGCAATCTTATGGCATATTCCATATTCCGATATTGTATCATTGTGATCTCATCCTCCAAACGCTGGTTCTGAGGCACCACCTTAACAATCTGTTCCTTTGCTTCCTTCTTGTTGACTGCCACTTCTGTGTTTAGATCTTCTACTTTTTTCTCAACTGCCAATAGGGCATCTGTGAGAACTGTAGCTACTTTAGCAACGCTCTGATGTACTCCTTTAGTTTCTTCTTCCACTGTCTCCTTAACTTCCCCCACTATTTCCTTCATTTCTCTTTGATTTTTCCCCATCTTTTCATCTATTTTATTCACTCTTGCAGAGAGCTCTCCCAAGGATTTGTGCATGTTTAATATACATGTTTTCAAATCTTCTATTTCGCTGCCCTGTGGCTGCTTTGAAGCTGCAGCTGGCTTCTCCTTTGTCTGATGTGTGGGGGAATCCCCCCCCCCGCCTTCTTTGAAGCCATGCCTGAACAATATTTAAAACTTTAAAAAGCAAAGAAAAAATCTTCTCCTTTCCCTATCCTCAGTTTTACAGAAAAGGAGTCCAATACTTTATATTTTAAGTTTAAAAAGCACTTATAAAACTTATCATTACAATAAAAAAAATTTCCCCCCTTTTTTCGCCCCTCCCCCCTCCCCCACCCTCTCATGCCCCCCACCCTTCCCCCAACCCCACCCCGTCCCTCTCCCACCCACCCCTGACTTCCGCTACACATTTCTTAAGAAAGAAAAACAACAAGAATTTATAACAACAAGAAAAGCAAATACTATTATATCTTCAGTTCTAAATTAAGAGGAAGAGGAAAGAAAGAAAGAAAAGAATTTAAAAAAAATTGAAAAAATATATATATATATATATAATAGAATAAAATAAAATAAAATAAAATAATACAAAGAAAAACCCATAAGCATAGATATTTGTCTGAGCTTAACAGTATTGTAATAAAAAAAACACCAGAAAAAATAGCCATTATAATATTTAACCCAATTTAAAGACAGAAAAAAAAGAAGAATAAAAGTAACATTACTAACATTACTAATCATATACCATAGTCGATCACTCCAAGATTATATAACTTACTTATTCATATTAAATAATGCCACATATTTTAATCCGAACTACTCCCCCTAATTTAAAAACCCAAAAATTCCCCCTTCAAAGGAAAAAAAGATAAAGTATACAATATAATATAATTGTACATATATTGTTATAATTTTCCATAACTCGAATTACAATCTTCTCTTCTTCCTGATTGAAGTTAAATCTTCTTTCTTCACCTGTATCCAATTCCAATACTCTTCATCTTCTATCTGCCCCCATCAGTAAAACAAAACATTCCACATAAACCCCCCGTGTGACTTTATATAGATAACATCCAACCAAGAAGATATTCGCCCCTCTAGGTAGAATCATTCAAACAAACGTATTCTATTTCAGCAAGAAAAAACCCAATGCAGCTCCACCAAACCTTAGGAGCAAAAAAAAAAACAAGAAAAAAGAAAAAAAAATCCTAGAGACTGCATTCCCAGATGTTCTTATAAAAACTGTTTCAAATCCTGCCACCCTTTGTCATTCACTCTTGGTTGTAAGACATTTTCATTTCCATTCTTTCCTCTTGGATGATAAATTCCAAAAAAAAACTATGATTGGGTAATCACAAAACACTGCTGCTATATAGATAGCATCCAACCAGAAGATATTCACTCCTCTAGGTAGAGACATTCAAACTAACGTATTCTATTACAACAAAAAGAAACCCAATGCAGCTCCGCCAAACCTTTATGACAAAAAAAAAAAAAATCAAGAAAAGAAAAAAAATCCTAGCAACTGCATTCCCAGATGTTCTTACAAAGCTGTTTCAAATCCTGCCACCCTTTCACTCCTTCTGGTTGTTAGATATTCTCATTTCCATTCTTTCCTCTTGGATGATAAGTTCCAAAAAAAAACTATGATAGGATAATCACAGAACGCTGCTACCATTGCAGCCCTCTGTTAAACTTGTTCAAGATGTTAAATCCAATTCAAAATAAAAAAAGAAACTCCAAATCAGGATGAAGACTTTATAATCCATAAATCCAAATCCGTATAAACTTTAGGAATTTTATGACCAGTTTCCAAAATTATCCAAGCTTTCTGATAACAGCTGCATCTGATGAAGGACTTTACGACACTCATTAGTTACCTCTCGAATTTCCTCGTTAAAGTCTGGTTCCTGCTGCTCGATATCACCATCCTTTTCTTGCGGAGCGTTGGACCTCTGCTGCTGATCATCTTGAATTGTAGTATTTTTTAAATCTTGCTCCAGCAGTTCAAGGTCCGGTGCTCCTAGACTAGGTTCACTGGTGTGGTCTATTTTCCCATCTGAAAAGTCCATAGTAAGATCCTCCGAGAAACCAGATTGCACTCCTTGTTCTTTTAACATTCTTTGATTCATTCTTTGAGTCTCATCCTTCTGTTTACCTTTTACAAACTCTCTTTCTTGTTTCTTATTCTTGAGGTCTTTCGAAGCTCCCTTAAAAATATTTTTATAAAAATGTTCCGCTTTTTCAATAGTATTCAAGCAATATCTCACGCCATGATATCTAAAAATTATGCCGGCTGGTAAGTCCCATCTAAATGGGATATTACTTTTCTTCATTTCTTTAGTTAAGAAAGCAAATTCTTTCCTTTTCTTTAAAACCTTCGATGGTAATTCTTTAAAAATATTAATTTGTTCACCTTCTACTTGCACTCTGGCAGAATAGGACCTTTGTAAGATGTCATCTCTCAACCTTTTATCAGTAAAGTAGACAACAACATCTCTGGATAAATTCCTTTGTTTGGCTACTCGTGAGTTGACTCTGTAAACTTTCTCTATACAACCAAGAATTATCTCATCCTCAAGCTCTAGTAGTTCAGCAAAAACCTTTGCAATAGTTGCTTTTAAATCTCTCTGGTTTTCTTTAATACCTCTTACTCTGATTGCTGAGGCCATGATTTTAATTTGAAGCATGATAATATCATTCTGCATAGTCTGATTACAAATCTCAGCTTTCTCAAACCTTTCTTGTATTTCTTGAATCTGGGAGCCAAATTTACTGCTAATTTCAGTTACTTTCTCCTCCATTTCAATCACCACATTTGAAAGATCTGAAATTACTTTGACAATAGTTTGACTTAATTGGTCATGCTTTCCAGCAATCAAATCCACAAGATTCTTCTGTGAGTTTTTAATTTTATCAACTACACTCGGTAAAGAAGTTGTTATAAGTTCTTTTAAGTCCCCTTCTGCCAATCCAGACAATTGCATCATGTCAGCTTTATTCTTCAGCTGGCTCAAGGGGGAGCCCCCCCTTCCTTTAGTCATCTTTATTTTACTTTAAATGGCTTTACTATACTTTACTTCACTTTGCCATACGTTACTTTAATCCTTGTTTTAAAGAAAAATATCCAAAAAAAGAAAAAGAAAAATTCTTCTTACTTTAAGTGACTCTCCCATAGCAAGGTATTCATTTGAAAGCCTCCATTTTCAATCGCCCTGGCATTTTTTCAATTAAGACCAATCGCCATCTTAAAAAACTTTCTTAGAAACTTTCACTTCTCTTCCTCTCCTTCCCCCCTCCTCTCATTCCTCTTCCAAAAAATCAATAAAAATCAATAGAAAAAATCCATACTTGCTTCATCTTTGCTTCTTTCTTTTTCAACTTGCTCCATAGACGCTGTGGTGTTGCTTCCAGCGTCTGGCTCCGCTAATTAACTAATTAGCGGAGGACAGTCTCGTCGCGGAGCTTCTCTGGAGGTATGGAGGGGGCCATCCTTCTGAGCCCTCCCCAGGACAAGCAAAACGATCCTGGGGCGACTCAGGGGGCCCAGCCTCACCCCCAGAAGCTCTGCCTGCTCCTCCCGCTGAGGAGCAGGTTGTTCGAGCCGCCTGCCAGCTGTGAGGCGGCTCTATACGCGGCGAGACGCCGGCGGGCATGGAGGAGCCCGCCGACGACGAGAAAGGCGCCACCGGAAGTCCCAGCCCATTCTCAAAACTTTTTCAATTAAAAAAAAACAAAAAACTTATCATTAGAGTCTTTATAGTTGCAGGCAGGCAAACTTTCACTTTCTTGCTTCACTTTCTCCTTTCATTAGCTCAGCTTTGATCCGCCATTTTAAGACACTTTCCCACAGGGGCAGCTTGCCTTTTAAAGTTAACAAAAGTCCATTTGAGATAGCTATAAAATCATAAAAAATTCGAATCTCACCAAATTCGCTCTATTTCATTGGGAATATATTGTGATCGTTGGTGTTGCCTTCTCCGCCTCGCTCTGTCCTGCAGAGTTCCCACGCCGCTTGGAGGATCGGCAGCTTAAAAAGGGAGCCCACTCCGAAGCGCTTGCCAAGGCAAAAAAAAAACCACCCTGGCAGCGCTTCTGGGGCTCTACCGAAAGCTGCCCACTCTGGCTCCCCCTTAATTTCCAAGGGGGAGCGTTCCGAGCCGCTTTTAGGTGTAAAAAGCGGCTCTACAGGCGGTGGGGGCGGCGGCCGTTTCAACGAGCCGCCCGGCGACGGAGCGCACCCAAACCGGAAGTCCCCAGAAGGGTTAGTTTCATCGGAGCAAATGGGTACTTGCGATGGAACCACCGTAATAGCTGTGTGGCATTGATATTATGCTCCGCCACCCAGGAAGCCTCCATGGCAGGGTACCTCTTCCATCACACTAGGTATTGGACTTTCCCTCTATAAAGTCTGGAGTCTAGTATCTCATCTATTTCATAGTGGTCCTCGGTCATGGGCCCGGGAGGGTCGGGGAGGGGCCTGGTGGCCTCCACAGGTTTTAGCAGGCTACTGTGGAAGACAGGATGGATCTTGCCTAGTAATGGTGGTAGCTTTAATGCCACTGTTACGGGGTTAATTACTCGGCTCACAGTAAACAGGCTGAGATACTTAGGAACCAGTTTTCTACTGGGTGTCCACAGTTTTAGATACTTAGTGGATAAGTATACCCGGTTCCCCACCTGGAACAGTTTGTGATCCGCCCGTCTCTTATCAACCTGTTTTTTATACTCCTCTGCAGCCTTCTGTAACACTAGTTTTACCTGGGGCCAGACTTCTTGTATCTTATCTACCCACTCTTATCTACCCACCTCTCTGGGGTTTGGGGGTTAAGCTCTAGTTCCAGAATCACAGGGAACTCCATCCCATATACCACCTGGAAGGGAGTGAGGCTAGTACTGCGGTGTACTGTGTTATTGTAGGCTACCTCTTTAAAGGGTAGAAGGCCTGACCAGTCCGATTGCTGGTATGAGACGTAACATCTCAGGTAGCGTTCCACCATAGCATTGGTCCTTTCAGTCGCTCCATTGGTGCTAGGGTGGAACACCAAGCTTAACCCCTGTGATGACCCTATTAGCTGTATGAAGCCTTGCCAGAACCTGGCGGTAAACTGCACCCCCCTATCTGAGACGATGTGGCGTGGTACCCTGTGCAGGCGGTAAATGTGTTGGATAAACATTTTTGCCAACCGCCATGCTGGTGGTATCCCACTGCAGGGCATGAAGTGGGCTTGTTTTGAAAACAAATCTATCACTGTCCATATTACCACATGACTGTTGCTGTCCGGGAGGTTGACAATGAAATCCATGGCAATTTCATCCCATGTCCGACTGGGATCGGCCACTGGTTGTAATAAGCTGAGTGGTTTGCCCAGCCGTGGTTTGGTTAATGTGCAAACCGGACAACTCTTTACATAGGCCTCGATCTCCGCCCACACCTGTGGCCACCAAAACTGTCGCCTTGCGAGATGCAACGTCTTAAGAAAGCTGAAGTGACTGGCCGGCTTGACGTCATGGCACCGCTTCAGCACTGGAGGCTGAAGATCTGTGGGAATATACAACCTGTCTCCCTTCCAGGCGAGGCCCTCCCTGTGGGTCAACAATGCTTTATTTTCTGCTAACCAAGAGTCAGTTAACAAGGCACTGTGCAGTTCGTCATACCATAGGTTAACTGGAGCCTCATCCATAATCCGTCTCACTGGCTGACTAGGAGGTATAATGGCCTGTACTATCTCTTCCCGTGTACTGTGATACTGGGGCATACAGGACAGGGCATCGGCTAAAACGTTTTTCCCAGCCAGAACGTACTACAATTTGAAGGTAAATCGTTGGAAGTACTGCGCCCACCGCACCTTTTTTGGGGACAATTTCCTTGGTGTTTGGAGGGCTTCCAGGTTTTTTTTTTTGTAAATATTTTTTATTTTTTTTCAAACATAAACATAAAATATAACTTTCAAGAGCAGAGTCTCGATCCGGTCATAGATGGTTACCACGCTTACATTCTTTTAACAAGCTCCATTCACAATTTCACATTACATCTTTTAAAGGTAAA
The DNA here is from genome assembly GCA_038048745.1 of Coluber constrictor foxii. Classification (NCBI taxonomy): domain Eukaryota; kingdom Metazoa; phylum Chordata; class Lepidosauria; order Squamata; family Colubridae; genus Coluber; species Coluber constrictor. Next base: position 25,538,426 of record CM075966.1, on the reverse strand, counting down.
GATTCAAAACATAAAAAGAACAAATTTTAACATGAATTATAGCATTTTCATCTAAGTAAATCTATTAGATCAATACAATTTTAATTTCAAATTAAATTTAGCTCATTTTTATATCTATATATTAATCCTGATTATATCTGGTTCTTCTCCACATTGTCTTTATTATATCTTTTACCATCGATGTCAAAATAATTTTTAACAATATTCTAATCTCTCATTCTAATTATTTACCTTACAATTTTATCACCTCAAATCTTAATTTCAAACTCAATACAACTCCATTTTTCTTACAATTTATAAGACATATTCTATCTATATTTTTTTAGTCTCTTGACCCTTTTCATCAAATCTTGATATCTTGAACTTTATCAATTTATCTTTAATTTTGTCCCGCTTATCATTTATTACACATTTCATATTACACAGATTTATCACAAAAACACGCTTTATTTATGCTAATTATCAGCATAATCTCCTCTATACCTCCTTCTATTGTTTGGCTGTTTTGCAGCATATTATGTTTGGCTGATTCTCAGCATAATCTCCTGCAGAGCACCCACTATTTTTGGCTGATTTCCAGCATATTGTGTTTGGCTGATTTCCAGCATAGTCTCCTCCAAAACTCCCACCATTGTTTGGCTGATTTCCAGCATAATCTCCTCCAACTCTCCTCCTATTGCTTGGCTGATTTCCAGCATAATCTCCAAAACTCCCACTCTTGTTTGGCTGGTTTCCAGCATAATCTCCTCCAACTCTCCTACAATTGTTTGGCTGATTTCCAGCATTTTAACTAATTTCCAACATATTTCCTCCGAGTCTCAAACTCTTATCTAGTTGGCGCCCATCACCTCTTATTTTAATTTCCCCTTGCAATATAATTATTTACTTCATATCAATTTCCCAGCATATTTTTTCAAATTAGTTCTCAATATATTTCATAATATACATCATTTCCAGCATATATTAGATTGATTGATTGATTTTATTATATTTGTATACCACCCTTCTCCCAAAGGACTCAGGGCGGTGAACAGCCATGGTAAAAACAATATACAAGACAAAATTTAAAAACGTGTTAAAATAATTCAATCCTTGGCCGAATTTAAAACTCCCAGCTAAAACCATTTTAAAACCACTTTTAAAAACCCAATTAAAATTGTTTATCCCATCAGACCGGCTTGCTGGAATAATAAGGTCTTCAGAGCACTATGGAAGGCGCGGAGGTCGGGGATCCTTCGTATGTCCGGGGGCAATTCATTCCATAGGGCAGGAGGCCCCACAGAGAAGGCTCTCCCCCTGGGGGTCACCAGTCGACATTGTTTGGCTGACGGCACCCTGAGGAGGCCCTCTCTGTGGGAGCGTGTCGGTCGGTGGGAGGCAATCGGTGGCAGAATGCGGTCCTGTAGATAACCAGGTCCTAAGCCATGGAGTGCTTTAAAGGTGGTAACCAACACCTTGAAACGCACCCGGAAGACCACCAGGAGCCAGTGCAGCTCGCGCAAGAGGGGTGTTACATGGTAGTGATGAGTCGCCCCCATTATTACTCGCACGGCCTCATTCTGGACCAGTTGGAGCCTCCGGGTGCTCCTCAAGGGGAGCCCCATGTAGAGAGCATTACAATAGTCCAGACGGGAAGTGACAAGGGCGTGAGTGACTGTGCGCAAGGCGTCCCAATCCAGAAAGGGACGCAAATGGGAAATCAGGCGAACCTGATAAAAAGCCCCCCTGGCCACGGCTGTCATATGATCATCCAAAAACAGCCGTGAGTCCAGGAGGACACCCAAGTTGCGAGCCCTCTCTGAGGGGGGCAAGATCTCATCCCCAATAGCCAGCGATGGTGCTAGCTGGATATATCGGGACATCGGAAACCACAGCCACTCAGTCTTGGAGGGGTTGAGTCTGAGCCTGTTCCTCCTCATCCAGATCCGCACGGCCTCCAGGCAACGGGACATCACGTCAAGGGCATCATTGGGGTGGCCTGGGGTTGAAATGTACAACTGTGTGTCACTGGCATACAGTTGACACTTCACCCCAAAGCCATGGATGATCTCACCCAGCGGCTTCACATAAATGTTAAACAGGAGGGGCGAGAAGACTGACCCTTGCTGCACCCCACAAATGAGGAACCTCGAGGTCGACCTCTGCTCCCCATCACCACAGACTGTGTACGGTCAGAGAGGAAGGAGAACCACCATAACACGGTGCCCCCCACTCCCACCCCCTTTAGCCGACGCAGCATGATACCATGATCGATGGTATCAAAAGCTGCTGAGAGATCTAGGAGGACCAGGACAGAGGAGCAACCCCTCTGGGTCATCAACCAATGCGAACAATGCCGTTTCCGTGCTGTATCCCACTCTGAAGCCCAACTGGCACGGATCTAGATAGACAGCTTCATCCGGGAATCAAGGAAGTTGTCTCGCCACCACACTCTCAACAACCTTCGCCGCGAAGCGGAGGTTGGAGACAGGATGATAATTAGCTAATACAGCCGGGTCCAGGGAAGACTTCTTGAGGAGGGGCCTCACCACCGCCTCTTTCAGGGCGGATGGGAAGACACCCTCACTCAACGAAGCGTTGATAATCTCCTGAAACCAGCCTTGTGTAACCTCCCGGGAGGCCAGCACCAACCAGGAGGGACACGGTCCAATAAACGCCTCCCCAAAATCCTGTCCACGTCCTCAGGAGTCACAGGGCCAAACTCCTCCCAGATAACACTCTCAAGACTCACCTCCATCATCCCATCCGAGGCTACCCATTAGAATCCAGGCCACCCCGAATCTGAGCGATTTTATCATGCAGATATTGCACAAAATCCTCAGCTCTACCCTGCGATTTAATTGTGATTAAATCACAATTTATTGCTAAAGTCTGTGTATCTTATAGTTTCGTTCAATAAAGGCTTAATCAAACATATTCACCAATCTAACATTTGTTAAGGAATTGAAATTAGAACATATTGCATCAAACAATAAATTTTTTAAAGTTGTCTCACATTAGTATATACTCTTCTTTATTATTTAACCACCTATATATCAATCCCCTATTTTAGTTACCATCTCTTATTTTCTACCTTTATTACTCCAAGAACCCTCCTGTTTTTATCCAAAAATCATTTACAGGTAAAACTCGAAAAATTAGAATATCGTGTTAAAGTTCGTTTATTTCAGTAATGTAACTTAAAAGGTGAAACTAGTATATGAGATAGACTCATTACATGCAAAGCGAGATAGTTCAAGCCTTGATTTGTCATATTGATTTGTTTTGATGATTATGGCTTACAGCTCATGAAAACCCCAAATTCACAATCTCAGAAAATTAGAATATTGTGAAAAGGTTCAATATTCTAGGCTCAAAGTGTCCCACTCTAATCAGCTAATTAAGCCATAACACCTGCAAAGGGTTCCTGAGCCTTTCAATGGTCTCTCAGTCTGGTTCAGTAGGAATCACAATCATGGGAAAGACTGCTGGCCTGACAGTTGTGCAGAAAACCATCATTGACACCCTCCATAAGGAGGGAAAGACTCAAAAGGTAATTGCAAAAGAAGTTGGATGTTCCCAAAGTGCTGTATCAAAGCACTTCAATAGAAAGTTATGTGGAAGGGAAAAGTGTGGAAGGAAAAGGTGCACAAGCAGCAGGGATGACCGGAGCCTGGAGAGAATTGTCAGGAAAAGGCCATTCAAAAGTTTGGGGACTTTCACAAGGAGTGGACTGAGGCTGGAGTCACTGCATCAAGAGCCACCACACACAGATGGATCCTGGACATGGGCTTCAAATATCGTATTCCTCTTGTCAAGCCGCTCCTGAACAACAAACAACATCAGAAGCATTTTACCTGGGCTAAAGACAAAAAGAACTGGTCTGTTGCTCAGTGGTCCAAAGTCCTCTTTTCTGATGAGAGCAACTTTTGCATCTCATTTGGAAACCGAGGACCCAGAGTCTGGAGGAAGAATGGATAGGCACACACTGCAAGATGCTTGAAGTCCAGTGTGAAGTTTCCACAGTCTGTGTTGATTTGGGGAGCCATGTCATCTGCTGGTGTTGGTCCACTGTGCTTCATTAAGTCCAGGGTCAATGCAGTCGTTTACCAGAGGAGATTTTGGAGCACTTCATGCTTCCTTCCGCAGACGAGCTTTATGGGGATGCTGACTTCATTTTCCAGCAGGACTTGGCACCTGCCCACACTGCCAAAAGTACCAAAACCTGGTTCAATGACCATGGGATTACTGTGTTCGATTGGCCAGCAAACTCGCCTGACCTGAACCCCATAGAGAATCTATGGTGCATTGCCAAGAGAAAGATGTGAGACATGAGACCGAACAATGCAGAAGAGGTGAAGGCCCCTATTGAAGCATCCTGGTCTTCCATAACACCTCAGCAGTGCCACAGGCTGATAGCATCCATGCCACGCCGCATTGAGGCAGTAATTGCTGCAAAAGGGGCCTAAACCAAGTACTGAGTACATGCTTATACTTTTCCGAGGTCCGATATTGTTCTATGTACAATCCTTGTTGTGAGAATCAGGAAGCCATCATTACCGTTTTCAAAAAGTAAAACCTTTATTTCATAAAGAGGAAGAACAGAGTCACTGAATGCATGGACAGATTTATTAACTTTGCAAAGGGTTTATCCCTCTCTAACAGAGGAAAGACGAAAAGAAAGCAACTTACACGGGTTATATACAGTCTTCAAAATACATCAGAATACACGTAAGTAATGTCCCTTGAGGTTCAGTTTCAGATCTTATATAATATATGTAGTACATGATCCACCCTGGAAATTCCCCAATTTCCCAACAGAAATACCCCTCAAAAACATCAATTGCGTACTTCCCTTTTCCTAGAACAGACAAACCTCAAAACAATCTCATTTCAGTACTTTTCTTAGAACTTCGGTTTCCGCCAAAACAACTGCATAATACATATTTCCTGCAAGGTAAGCATTTCAGAAAAACCTTATTATGTTCTTTTTGTCCAGTTATATAATCAGGTTATACAAGGTAAAATAAGGCACTTAAAATGGTGTAACTCAGGTTATACTTTTACAGGAATAATTCTTATATTTCTCACACTTGTTTTATTGATTTCATGTAATATTCTAATTTTCTGAGATTGTGAATTTGGGGTTTTCATGAGCTGTAAACCATAATCATCAAAATTATGACAAATCAAGGCTTGAACTATCTTGCTTTGCATGTAATGAGTCTATCTTATATATTAGTTTCACCTTTTAAGTTACATTACTGAAATAAATGAACTTTTGCACGATATTCTAATTTTTTGAGTTTCACCTGTATACCTTTAGGCTTTTAAACATTACATTTCAGTTTAATTACATTTGATTTTATCTGCTTTATTTCTTCCTTTTCCTATCTGTCTGTAAATGTTCCACTTCAAAGTCCATCTGTTCAAATTAAAAATTCTGTATGTCACTTTAATGCTTTTGTAATGTCTGTTCCATGTGTGATACATCAGCTTCCTGTCTTTTGTTCCTGCGCCACACCTTTTTCTTTTGCTAGGCTTGTTGTTTTCCATTGTAAAAAGTCCAAAATATTCCTTCTTTCTTCATACAATCACCGAGGGACAGAATAGGAATCTCCAGAATCCATAGATCTAATGTTAATTTCAAAACAATCCAAGGTAAAAAGCCATTTAAAATGTTTCTTTTCCAAACGAAAGGGAAATCTCTTTAATCCACTCTCCTCCTTAGTCACCGCAGACTCCATGGCAATTATGTAACCACCCGTCTGTCTTTCTTCATTAGCTTCGTTAACTTTTCAAAGGTGTAAACTCCCAAAGAGACATTTCTCCGATCCATTCCAAATAAAAGAAAAATCCAATTTTCTAGGTTATTAAAAGTCAATTCTTCTAAATCAAATTTACTAAAGCAAAGTCTGTCATGGGTCTTTATTTCCATTTTTTATTTTTCCCCCTAATCTTCAAGCCCCTTGGCTCTGTAGCCGCTATTTAAAGTTTGGGGTCTTATTTGTTAAAATCCTTATAATTGTGTTGGTTTTTTTGCCTAGGTTGGTGTCACTCACCCGGCTTCGAGAAATTTGCTCTTTCTTCTTTCCTCCTGCACGATCTTTGTCCCCGTCTGCTGCCGCATTGTGGCAGCTGCCATGGCTGCCTACCCCCACCGCCAATTTTGAGGATTCCCTCTGGCCTCCGAGGAACTTGCCTGTTCCTCTTGGCCCTCCGAGGTGCTCCTCTTCACCCCCCATCCCTACAAGACAGGGTCGGTCCATAGACCAATTGGACAGTGGTTTGTCAGTCAGGATTTTTGTGGGCTCGTTAGAGCCCGCTATTTTCCTGACTGTGGTGCCGAGGCGCCAGACCGGAAGTCAGTCGAGGGCTTCCAGGTTTTTGTGGTCTGTCCACACCTCAAATTGTTGCCTCGCACCCTCAAGAAGATGTTGCTATGTTAGGAGTACCCACCTCATCGCGAAGGCCTCCTCCTCCCAAATTGCTGAGCCTCGTTCTGTCAGTGTGAGCTTTCAGGGTGTGTAGGCACAGGGCTGCAGCCTACCTTGGCTGTTCTTTTGTAACAGGATGGCTCCCACAGCCACATCGCTGGTGTCCACCTGTACTACAAAGGATTGTGTTGGATCGGGGTGTTTCAGGACTGGTTCATGGGCAAAAAGTGTTTTTAGCCCTTCAAATGCCTGCTGGCATTCAGTCCACGTCAACGCCTGCCCTGGTCGTGGTTTCGTTATGGTGGGTTTGGTATGCTGTAAGTCCATCAGGGGCAATGCCACCCAAGCAAACGATGGAACAAACTGCCAATAGAAGTTGGCAAAACCAAGAAAACTTTGCAACTGTTTCCTTGTCCTCGGTGCTTGCCATTCCAACACTGCCTGGACCTTACGGGGATCCATCTCCACCCCCTCACTAGATATGCAATAGCCCAAATAATCCAACTGTCAGCTTCCAAGCTGTCATAATGAAGGAGAGGGGAGGCTTGAACTTTCACTTACTTAATTCCCCTGAAGAACTGTCTCCACAGAGATGGGATGGGAGGGGCAACATTCCTGTGAAGTGACAGAGCTGGCATGTGAAGAATGGCTTGGACGATGGCCAATGAGACGCAGAGAATTGGGGGCCGGAAAGGGAGGTCTTGGGGGGCCAAAGTTCAGTGTTAACTGCACAGAGTCACGGATTAGTTTGTTATGCCCAATAAAGACAAATATTTCCACAAAGAACGGGCGTTTGGAAATTCATTTGTTTGGAGATAACAACAGAGCCTGACACCAACCTTGTTCAGTGGAACTCACACTTGGAGAGTTTCACGAACAGTTTGGCGGCCAGCAACTTTTGTAACACCTGGTATTACAATAATAATAATAATAATAATAATAATAATAATAATAATAATAATGATAATGATGATAATAATAATAATAATAATAATAATAATAATAATAATAATAATAATTTTATTTCTATACCGCCCTTCTCTCGAAGGACTCAGGGTGGTGCACAGCCTATTAAAAGCACAAAAACAAACATCAGTTAAAAATAATTAAAATTAATAAATAATTTAGGCTCAGATTTAAAACCCAACATTTAAAACACCCAATTTAAAAAACCATCACATTGATAGCCCAGCCTGGCAGAACAATAGGGTCTTGAGGGCACAGCGAAATACACGGAGGTTGGAGATCTTACACATTTCCGGGGGCAGTTCATTCCAAAGCGCAGGGGCTCCCACAGAGAAGGCCCTCCCCCTGGGTGTCGCCAGCCAACATAACTTGACTGATGGCAACCTGAGGAGACCCTCTCTGTGGGAGCGAACTGGTTGGTGGGAGGCTACTGGTGGCAGAAGACGGTCTTGAAGATACCCAGGTCCAATGCCATGGAGCGCTTTGAAGGTGGTAACCAACACCTTGAATCGCATCCGGAAGACCACTGGGAGCCAGTGCAGCTCGCGCAGGAGGGGTGTCACATGGGCACATTACCACCCGCGCGGCCGCATTCTGGACCAGTTGGAGCCTCTGGGTGCTCTTCAAGGGGAGCCCCATGTAGAGAGCATTACAGTAGTCCAGCCGGGAGGTGACAACGGCGTGAGTGACCGTGCGCTAGGTGTCCCGATCCAGAAAGGGCTGCAACTGGCGTATCAGGCGAACCTGATAAAAAGCCCCCCGGCCACGGCCGTTATATGCTCTTCTAAAGACAGCCGTGCGTCCAGGAGGACGCCCAGATTGCGAGCCCTCTCTGGGGGGGGGGGGGGGCAAAGATTCACCCCCAATAGTCAGTGATAGTCAGCTTAGCTAGGATTCGGCCTGGAATGAGGCAGCCCTCATGGATGCGTTCCAGGATGGCATATCAGAGGAGTTGCAGGATGAGCTGGTCCGGGTTGATATCCCTCTGACCCTCAACGCACTGGTACATCTGTGCCTTAGGATTGACACCCGGTTGCAGATACGGACCAGTCGCCATGCCTGCCAGGAGACCCATGTGGTTCCGGTCCAGCGTGAGGCCCCGGCTCCATGGGAGGAGCCCATGGAAATAGGCGAAGCCCATCTGTCGGTGGCCCGTCTGTCGGTGGCTGAGAAAAATAGACGATCAGGGGGGTTGTGTTTGTATTGCGGGGAACCTGGGAACATGGCCGCCTCTTGCCCAAAGAAGCAACGAGGGAAGTCAGCTCCTGGACCTGCCCCAAAGCCACAGAAAACCCTGTTGGGAAATGCCCTGAGCCCGATCTAGGGGAGACCCTGGGTTGGGCGCGCACTAATACCAAGACACACCCAGTGGACGTGGAGCCCGGACACCCCCCCCCCCCCAGCATTTGATTTTGGCGGCAAAAGTCTTCCTGTCCAATAGTGTGCAGGGGATTCCGGTTCACGCCTTGGTGGACTCTGGAGCTACAACTAATTTTATGGATGCAGCGTTTGTAGCCAAATATGCAGTCCCTCAGTGTCCATTGGATCCTCCCATGCTCATGGAGACCATTGATAGCTGGATGCTTCTGTCTGGGCCTATTAGGGCCATCACACAACCCTTGCACCTGACCATCGGGTCTCATGAGACCATTCAGTTTTATATTACCTCTGGCCTGCATTTTCCCGTGGTTTTCGGCTTCGCTTGGCTCCGGACACAACCCACAGATCTATTGGTCCCAGAACTTCATCTCTTTTCCAAGCCTGCAATGTGTGGACCACATCCGCCAAGTCTGTGCAGGCCAGCTGCTGGGTCCAACCGGGGTGTCCTTGCCTTCTGACCGCAAGGATTTTGTTGATGTTTTCATCGAGCAGGAGGCGGACCAATTGTCCCCGCACCGGCCATACGACTGCCCTATTGATTTGATTCCAGACGCGCCACTCCCAGTGGGGGCGTTTGTATTTGATGCCGGACCCTGAGTTGGCCGTGTTACGGGACTTTGTGGACAAAAACCTGGCTCAGGGTTTTATCCGGCCCTTGTCACCATTGTCCACTCCGGTCCTGTTCGTGAAAAAGAAGACCGGAGACTTTGTTGTGACTACCGCAAGTTAAATGTCATCACGGTGCACAACCAGTATCCTCTGCTCCTTATTCCCAAACTTTTGGAACGGCTTCAGGAGTCTACCGTGTTCACTAAATTGGACTTGTGAGGGACTTATAATCTTGTTCAGATCCGTCCCGGGGATGAATGGAAGACGGCGTTCGGCACCCGTTATGGATATTTTGAGTATACAGTCATGCCATTTGGGCTGACCAATGCTCCTGCCATCTTCCAACATTTCATGAATGACATTTTTAGGGACCTCTTGGACAAGTTTGTCATCATTTACTTGGATGACATTCTGATCTACTCTCTTTCCCAGGAGAGCCACCAACAGCACCTCCGCCTGGTCCTGCAACATCTTCGGGAGCATCATCTGTATGCTAAACTGGAGAAATGCCAGTTTTTCCAGTCCACCATCGAGTTCCTGGGACATCACATCTCTCCCAAGGGCATTGCCATGGAGCCAAGCAAGGTTGACTCTGCATAGTTGGCAACCTCCTCGATGAGTGGAGGATGTCCAGTGCCTCCTCAGGTTTGACATCTTCTATCGGACTTTTATCCCCGGCTTTGCTGCCTTGACCGCACCACTCACTCGGCTTCTGCAGAAAAAAGTCCAGTTCCGGTGGGGTACCCCCGAGCAGCAGGCATTCCAGGCCTTGAAACAGGCCTTCATGAAGGAGCCTATCTTGAAGAATCGTGACCCTCACCATCCATTTGTGGTGGAAGCAGATGCATCGGATGTTGCTGTTGGTGCGGTGTTGCTCCAGGCTCGCACGTCCGGCGGTACCCTCTTCCCTTGTGCCTATTATTCGTGGAAGCTCAACCCTTCCAAGCGCAATTACACCATCTGGGAGAAGGAGTTACTGGCCATTAAGATGGTGTTTGAGGCCTGGAGACATCTTCTGGAGGGGGCCTGCCATCAAATTGAAGTCCAGACGGACCATAAAAACTTGGAGTTCCTACAGACTGCCCAGAAACTGAATCAATGGCAGATTTGGTGGTCCCTCTTCTTTGCCTGGTTCAATTTCCGCGTGACATACATCCCCAGTGGTCGCAACCAAAGGGCGGATGCACTCTCGTGGAAACCAGAGTATTCCTACATCAAAGACCCGCTTCTGCTCCGGACGGTGTTGCCTGTACATTCTTTCTCCACCGTTCAGGAACCAGTGGATTTACGGACTCAGTTATGGGAAGCGCAGCGGCACGATGCTTATGTGGAGCAACGGAAGGAGGAGGTGGGGCTCGCCTCTCCATGAACGTTTCACGAGGAACTCCTGCGGTACCAAGACAGGCTCTACGTGCTGGTGGGGCCACTCCGGGGACTTATCTTGTCGCAGTGGCATAATAATCCTGCGGTGGGACACTTTGGCCTCTTTAAGACATTACATCTAGTTTCCCGCATTTTTTGGTGGCCCCGATTGAAACACAATGTCCAGGCTTCTGTCACATCCTGTGTTCGCTGCCGTCAGGCCAAGTTGGCAATGGGAGCCCCTCCAGGGCGGCTTCAGCCATTGCCGACACCAGAAAGACTCTGGGGTGCCATTTCCATGGACTTCTTCACAGATTTGCCTCCGTCTTCTGGATTCACGACTGTGTTCATGGTGGTGGAAATGCTGACGAAGATGGCACATTTCATCCCTTGTCGGGGGTTACCGATGGCTCGTGCCACCGCCTCTCAGCATTCCTAAACAAACCTTGACAGCCCCAAACAATCCACTGTGAAACTGGAGTTGGCAAATGGTTTATTGCAGCTGCAAAGTAGCTCCACGGCAACGCTAAATTACATTATTTTAAAGTTGGCGCTGAGAGCAACTGCCTCTCAGCGTTTTTTATCTGTCCGCGCAGGCTCCACCCATCCCACACACATAAGGAACAGCTGAGGTATATCCAGCTGAGTGAGGCATTCAAACGGGCCATCAATCATCCATGTGCCGGCCCGTGACATCATCAAATGCTGCCGACTCCTCTGCTCGTCCGTGATCCTTCCATTCACTGCCGATCCTCTCCCCCAACATGTCCAGTCACCTAAACACCCTGTGCTACCATCACCAGCCCCTGTGAAGAGTGCCCCCATGCTTTCAGGTATCTTTGGGTCGCATTCCCATGGCTTCCTCTCCTCCTCCCATGTGTTGTTGAGCAGGAGATCGGGCTCGACACCACACACGTTTATCCAACACATCTTCCAGCTGCACGGCCTACCTGATAGGGTCATTTCAGACAGAATTTACAGTCAGTTTACAGCCCAGTTTTGGGAAGGGCTGATGACGGCTTTGGATGTGAAAATCTGCCTGTCATCAGCACATCATCCAGAAACCGACGGTGGGACTGAGAATGTTATCGGCATTCTGGAGCAATACCTTCACTGCTTCGTGACTATTTGGCAGTAGCAGAGTTCGCGTTCAAAAACTTGCAGCACACCTCCATGAAAACGACCCCTTTCCTGACTAATATGGCATACCATCCTCAGTTCTTTCCCCTCACGCAACTCAACTCCCCAGTATCGGCGGCTAATGACTATCTGTCCGAGTTGCAGGCTGTCCATCAATTGGTGCGACGGTATCTAGAGAAAGTCAAAGAGGACTATAAGAGAGTCGCAGACCGATCTCAGTGGGAGATGCCACCATTGGCTGTTGGGGATTGGGTCTGGTTGTCCACTAGGCACCTTCTGTCAGACCAGCCAGTCAAGAAGCTAGACCACCGGTACCTTGGTCCGTTCCCTGTGGAGGCGGGTTTTTTTTCCCCAATAATTTTTATTTTTTAAACAAAAAAAAAACCATAATAACATCATCATTCGATACAATTACAGACAGTATATTGGTCGGTTTGTGTCCTTTTGTGCTCCCTCCTCTCTTCAATGTATCACTAGTTTAAGGTTATTCTCATATGTATAAAAGAAAAAAAAAGAAATTCACATAGTTTATCTCAGCACACATATTTCATGTTTATCTCCATTTCTTATTGTCCATCCATTGGTAAAATAAATCCCATATCAGGTAATATTGTTTATCTTCCTGCTCTCTTATTTCAAATGTCAATTTACTCATTTCAGCACAGTCCATCATTTTTTTTTATTGAAAAAGTTTTACAATACAGTTTTTTCATTTCCCCCCCATTTCCCCCCCTCCCACCCACTTCCCTTCCCACCCCTCCCTTCCCTCCCTTGACTTCCACTTAGTAAATGTATATAAAATTATTCTATCAAATATTTGCTAAACATAAATTTGTTAAGTATTTTAAACAACCCCAATCCCCCTCACCCCCCCCGTTGACTTCCGCTACAAATTTTTTTTTAAAAAAACCTTACTTATATTAAACTAAAAAAAATACAGTGAAACGTTTAGTAATATAATAAAAAGACTAATAATAATAAAAATATTTACCTCAATTACCAATTTTACCTCAAATACTCAGTAATCCATCAGTAATACTCTTTTAATCTTTAAACCCCACTACAAAATGTTATAACATCCATATCTAATAATTTTCTATATCAGGCACTTAATTTTTAATCCTTTCCTTCATCTTGATTAAAGTTAGATACATTCCAATAACCTTCCTCGCCACAAAAAAAAAGAAAAAAAAAGAAAAAAAACCTTAATAATTATTTGCATAAATCAGACCCCCTTAATATATACTAATAAAATATATAACAATCATATCTACTAGTTTTCTATCTTAATAATCCAAATCTTAATCTTCTCTTGATAAATATAGTATAGTATCCAACATATATTATAAACTTCATGTTCTTTCAAAATACACAACAATTATATCAAATAAATTTTCTATCTCAGTAACCAAATTTTCATCTTCTCTTCATCTTGATCTTGATTGAAGTTAGACAACTATCTTCTAACACAATATTTATAAACTAGTTCTTATTCAAGCTGCCCCCATCAGCAACAAACATCTCTTCATATGTAAATCCCCCCGAGTGACTTAATGTTTGTAAAATCCAACCACGAAGGTATCTTGTAATCCTCTAGGTAGATCATTCAACCTAACTCCTAATGTATCCGTTAAAAGAAAAACAAATGCAGCTTATACAAACTGCACTCCCAGATGTTCCTTTAAAACTCTTTCAAATCCTGCCAACCTTTTTCCAGCACGCTGCTCATCCAATCCACTTCCTGGGTAGCTCTCCTCATACTGAGTACATTTTTTTCCTCTCTGCTCTGGCTAACCACGCCCACTCTGTGAAGTCATCCTCAGTCTTTCTCACTCAGTGACTGAGGCAACTTGTGGTTTTCTCTGCTCCTAGATTTATTCTCCCTGGCTGACCCTTTAGTTTCCTTCGTTTTCTTCTTTTTGTGTTTGCGTTGGTTTAGGTTTGTCTGTGTTGGGGGGGGTGTTTTTCTCTCCTTGCGTTTTATTTTTAGGAAGGAGCTGCTACGAGGGATAAGACTTCGCTGTGTGGGGGAGGAGGCTGCTGACGAGCCCGGGGCCCCGGGCCGTTACGCTTCCCTTTCCCTGGGGTAAGCCCCGTTTGTGTCAGCGATCCGGATTCCGACCCGGCTGGGCGGATCCGGTTGATTTAGCCGCCGGCGTGTCGTTAGGCTTCCGGGGAGCCGGGCCAGCCGCGAACGCCTCAGCTCCGACTGTTTATTGCGGCTCCGGAGTGCTTGCCTATGCAAACAGGCATACTCTGAGGTCCAGGCTATCTTTCCGGCGCTTGTCATCCGCTTGTTTGTACCGCTTGCCAGCTGGCCTGATTAGCCCTTTGAAGTTGCGGCCGCCGGATTTCGCCGCCGAAGCGGCGCGCGTCCACGGGGCTTTCTCTCGCCGCCCGCTGGCCAGCTGTCTCGTTTTCGGCCCGCTTGGAGTTGCGGCGGCCCTGTTTTCGCGCCTGGAGGGATCGCGGGCGCCATTTCTCTTTGCCCTGCGAGGCGCGGCCGCCATTTTGTTCTCCAGCACACGCGGCCGCCATTTTGGAACACGCGCGGCCGCCATTTTGGAACGTGCGGCCGCCATTTTGGGAGGCTGTTCCACCGCCGCGTCGTTGCCCAGGCCCTTATCTGCCGACTTTTCACCGGGCACGATCTTTTCAGGCGGCGCCCCTGCTTAGCTGGTCACCTCAAGAACGCGGCCATCTGTTTCATTGCGCGCTGGGCCTGGAAACGTTTAACTGGTGGGTGTCTAATTCCGTGGGCGGCTGCCTGTGGTCCATTGCCCAGTAAGGGGTCTGTGACGCTCTATTGCTTCGCACCCAGCCTCAGCTGTTATTCTTCTGGCATGGCTGAGGAAGAGTTGTCCTCCGATTTGGAATTGGAGATGGAACCTCCTACCCCTCATAGGGATTCTAGAGCTTATCAGACAAAATCGAAGCAATCCTCTAGCTGCACATGGCATTCCAAAACTGAGCTTAGGCGCCATAAGGCCCTTGAAAGGCAGTTTGATAAGGCCGTGAAGGCCAGGGCGTCCCTATCACAGGCGGCTGTTTCAGCAGAGGTGGTGCCACCTGTCACAGCGGGCAAGGGCCCCGTCAGGGCTAAGGATCCTTTCCTTCCGGCTTCCTGTCTCAAGCAGTCTCGGGCTCTATCTTCTTCCTTGCCCAATGTGTTTTTGTCATCTCAACCTGCGCAGGCCTCTGGGCCTAGAGTCCCTCCTGAGGCTACTTGGACCCCGACGGCCGCTGGGCTTCGCCAGGGGGATGCGTCACAGCCTATCAATTTACAGGCCATGCTTTCAGATGCTCTGGCTCGGCTAATGGCCTCAGGACTTCCTCAGGTGCCTGGTCCTGCGGTTCCTTCTACTTCGGGCTTGCAGCAGCAGTCTCGTTCGGCACGTAGGGCCAACGTTAGATCCAGGGCGCAGGCTGATGATTATTCCTCAGACGATTCCGCTTCGGCGGACGAGGCCCCGGAAGATTTAGAGTTCTCTGAGGACGAAGGACTCGCCCCTGAGCGTCCTGTTTTCACCGGATTGTTTCGTCCAGCTATTTTTAAGTCGCTTCTGCACAAGGCGAAGGTGACTACTCAGTGCGGGCTCATTACATCACCTTCGGAGGCGGCGACTCGCCCGCCGGCTCCGCACGACGCTTTCTTTCAAGTCTCCCGCCCTGACAAGGATGTCATTCCCTGTCCTCCTCTCTTTGCGGATGTCATTCAGAGCGCCTTTACTCAACCAGGCGCTTCGACAGCCCCTAGTGGATTGGACAAGCGCCTTTATTGTGCTGCTCCGGAACTGGATGACATTTTGGCATTACCAACGGTAGATACTCCTGTCGCTAACCTATCGTCTTCTTCAACGGTGTCCGCTGATGTTCTTGATGGCTTGAAATCCGATGAGAGGAGAACAGAGTTGGGGTTCCGCAAGGCGCACCAGGCTTCTACCTGGGCTCTCAAGGCTGCAACTGCGACCTCGTTCTTTAATAGGGCCTCGTTGATTTGGCTCCGTCAACTCCAGGAGCGTCTCCCTCCCAACAAGACGCGCATTCACCAAGACATTAATAAAATTGTAGCAGCAACGGAGTATTCTGCGGATGCCTCGCTCAATGCTGCTAAATTTGCATCGAGGGCCCTGGCCGCATCTGTCACCAATCGGCGTCTCTTCTGGCTCCGTAACTGGAGGGCAGATGCCAAGGCTAGGTGGAGATTGGCATCTTCTTCGTACAAGGCTCCCTCTCTGTTCGGTGCTCCTTTGGAACCCCTCCTAATTGAGGACAAGGAGAAACGCAAAGTGCTTCCTTCCTCCTTTCGGCGACCCGAACGCCGTTATGTCCCGTATAGCCAGCGGCAGCCCTTTCGAGCAGGCTCAGGGCCCAGCGGGCCCTTTAACCAGCGCGTCTTCTCATCTTCGGCGGAGCGGTCTGCGGACAGGCATTCGTTCAGGGAGCGACCGCGAAACCAGAATTTCGCCAGACGCCCTTCCCGGGGAGGTGGTTTTCGATCCGCCAAGAGGGGGAAGTGACTCACCGCCGTCGGATCCCATTGGTGGTCGCCTCCGACTTTTTCACCATCAATGGGCTCTATCAACAAAGGAGGCATGGATTTATCGAACCGTCTCGCAGGGACTGTCTCTGGAATTCCTGGGGCCTCCTCCCAGCCATTTCTGTTGTTGCCCGGTTCCTCTCCAGGACCAACAACGTCGCTTGATGGAAGCCGAGATAGATCATCTTTTGTCGATCAAGGCAATAGAGCCGGTTCCCAGGGGACAGATGACGGGCTTCTACTCCACCTTGTTCCTGGTGTCCAAGGCTTCGGGGGGATACAGGGGCATCTTGAACCTCAAGCGTCTGAACAAGTCAATTGTATATCGAAAGTTCAAGATGCACTCTCTGAGGTCAATCTTGCAAGGCATCCGGCGCGACGACTTTCTGCAGTCGGTGGACCTCAGGGAGGCTTATTTGCATGTTCCCATTTCCCCGCTTCACAGACGTTATCTGAGGTTCGAGTACAACGGGAAGCATTTTCAGTACTGTGCGATGCCCTTCGGGCTCTCGTCTGCCCCCAGAACTTTTACCAAGCTGGTGGCAGTCGTAGCAGCCTCCCTGAGGTCGCGGCCAATTCGTCTACTTTGTTATCTAGACAACATTTTGGTGATTTCTACCTCCACGGTTCAAGCGGTGTTGGATATGGAAGAGGTTCTCCGTGTTTTTCAAGCCCACGGATTTACGATAAATTACAAAAAGAGTCATTTCATACCGACCACCAGGCTGCTTCATCTGGGGGCGGTGATAGATACAGCCAAGGGACAAGTCTTTTTGTCGCCAGACAGAACGCGGGATCTCCAGCGCTTAGTGGAACGCACAAGGACCATGAGGAAGGTGCCTCTTCTCCAATTGTCACAACTGTTGGGGAAGATGGTATCCTGCATCAGTATCGTTCCCTGGGCACGCAGACATCTGAGACCGCTTCAGTGGCTGTTGCTGCCTTTCCAAAGGTCAGGACGCGGCACGTCTCGGCTCCAGATCATCTTACCTCCGCAAGTTCGGTTATCCCTGAAGTGGTGGACGTCCGCAGCGATCACGAGGGGTTGTGTCTTTCTGAATGTGTCTCGCCTGGTGTTGACCACGGACGCAAGTCTCGAGGGCTGGGGCGCTCACCTAGCCGACCAGGTAGTCCAGGGTCGGTGGTCGGCGGCGGAGAAAGTGAACAGTATCAACTGGCTCGAACTGAGAGCCGTCCGTCTAGCTTTGAAGCACTTCCGTCCTGTTCTGGAGGGCCAACATGTGTTGATCAGAACCGACAACATGACAACCAAAGCGCATATAAACCGCGAGGGAGGCACTCGATCCCGGAAGTTGATGTTCGAGGCGGAAAGCTTGCTGGCCTGGGCGGAGAGGCACGTGGAGTCGTTGACAGCGGACCACATTTCCGGGGTGTTGAACACGCGAGCGGATTGGCTGAGCAGGGAGCTCATCGATCAGACCGAATGGAGGTTGAGCCCGATAGCCTTTCGGGCAATAGTAAGCCGTTTCGGTCTGCCTCTTGTCGACCTCTTCGCCACGCCTCAAAACGCACAGTTACCACGCTTTTTCACCAGATACCAGTCTCCAGGGGCGGAAGGATTCGACGCCCTAAGAAGCCCGTGGCCTCCAGGGCTACTTTACGCCTTTCCTCCCATACAGCTTATTCCTCGGGTGATCAACAAACTGCTGGAGGAGCGGGCGGAACTTCTACTGATTGCTCCACTGTGGCCACGAAGGCCGTGGTTCGCCGATTTGGTTCACCTGTCGGCATCCCCGCCATGGACAATTCCTCAGCATGTGCTCTCTCTAAGCCAGGGGGTCGTCGTCCATCCAGAGCCTCAATGGCTCCGACTGACCGTCTGGCATTTGAGAGGGTGCTGCTGAGGAAGGACACACTTGCTGACGACGTGATTGGAGTCATACAGTCATCCAGACGGCCTTCAACTACTCGTATATACCAGGCCACGTGGAGGGCGTTTACTGTCTGGTGTTCTAAACACCATGTGGATCCTACTACCGCGGAGGTTCCGGATATCTTGGACTTTCTTATGGAGGGACTGTCCAAGGGTCTCTCTCCAGCAACCTTGAGGCAGCAGGTTGCAGCGTTATCAACGGTGCTTTCGTCTGATCCGTACAGGCCTTTGTCTCACCATCCTCGTATTAAGGAGTTTCTGCATGGGGCTTCTAACATCTCTCCACCAGTGGTCCACAGGTTTCCTTCATGGGACTTACCTTTCGTGCTTCAAGCACTTACAGCTCCGCCATTTGAGCCGCTGGGCTCGGTTTCCTTGAAATTCTTAACGTTCAAACTTACCTTTTTGTTAGCCATTACCTCAGCGAGGAGAATATCGGAGTTGACTGCTTTATCCATACGAAAGGATTTATGTATTTTTTATTCGGATCGGGTTGTGATGAGATTGGATCCAACTTTCACCCCGAAAATTAATTCCTGGTTTCACAGGGCGCAAGAGGTCATTTTCCCGAACTTTTGTCCGGACCCACGTGATCCTAGGGAAGAAAGCTGGCATACCTTAGATGTGCGACGGGCGCTGAGAAGATACATCAGGCGCACCTCGTCCTTCAGACAGTCAGAGGCATTATTAGTGTCATTTCACCCTTCTTCGATGGGACGGAAGGTCTCCTCGGCGACTGTAGGCCGGTGGCTCAAGGCTTGCATTGCGACAGCTTATGACTGCAAGGGCAGATCCGTGCCAGGAAAAATTTATGCACATTCTACACGTAGTGCGGCTACCACGGCTGCTTGGGCCACGCAGGCATCCATTTTGGACATTTGCAGGGCGGCTACTTGGACTTCTGCGTCGTCCTTTGTGCGCCACTATAAGATTGACACCTTTGCATCGGCGGAGGCTTCGTTCGGCCGTAGAGTGCTTCAGCAAGTAGCCAATTTTCGGGACTCTGGAACGAGTCAGCCTCCCGCCCGACAAGTAGAGCTTGGGTAGATCCCAGGAAGTGGATTGGATGAGCAGCGTGCTGGAAAATGGACGTTGACTCACCTGAACGTCCTTTTTCTGGACGCTGCGAATCCAATCCACGCCCACCCTGTTAGGGCTTCCTGTTCCAGAAATCCGTTTTTCACTGTTGTTGTTTAAGTTTTTTCGTTCCTGTTAGTTCTTCGCGAGAAAGACTGAGGATGACTTCACAGAGTGGGCGTGGTCAGCCAGAGCAGAGAGGAAAAAAATGTACTCAGTATGAGGAGAGCTACCCAGGAAGTGGATTGGATTCGCAGCGTCCAGAAAAAGGACGTTCAGGTGAGTCAACGTCCATTCCACCTCCTTCCTTCGGGTTTCCAAGATGTTTTCATCTTCAATTTCATCATCTAGATAATTAATTCCAATAAATTATAATAGGGTAATCACAGATCCTCTGCATATAACTTTCTCAAGATGTCAAATCCAAATCAGGATGAGTTTTGTAACAAATTTTAAGTCCATTATCATATAAAAATTAGGTATAACGATGGTTATCTTTCAAACTATTTCAAATAATCCTTTCTGTAATAGATTCCATCTATTCATAAATAACCTTTAGGTTTCACCAAGCGATTCCATCAACAGACACAGTTTCGGCTGCAGTTCAGTTTCAGTGGTTTTCAGTTTCTTTCCTCCCTTGACTTGTACTTTCTGTTGCTTCTCCTCCTCATGCTTTTCCACTTGTGGAATACTGGGCCTCTGCTGTCTCAGTAATATTTGTTTTTCATCTCGAATTATATGTTTATCTTTCGATTCTTGCTTCAACAGTTCAAGGCCCGGTGCCACTTCTCTTGAATCTCTGGGATACTTTATTTTCAAATCTGGATATTCCATGATATGATCATCTAGAAAACCACCTAATGCTCCTTTTTCTTCTGACACACTTTGATTATTTTGATTTTGCAATTCCATCTGCACACATTGTTCCTCAACCTCTCTTTCAGACTCTTTATCTTTCTTGTCTTCTTCCATAGATGACAACATAGCAGAAGATAAAAGTATGGGGGCTCCCTTAAGAATGTTATTATAAAAATGTTCAGCTTTTTCAACGGTATTTAAACAATATCTCACATCTTGATAACTCAAAATTACACCAACTGGTACATCCCATCTAAATGGAATCTTTCTTCTATTCAATTCCTTCACCAAAAATCCAAAATCTTTTCTGTATCTTAAAATCCTAGATGGTAACTCTTTATAGACCCTAATTTGTAAACCTTCTACCCTTAAAGTAGCTGAATAAGATTTTTGTAAAATGTCATTTCTTAATCTTCTATCAGTGAAATAGACAACAACATCTCTGGGTAGGTTCCTCTGTCTAGCCACACGTGAATTGACCCTGTAAACTTTTTGAATACAGCCAAGAATTTGGTCATCTTCCAAATTTAAAAATGCCGCTAATGCCTTGGCACAAAGTGTTCTTAGATTTTCTCTATTATTCTCTCTTATACCTCTTAATCTCAAAGCAGACTCCATAGCTTTAAATTGAAGCATCATCACATCATTCTGGATTTCCTGATTTTTGGCATCAGCTTCAACAAATTTTTCCTGTAGATCTTTCATCTTGGAATCAAACTTTCTACTGATTTCAGCCATTTTCTTCCCTATTTCCATCACCTCAGTTGAAAAAGCAGAAACTACTTTAATAATAGTTTGGTTCAATTCATCATATTTTCCCTGTACCAGCTCTTCAAGTTTCTTCTGTCAGCTTTCTGTCTTCTCAACAATACTTCCTAAAGACCTAGTTATAAAATCTTTTAAGTCCTCATTTGCAGTTCCCTGCAAGTGCTTTTGAATCATTTCTGCTTTTTCCTTTGTCTGACTTGTAAGGGAGCCCCCCCTTGCTTTTTGTTTAGGAGTCATACTTCTAAAAAAGTTTCCAACTTTTCTCAAAAAAACACACACACAAAGGAGTTCTATTTAACTCAATTTTGTTCCTTTTCCCTGCTGGAATGTTTCTTTTAAGGTACTTCGGCGCAGGCTAGGCTCTCACTTTCACTTTCCACTCTCCATTTTCTCAAGCATTTTCCGAGCAAAGCCAGTCGCCATTTTCAAAACACTTTCTCCAATCTCTCTTCTTCCTCTTCTCTTTTCTAAAAATTAGTAAAAAACAATACTTGCATTTTTCCTCCTCTAGTCAATCCAAGTTTCACCAGCTTGCTTTTTTACTGTGGATTTCAGTCGATCTGTGGTGTTGCTCACAACGTCTGGCTCTGCTGCTGCGAGCAGCAGAGATCCCTCGCAGCACGGAGCTTCTCTGGGGGTGAATAGGGAGCCATCATCCTGAGCCCTCTCTAGGACAAAAAAAAAAGTCCTGGGGGCAGTTCAGGGGGCTCTACCGCACCCCCAGTAGCTCAACCCGCTCTTCCGACTGAAGAGCGGGGTTTTCGAGCCGCCTGCCAGCTGTGAGGCGGCTCTTTCATGTGCGGCGAGGCCGGCGGTCATGAAGCGACCGCCGACAACGACGGAGGCGCCACCGGAACTCTTTTCTTAATAATTTCTTCATCAGTAGGTGTCCTTTCTCCTTTCCAATTTTTTGCATATACAATTCTAGCTGCTGTTAAAAGGTTCACAATTAAATATTGCAATTCTTTATTATATGTCTCTGGTAAGATCCCTAATAAAAATATCTCTGGTCTCAAGTCTATATGTCTCTTAGTCATTTTTTCCAACCACGTGTGTATCTTAGTCCAGTATCTCTTTGCGTCTCTCCAAAGTAGGATCCTGGAGTCTGATGACACTTCCAACACTTCTCCGATTTATTCTGGAACATTCTGGCTATCCTTGTCGGGGGTAGATGCCACCTGTAAAACATCTTATACAAATTCTCCTTATAAGCTGTAGACATTGTCATTTTATAATTATGTGACCACAATTTTTGCCATTTCTCTAAATCAATCCCGTAACCAAAATTTTTCCCCCATGCTATCATTGTTTCTTTAA
Organism: Coluber constrictor foxii; assembly: GCA_038048745.1. Classification (NCBI taxonomy): domain Eukaryota; kingdom Metazoa; phylum Chordata; class Lepidosauria; order Squamata; family Colubridae; genus Coluber; species Coluber constrictor. The sequence continues at coordinate 25,516,099 of CM075966.1, read as the reverse complement.
CTTGTTCTTCTTCCAGTTTTACTTCTAACAAATATCCATACATTTTTTTAATTATATGGTCATCAGAGCCCATCAAAATCTTATCTAACCTGTGGAGGCGGTTATTAACCCAGCCGCCTACCGCCTGACCTTGCCACGCTCGACCCGTGTCCACCCAGTCTTTCATAGATCCCTCATTGTCTCAGAACAACCAGCCTGTCCACTCTGCCAACCAGTGTCACAAGACAGAGATGAAGCACCTGAGTACGAGGTCACCAGCATTCGGGACTCTCGGTGGCTAAAAGGACAGTTCCGGTATCTCATTGAGTGGAAGGAATATGGGCCGGAGGACTTCACCTGGGAGGATGTGACCTCCGTACATGCACCTCTCTTGGTGAAAGCCTTCCATGACCAATTCCCATCACGGCTGCATCTGGATCGTCAGACCCAAGGGAAGGGCCCTGCGGTGAGGGATAGTGTTGTGGTCCACCAGCAGCCTGCGGAGCTGGCAGTGGAGTTGGACAGCGATGAGGCTGAGGAAGAACATGGGCCAGTCCTGGAGGCTGGGGAAGGCCCAGATGAGGGCTCTGAGTCAGAGGCAGAGATGGGGCCAGGGCCATCGGGGAGTGATGCGCGGACTTCAGAGCCTCCAGAGGCTGACACTAGAGAGGCAGAGGAACAGGAGGAGCCTGTTCCTAGTGCACATATGAGAAGAGTATACAAAAGTATGAAGGCTATTGCTTAACGCATTGAAAGCCGCCCTGAGTCTCCGGAGAAGGGCGGCATATAAATCAAATAATAATAAAAAAAAGAGCTGCTAGAAGGCAGGTCCATATAAAGCAGAGAGGACAACTCAAGAGTAGGGCCAAGAGATGATTGGCCCCTCCCATAAGTCTTAAAAGACCAACAACGGCTCTTGGCCTCTTTGCTGGAAAACAACGTTGAGAAAATTGCTTCTTGTTTCACTGTATTCATTTCTTGTCGGCGTCTTCTGCTTCTGAACTTTTGCCAAGAAAAGCCTTTGGCAGTTTGCCTAATTATCCCAAGGTCGGTGATAAACTGAGGAATGGTGTTTTGAAGTATTTGCTTTAATTTAGTTTGGACTACGCTGAGAATGAGTTAATTCTCAGCTGTTCTAATAAAGTCTGTTTGTTTTCAAAGTGTTTGTATTTAATACTAACTACTTGGGCCTGGGTCACAACACACATGCTTGCTGGAGGTCCCGGTCCAGGCCCATATGAAATTGATGGACCAATAGATGCTCTGGCCATGCTCTCAGCCTCCCAGCGATCTTATGGAAGTCACACACATACTCCTTTGCCAACCAACCCCTCTGCTTCAGCGTCACGAGCTCCCCCTCTACCAGCTGTGGCAGAGCTTTGAACCTTGCTCTCAGTCCTTCTAGGAAAAGTCCCATATTCACCAGTTCTCTATGGTCACTATGGAGATCAGCCACCCAATCCGTAGCCTCCCCTGTCAGCACTGCCATGACTGCCACTACCCTCACCCACTGGGATGAGTAAAAGCATCTGTAAAGATCCATATGGTTGATGATCTGACTGAGGAAGAGGGCCACCTGGTCAGAACTGCCATCAAAGGTGGCCTGTATTGGTGGGGGACCCCAGATCACCTGTTGAGGCCACATCCCCGGGGTCCACAGTGTAGCTTGGTTGGGTGCTCGAGCCATGCCTATAGCTCGACTATTGGCCCTGTGCGGCCCCAGTTGTCTCCTCTGGGCTACGATGGTCATAGCAAACACTCTTTTCCAACAACCCAAGAGACGACTTTACACATGGACATCATGGTCAACACAGAAATCAGATGGACTATGTGCTCTGCAGGCAAAGATGGAGAAGCTCTTTATAGTCAGTAAAAACAAGACCAGGAGCTGACTGTGGCTCAGATCATGAGCTTCTCATTGCAAAATCTAGGCTTAAATTGAAGAAAGTAGGGAAAAGCGCTAGGCCACTCAGGTATGAGCTAAATCATATCCCTGATGAATATACAGTAGAGGTGACAAATAGATTTAAGGAATTGGATCTGATAGACAGAGTGCCTGAAGAACTATGGACAGAGGTTCGCAACATTGTACAAGAGGTAGCAACTAAAACCATCCCAAAGAAAAAGAAATGCAAGAAAGCAAAATGGTTGTCTGAGGAAGCTTTGCAAATAGCTGAGGAAAGAAAGGAAGCAAAAGGCAAGGGAGAAAGAGAAAGATACACCCAATTGAATGCAGAATTCCAGAGAATAGCTAGAAGAGACAAGAATGCCTTCTTAAATGAACAGTGCACAGAAATAGAAGTAAACAATAGAATAGGGAGGACCAGAGACCTCTTCAAGAAAATTGGAGATATGAAGGGAACGTTTCATGCAAAGATGGGTATGGTAAAGGACCAAAATGGCAGGGACCTCACAGAGGCAGAAGAGATTAAGAAGAGCTGGCAAAATTACACAGAAGAACTATACAAGAACGAGCTTAACATCCCTGATAACCACGATGGGGTGGTCACTGACCTCAAGCCAGACATCCTAGAATGTGAAGTCAAATGAGCCTTAGGAAATCTGAGCGACAACAAAGGTAGTGGAGGGGACAGTATTCCAGCTGAGCTATTCAGAATCTTAAAAGATGATGCAGTAAGAGTGCTGCACTCAATATGCCAGCAAATTTGGAAAACTCAACAGTGGCTACAGGATTGGAAAAGGTCAGTTTACATTCCAATTCCAAAGAAAGGCAATGCCAAAGAACGTTCAAACTATCGCACCATTGCACTCATTTCACATGCTAGTAAGGTTATGCTTAAAATCCTACAAGATAGGCTCTAGCAGTATGTGGACCGAGAACTACCAGAAGTACAGGCAGGATTTCGAAGAGGCAGAGGAACAAGAGATCAAATTGCCAACATATGCTGGAACATGGAGAAAGCTAGGGAGTTCCAGAAAAACATCTACTTCTGCTTCATTGACTATGCTAAAGCCTTTGATTGTGTGGATCGCACCGGCCGGTTCGCTCCCACAGAGAGGGCGTTCTCAGGGTGCCGTCAGCCAGACAATGCCGGCTGGCGACCCCCAGGGGGAGAGCCTTCTCTGTGGTAGCTCCCACCCTCTGGAACAATCTTCCTCCAGAGTTGAGAACGATCACTGACCTCCGGACTTTTCGTCGGGCCTTAAAAACACATTTTTTTCAGCTTGCTGGCTTGGCCTGATCCCTGTTAAATTTTTAGAACTTTTAGTGTTTTGATATTAATTTTAAATTGAATTGTTTTAATTATCGGCTAAATTTATATTGTTGTTTTTAAAATTTTAACTTTTGTGTACCTTTGTTTTAATTGGCTGTTCACCGCCCTGAGTCCGCAAGGAGAAGGGCGGTATATAAATCGAATAAAATCAAATTAAAATCAAAATCAAATTGTGGCAAGTTCTTAAAGAGATGGGAGTGCCAGACCATCTTATTTGTCTCTTGAGAAACCTATATTTGGGTCAAGAAGCAACAGTGAGAACTGGACATGGAACCACTGATTGGTTCGAAATTGGGAAAGGAGTCCGGCAAGGCTGTATACTGTCGCCCTGCCTATTTAACTTATATGCAGAGCACATCATGAGAAAGGTGGGACTAGATGAATCAAAAGTTGGAATTAAGATTGCCGGGAGAAATATCAACAACCTCAGATATACAGATGATACCACTCTAATGTCAGAAAGTGAAGAGGAACTGAAGAGCCTCTTGATGTGGGTGAAGAAGGAGAGTGCAAAATTTGGCTTGAAACTCAACATTAAGAAAACTAAGATCATGGCATCCGGCCCTCTCAGTTCCTGGCAGATAGATGGGGAAGAAATGGAGGTAGTGACAGATTTTATTTTCGTGGGCTCCAAGATCACCACAGATGGGGACTGCAGCCAAGAAATTAAAAGATGCTTGCTCCTGGGGAGGAAAGCTATGGCAAATCTAGACAGCATACTAAAAAGCAGAGACATCACCCTGCCAACAAAAGTGTGTATAGTCAAGGCTATGGTTTTCCCAGTTGCAATGTATGGCTGTGAAAGCTGGACCATAAGAAAGGCTGAATGCCAAAGAATGGAGGCCTTTGAACTATGGTGCTGGAGAAGACTCCTGCAAGTCCCTTGGACTGCAAGGTGATCAAACCGGTCCGTCCTAGAGGAGATCAACCCTGAGTGCTCTTTAAAAGGCCAGATCCTGAAGATGAAACTCAAATACTTTGGCCACCTAATGAGAAGGAAGGACTCACTGGAGAAGAGCCTAATGCTGGGAAAGATTGAGGGCAAAAGAAGAAGGGGACGACAGAGATTGAGGTGGCTGGATGGAGTCACTGAAGCAGTAGGCATGAGATTAAATAGACTCCAGAGGATGGTAGAGGACAGGAAGGCCTGGAGGAACGTTGTCCATGGGGTAGCAATGGGTCAGACATGACTTCACTACTAACAACAAAAGTAATTTGACCTTGATGATTTGGGACTTCCTTCCACAAAGGCACCATTTTTTCCCTGAAGGTCCCATGCCAATGTTTCTGAACCTCAGCAACTGTAAGACGTATTGAGTTCAATTCCCAGAATTCTCCTGGGAATCCCCAGCTGTGCTGAATAGGGAATTCTGGGAGTTGAAGTCTACACTTCTTAAACTTGCTGAGGTTCAGATACTGTTCAATATGGGCCACTTTTGCTATGTGAATTTTTATGCATTGTCTCTCTTTCTAGGTCAGAAAAAAGGCAGCTGTGTGGCTTCTGAATACTTCCTCGAGCCAAGGCCTGACCCTGATCCTGAAGGGCCCCTTGTTACGGAGAACACAGAAAATATCCTCAGTAAGTAGATAAGACATCTAAGACATGATGTGATTCCCAGCATTAACAATGGATAAATGAATATTAGGTGCATATTGGAGAGGTGAGCCAAATCAGCACAGCAGCCGAAGGAAAAGCTCTACATACAGTATGACCCTGTGCACCCATATATACCCCCTGGTTCCTAACTTATGTGTCAGCCCACCTTTAATTTTTAAAGCTATTCACACAATTGCAAGTTCATTACCTGAAAGGTCTTGCACATAAAGTACAGATTCTTTCCATTTAAAGGACAGAAATTTCAGCCCTGGATGCATTCCTTGTCATTATTTATTTTATCCACATCAGATGCACATCTCCATCATTTCCAAGATTTTAGCAACGACAACCACAAACGGTATTACTTTAACCCTTGGCTGCCACCTGCTCAGAAAAGTTAAGGTTGCAAGCCTTCCAGCATTACGGTGATGACATGTATTTTGAGTTCTTGTAAGTCAGAAATGTTTATGAGTCAGCCTCAATACAGAGTTGTTAATTTTCACAGATGAGAAAAAGTATTTGCACACTTTGCAGTTGAGGAAAAGGGCACTAAATGTACCAAAAGAGATGCATTTGGAGGGGGGAGAGAGAGAGAGAGAGACCACCAACTTTCTTGCCCTACCTGGCCCTTCCCTGTCTGTCCAACAGCAGCAGAAACAGTTCAGGGCAACTGGCAGGGCAACAGTTCAGGGCAACTGACAGAGTGGTGGAAGGGGCATCCCCACCCCCAAAAACAGCTGGATTTCAAGACACAGCTTCGAGGTTGAATCTTGGTTTGCCAATGTTTTTAAAGAAATCTGCCATGTACAGAAGGGGCAATGACCAAGGACCTGGGCACTAAGCCCCCTATGGCTGGGGTGCACGTCAGAGACTACAGGATTTACCTAGTTCTAGTCCCCCCTTAGGAATCAAAGCCAGCTAGGTGACTTTGGGCCAATCACCAGCAACCTATGAGTTCTAGTCCCACCTTAGGCATGAAAGTCAGTTGAGTGACTTTGGACCAGTCCCCCTCTCTCAGCCCAACCCACCTCACAGGAGTATGTATGCCACTGTGAGTTGGATAAGAATAAAGGCAGGATATTAATCAAATCAATCCATAAAAAATGGTGCCAGGTTTCTGTGCTGAGCACCATATTGGTAAATAAGCCAAACACTGCCTCTGGCGACCTCTCAGCTGTTGGGCTGGAACATCTACCCAACCCAGATTCAGTTGATCTCTTGATCTGAGCAGTGCAGGCCTCCACTTGACTGTGACCAAGTGTGCCCCATCCATCTGTCGTAATGGATCTAGTCCTTCTGCTCTCTTGTGGGTCATCCCCCCCAGTGGTGGGATTCAGCTGGTTCTGGGCAGTTCAGGCGAACTGGTAGTAACAATTCTGGCTCTCCCTGCCCCGCTCAGTTACTCCTCATCTTGTCCACTTGCCCGGCATAGCTGCTGCTACTGCTGCTCTGTCTGGCCGCTTGCCTCGACCACACAGTCTCTGCAGGCCAACCAGCTTGCCTGCCTTTGCCCCGGCTTCTGACGTGGCCCAGATCCCTGCCGACCTTTCCTTCGCCATTCTCCGCTGCCTCCAACGCGGCCCAGCTACCTGCCTGTCTGGTGAGCCTTCCTTCGCCTCTTTGCCGGTGTGAACGGCCTGTTACAGGCTGAAATGGAGTGTCCCTGGCCCCAATCCACCCATCCAGGCCCTGTCTGGGCCATCCTAGGGATCCCCCAGCCTGTTACAGACCGAAATGGAGAGTTCCTGGGCCCAATCTGCCCTCCCCACCACATTTCCCGTGGTTTTACTGTACTTACTTCTCGAAGAGCTGCAGAAGAGGCTGAGTCACGTGGCAGAGAAGCCAAGTGTTTTATTCAGATGATGGTGAAGCTGTAAGAACATGAGATGTAAAGAAAACAGCTTTCCCCATCTGAATAAAAGTCTTCGGCTTCTCTGCCATGAGGTCCTGCAAGCTTAGTTTTTACTCAGTCTGGTCTGGCTTAGTTTAGGCCCAGTCTGCTTGCTGCTGACTGGCTAGTTCGAATGAGCAGCTTCAGGGATTGGGGTGTGGCAGCCAATCAACAAGGGCCTTGCATCAGCCCTATGAGACAAAGGAAGCTACCTATCCTTTCATTGGCTGCTGCTGTTGCTGCCTCAATCCCTGAAGCAGGAAGCTGTGCTTCCAGGCCTAGGCCTGCTGGTCACATGGCCCCAGCCGAAGTGTTTTACTCAATGGTGAAAATGTTTTCCTTAGATTTCAAGTTCTTACAGCTTCACCATCATCTGAATAAAACACTTCGGCTTCTCTGCCAGTGGGTCGGCCTCTTGAACTATGGGGTCCTTGGTGCTGAGGTTGATGGTTTTCTTGTAGATGTTTCATTACCAAACTAGGTAACGTTATCAGTACTAGAAGGGAGTGGAGTTTGTTCTTATTTTCATATACTAGTGGCTTCCCCCTGTCAGTGTTGATCAGTTGCTTCACAAACAGTGTTTTGATTGGTGCCAGGTCTCTAACAGTCTCAGGCAGAGAAGGGCTATTCTGTACCCCTCCCTCAAATGTTCTTTAAATACAGAGTTTCCCAGCATTCCTTTAGGAACCTCCAACAGGTAAACTGTGGTTACTCATCCTAAAATGAATCCCCTTTATCTGGAGCTTCAATATTTGCTGTTTCCTAGGAAGATGTGTAGCTAAAACTCAGTCTACATTTAGTGTGCATCTGACTTTGGGGATATTTCTTCATAACCAAACAAAAGGGTATTTTCTGTGCAGTTCACACCCCTTGCTCACTGGGTCTGGATGTCACAAAGCAAAGCCCACATTTTGTAATTAACCCCCGCCCCATTTTGACTGGCAGAGTGCTGCAGGAGGCTGAGTGCTGTCACGCCCCCTGCCCACACCCACCCAGCCAGTCATTAGGGCACAGAACTGGTTGTTAAAAATTTGCAGCCCACCACTGCTCCAAGGTACCTTCTGATTCTAAAGTCTCCAAAACAAGGGACTTTGCTTAAATTGTGTGTGTCTGTATGTGTGTTTCTCAAGAATAATGGAATAACAGAGTTGAAAGGGACTTCTGAGGTCTTCTAGTCCAACCCCCTGCTCAGGCAGGAAAACTGAGGATGCCAAAATCTGAGTGGAGGGCCTGGGAAAGGTGTCAGAATAACAGAATAACACTTAGAAGGGACTTTTGGGGGGACCCTATACCATTTCACAGAAATGGCTGTCCAGTCTCTTCTTTAAAACTTCCATTGATCGAGCACCCAGAAGGTCTGGAGACAAGTAGTTCCACTGGTTAATTGTTCTCACTGTCAGGAAGTTTCTCCTTAGTTTTAGGTTGCTTCTCTCTTTGTTCAGTTTCCATCTATTGCTTTTTGTTTTGCCTTCTGCTTCTTTGGAAAATATATTGCCCTCCTTTGTGGCAGCCCCTCAAAAGCCTGTTTTCTGACCTGCCTATCACACTCTTGGACAAAGCATGTGAGCCATTTTCTCCTTTCAGTGGTCCATGAAAGTACATCTATAGTATGTAGATGCAGATAATAAAGTTGAAAAAAGGTGAACATTTATACAGAATTATAGATATGTTGAGGCCAGGCGTGACAAGGAGTGGCTGGGAGGGGAGGGGCTGGGTGAGGCGCCCCTTGATGTGAGTGATGTCGAGTTGGCTACGCCCACCCAGTCACATGACCACCTAGCCACACCCACCTAGCCACACCCACAGAACCAGTAGTAAAAAAAAATTGAATCCCACCATTGGTCCCCCCCCCCCACATACTGCGGCTGTCTCAACCCTCTGGGATGGCTTGAGAGCCGTGGGGCAGTGCAAAGGGGGCATGGTGTAAATCAGAGCTCACATGAGTGATGGTGTGACCACAGCAAGCATTGCAGCATCACGAGAAGGCTAGCTGAGCAGAACTGGAGCAGCGAGCCAAACAAACCCATGAAGTCACTATCAAATTTGGATTTCTGCAGGGGAGGGCAGCATTCTTCCTTGACACTTCCACTTCTGCCAGCACCCCTTATGCATGTGTACCCCTTTTCATAGTATATGAGCCACTCCTGTTTATAGTATATTCAGAATGCTGGCAGATTATGGAAATGACTTGGAGGGTTAGGCAAAGCTGCAAGTGTCAGATTCCTGTTTTATACTTTGTTAAATACAGCTAAAGGGACGTGATGGATCAGGGGTTAAAGACGCTGAGCTTGTCAGCTGGAGAGCTGACAGCTGGGGTTCAAGACCCCAAGCTCCACGCAACAGAGTGAGCTGCCATTACTTGGCTCAGGTCCTGCCCACCTAGCAGTTCAAAAGCATGCAAATGGGAGTACATTAATAGGAACCACTTCAGAGGGAAGGTAACAGCATTCCATGTGCCTTTGGCATGTAGCCATGCTGGCCACATGACCACAGAAATTGTCTTCGGACAATGCTGGCTCCCTCAGCTAAGACACGGAGAGTTGGGCTTGACTGACAGGGAAACCTTTACCTTTAAATACAGCTATTCTCAATTTACAACCATTTGTTTAGTGACCATTTGAAATTACAACAGTACTGAAAAAGTAACTTACAACTGGTCCTTGCACTTACGCCCATTGCAGCATCCCCATGGTCACATGATCAAAATACAGGTGTTTAGCAACCACCATGTATCTACCATGGTTGCAGCATCCTGGGGTCATGTGACTGCCATTTGCAGCCTTCCCAGCCGGCTTCTGACAAGCAAAGTCAATGAGGGAAGCCGGGAGTGTGTGCATGCACGGGGAGACCCTCCCCAAGCAAGCGCCAAAGTGGCCGCTCACTTAGGAGGGTCTTAACAGGACGTGGCTTCTCTCCTGCACTAATGCTCCGGCCATCGCCTTGCTGTTTTATCCCTCACCCCCGGCAGCTCTTCAGCCGAGTGCGGAGGGTGCGAACTCCAGCCCAAAGTGGCAAGAAGCGAAGGTTGCTTTACGTGCAAATGTGGCATGAAGGCAGGTACAGGGAAGCTTCGCTCCTGCACTCTCCTCCTCCTCCCATTCTCGTGATGCCCTGGCCAGCTGTGGCTGAGCTGGGAGCATGCGCACCTGAGACACTTCTTAAGCAGGCCGCTGCCCACCCCATGCACACCTTTCCTGAGCTTCGGGACTTGCTTGAGGAGGGTCTCCCCGTGCGTGTGCATGCTCCTGGCTCAGCCACAGCCAGGGCATCATGAGAGTGGGAGGAGGAGATCTGGCGATGGGCGGATCATTAGTGCAGGAGAGAAGCCACGTCCTGCTAAGACCCTCCTAAGCGAGCGGCCGCCCACCCCGCCCACACTTTGCTGCGCTTTGGTGCTCACTTAAGGAGAGTCTCCCTGCATGTGCGCATGCTCCCAGCTTGGGGGGGGGGGGAGAGGGAGAGTGCAGGAGTGAAGCTGCCCTGTACCTGCCTTCACACCACATTTGTGCGTAAGGCAGCCTTCGCTTCCTGCCGCTTTGGGCTGGAGCCCAAAAAAGAAATAAGAGGGGCGAGGGGCGGGGCCAACCAGTGATGGAACAGGGAGCCACGGCATAGGGCCCAAGGAGCCGCATGCAACTCCGGAGCCATGGGTTGTTGACCCCTGGCCTAGCTTAACAACAAAAATTCTCTTCTCAATTGTCATAAATCAAGGACTACTTGTTTGGTTGCAGACCATCAAAAATGACCTGGTTAGGTTGACTGGAAGGAGTCCACAGGCCACAAACCTAAGACATCTGCTTGAAGTCGCAGCCATGTATAAATGTGCAGCTTGAGGTCTGGCATCTTTAAATCTCATCTCAGCTATCAATGCACTAGGTCAAGCCACCAGTCCTCCAATGCAGAGATTGGGGTCTGCATGAAGGCAATCAGGAAAATCAAGATGGTGGTCATAATCATGTCATCAAAGCACCACCCCTTTTACATATGCATAAGAGAAGTGATTGGGTTTGTTTTTTACCCCTAACATTACCAGCTGGCAGGAAGACATCCACTGATTTTGGTAGTCATAAGGAGATGGAAAAGGTGTAAAAATTGTGCCTCTCCTCATTGCTGACCCCTGCTTACAGGTACAGTTGTCCTAGGAACAAAACCATCAATGGTTGCTAACCGTAGGGATTTAATGGGGGCAGGGGGCAAGTTAAAGAAAACAATTGGTTGGTGCCCCCAACTTGTAAGCCACTCAGAGGTGCTTCAAGAAGAGAATCTTGTAAAGTAAATAAAAATAAAGTTCATTCTTCCTCCCACCAAAAGTAAACTGCTGGCAGGAAAACAATAATCACTCTCCCTGACAAAGGCCAGGCTTGAGCACACAAGAATGTTCTTGAAATGACATATTTGGCACAGTGGCAGAGGTGCCCAGGCATATGACGTGTCCCTCAGCCTATATCTGAACATGGGTCTACCACGTTTCTGAAAGGGTGCTAAACCCCTGTCTGAAAATAGTCTGAATGAAAGAGAAAAGGCCTGGTTATGAGATGGGGGGGGAGGGGTGGTGGTGAAATGGAAGGGAGTGATTGATAAACTTTATTCTCCTGTTGGAAGTAAAATCCTGTTTGGTTCCAAGCCGGGAGAAATAAAAAAAAATCCATGGAGGATGGCTACAAGGAAAGAAGGTCTCTGTTTATTTGGTTTCCAGAAACTTCAGTGACAGCAGCATGTTTCTGGGATGGCTGACAAAATGGCTGAGTGAGTGGATGGATCTTTATAGGGCAGGGGTGGGCTTCAAAAATTTTAGCAAGGGGTTCTCTACCCGGTTGCTGGGTGGGCGTGGCCTAGTTGACCTCCAATTCAAGGTGCTCCAATTCTCACAGTTTGAAAAGAACCAAAGGGCCATGGTTGTTATTCCCCTTCAGTGGCAAATTATGAATAGCTCTTTGACAATTAATCAGAAGGGCTGCTGAAGAATGGCCTCCATCCATTCTTTGACTAAAAGTATGGACTTGGGCACCTCTAATGCAGAATTAAATTACTGCTAGGGCCAATCAACTCTACCATGAAGATATAATACAAGTTGGAGTAGTGCATCTAAGGTTGCCAACTGTAGCCCTCTTTGCAATTAAAGAAGCAGATAACCAAGCTTAGAACTGACTTATTTGATTGATTACATGTTTGTTGAGGCATTGTGAACTTTTAACAGCCACATACACTTTCTCCAGGACAATCTGTCCCTAACCTGGTCTTTCAGATCTTAGGAGAAATACATTTGTCATTACACCTTCTATCTTCTAAGCTCAAAGCAGTGTAAATATCACTTCCTCCTCTTGTTTTCCTCCATAACAACCCTGCAAAGTAAAATAATCAGTGAATTCTACAGATGAAGATGGACTTGATCAGGTCTGGGGTTAACACCACAAGGAGGTTAGTTCAAGAAGATCTTATTTCAGTAAGATCACATGAAGTGTTAATACCACTTTATAATGCTTTGGTAAGGCCACACTTGGAATACTGCATTCAGTTTTGGTCGCCACGGTGTAAAAAAGAGGTTGAGACTCTAGAAAGAGTGCAGAGAAGAGCAACAAAGATGATTAGGGGACTTGAGGATAAAACATATGAAGAACAGTTGCAGTAACTGGGTATGTCTAGTTTAATGAAAAGAAGGACTAGGGGAGACATGATAGCAGTGTTCCAATACTTGAGGGGCTGCCACAAAGAAGAGGGAGTCAAACTATTCTCCAAAGCACCTGAGGACAGGACAAGAAGCAATGGGTGGAAACTAATCAAGGAGAAAACCAACTTAGAACTAAGGAGAAATTTCCTGACAGAACAATTAATCTGTGGAACAACTTGCCTCCAGAAGTTGTGAATGCTCCAACACTGGAAGATTTTAAGAAGATGTTGGATAATAATTTGTCTGAAGTGGTATAGGGTTTCCTGCCTAAGCAGGTGGTTGAACTAGATGACCTTCAAGGTCCCTTCCAACTCTGTTCTGTTCTGTTCTGTTCTGTTCTGTTCTTGCACCACGACCGGATACTTTTTTTGAGCCTCCGGGAGGGCGAAAACAGCCTCCCCAGGCTCCGGAGGCCCTCTGGCCTTCCTGAACTTCTGGTAGGCCTGTTTTTCGCCCTCCCTGAGCCTCCGCACACACCTTGCACCTACCTGCATCCAAAACGGGCTGCGTGGGGAAGCCATCCAGGAGTGGGATTTGGAGGTTCTCCAAACTGTCTCTAACTAAACTTAGTTAGAGGTTCTCCCAAACCCCTGTGAACCACCAGCAGCCCACCCCTGTTTCTGGGGTTTTGTGATTGAGATGCTCCAGGGAGTTGTGCAATGTAGTTAGCCTTGTGTCTTTTACTATTTCAATGATGGTGGGTTAATCCTATTACGTCCTAAAGGTCATGTCCTGTCCTTAGAATTTGGGTGGGAGAATGTAAATTCCAGTGGGAGCTGTGGCTGAAAGCATTTTGTTTATGAATAGATTGGCCCAGTTTTTCTGAATGGAACAAAATCTGCATTCGGGTCATTCTATGTCAACTGGTCTGATTTCAGAAAAGTGCCATCCCTCCGGCACAGCAGGCTGTTCTCCTGGCCAGGTCTGGCAATGGGGTGCAGCCGCCCTCATGCACCGGCACCCAATGGTGTGCTTGTGTGTGGCCAGCGAGAAGAACAGGGCAGTGACGGAGGTGATGTGACTTCAGGCCTCCTTTTTGGCCTGTAGTTTTCGACACAAGAAGACTGGAGCCGCCGCCTCTTTTTCAGCACGAGAAGCCTCTTTGCCAGTCGGAACCTACTAGCGCCAAAAAAGAGGTGGCAGCTGCAAGCTTCTTGCGCTGAAAACAACCAAAAACTACAGGCCAAAAAAGAGGCCTGAAGAAGTCCTGTCGCCACCCTGTTCTTCGCACCGGCCACTGCCCCAGAGGGTTGACGTTGCAGCGAAGCTGCTCAGATGGCAGCTGAAAACTACCTGTGGCTGGAGGCTCACCGGCGAGTGGGCGGCATGTGGGCAGCGACCCCGGGAAAGGCCAGAGCCGGGGAATGATGCATTCCCCGACCAAGCCAAGGTGAACAGCAAGCGGGCGAAGGCTCTGGGGCAAGGGCGGAGCCGGGGAATGGTCAAAGCAAATGGTGAGTAGGTGGAGGCTCTGAATGTTCGCGTCCCTGGGCCCCGACCCGGTGAAGGCGAATGGTAAGCGGGCGACATGCTTACCTTTGGTGAGCAGAGTGGGCGAGGTGTGGAGGCAAGGTGAGGCAATTAGCTGGGCCGCATGGCGAAGGCAACATATATAGGGTGGGGTGGAGCAGGGGTGGGTGGGGCCAGCGGGCGGGTGGGGATGAGTGCCAAGTGGACGGGGATGCAGGGGCCAGCCAGAGGTGCTATTTGCCAGTTCGCCCAAACCGGTCCAAACCAGCTGAATACCACCTCTGGATGGTAACATCTCCTTTTCAATAAAGTCTGCTCACTCCTTTTCACCTGTTTTAAGATTTCTTCTCTCTCATCCTGATACAAACATCAGGCGTGCCTTCATCTCTTGCTTAAAATCCATCCTCAATGTGCTTTTTTCCTCCACATTGTCATAGCTGGGTTTTTCCCCTTTAGTGTGGAACTGAACAAGAGTTTGCTGCTGATAAAATGGGATGGGCACGGCAGAGAGAAAGAAAACCCATTTTCTCCACAAAAATAATTGCCAACTTGTTAACTCTTCTGGAATTCTTGGATAAGAATTCATAATGGAGCGTTCTGCAAGGCTCCATTAATCATCTCCTTTTTGCCAAGAAAATGGCCCATATTAAGAATACTTTATTTTGAATTAGCAATCTGGGTTAGAGCAAAGAGCATTTTACCAATCCCTTAATAAGAAAATAGAGGACTAAACCCCACCGCATTGGAATTGTGATCCCTCATTATGACAATAATAGTCTCTCTACTAGCAATGATGATGTTACCTAGTTGGGTAATGAAATGTCTGCAAGAAAACCACCAAGCTCAGAGACCACCAAGGACCCCACAGTTCAATCATGAGCTACAAATATTCTCTTCTACTGCTAGTGCTATCTCTTCTGACCAGGCAGATGACAGCAAGTGGCTTCTCTTGACTAGGATGGGGGCTAGGTTAGTACTTGGGTGGGAGAACCAACAGAAAATATTATACGTCTAGGGTAGACTGAGAAAATAAACAATATCCCAGAAGAAGACAGTGGCCAATCATTCTGGGGATTCTGGGTATGGCTGAGTATAAAAAAAGAATAAATATAAACCTGGGAAGAGCAGGTTTGATAGCAGACAGTAACAGTGGTGGGATTCAGATTTTTCTACTACTGGTTCCGTGGGCGTGGCTTGGTGGGCGTGGCGTGGCTTGGTGGGGCGGCACCTTGCTGTGACATCGAGTGGGCCATGCCCACTCAGTCACATGACCCCCACCAAGCCACACCCACAGAACCGGCAGCTCCTGCGGCCTGTCCCTTTATGGTCCCCCATTTCCCCTCCCCACATTGAAGTACCTTAAAGGGACACCGCAGTCCGGCTGCCTTCCGAGCAGATCCACTGCAACATCGTCCATACGTGCATCAGCAGGCAACGGCGTGCGCATGCACAGCTAGTGAGAAGAACAGGACGGTGACAGCGGTGACGGGCAGTGGGGAGGGGCCAGCCAGAGGTGCTATTTGCCAGTTTGGTGAACCAGTTAAAATTTCTGCTACCGGTTCGCCCAAACCAGTCCAAACCAGCTGAATACCACCTCTGGATGGTAACATCTCCTTTTCAATAAAGTCTGCTCACTCCTTTTCACCTGTTTTAAGATTTCTTCTCTCTCATCCTGATACAAACATCAGGCGTGCCTTCATCTCTTGCTTAAAATCCATCCTCAATGTGCTTTTTTCCTCCACATTGTCATAGCTGGGTTTTTCCCCTTTAGTGTGGAACTGAACAAGAGTTTGCTGCTGATAAAATGGGATGGGCACGGCAGAGAGAAAGAAAACCCATTTTCTCCACAAAAATAATTGCCAACTTGTTAACTCTTCTGGAATTCTTGGATAAGAATTCATAATGGAGCGTTCTGCAAGGCTCCATTAATCATCTCCTTTTTGCCAAGAAAATGGCCCATATTAAGAATACTTTATTTTGAATTAGCAATCTGGGTTAGAGCAAAGAGCATTTTACCAATCCCTTAATAGGAAAATAGAGGACTAAACCCCACCGCATTGGAATTGTGATCCCTCATTATGACAATAATAGTCTCTCTACTAGCAATGATGATGTTACCTAGTTGGGTAATGAAATGTCTGCAAGAAAACCACCAAGCTCAGAGACCACCAAGGACCCCACAGTTCAATCATGAGCTACAAATATTCTCTTCTACTGCTAGTGCTATCTCTTCTGACCAGGCAGATGACAGCAAGTGGCTTCTCTTGACTAGGATGGGGGCTAGGTTAGTACTTGGGTGGGAGAACCAACAGAAAATATTATACGTCTAGGGTAGACTGAGAAAATAAACAATATCTCAGAGGAAGACAGTGGCCAATCATTCTGGGGATTCTGGGTATGGCTGAGTATAAAAAAAGAATAAATATAAACCTGGGAAGAGCAGGTTTGATAGCAGACAGTAACAGTGGTGGGATTCAGATTTTTCTACTACTGGTTCCGTGGGCGTGGCTTGGTGGGCGTGGCGTGGCTTGGTGGGGCGGCACCTTGCTGTGACATCGAGTGGGCCATGCCCACTCAGTCACATGACCCCCACCAAGCCACACCCACAGAACCGGCAGCTCCTGCGGCCTGTCCCTTTATGGTCCCCCATTTCCCCTCCCCACATTGAAGTACCTTAAAGGGACACCGCAGTCCGGCTGCCTTCCGAGCAGATCCACTGCAACATCGTCCATACGTGCATCAGCAGGCAACGGCGTGCGCATGCACAGCTAGTGAGAAGAACAGGACGGTGACAGCGGTGACGGGCAGTGGGGAGGGGCCAGCCAGAGGTGCTATTTGCCAGTTTGGTGAACCAGTTAAAATTTCTGCTACCGGTTCGCCCAAACCAGTCCAAACCAGCTGAATACCACCTCTGGATGGTAACATCTCCTTTTCAATAAAGTCTGCTCACTCCTTTTCACCTGTTTTAAGATTTCTTCTCTCTCATCCTGATACAAACATCAGGCGTGCCTTCATCTCTTGCTTAAAATCCATCCTCAATGTGCTTTTTTCCTCCACATTGTCATAGCTGGGTTTTTCCCCTTTAGTGTGGAACTGAACAAGAGTTTGCTGCTGATAAAATGGGATGGGCACGGCAGAGAGAAAGAAAACCCATTTTCTCCACAAAAATAATTGCCAACTTGTTAACTCTTCTGGAATTCTTGGATAAGAATTCATAATGGAGCGTTCTGCAAGGCTCCATTAATCATCTCCTTTTTGCCAAGAAAATGGCCCATATTAAGAATACTTTATTTTGAATTAGCAATCTGGGTTAGAGCAAAGAGCATTTTACCAATCCCTTAAGAAAATAGAGGACTAAAAATAAATAAACTTTGAGGCACCAATGAAACCCATCTCTCTGATTAGGATCCCTGATTCCTGGGTTGGTGGGAGAATGCTGTTTTAGTTAATAAATCAGAATCAGAAACTTTTCAACGGAGGTGTCCTGGGAGGAGGGCTAATGTTGAACCAAGCATCATGCATCATAACACACACTGTCTGTTTGTATGTGAGAGGGGTGGAGATTGTGTGGCTCTATTGCTTCTTGCGTGGCATCATTCTGACACACTCTGTAAATGTTTCTGCTCTTTGGGCAGAATGGGGAATAAACTGCATGCCTGTGAAATCAACAGATGTTGAAACCCGGCTCCATTCTGGAAAAGCTTACGCCTGATTAGTTGATCCTCTGTACAGGGACGTGAAAAAATACACCTCAAGCCAATTCCTGTAATTTGAATGTAGTAATTTAGCAAAATTTAGAAAACAGTCAACATTTCCATTGACTATCCCATTTGTCCTTGCTGGAAGTTCTGCGTGGGACAGCACTAATAATGAGCTGCATAATTCCTTCTACTCTCTGCATGCCAGGATTGCACCATTTTCTGACCAGCGCTGATTTCTGGGAGCACAAAATACAGTTTTTTTTCCAGGTTAAAGTATAAGAGTGAAGTAGTTCCTTATTTTATCCAGCAGAGGGTGCAGGAATATATATTCATCTTTCTCTCTCACACACATACACACAAAACATACTCTCTTAGAATTTAGGACTACAGCATCCGTAGCAAAAAGTGAAAAAATTATTAGATGGAAGCAGCAAGTGGACTCTGAACTCATTACTGCCATCTAGTGGCTATCTGGATTTGTGCACAACAGATATGGTAGCCCCACTTGCTGCTAACTGCTGCAATGGAGATCTTTTCTTGCTGCCAAATTCCCACAAAATTACTTTAATCTCAATCTCAGTGATTGTTGCTGCTCTGAAAGAGTGTGTTTTTTCACTATTATGCCAGTTGCAATCCAGGGCACCTTTAAAATCTCATTGTGCATTTCTTTGGCACAATCAGATGACCCACTAAATTATCCAAAGGTTTCAAACTCCATCTGCCCCCATCATTAAAAAGCATCTCTTTGTATAAAATCCCCCAGAGTGACTTTATATTCCGCATAATCTGCCCAAGATCCAACCACAAAGGTATTTTGTAATCCAATTTAAGCTGGTGCTTCTTCCAAACTCTTATCAAGGCATGTCTCAGTATATGACTTTTAAATACATTATCCAGTTTGTCTTCATAAAATAAATATGCATGCCAACCAAAATCCAAGTCATGGCCTTCTATATTCAAGATTTCGGTTTTTGTTGTTCCAAACCAATCACACACTTGTGTCAACACAGCAGCTTCATAGTATAAACGTAACTTTGGAACTTTAAAGCCACCTCTTTCACGAACATCTTGCATTATTTTGAATTTAACTCTTGGTTTTTTCTCATTCCAAATAAATTTATTTAAACCTGATTGCCATTCAGCCAATATCTTATCACTTTTAAGCACCGGAATCATTTGAAACAAAAACAGAAATCTGGGTAGAACGTTCATCTTAACTGCTGCTATTCTGCCAAGTAAAGATAGTTGCAGTTTCTTCCAAGTTTCAAGGTCCTTTTGAATCTTGTGCCACAAAACCTCGTAATTATTTTGAAAAAGTTTTATATTAGAAGCTGCAACCTGAACCCCTAGATATTTCACCTTTGTAACTATTTCAAAGCCTGCCAACCTTTCAAGTTCACTCTTTTGTGGTTCCAACATATTTTTAACTATCATCTTAGTCTTTTTCTGGTTTAGTCTAAAACCTGAGACCAAACCGTATTCCTCTATATTGCTTTTCATCTGGATGATTGATTCCAAAGGTCGTGTTAGGGTAACAACCAGATCATCTGCAAATGCTTTTGTTCTGTAATCCTTTTGCCTTATAACTATTCCATTCAAATTGTTCGAGTCCCGTAGAGAATTCAGCAAAACTTCTAAAGTTAAGATAAACAACAGTGGGGATAGCGGACAACCTTGTCTAGTTCCTTTCTGTATATGAAAATTGGTGGTTAAACTCCCATTGATAACAATTTGTGCTGTCTGTTCTTGGTAAATTGCTGAAATCGCTTGCATAAACTGATCCCCAAAGTCCATTTTAAGCAAAGTCTTTTTTAGAAAGTCCCAATTGACTCGATCAAAGGCCTTTTCCACATCCAAAAACACCAGCACCGCAGGGATCTGTTTATTTTTCTCAAGATATTCCAATAGATCTATGAGTTGCCTCACATTGTCCTTCATATGTCTGCCCTCTATAAAACCTGCTTGATCATTGTGAATCACCTCTTGGATAACTGGCATCAGTCTGTTGGCTAATACTTTTGCAAAAATTTTATAATCCGTATTCAGGAGAGATATTGGTCTAAAGTTTTCTGGTTTTGAAGAACCATCTTCCTTTGGTATCAGTGAAATAAAGGCCGTCTTCCATGAGGGGCGTATTTTACCCCCCTGCTGTATACTACAGAATAAGTCCTTAAGATGTTCAACCAATTCTGATTGTAAAGTTTTATAATATACTGCTGTCAAGCCATCGGTCCCAGGAGCTTTAGCTATTTTCAGTTGTTTTATTGCGAATAGAATCTCTTCGTGCGTCATAGCTTGATTCATTCTATCCTTTTGTTCACTTGAAATTTTTGTAACTCTGCTCTTGTCAAGATATTCATCAATAAAATCCTTTTTAATATTATCTGTATGATATAAATTAGAATAATAATCTAGAAAAGCTTGATGTATTAAACTCTGTTGAAAAACTTGTTTACCTTTATATTCAATAGTATCAATTATACGAAAACTTCGTTGCTTTCTCAAAGTATAGGCCAACCATCTACCGGGTTTGTTAGCATTACAAAAAGTATTATGCTTGGCAAATTGCAGATTAATTGCCGTCTGATCAGCCATCAACATTTAAAATTGATCTTTCAAAAGTTTTATAGTTTCCTGTAGTTTCTCATCAGTCGGGTTCTTTATATGCAATTGTTCTTTTTCCTTTATTTCTGACTCCAATTCTGTTCTTATCTTTTGTCGTGTTGACCTATACTTAGAATTCATATAGATTAGTACACCTCTCATATAGGCCTTACTTGCATCCCAAACAACTTCAATAGGTGTACCCTTATTCAAGTTCAATTGAAAAAAATCCTTAACATGTTTTTTAAGGTCAACTATATTCTTCTCATATATAAATAAAATCTCATTCATTCTCCAAGATCTTCTCTCCTTCTTACCAAAGTCCATTTCCATCCATACCGGACTGTGATCCGTTAAAGTTCTAGGAAAAATTTTAGTCTTAGCCATTTTAGTAAGTAGATCAGAAGTAACCAGCATAAAGTCAATCCTAGAAAAAGATTTATGTCTATCAGAAAAAATGTAAAATCCAGTTACTTCGGATGGTGAATTCTCCATACATCCTTCAGTTCTAATTCTTCTTTCAATGCAAAAAACGTCTGTGGTAATTTATTCCCCCTCTTAGCCAATGTCTTCTTGTCGAGATTTGTATCAATCACACCATTCCAATCTCCCATAATCAAGAAAGACTTATAATTCCGTTGCAATATTTTAGCATGTAATAATTTGTAAAAAATTTCCTGCTGTTGGTTTGGGGCACAAATTCCAATCAGAAGCAATGGAACATTCTGTATATTTATTTCAACTGCAATATATCTTCCTTCATCATCCGATTCTACAAGTTTACCTGGTATTCTTTTAGAAATATACAAAACTATTCCATTCCTTTTCACAGAACTAGAAGACATAAAATGTGTTCGAAATTTTTGATTTATCAAGTATTTTTGGTCCTGGGTTCTAATATGAGTTTCTTGCAAACAAACAACATCATTTTTATACTGCTTCAAATAATAAAATATTTTCCTTCTTTTCTGTGGAGAATTCAGACCATTCACGTTCCATGATAAAAATCTAACTGTCATTTGAGGATTCTTGAAGCGTATCGAGCAATTGCCTAAGACCCTGTTCAACAACTGAGGTCTTAGGTCTCGCTCCTCCCACTGCTTCAGATTTCTGTATTTTCCCATTTGCCCCCTTCTCTTCTTGTGGCACCATGGACCTCTGCTGTTTTTGCTTCTCTAATCTTTGCTTCTCTGCTGCACGGGTTATACGTTGATCTTTTGGTTCTTGCGCCAACAGTTCAAGGTCCAGATCCACCTCTCTTGTAGCTCTGGGGTGCTTTATTCTAGGCTCTGGGAGATCTGCAAAGAAATCCTCTGAGAAACCACCTACTGCTCCTAAAAGTACTTCCCTTGCTGTTTCTCGAATTGCCTGTCGTTCTTGTTGCCTGTGCAATTCTTGAATCCCTTCTTCAAAATCCTTGTCTTTAGAAATTCCTTCTGCAGATAACAATGTGGATGAACATAGGGGTGTTGAAGTTTTTTTAAGAACATTGTGATAAAAATGTTCTGCTTTTTCCACCGAGTTTATACGGTATCTTACATCCTCGTATCTCAAGATGATACCAACAGGAGCATCCCATCTAAATGGAATCTGACACTTTTTCAGTTCATTTACCAAAAAACCATAATCTCTCCGATCTCTTAACATTTTAGGTGGTAACTCTTTAAAAACACCAATTTGGTTACCCTCAAGTTGAACAGTAGTGTGGAAAGAGTTTTGCAAAATTTCGTTTCTCAGCCTTCTATCATTAAAATAAATCACAACATCTCTAGGCAAATTCCTTTGTCTTGCCACACGAGAGTTAACCCTGTAAATCTTGTCAATTCTGTTACCAATTAGCTCAGGATCAATTTTTAAAATCTTGGCCAGTACATCCACACAAACTGCCCTCAAATCCTCTCTGTTATTCTCCCTTACTCCTCTCAATCTTAAAGCGAACTCCATAGACCGAAACTGCATCATCATAATTTCATCTTCTAATCTCTGATTTTTCACCATAACTTTAAAAAATTTCTCTTCTGCATCCTTCTTATTAGATTCCACTTCTAAATTTAAATCATCCACTTTTTTCTCCACCACCAACAACGCATCTGTAAAAGCAGTTACTACTTTAGTTACATTCTGGTTTAACTTGTCACTTTTTTCCTTGACCCACTCCTTCATTTCCGTTTGATTTTTCTCCATCTTTTCCTCCATTTTATTCATTTTATCAGCAAGACCTCGTATTGAATTGGTTATAAAAGCTTTCAAATCCTCATTCCCACTTTCTTGAGTTTGACTCTGAGCCTGTGCTTGTAACTTAACTGGCTTTTCCTTTGTCTGGTGTGTGGGAGAATCCCCCCCCCCCCCTGTTTTCTTTGAAGCCATGCCTGAACAGAGTCTTAATCTCTGGAAAAAAGAAAATCTTCCTCCTTTTCCTGTTACTCCAGTTTTTCTCCCCAGTTTTGCAGAAAAGGGATCAGATAAAATATATTTCTAATTTAAAATCTTGCCAGTATATTTCTTTCAGTTACTGCCAGGCAGGCTGTTAATCACTCAGATTGTTACTTTCACTTTTCACTTTCGCTTCCTCAGTTTTAACCAGACGCCATTTTTCCACGCACTTTCACTCAGAGGCTTAAGCTGAAGACTCTTTGAAAATTCTTTGAAAATACTTATAACTCTTAGAAAAAGTCCAGATCTCACCAAATTCTTTAGTTCAACAAAGTCCCAATATAGAAGGTGGAGTTGCTCTCGTTGTCTCGCTCTGCCGCTAGGCAGAGGTCCCTCGCCGCGCGGAGCTTCAGTGGGTTGGAAAGGGAGCCCTCACTCAGAACGCTCTCCAGGGCAAAGGAAAGACCCTGGCAGCAATTCTGGGGGCTCTACCTGACCCCACCGGCTCTGTCCTCCCTTCCGACCCGAAGGGAGAATTTTCAAGCCGCCTGCCGATTGCAGAGCAGCTCTAACACACGGCGAAGCCGGCGGCCATAAAAAAAGCCATCCGGCAACGACGGAGACGCCACCCAGAAGCCCGAAACATGCTCTTTCTAATGAGAATGATTTAACAGGGTTTCCAGAAGGGTTCTTTTTTTGTAAAAGTGGGCTGAAAATACCCTATTTTTGGCGTTTTTACAAAAACCATCAACTTTACACCCAATTTGTGAACTATTGGAAAGCAGTAGGAGAATGAAATTTTATATTCGAAAACCATCTGTTGCTAAGTTATTACGCACAAAGTTTCATGTTTCTCATACCTTTCCTTCCAGAGATATAAAAAGCCAAACTTTACCCTTTTTCAAGCCACAGTAATTTTTGGCCAACTTTGCTCCAAATTATTTAGATGGAGATCACTCATGAGAATGTTTTTATTACTTTGTTTAATACAGCACTAAAAGTTGTACAAGATGGCCAAGTTTTCGAGCACAAAGTTTCCAGCATGGCTGGCTCAGGAATTCTGGGAGTTGAAGCAGTAGTGAAATCTAAAATTTGTTACTACCGGTTCTGTGGGCATGGCTTGGTGGTGGTGGTGGGGAGTAATGTGACTGGGTGGGCATGGCCAATTTTTTTTTAACTTTTAAAACCATTTTTTCTACAACCTCTTTGGTGAAGCTTGGATTGTCAGAGGCATTTGAAAGAAAAAAAGCCTCTGCCAATCAGGCAACTCAGCTGGGATCCTCAGAGGCTTTTAAAGCATTTTTTCTACAACCTCTTCAGATGCTTTTAAAAGCCTTTGAGGATCCCAGCTGAGCCGCACGATCATCAGAGGCTTATTTTTTTTACTTTTAAAAGCATTTTTTTCGGCCAAAGAGGTTGTAGAAAAAATGTTTTTAAAAGTAAAACAAAAGCCTCTGATGATTGTGTGGCTCAGTTGGGTAAGGGGGGGGCAGAGATTTTTGCTACCGGTTCTCTGAACCATCCGCCTCCATCGCTACCGGATCAGGTGATCCAGTCCAAACTGGGAGCATTTCACCCCTGAGTTGAAGTCCACAGGGCATAAAGAGGCCATGGTTGTCCAACCCTGGGCTAGTGGATGATGATGGAAAACATGCAGTTATGATTGTCCTGTGCATAATAAAAACAGTCACTGCCACTGGTCAGAATATATCAAAATGGAGCCACCCTCTCCAATCAACCAAAGTAAAAAAAAAAGTAAAATAAAATAAAAGGTTTAACCATGCAAAACCAAGACAAAGTTGTGCAAAATCTGTAATGTACCTAACAAGGATAGAATCACAAAAACACGACTGGGAGAAGCCAGTTTTATTTCCTGGTTTAAATCAACCTTTTATGCATTACAGAATGATCTCTCTCATAAGAGGATGCGAAACCTGTTTTCAAACAAAGATCTAGTGCTCTGTCAAAGAGCACTAGATCTTTAGCGTTTATAAGGAGCTAGCAATGTTTTGGAAAAGTGTTTTTGCGAAAGCCAGGTTTCTAGGTTCTCTGGCAGCTCAAGCATTGGCTATGAAGGGCAGGTTACCACAACCAACAAGACCCTCATTAACCTAAAATGGCCAATAGGACCTGAGCGGGTCTCATTCCATGATCGAGTTAACAACCATCTTCTCAATGATGCATTCCAGATTGTCCCCATGGCAAACATTATGTTGGAAGAAAAGGGAAAACACCAAATGGAACATCTAAGGATGGCTTGAAACTGTCTCAGATATTGGTTGGGATTGAGATGTAGACAGTGTCATGAAGTCATGGCAGACCAAAATGGCGCCCAATGCATTAATGGTTAATTTGTTCTTAGTGAACAGAATTAAGGTCTTCTCTACTTTGGTGTCTCCTTCCCAAATGCCCCTATATTTTCTTCAGGTAAAGTCCAACAACCAGCAATTTCAAATAGTTATATCAACCCTGTTTTCTAAATTTTGCTAAATTACTACATTCAAATTACAGGAATTGGCTTGAGGTGTATTTTTTCACGTCCCTGTACAGAGGATCAACTAATCAGGAGTAAGCTTTTCCAGAATGGAGCCGGGTTTCAACATCTGTTGATTTCACAGGCATGCAGTTTATTCCCCATTCTGCCCAAAGAGCAGAAACATTTACAGAGTGTGTCAGAATGATGCCACGCAAGAAGCAATAGAGCCACACAATCTCCACCCCTCTCACATACAAACAGACAGTGTGTGTTATGATGCATGATGCTTGGTTCAACATTAGCCCTCCTCCCAGGACACCTCCGTTGAAAAGTTTCTGATTCTGATTTATTAACTAAAACAGCATTCTCCCACCAACCCAGGAATCAGGGATCCTAATCAGAGAGATGGGTTTCATTGGTGCCTCAAAGTTTATTTATTTTTAGTCCTCTATTTTCTTATTAAGGGATTGGTAAAATGCTCTTTGCTCTAACCCAGATTGCTAATTCAAAATAAAGTATTCTTAATATGGGCCATTTTCTTGGCAAAAAGGAGATGATTAATGGAGCCTTGCAGAACGCTCCATTATGAATTCTTATCCAAGAATTCCAGAAGAGTTAACAAGTTGGCAATTATTTTTGTGGAGAAAATGGGTTTTCTTTCTCTCTGCCGTGCCCATCCCATTTTATCAGCAGCAAACTCTTGTTCAGTTCCACACTAAAGGGGAAAAACCCAGCTATGACAATGTGGAGGAAAAAAGCACATTGAGGATGGATTTTAAGCAAGAGATGAAGGCACGCCTGATGTTTGTATCAGGATGAGAGAGAAGAAATCTTAAAACAGGTGAAAAGGAGTGAGCAGACTTTATTGAAAAGGAGATGTTACCATCCAGAGGTGGTATTCAGCTGGTTTGGACTGGTTTGGGCGAACCGGTAGCAGAAATTTTAACTGGTTCACCAAACTGGCAAATAGCACCTCTGGCTGGCCCCTCCCCACTGCCCGTCACCGCTGTCACCGTCCTGTTCTTCTCACTAGCTGTGCATGCGCACGCCGTTGCCTGCTGATGCACGTATGGACGATGTTGCAGTGGATCTGCTCGGAAGGCAGCCGGACTGCGGTGTCCCTTTAAGGTACTTCAATGTGGGGAGGGGAAATGGGGGACCATAAAGGGACAGGCCGCAGGAGCTGCCGGTTCTGCCGGTTCTGTGGGCGTGGCTTGGTGGGTGTGGCTTGGTGGGGGTCATGTGACTGAGTGGGCATGGCCCACTCGATGTCACAGCAAGGTGCCGCCCCACCAAGCCAAGTTTGGGTAGCAGAAATTTTAACTGGTTCACCAAACTGGCAAATAGCACCTCTGGCTGGCCCCTCCCCACTGCCCGTCACCGCTGTCACCGTCCTGTTCTTCTCACTAGCTGTGCATGCGCACGCCGTTGCCTGCTGATGCACGTATGGACGATGTTGCAGTGGATCTGCTCGGAAGGCAGCCGGACTGCGGTGTCCCTTTAAGGTACTTCAATGTGGGGAGGGGAAATGGGGGACCATAAAGGGACAGGCCGCAGGAGCTGCCGGTTCTGTGGGCGTGGCTTGGTGGGGGTCATGTGACTGAGTGGGCATGGCCCACTCGATGTCACAGCAAGGTGCCGCCCCACCAAGCCACGCCACGCCCACCAAGCCACGCCCACGGAACCGGTAGTAGAAAAATCTGAATCCCACCACTGTTACTGTCTGCTATCAAACCTGCTCTTCCCAGGTTTATATTTATTCTTTTTTTATACTCAGCCATACCCAGAATCCCCAGAATGATTGGCCACTGTCTTCTTCTGGGATATTGTTTATTTTCTCAGTCTACCCTAGACGTATAATATTTTCTGTTGGTTCTCCCACCCAAGTACTAACCTAGCCCCCATCCTAGTCAAGAGAAGCCACTTGCTGTCATCTGCCTGGTCAGAAGAGATAGCACTAGCAGTAGAAGAGAATATTTGTAGCTCATGATTGAACTGTGGGGTCCTTGGTGGTCTCTGAGCTTGGTGGTTTTCTTGCAGACATTTCATTACCCAACTAGGTAACATCATCATTGCTAGTAGAGAGACTATTATTGTCATAATGAGGGATCACAATTCCAATGCGGTGGGGCTGGGGCAGACTAGAAAATAAGGACAATAGGGAAAGGACTAGAAACTTTCTTCCTTATGTATATAATTATTATGCACAGGGAATTCTTGCAAGGAAGAACATTCAAAATCATATATTTTACTTTCAGATATGGTGCACTTTGCCCCCAATACTAATGCATGACTTTGTTTGAATGCTGCAGAATTTGGAACAGGGAATGTCAGTTTATAAGATGACCCTAACTACACAAATAAATCTGCACATGGCTCACTGCATTGTACTGCATATACCACATTGCTCAGTGGTATATGCAACGTGGTATATGCAGTACAATGCAGTGAGCCCTGTGTAGTTCTGTATATTGGGGAAACAAAACAACCACTTCATAAACGCATTGCACAACATAGAACAAACTCCTCAGGACTAGATTCAGCAGTCCATCTGCATTCAAAAGACAAAGGCCACTCTTTTGAAGACAGCAAAGTCCACACTTTGGACAGAGAGGACCACTGGTTTGAAAGAGGGGTCAAAGAGGCCATCTATGTCAAAATTGAACAGCCCTCTCTCAACAGAGGGGGAGGGATACAACATCATCTACTGTATCTCTAGTCTACAACACAGTCCTTTCAACAGTTCCAAGAAGACTCCACACCCATTTCCACCACTCAGGTGACCCAGATGACCCAGATAAACCTCCAGGAGGCTCAAAGAAGACTCTCTAAAAAGAATGCAAATGACCAGCTGTCTGCAAAGAGTATAAATCCTTCCATTCCCCACCATCCAGTCAGAGCTGAATTATTATTATTATTATTATTATTATTATTATTATTATTATTATTATTATTTCAATTTATATATGCCACCCTTCTCTGGAGACTCAGTGCAGCTTACAATGCATTAAGCAATAGCCTTCATACTTTTGTATATACCTGCTTAGTAGGGCTTTTTGGCCCCCCCAGCGGTGTTCTGTTTTATACAAAGTCAGCTTATTGCCCCCACAAACTGGGTCCTCATTTTACCTACCACGAAAGGATGGAAGGCTGAGTCAACCTTGAGCCTGGTGAGAATTGAACTCGCAGTAATTGCAGGCAGCTGGCAGCTAAGTACTACTTTAACAGCAGCAGTTTAGTCCACTGCACCACCAAGGCTCATCCAAGCTTCTTGGATGAGAAGCAAAATGTCTTCCCAAAAAACCCAGAAAGTCCAGTTGCCTCTTGAAAAAGCACCTTTGGAGCAACCATGTCCTAGATGACTGAGAATCTCCATAGAAGTTGCCCAATGTTTTGATCAGGACATAGATTGAGAAAGTTGCTATATCAATTTCCCTAAAATTAGTAGCAAAGTGACATTCAGCTCTCGCTGACTACACAGCAGAACACATCCATGTCATTCTTTGGGCAATCGTATAGAAGTTAGTGATTCATCGTGTTCCTCTGGCTTCTCAGACTACTTGGAAGCCTTGGGAATTTGAGGTACTCTCTCATCTTCCTTGATTCACTCAGCCTTACCTCAAAACTTCTTCAGACAGTCCAGGTATGTTGATGTGGAAAGTCGTTGAATACAAAGCTTGAGGGAGCTCTTGCATTATTAATTCAAGCATGAACATGGGTAGATAGAATTTGCCCTGCAGAGGTCAGAAAAGCTGCACTTTCTGAAATGTCTTCTGTGCAACTGCTCAGAGGTGCAGGATCCAAGTCACCCTATTTGATTATAAAGGAACTAATGGAACATCCAGCCACCAGCGGGGAACATTGAGCAACAGCTGGAAATCGTGAATTATGTCACTTACTGAAAATGGTAATCCACAAATACGTAGCTTGAAGGGAATAATAGAAATACAGTATTTATCCCAATTTCGTGTCCTAGGAAACTGTATTTTGAAAAAAAAAACATGTTTCAGGCAGAGTAATGAAGTCAAATGTAATATGGCAGTGAATTGTTAGACTGAATGGAGTGGAATCCACTTATGGTTATATTTAAACAAGAGAGTGTATATAAAAATAGTTGCAGAATTAGTAGAAATTAGTAGAAATCAGATGTTTATGCTGTTTTACAATATGACACATTCATATGTCCCTTTTGAAGGGGAGTGGGGGTGTGTGCCTTTGAGTGAGTGTTGATTCCTGGCAACTGCCTGAACTAGTTTCTGCAGTTTTCTTGGCAAGTTATTTCAGAAGTGGTTTGTTATTACCTTCTACTTAGGGCTGAGTGAGAGTGACTGGTCCAAGGTTACCCAGGTGGCTTCAGGCCTAAAACAGGACTAGAACTCATGGCCTCTTGGTTGTTTGCCTGGTGCCTTAACAACTACCCCAAACTGGCTTTCTTCTGTGTCACTGCAAAGTTATATTAGTCCTGGCTTCCCCTGGCTTATGCTTTACTAATGAAAGTAATCAAAACCTCAATAAGGCTTAAGACACATGTACACACCCATACACGCACTCTTGTATGTACTCTGTTTCCACAAAAATAAGACCTATCCTGAAAATAAGCCCTAGCACAGGGGTGTCAAATTCAATTTCATTGAGGGCCACATCAGGGTTGTGGTTGACCTCCGGGGCTGGGTGGGCATGGCCAGGGTGGGCATGGCCAGCTTGATTTTGCTTGTATCGGGGCACCTGTGGTGGCCCGGGGGGGGGGGGTCTGGGGGGATCCATTGTCTCCAGCAGAGGAAGGCAAGACCAGGGCAAGCACCAAACTCTTGTCAACCAGAGGAACCTCACCGTCCCTCTCAGGCCATGCAGAGGACCCCTGGATGGGGGCACAGGCTGCCAGAGCTCTGGGCAGTGGAGAGCAAGCAGCCAGAGGAGGGGTGAGAGGACCGACCCCTGTGGCACCCCACATATGAGGCGCCTCAGGGTCGACCTCTGCCCCCCTGCCAACACAGACTGCGACCGGCTGGAGAGAAAGGAGGAGAACCACTGCAACACAGTGCCCCCCCACACCTAACCCTTCCAACCGGTGCAGCATGATACCATGGTCGATGATATCAAAAGCCGCTGAGAGATCTAATAGGACCAGGACAGAGGAGCAACCTCTGTCCCGAGCCCTCCAGAGATCATCAACCAATGTGACCAATGCTGTTTCCGTGCTGTACCCAGGCCTGAAACCCGACTAGAGCGGATCCAGATAAAACATTTCATCCAGGTGCTGGGGGAGCTGTCGCGCAACCACACTCTCAACAACCTTTGCCACAAAGCGAAGGTTGGAGACCGGACGATAATTAGACAACACTGCTGGGTCCAGGGAAGGCTTCTTGAGGAGAGGCCTCACCACCGCCTCTTTCAAGGCAGCAGGGAAGTCACCCACACCCAATGAAGCATTTATAATCCCCTGGAGCCAGCCTCGCGTCACCTCCCGAGTAGCCAGCACTAACAAGGAGGGACACAGGTCCAAGAAACCTGTAGTCGCGTTCAGTCTTCCCAGTATCCTGTCCACGTCATCAGGAGTCACAGGATCAAACTCATCCCAGATAACATTCTCAAGTCATTGCCCCTGAAACCACACAGTCGGAGTCCAGATCTTCCCGAATCTGAGTGATTTTGTCATACAGATACTGTACAAAATCCTCGGCTCTACCCTCCAAGGGGTCCTCCCGCGCTCCGTGGTGGAGCAAGGAGCGGGTCACCCTAAACAGGGCAGCCGGGCGATTATCTGATGATGCAATAAGAGCAGCAAAATAATTACACTTTGCTGCTTTTATCACCACTAGGTAAGTCTTAATATGAGATCTTACCAGTGTTCGTTCAGATTCAGAAAGGCTGGCCCTCCAACTGCTCTCTAGGTGTCTTTTCCGGCACTTCATCTCCCTCAGCTCCTCAGTAAACCAAGGGGCCAGGTGAGATCGGCGCCGGGTCAGAGGCCGCAAAGGCACGACCCGATCCAGAGCTCCAGCGGCCACCCTATCCCAGGTGGCCACTAGGTCTCCAGTCGAGGCGTGAGCCAGAGCCTCAGGGATTGGCCCAAGCTCCATCTGGAACCTTTCAGGCTCCATCGGGCGCCTGGGACGGAACCATTTTATAGGTTCTGCCTCCCTGCGGCGGGGTGTAGCGGTTTGAAGGTCAAGACAAAAGAGGCAGTGATCCGACCATGACAAGGGCTCGGTGACTATATCCCCTATCTCAAGGTCACTCAACCACTGTCCAGAGACAAAAACCAAGTCCAGCGTGTTTCCCCTCATGTGAGTAGGGCCATGAATTAGCTGGGTCAGGTCCATAGCCATCATGGAGGCCACGATCTCCCGAGCCACCTCAGACATCTCACCCAGGGACAGCAGGTTAAAATCCCCCATGACCATAAGTCTGGGGGTGTCAACTGCCACCGTGGCGATAACGTTGAGTAGCTCAGGCAGGGCTGCTTCCACGTGGCAGGGAGCCAGGTACGTGATCAGCAAACCCATCTGTACCCCATGACCCCACTTCACAAGGAGGGACTCACAGCCGGCCGTCTGAGGAACAGTGGCCTCCCTCGGTCTAAGACCTTCTTTAATGATAACCACTACCCCCCCGCCCCGCCCCTGTGACCTCGGCTGATGGAATGCGTGGAAACCTGGTGGGCACATTTCTTTTTTTTTTTAATTGAAAAAGTTTTACAAATACAAATTTTTCATTTTTCTCTCCCCCCAATTTCCCCACCCCCACCCCCAACCCCATATCCCCACCCCCATCCCCCCCTTGGCTTCCCTTACAAAAAAATATTATTTTTACACAGTCTACGTATATTAAACTAAAAGAATACAGTGAAATCCGAATAAGATAACATATCAAATGGAACTATTAATAATAAAAAAAAAATCCTGAAATTTACATCCAAATACTAATAATGATTGCCTTCATTTATCAATCAGCACAATTCAGATTCTACAGATATTAAACAAAAAAAAGGAGAACTCCAAGTAGAACATATCAAACATTTCTCTCATCTAATATTATAATAGTTAAATCCAAATAAAAGATATCAAACATTTCTCTAATCTAATAATAGTTATTTACCTATATCAATCCCCCATAATATATAATAATAATAAAATATAATATATAACATCACCTATATCAAGTAATATTCTATATCAATATGTCAATCTCTATTCTAATTTTAATTACCTCCACTTACTCTTTCCATTACATAATATAAACCCTCTAAAACAACCTAACCTTCTTCAGCTAAATACTAACTGGTACTTCTTTGTTTGGTATTTATTCTGCACATAATCTATCCATTTCTTCCATTCCCTAGCAAAGGTTTCTTGAGACCTATCTTTTAAATAGGCCGAGATCTTTGCCATTTCTGCAAAACTAGCCATTTTCAAAGTCCATTCTTCAATAGTAGGTAAAGTATCTTTTTTCCAGTATTGCCCTATAAGTAACCTGGCTGCAGTGATCATATATAATATCAATCTTGTTTCATTCATTGGGAAATCCTTAACTATACCCAATAAAAACAGTTGTGGAGAAAATTGAAGCTTCTTCTTCAAAACATTCTGCATAATCCACCAAAGTTTAATCCAAAAAGCTTTCACTTTTCTGCAAGTCCACCATATATGGTAGTATGTAGCGTCTGAACAGTCACATCTCCAACATCTTGGTTGAACATTAGGGTACATGCATGACAATTTCTTTGGGTCTAAATGCCACCTATAAAACATTTTATAAAAATTTTCCCTCAAGTTCTGAGCCTGCGTAAATTTAACATTCTGAACCCATATCTTTTCCCATGTTTCCAACATAACTGGTTCTGCAAAATTTTGTGCCCATTTTATCATACAATCTTTAACCAGTTCACCCTCTGAATCTCTTTCTAACAATATATTATAAACCCTTTTCATATGCATCAGCCCTTTCTGTTTTATCTGTGTCACCAAATCTTCTTCATACAACATCAGACCAGTTTTTTGATCTTCTCTCCATCTTGATTGAAGTTGACTATACTGTAACCAAGTTAAATCAATCCCTTCTTCCAACAGAGTTTTTAAAGACTTCAAGTTCCAGCTGCCCTCATCAGTAAAAAGTATCTCTTTATATAAAATCCCCCCGAGTGACTTTATATTTGTAATATGCCCAAGATCCAACCACAAAGGTATTTTGTAATCCAAATTAAACTGGTGCTTCTTCCAAACTCTCATCAAGGAATTTCTGAGTATATGACTTCTAAAAACATTATCCACTTTATTATCATAAAATAAGTATAAATGCCAACCAAATTGCAAATCATGGCCTTCTATGTTCAAAATTTCAGACTTTGTTGTTCCAAACCAATCACTCACGTGAGTCAACGCTGCTGCCTTATAATATAGCCGTAGGTTGGGAACTTTAAGGCCACCCCTTTCCCGCACATCTTGTATGATTTTCAGTTTTACTCTTGGCTTTCTCTCATTCCAAATAAATTTGTTCAACCCTGATTGCCACTCAGACAAGTTTTTATCACTCTTGAGCACCGGGATCATTTGAAACAAAAACAGAAATCTAGGTAGAACGTTCATCTTAACTGCTGCTATTCTTCCAAGTAAAGATAGTTGCAGTTTTTTCCAATTTTCCAAATCTTTTTGCACCTTTCGCCACAAAACTTCATAATTATTTTGAAAAAGTTTTATATTTGAAGCTGCAACCTGCACTCCTAGATATTTCACCTTTGAGACTATTTCAAATCCTGCCAACCTTTCCAATTCCTTTCTTTGGGTTTCCGACATATTTTTAACTATCATCTTTGTTTTTTTCTGATTCAGTCTGAATCCTGAGGCTAAACCATATTCCTCTATACTGTGTTTCATCTGGATGATTGATTCCAAAGGCTGTGTTAGGGTAACCACCAGATTGTCTGCAAATGCTCTTATTCTGTAGTCCTTTTGTCTTATAACTATTCCCTTCAAAACATTCGAGTCCCGTATTGAGTTCAAGACTTCTAAAGTTAAAATAAACAACAATGGGGATAGCGGACATCCTTGTCTTGTTCCCTTTTGAATATTAAAATTTGTCGTTAAACATCCATTGATAATAATTTGCGCAGTTTGTTCTTGATAAATTGCTGATATCGCCTGGACAAACTGGTCCCCAAAATTCATTTTAAACAAAGTCTTTAGTAGAAAATTCCAATTAACTCGATCAAAGGCCTTTTCCGCATCCAAAAACACCAGCACTGCAGGGATCTCTTTACTTTTCTCAAGATGTTCCAATAAACCTATGAGTTGCCTTACATTGTCCTTCATACTTCTGCCCTCTATAAATCCAGCTTGATCATGATGAATCACCTCTTGGATAACTGGCATCAATCTGTTGGCTAATACTTTTGCAAAAATTTTATAATCCGTATTCAGAAGAGATATTGGTCTGAAGTTTTCTGGTTTTGTTGACCCATCCTCTTTAGGTATCAGTGAGATAAAAACCGTCTTCCATGATGGGGGTATTTTACCCCCCTGTTGTATACTGCAGAATAAATCCTTAAGATGTTCAATCAATTCTGTTTGTAAAGTTTTATAATACACTGCTGTCAGACCATCCGTCCCAGGAGCTTTGGCTATTTTCAATTGTTTAATTGCAAATATAATCTCTTCCAAAGTTATTGCTTGATTCATTCTTTCTTTTTGTGCACTAGAAATTTTTGTAATTCTGGTTCTTTCAAGCTACTCATCTATAACCTTATTGCTTATATTATCTTTATGGTATAATTTAGAGTAATAGTCTAGAAAGGCTTGTTTTATTAGATTTTGTTGAAAAACTTCTTTTCCTCCATATTCAATAGTGTCAATAATTCGAGAACATCGCTGTTTTCTATATGTATATGCCAACCATCTGCCGGGTTTATTAGCATTGCAAAATGTATTATGTTTTGCATATTGTAAATTGGTTGCCACTTGTTCCGCTGTAAGCATTTGAAATTGGTCTTTCAGAAGTTTTATAGATTCCTGCAATTTATTATCTAAAGGATTTTTAATATGTAGTTGTTCCTTTTTCTTTATCTCTACTTCCAATTCTGTTCTTTTCCTTTGTTGAAGTAGCTTATGCTTAGAGTTTATATGGATCAATACACCTCTCATATATGCCTTGCTCGCATCCCAAACAATTTCGATGGGTGTACCCTTATTCAGATTCAATTGAAAAAATTCCTTCACATGTTTTTTAAGATCAGTTATATTCTTTTCATACCTGAACAAATTTTCATTCAATCTCCAAGATCTTCTCTCTTTCTTTTCCAATTCTATGTCTATCCATATCGGACTATGATCTGTTAGCGTTCTAGGAAATATTTTGGTCTTTATTGTTTTAGTAAGTAAATCAGATGTAATCAAGATAAAGTCAATCCTTGAAAAAGATCTATGACGCTCTGAGAAAAATGTAAAATCCAATTCCTTCGGGTTCTGAACTCTCCATACATCTTTTAATTCCAAATCTTCTTTCATAGCAAAGAAAGTCTGTGGTAATTTAACCCCTGATTTTGCCAAACTCCTTTTATCAATTTTAATGTCAATCACCCCATTCCAGTCTCCCATAATCAAAATAGATTTATAATTCCATTGTAATATTTTAGCATGTAATAATTTATAAAAACTTTCCTGCTGTTGATTAGGGGCGTAAATTCCAATAAAAAGCAATGGGTCATTCTGTAAGTTTATTTCAATTGCAGTATATCTTCCATTATTATCTGTTTCAACAATTTTAGCTGGTATTCTTTTGGAGATATACAACACTACTCCATTCTTTTTTTCCAAACTTGAAGATAGAAAATGTGTTCCTAATTTAGAATTTATCAAATATTTTTGGTCCTGGGTTCTAATATGAGTTTATTTATTTATTTATTTATTTATTAGATTTGTATACCGCCCTTCTCCTTACGGACTCAGGGCGGTGAACAGCCGAAATAAAAATTCAATACATAAAAGTTAAAAATTAAAACACATATACATTAGGCTGAGAATTAAAACCAAATAAATATTAAAATGCAGCAACGCTACAAACATTAAAAATTTTAAAATTGTAAAAAATTCTAAAAATGCAGCAGGGATCAGGCTAAACCGGCAAGTTGAAAAAGATGCGTCTTCAGGGCCCGACGAAACGTCCGGAGGTCGGAGATAATTCTCAATTCTGGAGGAAGATCATTCCAGAGGGTAGGGGCTGCCACAGAGAAGGCTCTCCCCCTGGGGGTCGCCAGCCGGCATTGTCTGGCTGACGGCACCCTGAGGAGGCCCACTCTGTGGGAGCGAACCGGCCGGTGGGAGGCAATTGGCGGCAGAAGGCGGTCCCGTAAGTACCCTGGTCCTAAGCCATGGAGCGCTTTAAAGGTCATTACCAACACCTTGAAACGCACCCGGAACTCCACCGGCAACCAATGTAGCTCGCGCAGGAGAGGTGTAACGTGGGAGCGCCCCGATGCTCCCATAATCCCCCGCGCGGCCGCATTCTGTACCAGTTGGAGCCTCCGGGTGCACCCCAAGGGGAGCCCCATGTAGAGAGCATTGCAGTAGTCCAGGCGAGAGGTGACGAGTGCCTGAGTGACTGTGCGTAGGGAGTCCCGATCTAGAAAGGGCCGCAACTGGCGTATCAGGCGAACCTGATAGAAAGCCCCCCTGGCCACAGCTGTCGTATGATCCTCCAAGGACAGCCGTGGGTCCAGGAGGACGCCCAAGTTGCGCACCCTTTCCGTGGGGGCCAGTGATTCGCCCCCAATGACCAGCGATGGTGTCAGCTGGCTATATCGGGACGCCGGCAGCCACAGCCACTCGGTCTTGGAGGGGTTGAGTCGAAGCCTGTTTCTCCCCATCCAGACCCACACGGCTTCAAGGCACTGGGACATCACTTCCACGGCATCGTTGGGGTGGTCTGGGGTGGAGATGTACAGCTGAGTATCGTCAGCGTACTGGTGGAACTCCACCCCAAAACCACGGATGATCTCACCCAGCGGCTTCACATAAATGTTGAACAGGAGGGGCGAGAGGACCGACCCTTGCGGCACCCCACACACTAGGCGCCTCGGGGTCGACCGCTGCCCCCCTGTCAACACTGATTGCGACCGGTCGGAGAGGTAGGAGGAGAACCACCGCAAAACGGTGCCCCCCACCCCCAGTCCCTCCAACCGGCGCAACATGATACCATGGTCGATGGTATCAAAAGCCGCTGAGAGGTCTAACAGCACCAGGATAGAGGAGTACCCCCTACCCCGGGCCCTCCAGAGATCATCCACCAACGCGACCAATGCCGTTTCGGTGCTGTATCCAGACCTGAAGCCGGACTGGAGCGGGTCTAAATAGACAGCTTCATCCAGGTACCGAGGGAGCTGCCACGCAA
This sequence comes from Coluber constrictor foxii, assembly GCA_038048745.1. Taxonomy (NCBI): domain Eukaryota; kingdom Metazoa; phylum Chordata; class Lepidosauria; order Squamata; family Colubridae; genus Coluber; species Coluber constrictor. The sequence goes on along the minus strand of CM075966.1, from coordinate 25,478,723 downwards.
CCACACTCTCAACAACCTTCGCCAAAAAGGGAAGGTTGGAGACTGGACGATAATTAGCCAAAATAGCTGGGTCCAAGGAGGGCTTCTTGAGGAGGGGCCTCACCACCGCCTCCTTCAAGGCAGGCGGTAGGGCACCCTCACTCAAAGAAGCATTTATAATCTCCTGGAGCCAGCCTCGTGTAACCTCCCGGGAGGCCAGCACCAACCAGGAGGGACACGGGTCCAATAAACATGTGGTTGCGTTCAGTCTTCCCAGAGTCCTGTCCACGTCCTCGGGAGCCACAGGATCGAACTCAGCCCAGATAACACTCTCAAGACCTGCCTCAGTCACCCCGCCTGAACCAACCCAGTCAGCGGCCAAATCATCCCAAATCTGAGTTATTTTATCATCCAGATATTGAACAAAGTCCTCAGCACGACCCTGCAAGGGATCCTCCCGCGCTCCCAGGTGAAGAAGGGAGCGGGTCACCCTAAACAGGGTGGCTGGGCGATTATCTGATGACGCGATAAGAGTGGCAAAATAGTTAGATTTCGCCGCTTTTATCGCCACTAAGTAAGTTTTAATATGAGCTCTTACTAGTGTCAAGTCAGATTCAGAGCGACTGGCCCTCCAACCGCTCTCTAGGCGTCTTCTCCGGCGTTTCATCTCCCTCAGCTCCTCGGTAAACCAAGGAGATAAGTGAGTTCGACGCCGGGTCAGAGGCCGCAAAGGCACGATGCGGTCCAAGGCCCCACTGGCCGCCCTATCCCAGGCCGCCACCAGGTCCTCAGCCGAATCGCGTGTCAGTGTCTCAGGAAATGGCCCAAGCTCCGTCTGGAACCTATCAGGATCCATCAGGCGCCTGGGGCGGAACCACCTGGTCGGTTCTGCCTCCCTGCGGTGAGATGCAGCGGTCAGAAAGTCGAGGCGAAGGAGCGAGTGGTCAGTCCACTTATATCCCCAATATCAAGACCACTCAACCACTGACCAGAGACAAAAACTAAATCCAGGGTGTGTCCACCGATATGAGTCGGGCCCTGAATTACCTGGGTCAGGTCCATGGCCGTCATGGAAGCCATGAACTCCCGGGCTATCTCAGATGTTTCACCGATAGATGTCAGGTTGAAATCCCCCATGACCATAAGCCTGGGGGTATCAACCGCCACCTCAGCTACAACATTGAGAAGCTCGGGCAGGGTCGTTGCCACGTGGCAGGGAGCCAGGTACGTGACTAACAGACCCATCTGCCCACCACGACCCCACCTCACAAAGATGGACTCACACCCGGCTATCTGAGGTACAGTGGTCTCCCTCGGATCCAGACCTTCCTTGATAATGACCGCTACTCCCCCACCCCTGCCCTGAGCTCTCGGCTGATGGAATGCAAGGAAACCTGGTGGGCACATCTCCACGAGGGGAACCCCCCCCCTCGTGGCCCAACCAGGTCTCGGTAATCTCGGCCAGGTCCGCACCCCCCTCTTGAAGAAGCTCACATATGAGGGGGGCCTTATTGACAACGGACCTCGCGTTGCATAACAACAGCCGGAGCCTCGGGTCCTGAGACTCTAAACAACCCGGGGAACGAGAATAGCTCAGGGGACCGGGGCACGCAATCGCTCGAAGACAGCGAGTGCGTGCCCCCGTCACATGATATGGTCCCCTGCTCACGCCATATCTGCCCCTCCCACACAGCACATTTATAGCGCCACCCTCAACAGAGGGCTCCACAAGAGCCCTCTTGCCTCCAGAAACTACACCCCCTATGACACCATAAGCAGCCGGGCCTGTCCCTCTCCCCTGCGGGTTCCCCCCCAAACCCGCACCCACCCCCACCCTGGAACCCCCTAAAACTCTAATTAAAAAAGAACTTAAAAAACCCCTCAAATCCCTCTTTGCAACATGCCACCTCTCGGGGTCCCAAAACCCGTCATTAAGGTAGGCCCTCGATAACATAGAGGGCCATGCCCACGAGAGGGGGGAATCTCGCAGGGCAAGCAACGCAGACCTAGAATACATCTCATCCAAAACATGGGCAAGAGGATGGAAGGCTTGGCTAAGGTCCATAAAAGATGTTCCAAAGGAGAACCAGGTCAGACTGGAGAAACGCCGCTACCCTCTCACTGTAGCGGCTGGGAGTCTCTACATTTTGTCCAACTGAGAGGATGTCCCGACCACCCTCTCACGGTGGTCCCCCATAAGGGACAGGAGAGTTGGAAAGTCCCAGGCCACTCTCTCACAGTGGCCCAGGCAAGTTCATCCTGCCGGTGTGACATCCCTCAGGGTAGATCGTAAGAGAACTGGCTCCATAAGTCCTCCCGAAGCTGGCCTGTTCTCCAGTATAGCCAGCCAGCCAGCGGGATGATGAATAAAGCCAAGTTCAAAGTCACAGCTCCAGAGAACAGCAGGCAGATAGCAGGGGAGCAGAAATAGTTCGAGGGCCAGCGGAGGACAAGTGGGATTGGGGGGGGAGGAGGGCAGCTCTTCCTATAAAAACAAGGGGGGGGGTAGCCCCCAGATTATAAGTACACACTGCTGGTGGGAGAATCTTCACCCACAAACAGTAGCCACGAGGGGGCAACCCCGTTGGACCCATTTGGGTCTTCCACTCCTCATAGAAAGCCCTCCAACAATAAACAGCCCCCAACAGCCCCCAATGGGTCCGCTAACCAGCCGGGGGGCTGCCGGAGCCGTCGGCGTCGCCTACAGGCCGCTGGAGCCATCAGCGCCGTCTCTCATCATGATCTCCTCCGTCTCCTCCGTCTTCAGGCACTCTCCTGCCACTAGAGCGCCCGAAAACCAACACAGAGCCGCCCCAGTGACCAGCGCAGCCAGCGTCTCCAGCGCCTCCTCGACCAAGCAGAGTCTCATGCTAAACGCCCCCTTGCAAAGCGGCCGTTGGGCGTCCTCTCACCACCACCGCCGCTCGCCGCTCGCAGCTCAAACTCGCCGCCATCTCGTCGCTCCCGCCCACGCCGCGCTGCCTCGCAGCGCCTCTCAGCTGTTCAGATCGGCGGGAGCCTCTGGAAGACACGCTGGGGGCTGCAACGCCACCAGCGTGATGGCCATATACTCCGCTGGCTGGGCGGGGGGTTGCCGATGGGCTGCAACCCCCACGGACCCTCTAAACAGCCAGCCAAAAATCCATTCCCTTAGGGTGCCCTGGATGCGGCCGCCATCTTGGGCATGCGCAGTGCTCCTCTCTCTTGCAGGCAAACAACATCATTTTTAAACTGTTTCAAATAATGAAATATTTTCCTTCTTTTCTGTGGAGAATTCAGTCCATTCACATTCCAGGATAAAAATTTAACTGTCATTTGAAGTTTCACGAAGCGAATCGAGCAATTGACGAAGATTCTGTTGCAGAGCAGTAGTCTTCGGTCTAGGTCCTCCCATGGCTTCTGATTTCTGTAGTTTACCATTGTCCCCCTTTTCCTCTTGTGGTGTACTGGACCTCTGCTGTTTCTGCTTTTCTAACATTTGCTTCTCAGCTCGAGTTATACGTTTATCTTTCGGTTCCTGCATCAACAGTTCAAGGTCCGGTGCCACCTCTCTTGTACTTCTGGGGTGCTTAATTTTAGGCTCTGGAAAGTCCATGAGGAGATCATCTGAAAAACCACCTACTGCTCCTTGAGTTTCTTCTATTGCTCTTTGAGTTTCTAATTCCATCTGCTTGCATTGTTCTTCAGTCTCTCTTTCAAATTCTTTATCTTTAATACCTTCTTCTATAGTTAGCAACGTGGATGAATGTGGAGATGTGGGAGCCCTTTTGAAAATGTTATTGTAAAAATGTTCTGCTTTTTCAATGGTATTTAAACGGTATCTCACATCTTCATATCTCAAAATTATGCCAACTGGGGCATCCCATCTGAATGGAATCTGGTATCTTTTCAATTCATTCACCAAAAATCCAAAATCCTTTCTGTCTCTTAGCATCTTAGGTGGTAACTCTTTGTAGACTCCAATCTGGTTGCCTTCTACCTGAATGTTAGCTAGGTAAGACTTCTGCAAAATATCATTCCTCAATCTTCTGTCAGTAAAGTAAACAACCACATCTCTAGGCAAATTCCTTTGTCTGGCCATGCGTGAGTTCACTCTGTAAGCTTTATCAATGCAGCTAAGGATTTGATCAGCTCCCACCTTCAACAGTACAGCTAATGCCTCCGCACAAACTGTTCTTAAGTCTTCTCTGGTATTCTCTCTTATACCTCTCAATCTTATAGCAAACTCCATGGCTCTAAACTGCAGCATTGTCACATCATTTTCAATTCTTTGGGTTCTAACATCAGCTTTGAAAAATGTTTCTTCTGTTACTCTCATCTTAGATTCAACTTCTGTACTAAGTTCACCCACTTTTTTCTCAATTTCCACCATCGCATCTGAAAGATCAGAAACTACTTTAATGATGTTTTGGTTCAATTTGTCATATTTTTCCTGTACCAACTCCTTAACTTCCTTCTGGGATCTTTCTATTGATCTTTCCGTCTTTTCAACAACACTTCCCAAAGCCTTAGTTATAAACTCTTTCAAATCCACATTTCCAGTTCCCTGAAGCTGCGTTTGAGGCTTTTCTGATTTTTCCTTTGTCTGATGGGTAGGGGAACACCCCCCCCCCCCGGTTTTTGTTTTGATGTCATGCTTCCACAGAATCTTAGCTTCTCCAAAGAAGAGGATTTTCCTCCTTTTCCAGCTTTCCTCCCCAGTTTTGTGAAAGCAAAGATAAATCTGTCTTCTTAAGTTATAAGTTTCCCTGTTAAATGCAACAAGCAGGCAAACTTTCACACTTTCGCTTTCAACTCTCCTTTCTTCCATTCAAGCTAGTCGCCATTTTATATTACTTTGTTTCTCTTTTCTCCCGTTTTTTTAGAAAGATAAAATACTTGCAGTTTTGAGGCTTTAAAATCCAGATTTCAACTTGTTTCATCTAGTGCAGATTTTTATTAGTTTGGTAGGTGTTGCTCACGCCGTCTTGCTCTGAGAAGCAGAGATCCCCCGATGTCCGGAGCCCTGACGAATTGAAAGGGGAGCCTTTTCCCTGATTCCTCCCCAGGACAAAAAAACAATCCTGGGGGCTCCTCAGGGGGCTCTACCCCGGCTCGCCAGCTCAATCTGACCTTCCGTATGGAGATCAGACTTTCCGAGCTGCCTCACAGCTGTTGAGGCGGCTCTATACAGACAACGAAGCCGGCGGTCATAAAAAACCGCCCGACAACGGCGGAGACACCGACTGGAAGCCCAGGTGGTGGGCACATTTCAACGAGAGGGAACCCCCCTCCTGGCCCAACCAGGTCACTGTAATACCTGCCAGGTCTGCACCCCCTCCTGAACAAGATCACAAATGAGGGGGGCTTTATTTACTACAGACGTGGCGTTGCACAACATCAGCCGAAGGCCCGGGCCCTGAGGGTCTGTGCAACCTGGAAAACGAGTAGAGCCTTGGGGGCTGGAGCGAGCCACCGCTTGTAAACAGCGGGCGCGCGCTCCCCTACAACGATATGACCCCCTGCTCCCACCATATCTGCCCCTCCCACCCACAGTACTGATAGTAGAGGCATTATCTGGATAAGCTCAATCCCCCCCTTGACCCCGGGTCCCCCACCCCCATGCTGCGCTTCACAACCAGACCCGGCCCTCCCCTTAGTGGGTTATCCCCCACACCCACATCCCTAATTCCAGTCCAACCCCCCCCCTGGAACCCCTTAAAAGTTTGACTAAAAATTTGTGTAAAAAGCCCCTCAACCCCCTCTTCGCAGCATGCCACCTCTCTGGGTTCCAAAACCCATCATCGAGGTAGGCCCTCGATAACGTGGAGGGCCAAACCTGCGAGAGGGGGGAATCTCGCAGCGCAAGAAGCTGAAACCTTAAAATACATCCAAAGCTCTGAGGTGATGATAAGGTGTGGCTAAGGGGTCCACTATGATAGTCCAAAACGTCCAGGAGACTAAGGCAGATTTAGCCATAAGCGGAAGAATCTCCACTGCCCTCTCACGGCAGTGGGCAAGAGTCCTAGTGTTCCGACCAACTGGGGGTAAACCTCCAAATCAGCCTCTCACGATGGTTGGCCAACTGGCCATGGAGAAGGTGGTACATCCCATCAGTGGTGAAACAAAGATAGAACCGGCTGTCAGTCCTCCCGTAAACTGCCATTTCTCCATATAGCAAGCATGCAGAATGAAAAACAGAGCCAGATCCAAAGACTCCGGAAGAGAATGAAACGGTCCACAGTGTTCATAAAGGCGAACATATCAGGGAGGGAAAAAATGGAAATGGGTGGGGCCACCTCCATCAGACAGAAACCGGCAGGGCAAGCGTGATAGTTATTGGGCCTATAAACCAGCCAAAACTAGGGAGGGGGGAGGGGAGGGTTATCCGAGGCGACACAGTAGACACCCCTCCGTCAGCCTCTCAACCCTCTTCATCCCCCCCCAGGTCTTTCAACAGCCATTTCATGCCCGGTCTTAGCCTCCCATGATGTTAGTAGAGGAGACCTCACCATAAGCAACTAACCTCTGGGAGTTACCCCAAGGCCCTATGGTCTAAAATTCACCGATGGAGGCTCCCACCCTCATAGTGCTCTTCATCAGCTATTTACACACGACTCCGGGGATTCCCATCGGCCAACCGCTGCACCGGCGTCGGCATCCCTGTGGGCACCACCAGCAGCCACGTCGTGGATAATCCTCGCCTCGTCGATGCCCCCTACTTCCACCCGGGCATCCACGGCTCCGACGCAGGAGGGATGCAGCCCCCGTTGACGCCAGAGTCTCCGCCGCCGCTCCAGCTGCAATTCCGGCAGGCCATCCCGTCATGAAAGCCAGCCATTTCGCCGCCGGCGCCGGCACACATTGGCCACGGATGCCGCCCTTCCCGCGCGACTGCGGAACAGCATTCCCTTCAAGAGTCGATGTTACGATGTTGCGAGTACGTTAGAGAGCACAAAAGCTCTCTACTAACTGGCCACATGCTTCGCTTACTGGGCAGGGGGCCTTAGATGGTCATAATGGCCCCCGGAGTCCCTCAAAAGCCAAAATAATACCCCATCTCACCACAGCGATTTAGAGCCAGGCCGCCATCTTGGGCATGCATTGTGTCCTGGCTGCAGGGGCCCTGAGGTAAGCCGGTGCGGGGCGCATGGGGCAGCTCCACCACTCCCTGCCTCGTGGCAGCGGCACTGGCACGCAGCGCAGTCTTCTGCCCTGCCACAAGTAAGCAGAAGAAGTGGGCCTCCCATAGATGGGGAAAAAATAAGACACCCACCGAAAATAAGCCCTAGTGCTAATTTTGGGGCCCAAAAGAAAGTAAGACCCAGTCTTATTTTCGGGGAAACACGGGTATGTATGTATTTGTGTGAAGGTTCCAACAGATGCCCTAACTAAATCATGAGTCCTGAGCCAATTTTCAAAAGGGATCCAATGATTTATTAGGAGCAGCATGCTGGCATCTACTCTAGTGAGGTTTGTTCTGCCTCATGTAAGTTACGGCCTACCTTTGACCCTGTTCTCCCCCTCCTTTCAGTCTGTGTCATAAATCACATAACACGTCTCTCTCTCTCTCTCACACACACACACAGTTTTGGTAATCTGAGATTCACCGTTGGAAGAAGGTATGCATGGAATGTCCCCCCCCCTTGCTTCTAATGGGAACTTGAGAGCAGACTAGAAATGCTTTTGCGAGTTGACTGTTTGTTTGTTTGTTTTTTCTGCCCCACCTTTATTAGTTTTCCAACAATCCAAGGCAGCAAACATATCCAGCACACCTTCCTCCTATTTTTCCAACAACAATCCTATGAGATGGGTTGTGTTGAGACTGACTGGCCTAAAGTCACCCAGCTACCTTTCATGACTAAGGCAGGACTTGAACTCACTATCTCTCCCTTTCTAGTCTGGTGTCTTAACCACTGGACCACACTGGCTTTCACTTTGTGTGTGTGTGTCTCTCTCTGTCAAAATTGTGTTCAAAATTGCAGTAAGGACAGTGCTTCAAGTTACAATAGACTTTGCCTCACTCGACTGTGATGAGATATATGTAATACTATAACCCTGTTCCATAAGAAGATGTTACATACAGTACACCTTAATTTATTATTTAAGCTCTAGGATTGGACTTCAAATCTTTATAATATCCTTCTGAGTTCTGCTATCAAGTTTTCTAGCATTTTTCATCATCGCACCCTTCTTTTTGTAGTCATCAGTGTCACTTTTGAAACAGCTGAGATATGTTGCACAGTTTTTTCAGAATAAGCATTTTACTAACCCTGAGGTGAGACAGAGTTGATTTTTTTTTTTTACTTTTTATCATTTAGGGTGGACATAAGTATAAGCATGAATTGAATACATAAAATGAATACAATTAAAGGGAACATTAGGACAGGGACGGTAGGCACGCTGGTACTCTTATGCACGCCCCTTACAGACCTCTTTGGAATAGGGTGAGGTCAACAGTAGCCAGTCTAAGGTTAACATTATTGGGGGGTTGGGATGAAACCACAGAGTCAGGTAGTGCATTCCAGGCATTGACCACTCAGTTGCTGAAGTCATATTTTCTGCAATCGAGTTTGGAGCGGTTCACTTTAAGTTTGTACCTATTGTGTGCTTGTGTATTGTTGTGGTTGAAGCTGAAGTAGCAGATGATTTTATGAGCTATGCTTAGGTCATACCGAAGGTGGCGTAGTTCTAAATTTTCTAAGTCTAAAATTTCAAGTCTGGTGGCATAAGGCGTTTTGTTGGGAGTGGAGGACTCTTCTTGTGAAATATTTCTGGACATGTTCGATTGTATTAATGTCCAATATGCAGTGCGGGTTCCAGACAGTTTGATTTGGGTTTAAAAACATTTTGGCTCAGTTGTTTCACTGTGACAGAACTTGACAGGGAGTTCTTATGATTCATTTGAGGTTTTCCTTTCCTTACAGAGAGAACAGATTAAAATTGCAAGGGAATAAAAAGCATTCTGGTTGACCCTGACAAACTTCTGCAACCCACCTTTTAAATGTGGGTGGGTTGATTTCAGAAAGAAGTGTCTGATTTAAATAAGGAGGCTGCTAAACTTATCCACAGGGATGGGTCAAAAAAGTCCAGATTGAATCAGAATATAGAATAATAGAGTTGGAATGGACTTTGGAGGTTTTCTAGCCCAACCCCCTGCTCAAGCAGGAGACCCTATACCCATGATGGTGAACCTGTGCCAAGTGTGCCACATCTGGCACGCACAGCTCTCTCTGCAGGCACGCGAGCCGTCACCCAGCTCAGATGCACCGCACATGCGTGTGCGCGCCTCCTGCTGGCCATCTGATTTTTGGGATGTGTAGGGGGCGGGGCGCATGCAGGAGATGCTTGCGCATGTGCGGGGGGAGCACATGCATGCAGGGGGAGCGGGGGTGTGTGTGGTGTGCCCCCCCACAGCCCATTTGTGGGCCCAGGAGGTTGCAGGAAGCCCATTAGGCCCAAAACGGGGGGCGGGGGGGTCATGCGCACATGCACGAAGGGTCGGCGAAGCATGGGGGGTTGCATGCGCATGCACAGGGGGCAGGGGGTGTGGGGGGCATGCGCGCATGTGCGGGGGGTGCACATTGCATTATGGGTGCTGGCACATGAAGAGAAAAAGGTTAGCTATCGCTGCCCTATACCATTTCAGACAAGTGGCTATCTAGTCTCTTCTTAAAAGCCTCCAGTGATGAAGCACCCACAACTTCTGAAGGCAAGCTGTTCCATTGGTTAATCGTCCTCACCGTTAGGAAATTTCTCCTTCTAGGTTGCTTCTCTCCTTGATTAGTTTCCATCCATTGCTGCTACTAAGCCTTAATGTGAAATAACCCTGAGCACAAGTCTGGTGATGGACTCAAATTTAACTCCACCCCGTTTCTTTTTTCTCTTACTCCCTTTCTCCTGGCAGAGACCATTCGCACAGCCACCCCCTTTCCCATGGTCAGCCTCTTCCTGGTCTTCACAGCCTTTGTCATTAGCAATATTGGACATATCCGCCCACAGAGAACCATTCTGGCTTTCGTTTCAGGCATCTTCTTCATCCTTTCTGGTAAGGATTCAGAAGCTGGGGCTGTTCTACTAAGGGAGATTGATCTGCAAGCTGTGGGCTGATTGTAATAGCGGGGTCAGTTCTGGGTTGAAGACTGAGGGTGGGAGTTTACAATGTGAAGAGGGGAAGATCTAGCACAGTGTTTCCCAGCCTTGTGGACTTTAAGAAGTATGGACTTGAACTCCTAGAATTCTTCAGCCAGCAGAGCTGGCTGGAGAATTCTAGAAATTGAAGTCCACACATTTTATAGAATCATAGGACTAGAAAGGAACTTAGAGGTCTTTTAGTCCAAGTCCCTGCTCAAGGTAGGAGACCTTATACCATCCTGGACAAAGTATTCTCTAATCTTTTCTTAAAAACCTCCAGTGATGGAGCACCCACAATTTCCAGAGCCAAGCTGTTCTACTGACCAATTGTTGTCACTGTCAGGAGACTTCTCCTTAGTTCCAGATTACATCTCCCTGTGATGAGTTTTTACCCATCTTAAAGTTTCCAAAGTTGGGAAACACGGATCTATTACAGGGGTCTCCAAACTTGGCAGCTTTACGACATGTAGACTTCAACTCCCACAATTCCTCAGCCAGCATGTCACAAGTCTTAAAGTTGCCAAGTTTGGAGACCCTTGATCTAGTGGGACTGTGCCTTTGGTTTAGAATGAGTGACATCAAGGAGGTTTCAACACCACAAAGCAAAACTAACAGATTGTGATTAATAAGTGCTGTTAGATCCAAAATAGGAATTACATTTTAAATAAAAAATGAGATAAAAGGAAGGACAGAGACTTTAAATTCTGCCCTGGGGTCACATAAGCTACCCTAAATGTTTGGTTTTGAACAAAAAACTAGCATGCTAGTTTGGTAAATGAATGAATAAATATCTATGGGTAGCATCCAGATTTGCCTTTCCATTAATAAAATGGAAAGTGATTAATATATATGAATATGTGTGTGTGTGTGTGTGCATTTATAGCATATGTATATGTGTGTGCATGTATATGTATCGGTATATACTGTATATATTTTCTTCTGAGAGCAGGCATAAGAATTTCATTTTTAATGTGTGCAAGTGTGTTCACAGAAAAAAGTGACAACCGTGTTTACCTGAAAATAAGACCGGGTCTTATATATTTTTCCCCCAAAAGACCCATTAGGTCTTATTTTTGGGGGGTGTCTTATTTTGGGGCCGCCTGCCCGCTCCCTCCCACCATCTGCTTGCCTGTGGCCACAATGGCTTACAGGGCTTCCCAGGGCAGATGCACTTTTCGCCCAGACAGGGAAATGACAGAGACTCGAAGCTTCGTCTGCTTGCAAATGGGATGCTTTGAAATGGAGCTAAGTGTGTTGGGATCGCCTGCCTCCTCCCCCCACCCACAACCCGGTGCCTATGGCTCTGCCTGGCTCCGCCGCACACTTTTCGCCTAGAGGGAGACAAAGGCACCGGCAACAGGAGGAACCAGAGGCACGGAGTGGGGGTGGGCAGGCGATCCCAATGTGTCGCCCACTCCGTCCCACCATCTCTCAGCTTGGTCACGGCTGTGCTGGGCAGGCGCCCACAGGGGCATTAGGATCTCCTGTCTCCCCATTCCCCTCTGCCTCTGCCTCTGCCTCTGCCTGCTGCCAATGCTGCCGCACAAGCCTCCTATGAGCCAGGCAACTGTGCAGCACCTCCAGATCACCTGTCTCCCCCCTCCTCTGCCTCTGAGCTTATTTGAGCTGCGCCAAGGGGCTGGTGGGCTGTGGCTGCTGCCGGACACTGTCGTTCCCCACGCGCTCACCACCTCTTCTACTGGCCACGCCCATCCTCCCGGGCTTATTTTTGGGGTAGGTCTTATATTACGCCACCCCAACAAATCAGGCTAGGGCTTATTTTCGAGGTGGGTCTTATTTTGGGGGAAACACGGAATAAAGGCTATCTTAACTTATTAATGGAAGAGGATTAGGAAATGCTTTCCACTTATTTCACTTCTCTGTACCCTTCCCATGCTCCTTTAAAATCAGCTCCAAGGTCCCATAGGAGTGGGGAGTCTGCAAGTCAGGGTATAAAATCTGTGAAAATCATGTCCTGTGTCATATTAACTGAGGATTCTAGGAGTTCAAAACTGCAGGTAGAGCTCATTTAACAACTGCCCTGTTTAGTGACTGTTCAAAGTTATGACAGTGCTGGAAAAGTAAATTCATGTTTGTGACGGTCACAGCCTCCCTGTGATCACATGATCAAGATTTGGGTGCTTAGCAACCAATGGGTGTTTACCACCATCGCAGTGTCCTGCAGTCACGTGATCGTCACTTGTGTAGTTCACAGCTGGTTTCTGATAGGCAAGATCAATGGCGAACCCAGCAGTAAAATAACAAATTGTGGTCATGTGATGCCGCGCTTAACAACCCTGGTGGAAGTGACATTGTAAGCTCATTGTGGTCACAAGATGTCTTGCTGAACATTCATGTGGTTTAGCAATGGAATTGCAGCTGCCACTGGTGATCATTCAGCGAGAACTACCAGTATTTGTGGAAATGCAAGTTTTTAGGACTAAGCTCTTAACCTCTGGCGCATGTTGGATGTTTGATAGGAGGACATTTGCCATTTTTTCACTGTTAACACACAACAGTTCATTGTTCATCCTATTTCAAACTCTGCTGCTTTTGTCGATATAAATCTCAGTTGCGGCACTGCTGTGGGTGGAGAAGATGTTGGTTCATGGGCTTAGACATCTTGTCAGAACTTGCCCCACTGGGCTGGTGGAGATGGTAGATGAAGAGGTTGTTTACTCACCAAGAATCCTGTCCTGAAGACATGGATAAGCTTGCACTGGTGACAGTTAATCAGTGCAGGGAAGAGTGCCCAAGCGATCTCTTGCTTGCTTACTCTCTGCTGCTTCACAGCCCAGCCAACCCCTCCCAGCTGTCAGCTCTTGGTTCAGGCTGATGTTGAATATGAGTTTAGTGCTTGTCTAAAAGAGCACTAAACCTGTATTCAAAAGCATCCTAAACAATTGACAGGCACAGTTGTGGGGTGGGGATGTTCAACTCCTCTCTGCCACCTAGACCAATTGTTGTTCAAGCTGAACTAAGTCTCTGGAGGGCACCCTACAGAGGGGAGAGAACAGGACTTCCCCACCACTCCAAGCAGAATTTCCTAGATGACATTGCCTAGAGCCCAAAATGTTGGAATTAGCCCAGCACCAATTGGCCAATTCAGGTGGGCACCAGTTCAGCCCTTCTCATTTCCTCCAGTCCCTGGTCATATTGATTCCTGACACAAAACTATTTTGCAGGAATTGCAATCATCAGGAGGATTTATTTCTGTGTAAACAATCAGAATATGATACATTTTCTTCCTTATAAAAACATAATCCTGCATTCACCGCTCTCTTCTGTCGTTCAGCCATTTATGACTGATATATATAAACATTGCAGTATAAACATTGCTTTTTTTGAGCTGAATATTCTGAGTCTTTAATCATTTTTAAGGAGATACAAGGAATAAGCTTTTCCCCCCTAAAGAATTCCTTATCATAAATGAGGCTGCAATCCTGAATAAATATGATGACATCAATGAATCTTTTCATGGACATCTGTTAAAAACATATAAAATAAAGAATATATGCTTATTTATTTAGAAGAGTTTGTTTTCTGAAAATGCATGATTGAATATGCTGTCATAGGATCTCACCAAACTCACTGGTTGGGGGCTTACATACAGTGGGGCAAAAAAGTATTTAGTCAGCCACCAATTGTGCAAATTCTCCCACTTAAAAAGATGAGAGAGGCCTGTAACTGTCATCATAGGTAGACCTCAACTATGAGAGACAAAATGAGAAAACAAATCCAGACAATCACATGGTCTGATTTGGAAAGAATTTATTTGCAAATTATGGTGGAAAATAAGTATTTGGTCAATATCAAAAGTTCATCTCAATACTTTGTTATATATCCTTTGTTGGCAATGACAGAGTTCAAATGTGTTCTATAAGCCTTCACAAGGTTGGCACACACTGTTGCTGGTATGTTGGCCCATTCCTCCATGCAGATCTCCTCTAGAGCAGTGATGTTTTGGGGCTGTTGCTGGGCAACACGGACTTTCAACTCCCTCCAAAGGTTTTCTATGGGGTTGAGATCTGGAGACTGGCTAGGCCACTCCAGGACCTTGAAATGCTTCTTACGAAGCCACTCCTTCGTTGCCCGGGTGGTGTGTTTGGGATCATTGTCATGCTGAAAGACCCAGCCACATTTCATCTTCAATGCCCTTGCTGATGGAAGGAGGTTTGCACTCAAAATCTCACGATACATGGCCCCATTCATTCTTTCCTGTATACGGATCAGTAGTCCTGGTCCCTTTGCAGAGAAACAGTCCCAACGCATGATGTTGCCACCCCCATGCTTCACAGTAGGTATGGTGTTCTTTGGATGCAACTCAGCATTCTCTCTCCTCCAAACACGAAGAGTTGTGTTTCTACCAAACAGTTCTACTTTGGTTTCATCTGACCATATGACATTCTCCCAATCCTCTTCTGGATCATCCAAATGCTCTCTAGCAAACTTCAGACGGGCCCGGACATGTACTGCCTTAAGCAGGGGGACACATCTGGCACTGCAGGATCTGAGTCCCTGGCGGCGTAGTGTGTTACTGATGGTAGCCTTTGTTACGTTGGTCCCAGCTCTCTGCAGGTCATTCACTAGGTCCCCCCATGTGGTTCTGGGATTTTTGCTCACCGTTCTTGTGATCATTTTGACTCCACGGGGTGAGATCTTGCGTGAAGCCCGAGATCGAGGGAGATTATCAGTGGTCTTGTATGTCTTCCATTTTCTAATTATTGTTCCCACAGTTGATTTCTTCACACCAAGCTGCTTGCCTATTGCAGATTCAGTCTTCCCAGCCTGGTGCAGGTCTACAATTTTGTTTCTGGTGTCCTTCCACAGCTCTTTGGTCTTCACCATAGTGGAGTTTGGAGTGTGACTATTTGAGGTTGTGGACAGGTGTCTTTTATACTGATAACAAGTTCAAACAGGTGCCATTAATACAGGTAATGAGTGGAGGACATAGGAGCCTCTTAAAGAAGAATTTACAAGTCTGTGAGAGCCAGAAATCTTGCTTGTTTGTAGGTGACCAAATACTTATTTTCCACCATAATTTGCAAATAAATTCTTTCCAAATCAGACCATGTGATTGTCTGGATTTGTTTTCTCATTTTGTCTCTCATAGTTGAGGACTACCTATGATGACAGTTACAGGCCTCTCTCATCTTTTTAAGTGGGAGAACTTGCACAATTGGTGGCTGACTAAATACTTTTTTGCCCCACTGTAAACTATTTCAACTCCTCTCTTCAGCACAGTGCTATAGGACACTGCATGCCAAAACAACTAGAGACAGGGACAATTTTTTTCCTCGTGCCATCACTCCACTGAACACCTAATCCTCACAGTATTGTTTTATGTCTAAGTATATTTACCCATGTTGTATGGCTATAGCATTATTATTATTATTCTCATCTTCTCTACTATCCCCCCTTATTGGTATATTATGATTATTATTTTGTTGCTTTGCATGTACATTGAAAGCTTCTGTACGTGAGACAAATTCCTTGTATGTCTAATTACACTTGGCCAAATAAAGTATTCTATTCTTTTCATAAGTCTAGATAACATCTATGCCTGAAGCAAGAGGAAAGGGCAAGCAGAATAAGCAGCATTGCCTCTAGATGTCTCATTGAGAGGAATATAACAATGGGGATGGGACGGGGGAGCATTATCTGCCAAGGAGCAATCTACCCACAAAGCTAAACATGAAAGACCTTTGGTTGGCTAAGGAACAGTTGCAGAGATTGGACCACAATTCAACCCCAAATGAAGCTTCTCCAAACCACCACCTTTAGACTTACCTGGAAGTTGGTAGAAGTAAGATAACACCCCTTTTACCTCGTGTTTCTTCTCCCAATCCCAACCTTTGTCTTCTCTGCTCTTCTTCAGGGCTGTCCCTGGTGGTGGGCTTGGTTCTGTACATCTCCAGCATCAATGACGAAGTGATGAACCGTCCCAGTGGCTCGGAGCAGTATTTTCAGTATCGCTATGGATGGTCCTTCGCATTTGCTGCCTCTTCTTTCTTGCTCAAAGAGGTACAGAAGAGAATACAAAACCATTCAATTCCAGCAGGCACCACTCATTGTTAGGTTCCCTTCATATTGTACAAAATGCAATTAGTTTGGTTTGGGCTTCATGGGTTGTGTGAACAGAATGAACTACGTGTCAGGACATTTGCCATTGTAACTTTAGCTTGTCCACGTTGTTATATCAGCACACTACTTGGATGATTCTACAGCCACTTCCCCTGCGGTCATGTAACCACATTTTGGGCACTCAGCAACCAGACTGCATTTACAGCTATTTGCAGCGTCCCATGCTCATATGACCACGTGTTATGATGTTTTTGCCAAAAACCTGGCATTTGCTTCTAGTTTTCAGTAAAACTAGCCCATAGAGAACCATTGGTTTGCTTAAGGGTCATTCCATGTCAAGTGGTCTGATTTCAGAAAAGTGCCCTGCTCGACCATCACGGATTTTGATGAAATTTGGTGTGAACATGCACACACGTCCCCAATGAACATTGGTAAAGTGTTACATGTGCCGATGCAATACTTGTGGAGATATAGTTATTTGTGTGACTCCATACCACAGCCTTCTACAGTATGACTCTGAGGTTTCAGCAACTTTGAGACATAATATCTCTGGCAATACTTTGTTGAGAGAAACAAAGCTTGGCCACCTTGTACAACTTTTTGTGCTGTATTAAACAAAATAATAAAAAACATTCTCATGAGCGATCTCCATCTAAATAATTTGGAGCAAAGTTGGCCAAAAATTACTGCGGCTCGAAAAAGGGTAAAGTTTGGCTTTTTATATTTCTGTAAGGAAAGGGATGTAAAACGCCAAAAATAGGGTATTTTCAGCCCACTTTTACAAAAAAGACCTTCTGGAAACTGTTAAATCATTCTCATTAGAAAGAGTATGTTTCATACCCCCTAAAAAAGTAGAGTTGGTGTTTCATTGCTGATGTATAAAGCCCTAAAAATAGGGACAAAGTTGAGGATGTTGCTATGGCAGCGTCACATGCATTCTATTATTGTTTTGTCTTGTTTGTTTTATATAGACATCATTACTACTATTATATTG
Organism: Coluber constrictor foxii; assembly: GCA_038048745.1. Classification (NCBI taxonomy): domain Eukaryota; kingdom Metazoa; phylum Chordata; class Lepidosauria; order Squamata; family Colubridae; genus Coluber; species Coluber constrictor. The sequence goes on along the minus strand of CM075966.1, from coordinate 25,461,553 downwards.
CATTGGTCCATGGTGACATCGTCACTACCAGTTCAGGCACTTGACCCAGCAACCCCATCGCCATAGGGGGCACACCTGATAGCCATGCAATACCAGCCATGGGTGGGTTTCTTGGTTCGGGATCCCAAGCCTGTAGTTTGCTTTCTTCCTCGAGGTTCCAAAACCTTGTGTGGGTATCTGCCCAGTTTCCAAGCCAGCATTTGGGCATCTTATTCTAGGTTCCCAAGCCTAAAGTAGGTATCTTACATGGTTCCCAAGCCGAAGTCCTTACTGTTCATATGAACTGCCAAATTCCAATAATCGCTTATTTATTATTGAATTTACGTGCCACATTATTTAGCGTCGCTTTTGGGAATTGATACTGTCGACCTGATGATGCAACTGAAGGTGCTGGAAGCACGCAAATAAGATGTGGTTCTGGAACCCAACAAACATCTTGTCTTTCAGCCCAATAAAATGAATGAGCAGGGCCTCATGGATGCATAAATGTTACCAACTCATCATTTTGTTTGATCGAAATTTCCATGACGTTGCCTATCCACCATTTTTTGTTATAAATGCAGGCAACATAACAACCAGGAAATATGTTGGCCAATTTTAAATTTGGATTGACGGTATTGGACATTTTGGCCACAAAGTTAATCGTGTCATTTGAAACTTTGCTGACAGAAATCAAATTTGAATCAACTGGCACAAACTGGTGATGATCTCTTGTGCCAGCTATTGTGCTGCTAACTTTCCATCTTTCTTCTTACAGCATCCTGCTGTCTTCGATTTCTTCCTTCGGAACGTATATATATTTAAGTCCATGAATGTTTCTGTCGCAAAAGTTGAACAGATCTGTCGGCATCAGTATTTGGTCGGTTGATGGTTGCTGGAGGCTGACTTGAGCAGCCAAATGTTTAGTCCTGCTGCCAACTGCATTGCATGGTGATTTGGTGAAACAAAATCACATAGTGAAACATGGCAGGCGCTGCCACCCGAAAACACTTTCCTCCCCAATTTCAAAAACGGCGCGTGCAGAGGCAAAAAAAGAGCATTGCATTTTCAGGTGGTTCCAGGTGTTGGAGATCGCGGCAACAGTGTTTTCGGGTGACAGCGCCTTGCCTTACACCTCCTGCACAGTGCCCGCTTTGCCAACTGAGTCCCAACCTCTGCACTTCCATGGGCCACTTTCGGAATCAGGCTCCGACCAAGGCAGCAAAGGCACAGGCGGCATGCCGGGAAGCCCGGCACCGTGTTTACGAGATGGCAGTTTCCAGGAGGACTGAAGTGCTGCATCTCTATCAGGCCTTGTTCCTGTCTTGAGACTGGAGCCTTCGGTGCCAAGTCCCTCTTCTGCCTCCATGAAAATCATCCCCCACTCCACCCACTCCAGTTAAATGCGCGTAGAGTGATAGGGTCTGTGCTGCTCATTATCAAAATCCTAGTGGAAGTGAGGATCCCCGCTGTCTGGAACTGCCAGAAAATGCGACGCGTGGAGGCCAACAACCTCCAAAGCAGTGGTGGGTTGCCCCCGGTTCGCACCAGTTCTATAGAACGGGTAGTAAAACTGGTGGGAGGCTCCGCCCACTGACCCTGATGTCATCAAAATGCTTCTGCGCATGCGCAGAAGAGCGCGCGAGCGAAGCGAGCACACGCGTGCGGCCCCATTGCGAACTGGTAGTAAAGGTAAGTAGAACCCACTCCTGCTCCAAAGGGTGGGGGCCAGCATGTGGGCGGGGCTACACTTGGTGTATAAGATGCACCCAGATTTTCACCCTCTTTTGGGGGGAGGGGGAAAGGTGCGTCTTATACTCCAAAAATATGGTAACTACTGCAGTGATTCACTTAACAACTGTGGCAAGAAAGGTCGTAAAATGGGGCAAAATTCACTTAACAACTGTCTCACTTTTTGGGCTTAATTGTCATAAATTGAGGACTACTGGTACAGTGATTTGTCACTGTATTTTATTCCAGATAATAGGTGTCTCATCTGGAAGGTGTCCAACTCAGAGTTCCTAATATTGGTGGCACCTATCTGGTAATGTGATTTGGATGATGATCATCAATCTCTGTCCTAATCTTGACCCTTCCTTCTGTCACTGCTCTGCAGGGTGCAGGTGTGATGTCCGTCTACCTCTTCACCAAACGTTATGCCGAAGAGGAAATGTATCGCCCGCACCCGGCCTTCTACCATCCGCGCCTGAGCAACTGTTCTGACTACTCGGGCCAGTTCTTGCACCCTGAAGTGTGGCACCGTGGACGCAGCCCCTCTGACATCTCCAGCGATGTTTCCATCCAGATGACTCAGAACTACCCACCAGCCATCAAGTATCCTGAACATATACACATATCAACATCACCTTGCTAGACCTGACATAGAACATGGTGGACAAGGAGCCTGGCCTTTGCTTGTAGACTACATTGTCCAATCCCCCCCAGCTCCCTGTGAGACTGCCCTACTAATGGGGACCTCTTTCCATCTTTGAAGACCTTCTACCACCTGCTTTTCTATAAATGCCATCTCTCTCTCTTTTCCCCTTTCTCCCCCTTTCTCCATCTCAAGCTAGTGGGAGTCTTCCAAGCCACCTATGGAATTGCTGATGCTCATGTTGAAAACTGTTCTCATTTTTGGCCTCTTTCAGGAAGCTCCACCATCCAACTGAAAATTCTTCCTCACCCTTTCCTACCTTCCTGATCCTCCACAGACCAGTGGAAGAAGCAACACAAAGGAACATGTTTTCTACTTCTGTGATGCTGCCTCAAATGTTTTCTCCTTTCACTCAGAGAGTTGAAATAGCTACCAAGAAACAGTTCACCAAGCATGCTTCCCTCAACCTTCTCCCCAAAGATTTGACAAAAATGGGGTTGCGAAACCATCTCTGCTTTTCAGATCTCGAGAGGAAAAATTACCAACTGCTGTTTTTTAAAATCAATTCCTGATTGGAGAGGTTCAGTGCCCCCATCTTATCAAACAGCACATAATTGCTTTACTCTTATTGGCGCTGTATTTAGTTTTCTGACAGCAAATGGCATTATTTTCCTCCATGCCCAAAAGCCCCATTTCTCCAGCTTTATCCATCTGCAAACAGCAATCTTTCCATGTGTTCGTAAGAAATGACAGGTAATATACTGTATATAGGGATACCATATTGGTTTGACTAAGAATGGCCTGGTCCAATGAAGTATCTTGCTATTTTTCTTGCCATTATAGGTAGTCCTCCATTTTCTTTATAAGGAATGAGAAAGGAACACAGCCTTATTGGATTAAGTGGCTCATCCATACCTATTTTGCAAGAGGTAGATCAATGTTTCTCAACTTTGGCAACTTTAAGAACATCAGATCCCTCTGAATGGCTTTGAAAAGGAGAGAAAGAAAAAATGCTGCTGACTCAGATTTGGCACACAAAGAGCCTTCTGAATCCCCCCCACCCCCCCGCATGTCTCCTCCTGCTGCTGTGTCAGCATCAACTGCAGCTCAGTTCACCTTCAGATACTGCGTTGGAGATCACAATCCAGCACAAGGTCTATTTTGTGCACGTGCTTTTTCCTTGTCCTCGCTCAAGGGCATCCCTGCAGGTGTTTTATTTTCCATTTTCTTCTTCAACCCAGCCTCGGTAGCTTATTCAAAGTAAAGGAGTTGCTAAACTTGTTCTGTTGCAAGAGGGTGTACCTGGTTCAAATAAGTCTTCCTCTTCTCCTTTCATGCTTCCCACAACGATGCTGTGAAGTAGGTTGGGCAGAGAGACAGCAATCGACCCAAAGTCAACCATTGTATTTTCATGGCTGTATATAGTGACACTATAAGACATTCTAAACTTAGGGTGGGGTTGGGTGGGGGAATGGGACTGTGGTATGAATTATGGAAACATCTGCCCTCTAGGAGGCGCTATGAATGAATGGGATTGTACAAATTACTCTTTGCCCTGAATTAAGTTTCTAGTCCTTTTGATCTCATAGCTCTAAGAAAACATTACTGTGACAGATAGTAGTACTTAGACTTATATACCGCTTCACAGTGCTGTACAGCCCTCTCTAAGCAGTTTACAGAGTCAGCATATTGCCCCCAATAGTCTGGGTCCTCATACATAGTAGTATTGATTTCTGCTTCCTATGTAAAGGCTGTTTTTTTCAGAAGAAGGACCATGGCATAGATAAGAGGAACGAGCCACTGTAAACTCTGCATGGCAAAGTCTGAAGGCCTAGCTTTATTCTTTGGTGTGTTCTCCAGATTTTGTGTGGCTTCAGTCAGGATCATTTCTCCTAGGTAGGCCCATTCTGTTCCTATATATCTTGAACATTCTCTGTAAACCAGTCCATACAACCCCCATGAAGGCAAAATGTTCTTTTACAACTAAGAATAATCTATAATGTTCTATAGGTCCACAAGAGGCATTCAGGTAGGATCTAAGCCTAACCAGGACAAAATAAAAAGGAAAGATCTTCTCTTGATTGGTAAGCAGGAATAATGAGAGAGAAGACAAGAGCTCAGCTTTTCCAAATAGTTTTCCATCTCCTGGAAAACTCTTTAATTGGGGCCAGTGGTTTTCCTTTTGGAACACAACATCTGGCCTCAGTGAAGCTCTGATTTGACAACTAGGAAAATTCTGATGATGGGCAAAAATTAATAGAAACTGTAGGGCAGGGGTCCCCAACCCCTGGGCTGCAGCCCACATTTGGAACTGGGTCACGCAAGTAGTGGGTGAGCGTGCATGCAGCTCTATTTGCATGAGAAGTGGCCGCTTGCTTGCTTCTTAGATGTAAGAACTTGTCAGAAGAAATGTCCATCTGGATTCAGTTCCAAGTGGGGAGAAAGACACTGGAAACATGGAGACCGCTTGATAAGATGGTTTAATGGTGGACAGGACCACATGGTTTTGAGGTCCTGGGCAAAAAAGCACATGGGTGAAAGAGAGATTTATACCCTCTGTTAGGCTTTGAATTTGAGCTTTTATTCTGATTGGTTGTCAGACTCCCATGGGGCCATGCATGGGTAACTTTGTAGGTTGTCTTTTGAGTCCCAGGCTTGGTTGAGCCTTTCTGGGTGATGCAATCTCCCCAGGTGCCATGTGGTGAGTTCTGTTGCTAGATGGGTAGAGGGCTAATCCTGTCTTATCCATGTCTTCAGGACAGGATTCTTGGTGAGTAAACAACCTCTTCATCTACCATCTCCACCAGCCCAGTGGGGCAAGTTCTGACAAGATGTCTAAGCCCATGAACCAACATCTTCTCCACCCACAGCAGTGCCGCAACTGAGATTTATATCGACAAAAGCAGCAGAGTTTGAAATAGGATGAACAATGAACTGTTGTGTGTTAACAGTGAAAAAATGGCAAATGTCCTCCTATCAAACATCCAACATGCGCCAGAGGTTAAGAGCTTAGTCCTAAAAACTTGCATTTCCACAAATACTGGTAGTTCTCGCTGAATGATCACCAGTGGCAGCTGCAATTCCATTGCTAAACCACATGAATGTTCAGCAAGACATCTTGTGACCACAATGAGCTTACAATGTCACTTCCACCAGGGTTGTTAAGCGCGGCATCACATGACCACAATTTGTTATTTTACTGCTGGGTTCGCCATTGATCTTGCCTATCAGAAACCAGCTGTGAACTACACAAGTGACGATCACGTGACTGCAGGACACTGCGATGGTGGTAAACACCCATTGGTTGCTAAGCACCCAAATCTTGATCATGTGATCACAGGGAGGCTGTGACCGTCACAAACATGAATTTACTTTTCCAGCACTGTCATAACTTTGAACAGTCACTAAACAGGGCAGTTGTTAAATGAGCTCTACCTGCAGTTTTGAACTCCTAGAATCCTCAGTTAATATGACACAGGACATGATTTTCACAGATTTTATACCCTGACTTGCAGACTCCCCACTCCTATGGGACCTTGGAGCTGATTTTAAAGGAGCATGGGAAGGGTACAGAGAAGTGAAATAAGTGGAAAGCATTTCCTAATCCTCTTCCATTAATAAGTTAAGATAGCCTTTATTCCGTGTTTCCCCCAAAATAAGACCCACCTCGAAAATAAGCCCTAGCCTGATTTGTTGGGGTGGCGTAATATAAGACCTACCCCAAAAATAAGCCCGGGAGGATGGGCGTGGCCAGTAGAAGAGGTGGTGAGCGCGTGGGGAACGACAGTGTCCGGCAGCAGCCACAGCCCACCAGCCCCTTGGCGCAGCTCAAATAAGCTCAGAGGCAGAGGAGGGGGGAGACAGGTGATCTGGAGGTGCTGCACAGTTGCCTGGCTCATAGGAGGCTTGTGCGGCAGCATTGGCAGCAGGCAGAGGCAGAGGCAGAGGCAGAGGGGAATGGGGAGACAGGAGATCCTAATGCCCCTGTGGGCGCCTGCCCAGCACAGCCGTGACCAAGCTGAGAGATGGTGGGACGGAGTGGGCGACACATTGGGATCGCCTGCCCACCCCCACTCCGTGCCTCTGGTTCCTCCTGTTGCCGGTGCCTTTGTCTCCCTCTAGGCGAAAAGTGTGCGGCGGAGCCAGGCAGAGCCATAGGCACCGGGTTGTGGGTGGGGGGAGGAGGCAGGCGATCCCAACACACTTAGCTCCATTTCAAAGCATCCCATTTGCAAGCAGACGAAGCTTCGAGTCTCTGTCATTTCCCTGTCTGGGCGAAAAGTGCATCTGCCCTGGGAAGCCCTGTAAGCCATTGTGGCCACAGGCAAGCAGATGGTGGGAGGGAGCGGGCAGGCGGCCCCAAAATAAGACACCCCCCAAAAATAAGACCTAATGGGTCTTTTGGGGGAAAAATATATAAGACCCGGTCTTATTTTCAGGTAAACACGGTTGTCACTTTTTTCTGTGAACACACTTGCACACATTAAAAATGAAATTCTTATGCCTGCTCTCAGAAGAAAATATATACAGTATATACCGATACATATACATGCACACACATATACATATGCTATAAATGCACACACACACACACACATATTCATATATATTAATCACTTTCCATTTTATTAATGGAAAGGCAAATCTGGATGCTACCCATAGATATTTATTCATTCATTTACCAAACTAGCATGCTAGTTTTTTGTTCAAAACCAAACATTTAGGGTAGCTTATGTGACCCCAGGGCAGAATTTAAAGTCTCTGTCCTTCCTTTTATCTCATTTTTTATTTAAAATGTAATTCCTATTTTGGATCTAACAGCACTTATTAATCACAATCTGTTAGTTTTGCTTTGTGGTGTTGAAACCTCCTTGATGTCACTCATTCTAAACCAAAGGCACAGTCCCACTAGATCAAGGGTCTCCAAACTTGGCAACTTTAAGACTTGTGACATGCTGGCTGAGGAATTGTGGGAGTTGAAGTCTACATGTCGTAAAGCTGCCAAGTTTGGAGACCCCTGTAATAGATCCGTGTTTCCCAACTTTGGAAACTTTAAGATGGGTAAAAACTCATCACAGGGAGATGTAATCTGGAACTAAGGAGAAGTCTCCTGACAGTGACAACAATTGGTCAGTAGAACAGCTTGCCTCTGAAAGAATTAGGAAGGTGGGAAATCACAAACAGTAGGAAGGAGACGGGTCATTAAGCAAAGTGACTGTGCAATGTAAGTCTTATCTGCAAGTCCTTTGTATTGTGCATTCTGACTCAGGAATAAACCTTTGGTATGACTGGATACCTGCATCTGTTGTGTTTGGATAGTTTGCTGATTCACCTCTGAATGAGGGGTGGAGAGATGTCTATTAGTGATGTGTGGCCTTGGATCATTTCTTCACATGGGCTCGGTGCTCTAGCAGCCACCAAAGGGTGCTTAAGGCTGGGTTTACAGGAGACGGTACAAACTAGCCATCCAGATTTCAGCTGAGTGTATTGTTAAGCCACTGTACCCGAGCTGAACATTAGGTGGCATCCAAGAGGTAGTTTATATTAAGGCTCTCCAACCTTTTGGACCTCAGGGACCACCAAATTCATAATTTTAAATTCCGTGGACCACTTGGTGGGGGGTGGGGCTCAGCCGCCTTTCGGGCCTACCTCTCTGCTTCTGTGAGGCCTCCAGATGGGAGGCCCAAGACACACCCTGGAAACCTCTTTTGTGTTCCTTCTGTCAAGAAGCTTGGTCAATCAGTGAAGGAAGACAGGCAGACTGATGGTGGCTTGCTGACATTAGTGGGAAAGTCAGTCCCATATTCCAGAGCTGTATGTCAAGTTAAATGTCTAACTCATCTGCATCACACCCCTCACAGTCCTTCAAGGGTTAACATATCACATATCCCATCATTCCCATAACCCCACCTTACCTCTAACTCCTCCCCCTGGGTATAAGAACTTCCACCACGAGGCCATCCAGCAGTTCCAGATGTATACCTGTAAGAGAAAGGAAAAAGGTCAGTGGTTATTGACTGAATAGGCCTATGATTAATTCAGGCTTGCAATAAAAGAATTAAGAAGAATATATATCCTTGTCTTGTGAGTTATTGGGTTAGATCCATCACTATCACACTGTAGTAGTCACAGGACTGGCCCTTTGGTCAGGCCAGTGCACCCGAGTGGAGGACCTGCTCCAGGATGACCAAAGGGCCAGTCCTGTGACTGCTACAGCTCTGGAATATGGGACCGGCTCATGGTGGGGCTGGAAATCTTCACCATAGGGGGTGGCACGTGCAATGTGCAACTTTGCAGGTGGTGCAACATGCAAAAAGGAGCACAGCCCTCACTGGCTGAAATGAGGTAATGGTGCTGTTGTGATGGGGAGGCGGAAGTAGGTTGAAGCAGCGGCGATGGCTGGAAGGTGTAGGAGCGAAGCACTACTTGCATTTGCGTGGCATCAGCATTCTGCCTTCGCTATGGTATATTTACGCCAGCTGGTGGTGTCAAGGCAGCCCTCGTCTCCTGCCGCTTGGAGCAGTAAACCGCATCCGGGAAGCACTACAGCAGAGAGAAGCAGCCGGAGTCAACCTTAGCTTTCCTGTCCTTTTCAGACACTAGATCGAACCCCTGCAAACTCTCATCTCTCGAGGAGCCCGGAAGAAGTTTCCCGTGCTGCTTCAGTGAGAGTTCAGAGTTTGCAGGGGCCCAATCTAGCATCCGGCCTGGCTACACGAGAAATGTTCATTCTCAGCCACATTTGAGATTTCTAGTTGCAATGGACAGCAGAGCTAGGGTTGACCCTGGGCACTTCTCTCCGCTAACAGGCGGCCAAGCTAACTGCCTTAAGGACCCCGTCCTGTCCCTGGGAGTCAAAGCGCTGAAGCGCAAGCTGCACAGGAACTTCGGCCAGGCACCTCGAGAGAAATGCAAAGTTTTCTCTGCAGACCACCAAAATGTTCTCATGGACCACCAGTGGTTCGCGGACCACTGGTTGGTGACCACTGGTTTATATCTCTGCTGCTGCAGCTAGAGGTCATCTAGGGTTTTGCAATCTAGATAAGGCAATGTATGACTGTTTTTCCCATTTTTGTGGCTAGTTTAAGTTTCAGCCTGTTATATGAATCCAGAAATTAGAACATTTCTATGTACCATGGCAGCACAGTTCGAGTATATACGAATCAAGAAAGGACAACTACTCCTCTTCATCTATCCATGAGCTTTCTGAGGAAGGAGACATAGAGCATACAGAGGAAAGGGAAAACTTCAAATAAATATGGCAGCCTGATTTCTGAGATGCTTCCCATAACTTTAAAAACAGTAAAGCATGTGGTGAAAACATCTGGTGAGAATTTCTCCTGAATGTAACTCCTAAAGGTGCAAGTGTCTTTTCAGAACCTCAATTTGCTAACTGCATGAACTGCATTCATGGTTTCTTGCAGAAAAGGGCTGAAAGCAGCAAGATGAAAGCTTTTATTTTTATTGTGCTGGGAAAGAGCAGGGCTCATGTGCCTTTACAGATGAATGAAAATCAAATAATTGAGTCTTTACCAATCCTACAGCTCATGGCTGGGAAAGATGCACCTGTTTAGCTTCCATCCAATCTAACTAAGACACATAAATTTTGCAAAGAAATAAAGATGGCTCATGGATTTTGACACAGAGAAATAACATATTTGTCAAGACATGGGTTCCACATGCACAGAGCTAAACTTTTTACATAAGACTTTCAAGGGCTAAAAGCCATCTTGTACATTTACACCAATAAAAGAGAGGAGGAATTGAGGGTGTTGTCAGCACTGGGGTTAGAAGGATGGCTTGAGAAAAATGTATATGATCAAGCCATATACTTCCCCAGCCCAGCATTTTATTCTCTATTAATAGTAAAACTAAACAGAATGAAACTTCAAATATAAAGCAAGTAGGAAACTGCTATTGTGAGAAAAATGGGAACTGCAACAAATGAGGGAGAGCCACAGTGCTGGTTATGAGAGACTCTAATGTTATTTTCTTAGTCTGCATCCTAGATTTTTGGATGGAATGGAGTAGGTGCAAGGGGATTCTAAGGCGAGGGATTTAATCAACAAAAGAACCTGTTTTTTTAAAAAAAATAATTACAAGGAAATAGTTATTAATTACTATGATTATTAATACAATGTCCCAACCCCATCTCCCTCCTTGCAATGAGGAGGGATTGGGACAACAAAATATTTACTCTGTATTATACTGTAAATATAACTTCAATAAACTTTATTTCAAACAAAAGTTGGCCTCATCATGGCTATGGAATTCCCTACCTGGTGGGATCCTAACAAATTCCAGAGTGCATGAGGCTATGGAAATCTACCCAATCATTAGGATTTTTTTTCTTTTAGCCCCAGGGGGTTAAAAGAATGGGTCATAGAGAGTCAGTTTGATATAGTGATTAAGGTACAGGTCTAGAAACCAGGAAACGAGTTCTAGTCCCACCTCAGGCATAAAAGCCAGCTGGGTGTCTTTGGGCCAGTCACTCACTCTCAGCCCAACCCACAGGGATAGGAGGAAGAAGTTATGTTTGCTGCTTTAAGTTATTTATATAAATGAAGGAGGGAAGGAAAAGAAAGAAAAAAAGAAAAGAAAAGAAAGAAAAAATGTGCTAAGAAAGATGGGCTATACATAATAAAAAATAAGAGGTACCTTCTTTCATTGGTTCACTTATTCCAGGGCAGAACCAGCAGAATTTTGATTCTCCAGGGGAGAAAATTTACAGAATGCAGGAAAAGGAAGGAAATTTGTTCCCAAAATTGGAATGAGAAAAGATTACTGTTATCAGAAAAGGGAAAGTTGTTATTTATTTTGACTCTGGAACCTTTACTAAATCAAATTAGACAAAACAAAGAAATAAAAGGAACCAATGTTAGGAAAGAAGAGTTTAAAATACAAGCATTTGCAGACGATCTTGTTTTTATATTGGAGGAGCCAATGACTTTGGGGCTAAATTTGTTAACAAGTATTGAGGAATTCGGCGTAGCAGCGGGTCTTCAAATTAATAAAGATAAAACCAAATTACTTGTTAAAAATCTTAAGGGGACACGTAAAAAGGAGATAGAGAATGTGATGGGAATACAAATAGTTAAAAAGGTAAAATACTTGGGCATATGGCTGACCCCAAAATGCTCCTCGATAAAGAAGAACTATGAAAAACTCATTTTGCAAACAGAACAGGATCTAGATAGGTGGAGGAAAGTACAGCTATCCTTGCTAGGAAGAGTGGCAGTGATAAAGGCACATGTGTTACCAAAATGGTTATATCTTTTCCAAACAGCTCCTGCAAGATTAGAGAAAGGGTTTTTTAACAAACTGGATCAGATAATTGGAAAATTTATATATATATATATATTATTGTGATTTATATGCCGCCCTTCTCCCGAAGGACTCAGAGCATCTTACAAGAAAAAAATTCAACAATATGAATTACGTATACATTAAAATCCAATTAAAATTAGTTAAAATTATTACAATGTAACAACCCCCTCAATGGGTCAGTCCATTTGATGAAAAAGCCATGTCTTCAGTTCGTGGCGGAAGGAGAGGAGGTCAGGGGCTGTCCTAAACTTGGTGGGCAAACCGTTCCCGAGGGTTGGCACTCCCACAGAGAACGCTCTCCCCCTGGGGGCCGCCAGCCGACATTGTTTGACTGAGGGCACCCTGAGGAGGCCCAGTCTATGAGAGTGCATGGGACGATGGGAGGATGGCAGAAGATAGTCCTGCAAGTACCCTGGGCCTAAGCCATGTAGGGCTTTATAGATGAGCACCAGCACCTTGAAATGTTCCTGGAGGACCACCAGCATCCAGTGCAACAAGAAGCTCCCGTAACAGCCTGTGCGGCCGCATTCTGAACTAACTGAAGCCTCCGGGTGCATCCCAAGGGCAGCCCCATGTAGAGGGCATTACAGTAATCCAACCGAGAAGTAACAAGGGCATGAGTGACTGTGACAAGGGCATCCCGGTCTAGGAAAGGGCGCAACTGGCACACCAGACGTACCTGTGCGAAAGCCACCCTGGTTACGGCTGTCAAATGATCTTCTAAAGACAGCCGAGAATCCAGGAGGACATCCAGATTGTGAACCCTGTCAGAGGGAGTAAGTGCCTCCCCTCCTATCACAAGTGACGGGACCACTAGATCCCAAGATGCCGACATCCACAGCCACTCGGTCTTGTATGGGTTGAGTCTGAGTCTGTCTTCCCATCCAGGCCCGCACCACTTCCAGGCAGCAGGACATCACAGAAAGGGCATCCCGAGGGTGGTCTGGGGTGGAGATATAAAGCTGAGTATCATCAGCATATTGATGATACCTCACCCCAAAACCATGAATGATCTCACCCAGCAGCTTCATGTAGATGTTAAAGAGCAAGGGGGAGAGAACCGACCCCTGAGGCACCCCACATATGAGGGGCCTCAGGGAGGATCTCTGTCCCCCCGCCCATACAAACTGCGAGTGACCCGAGAGGTAGGAGGAGAACCACCGTAAAACAGTGCCTCCTATCCCCAGCCCCCCGAGTCGCTGCAGTAGGATACCATGGTCGATGGTATCAAAAGCTGCTGAGAGGTCAAGTAGAGGAACAGCCCCCATCCTGGGCCCACCAGAGATCATTCACCAGGGCAACCAATGCCGTTTCCGTGCTATGACCGCACCTGAAACCTGATTGGTACGGGTCAAGGTAGTCCGTTTCCTCCAGGAATTGAGGGAGTTGCTGTGCCACCACAGACTCAACAACCTTCGCTAAAGGTTGTTGACTGGACGATAGTTGTTAAGGGAGTCTGGATCCAGGGTGGCTTCTTAAGGAGGGGGTCGAACCACCGCCTCTTTAAGTGCAGCAAGGAAGACCCCTTCCTTTAACGAAGTGTTGACAACAGCCTGGATCCAGCCTCCAGTCACCTCTCTGGCTGCAGAACCAAGCCAGGAGGCACAAGGGTCCAATAAACATGTGGAGGCACCAAGCCGACCCACAATCCTGTTCATTTCATCCATCAAAACAGGCTCAAACCCAACCCAGGTGTTACCATCAAGGTAACAGGCCCTTGTCTCCTCGGTAGACTCTGCCCAGTCAGAGTCCAACCTGGTCCGGATCTGAGTGATTTTATCTTGCAGAAACTATACAAAATCCTCAGCTCTGCCCTGCAAGGGGTCTGTTGTGGCCCCGTCCTCTGAGCCTATCCCATTGGAGGAAGGAAGCTCTGAGCAGGAGGAAGAGGAGCCAGCCAGATCTCCCAGCCCCCCACCTCTGGCACCGTCTCAGGTGCCAGCTGAAAGAGAGCCAAGTAGTGGGGAAACAGGTGTCTCAGATGAGAGTGAGGGAGAGACGTCATTCCTGGATGCACGCCAAAGAAGGCGAGACAAAAGGTTACTGCAGCTGTGGCGTATGAGGAAATCCTGAGTCATTGGATTGGAGTCACAGGATCAATGACTCACTGGACCACACCCAGAAGCCTATCTATATAAGACAGTACGGTGGGTCACGAAGTTTGTGACGAACAAAGCTAAGCAAACGGAGCAACCTCGTAGTCTTGGAAGCTAGATGAACGGCAAAGCTACGTAGGTGATTTTCTTGTTTGTGTAAACCAATAAAGTCCTTGGCAGACGGTGTGCATATCGCTGCCAAGGTTGAGATAAGAACTGCGGAGTGTGCCAAGTGATTCTTAACCCTCGGCTGGCTGTGTTTTTGTGGGTCTCTGAAGGGGGGGGACAGATCAGGGTCCTCCCTCGCTCCATGATTGAAAAGACAGCGGGTCACTCTGAACAGGGCTGCTGTTCCCAGGCCGCCACCAGGGTGTCGGATGAATCATGGGTTAAGGAGGCGGGAAATGACCCAAGCTCCATCAGGAACCTTTCAGGGGCCAGAATCAGTGATTCTTAACCCTCGGCTGGCTGTGTTTTTGTGGGTCTCTGAAGGGGGGGGGACAGATCATCTTGTTCGTCACCCAAAACTCCACCGTTAACCCACGATGGACCAACAGCTGCAGCAGCAGGTACAGCAGATGCTGGAGGCCAATCAACTTCTGCAACAGCAAGTAGCACAGCTAACTGCACAACTTGCTTTGGGAAATGCTCCTGTAGCAGCTCCACCTGCTCCCCTTCCCCGTCCAAGATGCCCAGTGAACATGCCAGATAAGTTTTCTGGGCAGCAGGAAATGTTCCCGGCCTTCTTGGGACAGTGCCAGCTGTACATGGCAATGCGGCCGGAGGATTTTCCGGATGACCGGGTTCGGGTGGCTTTTATTATCAGCTCCCTCTCTGGCACTGCCGCCCGATGGGCCACGCCCCTGTTGCTGCAAGACAGCCCCTTGCTTCTGGACTATCAGGGCTTTTTGCAACACCTGCGCACCATGTTTGAGGACCCCCTCCGGGTGCAGACGGCAGCGAGGCGCATCAAGGACCTCCGCCAAGGCAAGCGCCCCCTGCAGGACTATATTGCGGAGTTCCGATTGCTAGGCCAGGATTCGGCCTGGAATGAGGCGGCGCTGATGGATGCCTTCCAGGACGGCCTCTGCGATGAGATGCAGGACGAGCTGGTTCGGGTGGAGGCGCCACAGACCCTGGACGCGCTGGTGACCCACTGCCTGCGCATCGACGCCCGCCTACAACGGCGACGGCCCCGTAGGGCTCTTCCGGAACCACCGACAGTGCCGGCACCCCCGCGTTTCGTACCAACAGCGCCCCGGACCGTACCGCGTTTGGTGGCGACGGCTGAGGAGCCCATGGAGCTCGGAGCAGCCAGACCTCAACTGACGGCCCAGGAGCGGATGCGGAGACGCCAAGGGGGGTTGTGCCTCTATTGCGGCGAGGCTGGACATTTCGCCGTCTCGTGTCCCCGGAAGCGGAGTGGATCGCTCAAGTCTGTTCCGGAGCCTCGGCGTGACCAGCCGGGAAACGGGTCAGGCCTGGCTTAGGGGAAACTCTGGGTCAGGCAGGTGACCATGCCCCGCCGGAGGCGGCGGCTGTGGACTGTGAGCCCCCTCGGCACCTGATTTTGAACACCCGGGTGTTAATGGCTAACCGGTCGGAGGGGCTCCAGGCGCACGCGCTGGTGGACTCGGGGGCCACCACGAACTTTATGGACCAGGCCTTTGTGGCCCATTAAAAGGTTCCCTTGGTTCCAGTGGACCCTCCGTTGAGGGTCGAAACTATTGATGGGCGGGAACTTGTGGCGGGGCCCATCAACTTCGCTACTCAGCCCTTGCGCCTTGCCATTGGGAACCATGAGGAGGCGATCTAGTTTTATGTGACGGCGGACCTGCACTTCCCCTTGGTCCTGGGGATGGCCTGGCTTCGGGCGCACGACCCTCAGGTGGCGGGGTCGAGAAATGCCATCTCGTTCCCCAGCCTGCAGTGTGTCGACCACCTTCGCCACACCTGTGCCGGCCAGGACGTCTCTGCCCCGAACGTCTCCTTGCCTCCGGAGCTGACATCCTTCGCCAACGTGTTCAGCGAGAAGGAGGCGGATCGCTTGCCCCCGCACCGACCCTACGACTGTGCAGTGGACTTGATGCCCAACGCGCCCCTGCCCTTGGGACGCCTGTACTCCATGTCGGAGCCCGAGCTGGCTGCCTTACGGGACTTTCTGGACAAGAACCTGGCCCATGGGTTCATCCGGCCTTCGACCTCCCCGCTCTCGGCCCCAGTCCTCTTCGTGAAAAAGAAGACGGGGGACTTGCGCCTGTGTTGCGACTACCGGCGCTTGAATGCCATCACGGTACGGAATCGCTATCCCCTGCCGCTGATCCCGGAGCTGATGGAGAGGTTGCGGGAGGCCTCGATTTTCACCAAGCTCGACCTCCGGGGAGCCTACAACCTGGTGCGGATGCGAGAGGGGGACGAGTGGAAGACGGCATTTGGCACCCGATACGGACACTTTGAATATACCGTCATGCCGTTCGGGTTGACCAACGCCCCCGCGGTCTTCCAGCACTTGATGAACGACGTGTTCCGGGACATGCTGGATCGGTTCGTGGTGATCTACCTGGATGATATTTTGATCTATTCCCGGACCCCGGAGAGTCACCTCCAGCATGTCTGCCAGGTCCTGCAGCGCCTGCGGGAGCACCAGCTCTATGCGAAGTTGGAGAAATGTTACTTCTTCCAGACTTCCATAGAGTTCCTCGGGCACATCATCACCCCCGAGGGCATCGCGATGGACCCACACAAGGTGGCGGCCTTGCGCAGTTGGGAACCCCTGCGTCGGGTGAAGGACGTCCAGCGTCTGTTGGGATTCGCCAACTACTACTGGACCTTCATCCCGGGCTTTGCCACCCTGACTGTGCCATTGACCCAGCTCCTTTGGAAGAAGGTTCCGTTCCAGTGGGGGCCCCCGCAGCAGCAGGCCTTCGAGGTTCTCAAGCAGGCCTTTGTCACGGAGCCAGTCCTGAGGCACCCCGATCCACACCGTCCGTTCGTGGTTGAGACAGACGCGTCCAACGTGGCGATTGGAGCGGTGCTGCTACAGGCTCCGGTGGATGGCGGCACTCTTTTTCCCTGCGCTTACTACTCCCGGAAACTCACTCCTTCCGAGCGCAACTACACCATCTGGGAAAAGGAGTTGCTGGCTATCAAGGCCGCGTTCGAGGCTTGGCGACATCACCTCGAGGGGGCCCGACACCAGGTGGAGGTGCGGACGGACCATCGGAACCTGGAGCACCTCACCACGGCCAGGAATTTGAACCAGCGGCAGATCCGGTGGTCGTTGTTTTTCACCCGGTTCAACTTCCACGTCACATACATTCCGAGCCACCTCAACCAGAGGGCGGACGCGCTATCCCGTAAGCCGGAATACTTTTGCCCCAAGGACTCCCTTTCCCCCCGGACGGTGCTGCCAGCGGACTCCTTGGCCGCGGTCCAGGAACCGGTGGACCTGCGGACTCAGGTGCTGGAAGCGCAGCGACGGGACGACTGGTCGCAGCAGCGGAGAGCGGACGTCGGCCCCGCGTCCCCATGGACCGTGGAGGAGGGCTTGCTCAGGCACCGGGGTCAGCTGTACGTGCCCACAAGTCCGCTCCGAGCCCTCGTCATGAACCAGTGCCATGACAACCCCGCGGCGGGGCACTTCGGCTTCTTTAAGACCTTGAACCTAGTGACACGGACTTTTTGCTGGCCTCGGGTACGGCACGACGTGCACGCCTACGTGACGTCCTGTGTGCCATGCCGACAGGCCAAAGCCGCGTCCGGCCCCCCTCCTGGACTCCTCCAGCCGCTGCCGACACCGGAGAGACCGTGGGGAGCCATCTCCATGGACTTCCTGACTGACCTGCCCCTGTCCGCTACGTTCACGACCGTCCTCGTGGTGGTGGATGCGCTCACGAAGATGGCACATTTCATCCCGTGCCGCGGCCTGCCCTCGGCTCGTACCACGGCTCGCCTGTTCCTGCAACACATCTTCCGCCTCCACGGCCTGCCGGACCGGGTGGTTTCGGATCGCGGGGCCCAGTTCACGGCCCGCTTCTGGAAAAGCCTGATGGCTGCGCTGGAGGTGCAGGTGTGCCTGTCGTCGTCACACCATCCGGAGACTGACGGGGGCACGGAGAAGGTCATTGGCATACTGGAGCAGTACCTCCGCTGTTTTGTCAACCAGCAGCAGGACAACTGGGCCGAGTACCTTCCCCTGGCGGAGTTCGCTTTTAACAACTCCCAACATACCTCCACCCAGATGACACCGTTCCATGCCAACGTCGGGTACCATCCACGTTTTTTCCCGTTGACCATCATGGACTCCCCTGTTCCTGAGACCCGGGACTTCCTCTCGGAGCTGCAGGCGGTGCAGCAACTGGTGCGGCGGCAGCTGATCCGGGCGAAAGAGGACTATAAACGGTTCGCCGATCACGGCCGCCGGGCGACGCCACCGCTGGAAGTTGGAGATCGGGTGTGGCTGTCCACGAAACACCTCCCCACGGACCAGCCGGTGAGGAAACTGGCCCACCGCTTTATCGGTCCCTTCCCCATCGAGGCGGTCATCAACCCGGTGGCCTATCGGTTGACTCTACCCCGCTCCATGCGGCTCCACCCCGTTTTTCATCGGTCCCTCCTGGTCCCTGAGACTCCCGCTAGCCGTCTCCGCCGCCCGCCGCCGCCTGCCCCCCCAGCCGCCGCCGACGAGGACGACGCCTCAACGTATGAGGTGGACAGTATTCGGGACTCCCGTTGGCTGAAGGGGCGCTTCCAATACCTCATCGCTTGGAAAGGGTACGGGGCCGAGGATTTCACCTGGGTGGACGCGTCTGCCGTTCAGGCCCCTGACCTGGTGCGGGCTTTCCACGAACAGTTCCCGTCCCGACCCCATCCCGACCGTCAGACCCGGGGGAAGGGCCCTGCGGTGGGGGATAGTGTTGTGGCCCCGTCCTCTGAGCCTATCCCTTTGGAGGAAGGAAGCTCTGAGCAGGAGGAAGAGGAGCCAGCCAGATCTCCCAGCCCCCCCCCTCTGGCACCGTCTCAGGTGCCAGCTGAAAGAGAGCCAAGTAGTGGGGAAACAGGTGTCTCAGATGAGAGTGAGGGAGAGACGTCATTCCTGGACGCACGCCAAAGAAGGCGAGACAAAAGGTTACTGCAGCTGCGGCATATGAGGAAATCCTGAGTCATTGGATTGGAGTCACAGGATCAATGACTCACTGGACCACACCCAGAAGCCTATCTATATAAGACAGTACGGTGGGTCACGAAGTTTGTGACGAACAAAGCTAAGCAAATGGAGCAACCTCGTAGTCTTGGAAGCTAGATGAACGGCAAAGCTACGTAGGTGATTTTCTTGTTTGTGTAAACCAATAAAGTCCTTGGCAGACGGTGTGCATATTGCTGCAAAGGTTGAGATAAGAAGTGCGGAGTGTGCCAAGTGATTCTTAACCCTCGGCTGGCTGTGTTTTTGTGGGTCTCTGAAGGGGGGGGACAGATCAGGGTCCTCCCTCGCTCCATGATTGAAAAGACAGCGGGTCACTCTGAACAGGGCTCCTGTTCCCAGGCCGCCACCAGGGTGTCGGATGAATCATGGGTTAAGGAGGCGGGAAATGACCCAAGCTCCATCAGGAACCTTTCAGGGGCCATCAAGGGCCTGGGGCGGAACCATCTCACTGGTTCCGCCTCCCAGCGGCAGGGTCTGGCGGAGAGAAAGTCCAGCCTAAGGAGGGAATGATCGGTCCATGACAGGGGGTAGATGGATAAATCCCCCTTACCCCAATCATTTATCCACTGTCCAGAGAGAAAAATCAGGTCAAGTGTGTGTCCTCCTATATGAGTTGGGCCTTATACAACCTAAGTTAGGTCCATGGCCATCATGGAGGTCATGAACTCCTGCACTAGCTCAGATGTCTCCCCAACCGAGGGCAGGTTGAAATCTCCCACAACCAAAAGGCTAGGGAGTTCAACCGCCAACTCAGCCAAGACATCTAGTAGTGCGAGCAGGGCTGAGGCCACGCAGCTGGGAGTTAGGTACGTAACCAACAGACCCGGCTGAACTCCAGGGTCCCACTTCAAAAGGAGCGATTCATACCCGCCTATCTGAGGAACAGTGACCTCCCTAGGGCTGAGACTTTCCTTAATAACTACCGCCACCTCCCCGCCCCTACCTTGGAGTCACGGCTGGTGAAGCACACAGAAGCCTGGGGGACATAAATCGGAGAGAGGAACACCTCCCTCCGGCCCTAACCAGGTCTCCGTAATGCAGGCCAGGGAAAAAGCCACATATTAAAAGGAAAATGATGCAGGAACATGAAACAAGGGGAGGTTTGGGGCTCCCCAATTGGGAGTGGTATTACCAAGCTTGCTGCCTGGTTTGGGTAAAAGATTGGATAACACTGAAGAGGAAGCGTATATTAAAAATCGAAGGGTATAACTTGCAGCAGGGGTGGAATTATTTTCTCTGGCCAATCAAGACAGGACAGCATAAATATGTCACGAATCACTATGTAAGGGGATGTTTGATTAAGGTATGGGATAAGATAAAGAGAATGATGTATAGTAAGGTCCCATTTTGGTTTGTGACCCTTGAAGCAACTACACACCCACCTCTATATAATTTAGATAAACCTGTGATGTATAAGGAACTGTTGGATGGTGGGGGTAACTTTAGATGTAGAGTGGACCTACAATTATGGGGAATTAACTCGGACTGGTGGGCATACGCACAAGTTCAAACAAGGTACCAAAAAGATAAAGCTAATGGGGGATCTTTATTTCACCACAAGAGCTCGATAAGGCCCTCCTGGAAGGCGATAAGAAATGCATTACCAAGGTATATAATCTCCTCCTGTCCTGTTTTGTAGCTGAAGAAGTAGTTAAAGACTCGATGATAGCCTGGGGGAGGAATTTCGTATACAAGTTAGATCTGGAAAAATGGCAACAAATATGGAATAGAAATGCAAAAATGACAATGGCAGTGTCTTTCAAAGAAAATATATTTAAAATGTTATATAGTTGGCATATACCACCAGCAAGAATCGCAAAGATGTTCCCTGGAACTTCAGCAGAATGTTGGAAATGTGGGGCAGCCAGGGGTACATTTTACCACCAATGGTGGACATGTTTACAAGCCCAAAGCTATTGGAGTAAAATAAAGGATTGGCTCATGGAGATTACAGGAGTTAGCTTTCAACTGAGACCAGAGGTCTACTTATTAGGAATAAATTCTGGGGGTATAAGGAAAATAGACTGGTACTTTTTTATACATATTACCACTGCAGCTAGAATTGCATATGCACAATTTTGGAAAGGGAAGGAAGTTCCATCAGACCAGATGATTATCAAAAAAAAATTGTGGTGTGCAGAATGTGATAGATTAACATATATTCTTAAAGATAGACAAGAATCAATTTTAAATCAAAGCTGGGATAAATGGTACAAATGGATAGAAGTAAAAAGGCCATGAGGTAGATATTAGGAAAACATATAGCATAGATTTGTTGATACTAAGCTAAATATATATAAGGTAATATTAGATGTAAGAAGACTAACAAAAGTAAGATGCAATGTGCGGAAAATTTAATCGAAGATGTAGTATGATGGTATGTAAGGTTACTTAGGAACTGTATGTATATGTGGGCTGAATCAACCCCAGTTGTATATATGTGATCTTGTTTTGTTATTGGTTTTTTTTGTCTTTTTTTGTATTCAATTTATAATAAAAAAATTTAAAAAAAAGAAAAATGTTACGAGTAAATCTTCTCCCTGGGCATGTTCAGCACAGTACCTTGGCATGCCAAGAGTTAACCAGTGTATATGAACCTAACCCCTCCTTCTTCCCCCTCCCATTACCTGTAACTCCGCCTCCTAGGTATTTAAGGTGTTCCCCTGTTGTTGCCACGGTTATTCCTGATGATACCTGCAATGAAACACATGTAAATAAATAAAGAATTGTTCTTGAAGAATAATCCAGCGTGTCTTCGTACATTATTGGGCCCCTGAATGATCCAAGCTAACAAAATGGTAGCAGAGGATGGTTGGGCAACCCAATAATCAGAAGACATGCCAAAAAAAACCCAAACAAGGTCAGAGACCAAAAGGCGGGAAAAACAACAAAACCCAACTGAAAACATGGCAACGCCAATAACTTCAGAAGAAGAAAAAGAAAACACCCCCGAAGAATATTCATCGGATGATGAACGGGGGCAAAAAGGCCTAAACGAAGAAAAAACCCAACAGGAAGAAATCAGCAGACTCAGGAGAGAAATGATGAGCCTGCTAGAAACTCCTGCAACCAACGAAGACCTCCTGGCCGGCATCAGCTACCTCGTCCAAAGCCAGAACGAGGCCAGGAGGACTCAAGAACAACAAACGAGGCGACCGGACACAAGCCCGGTAAGAAACCCCCCCCCCAAACTGTTATTTTCCAAAGGCCAAAGGGGGGGTTCCCGCGCAAAATCAAGACCGGCGGCCATCTTTAAACACGTGGCCAAAAAAGATGGCTGACCTCCAAAAAACCAAATTTGAATATGCAGATCCGCCAACCAATGGGGTGCCCGAACCCCAAAAACTACAAAATAATGATGATTCCTCGGAAGAAAGTGAGGAATCACCCCCCGAAGACATTCCCGACGATCAGGCGGTGGAAGAGGCGATAAAAACGCTCACCGCCGCCTTCGGGACAAAAATAAAAATTTTAAAGGGGCTTCCAAAAAATGCCAAAAAACCCAAAGGGGAGAAGAGAAGGCCCCCCAGCTGTTCACCAAGGGACGCGGACGCCGCTGGGGACCCACCGACGCCGCAGCGCCCCCCGGTAGCGACACGCCACCCCACTCCCAAGCCGCGCCTGCCGGAAGGGACCGAATGGCGAGAATACTCACCGCCGTCGCCGCTGCAGAGAGAGACCAGGAGCCGCCCAGCAGAGAGGACAGCCTTCCTTGACCGCCGCTGGACACCTGGAGCCGGAGCAGAGGCCTTCCCATCGTGGACAGACAGCCTGGCCGGAGCAGAGACGAAGAGGTCCTTCCCCGACGAAGTCCCAGCCGAAATGAACGCCGCGCATGCGCAGAAGCTCCTGTGGACCAAAAGAGAAAAAAAAATGCAAGGAGGGATTTTTAAACTTCCTACCAGCGTTCCTGAGCCGCTCTGCTATTTCCAGCATGTCAAGTACCATGGACAGCAACACACACCTGTGAGTAATACACAAAATAACACAGGGAACTTACCAAATGGGTTTCCAATTTTAAAAATGCAGGGCACAAACCTAATGGAGTGGTATCAACAACTCCAAGTTTTATTTCTAAAAGAAAATATGAAGTTTTTTATAACTGACCCACCTGATACACCATGGACATTTGAGATGGACTGCATGCACCACAAAGCATTTTGCCTCCTTATCTCCAGCATTTCACCCACTATTTACTATAGCATTGAGGATGATTTGACTGTGCATGATGTGCTTCAGAAAATATTTGGTTACTTCTATAGCGATAGTGTAGCCACAACAACTAAGATTTCCAAGGACTTCTATTCAGCTAGGATTAAACCAGGGGTGTCAATGGGAGAGCATTTAATGGAACTAAATGCAACTAGGGCGGAATTGCAAATAAGGGGGGAAATTGTGTCAGAGCAGACCATGAAGAGTGTCATCCTCAACTCACTAGACCCTTCCTGGCAAACATTCCTAACACAACTCAACATACTTAGTCTAGGCCACATGACCATAGACAGCCTGTCTAACCTACTCATAGCAGAGGACAATCACAGAAAGGAGCACCAGGTGACCCATAGAGAACATAAATAAACATGAAGAGTGGCCTTCACTGACACCACCCGAGACTCCCCCGAGTGCTATAACTGCGGGCGAAGGGGCCACTACAAATGGGACTGCACCAGGGGGTACAGGGACAGATATAAACATGAACCACGTGAAAGGCACACAGACAGGCGCCACCATGACAGCAGGGCTAGACGAAGGGATTCCCCCAGGCCCTGGGAGAAGAAAGAAGGCAGAGACAACTCTAGGGATAGCAGAGACGGATCCCTATGCAGAGTAGGAGGAGCCACACAGAGTAACAAGACAAACGAAAATGGGTCCTGGTGGCTCATTGACTCAGGGGCCACCAATCACACCACGTGTGAAAGGGGACTCCTCTCTTCTTTCACAGAGGAGAACTATTTAATCAAAGTGGCTAACCAGAATGACGTGAGGGTGACAGGGAAAGGCAACGTAACCCTCCCCAGATTAGGAAAACTAGAAGGAGTGTTATTGGTACCTGAGATACCCCATAACATTCTCGCCTCCTTGAAACTCAGCAAGGAGGCAGGGATAGAAATTAGCATTAAAGAGGGGGGAATAACCATGACCAAAGGAAACACAATCATAGGAAAAATCACAATTAGAGGGGGCCTGCCCTTCCTTTACGTAGACAAGACCAACGCCAAAGAAGACACCGAGGGCAACAAAGGACAAGAGGGGGAGGGTACCCAACCACACAAGGAAGGCAAGCAAGACAAAGATAAGGTTAATATAGGGAAGCCGCTCCATGATGAGTGCGCACACCTGCTGCACCGCAGGTTAGGACACGCTAGCTTCCCTGTTGTTCAAAGAGTTAATGACTGTACTGAGGGCTCAAGAATAAAGAACTGTGAAACTTATTTGGACTGCTCTATATGCAAGCACTCTAAACTAAAGGTAGCCCCCAAACCCAAAAAGGCCACACGCTCAACAGGCCACATATTCGAAATGGTACACATGGACCTCGTAGGCCCACTTAGGCCTTCCATAAAATATGGCAAGAGGTTCTTCTTAACTATAGTGGACGACTACAGCCGCTACGGCTTTGTGTACACCCTCAAACACAAAAGTGAAACCTACCAAAAATTTAAGGAATTCTATAAGCGTGTGGAAACACAACACAACACAAAAATCAAGAAAATTATGACAGACAGGGGATCAGAGTTCTTATCCAATGACTTCTCCCGTTGGCTGAGGTCAAAGGGCGTACTGCACTTTAAGTCATCGCCATTCTCACCATTCCAGAATGGCGTCGTAGAACGCAAAAACTCAGCGTTACAGACAATGGTGAGGTGCGTCCTAGAGGACGCTGGGCTTAGCCAACACTTCTGGGCCGAAGCCCTGGTCTATTCAAATTACACGATCAACAGACTCTGGTCCAGCGTGCTAAACATGACACCTTACGAGGTGATGTACAATAGAAAGCCAAGGATATCCCATCTCCACATCTTTGGGGTCACAGCAGACGTGCATATACCCAAACAGCTCCGTAGGAAGGGAGACAAAATATCAAAACGCCTTAGGTTCATGGGTTATGAAACAGGTACGAAAGGATATAGGTTCATAGACAGTAACAACAGATTCATCATCTCCAGAACTGCCACATTCCACGAACACGCTAATTGGTCAAAAATACACCCCAATGAGTTACATCACCAGGTAGAGAACAGCCAACAGGAACCAGACAATATTGATCACCCACAAAACTACTACACCCAAAAATCACTCCAACCCAAACAGAAAGTAGATTCACTCACTAATAAAGAAGCAAAATACATGCACGACGCGGAGACCCTGCAAGGTAGGCCAGTCAGAAACAATAGGAACCAAAAACCAAAAAGGTTCGACGATTACGTCATGCACTTACAGACAGAACCCGTTACCCCTGAAACATATAGCGACATAACAAAATTACCATTGCAAGAAAGACAAAAATGGGAAGCCGCAATGGAAAAAGAAATGAACAGCCTTAGGGAGCTAAGCGTATACACACCATCCAAGGTACCGGAGGGTAAGACCGCCATTGGGACGAAATGGGTCTTTAAGGTAAAAACTTTAGAGGGGGGTCAGAATCTATACAAGGCCAGACTCGTAGCACAGGGATTCGCCCAAAGATTCCCCGATGATTACACAGAAACGTACTCACCAACTGTAAGGCCTGAAAGTGTCAAAAGCGCGCTGGTCATTGCAGCCACCCTAGGCCTTGAAGTGCAGCAGTATGATATACAAACAGCCTACCTACACGCCAAATTAGATAAAGAAATTTACGTGAGGGCTCCACCTGGTAAAGACACCACCAAGGGTGAGACCTGGTTACTAAATAAGAGTCTATATGGGCTTAAACAGTCGGGTAAACAATGGTATGATTGTCTGGTTAAAGTACTGGAGTCTATGGGGTTCAAGGCTACCCTAGCCGATAACTGCCTCTTCACCAAGAAAAACAATGGGGGCATGGAGTATGTCCTCATATATGTGGATGATATATTATTCATAAGTAAGAACAAGGAGGATTGCGATGCCTTCGCAAGTAAATTAGGCAAACACTTTTCTCTCAAGTCATTGGGGGGTATCAACAAATACCTCGGGGTACACGTTACTAGATCACCCAAGGGCTTCCTCCTAAGCCAAAAAGAAAAAATCAGCGAGCTTCTTGTTAAATGTAATATGTCAAATGCCAAACCTTGTGAAACTCCCATGTTAGCAGATTTTCAAAAAAACGTGTACAATGACTCACCGCAATTCCCAGAAAACACCTTGTATAGATCCACAATAGGCTCCTTATTGTACATTGCTAACTGGACACGGCCGGATATTGCCCTGCCCGTGAACCTACTCTCAAGGCACGTAGCCAACCCCACAGTGTTTCATTGGGAAGCAATAAAAAGAATACTTAGGTACCTAAAGTACAGCATTAATAGCTGCCTCAAATTAGAACCCAATGCCAGTAAGAAACCTCTTCTCCACTGCTACGCTGTTGCTGATTGGGCAGGCGACACCAAAAGTAGGAAAAGTACTTCTGGGTACGTCCTCTTCTTAAATGATTGTCCAGTATATTGGTATACCGGAAAGCAAAACTTAGTAGCCACCTCCACCACTGAGGCAGAGTATATCTGTTTATCCAAGGCCATAAACAATCTCGTTTGGTTCGATGAACTGCTGATTAACATCTGGACCGAACCCATGCATCCTATCCAAATTTATGAAGATAACAAGGCAGCAATAGAGATTTCCACATCAGATGCTGTAGGTCATAGATCAAGACATATTGACATCAAGAACAAACACGTAAGGCAACTTCACAAATCAGGTTTCGTTACCATTACACACTGTGACACTGAGCATCAAACAGCAGATATACTCACAAAGCCTTTACCAGTTAAGCAGCACTCATACCTTACTTCCAAACTTTGTGTCCTACCCATGGACATTAATCAGGTTGAGACTGTCAGCCCCAGGGATAAGCATTTAGAGGGGGATTTGTTACGAGTAAATCTTCTCCCTGGGCATGTTCAGCACAGTACCTTGGCATGCCAAGAGTTAACCAGTGTATATGAACCTAACCCCTCCTTCTTCCCCCTCCCATTACCTGTAACTCCGCCTCCTAGGTATTTAAGGTGTTCCCCTGTTGTTGCCACGGTTATTCCTGATGATACCTGCAATGAAACACATGTAAATAAATAAAGAATTGTTCTTGAAGAATAATCCAGCGTGTCTTCATACATTATTGGGCCCCTGAATGATCCAAGCTAACAAAAAAAAAGAAAAGAAAAGGTAAAGTGGGATCTGGTAGGGTCAATTGTGCAGGTTGGGGGACGGACTTTTGGGGTGTTGTCCAGGGGACCCTTTCTCCACAGAGCTCAGGGGAGCAGAAATCCAGAGAGGCTGGAGGTCTGTCAACTTTCTCATTCAACGTAAGGAAGCATCAAGAGGCACTCAACCTCCTGGCAGACATAGAAGGGGTTAATGGTCACCATGGCAATGAGCTGGGAATGAGGTACCTTGGATGCACACGTGGCAACAGAGGAACTGGCAGAAACTGCTGCTTAGAAGAACTGGGTGGGGATTGAAAGGGACTGGAATCAGGAAGGGTGCAATTAATGTGGCACGTAGAACAGGGAAGGTTTTTTGGGGAGTGAAGAGACTGAAGCCTTGCTTTGATGGGGGAAGAGGGGAGAGGAAACTAAGCTAGAAAGACTACAATAGGAGATGATGCCTGGAATTGGATGCAGCAAATGTGAGGTTTGGGCTGGAAAAAGAAAGAGACAGATTTCCAGAGAAAAAGATAATGGAATAGGTAAAGTTTGAGAACAACAGTTGTAGCAAACAAAGATAGGCCGGGGGGGGGGGGGGTGTAGAAAAAAAGAAAAGAAAACGGATTATGGGAAAGTGCAATTAGGAGATTTTTTTAAGAAAGTGGGGTTATGGAGTTGTGTAAAATCAAACCTAAGATTCTGCATTAGGGGAAGAAGTGGAAAGAAAAGTTTTAAAATGGGTGGGGAGGAAGAGGAAGTTGTGCTAAAATGAAAACAATACCAGAAAACAGACCTGCCATATCTAATATTTTTTTTCTCTCTCTCTAGCAAGAAACCAAGATGAGAAAATGTAGACAAGGACATTAACTAGATAGGAAAGAAAAGGAAGGTTTAAATTTCCTAACCGGGGTGGGGTGGGGCGGGGGGAGGATAGGAAGAAATGGGATGAACTGGAAAGTGGGATGTACAGAGGTTGTAGGGGACATTTGGGCAATGATCACTGCAGATAATAACCGGTCATTTCTACCTAACCAGGAAGATCTGGAAAGAATGGCCAACTCCAGGTCCCAGTTGTGATGCTTTGTCATTTTATGGGATGTCGCAATGTGCCTTTTCTGTAGCTTCCCCTGTAGAAACAGCATTCCCCACCTCAACCTGTGAGATACAATATAATAAGTTGTAATTTTCCATAATGTAGACTAGCATATAGCTTATGAAAGACATATTATACAATTTATATAAGATTTATTCTTTGTTCAAACTAACTAAAGTTAGTATTTTAAAGTATAGCCACACTGCTACATATCCAAGGCACAGCCATGTTTGCCCGATGCATGAACTTTGCTGGGCAATGACATACACAGCTTCTGGCTTGAGATATGTACCAGGCACTGCATTGTACAGAAAAACAAGAGAGCTGATAAGGGAATACCAAAGAGGTGAGAAATGAAGGGACTGAGTGCTTAGCAACAAGGGCTTAACTAATTTTAAAACTTTTAGGTGGAATAGCAGATTATAGGTGGACTGTAAGCATGTGACTGACCTGGGCCTATCAACTGGACCTGGAAAGGAGGAACAAGTGGCCGATAATAGAAATGTATAAAATATACTGAAATCTGTAACCGGTGTGGGTCTCTTGCTTGCAGCTTAGAGATCCACCAGCCTTTGCAAATGCTTTCTTAATAAACACTTTGTTATTTCCAACAATTTGAGTGTGAGCCTTGTTTCTTACAATTGGTGCCCAACATGGGGCTCGAGTAACTCTTGGGAATTCCCTAGCTGGCTCCAGTGGAATTCAGGGTCAGCAACCTGGAGATCTGAGCCACCTGGGGGCCTGAGGTCTACTCAAACGAAACATGTCGGAAAGAAAACAAAGTCAAGGAAAAAGGAATAGGAAAACAGGCTGAGATTGGCCACAATCAGGAAACTCCATGCACGAACCCAGGTAAGAAAACCCCAAAAGTGGAATTTGGGGAAGTACTGCTTGGGTGGTCAGGTAGGACTGGTATGTCTGTGAGACCTGGTTGACAGGATGTGTGAGACATATTAGGAGTCATTACGACCCTGTAAATAAGAAGCAAGTGCGGAGTCTGATCTGCAGTTCTGTACCTCTGCGAGGAGATCAGTCAGAGACGGATGAAGTGGAACAGTTTGGTTAACATAGGAAACAGGAAAAGTAAACCTGTGAGTGAGGGGACTGATGAGGTGAATATTTGGATTCCCCCAGAAAGCCCGTTGGGACAAATGCTAGCAGGATGGGATGGACCCATCTAGGGAAAATGCACCTGGAATAAGAGTAAAGGTACCATGATTAAGTATTGTTGTTTCACTTGGCTGAAACACCCCATTTGGATGTACATAGTGTACTGACCTAAATTTGGTGGTACAGACTACTATACCTGTCAAAATTTGGTGGAGTATGTAGTGAGAGAAAAGAGAAGTTAGGAAGAAATAAGTTATGCAAAAATTTGGATACCCGATGTTGGAATATATCACATGTCAAAAAAATGTGAAGAAGAAGAGACAAAAAGGGAAGATGGAATCCTCTCTGAACATTCACCAGATAGTCCATGAGGCACAATGTTGAAGTACTGGGAGTATACCAGGAAAACCAGAACTAAGAGTAAAGAAGGAAAGGTTTATTGTTCTTCCTACCCAGGGTTTAGCACAGGGATGTCAAACTCGTGGCCCCCGGGCTGGATGCGTCACACGCTGTCCACACCCACACCTGGTTTAGCAAAAGAGGGAAAAGTCCTGATACGTCACATGATGCCGCCATGAAGACATGAGTTTGACACCCCTGGTTTAGCAGGTAATTAAAAAAAGTAAAGCCTGTCTAAATGGGAGGACTCAGATAATTTGACTTGACCAATTTGATGTGATTTCTGTTCAAAATTCCTTGATGTGCCGCCATAATAATTGCATGCAGAATAGAATGGGATTGAATTGGGGGGGAAAATCCTTTACCTGTGTATAGCCCCAATTGGGCAGCTGCAGCACAAAACAAAAAACAAAAACAAAAACAAAACTTGTGACATGTTTGGCCAGCTGGCAAATTAAGTAGGCTTCTCAGCTTGGACTTAAAGCTGTGGGAAGCAGATAGGGAGTGGTTAGGGCCCCCAATCACGTTTTTGATTGGAATCACTCCTTGAGTTTTCTCACTGCTTGGAGACTAAGCCACAGGTTGCCCGAGGAAAGGGACAAAACCTCCACAGGTCTGGAAATATTGTTTAATGGTATTGGTATGTGTGTATATGTGTTTGTATGCAGTCATTTCCAACACCTGGAGGGAGGATGAGACTCTCTAATAACAGTACACAAAAAGTTATTTTTAAAAAAAGATTTCAAAAATGGAACTCATTGGCTTGTGAAAAACTCCCTGAAATAATTATAATGATTGGTTTGCCTGGAGAAAGCATGAAATGACATTTTTGTATGTGAAACTGTTTACACAAGCAGTCTGATTGCAGTACAAATGTGTGAGTATGTAGATGGTAAAAAGTTGGTATTAATGCCTGTGTGTTGACCCCACCCCAGACTGAAAGGGACTAGTACTTTGATTCCCTTTCTTACAAAGAAACAGTAAGACGTAGATTTTTTTTTCTTGTTCTGAAGTAAGTGGAAAGGCAAAATGCAATGATTTACTGAAAAGAGAGAGAGAGAGAAACAGAGAAAATTATTTTGTTGAAAGGATGCTGAATGGAGAAAGGGGGTGACATTTCTGTGTAGTCTTTTAAACATTTTCCCCTGTATCTTTCGCTGGTTGTTACTTTTCGTTCCTTTACTCAAGGACTTTTTGCCTTGGAAGAGCAAGAGAAACAGAAAAGTGTGTATCCGATTTTACTGTTCCTTTTAACCATTTTTTCTCTCTGCTTAGTTGAAACATTGAGCTCTTGCCTGAGAAAAGCAGTGTAAATGTGACATCTGATACCTGCTTTTGCAGTTTTGGTTTTGTGAGAAAAATGAGAATTATTCCTGTAAAAGTATAGCCTAAGTTATGCCATTTTAAGTGTCTTATTTTACCTTGTATAACCTTATTATATAATTGGACAAAAGGGAACATAATAAGCCTTTTCTGAAATAATTATTTTGTGGGAAATATGTATTATGTAGTTGTTTTGACGGAAATCAGTGTTCTAAAATGTTCTGGGAAAGTGCTGAACTAAGATTGTTTAATGAGGTTGTCTTTAAGTTTGACTGTTGTAGGAAAAGGGAAGTATGCACTTGGTGTTTTTGAGGGGTATCTTTGCTGGGAAATTGGGGACTTTCCAGGGTGGAACCTGTATTACATATATTATATAAGATCTGAAACTAATTCTAAAAGGGACATTACTTACGTGTATTCTGATGTATTTTGAAGACTGTATATAAATCATGTAAGCTTTCTTTTTCTTTTTCTTTCCTCCATTTGAGAGGGGAATGACCCTTTGCAAAGTTCATAAATCTGTTCATGCTTTCATGTCTCTGTATTTCCTTTTTCAATAAAGGTTTGCAAAATGTTAATAAGGTTTTCCTGATTCTTATAGGTTTGCACTGTTTTTGGTGTGCATATAGAAAGCTATGCAGATATATTTTTCTTTTCTGTTACAATGTTGGTATTTTTCTGGAAATCTTTGAGGTTGAAAATGCTTCCTTAAACCTATATATCCATCAAGCAAAAGAAATGACTCTGAAATCTTTTGCTTAGATTTGTAAATGTTTTTAACCTACTTAATGAGAATTTGCTTCCATCTGAATGGAATCTGAATCTGACTCAATTTTTATTAAAAGCAGAAAATTGATACTAAAGTTTGACCCACATACCGTGTTTCTCCAAAAATAAGACCCTGTCTTATATTTTTTGAACCCTGAAATAAGCGCTTGGCCTTATTGCCATGTGCTCAAAAGCCCAATTGGGCTTATTATTAGGGGATATCTTATTTTGGGGAAAACAGGGTATATTTCAGTGGATTGGCTCAGAATACCTCATTAAGACTGTTTGTTTCTTTTTGAAGTTGCTCTTCTTACTTCCTCCTTTATGTCTTTATGTCTGTGTGTGGGACACACTGAATTTGAATATTTAGGAGTCATTGTGCTCCAACATATGGTACTTTTGGAAGGAAAATCCATCTGGTTCAGTTCCAAGCTGGGAGAAAGTTGCTGGAAATAACATGGAGGCTGGTTGGAAAGAAAGTTAGTTTATTGATGAAGCAGAACCACCAGCAGCGTGCAGTTCTGGGACAGCTGACCAATTGGTTTGATGAGTACATGGATTTTTATAAGTTTCAGAGATGCTGCTAGGGGGGTTGTGCAATGTCTGAAATGCCCTTAGGAAATTGTGCAATGTAGTGAGCTCTGTGTCTTCTGACAAATGATAGTGGTTTAATCCTATTATGTCCTGAAGGGTCATGTCCTGTTCTTCTTAATCCCATCACCCTGGAGCTAAAGGTCTTTTGTTTTGTAGATAGGCTGGCCCAATCTTTCTTGATGGGCACAAAATAGTCTGTTTTCTGTCTTTAAGAACATGTTTCTCCATCTCTCCCTTTGGAGAAATATAATATTCTGCTTCTTTTAATATTCCCAAAAATATTTCATTCTTTTTTGGGGGGGGGGGGGCTTCCCACATTACTTTTTTTATTAGCAGTACAAGTTGCTGCCCTTTCAAGAATTGTTACAGAGATGAGTTACTAAATTTTCTAGGATGCTGAGTATCTAAAAAGAAATTACAATATGTAGAAATAGAGTTAAAATACTTAGGACATTTGATTAGTGAAAGAAGTAGAAAAATAACACCTGAAAGAATTGAGGGAATAATAACTCAACCGTTTCCTAAAACGAAGAAGGAGTTGAGGAAATTTCTAGGACTGACTGGATATTGTGGGCTGTGGATAGGTAATTGTGCTATTTTGACTAAATACTTGTATGCAAAACTATTAGAACAGCCTAGTGTTATACAATGGACTGAAGAGGAAAAAGAATTACTGAACAAACTCAAACAGAGTTTGGTAAGTGTGCCTGTGTTGGCTCTTCCTTCACTAAGTAAACCATTTCATTTGTTTGTAAACATGGATAAGGGAATGGCTTTGGGAGTTTTAACCCAGAAGTGGGGAGGAAAGAGAGAGCCAGTGGTATTTTTGTCTAAAATATTAGACCCTGTCTGTCAAGGATGGCAGCTACGGCAGTGTTTGTGAAGGAAAGCAGAAAATTGACTTTTGAAGGAGCTTTGGTGGTTAACACCCCTCATCAAGTGAGGGCGATCTTGAACCAAAAAGCCAATCGATGGCTGAGAGATTCAAGGATTTTGAAATATGAGAGTATATTTATGGAACACAATGATTTAGTATTAACCACTGATGTTAGCTTAAATCCAGCTCAGTTTTTAAGAGGAGATTTAGAAGGAGGATCGGGTATTGAACATTATTGTGTTGAAGTAATTGAATTGCAGACTAGAGTTAGACCTGATTTAACAGATATTCTGTTACATGTAAATACCTAGCGTTGTTCCCCCTGGCATAGCAAGGGTTACCCCCACCTACCTAGCCAGACCCTCCCCTGGTCCCTCTTTACCTTGACTCCGCCTCCCAGGTATATAAGATGTGATCCAGAGGTCCAGAGGCACTTCGAGACATATACCTGTAATAGAAACACCTGATCAATAAAGCAATCTGAATTAACTGCATTTTGTACTGGAGTTATTGGGTAAGATCCTAGAAAATAAGCAACAGATTGGTAGCAGAGGATGGTTTACCCAAAACTCACAGAAATGGCAGAATCAGGAATCCAATCCGAAGCAGAAAACAGGATGTTCACCAGAGCATGCACGAAGCAGATGGAGGAACTGCAGGTTCTCGAGGGCACCATGGCGAGAATTGCCACGACTGAGGATGAGTGAGGCCACGACGAGCCGAGAGAAGAAACCCACCACTACGGGTGGACAGAGCCACCAAGCAACGACGACTTCCGATCAACCATTCTGGAGATAATGGAAGCGACCGCCAACAAAGAGGAGCTCATCGCGAAACTCCTTGGACTCCTAGAGAGCCATGGAGCAGCGATGGGCACCCAGCAACAAAGCAATGAAATCACCAGCCCGGCAAGGAAAAGGTATCCCCAAGCCGAAGCTCTGGACATAGACGATTTCATTTCCGCGCCATGCTCTCAGTGGCCATCTTGGAATGGCCAACAACCAATGGGAGACCGAGATTTAAACGGAATGGCATGAAACAACGAGGACCCCAACATCAACAGGGAAGAACCCGAAAACCACACCGAAGCAAGATCGCAAGCCTGCGAGGGCCCACCTACCAAGCCCGAAGTAGAAAAGGTGATCGAGACTCTTGCGGCAGCACTCGGCTCTGCACTCAAGCCTCCCACACCTACAAAGAAACAACCCGATGCACAACAAATCCAAAGAAACAACAGGGTGGCCACCAGAACCCATGCAGCAACCCACCCGACACTATGAGAGAAAACGCGCCCAGAAAACAACCGACAAAACCCGACTGCCTGCAGGATCGAAAATACGCAGGATTCGCACTCGCCACCCGCCGCACCAACTACGCGAGGCCCGGAAATGAGAAGACAAAACAACTACTTACCAGCCGTGCGACCCTCACCAGGCTTCCCAACGCGTCCAGGGGCAATCCAGCATCGCCCGGGGTCCACCGTTGTCGCCGCCGCCGCCACATCTTCAAATCCTGATGGTCCTCGACTTACGTCCACCGCCGCCACCGCACCGCCGAGCTACAGAAGTCCTCGACCTGCGACCAAGTCACCTCCTCCGCTCTTCCCGTTCTTCGCCAGGGATCCAGGGACCCAGCCACGGAATCCATCATCCAGGGAGGGCTATGGACCCACCAGGGGCGAGCCTAGCCTCCCACTGGCAGGCCGAGGCCGAGGGCTGAGAGCAGCAACAGGGAGCTCCTCACACGACGAACTGCGGCGCGAAATGAGCTTTGCTCATGCTCAGTCACCACCTATAGGAAGAGAACGGAACACAGAGATAAGTCCATACAGACTTGCAACTAGCATCCCCCCAGCATATTGTGAGTTCCTTCACATACAAAACCATGGACAGCACCAGACTGTAAGTAACTGCTACAGATGTGGGGGAGTTGGGCATTTGGCAGCGGTGTGTGGAACCCCGGGGCCAAAAACAGAGCCCCTGGCCAAGGCACGAGCGGAACGAGGACCCAGGCACACCACCAAGGCACCATTAAGACTTTCCCCGACTGCAGAAGTTTTTGCCCATCTGACTGAAAATAGGGGGAGCTCAGATGATGCAAATCGACCCCCCGAACTGTATGATGGCGATGACGATGGTGAAAACGACCCAAAGGTGAGTGCACTCATCCACCCTTTTCTTTTCCCCATACACCTAACAGCCCCAAAAACAGGTACCCAAGGGAATGTCCAAGCCCTAGTAGATTCGGGTTGCACAAGGTGCCTGATTAACCTACCCACAGTCCTAAAACTGGGGATCCGGGCAAAAAGGCTCAGCCACCCAATCTGTTTTCAGCAAGTTGATGGATTCCTACTGGGGGGGGGGGGGGCGGACGCCACACACTTGACCGAGCCAGTGAAGCTGGAGCTAGCGGATCACTGGGAAGTGATTCGGTCCATAATAGCCCCCAAGATGACCAACCCAGTCATACTGGGACTCTCCTGGCTGGATAAGTGGGGCCCCACCATCTGGTGGCAAGAAGGGACCCGCAGACTGAGGATAGCAAGGGGGCCCCACCCCCTGCCACCACAACCAGAGAAAACGGCCCCTCCTCCCACCCAGGGGGTCCAACCCCTCCCTCTAGAGGGACAAAAGATGCCTCCAACACAGGCTCCCAACCCGTCCTGTAAAGGGACAACAGAGCAACTGGCGGCCACCTCCAGCACCTCCCATGGCCCGGACCAGATCCCAAAAGAGTACCAAGACTTGGCAGAAGTATTTAGCGAGACCGAGTGTGACGTACTACCACCCCACCGTGACGCCGATTGCGCTATCGATATCATCTCTGGTTCAAAACTACCAAAACCTAAATTGTACGCCATGACACCCCGTGAAACGCAAGAACTGCGGAAGTACATAGACAAGAACCTACAAAGGGGTTTTATCGAACCAGCCAAACCATGGGTAGCGGCACCAGTTTTCTTCAGGGAGAAGAAAGATGGCTCCATGCGTCTCGTGGTCGATTTTCGCGGGATAAACTGTGTCTCCGTGCACAACTTATACCCCCTCCCCCTCATGAAAGACATGCTAGCTCACTTGGCCAAAGGGAAAGTTTTTACCAAACTAGACCTTCGTGAAGCCTACTACCACATACACATCAGGGAAGGAGACGAGTGGAAGACAGCGTTCAACTGCCCCCTAGGAAGATTTCAATTTAAAGTGATGCCTTTTGGACTACAGGGAGCACCGGCGGTGTTCATGCAACTGATAAATGAAGTTCTACATGACCACCTTTATAAGGGGGTCCTCGTATACCTGGACGACATTCTCATTTACACGGAAACCATAGATGAACACATACCCCTCGTCCGCCAGGTGCTCGAAAAACTGCTGAAAGCGAACCGCTATGTCAAACTGTTGAAATGCGAGTTCCACCAGTCGCAGCTAGACTACTTAGGCTACCGAGTGTCCAATGAGGGGATAGAAATGGACCCAGCCAAAGTACAATCAGTCCTTGACTGGCGACCTCCACGCACCCGCAGACAACTGCAAAGCTTCTTGGGGTTCGCGAACTTCTACTGACAATTTATCCCCTCTTTTGCAAGAATTGCCAAACCTCTAACTGACCTCCTAAAAACAGGGAGTCCAGCAACAAAACCTCACCCAGGACAGCCTCTACAGTGGAGCCCGGCCTGCCAACAAGCCTTCGAAACACTAAAAGAAATGTTTGCAAAAGAACCAGTCTTGAAACATCCTGACCCCAACCAGTCCTTCGTCATCCAAACGGATGCCAGCGACGTGGCAGTGGGAGCGGTTCTACTCCAAAAGAACAGCCAAGGGAACCTTCAGCCTTGTGCCTACACTTCCCGCAAATTCACCGACACAGAGAGACGCTGGGCGGCATGGGAAAAGGAAGCATTCGCAGTGAGGTGGGCGCTGTTGACCTGGCGACATCTGCTAGAAGGAAGCCAGACACCATTCGAGGTTTGGACTGACCATAAAAACCTGGAGGCCCTCAGGACCCCACGGAAATTATCGCCCAGACAAGTCCGATGGGCCCAATACTTCAATCGGTTCAACTTCAAGCTGAAACACATCCCAGGGGGGAAGAATTTTCTGGCCGATGCCCTCTCCCGAATGCCCCAGTGCAACAGTGAACGGGAGCAGGTGGTGAATGCTGTCATCCCCTCGCCTCAAGGAGTGGGTCAAGTAACCACCAGACGCCAGCATCGCGACCAGCAGGGCCAACCAGCGGGTGACCTGACGACACAGCTCAAAACAGAGACATTGGCGGACCCCTGGTTCCGAAACAATCAGCATCTTTTGACAAGGAGGGACGACCTAGCATGGAAAGGGACGAAACTTTACATCCCAGAGACTCTACGCACCCTAGTCCTCAAAAGGAGCCACAACGTTAGACCAGCAGGCCATTTCAGGTTTCTAAAGACTCTGCACTTAGTAAGGAGACAATTTTGGTGGCCTCATATGAGGAAAGACGTGGACAGCTATGTGAAGAGCTGCACCATCTGTGCCACGATGAAAAACTGACCAGGAAAACCTCCTGGGTTACTGCAGCCAGTAGCTGAACCAACAAGACCATGGGAGGAGATTGCAATGGACTTTATAGTAGAACTGCCGAGGAGTGGCAGAAACACAGTGATCTGGACCGTAATAGACTTATTCTCCAAACAGGCACATTTCATACCCTGTAGTGGGCTACCCTCAGCCCGCCAATTGGCCAAGCTGTTTGTGAAACACATCTACCGCCTGCATGGAGTACCGAGACAGGACTAACCCCATTCAAGGTAGTGAGCGATATGGATTTCGTCCCCATGCCAGCATATCCCAGGGAACCCCCTTCCTCAGTCAGCTTGAACGATTGGATGGCGATGCTAAGAGAATCCTGGGAGAACATCAAGAAGGCATTAGACAAGGCGGCACAGGCTTATAAGAAGCAAGCAGATAAGCATCGAGCCCCTCAAAGACCGTTCCGAGTAGGAGAGAAGGTCTACCTCTCCACCAAGTACTTGAGACTCAAACTCCCGACTAGGAAATTGGGCCCGAAATTCATAGGACCATTTCCTATAGTAAAAATAATCAATCGGAAAGATACACCCCGTTTTTCACAGTAGTCTTCTGAAGCCTGTGGTGGGGTCAACTTTAAGGCCGGTGCCACATGATCCCCCAGGGCCCTTGATCATTGGGGGCCAAACTCATTATGAAGTACAGCGAATTCTTGATTCAAGGTGGCACAGAGGCCGCCTCCAATACTTAATTAAGTGGAAGGGTTACCCCTTGTCAGAAGCTTCCTGGGTGAAGAGCACAAACATTCAAGCTGACCGCCTTATAGCTAAATTCCATGCAGATCACCCGGACAGGCAGGGAGGGGGTGGGACACAGTCCCAGACGGGGTAATGGTATTAGACCTGTTGTTTTATCTTGTGCAAGCCTTGCTGAGAGTATGAAGGGAGAGGGGCCTGATGTCAGCCTCTCAAGTTGCATTTCGTTCAGGGCTGACATAGTAAGGGGGGGGGGTTAAATTCCTGTGAGATTAGTAAGAAAAACTGCAGTAGAATGATTTAGAAAATGACCAATAAGAATAAGGGAGCAAGTGAGGAAAGGGAGGGAGTTTGGAGCAGAGGTCATTTCCTGGCTACATATGAGTTCATGAGGACGTTGTTCTAATAAATAAATGTTTTTTTTCCTTTATTATCAAAACTTGAGAGGCAATTTATTTCTTTTTAGACAACTCCATCCAGACACTTAACCTATTCTATAGCAAAAGCGCAGCCACAACCACCAAGATATCCAGGGAATTTTATTCAGCCAGGCACAAGGCAGGCACTCCCATGGGGGAACATATCCTTAAACTGAATGCCACCAGGGCAGAACTCATACAAAGGGGGGAAACCGTATCAGAAAACAGCATGAAAAGCATTATTATAAACTTTTTGGATTCCAGTTGGGAGAACTTTATAATGCAACTGGACAGCCTTAACATAGAACACCTTTCTTTAGAAACACTGACCAACAGGCTGATAGCGGAGGATAGTCTGAGAAGGGATCGCTCCTTGACCCGTAGGGAGAGTAGACCAATAAAAAGGGTAGACTTTCAAACTAGGGACCACAACACACCCGAATGCTTTACCTGCGGCTCTAGAAATCATTATAAGAGAGATTGCCCCAGGAACCAAAGGGACAGGGACTACAGCCACCGCAGGGAAAGGCAAGGCCGGAAGTCAGGGCCCACAGACAGACGCTCACGAGAAAGCAGGTTCAGGTGCAGGGATTCCCCCAACCCCAGGGACAGGAGGGGATATAGGGATAGCTCCAGGGACAGTCAGCCAGGATCACTATGTGGCCTTGGGGACCACCAACCCACACGCACCCAACCAGAAAAAGGAAACACGTGGCTCATCGACTCCAGAGCCACCAATCACACCACCAGCAACAGGGACATACTAACATCGTTCACACCCAAGAGGTAGCTAATCAAGACAAGGTATTGGTGACAGGAGAAGGGAGCACACACATAGATGGAATAGGGAAGATAGAGGGGGTACTACTCATACCTGAGATACCCCACAATATATTGGCTACCCTTAAGCTTAGTAAAGACTTAGGCATTGAGACAACTTTCAATGAAGGGAAAGCATACATGACAAAAGGAGACAAGAGTATAGGCAAAATCATCATAGAAGGGGGACTCACATACTTACAACCCCAAGACTACCCAGGCACAAACACAACATTAGAAAACAGGGAAGGAAAGTCAAGTACCCCCGGGGAGACTAAGGGAGATGAGGTAGAACACATCACTGAGGGCAAACACTCCTCGAGCACAGCACACAAAGGGAAACCATACATTGGCAAACCTATCCATGGCGAGTGCGCCCATCTACTTCATAGGAAGTTGGGCCACACCAGTTTTCCAATTGTACAAAAAAATGACTGAATGTTCAAATGGCTTACCAGTAAAGAACTGTAACAATTATCTGGAGTGTTCTGTGTACAAATGCTCTAAACTCAAAACAAAACCTAGACCAAAAAAGGCCTCTCGCACCACCAATTCAATCTTTCAATTAGTTCACATGGACTTGGTAGGACCCATGAAACCCTCTATTAAGTACAAGAAGAGGTTTTTTCTAACTATAGTTGACGACTTCAGTCGTTACGGGTTCGTATACACACTCAATCACAAAAGTGAGGTGTTTCAAAGATTCAAAGAATTTTACAAAAGAGTAGAAACACAACACAACATCAAAATAAAACAAATTATGACTGATAGAGGGTCAGAGTTCCTATCAAGGGACTTCTCTAATTGGACAAAGAAACACGGAATTCTACATTTTTCTTCTTCACCTTTTTCGCCATTCCAGAATGGAGTGTCAGAACATAGGAACGGCGTATTACAAACAATGGTAAGATGCGTACTAGAAGTCGCAGGACTGGGACAACACTTCTGGGCAGAGGCACTCACATATTCAAATTACACACTAAACAGGATATGGTCAAGCGTAATAAACAAAACTCCCTATGAGGTTATGTACAATTGAAAGCCCCAGATAGCCCACCTACATATATTCGGGGTAACAGCAGATGTACACATACCAAGACAGCTAAGACGGAAAAGGGACAAAGTATCAAGGAGGCTAAGGTTTATGGGGTACGAGTCCGGAACAAAAGGATACAGATTTATCGATAAGGACAATAGATTTATCGTGTCCAGATCAGCAGTGTTTCACGAAAACACAAACTGGTCAAAAATACATCTCAATGAAGTGTTATCCAGGCAGGAAGTCACAGACAATGTCAGGAACACAAGTAGACTAGACACAGCCGAAACAAAGACACACGAGAAACACAAGCCCAAACGCCAAGGGGTAACCACCAAAGAATGGAAAAAGGACCATCCAGTTATAAAGATAGATGCACTCACAGAAAAGGAAGCCAAACACATGCATGGCACAGAAACACTACCCAATAGGCCCATCAGACACAACAGGAACAAAATGCCAAAAAAGTTCGATGATTACATACTCTCAATACACACGAACACCACAACACCCAACTCTTACGAAGACATTCTCAGGTTGCCAAGAGAAGAAAGGATCAGGTGGGAGGAGGCCATAGATAAAGAGATGAACAGCCTGAAAGAGCTAAATGTGTACACCCCATCCAAGCTACGAGAGAACAAGGTACCCATTGGGACAAAGTGGGTTTTCAAAATCAAAGAACTTGAGGACAATAAAACATTGTATAAGGCTAGGCTAGTAGCACAGCGGTTTGCACAAAAATACTCGGAAGACTACACAGATACATATTCACCCACGGTCAGGGCCGAGAGTGTAAAGAGCACCCTAGTGGTAGCAACAATCCTAGGGTTAGAGGTTTATTTATTTATTTATTTATTTATTAAATTTCTATACCGCCCTTCTCCTGGCAGACCCAGGGCGGTGAACAGCCAAATTAAAAACCAGTACACAAACATTAAAAACATCCTAAAACCAATATAAGCTAGGCTGAAGGTATAAAAACCAACTAAAAACTCTAAAAAGTTAAAATTTAAAAATATTTAAAAATATTTAAAAATAGAAGGGATCAGGCAAGTCCGGCGAGTTGAAAAAGGTGCGTCTTCAGAGCCCGACGAAAAGTCCGGAGGTCAGCAATTGTTCTCAGTTCTGGAGGAAGATCGTTCCAGAGGGTGGGGGCTACCACAGAGAACGCTCTCCCCCTGGGGGTCGCCAGCCGGCATTGTCTGGCTGACGGCACCCTGAGGAGGCCCTCTCTGTGGGAGCGAACCGGTCGGTGGGAGGCAATTGGTGGCAGAAGGCGGTCCCGTAAGTACCCTGGTCCTAAGCCATGGAGCGCTTTAAAGGTGATTACCAACACCTTGAAACGCACCCGGAAGTCAACCGGCAACCAATGCAGCTCACGCAGGAGAGGTGTCACATGGGAGCGCCCTGTCGCTCCCATAATCCCCCGCGCGGCCGCATTCTGCACCAGCTGAAGCCTCCGGGTGCATCCCAAGGGGAGCCCCATGTAGAGAGCATTACAGTAGTCCAAGCGAGACGTGACGAGCGCCTGAGTGACTGTGCGTAGGGAGTCCCGATCTAGAAAGGGCCGCAACTGGCGTATCAAGCAAACCTGATAGAAAGCCCCCCTGGCCACGGCTGTCGTATGGTCCTCTAAAGACAGCCGTGGGTCCAGGAGGACGCCCAAGTTGCGCACCCTTTCCGTGGGGGCCAATGATTCGCCCCCAATAACCAACGATGGAGTCAGTTGGCTATATCGGGACGCCGGCAGCCACAGCCACTCGGTCTTGGAGGGGTTGAGTCGAAGCCTGTTTCTCCCCATCCAGACCCGCACAGCTTCAAGGCACTGGGACATCACTTCCACGGCATCGTTGGGGTGGTCTGGGGTGGAAATGTACAGCTGAGTGTCATCAGCGTACTGATGGAATTCCACCCCAAAACCACGGATGATCTCACCCAGCGGCTTCACATAAATGTTGAACAGAAGGGGCGAGAGGACCGACCCTTGTGGCACCCCACACACTAGGCGCCTCGGGGTCGACCGCTGCCCCCCTGTCAACACAGATTGCGACCGGTCGGAGAGGTAGGAGGAGAACCACCGCAGGACGGTGCCCCCCACCCCCAATCCCTCCAACCGGCGCAACATGATACCATGGTCGATGGTATCAAAAGCCGCTGAGAGGTCTAACAGCACCAGGATAGAGGAGTACCCCCTACCCCGGGCCCTCCAGAGATC
Organism: Coluber constrictor foxii; assembly: GCA_038048745.1. Taxonomy (NCBI): domain Eukaryota; kingdom Metazoa; phylum Chordata; class Lepidosauria; order Squamata; family Colubridae; genus Coluber; species Coluber constrictor. The sequence goes on along the minus strand of CM075966.1, from coordinate 25,418,337 downwards.
ATCCACCAACGCGACCAATGCCGTTTCAGTGCTGTAACCAGACCTGAAGCCGGACTGGAGCGGGTCTAAATAGACAGCTTCATCCAGGTACCGGGGGAGCTGCCACACCACCACACTCTCAACAACCTTCGCTAGGAAGGGAAGGTTGGAGACTGGACGGTAATTTGCCAAAACAGCTGGGTCCAGGGAGGGCTTCTTGAGGAGGGGCCTCACCACCGCCTCCTTCAAAGCGGTCGGTAGGGCACCCTCACTCAAAGAAGTGTTTATGATCTCCTGGAGCCAGCCTCGTGTAACCTCCCGGGAGGCCAGCACCAACCAGGAGGGACACGGGTCCAATAAACATGTGGTAGCGTTCAGTCTCCCCAGGATCCTGTCCACGTCCTCGGGAGCCACAGGATCGAACTCAGCCCAGATAACACTCTCAAGACCGGGCTCAGTCACCTCGCCCGAACCAACCCAGTCGGCGGCCAAATCATCCCGAATCTGAGTTATTTTATCATCCAGATATTGAACAAAATCCTCAGCACGTCCCTGCAAGGGATCCTCCCGCGCTCCCAGATGGAGGAGGGAGCGGGTCACCCTAAACAGGGCGGCTGGGCGATTATCTGATGATGCAATAAGAGCGGCGAAATAACTAGATTTCGCCGCTTTTATTGCCACTAAGTAAGTCTTAATATGAGCTCTTACTAGTGTCAAGTCAGAATCAGAGCGACTGGCCCTCCAACTGCTCTCTAGGCGTCTTTTCCGGCGCTTCATCTCCCTCAGCTCCTCGGTAAACCAAGGAGATAAGTGAGTTCGGTGCCGGGTCAGAGGCCGCAAAGGCACGACACGGTCCAAGGCCCCACCGGCCACCCTATCCCAGGCAGCCACCAGGTCCTCAGCCGAGTCGCGTGTCAGTGTCTCAGGAAATGGCCCAAGCTCCGTCTGGAACCTATCAGGATCCATCAGGCGCCTGGGGCGGAACCACCTAATTGGTTCCGCCTCCCTGCGGTGGGGTGCAGCGGTCAGAAGGTCGAGTCGGAGGAGCGAGTGGTCAGTCCATGACAAGGGTTCCACGCCTATATCCCCAGTATCAAGACCACTCAACCACTGACCAGAGACAAAAACTAGGTCCAGGGTGTGTCCACCAACGTGAGTCGGGCCCTGAATTACCTGGGTCAGGTCCATGGCCGTCATGGAAGCCATGAACTCCCGAGCCATCTCAGATGTTTCACCGATGGATGGCAGGTTGAAATCCCCCATGACTATAAGCCTGGGAGTAGCAACCGCCACCTCGGCTATAACATTGAGAAGCTCGGGCAGGGTTGTGATCTGTCCCCCCCCCTTCAGAGACCCACAAAAACACAGCCAGCCGAGGGTTAAGAATCACTTGGCACACTCCGCAGTTCTTATCTCAACCTTGGCAGCGATATGCACACCGTCTGCCAAGGACTTTATTGGTTTACACAAACAAGAAAATCACCTACGTAGCTTTGCCGTTCATCTAGCTTCCAAGACTACGAGGTTGCTCCGTTTGTTTAGCTTTGTTCGTCACGAACTTCGTGACTCACTGGCCTGTCTTATATAGACAGGCTTCTGGGTGTGGTCCAGTGACTCACTGATCCCATGACTCCAATCAGTGACTCAGGACTATTTCCTCATACGCCGCAGCTGCAATACTCTTTTGTCTCGCCTTCTTTGGCGTGCGTCCAGGAATGACGTCTCTCCCTCACTCTCGTCTTCTTTTTCACGAAGAGGACTGGGGCCGAGAGCGGGGAGGTCGAAGGCCGGATGAACCCACGGGCCAGGTTCTTGTCCAGAAAGTCCCGTAAGGCGGCCAGCTCGGGCTCCGACATGGAGTACAGGCGTCCCGAGGGCAGGGGCGCGTTGGGCATCAAGTCCACCGCGCAGTCGTAGGGTCGGTGCGGGGGCAAGCGATCCGCCTCCTTCTCGCTGAACACGTCGGCGAAGGATGTCAGCTCCGGAGGCAAGGAGACGTTCGGGGCAGAGACGTCCTGGCCGGCACAGGTGTGGCGAAGGTGGTCGACACACTGCAGGCTGGGGAACGAGATGGCATTTCTCGACCCCGCCACCTGAGGGTCGTGCGCCCGAAGCCAGGCCATCCCCAGGACCAAGGGGAAGTGCAGGTCCGCCGTCACATAAAACTGGATCGCCTCCTCATGGTTCCCAATGGCAAGGCGCAAGGGCTGAGTAGCAAAGTTGATGGGCCCCGCCACAAGTTCCCGCCCATCAATAGTTTCGACCCTCAATGGAGGGTCCACTGGAACCAAGGGAACCTTGTAATGGGCCACAAAGGCCTGGTCCATAAAGTTCGTGGTGGCCCCCGAGTCCACCAGCGCGTGCGCCTGGAGCCCCTCCGACCGGTTAGCCAACAACACCCGGGTGTTCAAAATCAGGTGCCGAGGGGGCTCACAGTCCACAGCCGCCGCCTCCGGCGGGGCATGGTCACCTGCCTGACCCAGAGTTTCCCCTAAGCCAGGCCTGACCCGTTTCCCGGCTGGTCACACCGAGGCTCCGGAATAGACTTGAGCGATCCACTCCGTTTCCGGGGACATGAGGCGACGAAATGTCCAGCCTCGCCGCAATAGAGGCACAACCCCCCTTGGCGTCTCCGCATCCGCTCCTGGGCCGTCAGTTGAGGTCTGGCTGCTCCGAGCTCCATAGGCTCCTCCTGGGGCGCTGTTGGTACGAAACGCGGGGGTGCCGGCACTGTTGGTGGTTCCGGAAGAGCCCTACGGGGCCGTCGCCGTTGTAGGCGGGCATCGATGCGCAGGCATTGGGTCACCAGCGCGTTCAGGGTCTGTGGCGGCTCCACCCGAACCAGCTCGTCCTGCATCTCATCGCAGAGGCCGTCCTGGAAGGCATCCATCAGCGCCGCCTCATTCCAGGCCGAATCCTGGCCTAGCAATCGGAACTCCGGAATATAGTCCTGCAGGGGGCGCTTGCCTTGGCGGAGGTCTTTGATGCGCCTCGCTGCCGTCTGCACCCGGAGGGGGTCCTCAAACATGGTGCGCAGGTGTTGCAAAAAGCCCTGATAGTCCAGAAGCAAGGGGCTGTCTTGCAGCAACAGGGGCGTGGCCCATCGGGTGGCAGTGCCAGAGAGGGAGCTGATAATAAAAGCCACCCGAACCCGGTCATCCGGAAAATCCTCCGGCCACATTGCCATGTACAGCTGGCACTGTCCCAAGAAGGCCGGGAACATTTCCTGCTGTCCAGAAAACTTATCTGGCATGTTCACTGGGCATCTTGGACGGGGAAGGGGAGCAGGTGGAGCTGCTACAGGAGCATTTCCCAAAGCAAGTTGTGCAGTTAGCTGTGCTACTTGCTGTTGCAGAAGTTGATTGGCCTCCAGCATCTGCTGTACCTGCTGCTGCAGCTGTTGGTCCATCGTGGGTTAACGATGGAGTTTTGGGTGACGAACAAGATGATCTGTCGTCCCCCCTTCAGAGACCCACAAAAACACAGCCAGCCGAGGGTTAAGAATCACTTGGCACACTCCGCAGTTCTTATCTCAACTTTGGCAGCGATATGCACACCGTCTGCCAAGGACTTTATTGGTTTACACAAACAAGAAAATCACCTACGTAGCTTTGCCGTTCATCTAGCTTCCAAGACTACGAGGTTGCTATGTTTGTTTAGCTTTGTTCGTCACGAACTTCGTGACTCACTGGCCTGTCTTATATAGACAGGCTTCTGGGTGTGGTCCAGTGACTCACTGATCCCATGACTCCAATCAGTGACTCAGGACTATTTCCTCATACGCCGCAGCTGCAATACTCTTTTGTCTTGCCTTCTTTGGTGTGCGTCCAGGAATGACGTCTCTCCCTCACTCTCATCTGAGACACCTGTTTCCCCACTACTTGGCTCTCTTTCAGCTGGCACCTGAGCCGGTGCCAGAGGGGGGGGGCTGGGAGATCTGGCTGGCTCCTCTTCCTCCTGCTCAGAGCTTCCTTCCTCCAAAGGGATAGGCTCAGAGGACGGGGCCACAGCAGGTTGTTGCCACGTGGCAGGGAGCCAGGTACGTGACTAACAGACCCATCTGCCCACCAGGGCCCCACCTCACATAGATGGACTCACACCCGGCTATCTGAGGTACAGTGGCCTCCCTTGGACCCAGACCTTCCTTAATAATGACCGCTACTCCCCCACCCCTGCCCTGGGCTCTCGGCTGGTGGAATGCAAGGAAACCCGGTGGGCACATCTCCACGAGGGGAACCCCCCCTCGTGGCCCAGCCAGGTCTCGGTAATACCAGCCAGGTCCGCACCCCCCTCTTGAAGAAGATCACATATGAGGGGGGCCTTATTTACAACGGACCTCGCATTGCACAACAGCAGCCGGAGCCTCGGGTCCTGAGACTCTAGACAACCCGGGGAACGGGAATAGCTCAGGGGACCGGGGCAAGCAATCGCTCGAAGACAGCGAGTGCGTGCCCCCACCACACGATATGGTCCCCTGCTCTCACCATATCTGCCCCTCCCACATAGCGTAGGAATCACACCACCCTCAACAGAGGGCTCAGTCAGAGCCCTCTTGCCTCCAGAAACTAAACCCCCCCGTGGCATCACAGACTGCCAGGCCTGTCCCTTTCCCCTCCGGGTTTACCAATTTGATGTGCAGACAGCCTATCTTCACGCAAAACTAGACAAAGAGATTTTTGTCAGGGCACCCCCTGGAAGAAACAACCAGAAGGGAGATACCTGGCTTTTAAACAAGAGTCTATATGGGTTGAAACAATCCGGTAAGAGGTGGTATGAGTATCTGGCGAAGATCCTCAAGGACATGGGGTTCCCAGCCACCTCCGCCGATCTATGCTTCTTCATCAAAAGGGAGGGCACATCCATTGAATACGTACATATTTATGTGGATGACATCTTATACTGTGGTCAACAAACAAAAATGTGATGACTTCGCAGCTAAATTAAGGAAACATTTCGCACTGAAAACTCTGGGGAAGGTAAATAAGTACTTGGGTGTACAGATCAATAGAATACAGAAAGGATTCAGGATCTCCCAAAAGGAGAAAATATTGGACCTATTAAACAAGTGCAACATGGAGGAGGCCAAGCCTTGTGACACACCCATACATGGACTTTTTAAAACACATGAACGAAGAAGGCGAGATTTTCAAGGACAATACCCTATTTAGATCTATTATTGGGTCACTTCTATATATAGCAAACTGGACTAGGCCAGACATCCTCCTAGCAGTCAACCTCTTGTCCAGGCACGTCAGTGATCCAAAAATGTACCACTGGGAAGGTGTAAAGCGCGTGCTTAGATACCTAAAGTATAGCATGAATGCCCACCTAAGCCTAGAGCCAGAGATATCCAAAGAACCCATTTTAACCTGCTACGCCGACGCTGGCTGGGCAGGCGACATCAAGAGCAGGAAAAGCACATCTGGCTACGTATTCCTCATCAACGGCTGTCCAGTGCACTGGTACACCATGAAACAAAACCTGGTGGCCACATCCACGGCAGAGGCAGAATACATCTGTCTCTCCAAGGCAGCCAACAACCTGACCTGGTTCGACGACCTGCTCATCAACATCTGGACTCAATCAGCCTACCCGATAGTAATACACGAGGACAACAAGGCAGCCATAGATATATCCATGGCAGACGCAGTGGGTCAGAGATCCAGGCATATAGACATTAAACACAAGCATGTCAGACAGTTAACGAACATTGGCTTCATCAAGGCTATACACTGCGAAACTACTGAACAAATCACTGACATCCTGACCAAATCTTTACAAAGCAAACAGCACACCTACCTGACCTCAAGGCTACATGTACATATGCAAAATACACACACTGGTCCAACTGCTAGGCATTTAGAGGGCGATTTGTTACATGTAAATACCTAGCGTTGTTCCCCCTGGCATAGCAAGGGTTACCCCACACCTACCTAGCCAGACCCTCCCCTGGTCCCTCCTTACCTTGACTCCACCTCCCAGGTATATAAGATGTGATCCAGAGGTCCAGAGGCACTTCCAGACGTATACCTGTAATAGAAACACCTGATCAATAAAGCAATCTGAATTAACTGCATTTTGTACTGGAGTTATTGGGTAAGATCCTAGAAAATAAGCAACAGATTCCCTCGGGAGAAGGAGTTAATTTGTTTATAGATGGGTCCTCCTGAGTGGTAGAAAGGAAGCAAAGGAATGGATATGCAATAGTAGAAGGAAGAGAAGGAGTTTTGGTAGAAGCTGGAAAGTTACCTTTAAATTGGTCTGCACAAACTTGTGAATTGTATGCATTAAATCAAGCTTTGAAATTGTTGCAGGAACAAAGAGGGACTATATACACTAATTCAAAGTATGCTTTTGGAGTAGTGCACACTTTTGTAAAAATCTGGAAAGAACGGGGTTGACTAATTGCAAAGGGAAGGATTTAATTCATGGGGAACTGATTACACAAGTATTGGCCAATTTTTTTTTTATTGAAAAGTTTTATAACAATACAAAATATATATATAACCCCCCCCTCCCATCCCCCCCGTCATTCCCCCTCCCCCTCCCCCCTGACTTCCCAGAGTAAAATACAGGGTATTAAAAAGAAAAGCAGTAGTCATCTACATTAATCTATCAAATTTCTAGTTTACAAATCTTCCTCTATGATCTTAACTCCAATATAATTAAAAATACATTTCTATAATTCTTCTTCATTCATACGCAATTTGATGTCTTCTTATTTGGTATTTGTTCCGAACGTAATCAATCCATTTTCTCCACTCCGAAATGTATCTTTCCTGCGTATGGTCTTTCAAATATGCCGAAATTTTAGCCATTTCAGCTAGATTCATTACTTTTAGAGTCCATTCTTCTACAGTGGGCAAAGAGTCTTTCTTCCAATATTGCGCAACCAGCAATCTAGCAGCCGTTATTAAATTTAAAAGCAATTTCATCTCTACTACTGTACAATCATTTGTAATGCCCAATAAAAACAATTGTGGTGTAAATTTCAACCTTTTTTTCAAAATATTTTGCATTACCCACCAAATCTTTATCCAAAATGCTTTAATCTTCTTACAAGTCCACCATATATGAAAATACGTTGCATCTTCACAATCACACCGCCAACATTTCGCTTGTACATTAGAATACATACATGACAACTTTTTTGGATCTAGGTGCCATCTATAAAACATCTTATAAAAATTTTCCCTTAAATTTTGTGCTTGAGTAAATTTAACATTTCTAACCCAAATCTTTTCCCATATTTCCATCATTATTGGTTCTTGAAAATTTCTAGCCCATTTAATCATACAATCTTTAACCAACTCTGTTTCAGAATCTATCTCTAATAATACATTATATAGTCTTTTGATATGCATAATACCCTGATCTCTAATTTGTTTTACCAAGTTTTCTTCATTTTCCATAAGACCAGTTTTTTGATCCTCCCTCCATCTTGCTTGAAGTTGACAATACTGAAACCAAGTATAAATTATCCCTTCTTCCTTCAAGACCTCTAACGGTTTAAGTTGTAGTTTACCCCCTTCATTAAATAAAAGTTCTTTATATGTAATCACCTCCATTTTTTGTTCTATACTTATATTCTCTATAGCGTGTCTAGGATTTGCCCAGATAGGTATCTTATAATCCAATTTATATTGATATTTCTTCCAGACTCTCAACAGAGCATTTCTAAGTATATGATTTTTAAAAGCTTTATCTACTTTCTTTTCATACAATAAATAAGCATGCCATCCGTACAATAAATCATAACCTTCTACATTTAAGATTCTTTCCTCAGTTAAATTAAACCAGTCACTAATCTGCACTAGTACAGCTGCTTCATAATATAATCTTAGATTTGGCATTTTCAAACCACCTCTCTCCCGGGCATCCTGTATGATTTTTAATTTAACTCTAGGTTTTTTACCTGACCATATAAAAGTGTTAAGTCCTTTCTGCCATTCCCTCAGCTGTTCATCCTTCTTCAGCACCGGTATCATTTGAAACAGAAATAGAAATTTAGGTAATACATTTATTTTAATTGCTGCTATTCTTCCTAACAAAGATAATTGTAGTTTTTTCCAGTTCTCCATTTCTTTCTGCACTTTTCGCCATAAAACTTCATAGTTATTTTTAAATAGCTTTGTATTTGATCCAGCAACAATCACACCCAAGTATTTAACCTTTTTAACTATTTCAAATCCCGTTATTTTTTCTAATTCTTCTCTTTGATCAAAAGACATATTTTTAGTCATTATCTTAGTCTTATATTGATTTATTTTAAATCCAGAGACTTTACCATATTTTTCTATCATTTCCAACATATGTGGAACGGTGTCTATAGGTTGAGTTAATGTAACAACTTGATCATCCGCAAACGCTCTCAATCTATAGTCTTGCTGTCGGATAACTATTCCTTTAAGTTCCTCAGATTCACGTATCTTTTTCAACAAAATTTCCAGGGATAAAACAAACAACAGAGGAGATAATGGACAGCCCTGCCGTGTTCCCTTCTCTATTTTAAAACAATCCGTTAAACTTCCATTAATAATTATTTGTGCCGATTGTTCTCTATATATTGCTTTAATTGAACTCATGAATTGCTCTCCAAATTGCATTTTGTCTATTACTTTAAACAAAAATTGCCAATTCAATCTGTCAAAAGCTTTCTCTGCATCCAAAAAGAAAAAGGCTGCAGAAACCTGGTTATTTTTCTCCAAATATTCCACCAAATTTATTATTTGTCTCAAGTTATATTTCATATATCTCCCTTTTATAAACCCTGATTGATCATTGTGAATTATTTGTTGCATGATTGGCATTAATCTGTTTGCCAGTACTTTAGCAAAAATCTTATAATCAGTATTTAAAAGTGAAATTGGTCTAAAACTTTCAGGTTTAACACAATTTTGATCTTCTTTAGGGATCAATGATATAAAAGCTGTCCTCCATGAAGGTGGGGTTGCTCCCCCAGATTGAATCTTATTAAACAACATCCTAAGTGGTTCTACCATTTTCAACTGCAAATTCTTATAATAAGTAGCCGTTAATCCATCCGTTCCTGGTACTTTGCCTACTTTTAACTGTTTGATTGCTAACATAATCTCTTCAGAGTTTATTGGTTGATTCAAGCCTTCCCTTTGCTCTAAAGTTAACTCATGAGTATCAACCTCTCTAAGGTATCTATCAATATCTTTACCTTGTATCAAATCTCCTGCATAAAATTTCGTATAGTATTCTAAAAAAACTTTTTAAATCAAATTTTGTTGATAAACTTCTTTACCTTTATATTCCATCTTACTAATAATACGTGATTTTTGTTTCTTCCTTAATACATAAGCTAGCCATCTACCTGGCTTATTAGCATTGCAAAATGCATTATGTTTAGCATATTGCAAAGTGGTTGCAACTTGATCAGCCATTAACATAAGCCATTTTAATTTCAAAAAACTTTTCTCCTCTTCACCCAACTTTGCAAGTATAAAATCTTAAATGTCACCAAAGTCACTCCAAACTGTTTTAAACTGCTGCTTTCAGTGTAAAAATTATCTTCCTCCCCAAGTTATTTTTCTCTAGCAGCTTGCTTTGACTTTAAAAGCAAAGAAAGTCTCTTTTCAGTACTCACTTCCCCTTCATGGCACAACCAGGATACTGTTAATGAGACACTTCCTCCTTCAATTAGCTTCATTCACAGCAAGGTAGACAGGAGTTAAGCTTTGTAATTTTGTTGCAAGTGCTCCTGTTTTCACTCCGTCTGCTATTGCAATCATTAAAGCTGTCAGTTTGCTTGCAGAGCTGGTCGCGACATCTAATGCTGCATTTGCAGCTGCGCTTCAAGTCCGGAGTTCGTTTCCCTGGGGAGCCCACCTTTCCAGCCCCTGGAATTAATCCCAGGGGCTTTTTTGGTGGCTCTACCGGTCGGAAACTGCTCTGTTCCCCTTCTTCTCCCAAAGATGGGTCTGCAAAACTGCCGGACAGCTGTTTTTCGCTGTTGGGGGCGGTTTTACAGAGCTCGAAGCTGGTGACCTCAAAAAGGTCGTCAACGATGTCCGCGGCGCCAGCGGAAGTCCAAGTATTGGCCAATTTAATGTTGCCTGAAGAGATTGTTAAATTCAGCTCGAGGCAATAATTTAGCTGACTTGGAAGCCAAGATGGCAGCAGAAGGAGCTGAATGTTTAATGTTATGAGAAAAGGGAGTTAAAGAAAGTGAGAAAAGGGAGTTAGAGAAGGTGAGAAAAGGGAGTTAGAGAAAGTGAGAGCCATAGAAAGTGGAGGAGGTAAATGGGTATTACCTGATGGAAGGCAAATGCTGATTTGGGGAGTACTACATCAGGGTAGTCATTGGGGGACTAAGGCATTATGTGATTTGTTTTTGGAAGCTTATGGATGCTGTGGATTGTATACAGTAGCTAAACAAATATGTGACAAATGTATGGTATGTAAAAGAGTTAATAAACAAGTTCTACAACATAAAAAAAGGGGAGAGCGACATTTAGCGTGAGATCATTTCAATGAATTCAAGTTGATTTTACTGAATTACCTCAAGTGGGGAGACTTAAATATTTATTGGTGATGGTGGATCACTTGACTGGATGGGTTGAAGCTTATCCAGCCATGAGGGCCACCGCAGCAGTAGTCACCAAAATTATATTGGAAGAGATAATACCTAGATATGGAATAGTATAAGTTATAGACAGTGACCAAGGGAATCATTTTACTGCAAAAGTGCTTCAATCAATCATGGAGGCAGTGGGAATTAAGTGGGAATATCACGTTCCGTGGAATGCAGATTTGTCTATGCCAGGGGTGTCAAACTGGTGGCCCATGAGACAGATGCGTCACGCGCAGGCCACACCCACTCCAGCTCCACAAATGCAAAAAAGTCACGATAGTCCTGTGATGATGTGATGCAGTGAGTTTGACACCCACGGTCTATGCCATGGACCAAATGTTTACCCTTGGCCTTGCTCAGAATTCGAACCTGCCCAAAAGGGATACTGGTATTTCACCTTATGAAATGATGTTTGACTTACTATATTTGGGAAGGGAGACTGGATACCCAATGATAGAAACAAAGGATAAATTGCTAAGGAATTATATACTGGGGCTGTCTTCTGCTATGTCTTCCATCATGAATAAAGGTCTCCTGGCGCAAACACCTCCACTCAAATTTGTGGCTCACAAGTTCCAGACTGGTGACTGGGGCCTGATAAAGAGCTGGTGTGAAGAGAAGCTTACTCCAGCCTGGGACAGGCCATATCAAGTCCTCCTGACAACTGAAACAGCAGTTCAGACAAAAGAAAAAGTGTGGACACATTGCATCAGAGTGAAAGAACCTGTGGAAGAACCTAAGTAGTGGAGGGCAGAACCGGGGAAAGGATCTCTGAAATTAAAAATTACCAGAACTTAATGTGGATTTTATGGAATGGTGAATGGTTAGCCTGGCTGTTGTTGTCTATTTTTCTCATTGCAGGAATCATAGCTTTATATAGTTTTAGATGGAGTTGGCTACCTATTGTCACAGTGCCAAGCCAAGCCAGCAAAAGAAGAGACCACGCTGTGAGCAGAACGGGTCTCTTTACTGGAGTCTCAGTTTAGGACGTGGTGAACAATACAAGTAAAAGGGTTTCTAGCCAGCATTACTGGCTTCTGCTAGCCAGTTGGCTATAGGGACTCAGCACACCCTGCCCTCCTGTTCCTGGTTGTTCCTGGTTGCTCCTGGCTGGTTCCAGCAAGTACTCTTTGGGCTTGGCTCCAGCAAGTACTCTTCAAGCCTGGTTGCTCCCTGTCCGGCTGCAGCAAGTACTGTTCAGGCCTGGATGGCTTCTGAACTGACCGCAGCTGGCTTGCCTTCCTGGCTCCTCTCCCAGCGTAAGTCCCATCACCCGACACCCATCTGTGCACCCCATTCACTCCCTCCCCCTGCGTGTGTGTGGCAACTTCGAAACAGTGTATTGTGGCAACTTTGAATGGTGTGCTGTCTCAGACGTTGACACCTATGCTGTTTCATCCTAAGGACTCCACAATAAATATTGAACTCCAGCAACTCCCTGATGTGTTGGTTTTGTAATTGTAATTGTATTACTGAATGTTGTTGCTGCTATCATTGTTGTGGTTGTAGACCAGTGTGTGGATGTATGATTCCTTGTGATATTATAATTATGGAAGAGTGAATGTGTAAAGGACTACTCCCCATAGAAACTCTATTTCTGAGGTATTCCCCGGAAGATGTAGAAGTAGGAGAGGAAATAGACCAGCCAGATTTAAACACAGTAGTCTTAGGGGATAGTCATATAACTATCCCACCAGGAATAGAATGGATAGCTCTTACGGCTTTTATGGATATGTGGGAATGATTTTCCTCAGCCTAGGGGTCAAATCAGAAACTAAGGTGACTAGTTTATTAGTCACATTTATTAGTCACATTTTTATGCCGCCCAACTCCCGAGGGACTCTAGGTGGCTAACAACAAAGAATAAAACAATGCGAACAATATCCCATACAAAAGTTTAAAAAGAAAACATTAAAACCCATACACTCCAATTTGTGGCCGGGTCTCGCAAGATCATCGTAGCGAGATCAACGGCCCCAGGCCTGCTGGAAGAGCCAGGTCTTCCCCGCTTTCCGGAAGGCCAGTAGGGTGGGGCCAGTCTGGACCTCAGGGGGTAATTGGTTCCAGAGAGCTGGGGCAGCCACAGAGAAGGCCCTCCCCCGTGGGCCCGCCAGCCGACATTGTTTAGCTGACAGGACCCGAAGGAGACCGACTCTGTGGGATCTTACCAGTCGTTGGGAGCTATGCGGTAGAAGGCGATCTCAAAGATAGCCTGGCCCTGAGCCATGTAGGGCTTTAAAGGTAATAACCAACACCTTGAATTGCTTCCAGAGACCGATAGGGAGCCAGTGCAGTTCGCAGAGAATTTGTGTAATGTGGGTGCATCTAGGTGCTCCCACAATAGCTCACGCGGCTGCATTCTGGACCAACTGTAGTCTCCGAACACTTTTCAAGGGTAGCCCCATGTAGAGCGTGTTGCAATAATCCAACCATGAGGTGACAACGGCATGAGTGACTGTGAGGAGAGCCTCCTCATGCAAGTAGGGTTGCAATTGGTGCACCAGACGAACCTGTGCAAAGGTCCCCCTAGCTACAGCCGTCAGATGTTGTTCCAATCTCAGCTGTGAGTCTAGGAGGACACCCAAATTGCGAGCCCATTCTGAGGGGGGCACTTTCTCCCCCCCACAGAACCAAGGATGGACAATTGACATAGTCTTTAGGGGGCAATACCCAGAGCCATTCGGTCTTGTCTGGTTTAAGTCTGAGCCTGTTGACTCCCATCCAGATCCTCACAGCCTCCAGGCACCGGCACATCACACCCACTGCCTCACTGAACTGACGGGGGGTGGAGATATACAGCTGGGTATCATCAGCATATTGTTGATATCCCACCCCGTGTTGTTGGATGATTTCACCCAGCGGTTTCATGTAGATGTTAAATAGGAGGGGAGAGAGGACTGAGCCCTGAGGCACCCCACAGATGAGCATTTAGTTACAACTAAATAGCCTTTAGTTGTACTAAATGCTGTAAGAATACAGTATTAGCAGGAAAGACCCAAACCAATGCTGGTCTATCATAACAATCTCGATCCAGCGTGCATAGGGAAAGAGCAGATAAAGTGTAAAGAGGACAACCAAGAATATACTCAAGTGAAAAACACTGAAGCTCAAGGGTGTCCTTTGGGATTATGGATCTACAAAAACCCAACAAAAACACTGGAAGACAGAAGAACAATAAGGATAGTAGACATCAAAAGGGGAACCCTGAACCAGACTAAAGTAAACAGTAAATACTGTCTCATTGGGGTTTGATGCCTGTAAAGCAATAGATCAGTCCTCAGTATGGACAGGGTGCGGATCGCTAGGGTGAAGACAAGCCTATTGCCGGGGCTCCGGTTTTCATTCTCAAAATAAAGTGTATTTCATGGCAGCAAATCTTTCTAGGAAATTTCTCTTTATTGAGCAATGCATGGTTCCCAAACAAACTCGAAGTCAGCAATGAACTTTCACCCCCGATACCCTCCTTTTCCTTTTCCCCATTCTCTGCTCCCCATTGGCTGTCTTCCAAATCATTCTTCCTTTACTCTGCCACCTCAGTTCACAGGAATGTCACCCCCCCATACATCTCCCAGGAAACCAACTCTCAGAGAAACTTAACTAGGTGAAATGTCACGTCTGTCTCTCATCTATGTCAGCCCTGGAATGCTGACATCCGGCCCCTCTCCCTCCATTCTCACAGCGAGCCTGTGCAAGACAAACAGCAAGGTTAGTACTGTTACCCCATCCGAGGGTGTGTCCCACCCCCTCCCACCTGATCTGCATGGAACTTAGCTATGAGCCGGTCAGCTTGGATGTTGGTGCTCTTCACCCAGGAAGCTTCTGACAAGGGGTAACCCTTCCACTTAACTAAGTATTGGAGGCGCCCTCTATGCCACCTTGAATCAAGGATTTTCTGCACTTCATAGTGAGTCTGGCCTCCAATGATCAAGGGTCCTGGGGTGTCACGAGGTACCGGCCTTAAATTCAACCCTACCACATGCTTCAGAAGGCTACTGTGAAAAACCGGGTGTATCTTTCCTAGTAACTGGGGCAGCTGCAGTTGTACTGTAACCGGGTTTATTATCTTAACTATGGGAAAAGGGCCTATAAATTTCGGGCCTAGTTTCCTGGTCGGGAGTCTGAGTCTCAAATACTTGGTGGAGAGGTAGACCTTTTCTCCTACTCGGAAAGGTCTTTGGGGGGGCTCGGTGCTTATATGCTTGTTTCTTGTAAGCCTGTGTCGCCTTGTCTAATGCCTTCTTGACATTCTCCCAGGATTCTCACAGCATCGCCATCCAATCGTTCAAGCTGACTGAAGAAGGGGGTTCCCTTGGGTACTCTGGCATGGGGACGAAGTCCATACCGTTCACTACCTTGAATGGGGTTAGTCCTGTGCTACTGTGGACAGCATTGTTGTACGCGAGCTCCGCAAAAGATAGGAGGTCCGCCCAATTTGACTGTTGGTAGTTGACGTAGCATCTCAGATACTGCTCTATCATGGCATTCAGTCTCTCCGCCCCCCCATTAGTGCTCGGGTGAAATGCTGAGCTGAGACCTTGGGATGATCCTATGGATCGTAGGAATTCCCTCCAAAATTTCGCTGTGAACTGGACACCTCGGTCGGAGATGATTCTTCTGGGTACTCCGTGCAGGCGGTAGATGTGTTTCACAAACAGCCTGGCTAATTGGCAGGCTGAGGGTAGCCCGCTACAGGGTATGAAATGTGCTTGTTTAGAGAATAAGTCTATTACAGTCCAGATCACTGTGTTTCTGCCGCTCCTTGGCAGTTCCACGATAAAGTCCATTGCAATCTCCTCCCATGGTCTTGTCGGTTCAGCTACTGATTGCAGCAACCCAGGAGGTCTTCCTGATCAGGTTTTCATCGTGGCACAGATGGTGCAACTTTTCACATAGCTCTCCACGTCTTTCCTCATGTGAGGCCACCAAAATTGTCTTCACACTAAATGCAGAGTCTTTAGGAAACTGAAATGGCCCACTGGTTTAACATCATGGCTCCTCTTGAGGACCAGAGTGCGTAAAGTCTCTGGGACATAGAGCTTTGTGCCTTTCCATGCTAGGTCGTCCCTTTTCGTCACGAGATGTTGATTGTCTCGGAACCAGGGGTCCGCCAATGTCTCCGCTCTGAGCCTTGTCGTCAGGTCACTTGCTGGTTGGCCCTGTTGGTTGCGGCGCTGCCGTCTGGTGGTTACCTGTCCCGCCCCTTGGACAGAGGGGATGATGGCATTCACCACCTGCTCTCGCTCACTGTTGTATTGGGGCATTCGGGAGAGGGCTTCGGCCAGAAAGTTCTTTCCTCCTGGGATGTGCTTCAGCTCGAAGTCAAAACGATTGAAATATTGGGCCCACCAGACCTGCCTGGGTGATAACTTCCGCGGGGTCCAGAGGGCCTCCAGGTTCTTATGATCAGTCCAAACTTCAAATGGTTTCTGGCCTCCTTCTAGCAGGTGTCGCCAGGTCAATAGCGCCCACCTCACCATGAACGCTTCTTTCTCCCACGCCGCCCAGCGTCTCTCTGTGTCAGTGAGTTTGTGGGACGTGTAGGCACAGGGCTGTAGGTTCCCTTGGTTGTTCTTTTGGAGTAGGACGGCCCGATCAAACTCCTCCTTCAACTTCTCCATGGGGCTCTCGAGTGGCTGCTTTGAAGATTTCTGCTGTCTGGCTTGCTGCCAGTCCCACAGCCAATCTACCCTCGCCAATTCATTTAGGGGCTCTCTTCCCTTACCTTTCCCATCCGGAAAAGGGAATTCAGCTTCTGCAGACTTTGGCAAAGCCCACCAAGGTCCAGCTTTCTTTTTCTTGGCTTGCAGCTTTGCTGGAGGAGGTGGGGGTTGAGGCTCCCTTACATTCGAGCTTGCCTCCAGTCTCGTTGCCTGAAGTAAACTTTCAGTGGAGAGTTGGCTCTCAGCCATGGTTTCCGGGCTGGGACGCCACTGGGTCCAGATTTCTGGCAGTGAGCTGGAACTCTGGAGTTCTGCCAGTTTGGCTCGAGAAAGGGAAATAAAAAGTTTGCTGACTTTCTGTCGGGGCTCCGGTTTTCATTCTCAAAATAAAGTGTATTTCATGGCAGCAAATCTTTCTAGGAAATTTCTCTTTATTGAGCAATGCATGGTTCCAAAACAAACTCGAAGTCAGCAATGAACTTTCACCCCCGATACCCTCCTTTTCCTTTTCCCCATTCTCTGCTCCCCATTGGCTGTCTTCCAAATCATTCTTCCTTTACTCTGCCACCTCAGTTCACAGGAATGTCACCCCCCCCATACATCTCCCAGGAAATCAACTCTCAGAGAAACTTAACTAGGTGAAATGTCATGTCTCTCTCTCATCTATGTCAGCCCTGGAATGCTGACACCTATGCTTATAATCATAAATACATGTGTGTGGAAAACCAAAATCAGACACAAGGTAATTATTTTGGTTTCAACCCCTGCAATAGCTGGATGTGTTCTGGATGGGATTGTGTGACCTGGATGACATCGGGCTATTTTGGGAACAAAGCACACAAGGTAACTCGAAACTTACTAAAGCTCAGCAAGGGAATAGCTACCTCCGACTGTAACACCCATAGTTGTGTGAGATATAAGACCCAAATATTTGAATCCTCACAATTCATAAACAAGTATGGTTCACAAAAGCAAAGGTTTATTGGAGATAAAATGAAGAAAAATAAAAAGTGGTTGCAAGTGTGGCCTCTTAGACCCTTCCCAAATGGATTGAGTTCAAAGAGCACAAAAATCAGTTTTCAAGCTACACATTTTATACTCCTACACAATGCAGCCACGCCTAAGAAGCCCTCCCAACTCCCCTTTATTCTCCTATGTCATTCTCCAAGTTATTTTACACTTTAAAAGGGTCATCTTGACAATTCCTGTCTAACAATGACTATGTTATCATGTTTACTTTTAACTTCACCTTGGGCGGATGTTCCTTTTTTTTTTTTACTGATAATGGTTTTGCCCAAGGCGTAGGTTCCTGTCTCCAAGGGAGCTTTTAGCAAGTCATACCACATTGTCTCTACTGATTACAAGCTGTGGTCAGTTTGCAACAGTAAGAACATCATAGCTTTTTAATACATTTAACACTTTTATAAAAGAGTAACTTATTATTCATTTCCTTCAAATCCACCCTCTTTCTTTTCTACCTGACTTACTCTTTTATACTTGCAACAATTCATAATTTCCTACTTTCGCTCTAGGTTCTTGTGGAAGTATTGTTTCTGTTCGATGGGGAGGAGGAAAAAGCTTGTCTTTATTATTCCTAATATGCAAGATCCATACCACCCCTTGGGTAGATACCCATAGCCATATTTTCCACATATATCCAATACATACCCTCTGGGGCTATCCAGTCCAGGGTGTCACTTTCAGGATCCTTCAAATAAGCCATCTGTTATTTCGCTTAATGCCTCCTCCTTTGAGGTTCCACTTCCTCCCCACCAACTGCGTCTGCATTCCCAATAGACTTGCTGGGTTGGTGGGCTAGTCTGTAGGCATACCCGGCTAAGAAGATGGCCCATCTGGTCATTCTCGGGGACATGAAGGTCGGGGTTGGTCCATCTCCTGTAAGAAGCCCCAGCAGCGGCTTGTGGTCCATCACAATCGTGAAGCTCCTTCTGTAGAGATACTCATGGAAGCGCTTGACTCCTGCGACAATGGCTAGGGCCTCCTTGTCCAGCTGGCTATAGTTCCTTTCGGCGCTGGACATGGTTTTGGAGAAATATGCAATGGGTGCTTCCGAGCCATTTGGTAGTTCATGGCTGAGCACTGCTCCAACCCCGTATGGAGATGCATCACAGGTTAGCCTGAGGGGCAGTGTCTCATGGTATTGAATGAGAACACTATTTGAAGATAGCAGTCCTTTGATGGCTCGGAAAGCTGCTTCCTCTTCTTCTCCCCATTTCCAGGAAGCCGCTTTTCCCAGGAGGTGGTGAAGTGGCTCAGCAATCATGGCTTTCTGTTTAAGGAATACACTGTAGAAGTTAAGTAATCCTAGGAAAGCCTGGAGCTCTGCTTGTTTTTGGGTCTGGGAGCTTTATGGATGGCCTTTACTTTTGATTTGGTGGGGTGGATGCCTGTGCCGTCTATGAGATAGCCCAGGAACTCGACCTCCTGGACTCCAATGATGCATTTATCTCTCCTGACTCTCAAGGCCTTCACCTTGAACCGCTGCAGGACGAGCCTGAGTCGGTCAATGAGTTGGGTTTTTGAATCACTGGAGATTAGTACATCATCAAAGTACAGCACCACCCCTGGGACACCTTGGAGAAGGTGTTCCATCATTGATTGAAAAATGCCTGGGGCTGCGCTGACTCCAAACTGGAGGTGGTTGCATTTAAATGCGCCTCTGTGGGTGACAATCGTTTGCGTCTCCGCCGTTTTTTTGTCCACTGGCAGCTGCTGGTAAGCCTGGGCCAGGTCCAGTTTGGCAAAAATTGAGCCAGTCCCTAGTGAATGCAGCAGATGTTGCACCACTGGAACTGGGTATGCGCTCTGCGGCAACGCCTTATTGACCGTGCACTTATAGTCAGCGCAGATGCGCACTGATCCATCATGCTTCATTGGGGTCACAATGGGGGTCTCCCATGCAGCATGATTGATAGGTTCCAATACGCCCTGGGCAATCAGCTTATCCACCTGAGCGTCTACTTTGGGCCGCAAGGCAAAAGGAACCCAGCGAGGCTTTAGCCTAATAGGGGGGATTCCCTTATCGAAATTGAATGAGATTGGTTTCCCCACAAATTTCCCCAGCTTACCATCGAAGACTTCTTTGAACTCTTCGATGAGGGTGTTGAGTTCATCCTGCCGGATTTGGTGGATCCCTCCAATCGAGAGCCCTAGTGGCTTGAACCACTCCACTCCTAGCAGGTTCAGGCGGCTGTGCTCCATGATGGTGATGGGGAGGCTGCCATGGAACTGTTTGTAGGAGACCTGGAGCGAGGTTCTTCCCAGGATGCCGATGGGGTTCCCACCAAAATCCACAAGTCTCGACCGCAGGGGCTTCAGCTCTTTCTTGCTGCATGTGGGCTTCAGCCGCTTCAGTTGCTGCCAGTCCATAATGGAGTAGATTGAGCCTGAATCTACCTCCATTGTCCATGGTGTCCCCTCTGCTTGCAGTGTCACGTGGAATTTGGTGGCATTGTCGTCGTTTGTGTGAGCGATGGTTGTTTAATGTACCGCTCCGCTGCAGAAGAATTTGTCGTTCCCACGCCTGGACTGGAAAGAGGACCGTTTGGATGCCCTCTGGTGTTCTTTCCGGTTTTCGCGGTTTCAGGGTCTGGCTGGTTCAGGGGCCAGGTCTGGTGCTCTGCAGGCCTCTGCGATGTGCCCCCTCTTCAGACAACGTTGGCAGGTGGCATCCCTCCATCTGCAGCTTGCCCTGGCATGGTCTCCTCTGCAGCTGCCGCAGCGCTCCCCCCGGTCGCCATTTTGAGCGGTTTCCTGCCTTGGGGGTCTGAAGACTTTGTGGACGGCCATCTCTTCATCCGATTTGGATGCGGTGGTAGAGTCATCCGTGGAATTTTGCGATGTCTTATGGATCTTGTGGATCCCTCTTGCCTTTAACATCGCAGCTGCCGCTTTTTCTGATGTTTCCACCGCTGTGGCCTCCTCGATGACTTCTTTGAGTGGAATTCTCTTGCGGCTCAAGAACTTCTTCTGGAGGGCCACATCTTTCATCCCGAAGACAATGCGGTCACAGATAGCATTGTCCACGTTGTCAAACTTGCAATTTGCTGCGATTTGCCGGAGGGCAGGCATGAAGTCCTTGATGGGTTCACCATCCCGCTGGTTCCTCTGGTGGAAGGTGAACCGGTTGGCGATTGGTGTGCCGGTGGGCGTGTAGTGCTCCTGCAGGATCTCCTGAAGGTCAGCCCAGGACATCTCAATGTCCCTGGGTGCCACGAGGTTGATGGCCATCTCCAGAACCTCGGAGCCACAGTGAGCCAAGAAGAGGGCTCTCTTGCAGTCGTCGTCCAGGTCCTGGTAGCTGTTCCCTTGGAGGAACTGGCGGAACCGGACCATGTAGGATCTCCATTTCTCCCATCCGGGGTTGAATGGGGCCAGCGAGACGATCGGAGCTTGCGGTGATGCCATGCTTCGGTCTGCTGTGGTTGAGTGACTTCAGCTCGGGTCAGCTCTTTTGATTCAGGTGGCATTAGTGCCACCCGGTTGTCACTCAGGTTCTCTTAGTCCTTCGTCGCCAGTGTTAGATCAGGCACAGGAAAGAAGATGCGACCAGCTCAGGTCCATTCAGTACTTTATTTAAGGCTGAACTAGACTGGCGCTGCGCTGCCGGAGCGCTCCTTATATTCGCTCTGGCAGTCACACCGCCTACTGACAGTTATTTGAATTTCCCGCCGGTGGATTTGGCCAATCCCCGGCAGATGTCCTTATAAGGACATAACACTTTCCCTAATACATTTGTGGTTAATGCCCAAGTTCCTTCCTTTCCCTTTGTGAACTTGAGAGTTTTATTTTTCTACATATTCACCACAACTTCATGTCTCAATTCTTGAGATTCCCATGGCCACTGTTCCCTATATTTGTCCCCCCCCCCCCCCCACAAAACAGTTCTTTACCATAAGGGTCTTGGCTATTTCTTCAGCTATTTGTACAAACATGTGTACTGTGTTCTTAGGGAATTCAGGCAATTCTAATTTTTCAAACTGCTCAGTTATAGTCTTAAAATACAAAAATAGGCCAGATAATGAAAAACGGTATTTCCACTAGTAACGTTACTGCCCACCAGTCCATTGGGTTCTTCGGATCGTCTACTTCAGTGGATCTCCTTGGTGAGATTCCACCTTCCACTCCTTTGGGGCTGGCACGGGCCCTTTCACTCAGGAGTAATGAGTCCAACCTTTTTCAGTGGTCCGAATTGCAGTCTCAGTGGTCAACAAGATGATGAAAGGTCCTTCCCAAATTGGAGTCAGTTTCTTGTCCTTCCAGGCCTTTATCAGTACCCACTGTCTTGCTTTATATTGGTGTACAGCAAAGTCCAAGGGTGGTGTTTGCGCAGGAATGCCTTTCTGTTGCAAAAGAGAAAAACATCTGAATGTCAGCATTCTAGAAAAAAAACCCAGCTGCAAGTAAAGACTCTGAAGCAAGCCTTTTCAAAGTTCCATTTACTAGAATAGGTAAAGTGGCACATCTGGGAAAACCTGAATCTGAGAGGTCCGGGTTTTCCCTCAGTAAATCAAAACCCCCAAAACCATCCCCTCAGTCCTCAGTTGATCACATGCTCCAATCAATATGTCCCATATCGAGACATCACTCCAACCACTCCTTCTGCAGATGCAGGATCGCCCTGACCTTGACCAACAAGAAGAATGCTATTATGTCTACAGACACCCCTCTACTAAATCCCCCCTCCTACTTTCCCACACATGAGAAGATCCAGCCTAATATGGCTTCCAAAGCTGACAGGTGCACCACCACCCCACCCCCGGCAGAAAAAAACACACCCTGAAAAATAAAACAAACTACCAAAGGAAGGGGGGGAGCAGCTGGTAAGGGCCTTAAATTAGATTCTCTTGCTGGTTTCAATAAGCTACTGTGGAAAACGGGGTGTATTTTCCCTAATATGTGAGGGAGGCTAAGTTGGACAGTCACCAGGTTAATCACTTTCAGTATAGGGAAGGGACCTATGAATTTGGGTCCAAACTTCTTGCTAGGTAACCTCAATCTTAGGTATTTGGTTGACAAATACACCTTATCTCCTATTCAGAAAGGTGGTTGGAGAGACTGGTGTTTGTTGGCCTGGGCCTTGCACTTTTCTGCTGATTCAGCTAAAGCTTTCTTAGTATTCTCCCAACCCTTTTTTAATGAGGTCATCCATTCTGTTAGGGACATGGAAGTGGGCGGCTCTCTAGGCAACTCAGGCATCAGCACAAAATCCATGCCCATAGTTATCTGAAAAGGAGTCAATCCAGTACTGCTGTGTACTGCATTATTATAAGCCACTTCTGCAAATGGTAATAAATCTGCCCAGTTTTCTTGTTGATAATTTACATAACATTTAATGCGGGGGTTGGCAACGTGCAGTTCTAGAGCCGCATGCGGCTCTTTGGGCCCTCTCCTGCGGCTCCCTGTCAAATGATCCCACCACTGGTTGGCCCCACCCCTCCCCCTCACTCCTCGCCTGCCTTGAGAAGAGAAGGGTGACTGCAGCGGATGGAGACTGGCTCTGTATTCCAGAGCGGGAGCAAAGCACCCCTCTACTTGCCTCTTTTTCCGGCCCTTGTTGGTGCTGTGCACACCTTGGCCGCTGGGGGAGACGCGTGACTTTGCTCTGTACCGAGACACTAGCTGGGCCGCCTGACTGCAGCCAATGCTCCACGTCATAATGGGCTCCAGGAGGAGGAGGGGACGCCATCTCCCCCATTGTGCAGTGCGCTAAGTTTAAATGCAAGAGCAGCAAGCAGCCATGGAGGTGGCGAGAGGAATATGGGGAGATGCGCCCCAGCCAGTGTCTCGGGGTGGAGAAAGTCACACGTCTCCCAACAAGGGCCAGAAAAAGAGGCAAGTAGAGGGGCCCTTCGCTTCCGCTCTGAAATATGGAGAGAGTCTCCATCCGCCTCCACCACCCTTCTCTTCTCAGGGAATGTGAGGAGTGAGGAGGAGGGGACAGTGAGGGGCGGGGGGGCAGCCAGCTGACAGGGAGCCACAGCAGGGGGACAAAAGAGCTTCATTTATCTGGGAACCTGAAACGACTCTTGATTTAAAATTAAATCATATGGTAAAAAGCACCCAAAGAAGAAAGAACAACATCAGAAAAAAAACCCCAACCCTCGCCTGTTTTTGGAAATGGTTCAAGAGGGAACCCACACATGCGTGCACACACACGCATGCGCGCGCGCACACACACACACACGAGAGACAGAGAGAGGGAGGGAGAGAGGGAGAGAGAGAGGGAGAGAGATGAGAGACAGATGAGAAAGAGAGAGGGGGAAAAGAAAAAGATGAGAGAGAGGGAGGGAGGGAGGGAGATGAGAAAGAGGGAGAGGGAGAAAGATGAGAAAGAGGGAGAGGGAGAAAGATGAGGAAGAGGGAGGGAGAAAGAGAGATGTGGGACAAAGATTAGAAAGATGAGAGAGAGTGAGAAAGACGGGGGGAGAAAGAGAGGGAGAAAGAGGAGAAAGGGAGAGGAGAGAAAGGGTGAGAGTGAGAAAGATGAGAGAGAGGGAGACAGAGAAAGATGAGGAAGAGAGATGCGGGAGAAAGATTAGAAAGATGAGAGAGAATGAGAGAGAGGGAGGGAGAAAGATGAGAGACGGAGAAAGAAAGAGAGGGAGAAAGAGAGGAGAAAGTGAGAGGAGAGAAAGGGAGAGAGGGAGAAAGATGAGAGAGAGGGAGGGAGAAAGAGATGAGAAAGGGAGAGAGAGAAAGGGAGAAAGATGAGAGAGAGATTGGGGGGGGGGGGAGAGAGAGATCTGTTTAAAAGAAAATACCTGGAGCCACAAAACCTGGGTAGGCGTGGCTGGGAGGTATCATGTGACTGAGTGGGAGTGAGTGATGTCAAGTTGGCCACACCCACCCAGGTTTTTTGGCTCCTGGTGTTTTGTTTTTTGTGGGAAATGGACCCAAGGGGCTCTTTGAGTGTTTAAGGTTGCAGACCCCTGATCTAATGTATTGTTCCACCATTGAGTTAAATTTTTCAGCCGATCCATTAGTCGATGGGTGGAAAGCTGAGCTAAGCCCCTGGGATGACCCAATGGACCGCAGGAACTCCTTCCAGAACTTAGCAGTAAACTGGACCCCGCGATCTGATATTATTCTCCTTGGAACCCCATGTAGTCTGTAGATATGCTTCACGAAAAGCTTTCCCAGCTTCTTGGCCGAGGGTAGTCCGTTGCAGGCAGTGAAGTGTGCTTGTTTGGAGAATAAATGAATGACAGTCCAAATCACCTTGTTCCCTCCGCTGTCAGGGAGTTCGACTATGAAGTCCATTGCGATCTCCTCCCAGGATTTGGTGGGTTTGGCCACGGTCTGGAGAAGCCCAGGGGGCTTCCCTGGTCTGGACTTCATGGTGGTGCAGGTGGCACAGCTTTTCACATTGTCTTCTACGTCAGCTTTCATTCTTGACCACCAGAATTGTCTCCTAGTCAAATGGAGGGTTTTTAAAAATCCAAAGTGGCCCCCTAGTTGATAATCATGACCCCTCCTTAGCACCAGGAGTCGCATGCTGCTGAGCACATAAATCTTACTCCCCTTCCAAGCCAATCCCTCTCTTAGGGTTAGGTCCATCTGGTTTTCCTTGAACCAGGAATCAGTCGAGAGTGCTGCTCATAGCTTTGCTGTCAACTTGTCTTCAGGGAGGTTGAAACCATGGTGCGTTTGCACTCTAGTGTGGGCTTGGGTTGCTGGCTCGGTTTCAGAGATCATGGCATGAAGTATCTCTTCTCGTCGGCCAGGTTTCCCACAAAAAACAAAACACCCACCCAGGTATTTTGGCTCCCGGTGTTTTGGTTTTTGTGGGAAATGGGCCCAAGTGGCTCTTTGAGTGTTTAAGGTTGAAGACCCCTGATCTAAGTGCCAAAGCCCACTGTAACAACATCGCCAAAAAGGCATTAAGAGTTGTAAACCTAATCTTGTGTAGCTTCTTCTCTGGTAATATCACACTACTAACAAGAGCATACAAAACATTTGCTAGACCAATTCTCGAATACAACTCATCTGTCTGGAACCCGTACTGCATATCGGACAATAATACAATTGAACGTGTCCAGAGATATTTCACGAGAAGAGTCCTCCACTCCTCTGCTCGCAATGAAGTGCCTTATGCCACCAGACTTGAAATTCTGGGCTTAGAAAACTTAGAATTACCCCGTCTTTGGTATGACCTAAGCATAGCTCATAAAATTATCTGCTACAATGTCCTACCTGTCAATGACTACTTCAGCTTCAACCACAACAATACATGAACACACAATAGATACAAACTTAAAGTGAACCACTCCAAACTTGATTGCAGAAAATATGACTTCAGCAACAGAGTGGTCAATGCCTGGAATGCACTACCTGATTCTGTGGTTTCATCCCAAAACTCCCAAAATTTTAACCTGTTGACCTTACCCTAAGAGTCTAAGACTAAGACTAAGACTAAGAGGTCTGTAAGGGTTGTGCATAATAGCACCAGCATGCCTTCCGTCCCTGTCCTAATGTTTCCTCTATTTGTATCTATTTTATGTATCCAATCTATGTGTCGAGCCCTGGCTGGGACTCGACACACTTGTGGGGAGGAGAGTGGGAGACGCTGCTACAGCTACCTGCAAAGAGGCTGGGACGGGGGTGGAAGGCCAATCCAGGAGGTGAGAGGATAACCGGCATCAAGAGGCTATCAGCAAAGCAGCAGGAGGCCACCAATGACTGCAGAGAGGTCCCCAGCTCCCGGCATGGATTGGCAGCTTGTGATGATGTTTCAAAGCGCCGGAGAGCCATGGAAGGGTGGGAATTACAAAAGACCCGATGGACAGCTGATGAGGGGTGGGGGGGGGGTGGCTTCGAACACTGGATACTGGCTAACCAGACATAAGTGAATAAATAGCACTGAGAGGCGATTGCTCTCAGTGCTGACTTTGACCTGATTACTCGCCTTGTCCTGCCTGTTGGCTGTGTTCGGCAATTAAAGCTTTGCAACTATTGCCATTGCTGGTCTTTTATCTGAACTGCACAGACCCGGAGCAGAAAGGTCAAGAGAAAGTCAGCGCTTTCTTCTTTATATATCTACATCAAGGTTTGGAGGATGGCAGAGGAGACGTCCCCGGAAGGGACGGAGATAGAGACTGCGGTGGTGGAGGAGGTGGCAGAGGAAGGGCTAGTGGAAGAGGTGGTGCAGTAGGGCTCTGACCAACCGGTGGTGAGGCCCAAGATGCGTCAAACCAGGAGTGCTGAGTGCCTGGAGGAAAGCTAACCAGGCCAGAGAGCTAAGCCTGGACAGACAGCCACAGGAGAATGGTGGCACAGTTCTGCTCTCACAGGCATTGCAGGGTCTAGGATGCCAACACCCCCTTGTGCAGGACCTTCTTTCCAGGGGTGGAGGGAG
The DNA here is from genome assembly GCA_038048745.1 of Coluber constrictor foxii. Taxonomy (NCBI): domain Eukaryota; kingdom Metazoa; phylum Chordata; class Lepidosauria; order Squamata; family Colubridae; genus Coluber; species Coluber constrictor. The sequence goes on along the minus strand of CM075966.1, from coordinate 25,391,720 downwards.
AGACGTTGGACGGAAGACGAGGAAGGGGAGTGGAGCTATTCCACCAGCCCTGGCCCCAACACCATGGACATTCTGCGGGAACGGTTTGGGGAAGCCAGTTTCTGTGAGGCTCCATCTTGGCAACCTTGGGCCACAGGGTTGGATCCTCCAGCATCATGGCAAGGAGCATTAGGACCCAGCTCAGCAACTCGATTCCATCTTGCTAGTCCAAAGTTCCGAATGGACCACGCACCTAGTCAGCCTCCTGAACACCCAGTGGCCTGGGATCAGGGGTCATCTATGGGAGAGGTTGTTAGGAGTACTGAGCAAGCCCCACAGAAGATGATGGTGGAGCAGGTGCCCAACCAGGGGCCTCAGGGTGGCCACCCGGGCCAGGTGAGGGGGAATAGGAGGGCTGCTGGTGTGGATAGAACACCAGACCAAGCCTCATTGTGGGGCCCGGGGATGTGGCCTCAGCAGGGTTTCTGGGGTCTGCCGGCGATCCAGGCCACATTTGATGGTAGCTCTGACTGGGTGGCTCTCTTCCTCAGTCAAGTCATAAGCCACATGGACTTATACAGACAGTATTACCCATCCCAGTGGGCAATGGTGGTGGCTATTACAGCAGTATAATGTCTTCAAGCGGTGGCGTGCTTCGGCCCCCAATGCTCTTCTCATTCCCTGGGTTGCCCAGAGCCTCAGAGCCCGAGCCTTAGGCTGATGCTGTGCAACGCCAGGTCCATGGTTAACAAAGCCCCCCTCATTTGCGAGCTGATTCAGGAGTGGGGGAGCAGATCTGGTGGGTATTACAGAGACCTGGTGGGGCCAGGAGGGGGGTCCCCCTCGTAGAGATGAGGCCACCAGGTTTCCGTGCATTTCATCAGCCGAGGGCCCAAGGTGGGGCGGGCAGTCATTATAAAGGAAGGTCTTGATCCTAGGGAGGCCACTGTACCTCAGATAGCCGGATGTGAGTCTCTCCTTGTGAAGTGGGGTCATGGGATGCAGGTGGGCTTGCTGATTGTGTATCTGGCTCCCTGCCACATGACAGCGGCCCTGCCCGAGCTCCTCAACGTTATAGCCGGGGTGGCGGTTGAAACCCCCAGGCTTTTGGTCATGGGGGATTTCAACCTGCCGTCCATCGATGAAATGTCTGAGGTGGCTCGGGAGTTCATGGCTTCCATGACAGCCATGGACCTGACCCAGTTAATTCATGGCCCTACTCACACAGGAGGACACACTCTGGACTTGGTTTTTGTCTCTGGTCAGTGGTTGAATGGCCTAGATACAGGGGATATAGCTATTGAACCCTTGACATGGTCAGACCATTCTCTCCTTAGGCTTGACTTTCTGACTGCTACACCCCACCGCAGGGAGGCAGAACCGACTAGGTGGTTCCGCACCAGGTGCCTGATGGATCCTGATAGGTTCCAGATGGAGCTTGGGCCGTTTCCTGAGACTCTGGCTCACGACTCGACTGAAGATCTGGTGGCTGCCTGGGATAGGACGGCCGCTGGTGCTTTGGATCGAGTCGTGCCTTTGCAGCCTCTGACCTGGCTGCAACCTGCTCAGCGCCTTGGTTTTCCAAGGAGCTGAGGGAGACGAAGCGCCGGAAAAGATGCCTAGAGAGTGGTTGGAGGGCTAGTCATTCTGAATCTGACCAAACACTAGTGAGGTCTTGTATTAAGACCTACTTAGTGGCGATAAAAGCGGCAAAGTGTACTTTCCACTCTTATTGTGTCGGCAGATAACCGCCCAGCTGTCCTGTTTAGGGTGACCCGCTCCCTTCTCCATCTGGGAGTGCGGGAGGACCCCTTGCAAGGGCGAGCTGAGGACTTTGCGCAATATCTGCATGATAAAATCGCTCAAATTTGGGAAAGCTTGGACTCTGACTGGGTTGGTTCAGGTGAGGTGTCTGAGGCGGGTCTTGAGAATGTTATCTGGGATGAGTTTGACCCTGTGACTCCCGAGGACATGGACAGGATACTGGGGAGGTTGAACGCAACCACATGTTTATTGGACCCATGTCCCTCCTGGCTGGTGCTGACTACCCGGGTGGTTACACGAGGCTGGCTCCAGAGGATTATAAATGCTTCTTTGAGTGAGGGTTTCCTGCCTCCCGCCTTAAAAGAGGTGGTGGTGAGGCCCCTCTTCAAGAAGCCTTCTCTGGACCCGGCTGTTTTGGCAAATTACCGTCCAGTCTCCAACCTTTGCTTTGTGGCGCAACAGCTCCCACAGTACCTGGATGAAACTGTCTATCTAGATCCGTTCCAGTCCGGCTTCAGGCCTGGGTACAGCACAGAAACAGCATTGGTCGCATTGGTTGATGATCTCTGGAGGGCTTGGAACAGGGGTTGTTCCTGTGTTCTGGTCCTATTAGACCTCTCAGTGGCTTTTGATACCATTGACTATGGTATCATGCTGCACTGGGTGGAGGGATTGGGGATGGGAGGCACCATGTTACAGTGGTTCTCCTCCTATCTCTCTGACCGGTCGCAGTCTGTGTTGGCAGGGGGGCAGAGGTCGACCTCAAGGCACCTTGTTTGTGGGGTGCCACAGGAGTCGGTCCTCTCCCCTCTCCTGTTCAACATTTATGTGAAGCCTCTGGGTGAGATCATCCGTGGTTTTGGGGTGCAGTGCCATCTGTATGCTGATGACACTCAGCTGTACATCTCCACCCCAGACCACCCTAATGATGCCCTTGAAGTGATGTCCCAGTGCCTGGAGGCCGTGCAGGTCTGGATGAGGAGGAACAGGCTTCGACTCAACCCTTCCAAGACCGAGTGGCTGTGGCTGCCGGTGTCCTGCTAGAGCCAGCTGGTGCCATCGCTGGCTATTGGGGGCGAGTCATTGGCCCCCACAGAGAGGGTGTTTAACTTGGGTGTCCTCCTGGATGCATGGCTGTCTTTAGAAGAGCATATGATGGCCGTGGCCAGGGGGGCTTTTTATCAGGTTCACCTGATATGCCAGTTGCGCCCCTTTCTGGATCGGGACTCCTTATGCACGGTCACTCACGCCCTTGTCACTTCTCGCCTGGACTACTGCAATGCTCTCTACATGGGGCTCCCCTTGAGGAGCACCCGGAGGCTCCAACTGGTCCAGAATGCGGCCACGCGGGTGATCGTGGGGGCGACATGGTGCGCCCATGTAACACCTCTCCTGCACGAGCTGCACTGGCTTCTGGTGGTCTTCCAGGTGTGCTTTAAGGTATTGGTTCTCATCTTTAAAGTGCTCCATGGTTTAGGGCCTGGGTATCTATGAGACCACCTTCTGCCAACAATAACCTCCCACCGGCCAATATGCTTCCACAGAGAGGGTCTCCTCAGGGTGCCGTCAGCCAAGTAATGCCAACTGGCAGCCCCCAGGGGGAGAGCCTTCTCTGTGGGGGCGCCCGCCCTCTGGAACGAGCTACTCCCAGGGATACGACTGATCCCGGACCTCCGCACTTTCCGCAAGGCCCTGAAGACGTTTCTATTTCAGCAAGCTGGGCTGGCTTAAAAAATTATTTAACGGGTTAATTTTATGGGTAAGGGGTTTTAAATTGGGGAAGCCAAATTGATTTAATTATGTTTTAAATTATTTTAATTTTCATATTGTATGTATTTTAATTTTGGCTGTTCACCACCCTGAGTCCTTCGGGAGAAGGGCGGTATACAAATTTAATAAAACCTAAACCTAAACCTATAGTGAAAGTGATTAACCCAGTGACTGTCCAACTTAGCCTCCCTTGCATATTAGGGAAAATACATCCTGTTTTCCACAGTAGCTTTTTGAAACCAACAGGAGAATCTAACCTAAGACCCTTGCCAGCTGCCCCCCCCCCCCTTTGGTAGTGCAAGGGGAGACTCATTACAAAGTGAAGAAGATCCTTGACTCTAGACTCTACAGGGGTCGCTTACAATATTTAGTACACTGGAAAGGGTACCCATTATCTGGAGAAACCAAAAGGTTCCCCTGGGGGGAGGGTTAAGGGGTCCTGTCCTGTACAAGATGTTAACCCCTTCTTTTGTGTGTGTTTTTTTTAAAGTAATCTTTATTTACATTTATAATTAAAAAAGAAGACAACACATCAAACAGATAACAAAACAAGGCAACAAAACAAAAAGCATAAATGGATGTAAACAATACCTTGATCACCTAATATTTAGTTTAGTTTAGTTTAGTTTATTAGATTTATATACCGCCCTTCTCCTGACGGACTCAGGGCGGTGAACAGCCAAACATTAAAACATTAAAATACAAGCAATATAAAAGTTAAAAATAATCTAAAAACGTAATTAAATCAAATTTTGGCTTCCCCAAATTTAAAATCCCTCCTAAAATTCACCCATTAAAATCTACGTTAAGCCAGCCCGGCTTCCTGGAATAGAAAAGTCTTTAATGCCTTGCGGAAAGTGCGGAGGTCTGGGATTAATCGAATCCCCGGGGGTAACTCGTTCCAGAGGGTGGGAGCCCCCACAGAGAAGGCTCTCCCCCTGGGGGTCGCCAGTCGACATTGCCTGACCGACGGCACCCTGAGGAGGCCCTCTCTATGAGAGCGTATTGGCCGGTGGGAGGTTATCGGTGGCAGAAGGTGGTCTCGTAAGTACCCGGGCCCTAAGCCATGGAGCGCTTTAAAGATGAGAACCAAGACCTTGAAGCGCACCCGGAAGACCACTGGGAGCCAGTGCAGCTCGCGCAGGAGAGGTGTCACATGGGAGCGCCAAGTCGCCCCCATAATCACCCGTGTGGCCGCATTCTGGACCAGTTGGAGCCTCCGGGTGGTCCTCAAGGGGAGCCCCATGTAGAGAGCATTACAGTAGTCCAGGCGAGAAGTGACCAGGGCATGAGTGACCGTGCATAAGGAGTCCCGATCCAGAAAGGGACGCAACTGGCGTATCAGGCGAACCCGATAAAAAGCCCCCCTGGCCACGGCCGTCATATGCTCTTCTAAAGACAGCCGTGGGTCCAGGAGGACGCCCAAGTTACGAACCCTCTCTGTGGGGGGCAAAGACTCGCCCCCAATAGCCAGTGAAGGCACCAACTGGCTATATCGGGACGCCGGCATCCACAGCCACTTGGTCTTGGAAGGATTGAGTCGGAGCCTGTTCCTCCCCATCCAGACCCGTACGGCCTCCAGACACTGGGACATCACTTCGAGGGCATCATTGGGGTGATCCGGGGTGGAGATGTACAGCTGCGTATCATCAGCGTACAGATGACACTGCACCCCGAAACCACGGATGATCTCACCCAGCGGCTTCACATAAATGTTGAACAGGCAAGCAAGGCACCTCGAGGTCGACCTCTGCCCCCCTGCCAACACAGACTGCAACCGGTCGGAGAGATAGGAGGAGAACCACCGCAACACGGTGCCTCCGATCCCCAATCCCTCCAGCCGGTGCAGCAAGATACCATGGTCGATGGTATCAAAAGCCGCTGAGAGGTCTAATAGGACCAGAACAGAGGAGCAACCCCTGTCCCGAGCCCTCCAGAGATCATCAACCAACGTGACCAATGCCGTCTCCGTGCTGTACCCAGGCCTGAAGCCGGACTGGAACGGATCTAGATAGACAGTGTCATCCAGGTACTGCGGGAGCTGTCGCGCAACCACACTCTCTACTACCTTCGCCAAGAAGGGAAGGTTGGAGACCGGACGATAATTTCCCAAAACAGCCGGGTCCAGAGAAGGCTTCTTGAGGAGGGGTCTCACCACCGCCTCTTTCAAGGCAGGAGGCAAGAAACCCTCACTCAAAGAAGCATTTATAATCCTCTGGAGCCAGCCTCGTGTAACCTCCCGGGTAGCCAGCACTAGCCAGGAGGGACACGGGTCCAATAAACATGTGGTTGCGTTCAATCTCCCCAGGATCCTGTCCACGTCCTCGGGAGTCACAGGGTCAAATTCATCCCATACAACAGTCTCAAGACCTGCCCCAGACACCTCACCGGAACCTACCCAATCAGAGTCCAAGCCTTCCCGAATCGGAGCGATTTTATCGTGCAGATACTGTAGAAAATCCTCAGCCCGTCCCTGCAAGGGGTCATCCTGCGCTCCCAGATGGAGGAGGGAACAGGTCACCCTAAACAGGGCAGCTGGGCGGTTATCTGCCGATGCAATAAGAGCGGAAAAGTAATTACACTTTGCCGCTTTTATCGCCACTAAGTAGGTCTTAATATGAGACCTAACTAGTGTTCGGTCGGATTCGGAGCGACTGGCCCTCCAACCACTCTCTAGGCATCTTTTCCGGCACTTCATCTCCCTCAGCTCCTCGGAAAACCAAGGAGCTGGGCAGATCCGGCGCCGGGTCAGAGGCCGCAAAGGCACTACTCGGTCCAAAGCGGCCACCAGGTCTTCAGTCGAGTCGTGAGCCAGAGACTCAGGGAATGGCCCAAGCTCCATCTGGAACCTATCAGGATCCATCAGGCGCCTGGGGCGGAACCATCTGATCGGAGCACAAACCTTTTGTGTTTTGTCTGCTTTATTTTTCAGGATGTGGTTTTTTTCTGCAGTGGGGGACACCTGTCAGCTTTGGAAGTCATATTAGGCCGGAAGCTTCAATGCTGCCACCTTCTCATGTGTGGGAAGGTAGGAGGGGGGATTTAGTAGAGGGGTTGTTGATAGACATAATAGCATTCTTCCTGTCGGTCAAGGTCAGGGCGATCCAGCATCTGGAGAAGGAGTGGTCAGGGGGCTGAGTCGAGATGGGATGGGCGTTGATCGGAGCATGTGATTGACTGGGGAGTGAGGGGATGGTTTGGAGAGGTTTGATTTACTGAGGCAAAACCTGGACCTTTCAGATTCGGGTTTTCCCAGATGTGCCAGTTTACCTATTCTAGTAAAGAGAACTTTGGAAAATGCTTGCTTCCGTGTCTTTACTCGGAGTTGGGGTTTTCTGGAATGCTGACAACTTGACTTACGTGAAGCTTATTACAGGGTGCAGATCAAACCAGGGGACGAGTAAAAAACTACGTTCAACTGTCCCCTGGGGAGTTACCAATTCCAGGTAATGCCGTTCGAGTTGCAGGGGGCCCCCAGTGGTGTTCATGCAGTTAATCAATGAGGTCCTGCATGAACACTTGTACCGGGGGGCCCTTGTGTACCTGGACGACCTTTTGATCTATAGCAGAACGATGGAGTATTGGAAAAGTTACTAGCAGCCAAATTATTCGTGAAACTATCAAAATGCGAGTTTCACCAAACAAGATTGGATTATCTGGAATATAGAATATCAGGGGAAGGAGTTGAAATGGATTCCAGGAAAGTCCAGGCAGTGTTAGAATGGCAAGCCCCGAGGACTCAAAAACAGTTACAGCGCTTTCTCGGGTTTGCCAATTTCTATCAGTAGTTTGTTCCCTCCTTTGCTAAGGTGGCTTTGCCCCTGACGGACTTACTGCGGACCAAACCTGCGATAACAAGACCAAGACCAGGGCAACCATTACGGTGGACTACTGAATGTCAACGGGCTTTTGAGGAACTGAAGGGGCTTTTCGCCTGTGAACTAGTCCTCAAACACCCCAATCCCAAACAAGCCTTTGTAGTGAAGGTAGATGCCAGCGACGTGGCTGTAGGGGCCGTTCTCTTACAGAAAAACGCCCAAGGCCAATTGCAGCCCTGTGCATATACCTACCAGAAACTGACACCAATGGAATGAGGGTGGGCAATCTGGAAGAAAGAAGCATTTGCCGTACGGTGGGCGCTCCTGACCTGGCGACATCTTCTTGAGGGTGCTCTGCACCCATTTGAGGTGTGGACAGAACATAAGAATCTGGAAGCCCTCCAAACACTAAGAAGGTTGTCCCCAAAACAGGTGAGGTGGGCACAGTACTTCCAACGATTCTCATTTCATCTAAAGTACATTCTGGCTGGGAAAAACTTCCTAGCCGATGCCTTATCCCGGATGCCCCAATATAACAGCAAACGGGAGGAGGTAGTGGAAGCTCTCATACCACCTGGGCAGCCGGTGAACTGCACATCAGTGGGTAACACGTCAGGCAACCCGTTCCAGGGTGAATTAAGAACGACATTGATAACTGATCCATGGCTAGCTAGTAATCGAGATCTGATAAGTTTCAAGGAGGATTTGGCTTGGAAGTGGGACAAATTATGTATCTCTAGCAGCCTACAGACTGCTGTATTAAAACGCTGCCATGATGCCAAACCAGCTGGCCATTTCAGTTTTCTAAAGACATTGCATCTAGTAATACAACAGTTTTGGTGGCCCTGGATGTGGGTGGAGATTGAGGAATATGTGAAGGGGTGTCCAACATGTGCGGTGGTCAAACAGAGGATGAGTTGGCCCCTCAGTCTATTACAACCAGTGGCTGATCCTCGGCGTACATGGGTTGAAATTGCTATGGATTTCATAGTCAACCTCCCAAGTAGCAACGGTTTTACGGTAATATGGACAGTGGTGGATTTGTTCTCGAAACAGGCTCATTTCGTGCCATGCAAAAGGATACCATCCGCACAGCGACTAACGAGCCTGTTTCTCCAACACATCTACTGCCTTCACGGAGTGCCAAGACGCATTGTATCTGACAGGGGTGTGCAGTTCACCGCTAGATTTTGGAGGGAGTTTATGCATCTAATAGGGTCAACACAAGGGCTGAGTTCGGCATTCCATCCCAGCACCAATGGGGCGGTTGAACAAGCCAATGCTGTGGTGGAACATTACCTGTGGTGTTACGTGTCATACCAGCAAACAGACTGGTCAAACCTCCTACCGTTTACAGAGGTGGCGTACAACAACATGGTGCACCGCAGCACGGGCCTGTCCCCTTTCCAGGTGGTGTATGGTATGGAACTCCCTGAACTAGAACAAAACCCTCAAACCACAGAAACCCCAACAGGATGGGGGGATAAGATTCACAGGGTGTGGCCTCAGGTGAAGGCAGCCTTATGGAAGGCTGCAGAGGAATATAAAGTGTAAGCAGACAAGAAGAGGGTGGATCATGAACCTTTCCAGGTGGGGGATCGGGTTTACTTCCCCACAAAATACCTGAAGCTCAGAGTGCCAAGTAGAAAACTGGGACCTCTAAATCTTTATCTGACTTGGTCTCGGCTTCCGATAGCTTTGAACTCTGTATTGGCATGAGCACCTCATGATTAGTGTGTACCTTGTCCCAGTTCTGCTCTGCAAAATTAGCAGACCTTGAGATTACAACTCGTTTAGTACCATCTGTAAATCTGTACCCCTTCGTTCCTGACTCATACCCAACAAATTGAAGCTTTCTGGCCTTTGTCTGACCTTTTCTCCTAGTAGCTTTCAGAATATGCACCCGAGCATAACTGCTGAATGTTCTTACATGACTTAAAGACGGTTTCCTACTATGCATCAGGAAATATGGTGTTTCCTGTATTGCCTCGCTCTATAACCTATTAATGATATAATTCGCTGTTAATATGGCTTCTCCCCAGAATATCTTACTCATGCCTGCATCAGCAAGCAAAACATCTTTCATTGTCTGTAGCACACTGTTACTTGTCTCAACCACACCGTTTTCAGAATATGGGTTTGTTTTTGTTTTTGTTTTTTTGTTTTTTTATAAACACTTTATTAAACTTTTATTACATTAAAAACATAATAAATTATTTCACTCAACAACAGCTAATTGAGGTGTTTTTCTTGTGACAATAATTTGTGCATTATTTACAAAAATTAAATTGTGTGTATTTACATTCTTATTTTATCAATTACTTGTACTTAATAACTATCTATCGTCAATCTATCTCCGCTCTATCCAGTTATACCACTGTTCCCACACATTGTAAAATATCGATGTCTCTTTATCTTTTAAACTCAGTGTTAATTTGTCCATTTCTGCACAGTTCATGATCTTTTGTATGACCAGTTTCTCTGCAGGTGTACATGGCTGTTTCCAACATTGAGCATAAGCAATCCTGGCAGCAGTTAATCTACTGTATGTAGTACTAGATATTTTGTGCCCTTCACTTTTTTTTTTTTTGAAGATCCCCAAGAGGAAGAGTTCTGGTTCTAAGTCTAATTCTTTGTTGGTAATTTCCTGTAGCCAATCTTAAATTTTTAGCCAATATTTTCGAGCCTCAGGACAGGACCACCACATATGGTAGTATGTTCCCTCTTTCTTTTTACATTTCCAGCATATGGGGCTCATTTTAGGGTACATTTTCGCTAATCTCGAAGGGGGTAAATGCCACCTGTAGAACATTTTACATGTGTTTTCTTTATATGCTACTGATTTTGTTAGTTTATGGTTTCTGTTCCATATGTTCTCCCAATCTGATAGTTTTACATTGTGTCCAATATTTTGACCCCATGCAATCATGCATCCTTTCACTACTTTTTCCTCCAGTTCTACTTCCAGAAGGTATTTGTAAATTTTAGTAATATTTTCTTTATCTGGTCCTAATAAAATTTTGTCTAGTTGTTGTGGTTTAAAATATATTCCATAATCTTTTATATCTTGTTTATATCGGTTTTGTAACTGGAGATAAGCCCACCAGTCAACTCGTAGCCCTTGTTCTTGGAGATCCTGTATTGTTTTTAACTTTCCATGGTTATCTAATAGGTCTTTATATTTTAACATTTTATTCAAATCTAAATTGTTTGGATGGATCATCGCTTCCATTGTGGATAGCCAAGTTGGGATTTTTATGTAGTGTTTCTTTTTAACTTTAATCCAATTATTTATTAGCAAATCTCTAATCAGATGTCTGTGGAAATATTGTTGTTTTGTAGGTCCTATTTCCCACAGAAAGGCATGCCGTCCTCTCTGCAGGTCGTGACCTTCTATAGCTAGTACTCTTTTATTCTTCAAATTAATCCAATCTTTTAACCAAACTAATAATGCCGCACTATAGTATAATTCCCAGTTTGGCAATCCAAATCCTCCTCTGCTCTTCGTATCTTGTAGTGATTTCATTTTTATTCTGGGTTTTTTCCCCTGCCAGATAAATTTTGCTATTGTTTTATTGAGGTCATTTAAAAGGTCTTTTCTAATTTAATTGGGATGGTCTGGAACAAGTATAGAAATTTTGGTAATATAGACATTTTTATGGCTGCTATTCTTCCTAAAAGTGACAGTTGCATGTTAGTCCATAGTTCTAAATCTTTTTTTGTTTGTTGTAATAGTTTGTTATAGTTATTCTCCTTTATCGATTTGCAATGTGTTGTCAACCATATACCTAAGTATTTGATTTTTCTTGTTGTTTGGAGTCCAAGTGTTCTTGCCAATTCTGTTATTTGTAGTTCTGTTAAATTTTCCGCTATAAGTTTCGTTTTCTGTCTATTGATTTTCAGTCCTGCTACAGCTCCATATCTTTCTAATTCCTTAATTAGTATTTGTCCTTTCTCTATTGGTTTTTCGATAATAAAAGCCAAATCGTCTGCAAATGCTTGCAATTTATATTCTTCATTTCTGGTTTTCAATCCTTTTATTTCTGAATTTTGTCTGATTTGTTCTAGTAATACTTCTAGTGACAGTATGAAGAACAGAGGAGATAGAGGACATCCTTGTTCGCACTCCTTTCTCTATATTTAAAGTTTCAGTATTTTCTCCATTAATTATAATTTTTGTTTTTTGTATCGAATATATTGCCGTTATAATATTCTTAAATTTAGTGCCAAAATTCATATCATAGACTTGTTGAATCATAAATTGCCAATTGAGGTTATCAAATGCCTTTTGGGCATCCAAGAAGACAAAGGCTATTTGTTTCTCCAGGTGGGCTTCGTAATATTCTAAACTGTCCATTATTATTCTTAAATTATTCCTGATTTGTCTATTTGGAAGGAATCCATTTTAATCTAAGTGTATATAGTCATTCAAAATTTTCTTTAATCTGTTGGCAATAATAGTAGCAAATATTTTATAATCTACGTTTAATAAAGAGATTGTTCTATAGTTTTGTATCAGTCTGGCATCTGTATCCCCCTTTGGGATTAGCGAGATTAATGCTTCCCTCCACGTATCTGGCATTTTAGCTGATGTTAATACCTCATTGTATAAATCAACCATTATTGGTCCTACTTGTTCTTCTATTACCTTATAGAATTCTGATGGAAAACCATCGGGGCCCAGTGTTTTGTTACTTTTCTGGGATCTACTTGCTTGATTTAGTTCCATCATAGTTATATCCTTAGTCAAAGTTTCTTTCAGTTCGTCTTTTATTTCTCGGGTTCTTTTTTCTCTTAGATACTCCCTAATCTGATCCTCATCTACTCTTTCTTTCTTATAGAGATCCTCAAAATATTTATGTGCAATCTCTTTTTTCTTTTCTATTGTGTGTTGGTAATCTCCATTTTCATCTTGTAGTTGGTAGATGGTTCTTTTCTCTCTCTCTCTTTTAAGTTTATACGATAGCCATCTTCCTGGCTTATTTGCTTGTTCAAAATATACTTGTTTGGTTGCCTTCAAGTTTCTAACCAATTCTTCCTGATCAACTAAACTGAGTTTGTGTTTCTGAAAAATCAATTGTTCTTGTAATTGGGAATTTTGTGGGCTGTTCTGTAATTTGGTCTCTAATTTGTTGATTGCTTGAAGTAGATTGTTTTGTTGGGCATATTCTTGTTCTTTTTTGCAACATAGGATATTATAATTCCCCGTATAACAGCTTTCAAAGTATCCCATAAGTTTTGGGTCGCTGTATATCGGTGGTTATTTTCTTTAAAATAAAAAATTAGTTCTTCCTTAATTTTCTTAATAAATTCCACATCTTTCAATAATTGAGAATCTAGCATCCATCTTCTCCTTGGGTTTTTTTTCTTACACTTCCAATTAATTCTGAGTGGGTTGTGGTCTGCCCACGAGTTTGGTAGAATTTCTACTTCTGTCACTTCTTCTGCTACTCATCCACGCCATGTCAATGCGTGACCATGACTGATGGGGGTTCGAATAGAAGGTAAATTGTCTCTTTTCTGGATTTAGTGTTCTCCATATATCTATTAAATTTAATTCTTTAGTCATTTCTACATATATTTTGGGTAGTTCTCTTTTTTCCCCTTTCTTATTTCCCCCATTGTAGTCTTTTTGATAATCTGTTATCGCATTATAATCTCCTATGATGCAAATATTTTTTCTTTATAATTCAATAATTTTATCTTATAAAGTTTTGTAAAATTCTTTCTGATTGTCATTGGGGGCATAAATTACCACTAATAATTTTTTTTAAAAAAATATCTGTATTTCTATTGCCAGAATTCTTCCTTTGGGGTCTGCAAATATTAAGTTTGCCTTTATCTCTTCTTTAATGTAGACAGCTATTCCTTTCTTCTTCTCCTGATCTGCAGAAGTCGTAAACAGAGTCCCTAATTTTGGGCAATATAAATATGTTTCATCTGTTTTTAAGATATTTGTTTCCTGTAAACATATAATATCTGCATTTTGTTTTATTAAGTTTGACAAAATCCTTTTTCTTTTTGTCGTTGAGTTTAGTCCATTTATGTTAATAGATAAGAGTTTCACCTCTTTTTCCATAGCCCTAATTATATCTCGTTTTTTGTCTTCTATTTGCTCTTATTTCCCTTTCTGTTCTGATCACTGTCTTAGGCTCTTCTCTTTCTTGTTGTTGTTGATTGGTCTCTTTTACTTCTTGTTCTTCATCTTTATTTTTTGGTTGGTCTTGTTCTTCTTGAGAGTTTGAATCTATATCTTCTCTGCTGCTTTGGTCTTCCAATCCCGCCAGTTGCTCATAAAGTTCCTGTGCTTTTTCCAGAGTGTCTATTTTGATTTTCCTCTCTTCCCAAGTGACCAGCATCCCTTCTGGAATCAGCCATCAGAACAGAATATCTCTTTTATTCAGATGTTTAGCCAGGAATTTATAATCCCTTCTCTGCTCTCTTAATCTTCTCGGGATTTTCTTGAGGATCTGAATCTCTTTTCCTTTATATATTTATTTTATTTATTTTATTAAATTTATATACCGCCCTTCTCCTAGTGGACTCAGGGAGGTGTACAGCCAAGAATAAAAAAGCACTCCAATACAAAATTTAAAATATTAATAAAAGAATTAAATAATTTTGGCCCAATAAATTTAAAAAATAGGCAATTAAAATTTAAAACCCATAAAACTTTAAGCTTAAAAAAGAGGGGGGGGGGTTACGCCAGCCCAGCTTGACAAAATAAAAAAGTTTTTAGGGCACGGCGGAAAGCCCGGAGATCAGGTATCGTACGGATCTCCGGAGGCAAATCGTTCCAGAGGGCTGGTGCTGCCACAGAGAAGGCTCTCCCCCTGGGTGTCGCCAGCCGACATTGTCTGGCTGATGGCACCCTGAGGAGTCCCTCTCTGTGGGAGCGAACTGGCCGGTGGGAGGCTATCGGTAGCAGAAGGCGGTCCCGCAAGTACCCAGGCCCTATGCCATGGAGTGCTTTAAAGGTGGTCACCAACACCTTGAAGTGCACCCGGAAGACCACCGGAAGCCAATGCAGCTCACGCAGGAGAGGTGTCACATGGGAGCGCCCCCTTGCTCCCATAATCCCCCGCGCGGCCGCATTCTGCACCAGTTGGAGCCTCCGGGTGCACCTCAAGGGGAGCCCCATGTAGAGAGCATTGCAGTAGTCCAGGTGGGAAATGACGAGTGCCTGAGTGACTGTGCGTAAGGAGTCCCGATCTAGATAGGGACGCAACTGGCGTATCAGGCGAGCCTGATAAAAAGCCCCCCTGGCCACGGCCGTCACCTGCTCCTCCAAAGACAGCCGTGCATCCAGGAGGACGCCCAAGTTGCGAGCCCTATCCGTGGGGGCCAATGACTCGCCCCCAATGGTCAGTGATGGAGTCAACTGGCCATATCGGGACGCCGGAAGCCACAGCCACTCGGTCTTGGAGGGGTTGAGTTGGAGCCTGTTGCCCCCCATCCAGATCCGCACGGCCTCCAGGCATCGGGACATCACTTCCACGGCATCATTGGGGTGGCCTGGGGTGGAGAAGTACAGCTGAGTATCATCAGCGTACTGATGGAACTTCACCCCAAAGCCACGGATGATCTCGCCCAGCGGCTTCACATAGATGTTGAACAGAAGGGGCGAAAGGACCGACCCTTGCGGCACTCCACAAGAGAGGCGCCTCGGGGTCGACCTCTGCCCCCCTGCCAACACCGTCTGCGACCGGTCAGAGAGATAGGAGGAGAACCACCGCAAAACGGTGCCCCCCACTCCCAACCCCTCCAGCCGGCGCAGCATGATACCATGGTCGATGGTATCAAAAGCCGCTGAGAGATCTAACAGGACCAGGATAGAGGAGCAACCCCTATCCCGAGCCCTCCAGAGGTCATCCACCAACGCGACCAATGCCGTTTCCGTGCTGTACCCGGGCCTGAAGCCGGACTGGAGCGGATCCAGATAGACAGCTTCATCCAGATACCCAGGAAGTTGATGCGCCACCACACTCTCAACAACCTTCGCCAAGAAGGGAAGGTTGGAGACTGGACGATAATTAGCCAAAATAGCTGGGTCCAGAGAAGGCTTCTTGAGGAGAGGCCTCACCACCGCCTCTTTCAAGGCAACTGGCAAGACACCCTCACTCAAAGAAGCAATATATTATTGCTTCTTTTCTGGATATCTTGTATATTATGTCTTGAACTTTCCTCCTTGTGAATCGAACATGTACCTCCTTTGGGAGCTTGTTTTGTCTTGCATAGCTCGTGTTGACCCTGTAAACGTCATCCGTTTCCTTCAACATTTCCTCCTTGTCTCTATCTAGTGCTTTGGCTAAAATTTCTGCCATCACTAGTTCCAGATCTTCATCTTTATGTTCCATTATATTTTGGAATCTTAGGTACAATGCAACTTTATCTATCTCAATATAGATCAAAGAATCTTCTATTTCTTTGCTCACCATTTTATTTGTTGGTTCTCCTTTTCTAGTTTCTTCTCTGTTTGTTCCATTCTTTTCTCTACTTCCTTTATTGTATGTTCATTCTTTTCTAATGCTTATTGAATTGACCCTACTTTTTCATCAAGCTTTGATATGTCTGATCTCATTTCCATTTTTAGTTTCCCCATTTCCTCTTTATTGCTTAACACATTGTAAGCCATCCTGAGTCTCCGGAGAAGGGCGGCATATAAATTAATATTTTTTTAAAAATCAGCTCTTGTCTCTAAATGATTCTTTACCATTATTTCTTGGAGTTTAACCATCGATTCTTGCAATGTGAGTAGCGAGGTTTGAATTTTAACATTCAAAGCAATATTTTGTTTCTCAGCTGTCAGCATTCCTTCTATTGTTTTTTGCATCGTCGGAGAAGCTGTTGTTGCTTAGGGTGTTAGGGTTAGTGTAGTTTTCTTTCCAGTCTTAGTTATTGTGGTGTTTGTAGTAGTCATCTCTTCTAGTATCTCTTTCTGTTGTTTAAGGATATTATACACGTTGTCCCAAGTTGGCATTAAACAACCTAAAATTATTTTCCTTAAAAGTTAGCTGTTGATATGATATGGTACTTGCTATAAGTTTTTATGCTATTATATTATTTGTATAAATCTTGATGTTCACAACACTATTCAGTAAATATATTAGTAGCTTACAGTTTAAGTTGTAAATGTAAATCTTAATAAGTATTATATATAAATATTAATATAAAAGTCAGAAAATCTAGGTTGTATGTAGGTATATATATAAAGTATATAAATAAAAAAAATAAACTTTTAAGTGTCAATCTATAAGAATAAATTACCTAGAACTTTCAAACAATTAATATATAGCAATAAATATAATCAATTCCTTAATTAAGTTAAATAGCCTTATGTTGAATAAATTAATAAGTTAAGTAGTAGTTCAAAATTACTTACACTAAGCTCTATTGAAATTAGTTATACTTTAAGTCTATAGTGTATATAATGGGATATATCTAGTTGTAAATACCACTTAGCTATAAAGTTAATGATTTCCAAAAAGCATTCAAGTTATTATGTCCAGTAGCAACAGAGAAAAGATAATCAGTTAGCAGATTAAAAAAACAGAAGGTAAAAAAGGCACCAATTCATCAGTTTCTTATTACTATTTCAGTCTCTCAAAAATTCCCATCAACTCAGTCCTCTTTATTATGCGGAAAAGTTGCTGAGTAATGCTCTTCGTTATGGATGCTCTCCACTTCCGTTACTTCGGCTGCTTCTTAATATCTGTCAATCTTTAGTAAAGCACAGAGTTCACAACCTCGTAACTAGTGTTTAGTTCTCAGTTTTTCAAAGTTCAAAATGTAAAGTCTGAAGTCTAATAATCAAAAGGTATCCCGGATCGTTATCTCCTCTTATTTTGTTCATTAAAATGTCAGGCTATCAATCATTCCCCAGTCTCACTCACCCCCTCCGCTTCTTAGCCTCTTTCTTGGGTTACGATCAATCATAATGATTGCTAATCTTCTGGAACACAAATTCTTTTGCACTGACCTCTCATTACTCTCATCACAAGCTGTCATTCAATCTTGCTTCCCACTTTGCTGGCTGTCAGGACTTTGGGGCCACCATTAAAAAATGTCAGCCTCTCGATTGCTGGGCTCTACGGGGTTTCTCTCCGTCGCACTGGTGATCGCTTATCACCAGACTGCTCCTCAAGTATCCCCACTCCAACACATTTCCCTTCGGGATTCATGTATCCTTTCAGGATCACTCCAGCACCAGAAAAGAGGGGCGAAGAACAGAGCTAGCTCCTCAAACCCTGTCTTTGTCCAAACATCACCAACTG
The DNA here is from genome assembly GCA_038048745.1 of Coluber constrictor foxii. Taxonomy (NCBI): domain Eukaryota; kingdom Metazoa; phylum Chordata; class Lepidosauria; order Squamata; family Colubridae; genus Coluber; species Coluber constrictor. Next base: position 25,374,115 of record CM075966.1, on the reverse strand, counting down.
GAAGTCCGGGTTAGTTTTTCTATGCCTTATGCCTAGACTGCTTAACCACCTTTGAAACTTCTCAGACATAAACTCTGTCCCCCTGTCTGTTTGAATCTGACATACATTATATCCATGCTGTCGTTCTACAAGTGTTACCCATTTCCTGAACTGTTGCAATACCTCAGTCTTATTCTTCAGTAAATAACAATATCCATGTCTACTGTAATCGTCAACTATGACTAATGCATATCTCACACCTCCTAAAGAGGGTGTGATAGGACCAATCAGATCAGCATGAACTAATTGCAATACCCTGTTTGTAGATCTAACACTTTTCTTATTTACAGGATACATTTTAGCTTTTGATTCTTTACACACAGAACAATCCAAATATGCATTACATTTCTTTAATTTCAGCCCCTCAGCTATGTCCGGCATTTTCCTCAACACGTTAAAACTTGCATGCCCTAATCTTCTATGTAACAGTTGCATGCCCTAATCTTCTATGTAACAGTTGTCACGTGTAGAAACATTTTTAAGTACACATGCACAATTATGTTCTTGCATTCCCAGAACATACAGACCATCCTTTTTAACACCTTGTGCACATACCTGTTCATTCTTCTTAATTGTATATAGCCCCGCAGCAAATATTATCTCATACCCCTACCTGTCTAACATGGATATACTTAATAAATTATGCTCTAAAGCAGGTACATATAACACGTTGTACAATGTAGCATCTATTTCCGGTACATACACATTACCTTCCCCTTTTACAGCAGCTTTCTGTCCATCAGCCAGCAATTAACAGATTAACAGATTAACAGAGTTGGAAGGGACTTTATAGGTCATCTAGTCAAGACAGACTAAACCACGTTTTCCTCGCTGGTTTCAAACCAGAAAACACATGTGGATCTTTAACAGTATGTTAGCTTACCCCACTGTCCAACAACCGCATATTCCTGTTGTGTTCAGTCGTTGACGCTGCCAGGGAAAATAACGCTGGAGAACTGCTTGTCAGGTTCCGAATCAGGATGGGAAAGGGAACACCAGACAACAAGGTGGAGGTTGTAGTAAAGTTTTACCTTCCGCAATTCGGCATGCTCCAACAATCACCCAGTGCAGATTCAGTGAAATATTGTCAGCTCTAACCATACATGCGCCCATGGACGTTGGGTTTGGTAAGCCCCCATTAATGTTGGCTAATGTAGCTGGCTTTTTTTAAAAAAATTTGATTTATATGCTGCCCTTCTCCGGAGACTCAGGGCGGCTTACAATGCGTTAAGCAATAGCCTTCATACTTTTGTATATTTAAACAAAGTCAGCTTATTGCCCCCACAAACTGGGTCCTCAATTTACCCACCTTAGAAAGGATGGAAGGCTGAGTCGACCTTGAGCCTGGCTAGGATTGAACTCAGAGAAATTACAGGCAGCTGGTGTTAATTGCTGCCTTTAGTAGGAGGCATTAGCCCCCTACGCTACACAGGCTTGGTGTCTGTGCAGGCATGTCTCTCAGTTGAGTGGTGGCAACACGTCTGACGGTGCTGGAAGAAATGGAGACACCGAGAATAGTGGTCAGAAGAGGAAGCAGGTGGCATTAAGGCAAGAGTTTCAGTGCTGGAACGAGGGGCGGCATGCTTTGTTTGCCTCCATCCCTGACAGAATGACAGCCCCGGCAAAGTGGGGCTGACACCGCTCCATGTTCACTGATTAATCCTGCTCCTGACATGCACCCCCCTCCCACCATGCGGCTGGCTGGAAGACAAAAGAAGAGAGGGTTACAGACCCTGTCCACCTCCCCTCCGGGTTTTGTTGGGTTCTTCTTGTAGAACCTAGCCACCAGTCGATCTGCTGCTACATTTTGGTGCAGAACCCAGGAGGCCTCTGCTACCGAATATCCCTTCCAAAGTACAAGGTACTGAAGGTGGCCTCTACGTTGCCAAGCATCCAATATCTCCTCCATTTTGTAATGTTGTTCTCCGCCTATGTCCACAGGTGGAGGCAGAGGAGGTGGGGTTCCCCGTAACCTAGAGGTCTCCACCGGACATAGGAGGCTACCATGGAAAACCGGGTGGGTTTTACCTAACAAAGGGGGCAACCGTAATTGTACAGTGACAGGGTTGATAATTTTAACTATTGGAAATGGCCCAATATATTTAGGGGCAGGTTTCTTGCATGGCACCTTAATGTTTAAGTACTTAGTGGAAAGGTAGTCCCTCTGTCCTACATGAAAAGGTGGTTGTGGGTGTCATTTCCTATCCGCTTGGCTTTTGTACTTTTCTGCTGCCTTTTGCAGGGTGTCTCTGACATGTCCCCAGACCTTTGTCATTTGTGTCACCCATTCCTTTAAAACTAACGCTTTGGGTTGGTGCTACTATGTACGGTGTTATTGTATGCGACTTCGGCGAAAGGCAGTAGGTCCACCCAGTTGACTTGCTGGTGTTCGACGTAGCACCGGATATACTGCTCCACCATCGCGTTGGTCCTCTCGGCCGCTCCGTTAGTAGAAGGATGGAAGGTAGAGCTAAGACCTTGTGAGGACCCTATCATTGCTAAAAATTTCCTCCAGAATTTCACCGTGAATTGTACCCCATGATCAGAGATAATCCTCTGGGGCACTCCATGGAGGCGATATATGTTGGTTAGGAACAGTTTGGCTAGCATTCTAGCCGAAGGTAATCCCAGGCAAGTCACAAAATGGGCTTGCTTCGAAAAAAAGTAAATTACTGTCCATATTACTGTGTTACCTCGGCTTTCAGGTAAGTCCACAATGAAGTCCATGGCTATCTCTCTGCAAACCCATCCCAGTCCCCGGTGCCTGAAACCCTGCCGGGCCAAACATCTCCCTTAATACATCTAAGGTTTGGCTTCCTAGCACAGTGGAGTAGCTCCATTCATCTTCTGAGATACGCCTTTCTCTCCACTGCATGAAATGATTCCTGGAAAGGGTGAGCACCGGAGGAATATGCTGGCAATTGCCACCTTCTCCTGGTCTTAAAGCCCCTGACCACCAGTCTTCTCCCACCCCCATTTGTCCTGGCAATGGAAGGGGCTTATCAGCCATCTCACGAGCCTCCTGTTCCGTCATAGTCAGTGCTGCCCTATCCTTCAGCCTCACATTCAGCCCCAGGGAAAGATGTCTTCTCAGTGGGGGTGGCTAAATCTGCTGGCTCCTTGGACTTTTCCGCTAAGTCCACAGCCTCCAACTCCGGCTGCATTCCCTCTGCCATGCTTTCACAGAAAACAGCAAAGGTAAGAGCAGACAACCTGTCAGGTTCTGAATCAGGTTGGGAAAGGAAACACCAGACAACAAGGTGGAGGTTGTAGTAAAGTTTTACCTTCTGTGATTCAGCATGCTCCAACAATCACCCAGTGCAGTTTCAGTGAAATATTGTCAGCGCTAACCATACGTGCTCCCATCACCGGTTTTAAATCCAGTGCGTCCCACCCCACTACTCCACCCCCTAACTCCACCCCAAACCCTAGCACTGATTGGAGGATTCCAGCTGCTTCCCCTGGCTAGTAATTAGGTGCAAGTAGCCCAGGGACGTCAGGTCCGGTAAGCCCCCATTAATGTTGGCTAAAGTAGTCAGCTTGGCATCTGCGCAGGTGTGGCTCCGTCCGTTTCTCAGCTGAGGGGTGGCAATGCATCTGACGGTGCCGGAAGAAATGGAGACCCTGAGAACAGTGGTCAGAAGAGGAAGCAGGCGGCATTAAGGGAAGAGTTTCAGTGCTGGAACGAGGGGCGGCATGCTTTGTTTGCCAAAATGACAGCCCTGGAGAAGTGGGGCTGACACCACTCCATGTTCGCTGATTAATCCTGCTCCCTTGTCTCACTGCCCCCTCTGTTCCTCCTCTCAGGACAGCATCTCTGGAGATGTTCAGTAGAACCACACGTGTAGCATCTCTTCGCAAAGTTAACTCTTTCAGCTTCTCTGCTGGCATCCTGGACTGTTGTAGATGCTGGTTTATGCTGAACGCTCTCTCCTCCTTTCCTGGTCTCCGCTCCAACCATTTCTGCTCCTCCTCCAACAACCGACCAGTCAAGTACACCATCGTTAAGTCTTGTTCTTGCATGGACTCAAGACTGTTCACAAGAATGTCCCATGAACTATCCAAGGAACTAAGCACTACATAACCCTGTGTGCCTCCGTATATTTCATTCCTCTTTCTTCCAACTCAAGGAATGTCCGTCTCATATTCTGGAAATGTGTGGACACACACTCTCATGGCTTCAGCTGTGCCTTATACAGCCTCCTAGTCAGCAACACTTTACTGCCCGCAGTCTCTCTCACATACACACTGCGCAATGCCTCCCAGCACTCTTTCGCAGACTGGAGACCCTTTACATGTATTAGCTGACTATCTTCCAAGGCAAGGATTATGCTGGCTAATGCCTTTTCATTTTCCCTCTGATCCCCATCATCCAGGACTGCTGGTGGATCAGTAACAATGGTCCACATCTCCTCCCTCCACAGGTACATCTTCACATTCCAGGAGAGGTAATTAGTCTCATTCGGTGAGACACCAAGAAACCTCCTCCCATTACTCCGAGGGAGGCCACGATTTAAACCAGTTACTCTGGTGCAAGCTCACACTGGGATTTCTCTTTCCTCTAGGCTTACTAGTCACTCTGGCCTTCACTGTGAACTGGGCCCATAACCTGTTAGAGTTTAGGCAGTGTGACTAGTATTATGAGATAAACCCAGGAGCAAAACACAGCACACAGCACACAGCACACAGAGCCTTTAGATAATTAACAGTGGTTTTATCTACAGCTAAATATATACAGACTTATACATGGTAAATACCTTATCATACAGCTACTGACACAAGGAGAGCAATGAGATACACGATGAAAGAGAACATGAGGAGAAGGGAGACGACCTCTAAAGGCTTCCCTTATATAGGCAGCTTCTTACCCAGCTTCTTAAAGTGGCAGTAACTCTGCTGCCTCATTCCCATTGCATCAGCTTCTGGTTGCCTCCGCTTACAACCTCTCATCAGCTTACAGGTATTAAATCTACGTACCCTGACACCTTTTTTCTATTTTCCCATGACTCTTTTAAGGAGTCCATCCATTCTTTTATGACATGGATGGAGGCAGGTCCCTCGGCAACTCTGGCATGGGGGCAAATTCCAGTCCACTACTAATCTGGAAAGGGGTAAACCCCATGCTGCTATGCACTACATTATTATAAGCTACCTCAGCAAAAGGCAATAAATCAGCCCAGTTGGACTGTTGGTAATTTACATAACACCTTAAATATTGACCAATCATCGCATTAGATCGTTCTGATGATCGGATGAAAAGCTGAGCTTAACCCTTGAGATGACCCAATAGCTTTTATAAACTCCCTCCAGAACTTTACAGTGAACTGCACCCCTCTGTCTGAAATTATCCTGTGTGGTACTCCATGTAATCGATAGATATGGTTAACAAACAGTTTGGATAATTTCCTGGCTGACAGTAATCCTGGACACATGACAAAATGAGCCTGTTTAGAGAATAAATCTACTACAGTCCAGATGACCGTATTTCCCCCACTTTCTGGCAGGTCTAATATAAAATCCATTCCTATTTCCTCTCAGGATCATGATGGGTCTGCCACAGGTTGCAACAGTCCTGAAGGTCTAGTCTTCATGGTAGCACAAGTGGCACAACTTTTTATATAGTCCTCAATGTCGTGCTTCATCTTTGGCCACCAAAACTGTCTCCTGACCATGTGTAGGGTTTTTTAGATAACAAAAATGTCCTCCCTGTTTTGAATCATGGCTTTTTTAAAGTAAGGTTTTGGGGACATATAACTTGGATCCTTTCTATGCTACACCATCTCTAATAGTTAACAGGGTTTTATTTTCCTGATACCAAGGGTCTGTTCTTAGTTCATTTTGGTATTTTTTTGTAATTTTTGATTTATCTTTGATCTCTGGTCGTTGGGCTTGTGCCCGAGTGATCACCTTAACCGCCTCCTCGAGGGAAGGCGGAATTATTGGGTGAATCACGTCTTCTCATTTGCTGTTAAATTGAGATTTTCTTTTTTTTTATTGAAAAAGTTTTACAAATACAAATTCCCCCCCTTCCCCCCCTACCCCCCTATCCCCCCTAACCCATCCCTCCCCTCCCTTGGCTTCCCTTATAACCTTAAAAATTACTATTCATATTAACTCCCCAGATATTAAAAAAAAAGGTGAAATCCAAATCATATCATATCATACAATTTCCTCATCTACTCTACCCCCTGTCAATACTAAAAATTTCTAGATAACATCCAAGTAATAACTATCTATTCCTTCCTTAATTTATCATATCTACACATAATCTATCCCAAATATTACAAAATAAAATCCAAATCATAGTTCCCCCCAATTACTCTACCCCCTGTATATACTATATCTTTCTATTTAGCATATTCTACATAACATTCTACATGTGAATAACAACTTTTGTTTAAACCAGATCATAATTCCCCCAGTTGCTTTACACCCTATATACTATAACTTTCAACACAACATAACATTTTCTACATAGCATTCTGCATCTATATAACAATTCATACTTAACCTACTTAACATTCAACTGAAAGCTATCTGATATTTCTTTGTTTGATATTTATTCTGCACATAGTCTATCCATTTCTTCCATTCCCAGACGAAAGTTTCTTGGGTCTTGTCTTTTAAATATGCTGATATCTTTGCCATTTCTGCAAAACTAGCCACTCTCAGACCGCTCGGCAGCCTGGGCACTCCAACAAACCACGCTGAGACGAGATGCTCGAGCAAACAGAAAAGCAGTTTATTTTCGTCTTCCAGGAAGCCATAGATTACACTGAGTTCACCAAAAGGGATAACACAAAGTCGGCGTTGGGATTCCCTCACCCCAACTCTGTTTAAATAGCCGCGCTGTACAACCAGCCAATCAGCGCTGCTTCCAGGTTCCACCCCACCCATTATGCAAATTGTAAGTGTCTCTCATTAATCATGGTTAGCCTAGCCCATCCGCAGCGTGACCGACCGCCTAGCCCGTGACACCCCCTCCACCATTGTGCCCATGGGTTTTCTCTTGATAGCAGGTGTGTTCTCTCCGTCCCATCTAGCAGGTAAGTCCTTTGCCCTGATGTGTCGAGCTGGGCAGGCTCGACAGGCGGCTCCCCCTACCAGGAGTCCCCCTGGAAGACAAAAGCATAAGGTTATAGCAATTGCTATTAAACCACCCCACCCAGCTTGCCAGGTTTGTTGGGATATTTTCTATGAAATTAACGACGTAGCCTATTTGCATTAAGGTTTTCTAACGGAACCCAGGTGGCATCTTCCAAGGGATAGCCTTTCCATCGTACTAGGTAGTACAGCTTATTTCTGCGAACTTTGGAATCTAAGACCTCATCTATTTCATATTGATTCGTGTAGAGAGGTCCAGGGCGAGTTAACGGGTCTCGTGTCTCCGTCACTGGTTTGAGGAGACTTGATCTGTCCCCCTCTGCAGATACCCACAAAAACACAGCCAATCGAGGGTTAAGGAAGCACTTGGCACACTCCACAGTTCTTATCTCAAACTTGGCAGCGATATGCACACCGTCTGCCAAGGACTTTAATAGTACACAGAAAGAAAAGCACCACAAATATTCAGCAAAGTCTCTGATCAGCTTCAGCTTGTAACTCCAATGCCTATCCGATAGAGTATTTGTTCATCACAGAGATCATTACCACCCCCCTGTCTATTATATAGTCTCTGGGTGTGGTCCAGTGACTCATTGATCCTGTGACTCCAGTCCAGTGACTCAGGTCTATTCCCTCATACGTCTCCGCAGCTGCAGTAAGCGTTTATCTCGCCTTCTTTGGTGTGCGTCCAGGAATGACGTCTCTCCCTCACTCTCATCTGAGACACCTGTTTCCCCACTACTTGGCTCTCTTTCAGCTGGCACCTGAGACGGTGCCAGAGGGGGGGGGCTGGGAGATCTGGCTGGCTCCTCTTCCTCCTGCTCAGAGCTTCCTTCCTCCAATGGGATAGGCTCAGAGGACGGGGCCACAACAAGACTACTATGGAAAACAGGGTGGATTTTCCCTAATAAAGGTGGTAACTTCACCTCGACAGTTACTGGATTTATAACTTTTGTGACCGGAAAAGGGCCGAGATATTTAGGGCCCAATTTTTTGCTGGGTACCTTCAACTTGATGTATTTTGTGGACACATACACCTGGTCTCCAACTTTGAATGGTGTAATGTCCCGTCTCTTTCTATCGGCGTATTTTTTGTACTCGTCCGCCGCTTTTCCTAAGGCTGTTCTGATGGTTGGCCATACTTGACAAATCCTCTCCCCCCACTCCTTTGGAGTTGTTTGGGCTTGACTAGTTTCCTCTAACTCAGGGATAGCGATGAATTCCTGCCCATGCACCACTTGGAAAGGTGTGACTCCTGTGCTACGGTGTACCGCGTTGTTATATGCGACTTCAGCAAATGGTAGGAGTTGCGACCAGTCGGATTGCTGATACGAAACGTAACACCGTAAGTATTTTTCTACCATCGCATTGGCCCGTTCTGCAGCTCTATTGGTACTTGGGTGAAACGTGGAGCTGAGCCCTTGCGATGACCCTAATAAGGTAATAAAATCTCTCCAGAACCGGGCCGTGAATTGTACTCCTCTGTCTGATATTATTCGAGTTGGAGCTCCGTGCAACCTATATATATGTTTCACGAACATTTGTGCTAGTTTTCTCGCAGATGGTAGACCTCGGCAGGGGATGAAATGGGCTTGCTTTGAAAAGAGGTCAATTACGGTCCAAATGACCGTGTACCCATTACTGTCAGGGAGGTCCACAATGAAATCCATTCCTATCTCCTCCCACGGTCTGTTGGGGGTCGCAACAGCTTGTAACAATCCCAATGGTCTACTAGTGTTTGCTTTTGTTGTTGCACATATTTTACACCCTCTGATATACTGTTCTGTATCCTTTCGTAAGCGAGGCCACCAAAACTGCCGTCTAACGAGATGCAACGTTTTCAGGAATCCAAAATGTCCTCCTATCTTTGCATTGTGACATCTGTGCAACACCACTGGTCTCAATGGTTTAGGAATGTATAATTTGGACCCTACCCAGGCGAGACCATCCCTCATTGTTACTGTTGTTCCATGTTCCTTTACCCAAGGATCATGGCTTATTTCCCGTTGCAACTCGACTTTCAGCGTATTAGGATCTAAGGAGGTAGCTTGTGTTCGTGCTGCTTGTTGTGGTTTTGGGATGATAGCCTGAACTACTTCGTTTCTCTTACTATTGAACTGTGGCATGCGTGATAACGCATCGGCTAGAAAATTCTTCCCGCCAGGAACATATTTGAGATTGAAATTGAACCGGTGGAAATATTGTGCCCAACGAACTTGCTTTGGTGACAACTTTCTCGGTGTCTGAAGGGCCTCCAGATTTTTATGATCTGACCACACTTTGAACTTCTGCCCAGCCCCTTCCAGCAAGTGGCACCAAGTGAGCAACGCCCACCTTACCGCAAAAGCTTCCTTCTCCCAAACAGCCCAGCCACGCTCAGTTGATGTAGGTTTGTGTGAAGTGTATGCGCACGGTTCTAACTGTCCGGTTTTTGTTCGTTGCAGTAGCACAGCAGCCATGGCTACATAGCTGGCGTCTGCTTGTACAATAAATTGCAACGTCAGGTCTGGGTGTTTAAGTACTAGCTCTTGGGAAAAGAGCCGTTTCAACTGCTCAAAGGAGCATTGACACTCCACGAGAGTGGCTGTCCTGGTTTTACTTTCCCTATGATGTGTTTTGTTTTCAATAACTCAGTCAAGGGGAGGGCTACCTGAGCAAAAGAGGGTATGAATTGGCGATAAAAGTTGGCAAAGCCCAAAAAACTCTGCAACTGCTTTCTAGTTTTAGGTGCCTGCCATTCTAATACTGCCGCTACTTTCTTGGGATCCATTTCCACCCCTGTGCCCGAGATGCGGTAACCAAGATAGTCCAAAGAGGTACGGTGGAACTCACACTTGGACAGCTTGACGAACAATTTTGCTTTCAACAATTTTGTGAGAACGGTTCGTACTAACTGTATATGTTCTTCCATCGTTTTCGAGTATATAAGAATGTCGTCCAAGTAGACAAGAACTCCTCTATATGAATGCTCATGCAAAACTTCGTTAATAACTTGCATGAATACAGCAGGTGCCCCCTGGAGCCCAAACGGCATTACGCAAAACTTAAAACTGCCTAACGGGAAATTAAATGTGGTTTTCCACTCATCTCCAGGTCTTATCCGCACCCGGTAATATGCCTCCCTCAAATCGAGTTTCGTAAAGATTTTCCCTGTGGACAAGGTAGCCAGCAGATCTTTCATTAGGGGTAAGGGGTAGAGGTGCTCTACACACACCGCGTTCAGCCCCCGGAAATCGACACATAAGCGAAGACCGCCATTTTTCTTTTCTCGGAATAGTACCGGTGCTGCCATACGGGTGCGACTCGGTTAAATAAACCCCCGGACTAAGTTTTTGTCAATGTATCGCCGTAGTTCCTCGAGCTCAGGCTTGGTCATTGCATACATGTGTGGTTTGGGTAATTTAGCCCCAGGGATCAATTCTATGGCACAGTCCGTAACCCTGTGAGGAGGCAGTATTTCATTTCTTCTTCAGCAAACACAGCCGCTAAATCCCTATAGACGTCTGGATATCCCTCCTGTGGAGGATTGTGGTCAACCCCCCTATTCCCAGTTCCCTGGGGTAAGCGCTCCTGTACCATCGGTTGCGACTGAGAGCCGACTTCCAACCGCACCTTCCGAAACCCGTCCTCCCACCATATGACTGGCTGCCACTTGTCTAACCAGGCTAGACCCAATATCAGGGGTTCTACCATATGCTCGATTACCACAAAACAAAGCTGTTCTCTATGTGCCCCTATCCTTAGCTCTACGGGTTCTGTGACATAACGAGCTGGCTCCCCATCTAGGAGTGACCCATCCATTTGTTCAAAATGAATTGGAGCCCTCAGCTTCCTGATTTGGAGTCCCAATTCTTGGGCCACAGCTTTTCGCATTAGGCACCGGGTGCATCCAGAATCTAGCAGAGCACCATGATGGGCTTCTGTTAGGGTGCGTATGTTTTGTAACACCACCGGGAGTACAAAGGGACTTATTGGGTCGCTTACCATAGGATCCTCTGGTGCACTATCGTCACTGTCCTCCGACCGCACCTCGTCTCCCCCAACCGGTCTCCTGTTCTCCAACAAGGTGGCACGGGTTCCACTAAAGGCTGGTGTGGGCGTCGGCGGCTTTGCCCGTTCTGTAGTTGAGCGGACTCACTCTCTACTCCTGACCCCAGGAGATGGCCCTTGTGTGTGGGGCGATGACAGGGGGGGCACAGGGCACTCGGCAGCCCGGTGCCCAACTTGGTTACATCGAAAACAATGGAACGAGGTAGCCCGTCCTCCACTTGTGACCGGTTTGATTGTAGGCAAACCTCCTAGATTCAGCTCTTTTATGGTTGGGGGTTTAGTCCCAAATCTTTGTGGTGGAGTAACCCGTGGTCGGAACTCACGCAGCCCAACCTCCAGTTCCACCGCTGCTTTACACCATTCTGCCAATAGGGGTGGTAAACCACGATAGACACATGCTTGTCTCACCTCTCTATCCAGACCAGCACGAAATTGGTGGACTAACAATCGTTCGGGCCAAGAGCGGAGTCTCCCAGCCAGGACACGGAAGTCTTTGACGTACTCTTTCACCGGCCGGCCTCGTTGTCGAAGGGCTAAAAGCTCTCCTTCCGCCACATGGATTCTAGCACTATCCTCAAAACGGACCCATAGAGCGTCCAAAAATAGCCCCACATCGGCCAACTCTTTTGCATGCTCATTATGCAGGTCTGCAACCCAGTTTGCCGCTTCGCCCTGTAGCACTGCTGTGATTGCAATGACCATAGCCCACTGTGAAGGATACAAGCGCCCATACAGATCCATATGGCTTAGGATTTGGCTAAGGAAAATAGCGACCTTGTCTGCGCTGCTGTCAAATGAGGCTTGTATGGGTTGGGCCCCACCATTGTTGTTGCTGTTGAACACCTGGTGCCCATATGGGTGGCAGTGGTGGGCCACGCACTCCTAGTTGGTCCCTCTCCTCCCCTCAGCGCACGTCGCTATACCCCCACACAATGGGTGGCCGCATCTCTCTCCCTTCCATCCTTCGGGGAGCCTCCTGTGTTTCGCCTAGAGACGATGTTCGAGGCCCCGTAGAGCCGTGCTCTGTTGCCTTTGTCCTGCCAGCCTCTATCCCCATGCGCAGCTTGGGACTTGATAGATGGAATCGTGGTTCAGCCCCGGGTCTCCCTTGCCACGTGCTGGTTGTCTCCCCACGTTCAACCCACGGCTGCCAGGACGCTGCATCACAGAAACTAGCTTCCCTGAACTTCTCTCGTAACGTCTCTAAGGTGGACGAGCCAAGGCTACCGGAAGAGTAGGTCCATTCCCCCTCCTCATCCTCTATCCATTTGCGTTCTCGCCACCCCTGAAACACGCCTTCTGGCCGATACTGAGTTTGACTCTTCTGAGACCCAGTCAAGGCAGGGCTAGTCCACCACTCCCCCGTGGAGCCCTTTCCCGTACTTACTACAGCTGGGCTTTGCTCCCCGCTGCCAATGTCCACCTTCAATGACTTCTTCTCCTTTTGCCGGCTCTGCTCGCCACCGCTGATATCCACCTTCAGAGCCTTCCTCTCCTTTTGCCTGACCACGGGCGGTTCCACAGTGGCTTTTTCCTCCAGCGGCTCCAGCGGGACGACGGGGGTCTCTTCTTCCAGCGCCGCCACCAGCCCAGCCTCTGGTGACGCCCCCACCGCCCCTTCGGCCATCCTTTCACAACGGGAGAGAGAAGAAGGAAAGCAAAAATCAAAAAGGAGAAACACCGACTTTCTCTCAGACCGCTCGGCAGCCTGGGCACTCCAACAAACCACGCTGAGACGAGATGCTCGAGCAAACAGAAAAGCAGTTTATTTTCGTCTTCCAGGAAGCTGTAGATTACGCTGAGTTCACCAAAAGGGATAACACAAAGTCGGCGTTGGGATTCCCTCACCCCAACTCTGTTTAAATAGCCGCGCTGTACAACCAGCCAATCAGCGCTGCTTCCAGGTTCCACCCCACCCATTATGCAAATTGTAAGTGTCTCTCATTAATCATGGTTAGCCTAGCCCGTCCGCAGCGTGACCGACTGCCTAGCCCGTGACACCCCCTCCACCATTGTGCCCATGGGTTTTCTCTTGATAGCAGGTGTGTTCTCTCCGTCCCACCTAGCAGGTAAGTCCTTTGCCCTGATGTGTCGAGCTGGGCAGGCTCGACAGCCACCTTCAGAGTCCATTCTTCAATAGTAGGTAAGATATCTTTTTTCCAATATTGTCCAATCAATAACCTAGCTGCTGTAATCATATGTAATATCAATTTTCTTTCATTCAATGAAAAGTCCTTAACTATACCCAATAAAAACAGTTGTGGAGAAAATTGAAGCTTCTTCCTGAAAACGTTTTGCATAACCCACCTAAAGTGGGAGCGTTTGGATGGCCACTGGGCAACTTTATATTCACTATATTCTAAAAGATATTCTAAAAGCAACTATATTCTGAAGGCAGGAAATACCTCCAGCTGGAGAAAATACAATGTCAGCATGAACTCTTTGATACTCTAAGTGACCCCCTAACTTGTCAGAAGAAAAGGGAGCATCTTCATGAAACATAGTCAAGGGTGATTAGGCCAGAGAATAGCACCTGGATGAGAAGCAAACATCAAAAGAAGAATTTGTACTTTAGCCAGTTACAGAAGAATAATGATTGTTTGGCAAGGATGAGGTAAAACTTTAATAATTAAGAAATGTCAAAATAACAAATGTATGTTAACCATATATGGAAAGTTGCTGTGTTAGCAGAATCCTTTGTTTAGAAAAGTATATAATGTGTCATACCATCATGGAGACTTTACTCCAAGCTAAGATTGGATGCTAGCTTGAGTCTTTGCGCAAATAAAAACTCTCTCTCTGACTGACCCAGGAATGTTGCTTGGTCACTTCATTCCATAGCATTTCTGGCACCCTGGCAGAGGGGACTAAGGAACAATAATCTACCTGACGGCTGCCCTGGTGGGATCGGCTCCTTCCCAAGCGGAACATCCATCAAGCCGGCTACAAGGACTCCATTGAAGTCTCAGGAATCTTCCGGTGAGGAGATGCTGTAAACCCACCAGCAAAGCAGACCAGTCAAGGACCCACAAAGGTCAAACAGACAGAGACCCCCAACAAAAAAAGTTTTCAAAAAGAAAAGCAAGCCTGCAGGTAAGTATAAATCAGGGAATTTTACTCTCTCTGTTAAAAAGGATAGCCCACTAATTAAGTAGTGGAAGAGGAAGTTGATCGCCTTCCTAGAAGACAAGGCGTCACCCTTAAGTCTTCAGCAATGAGTTAAAGTCTCATGTTAGGATTGTGTAGTAGAGAACTTGATAAAAGTTAAAATACACAGAGTGAAAAGTGAGAAGTTAAAAAATGTGTGATAACAGAAGGGAACTGCCACAGTGTTGTAGGCATTCTGATAAATCACCATTTTTAAGGGAGCTAAGAAGTTCTGAAGGAACTAAGAAAGGAAAGGAAATTGTTTTATTGTTCTTCCCACCCAGGGGTTTAGCAGGTAATAAAAAAGTAAAGCCTGTCTAAATGGAAACACAATTTGAATTGATTGCTTTGATGTGATTCCTGTTGAAAATTATTTTGTTTTGTTGATATGCATTTATAATAATAGTGTGTAGAATTTAATAAAATTGAATTAATTATGACATGTCTATTAATTGAACATCTTGACTTGGAGATGTGGGAAACGGAGAGTAGTTTGGGCCCACAATCATAATTATGATTTAACTGCTCTCTGAGTTCCCCCACTCCTTTAAGAATAAGCTATAGGCTGCCCAAGGAAATAAAATTAAAACAAACAACCTCCCTCCACAGATCTGGAAATGTTTAATGGTATGTATGTGTATGTATGTGATCATTTCCAAACCTGCTAAGAGGATGAGAAATATTTAGAAAACGGAGCTCCTTCAAATTATTGTAATGATTGGTTTGCATAAAGTAAGATTTCTGCATGTAGACGTGGTGTACACAAGCAGTTTGATTGCAGCACAAATGTGAGTGTGTGTGTGTGAGGTGTCCCAAAGCTCATAAGGAGTGATAGAGTGCCCTGTGAATGTCTGTGTGTTGTTGAACGGATGCTGAAGAAGCGAAAGGAGATGAGAATTCTATGCAGTTTAACCATTTTTTTTCCTCTCCCTGTATTCCGGAACCCCCCCGCCCTTCCTTTGCGAAAAGCAGGAAAAGGGTGGGCTGCGGGCTTTTGTTCTTTTCACCATTTTTTTCTCTCTGCTGAACCAGCCTGAGAAAGGCGGGGTAAAGGGTGATATCTGATACCTGCCTTTGTAGCTTCACTGTTTTTGACTCGGAATACAGTTTGTTTAAGGGAGGGTGGCTTGTCCGCTTGCTTTTAATTTTTTTCCCCTTTTCTCTTCATCTGTTTGAGAAGGGAGGGCCAAGTGGGGGATCGGCTGCAGCCCCCCCCCCCTCTCTCTCTCTCTCTCTCTTTCTCACTGTTCCATTTGCATATAAAAGCTTTTCTTTTCTGCTCTGAAAACAATTTTGATTTTATTTTTCTGGTAATTCTTGAGGTTTCAAATATTTAATTAAACCTATATAAAAGAAATGATTTTGAAAGATTTTCTGAATCTGACTTGCATTTTATTAAAAGCAGAGATTGACCCTAAAGTTTGATACAAATATGCTTCATAGCATTGATCTAAAATACTTCATTTAAATTGTTTTACTTTTGAAGCTATTCTCCTTACAATATAGGAAGTTGAGAAGGTTGGGAAGGAAAGCTTTTCCTTTGAGAATTTCTGAGAGGCAAGGCTTTCCCTTCTGGGGTTCAAAACTCCCAGCTAGGACATTGCTTTGAAATGGTTGTAGGTCGGCTGCAGAAGTAGTTTATTGTTTATAGGAAGGCGACATGACAAATGCAAGCACAGCTTTCCGAAGCTAGCCTGTTTGGACTGCAAGAGTAACTTTTTTATATCCTAAAACGTCTTTTGATTTTCTCTGTGACTCTTTAAAGTCTTTTGAAATTCCTTTGATTTCTGTGTGATTGTTTTAAAAATTCTAATTACTTTGATTTGATCTCTTTTCCTTGTTGGGTATTTTTTTCTTTAAGGTGGGGGCTGGATCTCTGCCTGCGTTTTTGCTTATTTCTTTTGAGGAATTTCACTGCTCTTTTGGTGTTGAGTTTCTTATATTTTCCAACAAACAAAGAATGGAAGTTCTAGTGTAATCCAGAAAGTTGTCTTTAAAGTTGGTTTGCACAGACTTGTGCTGACTTGGAAGCCAGACATGGGAGTTAGAGGGTGGAACCGATAAACAGAAAGATTTGGAATTTGTTTTTGAAATTATGGGGGACCTTCGGAAGGCAAAGAAAGAGTTAAAAGGTACCCGATCCAAAGAAGGGAAGCGTAAGTGTACAATTTGATGGCAGAAGATGAAAGTCAGTACTAGTGGCGATGGGTGACTCCTTTTTGGATTACACAGAGAGTTCTTGATGAATTTAATATTAGGACCTAAAGAAGAAAGTAGTATTTTTTAAATTAACTGAGATCAAAATAAGTGAACAAAGCATTAGAATACACTTAATTAAGTGAAGGAAATAGAACATCACTCCTGATAGAATAGAAGAGGTGGCATTTCAACCTCTACCTGAAATCAAGCAAGAACTAAGGAAATACAGAGGTTTGGGTTGATGGGAATACTGATCTTACCAAACCCCTGTATGCAAAATTAATTGAATCTGGACCTTGGAATTTGAAATGGGAGAGGCACAAAAGAGGAAGCCTTGAAAATTTGAAACAAGCTTTAATCAAGGCTTCTATATTAAGTTTACCAAATTTGGAAAAGCCATTCCATCTCTTTTCAACACAGTAAATGGAATTGCACAAAGAGGTGTTGCCTCAGGACTGGACAGGACAAAAGAAACCCGTGGCATTCCTGTCAAAAATAATGGACCCAGTAATAAGGGGATGGCCAGTATGTATTCAAGCAGTTGCTGCTACTGGTCCAATAAAGTGGGAAATTGACCTTTGGGGAAGCCCTTATTGTGACACCCCATCTAAAATATGAAGCAATTTTAATGCAGCAGACTGACTTAATTTTAATTACAGATCACAATTTGAATCCACCACAGTTCTTAGCCAACACTAGATTAATGGATCAGTTTGCATTAAAACATTATAGTGCTAAAGAAATTGATTTACAAAATAATAATAATAATAAATAAAAATAAGACCAGATTTGGAGGAACACCCCCTGGAACAAGAACAAGCAATTTTTATTATAAATGGACACACTTAAGAGATCCTGGAAGCAAGGGGTTTGCCTCAAAATTGGTCTGCTCAAACCTGTGAAGTGTATACACCAAATCAATCTCTATGCATCTTTGGAGGAAACATAAACAGATTCCAAGCATGCATTTGGGATAATGCATACATTTAGTAAACTATGGGTGAAATCATTGGGGAATTCAAGCTATTGTAAATGAACTTTTCAAAGGCTATGGTAATATTGGAATATATCCTTTAGCAAATTATAGACAAATGTTTAATTTGTGAAAAGAGGCAAATAAACAAGCTTTCAGAAAACATCAGATGGGTGGAAATCACCAGCTTTAAGATCATTTCAATGTACTCAAGTGGATTTTACAGAATTACCAAGAAGGGGGAGAGTACAATATTTATTGGTCATAGTGGACCGCCTCACAGGGTGGGTTAACGCCTTCCCTGCAGTAATGCTACAGCAACAGAAGTGTCAAGAGTTTACTTAGATCCAACCTAGAAAGAATATTGGAATACCATCAGATGTATTGTTGTTTGGAGTAGCTTTCATGCCAGGAAGCACATGCATTGATTACCTGGAAACCAGAGACATAGTATTGAAACAACATGTATATAAACTGTCCAGATATTTTGAAGTTCTTAGGAAACAAGGACTCTTAGCCCAGATGCCACTTTTGGAGTTTCCAGTCCACAACTTCCACCACGATGATTGGGTGTTGAGCCGGAGCTGGAAGGAAGTTAAACCCCAAGTGAAAGGGCCCGTGCCAGCCCCAAAGGTGTGGAAGGTGGAATCTCACCAAGGAAATCTATTAACATTGCGGATCCAAAGGAACCAATCGACTGGCGGGCAGTAACCAGTGGCAATAGCGTTCTTCATCACCTGGATTATGTTTGTATTTTTCTTTTTAGGACTAAGTAGTTGCCTATGCTGTTTCCCAACTGCAGAGGACTACAACTGATCAGATTCCATTGCAAATTCTCCCAGATGTGTTGGGTTTTGTAATAGTGCCTTTTAAGACTTTAGAAAGAAGATCTTGGTTCCATTGGACGAGATTGAAACCTGCAGACCAGAGTGATCCGGTCACATACCAGGTAACAAACACTGACAAACAATTGGTGCTGACATTCAAGAATACACCTTGCTAAATCCTACCGGCAATGGACTCTCTACGCACGGTGGTGAACGTCCGCCTTGCTGAACCACTCCGGAAGCTGGTTCCCTGCGCACAGCTGAAGATCAGTAAGGACGAAGATAGCCTTCACATTATATATATATATATATCTTATTCACTGTAATCTTATATATTCTTACACATACTAATGTTAGAAATAGGTTGGGTGTGGGTGTGGATTCTGTGGGTAGTTGCTATCCTAGCCCTACTTTTACTCTTGTTTTACATATATAAAGAATGGTTTTGTGGTACACCTAGGATTTTTCTTCCTACTGTTACTTCCCAATCATCATGTACCACTGACTCTGTTCCTGACGTAGTATATTTTGCACCATAGGTGATCATGCTTTGTTTATGGCTTTGGACATTGTTTGCAATAGGACTCTCACATGACCATATCATGAACACTACTCCTCTAAGTAGAGACACTCTAGGTCAAGTACGCTCCCGCCAAAAACGCATTGTTTATGCACGGGGTCGTTACTTTAGACCTAAGACAACTCCACAATGTAAGGTTCCGATATTAACATACCCTGCAAAGGAGGGGATAGATAAGGAAAATGGGCCTCTACAACAATTGCATAAAGCAGACTACATATCCAGAATCCTGGAATTAAGTCAAGAACTTGTTAATCAATATAATCCTACCCTAGGTCAAAGATGTTGGTTATGTTTATCTGCTGACCCTGCATCTTATCATGCTGTGCCTGTTAAACCACAACTCTGAGTTAGAACAAAGGCTACAATTATCCTTGAAGGGGATAGCAGAGATAAAGTACCCGTCTCACCGATACAAGGAGATTTTTATGAGGCATTCAAAAGACTAGGTAAAAGCCGCTTTCCTATTACAGGCCCAATAGCTACAGGCATAGACCTCATAGGAACACCTTCTCTGTGTGTAAAGAGACACCAAAAACTTGGTAGGCCTGTAGGGTCCCTGACAGAAGAACAATGCCCGTCAGAAATATACTTAGCCCCTAAGATGTACTTGATAGATATGAAATTAACAAAGGATATGTTTCCCTCTGCCCACCACCTATTTCGACAAAAGGTCACTGTCTCAGCATCACCAGGACTGACCTTTAACAAAAGTAAGTGGGGAGGATGGAATATGTCCTTTGAAAACTGTCCAAGACCATATCAGCCCCCACGGTTTCCACTTTGGCTAAACTTTAAGATCAAATCAGGTTTATGTATCCTTTTTCCACCTGAGAACACGACCTCCCGATATCTTCTTGAAGGACCAATTCTCAGAGATAAACAAAAGGACCCTTCATTAGAAATCAACCTGAATAGAACCTGATTTGACCACTGCAACCACTGGCAGGGATGCTGGTGGCAGGGACTTTGGGGGTCTGGACTAATGAAGACCATCATAGGAGTCAGGCTTTCTCTATGAACATAGGAGTATGCGTAAAAGGAAAAAGGAGTGTTCTTTTTTTTTTTAATTCAAAAAGTTTTACAATACAATTTTAACATGCCTTCCCCTCCAACCCCCCCACCCCAACAACCACCCCCTCCCCTCCCCCCTCAGCCCCCCCTTCCCCCCCCCTGACTTCCACTATTAAACAATCATGTATTACAATCAACAACCAACAACTTTTTAGGTAAGATCTGGCTAACAATAAAACAATTTTAAACTTATTTAGTACAAAAAATATTCTAAACTTTTAAAATCTATTACCCCCCCAGATATATGACCACATAAATCATTTATAAAAAATCATAGAAAATTTTCGCATACAAAATATAACACTTATCTTTTTTTAAAAAAAAATGATAAAATAATGTTGGGCATCTTAAGTTTTGAATTAAAATATCATATAAATCCCACAATTTACTCTTAATAATATTTCTTAATCATTCAAATATAAAAATCATCGTTAAACAGAATAAACCAAAAGACATAAAGTAAGATAACAAATTTAACCTTGTAAAATAGAAAGAGTTAAACTATTTTTAAGAAAAATATATCAAATTTAAACAATACCAGATCATAAAGATATAGATCCAATTATATATTTAATAAACATTATTATAACTCAAATGCTACTTGAAACTTCTTACTCTGATATTTATTCTGCATGTATACTACCCATTTCTTCCACTCTTTAGTAAAAGCTTCATGGGTCCTATCTTTCAGGTATGCAGAAATCTTAGCCATTTCTGCAAAATTAGACATCTTCAAAATCCATTCCTCTATGGTAGGTACACTATCCTTCTTCCAGTATTGTCCAATCAGTAATCTAGCTGCAGTAAGCATGTACAAAATTAATCTCGTTTCGGCTGATGAACAGCCCTTAACTATTCCCAACAAGAAAAACTGAGGAGAAAATTCAAGCTTCTTCCTCAAAATGTTCTGCATTACCCACCAAAGTTTAATCCAAAATACTTTCAATTTTCTGCACGTCCACCAAATATGAAAATATGTTGCATCCAAACAATCACACCTCCAATATTTAGGTTGAACATTTGGATACATACACGATAACTTTTTAGGATCTAAGTGCCACCTGTAAAACATCTTATAAAAGTTTTCCCTCAGGTTCTGTGCTTGTGTAAATTTAACATTCTGGACCCAAATCTTCTCCCATGTTTCCAACATTACTGGTTCTGCAAAATTCTGTGCCCATTTTATCATACAGTCTTTAACTAATTCACCCTCTGAATCTCTTTCTAACAGTAAATTATACACTCGTTTAATATGCTTCGGCCCTTTACATTTTAGCTGAGTCACCAAATCTTCTTCATGTAACATTAGTCCAATTTTCTGATCTTCTCTCCATCTCGCTTGTAGTTGATAATACTGCAACCAAGTTAAATTCACTCCTTCTTCCAACAGGGTATTCAAAGGTTTCAAACTCCATCTGCCCCCATCATTAAAAAGTATCTCTTTATACAACAACCCCCCGAGTGACTTTATATTTGGCATAATCTGCCCAAGATCCAACCACAAAGGTATTTTGTAATCCAATTGAAGCTGGTGCTTCTTCCAGACTCTCATCAAAGCATGTCTTAAGATATGACTGTTAAATACACTGTCTCTCTTATCTTCATAAAGTAAATATGCATGCCATCCAAATTGCAAGTCGTGGCCTTCTATATTCAAAATTTCTGTTTTTGTTGTTCCAATCCAATCTCCAACTTGTGTCAGCACTGCAGCCTCATAATATAGACATAGGTTTGGAACTTTAAGGCCACCTCTTTCACGAACATCTTGCATAATTTTAAATTTAACTCTTGGTTTTTTTCCCATTCCAGATAAATTTATTTAAACCTGCTTGCCATTCCATCAGAGCCTTATCACTTTTAAGCACCGGAATCATTTGAAACAAAAACAGAAATCTAGGTAGAACATTCATCTTAACGGCTGCTATTCTACCAAGCAAAGATAGTTGCACTTGTGGTCAAGGAAGGTGCTAATGAATTGCAGGATAGGGCTTCCAAAATAAGCCACAGGTTACAGACAGCAGATATGTGGTTTTCTTGGTTGCCTGGATCCAGCAGGATAAAACAAAAGTTGTTAATATGTGCGGTGGCAGGTCTAGTTTTTATTTCTTGTATAAATCCTTTGCTTAAACAACTATCAAAGAGAGCGGTAAAGGAACTGCAATCTGAAAAGGAGTTAGTTT
The DNA here is from genome assembly GCA_038048745.1 of Coluber constrictor foxii. NCBI lineage: Eukaryota > Metazoa > Chordata > Lepidosauria > Squamata > Colubridae > Coluber > Coluber constrictor. The sequence continues at coordinate 25,351,942 of CM075966.1, read as the reverse complement.
TAATGAAAACTCTCATCGATCATCAGGATAGCTCTAATGCCTTTGAAGAACATAAAGATTCTGAGACAGACCCATATGAGAACATGGGTCCTATAGAAAGGTGGAGAGAATCTCCCCAAGAATCAAGAGAGTAATAACAATCAAGAACTACCTATCCTTTTATTATTATATTTTGTTAGATTCTATATATGGTAGATTTGTTTATTGGAACCTAGTATACAAATAGTGGAAGTTTATGTATTAAAAGAAAGTAATAAACAAACTTCCAAAGGGGGGGGGGTAAAGTGGGAGCGTTTGGATGGCCACTGGGTAACTTTATATTCACTATATTCTAAAAGATATTCTAAAAGCAACTATATTCTGAAGGCAGGAAATACCTCCAGCTGGAGAAAATACAATGTCAGCATGAACTCTTTGATACTCTAAGTGACCCCCTAACTTGTCAGAAGAAAAGGGAGCATCTTCATGAAACATAGTCAAGGGTGATTAGGCCAGAGAATAGCACCTGGATGAGAAGCAAACATCAAAAGAAGAATTTGTACTTTAGCCAGTTACAGAAGAATAATGATTGTTTGGCAAGGATGAGGTAAAACTTTAATAATTAAGAAATGTCAAAATAACAAATGTATGTTAACCATATATGGAAAGTTGCTGTGTTAGCAGAATCCTTTGTTTAGAAAAGTATATAATGTGTCATACCATCATGGAGACTTTACTCCAAGCTAAGATTGGATGCTAGCTTGAGTCTTTGCGCAAATAAAAACTCTCTCTCTGACTGACCCAGGAATGTTGCTTGGTCACTTCATTCCATAACACACCAAAGTTTAATCCAAAAGGCTTTCACTTTCCTGCAAGTCCACCATGTATGATAGTATGTAGCGTCTAAACAATCGCATCTCCAACATCTTGGCTGAACATTAGGATACATGCATGACAATTTCTTAGGATCTAAATGCCACCTATAAAACATTTTATAAAAATTTTCCCTCAAATTCTGTGACTGAGTAAATTTAACATTCTGGACCCATATCTTTTCCCATGTTTCCATCATAACTGGTTCTGCAAAGTTTTGTGCCCATTTTATCATGCAGTCTTTAACCAATTCGCTTTCAGAGTCTCTTTCCAGTAGTATGTTATAAACCCTCTTAATATGCATTGAGCCTTTCTCTTTTATCTGTCTCACCAATTCCTCTTCATACGTCATTAAACCAGTTTTTTGATCTTCCCTCCATCTTGATTGAAGTTGACTATATTGTAGCCAAATTAAATTAATCCCTTCTTCCAACAGAGTATTAAATGACTTTAAATTCCATCTGCCCCCATCATCAAAAATTATCTCTTTATATAAAATCCCCCCGAGTGACTTTATATTCCATATAATATGACCAAGATCCAACCACAAAGGTATTTTGTAATCCAATTTAAGATGGTGCTTCTTCCAAACTCTCATCAAAGAATTTCTGAGTATGTGACTTCTAACTACATTATCAACTTTAGTTTCATAAAATAAGTATGCATGCCAACCAAATTCCAAGTCATGGCCTTCTATATTCAATATTTCAGTCCTTGTCATTCCAAACCAATCACTCACTTGCGTCAATGCTGCGGCTTCATAATATAGTCGTAGGTTTGGAACTTTAAGGCCACCTCTTTCACGAACATCTTGCATAATTTTCAGTTTAACTCTTGGCTTTTTCTCATTCCAAATAAATTTGTTCAGTCCTTTTTGCCACTCAATCAAATTTTTATCATTTTTAAGCACCGGAATCATTTGAAACAAAAATAAAAATCTAGGAAGAACATTCATCTTAACTGCTGCTATTCTCCCAAATAACGATAGTTGCAGCTTTTTCCAAGTTTCCATATCTTTTTGCACCTTTCGCCACAAGACTTCATAATTATTTTGAAAAAGTTTTATGTTTGAAGCTGCAACCTGCACTCCTAGATATTTCACCTTTACCACTATTTCAAAGCCTGCCAACCTTTCAAGATCCTTCTTTTGACCTTCTGACATATTTTTAACTATCATCTTGGTTTTTTTCTGATTCAGTCTAAATCCTGAGACCAAACCGTATTCTTCTATAATATGTTTCATCTGGATGATTGATTCCAATGGCCGTGTTAGGGTAACAACCAGATCATCTGCAAATGCCCTTGTTCTGTAATCCTTTTGCCTTATAGCTATTCCATTCAAAGTACTCTAATCCCGTATTGAATTCAACAAGACTTCTAAAGTTAAAATAAACAACAGTGGGGATAGTGGACAACCTTGTCTTGTTCCTTTTTTTATATTAAAATTTGTTGTTAAACTTCCATTAATAATAATTTGTGCTGTTTGCTCTTGATAAATTGCTGATATCGCCTGAACAAACTGATCCCCAAAGTTCATTTTTGATAAAGTCTTTAATAGAAAGTTCCAATTGACACGATCAAAGGCCTTCTCTGCGTCCAAAAACACCAGCACTGCAGGGATCTGTTTACTTTTCTCAAGATGTTCCAATAAATCTATGATTTGCCTCACATTATCCTTCATGTATCTGCCTTCTATAAATCCAGCTTGATCATGATGAATCACCTCTTGCATAACTGGCATTAATCTGTTGGCTAATACTTTTGCAAAAATTTTATAATCCGTATTCAGGAGAGATATTGGTCTAAAATTTTCCGGTTTTGTAGAACCTTCCTCTTTTGGTATCAATGAAATAAAGGCCGTTTTCCATGAAGGGGGTATTTTCCCCCCTTGTTGTATACTACGAAATAAGTCTTTAAGATGTTCAATCATTTCTGTTTGTAAAGTTTTATAATACACCGCTGTCAAACCGTCCGTCCCCGGAGCTTTAGCCATTTTCAATTGTTTAATTGCAAAAATAATCTCCTCAGATGATATTAATTGATTCATTCTTTCCTTTTGCTCTCTGGAGATTTTTGTAAGTCTGGTTCCCTCTAAATATTTGTCTATAAATTCATTCTTTATGTGGTCGTTGGCATATAATTTAGAATAATAATCTAAAAAGGCTTGTTTAATTAAGTTTTGTTGAAAAACTTCCTTCCCTCCATATTCAATAATATCAATAAGTCGAGAGCTCTGCTGTTTTCTCAATGTATAAGCCAGCCATCTGCAGGGTTTATTAGCATTACAAAATGTATTATGTTTTGCAAATTGTAAATTGGTTGCAGTTTGTTCCGCTATAAACATTTGAAATTGGTCTTTCAAAAGTTTTATGGTTTCTTGTAATTTTTTATCCAACGGGTTTTTTATAAGTAATTGTTCTTTTTTCTTTATTTCTGTTTCCAGTTCTAGTCTTTTCTTTTGTTGATTTAACTTATGTTTAGAGTTCATATAAATCAGTACTCCTCGCATGTATGCCTTACTTGCGTCCCAAACAATTTCAATGGATGTACCCTTATTCAAATTCATTTCAAAAAATTCTTTCATATGTTTTTTAAGTTCAGTTATATTCTTTTCATATCTAAACAAATTTTCATTTAGTCTCCAGGATCTTCTCTCCTTCCTTCCCATTTCTATTTCTATCCATATCGGACTATGATCCGTTAAAGTCCTGGGAAATGTTTTTGTTTTTCTTGTTTTGGGAAGTAGGTCAACTGTAACTAAAATAAAATCAATACTGGAAAAAGATCTATGTCGATCTGAAAAAAATGTAAAGTCCAATTCTTTTGGATTCTGCACTCTCCATACATCTTTCAACTCCAAGTCCTCGTTCATGTCAAAAAAAAATCTGTGGTAATTTGAGACCTGATTTTGCCAAGCTCTTTTTGTCAAGTTTAATGTCAATCACTCCATTCCAATCTCCCATTGCAATATTTTAGAATATAATAATTTATAAAAATTTTCCTGTTGTTGGTTAGGAGCGTAGATTCCAATCACCAAGAGTGGGTCGTTCTGCATATATAATTCAATTGCTATGTATCTTTCACAATCATCTGATTCTATAATTTTGGCTGGTAGTCTTTTGTTTATATACATCACAACTCCATTCTTTTTTTCTGCACTTGAAGATATAAATTGTACACCTAATTTAGAGTTCATCAAATATTTTTGGTCCTGGATTCTAATATGAGTTTCTTGCAAACAAATAACATCATTATTAAATTGTCTCAGGTAGTGAAATATTTTCCTTCTTTTCTGTGGAGAGTTCAAACCATTCACATTCCAAGATAGAAATTTAATTGTCATTTGTAGTCTCATGAAGCGAAGCAAGCATTTGCCAAACTCTCTGTTCCAGAGCGGTAGTCTTCGGTCTAGCTCCTCCCATGGCTTCAGATTTCTGTGATTTACCATTGGCCCCCTTCTTCTCTTGTGGTGGAATAGACCTCTGCTGCTGTTGCTTATCCAAGATTTGCTTATGAGCTGCTTGAGTTATACGTTGATCTTTAGGTTCCTGCATCAGCAGTTCAAGGTCCAATGCCACTTTTCTTGTGTTTCTGGGTGGCCCTTTTCTGGCCTCTGAAAAATCCAGCAGTAGTTCATCTGTAGCAGTAGTTCATCCAGCAGTAGTACACCTGTTGCACCTTGAGTTTCCTCTATTGCTCGTTGAGTTTCTATTGCCTCCAGCTCCATCTGTTTCCGCTGTTCCTCAGTCTCTCTTTCAAATTCCTTGTCTTTATCACCCTCTTCTATAGTTAACAGCGAAGATGAACGTGGAGATGTTGCACCAGGTTTAAGGACATTGTGATAAAAATGTTCTGCTTTTTCAATAGTATTTAATCGATATCTCTCACTTTCATATCTCAATATTATGCCAACTGTGGCATCCCACCTAAATGGAATCTGACGTTTCTTCAATTCAGTCACCAAAAATCCGAAGTCCTTTCTATCTCTTAACATCTTAGGCGGTAATTCTTTATAGACACCAATCTCATTCCCATCTACCTGGATAGTAGTAAGAAAGGACTTCTGCAGAATATCATTTCTCATCCTTCTGTCAGTGAAGTAGACCACCACATCTCTAGGCAAGTTCCTTTGTCTCACCACCCGAGAGTTCACTCTGTAAACCTTGTCAATCTTGCTAAAAATAACTTCAGGGTTTACCTTTAACATCACAGCAAGTGCATCAGCACAGACTACTCTTAGATCTTCTCTGTTATTTTCCTTTATTCCTCTCAATCTTAAAGCGAACTCCATAGATCTGAATTGTATCATTGTCACTTCATTTTCAATTCTTTGAGTCTTAATATCCACATTAAAAAATTTTTCATCAGTTGCCCTCATTTTGGTTTCAAATTCTGAGCTAAATTCAGCCACTTTTTTTTCAATCTCAACCACCGCATCTGAGAGACCAGAAACTACTGATTATATCTTGCTTCATCTTATCATATTTTTCTTGAACCGCCTCCTTAATTTCTTGTTTAGATTTTTCCATAGCCTCAGCTTGATTCCCTAGAGCCATAGCTATAAACTCTTTCAAATCTTTAAATCCAGCTTCTTGTTCATGACTCTGGGTCTGGGTCTCTGGCTTTTCTTTTGTTTGATGAATGGGGACCCCCCCCCCCCCGGTACTTTAGGAGCTGGCTTAGTTTGTTTTGAAACCATGCCTCTGCACAGTCTTAATCTTTCTAAAAAAGAAGTCTTGCCTCCTTTTCCACCACCACCTTTTTCCCCCAGCTTTATAGAGAAGAGAAAAAAATAGATAGAAAACTTTCCTCTTTTCTTATAGCACACGCTGTTACTTTAAGTGGTTTAAATGCTTCCGACCAGCCAGACACTTCTACTTTCACTTTTAACTTTTTTTCCTCCGCTGAAACCAGTCGCCATTTTAGATCACTTTCACAACTTTCAGTCCTTCTTTCTTATTAAGATTAATGACAGGGCTAGCAGAAATACTTGCATTTTTTAAAGTCCCGATTTCATCCTGCTTGATTTAGGAGCTTCTGCTGTTTTTTTGCTGGTGTTGATCTCGCCGTCTGGCTCTGTTTACACAGAGTTTCCCTGCAGTCCGGAGCCTCAGCGAGCTGGATAGGGAGCCTCACCCTGCTTCCTCCCCAGGGACAAAAAAGACAGCCTGGGGGCTTCGCAGGGGGCTCAACCTTGTCTCGCCGGCTCTACTCATGCTTCTTCAAGAAGAAGGAGTTTTCCGAGCCGCCTCTCAGCTGTTGAGGTGGCTCTAACGGGCGGCGGAGCTGGCGGTCTTAAAAACACCGTCTCACGACGGCGGAAACGCCAACCGGAAGCCCAAATTGAGATTTTCTTGACAGCGTGGCTGCTAATAGGTTTTTTCCCCCTGGGAGGTACTTCAATTGGAAATTGAATCTCTTGAAGTACTGTGCCCATCTAACTTGTTTTGGAGAGAGTTTCCTGGGAGTTTTTAGGGTTTATAAAGGCTTTTTTTTGTATTGAAAAGTTTTAAAGAAAGGTTTACATATATATCCCCCCTACCCTCCACCCTCCCCAACCCTTTCCCTCCCACCCTTCCCCCTCCCTACTTCCCAGAACAAAATACAGGGTATAACAATCATAATCCATCATAATCTAATTAAGTATAGCCTCTTACATCCCTCTAATACTTTAACTCCCCATTTACCATACTAAGTTTAATTACCTAATAACATCTTTCTATTTATTCATAAACAGTTTTTAAATCTGATATTTACTTTGAATATAATCTATCCATCTTCTCCAGTCCCTCACATATTTTTCATTTGAATGGTCCTTCAAATACACTGAAATTTTTGCTATCTTTGCTAAGTTTGCTACTTTTAATGTCCATTCTTGAATAGTAGGCAAATCTTGCTTCTTCCAGTACTGCGCCACCAACAATCTTGCTGCGGTTATTAAATTCAGAATCAAATTAGTCTCTATAACCGTACAGTCCTTGACTATACCCAACAAAAACAACTGTGGAGTAAACTTTATCCTCTTTTTAAGAATATTTTGAATAATCCACCAAATTTTTATCCAAAATGCTTTAACTTTTTACATGTCCACCATACATGAAAATAAGTAGCATCATCACAGTCACATCTCCAACATTTAGGTTGTACATTCGGATACATACAAACTAACTTTTTAGGATCTAAATGCCACCTATAAAACATTTTATAAAAAATTTCCCTTAAATTTTGCGCTTGTGTAAATTTCACATTTCTTACCCGTATTTTCTCCCATGTTTCCATCATTATTGGTTGCTCAAAATTTTGCACCCATTTTATCATACAGTCTTTAACCAGTTCTGTTTCCGAGTCTATCTCTATCAATATATTATACAACCTTTTTACATGCATTTGACTTTGGTCTCTAATTTGTTTTATCAAATTTTCATCACTTCATATAATACCAATTTTCTGATCTTTCCTCCATCTGGCTTGTAGTTGCACATACTGAAACCAGGTTTGAGTTATCTTTTCCTCTTTCAACACGTTCAGAGGCTTTAATTTTAGTATACCTCCCGCTGTAGTAAGAATTTCTCTATATGTAATTACATCCTGCCTACTTTCTATACTTATATTCTCTATCGCATGCCTGGGTACTGTCCATATGGGTATCTTCTCATTTAACTTATACTGATATTTCTTCCAGACATGCAATGAAGCATTCCTCAATATATGACTCTTGAATGCTCTATCCACCTTTTTGTCATACACTAGGTAGGCATGCCAACCGTACACCAAATCATATCCTTCAATATTCAATGTCCTTTCATTTGTTAAATTAATCCAATCACTAATTGCTGATAAAACAGCTGCTTCATAATATAATTTTAAATTGGGCATTTTCAAACCTCCTCTTTCACATATATGTTGCATTATTTTTAGTTTTACCCTTGGTTTCTTCCCTGCCCAAACAAATTTATTAATACCCTTCTGCCATTCTTCCAAATTAGCATCCTTTTTAAGTATTGGTATCATTTGAAAAAGAAATAAAAACTTAGGCAAAACATTCATTTTTACTACTGCTATTCTAACCAACAAAGACAATTGTAATTTTTTCCAATTATTCATCTCTGTCTGTATTTTATGCCATAACAATTCATAATTATGCTTAGTTTCCCATTTGAAGTTGTAATATAAATTCCATTATAAATTCTTATGGCCTGTCCACACCTCAAAAGGGTTATTGCTGCCCTCTAAAAATTGTCTCCAAGTCAGTAAAGCCTAATGGACTGCATAAGCCTCCTTCTCCCATACTGCCCACCTCCTTTCAGTTTCTGTAAGTTTTTTGGACGTATATGCGCAGCGCTGCAGGTCTCCCTTCTCGTTCTTCTGGAAGAGTACAGCTGCCACTGTGACGTCACTAGCATCGGCTTGCACTATGAAAGGAAGGTCTGGGTTTGGGTGTTTTAGGATGGGCTCTTGTGCGAAGTGCCTTTTCAACAATTCAAAGGCTTTTTGGCATTGTAAAGTCCATTTCAGGAGTTGTCCAGGTTTCGGCTTGGTGCCCCCCCACCCCATTTTAATAATTCAGTTATTGGTAGTGCAATTTCAGCAAATGAAGGGATAAATTGCAGGTAAAAGTTTGTGAAACCCAGGAAGCTTTGCAGTTGTTTGCAAGTTCGTGCGGGCTGCCAGTCCAGTACTGCTTTCACTTTTGCCAGATCCATCTCTATCCCCTGGTTTGAAATGCAGTAGCCAAGGTAATCTAGTGTGTCCTTATGGAATTTGCATTTGGACAACTTTACATATAGCTTTGCATCCAGTAATTTTCTTAATACTTTTTGCATTAATTTGATGTGCTCTTCTAGGGTTTCATTGTAAATAAGAATGTCAGCCAAATAAACCAGGACCCCTTTATACAGATGCTCATGTAGGACTTCGTTTATCAGCTGCATGAAAACCCCTGGGGCCCCTTGTAATCCAAATGGCATGACTCTGAATTGAAAGCTGCCTAGGGGGCAGTTGAAAGCAGTTTTCCATTCATCTCCCTCTTTGATGTGGATTTGGTAGTACACCTCGTGGAGATCTAATCTGGTGAACACTTTTCCTTTCGCTAAGTGTCCTAACATTTCTTTCATGAGCGGTAGGGGGTAAGTGTTGTGAATACACATGGCGTTAATTCCTTTAAAGTCTACGCATAATCTTAATCTCCCCCCCCCCCCAAATCTTTTTTCTCTTTAAATAGCACTGGGGCTGCTAGTCTGGATTTTGCAGGTTGTATAAACCCTCTGGCCAGATTGGAGTCGATGTAGTCTCTCAGCTCCTTCATTTCGTTAGGCGTCATGGAGTACATTTTGGGTTTTGGTAATTTTGCCCCATCTATGAATTTGATGGTGTAGTCAGTGTGATGATGGAGGGAGGGGTAGTATGTTGCACTCTTCCTCACTGAAAACATCTGCTAGGTCTCAATAGTAGGTTGGGATTTGTGGGATCCCTGGGGGTTGATCAGCAAGTGCTGCTGTTGGGTCCTCCTGGGTTTCCCAGGGTTTTGAGCTGTCCATCTGGTGGTTGTTTTGTTGAGGAGGCGGCTCGGGGCTCAGAGGTGGTATTCAGCTGGTTCTGACCAGTTCTAGAGAACTGGTAGCAGAAATTTTGAGTAGTTCAAAGAACCAGCAAATACCACTTCTGGCTGGCCCCACCCCAGATCTATTTGCTGCCTCCTGAGTCTCAGCTGATTGAGTCCCAGCTGATCGGCTGGGTCTTCTTTTGTTGCCCTGCACAGGAGAACGGAGCTGGAAAGCAGGTTAGTGGAGTGGGGAGGAAATGGAGATCTAACAGTATCCTCCCCTGGAGTGGGGTGGAAATGGAGATTGTACAGTATCCTCCCCTGGAGTGGGGTGGAAATGGAGATTGTACAGTATCCTTCCCCTGTAGTGGGGTGGAACTGGAGATTTTACAGTATCCTTCCCTTCCCCTGGAGTGGAGTGAGAATGGAGACTTTACAGTATCCTTCCCCTGGAGTGGGGTGGAAATGGAGATTGCCCTTCCCCTGCCATGCCCACCAAGCCATGCCCACCAAGCCACACCCACAGAACTGGTAGTAAAAAATTTTGAATCCCACCACTGCTGTAGCCGCCCTCCCAGCTTATTGTTGGGCACCATTTGTCTAGCCAGCCAAGACCCAGGATTACTGATTGAGTCATTTTTGGCACTACTATAAACCAGATTATCAGGGATGTGGTGGCTCAGTGGCTAAGATGCTGAGCTTGTCGATCGAAAGGTCGGCAGTTCAGCAGTTCAAATCCCTAGTGCTGCATAATGGGGTGAGCTCCTGTTACTTGTCCTAGCTTCTGCCAACCTAGCAGTTTGAAAGCACTTTAAAAAATGCAAGTAGAGGACTTCCGGCGGTGATACCAGCGTGACAGGTACTAAGGGGACAGCGCTCCGTCTCCTAAGTTCCAATTTTTGTTCTGGAAGCCGCTTTTTGGCGCTATTGACCACGAAGAGGTCAATAGATTAAAGGGGAAATCCCAAGGACCTCAGAGGTGACAGAAAACCCCTTAATTCCAATTGAAAAAAACCCAGCCCCCGAGCTGGCCGGAACGCTGACTGCCGTCTTAGGAATGGAAGCGAAAAATCGAATAGCGACATCACCAAATCAACAAAGGAAAAAAAAAGACTGTGAAAGGTACAATATATATTGTGATGGAAATATAATTATAATTAAGAGAGAGACTCTGAACAGATCGGTGAGGTGGAGCCATAAGGAAGCGGTGAATTGAAAGCAAACGGAGTGGATAAGCAACACCAACCAGAGGGTGACTAAGGTGGATTTAAAGGGATATTGGAGAGTTTGAGGACTGAATATTTAATAGATCACTACTGAATAGATTGGGACCTGGACTTGGATTTCGATTTGATTGGAACCTGGGCTTGGATTTGGTAAAGATCAATTGATTTGCGAAGGAACATACGATCGAGCAGTGGACTTATTACAAACGGAACTGGAGCTGAGGTGTGAGAGACAGAGTACGGATTATAAATAACGGTGAGAGTGATTGGACAGAACTTTGAGACTGCATTGACGGTGAAGGCAGAAAATTCTAAAAGGGACAATATTCTAAAAGACACTGCAGTTTTGGAGTTATAGAGATGCTATTCTTGGGAGAGACATGGAGGAGTTTGATAAGGACTACAGGACAACTTCTTTTCCTCCATATTCAATAGTATCAATAATACGAGAACATTGCTGTTTTCTCAATGTATATGCCAACCATCTGCCCGGTTTATTAGCATTAAAAAATGTATTATGTTTTGCAAATTGTAAATTAGTTGCCGTTTGTTCAGCTATAAGCATTTGAAATTGGTCTTTCAAAAGTTTTATAGTTTCCTGTAGTTTATTATCAGACGGATTCTTGATATGTAATTGTTCCTTTTTCTATATCTCTGATTCCAAATCTGTTCTTTTCTTTTGTTGAATTGATTTATGTTTAGAATTCATATAGATCAGTACACCTCTCATGTATGCCTTGCTTGCAGCTCAAACAGTTTCAATAGGTGTACCCTTATTCAAATTCATTTGAAAAAATTCCTTCATATGTTTTTTGAGTTCAGTTATATTCTTTTCGTATCTAAACAAATTCTCATTCAATCTCCAGGACCTTCTCTCCTTCTTCCCAAATTCTATTTCCATCCATATCGGACTATGATCCGTTAAGGTCCTGGGAAATATTTTAGTCTTTGTTGTTTTAGTAAGTAAGTCAGATGTAACCAACATAAAATCAATCCTAGAAAAAGATCTATGTCGATCTGAAAAAAATGTAAAATCCAATTCCTTCGGGTGCTGAATTCTCCAAACATCTTTCAGTTCCAAATCCTCTTTCACTGCAAAGAAAGTCTGTGGCAATTTAACCCCTGTTTTAGCCAATGTCTTTTTATCCATTGTTGTATCAATCACGCCGTTCCAATCTCCCATAATCAAAATTGTTTTATAATTCCATTGCAATATTTTAGCATATAATAATTTATAAAAGCTTTCCTGCTGCTGATTGGGCGCATAAATTCCTATCAAAAGCAGTGAATCATTCTGTAGATTTATCTCAATTGCAATATATCTTCCATCATCGTCTGATTCTATAACTTTAGCTGGTAGTCTTTTAGAAATATACAACACTACTCCATTCAGTTTTCCAGAACTAGAAGATATAAAATATGATCCTAATTTAGAATTTATCAAATATTTTTGATCCTGAGTTCTAATATGAGTTTCTTGCAAACAAACCACATCATTATGAAATTGTCTCAAATAATGAAATACTTTCCTTCTTTTCTGTGGAGAATTCAGACCATTAACATTCCAAGATAAAAATTTAACTGCCATTTGAGGTCTCGCGAAGCGAATCGAGCAACTGCCGAAGATTCTGTTGCAGAGCAGTAGTCTTCGGTCTAGCTCCTCCCACAGCTTCTGATTTTTGTGATTTCCCATTAGCGCCCTTCTCCTCTTGTGGTACAGTGGACCTCTGCTGCTTTTGCTTCTCTAGCCTTTGCTTCTCAGCACGAGTTATACGTTTATCTTTCGGTTCCTGCAACAACAGTTCAAGGTCCAGTCCCACAACAAAATTTAATAAAACAAGCTTTTCTAGATTATTATTCTAAATTATATCACAAAGATAAAATAAAGAGGGAGCTTATAGATGAATATCTGGAGGGGACTAGAATTACAAAAATTTCTAGAGAACAAAAGGAGAGAATGAATCTTGGAATAACGTCTGAAGAGATTGTACTTGCAATAAAACAATTGAAAACAGCAAAAGCTCCAGGGACGGACGGTTTGACAGCGGTGTATTACAAAACTTTACAAACAGAAATGATTGAACACCTTAAAGACTTATTTTGCAGTATACAACAAGGGGGAAAAATACCCCCTTCGTGGAAGACGGCCTTTATTTCATTGATACCAAAAGAGGAAGGTTCTACAAAACCAGAAAATTTTAGACCAATATCTCTCTTGAATACGGATTACAAAATTTTTGCAAAAGTATTAGCCAACAGATTGATGCCAGTTATCCAAGAGGTGATTCATCACGACCAAGCGGGATTTATAGAGGGTAGATACATGAAGGATAATGTAAGGCAACTCATAGATTTATTGGAATATCTTGAGAAAAGTAAACAGATCCCTGCAGTGCTGGTGTTTTTGGATGCGGAAAAGGCTTTTGATCGAGTTAATTGGGATTTTCTAATAAAGACTTTGTTCAAAATGAACTTTGGGGATCAGTTTGTTCAGGCGATATCAGCAATCTATCAAGAACAGACAGCACAAATTATTATTAATGGGAGTTTAACAACTAATTTTAATATACAAAAAGGAACAAGACAAGGTTGTCCGTTATCCCCACTGCTGTATATTTTAACCTTAGCAGTCTTGTTGAACTCAATACGGGATTCGAATATTCTCAATGGAATAGTTATAAGGCAAAAGGAATACAGAACAAGGGCATTTGCAGATGATCTGGTGGTTACCCTAACACGACCTTTGGAATCAATCATCCAGATGAAACATATTATAGAAGAATACGGTTTGGTCTCAGGATTTAGACTAAACCAGAAAAAAAATAAGATGATAGTTAAAAATATGTTGGAACCACAAAAGAATGAACTGGAAAGGTTGGCAGGCTTTGAAATAGTTTCAAAGGTGAAATATCTTGGGAGTCCAGGTTGCAGCTTCTAATATAAAACTTTTTCAAAATAATTATGAAGTGTTGTGGCGAAAGGTTCAAAAAGATCTGGAAACTTGGAAAAAACTGCAACTATCTTTACTTGGTAGAATAGCAGCAGTTAAGATGAACGTTCTACCTAGATTTCTGTTTTTGTTTCAAATGATTCCAGTGCTTAAAAGTGATAAAAATTTGGCTGAATGGCAATCAGGACTGAATAAATTTATCTGGAATGAGAAAAAGCCAAGAGTAAAACTGAAAATTATTCAAGATGTTCGGGAAAGAGGTGGCCTTAAGGTTCCAAACCTACGGTTATATTATGAAGCAGCAGCGTTAACACAAGCGAGTGATTGGTTTGGAACAACAAGGACTGAAATTTTGAATATAGAAGGTCATGATTTGGAATTTGGTTGGCATGCTTATTTATTTTTGGAAAATAAAGTGGACAATGTATTTAGAAGTCATATATTGAGAAACTCTTTGATGAGAGTCTGGAAGAAGCACCAGTCTAAATTGGATTACAAAATACCTTTGTGGTTGGATCTTGGGCATACCATACGGAATATAAAGTCACTCGGGGGGATTTTATATAAAGAGATGCTTTTTAATGATGGGGGCAGCTGGAACTTGAAGTCTTTAAAAACTCTGTTGGAAGAAGGGATTAATTTAACTTGGTTACAGTATACTCAACTTCAATCAAGATGGAGAGAAGATCAAAAAATTGGTTTAATGTCGTATGAAGAAGATTTGGTGATACAGATAAAACAGAAAGGGCTGATGCATATTAAAAGGGTTTATAAAATATTGTTAGAAAGAGATCCTGAAAGAGAATTGGTTAAAGATTGTATGATAAAGTGGGCACAAAATTTTACAGAACCAGTTATGTTGGAAACATGGGAAAAGATATGGGTCCAGAATGTTAAATTTACTCAGGCACAGAATTTGAGGGAAAACTTCTACAAAATGTTTTATAGGTGGCATTTAGATCCTAAGAAACTGTCATGTATGTATCCTAATGTTCAACCTAAATGCTGGAGGTGTGACTGTTTAGATGCTACATATTTTCATATTTGGTGGACTTGCAGAAAAGTGAAAGCTTTTTGGATTAAACTCTGGTGGGTTATGCAGAATGTTTTGAAAAAGAAGCTTCAATTTTCTCTGCAATTGTTTTTGTTGGGTATAGTTAAGGATTGTTCACCGAATGAAACAAGATTGATCTTATACATGACTATTGCAGCTAGGTTACTGATTGGACAATATTGGAAAAAAGATAGTGTACCTACTATAGAAGAATGGACTTTGAAGATGGCTAATTTTGCAGAAATGGCAAAGATCTCAGCATATTTAAAAGATAGGACCCAAGAAGCATTTGTCCGGGAATGGAAGAAATGGGTAGATTATGTGCAGAATAAATATCAAACCAAGAAGTATCAGTTAGTATTCGATTGAGTAGTTAATGATTGGGGATAGGTAATTGGGGGAAAACTAGGGTGTTCTTTTTTTTTTGAATTTTATTATGTATTTAGGGGGATTAATTAATATAGATAATTAGTTTTACTATATTTACTATATTGATATTTAGAAAAATTTTAATGTTAAAAATATTTGATACGTTTATATACATTTGATACGTTTATATACATTTTTGAAGAAGGAGGCAAAATAAGATGTGGAATTGTGATTGATACATTAGAACTGATAAATTACAGCATATATTTGATAGAATAACTTTATTTTATATACATGATATATTAGAATTGTTAAATTATTAATACAGCATATATTTGACAAAATAATTTTATTTTATATATATGATGACACTGGAGTATTATAATGTACATGTTACATAGGGATTAGTTAATGTTTGGGGATAAGTAATTGGGGAAAATTAGGTTTTTTTATTTTTTGGATTTTATTATGTAATAAGGGGGATTAATTAACATTTAATGTCCAAAATATCTGATATGTTATTTGGATTTCACCTTTATTTCTGTTTAATGTTGATAGACACATAAGAACAATATTTTTTTCTTTTTTGTAAGGGAAGCCAAGGGGGGGAAGGGAGGGGAGGGAGGGTTGGGGGAGGGGGGAAATGGGGGGGAGAAATGATAAAATTTGTATTGTAAAACTTTTTCAATAAAAAAAAACCTACAGGACAAACTGCTTGAATGATGAAACACTGAGTGTGGATTGCAACATTTATAATCCAGGAACTGAATATAACGTTTAAGATTTAAATCAAGTAAAATTGTTTAACCTGCTCTAACTTTCTATACTTTTTACTGCTGAATACTTAATTGTTAAAACCTATTTAACTTAACTTATATTATATATTACATTATACTGCATAGAAGATTATAGTAGTTATAAGATTTTTTGAAGTGTTCTAGTTGAAACTTAAAACATAGAATATAGAATTTAAGCATAAGTAAGTAGAAGTGGAATACAAATCAAGGAAGTAAATTGATTGAAATATAGACTTTGAGTAACAATAATATTATAACAATAGTTTACGTATACTTTCTTCTTATCTAATTGTTTTTGGTGCTATAATTGAATATTAGATGAATTAATTGATATATCATTTTATATAATACTTACAATTAATTGTATTATTTAAGTTAGGAATTAAGGTTCATAAAAGCTAATAGATTTACCAGACCTAATAGAGATATAAAGATAGAAATAAGAACGCAATAGAATTAAAAAGGTCAACAGAATATTGAAA
This sequence comes from Coluber constrictor foxii, assembly GCA_038048745.1. Classification (NCBI taxonomy): domain Eukaryota; kingdom Metazoa; phylum Chordata; class Lepidosauria; order Squamata; family Colubridae; genus Coluber; species Coluber constrictor. The sequence goes on along the minus strand of CM075966.1, from coordinate 25,335,670 downwards.
TAAGATATTTATCATTGTAAATCAAAATGACCTGCTGAAACGTAGTATTTTTTCCCAACTCCCTGTTAAAGATTAAATTAATCCCTTATATAACGATATTAACTGAAGCAGAGGAATTAGACTGGATGTGAAATTTGAAACACCAGGAATCAGCTTCTTTTACTAATTGAAGAGAATTCCAATATATAATATAGACTGTGTATGAAAATTTGGGAACTGTTAAAACAGAAAACCAAGATGACAACTACCAGCTCATCGACAATGTCAAAAACCACTAAAAAAGTAGTTACCAGCCAGACATTGTCCATTGCATCACCTACACAGGAGAAAACAATAGATACAATGTTAGTGGCAGAAAAGGAGAAAACTCCCCAAACAATTAATATCCAAAATATACACTCAATACTTGCAACGATATAAGAGGGGATGAACAGAACACAAGAATCAATTGCCAATAATCATCAAGAAAGCAAGAAAAACCATGAAGAATTGAAGCTAGATGTAACAGAAATAAAGGACAACCTCAAAAAAATGGATGATAGAATGGAGAAAATTCAGCAAAATATTGCTAAGAATGAACAGAGAATCCAAAATATTGAAGTTAAGATGGAGCAAACAGAGAAGAAGCTGGAGGATCTAGAAAGTGACCAGATAACAAATAAAGAACTGGAAGACTCAGTTTCATTCTTAGAGATGGAAAAGGCATCATTCTATCTAAGATTTCAAAACATCACGGAAACAAAAGAAGAAGATCTCAGAGATTTAATGATAGGAATTCTAGCGGAGGTGACCCAAAAGAAGAAGGAAGAAATGAATATGGAAATTGATGAAGTCTATAGGGTATTTACCAAATATGCCCGAAGGAACAAGTTTCCAAAAGAGATTCACATTCGATTTGCAAGAAAATCTGTGAAAGAGGAAATATATAAAAAAAATGAGAGAGGAACAAATCACAACAAATCAAAGAAATAATTACACTAAAACAAATTCCAAGAAGAATAAGAGAAATAAGAAAAAATTATACCTTTTTGACAACAGAATTAAACAACCACAAAATAATGTTCCGCTGGCTAACACCTGAGGGAATCCTTGTATCCTGGCAGATAAAAACACAGATTGGATACGCTACAGAAGGCACAACAGTTTTTTGACAGCAATTTCATCTTAGAAGAGGAGCAAGAATTTGAAACACAGCGAGAATCTGCAAACCAAGAAGACCAATTGGAAGAAGCCCAGCGTGAAGCAAGAACAAGGGGAGAAAAAGAAAGGATGGAAAGAGAGGGAGCAAGGGAAAAGATACGAACCACTGGGAAAAACACAAGGACACTTAGGACAACAAGGAGATAGAAGATGAGTATGGCGAAAGAAATAAGGTTAATATCAATAAACATAAATGGCCTTAATATACCAACTAAGAGATCACTTACATTTAGGAAGTTACAAAAATTAAACATGGACATTATTACACTGCAAGAAGTTCACATCAAGAACCAACAACGTAGACTATTAGAACATAAGTGTTTAGGAACACTTTACACAGCATTATCAGAGAACAAAAAGAAAGGTATAGCAATGTACATTCAAAATCATATACAAGCTAAGCAAGTATACGCAGACGAGGAGGGTAGGATGCTGATGGTCGAAATTGAAACAGGGGGGAAATTTTTTTTACTAGTTTCACACTATGCACCGAATGGAACACAAAGTGATTACTTCAAGAAGATCCACAACAGAATTAAAGAACTGGATTATTCAAACATATGTCTCATTGGAGACTACAATGCAGTTGGGAATATAGAGAAAGACTATCGGACCAGTAAACGAAATAAATCTAGGAAAAAAGTGCTCCCGGAGACATTTTATGATATGGCACACGAGCTTCAACTAAAGGATGCGTGGAGGGAAATTAATCACGATAGACAACAATTTACATTCTACTCAAACCCACACAAATCGTGGTCCAGAATCGACATGGCCCGGATGACCGCAGAACTTAGAGCAGACATAAAAACAATAGAAATAGCAACTAATACATGGTCAGACCACAGTCCGATTGAAATAATATGGAAGGGCCACCAACCGAGAAGAAGATGGATGATGGATAGAGACCTTATGAATGATAAGCAATATGTGGAAATGATTCAAAAGGAATTGAAATTATTTTTCCAAATAAATGTCAAAGAACACACTAGCTTGCAAAACCTATGGGACACAACCAAGGCATATATTAAAGGCTTAACAATTGCCTATACCGCACAAAAAAACAAAGACAAACAACGAACAAAACAAAGCTTACTGTCAACACTACAGCAATATGAATTAGAATTGCAAGAACACCCGCACAACCAAGAAATCAAAAAGAAAATAAACCTTACAAGACACCAACTGAATTTGAACACAACTGCAGAGATAGCAAGGAAAATAAAAATGACAGAATCAATTTGAACATGCAAACAAAACGGGAAGATGGTTAGCTCATAAATTGAAGAGGGAAAAAGAAAAGAAGATAATAATGCAGTTAAAAGACAAAGACGGGTGTATATACCAGAATAATGATGATAAGAAAAGAATTGCAAAGGAATTCTTCCAAGAACTATATGCAGAAGAAGATATTCAAGAGAAGGATACGAGAGAATACCTAAATAATTTAAAAATACAGGAATTAAAAGAAGACCACACTGAATTACTGAATAGACCGATCTCTATTGTAGAATTAGTAGAAACAAGAAAGAAACAAAAAAACAATAAGACACTGGGAACAGATGGCATACCAGCAGAGTTCTATAAGACATTCCAACAATCGTTAGATGGCATTCTACTACAAGTATTCAATGATGCATTATTGGAAGCCAAAACCCCACACTCATGGAATGAGACAATAATTACATTAATTCCAAAACAAGACTCGGACCCTGCCGAAATTAAAAATTACAGACCTATCTCCCTCCTCAATGTAGATTACAAACTTTATACATCCATCATAACACAGAGACTAAAAACTTTTATCGAACACTACATACATCGAGATCAAAATGGCTTTATTCCCGAATGACAAATTCAAAATAACACAAGAACAATTATGGACACCCTTGAATTCTATGAGCAAAGACCAGATAAACAGCTAGCTTTAATCTTTTTGGACGCACAAAAAGCGTTCGATAATCTTAATTGGACATTTCTCACTATACAACTGGAAAAGATGAATTTTGGAATATACAATACCCAAATTGCAAGAATATTAATCAACGGTGAGACAACAGGACAATTTGATATTAAAAGAGGTGTGAGACAAGGATGCCCCCTATCCCCCATATTGTTCATACTAACACTGGAAATACTCTTAGAAGAAATCAGAAAGGATACAGAAATAACTGGATTAAAAATCAAAAATCAAGAATATAAGTTGCAGGCCTTTGCTGATGACATAGTACTTATATTAGACAAACCATTACAATCTGGACTAAAGTTACTGACTAAAATACAGCAATACGGAGAAGTGGCGGGCCTGAAAATCAACAAACAAAAAACTAAAATTATAACAAAGAATGTCACTAAGCACCAAGAAAAAGAGTTGGAAAACCTGTTGGGAATGCAAACTACAAAAAAAGTCAAATACCTAGGGGTATGGATTACCAATAAAATATCGACGCTGAAGGAAGACAACTATACCAAATTGGTCAAACAGATAAAGACTTGGAGAAGTGGACAAAACTTCAGCTATCGTTTTTAGACAAAATTGCCACTATTAAAATGAACATCCTACCAAGAGTGTTGTATTTATTTAGGGTAATTCCAGTAAATCCGGGCAGAACATATTTCAAAGATTTGGATAGGATGATACTAAAATTTTTATGGCAGAAAAAAAAGGCAAGAATCCAACTAAAGCACTTACAGGATAAACGAGATAGAGGAGGAATGGGACTTCCCGATTGGCAGATATACTATAAAGCATCAGTTTTAACATGGATAAAGGAATGGATAGAATTGAAAAACAGACAAACATTAACATTGGAAGGTTTCAACTTGACAAAGGGATGGCATGCATACTTATGGGAAGACAAGCCCACAAAACAAGAACAATTCCGCAGACACATTGTGAGAAATGCCCTGATTAAAATCTGGAATGAAATCAGAAAGACCTACTACGATAAGATACTGCGTTGGTTCTCTACAATGGAAGCACAAATCTACCCAAATACGATGGACCCAAATAAAATGAAAACCTACCAAGATCTTTTATCCGAAGAAGGAAAATTAAAAACAGTAGAACAACTAAGGACTCAAGGGCTTGAAATGGATTGGTGGCCATACCTACAATTAAAATCCAGATACAAAACAGATATGGAGAAATTTGGAATCCAGAAAGAACCGAACCAACTAGACAAAATTTTATTGGGCCCCAATGAGAAACTAATAACAAAAATTTACAATTTCTTACTGGCATATAAATTAGAGGAGGAGATAGTTAAGGAAAACATGATTACCTGGGCGATAAACTTTGGATACCCCATAGAACTAAACAAATGGGGAAAAATATGGAAAACCAATAGTAAATTAACATTATCAGTACCGTATAAAGAAAATATCTACAAGAAGTTTTATAGATGGCATCTCCCACCGGCACGAATTTCTAAAATGTTCCCTAACACCTCTTCATTATGTTGGAAATGTAAAGCTCAAAAAGGGACATGCTACCATATGTGGTGGTCGTGTCCCAAAGCCAAACAATTCTGGAATAACATCAAAATTCAATTGGAACAAATAACAACCCAAAAAGTACCACTAAGACCGGAGACATATTTATTAGGCATATTTACAAGTAAATACGATAGAGAAACAATATACTTGATGACCCACATTTTGACTGCCGCAAGGATCACTTACGCACAGAATTGGAAACTGGAAGAAGTCCCAACACAAGACAGAATAATATCTAAAGTCATGGAATGTGCTGAGATGGACAGATTTACCAAGGAAATTCAAGGAAAAGAAGAATCGGACTACTACCTGGTTTGGCAAATGTGGTATCAATGGTTAGAAGGGGAAAATAAACCAAAAGAGGATCCTAAAAGAGTAAAATAAAATTTTGTACCAAATAAGACACAACGTATGAATAAAGGTCAAAACAATATCGTTATATAAGGCAAGATGAAAAAATATATACCGAAGAATTTAGGTTATTGATGTCAGGAATTATATGCTAAGTATAGATTTTATTTATGTTATTAATGTTGTATTTGTTGTATGTGTATGTGTATGTTTTCTTTTTCTGTTTGTGTGTGTTTATCAAATAAAAATTTAAAAAAATGCAAGTAGAAAAATAGGGACCACCTTTGGTGGGAAAGTAACAGCATTCCGTGTGCCTTTGGCAATTAGTCATGCCGGCCTGCATCCTGTATGATGGATAATCCTGCTGCCAGAGTTCCCTCCCCTGTGGTTTGTTGGGGGTTAGGGACCTCGATGGTTTGGCACGCAAACTTGCTTTTCTCCGGTGGCTTTCTTGGTGCCTTTTTCCATTTTTGGGGAGCGGGTGCTCTCACTTGAGGTACTGGGGCAGGTGCCAAGCACTCTCAGGTGTGGTGCCCTTGCTGGCCACAATGGAAGCACTTTACAGAGGTTGGGGTGGTTGCAGTTTGGTGTCCCTCGCTCTGGCGTGGTGCGGGGTGGCGCACAAGTGGCCTTCTGGGTTGTCTTTCAGTGTTGCTTCTGCGGTGCTGTCTGAGTGTGTTATCCATTGCAGTAGCCACTCGATACCAGTCAAACATTCTGTCCTCTGGCAACCCACGGCAAAGACAGATTTTTAGCAACTCCTCATCCAGGCTTTCTTTGAAATAGTGCACCAGAATTCTCTCCGACCAGTGTCTCAGATTAGTGGCCAGGCGTCTGAATTCAAGCACTAGTTCCTTGGTGGTTCTCCCCTTCTGCCTGATGCTTTTGATCTCTGCTTCTACCTCTTGCGCTCGGGAAGAATCCTCAAATTGGGCACAGAGCTCTCTCAGGAAGTCGTCCACGTTGTTTAGTTTGGGTGCTCCTTCATCGTGGAGCTGGGTGAACCATTTGGATGCCTCCTCCTCCAGATTTTCCCCCAGGACTTGGACGAGCTGTGCATCGTCTTGGAATTCATCCCCATGGCAATCGACGTAGGACCATGCTTGTTTCAGGAAAAACATGAGTTTTCCTGCAGTTCCATCGAATATGGTTTTGAAAGGCATCGGGCCATTTGCGCGCGGAGCTGGTAGCAGTGGTGGGGCTTGAGCTGGGGCTGGCATCATTTGAGCCTGGTCTTGAACCCATCCCCTGCCCAGATAAAATGCCAATCCTGGAGGGATCTGGTCCACCAGAGGTAGGTGCAGAGGGGAGGGGAGGACTGGTTCCTTGGGGCTCCCCCTTCTTCTCACTCCTCTTCATTCCACTCTCGGGGGCGAACGGTGGTGGAGAAATAGGCAAAGTCCATCTTCCAAAAAAAATTCCTTTTATTTAGGTAGTCATCAAATTGGCAAAGTCTGTTGTAATTCAGGATCTGACTCAAACCAGAATTACACCACATAATACTGTAAGTTAGAAATATCCCTCAAAAGTCACATTCTCCAATAAACACTCAATCCACATTTCCCGGTGTCTTCAAACTCCACCTTCCATTCTCTCGAGGAGCAGCCTCTGTTCCCACGGGAAAGAAAGTCACCTAGCCAAAACAATCCTCACTATCTATTCACTCTTCCCCCCCACTTTAGGAATGTGGCAAGCCCAAAAAACCCCCTTACCAAGTAAAGAGAAATAAAAGGAACAAATGAGTATAATAGAGAACTAAATAAAATGGCTACACATATGTCAAATTCGAGCTTGACAAACCCCTCAGGACCAGGAGGGGCAAACTCTATGACGTCCACAGACCTTTCAGCACTGTCTCTTGGGTACTCGGAGCTGGTTTTGTTGCCTCCTCCCTTGGGGTTGCTGTGGCATTGAGGTTGGGCTTGCTGGATCAGCATGCTGCAGCTTGGTACCCTTCCTTCCCACATCTGAAGCACGTTGTGGTCCTGGGGTGTTTTTTTACATGTGGGAGGGACAGACTCACCCTGTCTGCCGGCCCTCTAGCATTGGTCCCAGGCAAGGTCAATCACCACTTCCTTTGCCAACACATACCAACATTGTAGGGTTTGTGGGGCCCTGTGCAAGACACAGGTGTGGTAGACATCGTTGTTGAGGCCATCTTTGAAGCAGTCAATGAGGATGTCTTTGGGCCATGTGGCTAACCGGCCTGCCAGCTCTCGGAACTCCTGGGTGTACATGGCCACTGACTGTCGCCCTTGGGTGATAGTCTTTAGCTGGATCCGAGCCTTGTGCTTGGCCAGTGGATCCTCGAACCATTGGCGAAGGGCTGCCATAAAGTGGTCATAGTTCCGTAGTTGGGGGGCATTGTTATTGTTGAGGGAAACCATCCACTGAGCCGCTGCCCCCTCCAGAGCCATGGTTACCTGTCTTATTCAGGCTTCTCCCATCTCCAGTTCAGCTCCATACTCCTGCATGTAGTTCCAGACTTGCACCAGGAAGAATCACAATTGCTCAGGGTCTCCCCCATACTTAACCCCCAAGGCTGGGACCTTTGGGGTCTGGTGCCTTTAAGGAGCAGTCCCCGCAGGTGGAGTGGCTTGCACACCTTGGTCTGGGGTGAACCAGGAATCTTGGGTAGCCATCTGTGCAAAAGGTTCTTGGGCTCTTCAACTCCCCCTAACCTGTTGTATCAGAAACAGGGCCTGGTTCAACATGGCTTCCTCTGGGCTTCCCTCACGCCCTTCCCTTTGCCTCACGCCCCTCGCCACCTGATGGGTTTCTCGTTGAAGTCCAGCTCCTCTCGCCATTCTGCCTCATCTTGAGCACGGTATGGTCTAGTGGGGGAACTGGCCGTAGCTCCAGTTTCCTCCAGCTCACTCCCGTGGTTGGACATTGGATGCTTGGCCCCCACAGTAGACTGCTGTCTCTGGGTTGACCATTAAAGCAGAGCTTGCCTAATGTCAGAGCTGCCTCTGTCCATTTCCTAGGAAAGAAAAATCCTTGGCTCCATAGATTTAGAGAAAAGTACTTTTACTAGGAATGAACCGAAAGCAAGAAATTCCAGGCAAGCTCTAAGGCAAAGCACGTGAAAACAGCAACCTGAAACAAACTGCACAGCCCAACTCTCTCTCTCTCTCTCTCTCTCTCTCTCTCTCTCTCTCTCTCTCTCTCTCTCTCTTTCTCACACACACACACACACACACACACACACACAGAGCTAGGCATCCAGAGGGCTTCTGCATACCAATGCTAGAAGAACTGACCTTGGAGAGATAAGCAAAGTTCAGGCTGTAGTGGCAAAGCTGCAATGAAAAATTCTCCACTCAATCCAATCTCAGATCAATTCGGCATAACAAAAGGGGTTAGGCAGGGATGCCCACTTTCTCCACTATTGTATATTTTAACATTGGAGATCCTTCTAAAAAAGGTCAGGGAAGACCAAGAAATTAAAGGGTTAAGGATAAGGAGAGAAGAATACAAGGTTCAGGCCTTTGCGGATGACCTTGTTTTTATAGTAGAAGAACCACTAGAGTCAGCACCAAAACTGTTTAAAAAATTAGAAGAATTTGGAGAAGTGGCAAGATTAAAAATAAATAAAAACAAATTGAAATTAATAACAAAAAAACTCACAAAGGAACAAGAAAAAGAATTGGAGAATATTATACAAATTCAAACAACTAAGAAAATAAAATACCTAGGGATTTGGCTATCGGCAAGAAGTTCGGCAATAAAAGAAAATAATTACAATAAATTAATAATACAGATAAAGAAAGACTTAGACAACTGGAGAAATTTACAGATATCACTAATGGGAAGGATCTCCACCATTAAAATGAATATTTTACCAAAAATTTTATTTTTATTTCAGGTCATACCAATAAAATTGGAAAAAAAAACTTTTTTGAAACATTGAATAAAATAACATCAAAATTTATTTGGCAGGGGACGTGCCCACAAATTAAACTTAAATTACTACAGGACACAAAAGACAGAGGAGGAACAGCACTCCCAGAATGGGAAATTTATTATCAAGTGGCTGGGTTATCCTGGGTAAAAGAATGGATGGAATTAAAAAATAATAGAATACTAACAATTGAAGGACATGAAATACAAGTGGGTTGGCACTCATTCCTCTGGGATGGAAAATACAAAACGCATACCTATTTCAAAAGACATACAATAAGGAATGCACTATTACAAACCTGGTTAAAAATTAAAAAACAGCACTACACGAAAATACCAATTTGGCTTTCACCATTAGAAGCAGTAAGACATCCAAATTTAACAGAACTTAAAAAGGTAATAAGATATAAAGATTTAATAGAACTAAGGTAGAACGTAAAATGAAATTGGATATAAGAGTGAAATAATACGGGGTCAGCCTAGAGGATCTCTGAAGGGCCCCTTTAACTAGTAAATACAAGAGACAAATGCTGGGTTCAAAAAGTTAAACCGCAGAGGTACTATGTTAAAATGCAGAACTAACCCACATGGAGATTTCCTGTCTAAGGAATAAGGGAGGGGGCTAGCTAAAGAGGCAGATCTCAGATACTTCCGGTTTTTGTTACTATAAAGATACGTGTCTTAAACAAGTTGTTTGTTCAGATGTTAGAATTTGTATTAAGCTATCTGAAACTTTTGGCCAAAATAAAGCTTTTTCTGATTTCGAAATTCATCTCTTTTATTTTTCTACGACATTTTGGCGAGCCAGGCAGGAGATGAAGCGAGATTTCGCTAAGGGACGGAACGGACCAGTCAGTGCCAGGTGAGACCATCTTGCCAAACTTCAGGTGCCACTGAGTTTTTCTCTGGAAGGAGGCAGATGGCCCCTCTGGGTACTCGATGGCTCCAACTGACCCAAGAACCTTACAAAATCAGAACAAGCTAATAGATAAATGCCGGCTGAGAAAGAAAAAAAGAAGACGCCTGCAGGCAAGTATTGTGGGAATAGTAGACCTACTCCTTGAGAGTAGAAAAGGGAGCTTGATCACCTCCCTGTGTCCAGGAAAATGTCTCTTCCTAGCGGAATTGGCGTATCCTAATGAGACTCTAGAACTGTGTGGGTGGTTAAGCCATTGCAGTTACTATTGGTGACTGTGGGAACGTGCGGCACCATTGGGTCAGTGGCAGTGTCTTAGAAAATGGGTGGAAAAGAGAGTGTACCATGAACACCTGTTCAATGTATGCTGAAGAATTTTAAGAAAGGTCTTTAAAAGAAAAGTGGAGTTCAAACTTGTTCATGAGAGCCCTGGATAAGTGCAGAACAAAGGTCTCTATACATTTTGGAACTTTAAAATTAAGCCAGCACCTGCTGGGAGATCTAAAATATATGGAGAAGAGTTTGGTCTTTAAAATAGGCCAGCGACTGCTGGGAGATCCAAACTAGAAAGAGCTAGACAGAGCATCACCAGGGCAATCCAGTGCTTGAGGAGATGGAACAATGGATGAAACCTTGAGTAAAAAGTGAGTAGTTCACTAAAACAATTAGAAAGAATCCCAAACTGCAAATAGAACTGACTAGTCCTTAAAAGAGAAATACTGCACTGTTATAAAGATTCTGATAAATTACCATTCTTAAAAAGAGCCAGAGAACTCTGAAAGAACTAAGAATAGAGAAGAAATTTGTTATTGTTCTTCCCACCCGGGGTTTAGCAGGTAATAAAAAGAAAAGCCTGTCTAAATGGGAAGACTCAGATAATTGAATTGATTAATTTGATATGATTTCTGTTAAAAATTAATTGTTAAGATCTGTGCATTCCCTAATTCAACTAAAATTTAAGGCGGGGATGACTAGTGTGTATGTCTAAAGTCTTGTGTACCTTCAAGTAACTGCAACTGCCTGATCTCTAGAGATATGAATTTTAAATTGTTAGAAAAGAATTGAAGGTATTGAGAGGAAGGAAAATATCTCATCCAGTTTGGTCTGGCTGTCTAAACGGATGAAGAACAAAATTCAACTTTCCTTCTTCACTATGCTTCAAGATAAACTCTAGTTTATAAGTAAAGATTTTAAGTTCACTAGCTACAATGCTGATGTGTAGTTGCTGTCCTTTCAAACTTGACCACAAGCTATCTACCCCCACCCTTTTCTAATCCTGCAATGCCTTTCCTCACCTGGAAAGGGGGGAGGAGACCTCGTTCTCATGTCTTTTAGCCCTACACAGATGACTCTGATCTGTGGAAGCAGAGCTAGAGAGATTGAGGAATCAGCCTTTATTCAGTCATGAAGAAGAATTATCAAAAGTGAAAGATGATTTACAAATAGGACACAAAATAAATATTGAAAATCTTAAAGATAATATGACCATGCAAGCTAAACAGCAATTAGATGATTTGCAAAATGAAATGAACAAGAAAAACTAGAAGCTATGCAATTCGAAAATGACAGCTTAATTACTACTACTACTACTACTACTACTAATAATAATAATATCAGAATCAACTTACATTAGAAATAGCAAGACTAAAAGATTTACCTACAGTAATTACTACCTCTGAAGAAATGATGCTTCTGGTAAATAACCTCAAGGAAGAGATAGATGTTCTTAGACAAATTAATAGCTGAAAATGAAAAACTTGTACAAGAAGACATCAAACAAAAAGAAGAGATTGATACACTAAAAAACTCCTGTTGTGGAATAAAGACTGAAAAACATTCCTGGATCAGCCAGAGTCAGTTTATTATTTGCGCAGGTTCAGAGTCAGATTTGTACCTGAAACTTTGAACCAAGAAAAGAGCTCTGATATACAGTTTATATATGTTTCCAAGACAAAGGGTTTGGTGAGCTCTTGCATTTTCCCTATATGGTTAACATGAGCTCATGCATTTTCCGTATATGGTTAACATACACTTGTTATATGATAATTGACACACTTACCTAATTACTAAACCATTATTTTCTAGTTTATAAGATTATCTTTAGCTAGACAACCTTCCTTAGTTCTGTAATTACTAATACGGGAGAGTTATTGCTGTCCTTAGGTCATAAGTGACTCTTTGTAACATACATGTCTTTGTGTCTTTGACAGTGATGCCCCTCAAATGTTTTCCATATGGCTTGTCCTTCCTTGACAGCTAGGCCTCATCAGAAGATATATTTACCAATAATGGGCTTTAACTGATTCTTAATATAATTTCCAACCAAGCACATTTCTCCCTTATAATAATGTGAATAGAGAGGGTCATTTAGGATTCATGTAACTGATTCTGTATGATTCCTACTTCATTCACTTTTATTCCCATTTACCTTATTCCCATTATTATTTTATTCACTTTTATTCACTTTATTCCTCCCTTTGAAAGTTTTTCCATGCAGAAACTTTCAGTAATATCATTCCATTCCTGTGGATAAACAAAGCTAACATATAATATCTAACAAAATATGACTAATCTAGGCAAGAGATAGGTATTTCTTGATCTTCACTCTCTTACTCTTTGTAGGTACTCCCTCCATTCTTTCCCAGACTCCATTTTGGTTTGTTTTAATTGTTGGCCGAAAATATTTAATAATTTTTAATTGTTTTTAACTTTTGTATACCATGTTTTATTTTGGCTGTTCACCGCCCTGAGTCCGCAAGGAGAAGGGCAGTTTATAAATTGAAACAAATAAATAAATAAATAAATTTCTACAAAAGTGTCTGTTTCAGAGTCTTTATTTTCAAAAAAGCGCTCTGTCAAAACTAACTCCTTCTCAGTCTGTATCTCTTTCACTGCTCTGACAGATAGCTGTTTCAGCACAGGGATTGCACAAGGAATAAAAGCTAGGCCTGCCACAGCACATATCAACAAGAATAACATTTGTTTAATCCACCCGGATCCAGGCACCCAAGAAAACCACATGTCCGTTGTTTGTAACTGTTGTGGCCCCGTCCTCTGAGCCTATCCCTTTGGAGGAAGGCAGCTCTGAGCAGGAGGAAGAGGAGCCAGCCAGATCTCCCAGCCCTCCCCCTCTGGCACCGGCTCAGGTGCCAGCTGAAAGAGAGCCAAGTAGTGGGGAAACAGGTGCCTCAGATGAGAGTGAGGGAGAGACGTCATTCCTGGACGCACGCCAAAGAAGGCGAGAGAAAAGGGTACTGCAGCTGAGACGTATGAGGAAATGCTGAGTCATTGGATTGGAGTCATGGGATCAATGACTCACTGGACCACACCCAGAAGCATATGTATATAAGACAGTACGGTGGGTTACGAAGTTCGTGACGAACAAAGCTAAACAAACGGAGCAACCTCGTAGTCTTGGAAGCTAGATGAACGGCAAAGCTACGTAGGAGATTTGCTTGTTTGTGTAAACCAATAAAGTCCTTGGCAGACGGTGTGCATATCGCTGCCAAGGTTGAGATAAGAACTGCGGAGTGTGCCAAGTGATTATTAACCCTCGGCTGGCTGTGTTTTTGTGGGTCTCTGAAGGGGGGGGACAGATCAGTAACCTCTGACCTATCTTGGATGCCATATCCTGCAATTCCTTGGCAACTTCTCTGACCACACCTGATTTATTCATATAGAAACAACAGTCTTCTCCCAGAAATACACACACACCTCCTTTCTCTGCGGTTAGGAGGTCTAAGGCACGTCGATTTTGTAGGACCACTGCTGCCAATGAATCTATCTGGTCTTGGACTTCTATCAGGGTTCCAGCAATTTGGTTCAGGCTTTATCTCTGAGGATTGGACCTTCAAAAAGATATCGGGAAGTAGTATTCGCAGGGGGAAAGAAGACACATAAACCTGTGCTGCACCTAATGGAGAGCCAGATAGGGAAGCGAGGGGGCTGGAATAGACTGGGGCACCTTTCCTTGGATACATTCCAGGACTCCTCCGATCCTCCCCATCTTGTGATGATGGCAGTTGGCGGTAGTGAGAAAGTGACCTTATGGTGAAATGAGTGGTGTGCAGAAGGAAAAAGATCTTTGGTTAGTTTTACATCCTTAAGGTTCATTCTAGGACCAAGGTACACTTCTGATGGACATTGTTCTTTTGTCAGGGATCCTACAGGCCTACCATGTTTCTGATGTCTCTTTACACACAGAGAGCGTGACCCTATGATTTCCACACTTGTGGCTATTGAGCCAGCAACAGGGAGGCGGCTTTTTCCCAGCCGTTTGAATGCCTTATAAAAATCTCCTTGCAACGGAGATACTGGTGCTTTGTTTCTACTATCTTTTTCAAGGACTATTGTAGCCTTTGTCCTAGCCCAGAGCTGTGGCTCGACAGGAACGGCATGATAAGATGAAGGACTAGTAGACAAACACAACCAGCATTTTTGACCTAGGGTAGGGTCATACTGATTAACAAGGTTTTGACCCAATTCCAGTATCTGTCAGGATTTTGGTTTCATTCTCTAGAATAAAGTTGATTTCCAAGCATCAAACTTTAGGAAATATTCTCTTTATTGAGCAATGCACCTGTGCCTGGCAACCATGCAGACAGTACTGGCCCCTCTGTCCAAAACCCTCCTTTTCCTTTCCCATTCTCTACTCCCCATTGGCTGTCTTCCAGATCATTCTCCTCTTATCTCTCTCTTCAGCTCACAGGAATGTCACCCCTCCCATGCGTCTCCCAGGAGACTGAATTCACCGAAAGGCTTTTCTAAGTGAAATGTCAAACTTTTTTCTCATTGCTTCTATGTCAGCTCTGGAACACTGACAGTATCCTTGATATGTAGTCTCCTCTTTTCAATTGTTGTAGGGGTCCGTTCTCTCTTTCTATTCCTCCCTTTACCGGTATTGTTAAACTCTTAACCTCAGGTCTAGGGGTTGGTTTAGGACTAAGGTACCCACCCCACCTTCTGATGCCACGTTGTTGGCAGGAGTGAACTTGACCCAAAGTGTCCCCATTCAGTGTCCTGATGCTGTTAGGTCCCCTGGGATTCTTGACATCTTCAAATCCTTCCGCAGGGACAAGGGGGATTTCTTGGACACTGATGCAACATTGGGAACTACTGTTCAAGATAGTATCACTCACTAGACCTTTAGCTAATAGTACCCCAAACCATAAATAAATCATAATGACCTAATTCCTGCACTCACAAGGCCTTAAGAGCGCAAGACCCATAGTTTACAAATTCACCACGTCAGGAAGAGGGTTAGTGGTATGCGTAACTTGGGGGAGGGCAATATCAATCATAGTCCTAGGTGTCCCACAGAACCGGTCCTTATATATATAAAACAATACCAACAGAAGGGCTAAAATAGTTGTTGCCCAGAGTCCCCACACCCAATGTTCCTCAAACATAAGTGTCTTTAAAAATTGCTCACTGGATTCTATCACAGTTAATGGGTTTTACATTACAAATTACAGTTAAGATGATGAAATTCACTATGCCTAAAATTACTAAGCTTAGACTACATATGCTAACATTCCTTAATACTTGGCCATATTTCTAATACATCTTACAAAAGGAATAT
Source organism: Coluber constrictor foxii (assembly GCA_038048745.1). Taxonomy (NCBI): domain Eukaryota; kingdom Metazoa; phylum Chordata; class Lepidosauria; order Squamata; family Colubridae; genus Coluber; species Coluber constrictor. The sequence continues at coordinate 25,320,221 of CM075966.1, read as the reverse complement.
TGTTTTTCTCTGTTCCAAGCTTCAGCCGTGCATGGGGAACCAGCTTCCGGGGTGGTTCAGCAAGGCTGATGATCACCACCAAGCGTTGAGAGTCCGTTGCCGGTAGGACTCAGCAGGGTGTATTCTTCTTGAACTTCAGCACCAATGGCTTAACTGTTTTTGTTACCTGATATGTCACCGGATCACTCTGGTCCGCAGGCTTCAGTCTCGTCCAGTGGATCCAAGATCTTCCTTCTAAGGTCTTAAAAACACAATTACAAAACCAACACTGAAGTGGCTGGGCAATAACGAGCAGCACAGGCAGAATAGTGACAACAGCTCTTTATTGTATGGTGAGACTTCAGCAAAGGTATGCAGGCAGCAGCACTCTTTATATACAGTTTTGCTGCCGGTCATTAACCAATCAGAAACAACCCCTAGTTTGAAATTCCCGCTCAAAACAGTAACAACATAACACCCCTCCCCTCCCAGAATGCATTTTATCACAATTATTTACATATTTACAAATGTAGTTGCGCAGGTGACCTGGGCGTGTCTTAGTCCGAGTCGACCTGCGCAGTTCAGTTGCAGGCGGGGTGTTGAGCCGGTCAGAGGGACCTCCCATCTCTCCTGGCTCTGCCAATGGAACCTCTGGGAACCTTTCGGAGGTGTGACTTTCCCCGGCTGGGAGGAGTGGCTCGCTGGGGCAGCACTGGAACTCTGGCTTGCCAGATAAGTATTCCGGCTCACTCGGGGTTGAGGTAGCTGTATTGGAAGGACTTTGGTAGTTAGGGACTGGCTTGTACTCGAGGTCTGAGTTTTCACTGACTAGTCTTTTTCTTAACTGGTCGATGTGACGCCTCCAAATTCTACCTTGGCCGATATCGACCATATACGATTTTGGCCCAGACATCCCTATTACAATGCCCTCCACCCATAAGGGACCAGTGGCATAATTTCTCGCATAAACCGTTGTGCCAATTGGGAAATGCCTGAGGCCTCCCTCTTCCCCCTTAAAAGTATCGGCCGAATAATTAGGATGCAACTGGTCGAGGACACATCTGAGTTTATGGCCCATCAACAGTTCGGCCGGACTGTGGCCCGTGGCCGTACAGGGAATAGCATGTTGCACCGCCAGGAATTGGTCTATCTTGGCCTGCCAATCGCCCGAATCTAGTTGGGAGAAAGCCTCCTTGGTGGTCCGAACGAATCGTTCGGCCTGACCATTCGAGGCCGGATGGAAAGGGGCCGATAGGGCATGCCGAATGCCCAGCTCGGCAAGGTAGCTCTCGAATTGGACTGAGGTGAATTGTGGCCCGTTGTCCGAAACCAACGTGTCGGGCAGACCGTGCGTGGCAAAAAGGCGGCGGAGAACTCTAATTACTGCCTCCGAAGTGGTCGATGGCATGAGAAAAACCTCCAACCACTTAGAGAATGCATCTACCACTATTAGGAAAGACTGACCGTGGAACGGCCCAGCGAAATCTATGTGGAGTCGTCCCCATGGGCCCTTGGGTTTCTCCCACTCCCTAGCTGGGGCAACCGGGGGATCTGGACGGGACTCCTGGCAGGGTCTGCACTTCCCCACCCACTCAGCAATGTCTTGGTCTAAATGTGGCCACCACACGTAACTTCGGGCAAGACCCTTCATTCTAACCATGCCCGGGTGACCCACATGCAACACTCTAGCACTCTATGTCTTAGACTTTCAGGTACAACAACATGATCTCCTCACAGTAAACACCCCCCCAACATAGATAATTTGTTGCATTTAGTACAAAACGGTTTGAATACAACAGAGTCAGTTTGTGAAGGCCACCCTCGCAGGACCCAGCCCATCACAGTTCTGATAGTAGTGTCTCTTTTAGAAGCTTTGGCCACCTCAGCCGAAGAGAGAGGCCCTGGCAGCACAGCATCCAGCAAAAGGATTGGGGCCTCGGGAGTCGGGTTGTCTAAAATGTCTGGCAGGGGGCACCTGCTAAGGGCGACTGCATGGCCCATGGCTTTCCCAGGTCGGTGGATTAGTTTGTAAGAGTATGCGGCCAAAAAAATTGACCACCTAGTCATTCGTGGAGAAAGTGCGGCAGGGGTGGGCCTGTCGCCGGCAAGGAGGCCCAGTAACAGTTGGTGGTCGGTAACTAAGTCAAATGACCGGCCAAACAGGTACTCGTGGAATTTTTTTACGCCGGCAATGGCAGCTAAGGCTTCCCTGTCAAGTTGACTATAGTTGCATTCTGCACATGACAGAGTCCAGGAGTAGTAGGCAATGGGCGCCTCTAGGCCATTTGGTAGTCTATGGCTGAGCACGGCGCTGACGCCAAACGGAGAGGCGTTACAAACCAAGACCAACGGCAGTTCAGAGCTATATTGAATTAGAAAGCTGTCCTTGGAGAGGAGCTTTTTAACAGCGTTAAAGGCTGCCGCTTCTGCTCTGCCCCAAACCCATGGAGTGTTCTTTCCTAATAGTCTATGAAGCGGCTCGGCTACCATTGCCTTGTCTTTTAAAAACATGATGTAGAAGTTAAGAAGGCCTAGGAAGGCCTGCAGCTCGGTCTTGGTTTTGGGTGTGGGAGCGCTCTTGATGGCTCTCACCTTGCTTTCGGTGGGGTGGATCCCCGATCCGTCAATCTTATACCCTAAAATGAGGTGATGAAGATGAAGCGCCGGAAAAGATGCCTGGAGAGCAGTTGGAGGGCCAGTCGTTCTGAATCTGACTTGACACTAGTAAGAGCTCATATTAAGACTTACATAGTGGCGATAAAAGCGGCAAAGTCTAATTATTTTGCTGCTCTTATCGCGTCATCAGATAATCGCCCAGCCGCCCTGTTCAGGGTGACCCGCTCCCTCCTCCACTCAGGAGCGTGGGAGGATCCCTTGCAGGGACGAGCTGAGGATTTTGTTCAATATCTGGATGATAAAATAACTCAGATTTGGGAAGATTTGGCCGCTGACTGGGTTAGTTCAGATGAGGTGACTGAGGCAGGTCTTGAGAGTGTTATCTGGGCTGAGTTCGATCCTGTGGCTCTCGAGAACGTGGACAGGATTCTGGGAAGACTGAATGCAACCACATGTTTATTGGACCCATGTCCCTCCTGGTTGGTGCTGGCTTCCTGGGAGGTTACACGAGGCTGGCTCCAGGAGATTATTAATGCTTCTTTGAGTGAGGGTGCCCTACCGGCCGCCTTGAAGGAGGCGGTGGTGAGGCCCCTCCTCAAGAAGCCTTCTCTGGATCCAGCTGTTTTGGCAAATTACCATCCAGTCTCCAACCTTCCGCTTTCTTGCGAAGGTTGTTGAGAGTGTGGTTGTGTGGTAGTTCCCCCAGTACCTGGATGAAGCTGTCTATTTAGACCTGCTCCAGTCCGGCTTCAGGTCTGGATACAGCACCGAAACGACATTGGTCACGTTGGTGTTTGATCTGTGGAGGGCCCGGGGTAGAGGGTACTCCTCTATCCTGGTTTTGTTAGACCTCTCAGCGGCTTTTGATACCATCGACCATGGTATCATGTTGCGCCGGTTGGAGGGATTGGGGGTGGGGGGCACCGTTTTATGGTGGTTCTCCTCCTACCTCTCCGATCGGTCGCAATCTGTGTTGACAGGGAGGCAGCGGTCGACCCCGAGGCGCCTAGTGTGTGGGGTGCCACAAGGGTCAGTCCTCTCTCCTCTCCTGTTCAACATTTATGTAAAGCCGCTGGGCGAGATCATCCGTGGTTTTGGGGTGGAGTTCCATCAGTACGCTGATGATACTCAGCTGTACATCTCCACCCCAGACCACCCCAACGATGCCGTGGAAGTGATGTCCCAGTGCCTTGAAGCCGTGCGGGTCTGGATGGGGAGAAACAGGCTTCGACTCAAACCCTCCAAGACTGAGTGGCTGTGGCTGCCGGCGTCCCGATATAGCCAGCTGACACCATCGCTGGTTATTGGGGGCGAATCATTGGCCCCCACGGAAAGGGTGCGCAACTTGGGTGTCCTCCTGGACCCATGGCTGTCTTTAGAGGATCATACGACAGCTGTGGCCAGGGGGGCTTTCTATCAGGTTCGCCTGATACGCCAGTTGCGGCCCTTTCTAGATCGGGACTCCCTACGCACAGTCACTCAGGCTCTCGTCACTTCTTGCCTGGACTACTGTAATGCTCTCTACATGGGGCTCCCCTTGGGATGCACCCGGAGGCTCCAACTGGTGCAAAATGCAGCCGTGCGGGGGATTATGGGAGCGACAGGGCGCTCCCATGTGACACCTCTCCTGCGGGAGCTGCATTGGCTGCCAGTGGACTACCGGGTGCGTTTCAAGGTGTTGGTAATCACCTTTAAAGCGCTCCATGGCTTAGGGCCAGGGTACTTACGGGACCGCCTTCTGCCACCAATTGCCTCCCACCGGCCGGTTCGCTCCCACAGAGAGGGCCTCCTCAGGGTGCCGTCAGCCAGACAATGTAGTCTGGCGACCCCCAGGTGGAGAGCCTTCTCTGTGGCAGCTCCCACCCTCTGGAACGATCTTCCTCCAGAGTTGAGAACGATCTCCGACCTCCAGACTTTTCGTCGGGCTTTAAAAACATATTTCTTTCAGCTTGCCGTCTTAGCCTGATCCCTCCTAAATTTTTTAGAGTTTTTAGAGTTTGATATCTATTTTAAATTAATTTGTTTTAATTATCAGCTAAATTTATATTTGCTCTTTTTATAGTATTTTAACTTTTGTGTACTTTTTTTTTATTTGGCTGTTCACCTCCCTGAGTCCGCAAGGAGAAGGGCGGTATATAAGTCTAAATAAATAAATAAATAAAATAAATAAAAACTCAACTGAGGGAACCCCAATTTTGCATTTTGACCTCTTGAGCTTTAGGCCGGCTTCACGGAACCTCGACAGGGTTAACCTGATTCTTTCTGCCAGTTGCTTTTCGTTATGGCCACTAATTAGCACGTCGTCGAAATACGGGACGACTCCGGGGAGGCCTTGTAAAAGGCACTCCATTGTGCTTTGAAATAATCCCGGGGCGATGCTGACCCCGAATTGCAACCGAGTGCATTTAAAAGCCCCTCTGTGTGTCACAATAGTTTGCGCTTCTGCCGTGGTGTCGTCTACCGGCAGCTGCTGATAAGCTTGTGCAAGATCTAATTTGGCGAATATTTTCCCTGGGCCAAGGGAATGCAGTAGGTGGTGAACTACTGGGACAGGATAAGAGCTTTGCTGCAACGCCTTATTTATAGAACATTTGTAATCGGCGCAGATCCTGATAGACCCATCTGCCTTAACTGGGGTCACTATCGGGGTTTCCCATTTAGCATGGTCTACTGGCACTAAGATGCCCTGACTAATTAGTTTATCTAATTCGGCATCGATCTTGGGTTTCAGGGCGAAGGGGACTCTCCTTGCCTTAAGCCTAATTGGGACTACCCCTGGGTCCAAATTAAACGAAATCAGGGTCCCCACGTACTTGCCAAGGCTGTCCTCGAACACGTCTCGGAACTCGTGCAGGAATTGTTCTTTGAGCGATGCTCTGCTGAGGCTGTGGACCCCCGTAAAGCCCATGCCAAGGGCTCGGAACCAGCGTAGACCTAGAAGGCTTGGTAGCGGATCTCTAACGATGGTTAGCAGTAGTCTCTCCTCGAAGTCGCCGTAGGAGATGGTGAAGGTGTCGACGCCTTCGACTGGAACTCGGTTCCCCTGTTAGTCTAGCAGGCGGACTCGTCTCGATAGCTGGCTCTTTCTGTAGTTCAGAAGCAGGGACTGTAACGTAGCCCACGACATGATGGAGAGTGCAGATCCAGTGTCGATCTCCATGCTGCAGGGTTGACCGTTGATCTTGACAGTAGTGAAGACTTTTTCTTCGGTTGACGTGCTGGCTTGGCCGACTCTCGTGCTATAAGTTTGAATCTCGCGCCGCTTTTCGGCGCCCTTGTTCTGGATTGGTCGTTTTGAAGGCGGCAGCGGTTCTGATTGGTTGCCTTGGTCACGTAGTTTGGAAGAATGTGGAAGCTGCGCTCGGCATACTTCGGCTAAGTGACCTCTCTTCTCGCAGCGCCTGCAAATGGCATCGTGATATTTGCAGGCTTGTCTTTCGTGTTGGCCACCGCAACTCAGGCAGCTCTCTCGGCGGCGGCTGGGCTCGCCTTTTCTTTTTTCGGTTCGGAAGATGTCTTCATCTGATTCTTCTTCCGAACTTGTTCTAGTCTCCTCACGGTGAACTGGAACCGCTTTAGAACCGCTCTTCTCAGGCTGAGGACGCTGTAAAGCCTCCGACGCCTTCGTTGATGCCTCGTGTGCCCTGGCCTCGTCTAAGGCACTGGCAAGAGTCAAACCCGGCTTCGCGAGCAGCCGCCTCTGAAGCCGGGTGTCATGAACGCCGCAGATTAACTGTTCTAGCAGCGCATCGTCCAGGTCGTGGTAGTCACAGTGTGTCGCGGCTCTACGAAGCACTGCCACATATGCGGTCACCGGTTCCCCTCTTTCTGTACACGTTGCCTCAGCTGATATCGCTGGACGAACTTGGATGGTGCAGGGGCGTAGTGCGCCCTTAGGGTTGCTTGGAGTGTGTCCCAAGGAACCGTTTGTACTGGGGTCAGCTCACAGAACGACTCGGCCATTTCGAAGACGTCCAGTCCACAATGGCTCAGGAACAGGGCTCGCTTGCGGTTTGCAGATAGCCCGTGCATGTCGCTGGCTTCGAGCAAGCACTCAAATCGAGTCACGTAGGACCCCCATTTTTCTCGGGCTGGATCAAACGGCGTTGGCAGAACGTACGCTGCCATGGCTGAAGTCTACGGTCCCGGTGGGCACCATGTCTTATCGTTAGCTCTTTTTGATCCTCCTGTGTGCTATCCCACCTTCGTCGCCAAATGAAGTGGCTGGGCAGTAACGAGCAGTACAGGCAGGATAGTGACAACAGCTCTTTATTGTATGGTGAGACTTCAGCAAAGGTATGCAGGCAGCAGCACTCTTTATATACAGTTTGGCTGCCGGTCATTAACCAATCAGAAACAACCCCTAGTTTGAAATTCCCGCTCAAAACAGTAACAACATAACAAACACATCTGGCAGAGCACGCAATGGAATCTGATCAGTTGTAGTCCTCTTCAGTTGGGGAAACAGCATAGGCAACCACTCAGTCCTAAGAAAGAAAAATACAAAAATAGTCCAGATGATGAAGAACGCTATTCCCACTGGTTACTGCCCACCAGTCCTTTGGGTTCTTTGGATCGTCAACTTCAATGGATTTCCTTGGTGAGATTCCACCTTCCACTCCTTTGGGGCTGGCACGGGCCCTTTCTCTTGGGGTTTAACTTCCTTCCAGCTCCGGATCAACACCCAATCATCATGGTGGAATTTGTGGACTGGAAACTCCAAAGGTGGTGTTTGGGCTAAGAGTCCTTGTTTCCTAAGAACTTCAAAATATCTGGACAGTTTATACACATATTGTTTCAATACTTTGTCTCTGGTTTCCCAGGGAATCAATGCATATGCTTCCTGGCATGAAAGCTACTCCAAATAACAATTCATATGATGATATTCCAATATTCTTTCTAGGTTGGGTCTAACTAAACTCTTGACACTTCTGTTGCTGTAGCATTATTGCAGGGAAAAGCTTCCACCCACCCTGTGAAGTGATCCACTATGTCCAATAAATATTTTTCTCTCCCCACTTTTGGTAATTCTGTAAAACCCACTTGAATACATTGAAATGGTCTTAAAGCTGGTGGTCTCCCACCCATCTGTTGTTTCCTGACAGCTTGTTTATTCACCTTTTTACAAATCAAACATTTGTCTATAATTGATTTTGCTAAAGGATATATCCCAATACAACCATAGCATTTTAAAAGTTCATTTACAATAGCTTGAATTCCCCAACGACTCCACCCATATTTTGCCAAATGTATGCACTATCCCAAAATGCATACTTGGAATCTGCCTATTTTTCCTTCCAAAATGCATACAGCCCTCTTTTAAAAAAAAAAAAATATGCCGCCCTTCTCCGGAGACTCAGGGTGGCTTACAATGTGTTAAGCAATATCCTTCATACTTTTGTATATTGTACAAAGTCAGCTTAATGCCCCCACAACCTGGGTCCTCAATTTACCTACCTTAGAAAGGATGGAAGGCTGAGTCAACCTTGAGCCTGGTGAGATTCGAACTTACTAATTGCCAACAGTTGGAGTTAAATTACAATGCATTAGTCTGCTGAGCTATCCAGGCTCCCTATCCATAGACCTTGATGTAGTGCATACAATTCACAGGTTTGAGCAGACCAATTTTGAGGCAACCCCCCTGCTTCCAGGATCTCTTTAGTGTGTCCATTTACAATAGCATATCCGTTTTTCCGTACTCCTTCCTCCACCCTAGAGGAACCATAAAAATTGCTTCTTCTTTCTCCAGGGGGTGTTCCTCCAAATCAGGTCTTATTTTCATTTGTGAATCAATTACTTCAGCACAATAATGTTTTAATCCAAACTGATCCATTGATCTGGTGTTGGCTAAGAACTGTGCTGGAGTCAAATTGTGATCTGTAGTTAAAATCAAGTCTGTCTGCTGCATTAAAATTGCTTCATATTTTACATGGGGTGCTCACAATAAGGGCTTCCCCAAAGGTCAATTTCCTACTTTCTTGGACCAGTATTAGGTAGCAGCAATTGCTTGAATACATACTAGCCATCCCCTTATTACTGGGTCCATTATTTTTTTTATTTTTTTTTAATTGAAAAAGTTTTACAATACAATTTTTATCCCCATTTCCCCCCACCTATCCCCCCTCCCATCCACCCCCCCTTCCCTTCCCTCCCCTCCCCTCCCTTCCCTCCCTAGGCTTCCTTTACTAATAAAACATTAATCTTATATATCAATCAATATTAAACAAAAAGTATAGGTGAGATCCAGATAACATATCATAAATTTTAACATTGAATAAAGTAAAGTTAATCTATCAAATATTTGCTAAACATAAATCATGTATACATATTTATCAGGTACTTCTAACATTATATTTTTTCCCCCCTAAATCAAATATATACTAACCATAAATCATATATAAAAACTTAACAGATATTCTTAAAATTTTTCTAGACAGCAGTATAACAAATATATATAAATTTATTTTTAACATTATAATTTTTCTAAGTAGTGATATAGTAAATATATATAACATAATAAGTTTTCTAAATAACAATATAATTTCAAATGTTTGATAAAATAGTTATAATAAAAATAATTATGAATCATATATAAAGACTTAACAAATATTCTTAAGACTTTTCTAGACAACAGTATAAAATATATATAAACTTATTTTTAACTTTATAATTTTTCTAAGTAGTGATATAGTAAATATATATAATAAGAATAATTATGAATCCAATACTAATTGAAACTTCTTGGTTTGATATTTGTTCTGCACATAATCTACCCATTTCTTCCACTCCCTAACAAAGGCTTCATGGGTCCTGTCTTTTAAGTATGCAGAAATCTTTGCCATTTCCGCAAAATTAACCATCTTTGATGTCCATTCCTCTATAGTAGGTACACTATCTTTTTTCCAATATTGTCCAATCAGTAACCTAGCTGCAGTAATCATATATAAAATCAATCTCGTTTCACTCGGTGAACAATCCTTAACTATACCTAACAAAAAAAGCTGCGGAGAAAATTGAAGCTTCTTTTTCAAAACATTCTGCATAACCCACCAGAGTTTAATCCAAAATGTTTTCACTTTTCTACAGGTCCACCAAATATGAAAGTATGTAGCATCCAAACAATCACACCTCCAACATTTAGGTTGAACATTTGGGTACATACATGACAATTTCTTGGGATCTAAATGCCATCTATAAAACATTTTATAAAAGTTTTCCCACAGATTCTGTGCTTGTGTAAATTTAACATTCTTGGGTCCATTATTTTTGACAGGAATGCCACGGGTTTCTTTTGTCCTGCCCAGTCCTGAGCCAACACCCCTTGTGCAATTCCATTTTCTGTGTTTACAAAGAGATGGAATGGCTTTTCCAGATTAGGTAAACTTAATACAGGAGCCTTGGTTAAAGCTTGTTTCAAATTTTCAAAGCTTCCTCTTTTGTGCCCCTCCCATTTCAAACTCCAAGGTTCAGATTCAATTAATTTTGCATACAGGGGTTTGGTAAGATTAGCATACCCATCAATCCAGAGTCTGCAATGTCCAAACAAACCTAAGAATTTCCTTAATTCTTGCTTGTTTTTAGGTAGAGGTTGAGATGCCACCCCTCCTATTTTATCAGGAGTGATTTTCCTACTCCCTTCACTAATTAAGTGTATTCTAATGCTTTGTTCACTTAATCTGATCTCTGTCAATTAAAACACCACATAACCCATCTCTGTATCAATTTCTAAAAGGGAACAACTTATGCTGCTAACAAACAGACAATGCCATATGATGGAGTACCTAAGCATTCAGAATGCACACAGACATAAAAACATTTTATTTTTATTTTTTTATAATGGAGGTAAGAAGAACAGCTTCAAAAATAAAACAATTTAAATGAAGTATTTTGGATCAATGCTCTGAAATATATTTGGATCAAGCTTTAGTATTGTTGAAAGGAAAAAGAAGCCTTTCCCTTTAAGGATTGCTGGAAGGCAGAGCTTTCCCTTCTTGAATTCAAAACTCCTGGCTGGGAGATTACTTCGAAATGATTGGAGGTCAGCTGCTTGAGAGTAGAATCAGTTTATTGTTTATAGGAAGGCAGGCAAGAAACAAATGCAAGCACAGAGTTCTGAGGCTAGCCTGTTTGAACTGTAAGAATAACCCTTTTTTTAATGCTAAAACGTCTTTTGATTTTCTATGTGACCCTTTAAAATCTTTTTGAGATTCTTTTGATTTGGCGTGTGAATCCTTTGATTTGTGTGTGATTGTTTTATGGTGTTGAGATCCTGTTTTTGTTTGTGATTGGGTTCCTCCATCCTGGATCTGGCAAATAAATAATTGTTTTATAGTCCACTCTCTGTTTTTCCTAGCCCCTTGTAGTTGTTCGTTCCCTATAATTATTCAGCTTGCTATTTCTGTGTTTTCTCCTTTTCTCGTGTGTTAAAAATTCTAATTAATTTGGCTTGATTTCCTTTCCTTTTTGGATGTTTGTTTTTCTTTCCTGTGTCCCATATCTGTTTGGATGTTGCCAGCCCCTGTAATTTTGTCCTTCCTTTGTTGTGGGAAAATAAGGTGACTTCAGCTTCTTAATGGCCCATTGATAAGGGTGGGGGCTGAAACTCTGCCTGAGTTTCTGCTTATTTCTTTTAGGGGAATTTCCCTGCTCTTTTAATATTGAGTTTCTCATATCTTCAAAGTGTCAATCTCTGCCTTTAGTAAAATGCAAGTCAGATTTAGAAAATCTTTCAAAATCATTTCTTTTATATAGGTTTAATTAAATATTTTAAACCTCAAAAATTTCCAGATAAAATAAAATCAAAATTGTATTCAGAGCAGAAAAGAAAACATATCTGCATAGCTTTTATATGCAGATGAAAGAGACCAAAACAGCGAGAGGCAAGGCTGCACAAGTTGATCACCCACTTTCCCCTCCCTTCTCAGACAGATTAAGAGAAAGGGAAAAAAATGTTTAAAGCACGCAGACAAGCCTCACTCCCCCCTTCACTCAGCATTCTTTCAACAGAACAACACTCTGCATTTCTCTCAACAACTCACAGACATTTTCCACAACTTTCTACTTATTTCACAACAGCAAAAATAACAAAACCTTGCAACTTACTGTTTCTTTATACAAAAGGGAATCAAAGTACATTCACACCAACTTTTACCCTCAACACACTCACATTTGCGCTGCAATCAAACTGCTTGTGTACACCAATTTCACATGCAAAATCCCACTTCATGCAAACCAATCATTATAATTATTTCAGGGAGCTTTTTCACAAGCCAATGAGCTCCATTTTCTAAATAATTTTGTGTACTGTTATTAGAGGATTTCCTCCTCCATCCAGCTCTTTCCACTTTTTCATTCCTTGGTCAATCTGTAGCTTCAAGCAGTGGGAAAACTCAGGAAACAGTTTTAATCACAAATGTGACTTTGGGCCCTAACCACTGCCTGTTTCCCACAGCTTCAAGCCCAAGCTTACTTAATTTGCTGGCCAGCCAAACATATCACAATCAATTCAATCCCATTCAATTCTACACACTATCATTATAGATGCACATCAACAAAATAATTTTTAACAGAAATCACATCAAATTAATCAAGTCAAATTATCTGAGTCTTCCCATTTAGACAGGCTTTCCCTTTTTATTACCCGCTAAACCCCGGGTGGGAAGAACAGTAAACAATTTCTTCTTTATTCTTAGTTCTTTCAGAGTTTTCTGGCTTTTTAAGAATGGTAATTTATCAAAATCTTTATAACACTGCAGTATTTCTTTTCTCTTACCACACATAATGGCATAAATCCTTTTTTTTTTTGGAACTTCTCACTTTTTACTCTGCCCTGGGATATTCTGTCTAGCTCTCTCTAGCTTGGATCTCCCAGCAGGCACTGGCTTTAATTTTAAAGTTCCAAAATGTATAGAGACCTTTGTTTTACTTCTAGTATGGATTGACACAGAATCTTCAGAGCTCGCTGAAGACCCTGAGGCACTTCTCTTTATTTTCTTCTTTGACCTAGGTTTTGTCAGGTTCTCGGCTTCTGGCGGTACAGGAACCGGTTCAACTTTTATTGCAGGGGGAGTTACTGGTTGAGCTGCTGGTTTTACTAGGGTTGAATAAGGAGTGGGTCGTTGTAATTCCTCCCTATCAGCCTGGTTTAAAATCTTTGGCACTAAGGTTTTCTTTCTCCCCTTTCTTCTAGATTTCATCAAACAGACTCTTAAAATTGGCTAACATGCATTGTAACGGTGTCCTGGGGACACTATTATGACCACCCATCCTAACAACACTACCGTTGACTCACGGCACCTGAAACTCGAAGGTCACCAATCAGAACTGCAACGGTTTAACCACCCACACAATCCTAACAGGAGACTTTAACTCCTTACTAGAGACTTTAGGATGCCACCTTGTCTCCTAGGGAGGTGATCAGGCCCCCTCTTCCACCACTAAATTGGTGGGTACCCCTTAACAGGGAGACTCGAACTCCCTTACTTATACTTGCCTGCAGGCGTCTTCCTCTTGGATTTTTGTTGAGGTCTCTGGATCTGGCTGACTGTGAGGATCCTTGACTGGCCTGCTTCTCCAGCGGGTTCACGGCACTTCCCCACCGAAAGATTCCGTGAACTTCAATGGACTCCTATGGCCAGCCAGTGGATTTTCTTTGGGAAGACGTCGGTCCCGCTGGGGCAGCCCGTCAGGCAGAACAATGGTCTTTGTTCCTCAGTCCCTTCGTGGAAATTGTCAGAAAATGTTGTGGAATAAAGACTGAAAAACATTCCTGGATCAAGCAGAGTCAGTTTATTATTTGCGCAGGTTCAGAGTCAGATTTGTACCTGAAACTTTGAACCAAGAAAAGAGCTCTGATATACAGTTTATATATGTTTCCAAGACAAAGGGTTTGGTGAGCTCATGCATTTTCCCTATATGGTTAACATGAACTCAGGCATTTTCCATATATGGTTAACATACACTTGTTATATGATAATTGACACACTTCCTCATTACTAAACCATTACTAAACCATTATTTTCTAGTTTATAAGATTATCTTTAGCTAGACAACCTTCCTTAGTTCTATAATTACTAATACAGGAGAGTTATTGCTGTCCTTAGGTCATAAGTGACTCTTTGTAACATACATGTCCTTGTGTCTTTGACAGTGAGGCCCCTCAAATGTTTTCCATATGGCTTATCCTTCCTTGACAGCTAGGCCTCATCAGAAGATATATTTACCAATAATGGGCTTTAACTGATTCTGAATATAATTTCCAACCAAGCACATTTCTCCCTTATAATAATGTGAATAGAGAGGGTCATTTAGGGTTCATGTAACTGATTCTGTATGACTCCTACTTTATTCACTTTTATTCTCATTTACCTTATTCACATTATTTTATTCACTTTTATTCACTTTACTCCTTTTCACTTGCTGAAATAAAAATTTAATCATAATTACCAAGAACTCCAAGAAAATTATAGTTATCTTTTAAAAGTAAAAATTGGATTAGAAGAGAGCAAGGGCAAGAATAAAACTAAACTCCAGGCTTTGATGGAAAAGATTCAACAAAGTACAGTTGTTCACAGTAGCTTCGGAACACTGTGCTTGTATTTGTTTCCTGCCTGCCTTCCTATAAACAATAAACTAATTTTGCTCTCAAGCAAGAAAAAAGGAAGCTCTGCCTTCCAACAATCCTTAAAGGGAAAGGCTTCTTTTTTCCTTCCAACAAGTCATTATAAAGACCCACAATCCTACCTGGCAGAACCTGGAACAATTGATGACCACTCTCCTTAATGGTGAAGAGAGAGAGAGAGATTAAGTAGTGCCATTGGTAAGATTTAAAACCCACAGACGAAGGAAACCTCCAGGCTATAACAGACCAAGAGTTTCCAAAAAGGAACCCTCCCCTTCTTTCTCTTGGAGCATTGCTGGACATTCTGTTGAGTGAAAATGCATCTCTTCTCTTATAAAAAGACTTTGTTTGTATCTAATTGAGACCTTTGCTTAGCCACAAACGTGACAAAATTTGCTTTCCTTCTCTTTGCATCCTAAATTCCATTGGATTTAATTGAGTGAAAGTATTCTGCTCAGCAGTAGAAGGACAGAAAGAGGAAAGACAGTTCTTGTGTTGGCTAAGAAGATTGCCCTGTAATAAAGGGTCCCTGGGCAGCATGTTGAATCATCCTTGCAAGGTTTGTGCGTATGTTGTTTTAAACAAGTTGCTTCTCAGCCTAGTGAGCTCAATCTGCATTTGAAGAAAAGCTGCAAAGGCATTTTGTAAAGAAAGGAAGCCATAGGCCTGGCTGCAGTAGATGAGAGGTCTGAAGACTTGAAAACAAGCACCACCACCCCCAATCCTTGGTCCGAATGAAAATAGGGGGAATAATGTAACCTTCTTAGTAGACACAGGGGCATCTAAATCTGTAATTACAAAGCTGCTGGCTCCTTTTTCTAAAATATCCAAGGGGTTAATGGCTTCATAAATCATCGCCTCATGCTGAAAAAACCCCCTGAAATGTTCCTTACATGGAAGAAATATAGATATGCCTGCGTGTCCAGTTTCCCTCCTGGTCATGATGGTGAGAAATATGGCTCAAGAGGGTCAAATCCCCAATACCTGGCAGGAGTTTGAAGTACCAAAGTTGAAGATAACACACCAGGACATGCTGCACACCATGCTGAAGCCTTAGCAGTGCCTGTTCCTCTCAGGCAGAAAAGCTAACCCTGCCCCATTACCATAAGTCAAAGGCAGAGAGCGATAGAAGGAAGCTGTCTGTCCAACTATTGGGAAATTTACCCTTAGGCAGCCAAATACCATTTACACCAGCCATACGATACAAGGAGTTTTAGAGACAAAGGGCCATTTATGGCTGACAAACCCCAGAAATTACAAGCATCAAGCTCTCCTCACTCAGAAACTACGAGTGATCCTGAGACAAACAAATGCTTTAACCCAGCTACTCTTTTGCAAGCATCGGGTCCTGGAATTGAAACAACATATGCAGGTCAACACAGCAAGCAGAATGGAGCAGACCTTCCCAAGTCTGACTGACCAGCCTTACCAGGACTATAAGAGAAAAAGCAGACAAAGGTGTGCCTTGAAAATCACCTTAAGTGAGTAAATGCATTACCACTAGTACTTTGATCTGTGTGATGTTCTCCACATAAAGGAATTAGATTATCTCCTTTTGAAAAACTTGAAAATCATATAGGAGACCTAAGCCAGATAGGAACTAAGTGTGTGAATCAGATGGTGGGAGAATTAAATAAGCAAATACAAGAAATCCAACAATATTTTGTGTCCCTTAGCCCACCATTTTTGACCACCTCTAGTTATAATATTCAAATAGTAGTAAGAAATAAATGGGAAAACACGATTGTAAAAATGAAATGAATAATAATTGGAGTATTTGTCTTTGTATTTTTGAAATCTAGACAATGATAAGTTTTTCCTTTTTTTTAGAAATATGAATAAGTATAAACTGTGACAATTGAAATACTTTAATGGTATATGGTGGTGAAAGTAAAAAGGATTAAGTTGTAACTTGGATAACAGCTAGAACAATTCTAAATCCAATTTTTGTTATTCAATTTAACATCTTATTCTAACATTTAACATTTTATTATGTAATCACCCTAAATCTTAAACTTGAAATCTAAACAGCTCTTTGTAATATTCATTTATCATTTTAAGAATCAGTATTTCATATATTCTCCTTACTTCAGAGACCCAATTCAAGTCAATATTTCTTTTAAATCACATCTAGTAATCAACATATGATTTTTATTCCTCTCTTAAAAATATTTCAAAATCAGTAACTATTCTTCAAAGATATCTTCTTCACTCCTCCTAATTTTATTTTTGGCTGGATTGCCACTTAATTGGCTGTTTTCCAGAGATGTTCTTCCACTCCTAGCCTTATTTGTTAGCTGGATCACAGTTTAATTTTAACTGCATTCCAACATTTTCTCCTGCACTCCTCCTAGGTTTATTTTTACCTGGATAGTGGCTTTTCAGCTGTTTTCCAGTGGTGCTTACCTCCACTCCTTACCTTATATTTAACTGGTTCACAATTGGTTTTAACTGGTCCCCAGTATTGTCTCCTCCACTCCTCCACAGTTTATTTTTGGCTGGATCACAGCTTAGTTAGCTGTTTTCCAGTGGTGCTTTCCTCCACTCCTTACCTCATACTTAACTGGTTCACAGTTTGGCTCTAACTGCTCTCCAGCAGTTTATCTCCTCCAATCCTCCTAAATTTATTTTTGGCTGGTTCACAGCCTAATCATCTATTAACTAATTCACAATTTAGTTTTGATCATCTGATTCCCAAAGTTACACTTCCTTGTCAAGATAAAATAATAATGCATTTTAATATATATCTTTTCTCCTACTCTCTCCTGCACTATTGATTTTATTTAAATTTCTTCCATTTCATATCTGTTCCTTGTTTTTCTATGTAAATCAACATATAAAATCTATGAACAATTCTTGTTGATAAAGGTTTCATTCACATTTTATTTTTTTTAAAGAACAATATTTTAAACCCTTTTAAAGAAGCAAGTTTCTATAATCATTAAATATATCAGCAATCAAAAATTCATCCATACTCTTCATGTTTCTTATAGTTTTTTTAAGATCACATTTTCCCATCTTAAAAATCACTTCTCTTAATAACAATAATAAAAGGTAGAAAAGGAAAGAGAAAGGGAGAAGAAAAAAAATAAGGGAAAAAGAAAAGAAAAAATAAAAGTATGGCGAAAAAGATTAAAAAAGGCATTTCACAGAAAAAAACAAAAATAGAGAAGAGAGGAATAAAATAAAAAAGAAAAAAGAAAAGAAAAAAGAAAAAAAAGAAGAAGTAGCATAGAGAGTAAAGGAAGAAAGAGAAAATCTCCTCCTTATATTTAGACATCAATTACATAAAAAACATTTACATCCATTTAATTAGACTATAGTATTTTTCCTCTTGCTACCCAATTTTTTCCCTTTTCAATTCCAATGTGAGTAAAATTATAAAGACTAAGAAGTTTAGTTCTTTTTTGTTCCCAATATGGTATTGTCATATCCTCTTCCGATTCTATGCCCTTTCCTTTTGTTGCTATGCCTTTAATCAACAGCTTCAATTGTCCAATTAATTCCTCCATAGGTAGTCCAAAAACAAATTAGATAGATCTAAAACTCATAATTGTCCTCTACACAGAACCTATCCAATCACAATTCCCTTAATCTACAAAATTACCACATCAGGAAGAAGGTTAGGGTTATATGTGACTTGGGAAAAGGCAACATTAGTTTTAGGTATCCCATAGAACCACCCCTTATTTGTTAAATACAATATCCACATTCCTAGAGCTAGAGCAGCTCCACAGAGAGCTCACTCCCTGGCTTCTTCAACTATAAATATCTACAGGAGTTTCGTACTGCTCTCTGTCACAGTCTATGATTTTAGATTCAGCACCTGTCTTTTTTGAGGAAGATGTGATTCCAGCATACTATATACAGCAAATCACAACTAATCTCAATAACAGCGAGCACGCTTATTAAAATAAGAGATAGTGTACCCATGGCTATATATGTTTGACTTCCCATTCCAAATCTTCAGGCGTACGTGGAGGGTCAGCTTCCGGTGTGACACCAGTAAGGCCTCTTCTGCCCCGTATGTTACCTGCCCATTGCCGGTAGGACAGTTATAGGGGGCACTTCTTCAAGCGTACTACTAGGGGTCGGGCCTGAGCCTGGTCTGCCTCCCAATATTCCTAAACTGTGGACTTAACTCGAGTCCAGTGAATCCAAGACTTGGATTCCAACATTTTTACTGCAAGTGGGAACACATGACCACAGTATACGGGCCCTTCCACCTAGGCATTAAACTTTTTCCTTTCCAGTGTTTTACCCATACAATCCTCCAAATCACAATTTAATCATTTCTACTTTCATCACAATATAAATTTTAAATATTTCAATCATTACAATCTCCCTAATTAAATTTAGAATTGTTGTAGGTTGTATCCAAGTTACAACTTAATCCTTTTTATTTTCACCACCATATACCATTAAGGTATTTCAATTGTTACAGTTTATACTTATTCATATTTCTTGAAAAAGATTTTAAAAAAGTAAACTTATCATTGTCTAGATTTCAAAAATACAAAGACAATTACTCCAATCATTATTCATTTCATTTTTACAATCATGTTTTCCCATTTATTTCTTACTACTATTTGAATATTATAACTAGAGGTGGTCAAAAATGGTGGGCTAAGGGACACACAATATTGTTGGATTTCTTGTATTTGCTTATTTAATTCTCCCACCATCTGATTCACACACTTAGTTCCTATCTGGCTTAGGTCTCCTATATGATTTTTTTTTATTGAAAAGTTTTATAACAATACAATATATATATAAAACATTCCCTCCCGCCC
This sequence comes from Coluber constrictor foxii, assembly GCA_038048745.1. Lineage (NCBI taxonomy): Eukaryota > Metazoa > Chordata > Lepidosauria > Squamata > Colubridae > Coluber > Coluber constrictor. The sequence continues at coordinate 25,301,213 of CM075966.1, read as the reverse complement.
ATCCCCCCTCATCATCCCTCCCCCTCCCCCCTGACTTCCCAGAGTAAAATACAGGGTATATATAAAAAAAGAAAAACAATAATCTTCTACATTAATCTATCAGACTTCCAGTTTACAAACCACCGTCTATAATCTTAACTCCAATATAGTTAACAATACTTTTCTATAATTCTTCTTCATTCATACGCAATTTGATGTTTTCTTATTTGATACTTATTCCGAATGTAGTCAATCCATTTCCTCCACTCCAAAATGTATTTTTCCTGCGTATGGTCTTTCAAATATGCCGAGATTTTTGCCATTTCAGCTAAGTTCATTACTTTTAAAGTCCATTCTTCTACAGTGGGCAAAGAGTCTTTCTTCCAATATTGCGCAACCAGCAATCTAGCAGCCGTTATTAAATTTAAAAGCAATTTCATCTCTACTACTGTACAATCATTTGTAATACCCAGTAAAAACAATTGTGGTGTAAATTTCAACCTCCTTTTCAGGATGTTCTGCATTACCCACCAAATCTTTATCCAAAATGTTTTAATCTTCCTACAAGTCCACCATATATGAAAATAGGTTGCATCTTCACAATCACACCGCCAACATTTGGCTTGTACATTGGAATACATACATGACAACTTTTTTGGATCTAAATGCCATCTATAAAACATCTTATAAAAAATTTCTCTTAAATTTTGTGCTTGAGTAAATTTAACATTTCTAACCCAAATCTTTTCCCATGTTTCCATCATTATTGGTTCTTGGAAATTTCTAGCCCATTTAATCATACAATCTTTAACCAACTCTGTTTCAGAATCTATCTCTAATAATGCATTATATAATCTTTTAATATGCATAGTACCCTGGTCTCTAATTTGTTTTACCAGATTTTCTTCATTATCCATAAGACCAATTTTTTGATCCTCCCTCCACCTTGCTTGAAGTTGACCATATTGAAACCAAGTATAAATTACCCCTTCTTCCTTCAAGACCTCTAACGACTTAAGTTGTAGTTTACCCCCTTCATTAACTAAAAGTTCTTTATATGTAATCACCTCCATCTTTTGTTCTATACTTATATTTTCTATTGCATGTCTAGGGTTTGCCCAGATAGGTATCTTGTAATCTAGTTTATATTGGTATTTTTTCCAGACTCTCAGCAGAGCATTTCTAAGCATATGATTTCTAAAAGCTTTATCTACTTTCTTTTCATACAATAGATAAGCATGCCATCCATACAATAAATCATATCCTTCTACATTTAAAATCCTTTCCTCAGTTAAATTAAACCAGTCACTAATCTGAACTAACACAGATGCTTCATAGTATAATCTCAAATTTGGCATTTTCAAACCACCTCTCTCCCGAACATCCTGTATAATTTTTAATTTAACTCTAGGTTTTTTACCTGACCAAATAAAAGTATTACCTCCTTTCTGCCATTCCCTCAGATGATCATCTTTCTTCAACACCGGTATGATACCGGTATCATTTGAAACAAAAATAAAAATTTAGGGGCTTCCGGTGGTGTCCTCGTCATCGCAGGGCGGCTTGTTTGCATGGCCGCCACCCCCGCCGCTTGTAGAGCCGCTTTGCGATCGGCAAAGCGGCTTGGAAATCTTCCCTTCAGATCGGAAGGGAAGATAGAGTGGGTGGCTTTAGGTTGAGCCCCCGGAATCGCTGCCAGGGCTTTTTCTTCGCCCTGGTAAGTGTTCTGTGTGTGGGCTCCCTCCCCAGGCTACTGGAACTCCGAGCGGCGAGGGACCTCTGTATTAACGGAGCGAGACGACGAGAGCAACTCCACTTGCAACAATATATACTTTTTCAATACACAAAGGATTTGGTGAGATCTGGATTATTTCTTTACAATTTTAATTATATTTAAGAGACTCTTTTTTAACGCTGAAATTGAGCTGTCTCTGTGTGAAAGTGACTGAAAATGGCGGCTGACTAAAGTGGAGCAAGTGAAAGTGAAAAGTGAAAGTGTAAATTATCAGTTTGCCTGCCTGTAATTGAAACTAAACGGATCTGCAAGATTTTTAATTGAAAAGTACAAGTGATTTGATTCCTTTTCTGTAAAACTGGGGAAGACAGGAAAAGGAGGAAGATTTTCTTTTTTTCAAAGACTTAAATCCTGTTCAGGCATGGCTTCAAAGAAAGCGGGGGGAGATTCCCCCACACATCAAACAAAGGAAAAGTCAGCCATGCTATCAGCGCCAGCTCAGAGACAGTCACAGGGCAGTGGGACTGAGGATTTGAAAGCTTTTATACTTGATATACATACATTATAAACGTTTTATGTTGTTATATATTTGGTTAGGGGGGAAATAGATGTTATAAGTCTAGTTTAATTTTTTATTACTTAAGGTTAAATTTGTTATATTTTTAGCTGGATCTCACCTAAAAAGTTGTTTGATGTTGATTGCTATATATGATTGTTTAATAGTGGAAGTCAGGGGGGGGAAGGGGGAGGGACGGGGGGGAAAGGGAGGGTGTGGGATTGGGGGGGAAGGGGTATCAAAAACTGTATTGTAAAACTTTTTCAATTAAAAAAAATAAAAATGTAGGTAATACATTCATTTTTATTGCCGCTATTCTTCCTAACAAAGATAATTGTAATTTTTTCCAGTTTTCCATTTCTTTCTGCACTTTTTGCCATAAAACCTCATAATTATTTTTAAATAACTTTGTATTTGATCCAGCAACCATCACACCCAAATATTTGACCTTTTTAACTATTTCAAATCCCATTATTTTTTCTAGTTCTTCTCTTTGATCAAGAGACATATTTTTAGTCATTATCTTAGTTTTATGTTGATTTATTTTAAATCCAGAGACTTTACCATATTGTTCTATCATTTCCAACATATATGTGACTGTAGCTAAAGGTTGAGTTAATGTAACTACTAAATCATCCGCAAACGCTCTTAATCTATAATCTTGCTGTCGGATCACTATTCCTTTAAGTTCCTCAGATTCACGTATCTTTTTCAACAAAATTTCCAAAGATAAAACAAACAGCAGTGGAGATAATGGGCAACCCTGCTGTGTTCCCTTCTCTATTTTAAAATGATCCATTAAACTTCCATTAATAATTATTTGTGCAGATTGCTCTCTATATATTGCTTTAATTGAACTCATGAATTGCTCTCCAAATTGCATTTTGTCTATTACTTTAAACAAAAATTGCCAATTCAATCGATCAAAAGCTTTCTCAGCATCCAAAAAGAAAAAAGGCAGCAGAAATCTGATTGTTTTTCTCCAGATATTCCACCAGGTTTATTATTTGTCTCAAGTTATATTTCATATATCTCCCTTTTATAAACCCTGATTGATCATTATGAATTATTTGTTGCATAATTGGCATTAGTCTATTCGCTAATACTTTAGCAAAAATCTTATAATCAGTATTCAAAAGTGAAATTGGTCTAAAATTTTCAGGTTTAACACAGTTCTGATCTTCTTTGGGGATCAGTGATATAAAAGCTGTCCTCCATGAAGGTGGGGTTACTCCCCCTGATTGAATCTTGTTAAATAAAATCCTAATTGGTTCTACCATTTCCAACTGCAAATTCTTGTAATAAGTAGCCGTCAATCCGTCCGTTCCTGGTGCTTTACCTACTTTTAACTGTTTCATTGCTACCAAAATCTCCTCTGAAGTTATTGGTTGATTCAATCCTTCCCTTTGCTCCAAAGTTAACTCAGGAATATCAACCTCTTTAAGATATCTATCAATATCTTTACCTTGTATCAGGTCTCCTGCATATAATTTCGTATAGTATTCTAGAAAAACTTTCTTAATCAGATTTTGTTGATAAACTTCTTTACCTTTATATTCCATCTTACTAATGATTCGTGATTTTTGCTTTTTCCTTAATACATAAGCTAACCATCTACCTGGCTTATTAGCATTACAAAATGTGTTATGTTTGGCATATTGCAAAGTAGTTGCAACTTGGTCAGCCATTAGCATATTAAATTGCTCTCTTAATATATTTATTGCCTCTTTTACTTTTTTGTCTCCTGGATTACCAATTAATAGTTGTTCCTTCTTCTTTATTTCCTCTTCAATATCTTTTCATCTCTTTATCTGTTTTTGTCTATATCTATTATTCATATATATCAACACTCCTCTCATATAAGCCTTACTTGCATCCCAAACCATTTCCATAGAAGTACCCTTATACATATTATTAACAAAAAACTCCTTCATTTGTTTTTTAAGTTCATTCACATTTTCTTCATATCTAAATAAATTTTCATTTAACCTCCAGGACCTCCTTTCACCCTTCTCCTGTCTTAACTCCAACCAAACCGGACTATGATTAGCTAAAGTCCTTGGAAATATCTTGACTTTCTTCACCCTAGAAAGGAAATCATTTGTTAACAATATGAAATCAATCCTAGAAAAAGATTGATGTCTGTCGGAAAAAAAAGTAAAATCTTTTTCATCGGGGTTCCATTCCCTCCAGACATCTCTCAATTCTAGATCATCCATGATTTCAAAAAAAGGTTTAGGTAATTTTTCACGTGAGGAAATTTTAGATATGGTCTTCTTGTCTTTAAAAATATTGATTACTCCATTCCAATCTCCCATTAAAATAATTGATTTATAATTCCATTGCGTTACTTTAGAGTGTAAAAGTTTGTAAAAATTTTCTTGTTGCTGATTCGGTGCATAGATCCCAATCAAAAGCATTATTCCATTTTGAGTCTGTAATTCAATTGCTATGTATCTTCCTTGATCGTCTGCCTCTATTAAATTTGCTGTTAAGTCCTTTTTTATATAAACAACTATTCCATTCCTTTTCTCTGGGGATGATGCCACAAAATGGCTCCCTAATTTTGAATTAATTAGATATTTCTGATCAGTCGATCTAATATGTGTCTCTTGTAAACAAATAATGTCATTTTTAAATTGCTTCAAATAATGATATATTTTCTTTCTCTTTTGTGGTGAATTTAAACCATTGACATTCCAAGATAGAAATTTAACCGGCATTTTTGCCTCCTTGAAGCTTAAAGAGCATTTGTTGAAGATCCTCCTTCGCCTTTATCTTCGGTCTTGCTCCCCCCACTGCTTCTGTTTTTGGAATCAGGTGTTGTTGTTGTTGTTTAAAGGTTGACCTTGTCACACGTTGTTCTCGTTGTTCTCTTGGCTCCTCCAACTTTGATGTATCAAGTGCCATTCCTTCCAGTTGATTTAAGGGAAAAGGGAGAGAGGCTAGGTCCAATTGAGTCTGGTCATCTTGCTTCTTAGGTTCTCCAGCCACTGCCTCTGCATATGTTTGCGTCTGCTGTTTTCCTTTTTCAGTTCCTTTTTTATTCCCCTCAGGTGGGTGTCCAACTTTCAATACATTGTAGTAAAATTCTCTTGCTTTTCCAACATTGTTCAAACGATATCTTTCTTCAGCATAATTCACTATTATTCCTGTTGGTACATCCCACCTGTACATTATTTGTTGTCTTCTCAACTCATCCACTAAAAAACCAAAGTCTTTTCTGTCTCTCAACATTTTGGGAGGAATCTCTTTCAGTACCTTGATGTCCTGTCCAGACACCTGTACCTTGTTGTTATAGGAAGCTTGCAGCACATCATTTCTAATTCTTCTGTCAATAAAATAAATCACCACATCTCTTGGCAGATTTTTATTTTTTGCAATCCATGAATTAACTCTGTAGACTTTATCCATCTGGCTAATTATTTCATCCTTCTTCAGCCCAGCCACTGATGCAATAACTTCAGCACATTTGTCTCTTAAGTTCTCCCGGCCATTCTCTTTCAATCCTCTCACTCTCAAGGCAAACTCCATAGATCTATACTGTATCATGAGCACTTCATTTTCCAGCCTTTCAGATTTAGTCATAAATTCACCCATTTTAGCCTCCAGATCTAGAGTAGCCTCATTAATTTCTTCCACTCTTTCATCAAACTGAACAAGATGGTTAGACAAGCCTGAAACAGCCAGCAGAATATCCTCTCTTATATCATCATGCTTCTTTGCAACAACATCCCTAATTTCTTTTATTTCATCCTCAAATTTCCCCAATTTCTCTTCTATTTTTCCCTCTATCATCGCTGTTTGGGTACTCATAACTTGTTTTATAAAGTCTTTAAGTTCATTCATGAATTCCTCCTTATTTTGTATCTCAACCGGAAGTTGAGCCTTTTGTGTCACAGTGGGAACTATAGGAGAAGCTCCTCCTGTTTTAGATGCTGCTGGTTTGGTCTGTTTAGAAGCCATTTTAATTTTAAAAAACTTTTCTCTTCACCCCACTTTGCAAGTATAAAGTCTCAAAGGTCACCAAAATCAACTCCAAACAGTTTTAAACTGCTGCTTTCAATGTAAAAATAATCTTCCTCCCCAAGTTGTTTCTTTCTAGCAGCTTACTTTAACTTTAAAAGCAAAAAAGATCTCTTTTCAGTACTCACTTCCCCTTCTGGGCACAGCCAGGATACTCTTAATTGAACACTTCCTCTTTCAATTGACTTCGTTTACAGCAAAGTAGTCAGGAGTTAAGCTTTGTAATTTTGTTGCAAGTACTCCTGTTTTCACTCTGTCTGCTGTTGTGATCATTAAAGCTGGCAAGTTGCTTGCAGAGCTGGTCGCGACATCTAATGCTGCATTTGCAGCAGCGCTCCAAGTCCAGAGTTCATTTCCCTGGGGAGCCCACCTTTCCAGCCCCTGGAATTAATCCCAGGGGCTTTTTTGGTGGCTCTACCGGTCGGAAACTGCTCTGTCCCCCTTCTTCTCCCGAAGAGGGGTCTGCAAAACCGCCGGACAGCTGTTTTTCGCTGTCGGGGCGGCTTTATGGAGTCTCGGAGCTGGCGACCTCAAAAAGGTCATCAGCGATGTCCACGGCGCCAGCGGAAGTCGCCTATATGATTTTCAAGTATTTCAAAAGGAGATAATCTAATTCCTTTACATGGAGAACATCACACAGATAAAAGTACTAGTGGTAATGCATTTACTCACTTAAGGTGATTTTCAAGTCACACCTTTGTCTGCTTTTTCTCTTATAGTCCTGGTAAGGCTGGTCAGTCAGACTTGGGAAGGTCTGCTCCACTCTGGTTGGTGTGTTGACCTGCATACGTTCTTTCAATTTCGGGACCCGATGCTTGCAAAAGAGTAGCTGGGTTAAAGCATTTGTTTATTTCAGGGTCACTCGTAGTTTCTGAGTGAGGAGAGCTTGATGCTTGTAATTTCTGGGGTTTGTCAGCCATAAATGGCCCTTTGTCTCTAAAACTCCTTGTATCGCATGGCTGGTGTAAATGGTATTTGGCTGCCTAAGGGTTAATTTCCCAATAGTTGGTTCTGCAATTCGACAAACAGCTTCCTTCCATCTCTCTCTGCCTTTGGCTTTTTGCAATGCAGCTTTTCTGCCTTTACTTCAAACTCCTGCCAGGTATTGGGTATTTGACCTTCTTGAGCTGTATTTCTCGACATCACGACCAGGAGGGAAACTGGACACTCAGGCATATCTATATTTCTTCCATCTAAGGAACATTTCAGGGTTTTCAGCATGGGGCGACAATTTATGACGCCATTAACCCCTTGGATATTTTAGAAAAGGGAGCTAGCAGCTTTGTTTAGATGCCCCTGTGTCTACTAAGAAGGTTACATTATTCCCCCTATTTTCATTCGGACCAAGGATTCGCGGGGGCTTGACTGAACCCTGGTCCCCTTCAGCCTTCACACCACTCATCTACTGCAGCCAGGCCTATGGCTTCCTGTCAACCTCGCTAGCTTTGGCTCGCTTGCTTCGGCTGTCATAGAAATGGAGGGAGGGGGGTTTAGGCTACGGGGCTTTGTATGAATCTAAGAAATGAAACCAATTCCTAAGCTGTTATCAGACCAACGGACACTGCATTCCTGGATGCTGACACGGCCAGACGTCTGCTCCCACCTGACCTCTGGGAGACCTTTGGATTGGATGATTTATGGTGGACAGTGGGAGGGGATGCTTTCTATATGTAACTTTCGCGCTTTTTACCTCAGAATCCTGCTTTCCATGGTTGTGTTCATTTCATATCTAGTAAAAGTACCATTCTTTAATCTATGATGAAGTCTGGGTTTTCCTTTCCTGGATACTGAAGGAAGCATACCCAACACTTCCTCTCTTTACAGAATGCTTTTCTAGCTTTTCTTCAAATGCAGATTGAGCTCACTAGGCTGAGAAGCAACTTGTCTAAAACAGCATATCCAGAAAACTTGCAAGGATGATTCAACATGCTGCCCAGGGACCCTTTATTACAGGCAATCTTCTTAGCCAACACAAGAACTGTCTTTCCTCTTCCTGTCCCTCTACTCCTGAGCAGAATGCTTTCACTCAATTAAATCCAAATGGAATGGCGCGGGATCCAAAGAGAAGGAAAGCAAGCTTTGTCACATTTGTGGCTAAGCAAAGGTCTCAATTAGATACAACAAAGTCTTTTTATAAATTGTGTGCAGAGCAGAGATGCATTTTCACTCAACAGAATGTCCAGCAATGCTCCAAGAGAAAGAAGGGGAGGGTTCCTTTTTGGAAACTCTTGGTCTATTATAGCCTGGAGGTTTCCCTCGTCTGTGGGTTTTAAATCTTACCAATGGCACTACTTAATCTCTCTCTCTCTTCACCATTAAGGAGAGTGGTCATCAATTGTTCCAGGTTCTGCCAGGTAGGATTGTGGGTCTTTATAATGACTTGTTGGAAGGAAAAAAGAAGCCTTTCCCTTTAAGGATTGTTGGAAGGCAGAGCTTCCCTTTTTTCTTGCTTGAGAGCAAAATTATTTTATTGTTTCCGAAGCTACTGTGAATGACTGTACTTTGTTGAATCTTTTCCTTCAAAGCCTGGAGTTTAGTTTTATTCTTACTTTTGCTTTCTTCTAATCCAATTTTTATTTTTAAAAGAGAAGTATAATTTTATTGGAGTTCTTGGTAATTATGATTAAAATTTATTTCCGCAAGTGAAAAGGAGGTTGTTGGTTTTTTTAGTGTATCTATCTCTTCCTTTTGTTTGATGTCTTCTTGTACAAGTTTTTCATTTTCAGCTATTAATTTGTCTAAGAACTTCTATCTCTTCCTTGAGGTTATTTACCAGAAGCATCATTTCTTTGGAGATAGTAATTGCTGTAGGTAATCTTTTAGTCTTGCTATTTCTAATGCAAGTTTATTCTGTTTTTATTATTATTATTATTATTTTTAATTAAGCTGTCATTTTCGAATTGCATAGCTTCTAATTTTTCTTGTTCATTTCATTTTGCAAATCATCTAATTGCTGTTTAGCTTGCATAGTCATATTATCTTTAAGATTTTCAATATTTATTTTGTGTCCTTTTTGTAAATCATCTTTCACTTTTGATAATTCTTCATAACTGAATAAAAGTTGATTCCTCAATCTCTCTAGTTCTGCTTTTACAGATCTAAATCATCCTTGCAGGGCTAAAGACATGAGAACGAGGTCCCCTCCCCCCTTTGTGGGTGAGGAAGGCATTGTAGAAGTAGAAGAAAGGGAGTTTGAAGGACAGCAACCACACATCAGTATTGCAGTTAGTGAACTTAAAACATTTACTTATAAACTTGAATTTATCTTGAAGCATAGAGAAGGAAGAAAAGTTAAATTCAGTTCTTCACCCTATCTGGGTGGCCAGACCAAACTGGATGAGATATTTTCCTTACTCTCAATACTTTCAATTCTTTTCTAACAATTTAAATTTCATATCATAAGGTTGGGCAGGATGGCCTTGCCTGGGCACCAGCTGGTCTTTTCCACCCACAGTGAAATCTCACTTCAGTCCTGCTGCAGTCACCATTAATGTTGCAGAAAAATAATGAATGAATTGAATTTCGAGATCAGAAAAAGCTTTTATTTATTTTGGCCAAAAGGTTCAGATAGCTTAATATAAATTCTAACATCTGAACAAAAGTCCTTCTTTAAGACATGTATCTATATAGAACAAAAACAGGAAGTATCTTACATCTGCCTCTTTTGCTAGCCCCCCTCCCCTATTGCTTTAGGCAGGAAGCTCCATGTGGGTTAGTTCTGCAGTTTGACATAATACCTCTGCGGTTTGGCTTCTTGAACTCTCCAAGTGTAGAAAGTGTGTTAATTCTGTGGTTTAACTTTTTGAACCCAGCATTTGTTTTCTTATATTTACTAGTTAAAGGGGCTCTTCAGAGATCCTCTAGGCTGACCCTGTATTATTTCACTTTTATATCCAATTTCATTTTACGTTCTGCCTTAAACCCAGCACTTTGTGTTAAAAATCAACAAATGTAGACCCCCGAGGAGAGGTATGAAGGAACTCACCTTCTACATGCTTGGAGCTGTGAGATTTAAAATTCCCAAATATTATACTCACAACTCCAAGACAAGTCTGGTTAAGAAAATCAAAGATTTATTGGAGAAAAACATGAAAATAAAAACAAGAAAAGTGGTTGCAAGCGTGACCTCTTAGGCTCTTCCCAAATGGATTGAGTTCAGAGAGCACAAAAAGCAGTTTTCAAGCTATACATTTTATACACCTTCACAATGCACGCCACAATGCATGCCCTCCCAACTCCCCCTTATTCTCTTAAGTCATCCTTTAAATTGTTTTACACTTTAAAGGGTCTTCTTGACAATTTCCCTCCATCCCCAATGTTCCTGTCTCCTGATAGCTTTTTGCCCAAGGCTTAAATTCCTGTTTCCTGGGGAGCTCTTAGCAAGTCATAATGCATTGTCTCCACTGATTACCATTTGTGGTCACTTTACATAGTCAGAAAACAGCAGACAGATAGTCTCACACTTTACAATTTATAAAAGAATAACCTTTATTTATTTCCTTTAGAGCCTTCCAAGATCTGGCAAGAAAGGAGCAGGAGCAGCAGCAGGGAAGCAAATCCAGACATGGTGTCACAAGACACAAGACGTTTTTGGGAATCCTCAGTGTGGGGGAGGGAGGGGGGACTGCTTTGTGAGAGTGAGGAATGGGATGCAGCAATCAGGGTCAGTCCTATGGAAGGAAGAGGTGACAGGAAAGGGGTGATGACCCAAGATTCCTGGGTGCTCTAGGGATTGATCTGGGATTCTCTTCTGAAGGATGAGGAGCAGAAGGGTTAGGGTTAGAGTTGGGACAACTGTATAATATCCAGCAGGGATTATCCCTTGGGACTATATATCCATTTCTTCAGCCCTGCAACCAAAGTTATTCATTAATAAGGCCCGGAGAGCACCCTGGCTTCCACATTTGTCACCAGGAACTTTGAACTCAAAAACAGGGATCAGGAGACACACACACACACACACACACACACACACACCAGGAGCCAGGGTGCAATTAAAAGGGAATTTAGAAAGGGGTGTGTGTGTATGTTTGTTCGTGTATCCTGCCAGCTCCTTGGAGAAAGACAACCGTTGTGCTTCCTCTTTAAACTCTAACTCCTCCTTCCCAGCCTCAGCCTCCCCCTCCAAACTTCCCTGAGCAAGAAAGGGAGGCAGCTCAGCCACAGCCTGTTTTTCTCTCGCGCTCCGAGCCTGTCCCTTCCTGCCTGTCTCGCGCTCCGAGCCTGTCCCTTCCTGCCTGTCTCGCGCTCTGAGCCTGTCCCTTCCTGCTCTGCATCTTTCTCCGTTTTCTCCTATTCCTTCTGCTCTTTTCCTTCCTTTCCTTTGCTCCATTCCCTCCATCTCTCTTCATCTCCCATCCCTTCCTCCACATCTCTGGATTTCCCCTCCATCCTTTCTTTTCCCTCCCTCTCCCTCTCCAGCAGAGCAGAATATAAAAACTGTGTTTTTATATTTACCAGCAGAGCTATTATTTCTGAACTGTCAGACTTACCGTAGCTTGCCAAGTTTCTTATCAGTATCTACTGCGCATGCCTGCATTCTTTTCTCTTCTTCTGAAAACTTTCCTTTGTTCTCCAGCCAGGGAAGTTCATGGCTGGGAAAGCTTCCAAGATGTAACTAATTAGATTAGATAAGATGTTTTATTTTCTTTACAATCAATATGAGTTTAATTAGAGAATGTTTCTTCGGTTTATTGATCAAGTATACAGAAGGAGAAAGTCACGATCCAACTCAAAATGAGGGCACATACTTCATCTGGTGAGAGAAAATTCAGCCCCCAATCCTTCCAACCCCCCAATTTGCCTTGAACCTTGTTGCGCCTTTCCTACTACGCACCTCATGTTCTACAACCCTGTGGCAGTTCGGACATTATTCCTTTGCAAAAAGCTCTCTTTTTAAAAAAATCCTGCGAGACGCTGAAAAAGTGCAGAACTGAGCAATAGATGCAGAATTTAGCAGGCTGGCTATCCTGTTATTATCGTATTTATAGATTTATTTTTGGATGTATACATGCCATCCTGTGCACATCTTAAGTAAGTTTCTAGTCTTCTTTAGGGAGGTCCAATCTTACCAAAATCCCTAAATCAGAAAAAGGTTTGGCTTTTTGTTTGAAGAGATGAGGTGGCTTGTGATTTTTTTAAAATTTTGTGTCAATCAATTAAAAGCCTGAACAAAAGATGCGAGAAAATGCAGAATTTGGACAGGTCACAGATTTTACTGGTCCTTGCTGGAGAATTTTTAAAATGTCGGCCCAGAAGGATTTACTTGCTGTCCATGTTGAATTACCTGTGGTTTCTATGAGTGTGTAGGAAGAAATATCCTTCTGGGTTCTGCTCCAAGTGGGGAAAAAGACACTGGAAACATGGAGACTGCTTGGAAAGATTGTTTAATGGTGGACAGGATCACATGGCTTGAGTTCCTGAACAGAAAAGGGCTGAGATACAGCAAGTCCCCGGGTTTTATGCTTTCTCTGGCTTTGAACTTCCTGGGGCCCTGAAAGAGTATCCTGATTGGTTGTCAGACTCCCAGGGGGTGGGGGTCTTAGCTAGCCTTGCTGGCTGATGTAATCTTCCCAGGTGCCATGTGGTGAGTTTCTGTCCTAGATGGGTCCCATTGTGTTAGTTTCTGTTACTATTGTGTTGCAGATGGGTCCTATTGTCAAAGATTGAGTTTCTGCCTCTGGCCCATTAACAAAGGGGGGGGGGGAGGCAGGAAGGTGGGAATTGCTTTTTCTTTAAAACATGTTTCTCCATTTCTCAACCAGGGAAACATAATATTCTGCCTTTTTAATATTTCCTAAAGCATTTCATTCTTCCAGGAAAGGGGTGGGTGCTAACTTCCTACAAGTGCTTACAATTACACAGGTCCTAGCACTCTTAGCCAAGATATATTGAATGGTGATCCTACCTTTCCATCTTTACAAGATTTTCTATATGGATAATGGATAATATAGAAAACCACGAGAAATTTACAAGTGGAAAAAAGCCTTCTTAACTGCCTTGTAAAATTCTATAAGTAAGGCAAGATGTTTACACTTGTACACTTTGCTGATAAGGGAACTTTCTGTGTTAATGTGTTGCCTTTAATGAACATGTCAAGCCCCAACTAATGGCTTCATGCATGTATCCTTCCTTCCTCTATGCTTTTCTGCAGCTCCATAGATTTTTCAGGTGCCTGATAGTTTAAAATCTATAGCTCTGGTGCTCTAATTCTACCACTTTTAACCTCCTTAGCTTTGCCTCTTGAGGCTTCTGTTCTTCAAACCATAATTCCATATTTCCATTTCTATTCCAGTCCACAATTGTACTTCATTGACTCAATAATCCTATTTAACTGTTCTTTATTCTGATAGTCCTCTAAACCTTGTGATACATTTGGCCCTCTTTCTCTCCTAATAATCTGTGGTCCTACCTAATTGTAGTTGATCCCTTTCATGATTTCATCTTAGAAGACTGAGTTAGGTATGTCCTTGGCTTCAGTCAGAGTTCTGGTTTCTGGAAATTTAATTCTGTAACAGACCTAGAAAGTATATCATGATGTATTATGATGGACAAGATAATTTGTTTAAGAGGCTTGGCTCTGGATACTTCATTGAAGTACTACATATTTTTGGTCATTTTTCTGCTCAGAATGCTATCTCCCATGTTATCCTCCATTTTATTCCACATTTTACAGTATATTTATAGAGCTGATAAGCACACAAGTAAGGCTGTGGGACTGATATGTTTCCAATTTACCAGCTGATGAGCTACAGATGCATTAACTGCTTTCATGGAGAAGCTCATACAGAATCTCAAGAGGCTTTTTGAAAGAATATGGGCACCTTATCATTGAAAAAATCATGTACAATGAACCACCTCTGTGTTAAATAGGGAGGTAGAAGACAGGTCCTTCCTTTCTGATGATCTGTATATATTCCATTCCTACATGGATAATTCCAGCATTCAAAGTGGGCATGACAGATAAAATAAGATTACAGTATGCAAAGAAAAATGTGACCTGATTATACCTCCTTCCATGGGGCATCCTTTGGATAGCATAGCTGCACTGGGAAATTAATTCTAGCAAGTAGCATGTCCTTGAATTCCCCACCCCCACCCCCAGCCTCCAGCAAATAGTGACAACCTTCACGTGTTTTATTTCTTTAGCTGATAATGGATAGAGATCTTGAAATGTAGGAAAGGCCACTAGGTGGGTACCAATCCATTGTTGGTAAGATTGGCAGGATAAATCAGAAAGGCTGGATTGGTACCTGCAAGACGATGAGCACAGGAGTGTGATTCTCACTGGAATATCAGAGATGATTATCTAATAATTGATAAATCTCCCTAACCTCTCTTTCATCACTCTGCTTTCAAACCAGGGTACATCCTCACTGTGACCATTACTTCTCTAGTTCTATTAACTTCAGCAATCCAAAGATCTATTCTTAAAAAGTATAGCTTGTTTTGTTTGGTGCCTCTGAGAGTCTGATCTATCTCCAGATCATTGGTTTAATACCATCTCCCATTGTTTCTTCCAGTCAGAGTTTTAGAAAGAGCTTTTAGTACCCCTCTCCCATTGAGACAAATAAACCAGTATAGACCAAAGTGTTTTGGGGCAATGTTAGCAGCTGTTCCTTTCTCATAGGTTGCCTTGGCCATCCCATTCTGCCACAAGCTTTTTCAAGCTTTGCAAAAGTCATGATCTGTATAACTGTTGTTTATTGACTAAACTAGTTTAGTTTATTTTTTTTAATTGAAAAGTTTTACAAAAAGTTTACATATATATCTGTCACATATAAATGCCCTTCCTGCTCAACCTATACTCCCTAGCCTGGCATCTCTAGGGTTAACACATACACACCTAATCCCTCCCCCTTCCCCTGGTCACTCCTTACCTTAAGCTCCGCCCCTGGGGTACTTAAGGTCATCCCATGCTGCTCCTCCTGTTGTTGTTGTTGATATCTGCAATGGAGAAACATCTGTAAATAAAGGATAACATACTTGAACTGAAAAGTGTCTTTGTACATTATTGGGTCTGATCTCGAGCACATCTGACAAATGGTAGCAGAGGATGGTTCGATGACCCAATAACAAGAATACATGCCTGGAAAACAACCGCCTGCTGAAGAAAAGAAGAAACCACATACGAGGTCCGACACGAAGAGGATGGCGGCGCAACCCTCCCCACGCAGTGATTCCCCAGCGAGAACACCAGAGAGGACCAAGGACAAGGCAGACCCCGAACTCATCGCAACCGACAAAGAAAAGGGGGTCGAAAGCCAAAGCGACAGGGAGGCCGATCATCCGGACAACAATAAGCTCAGACGTGAAATACTGAGCCTACTGGGATCGACTGCAGCTGACGAGGATCTCGTTGCGAGCATCCGGAAGCTGATCCAGGACTGCGAAGCGACCAGGGATGATCGCAGCCACACGACGGGACAAAGAGACACCCACCCGGTAAGGGAGCCCCCTCCAGTCGAGTCCCATGCTGAAACTGAGGGACTCGATGTCACGCTGAACTTTGAATGGTGGCCATCTTTGACCACGTGGCCCGCCAAGATGGCCAACCACTGGCCAATCAAAAGTGAGGGTTCAAAATGGTCACAAAAATCTCAAATACTCAAAGTGATAGGCTGAACCGACCTATAACATTAGAAGAGGTTTTATATGCAATAAAACAACTGAAAGTATCAAAAGCTCCTGGGACAGATGGTTTGACAGCACTATATTACAAGACTCTACAAATGGAACTGGCTGAGCATCTCAAGGACTTGTTTTGTAATATCCAGCGGGGGGGTAAAATACCCCCCTCGTGGAAGACAGCATTTATTTCACTGATACCTAAAGAAGAAGAATCTGTAAAACCTGAAAACTTTCGACCAATATCTCTCCTGAATACGGATTATAAGATTTATGCTAAAGTATTAGCCAACAGATTGATGCCAGTTATTCAAGAGGTGATTCATGAAGACCAAGCAGGTTTTATAGAGGGTAGATACATGAAGGACAATGTAAGGCAACTCATAGATTTGTTGGAATATCTTGAGAAAAAGAAGCAGACTTCTGCGGTGTTGGTGTTCTTGGATGTGGAGAAGGCCTTTGATCGAGTCAATTGGGACTTCCTAAAAAGGACTTTGCACAAAATGGACTTTGGAGAGCAATTTATACAAGCGATTTCGGCAATTTACCAGGAACAGACGGCACAAATTATTATTAATGGTACGTTAACAACTACCTTTAATATACAGAAAGGAACAAGACAAGGTTGCCCATTATCTCCATTATTGTTTATTTTGACGCTAGAGGTGCTGTTGAATGCTCTACGTGACTCGGACAAAATGAATGGAATAGTTGTAAGGCAAAAAGATTACAGAACAAAGGCATTCGCAGATGATCTGGTTGTTACCCTAACACGACCTTTGGAATCAATCATCCAGATGAAAAAGACTATAGAGGAATATGGTCTGGTTTCAGGCTTTGGCCTGAACCAGAGAAAGACCAAGATGATAGTTAAAAATATGCTGGAACCACAAAGGAAAGAACTGGAAAGGGTGGCAGGCTTTGAAATAGTTACAAAGGTGAAATATCTAGGGGTACAAGTTGCAGCATCTAACAGAAAACTTATTCAAAATAATTATGAAGAGCTTTGGCATAAGATTCAAAAGGACTTTGAAAAATGGAAGAAGCTGCAACTGTCTTTGCTTGGTAGAATAGCAGTTGTTAAGATGAATGTTCTACCTAGATTTTTGTTTTTATTTCAAATGATTCCGGTGCTTAGAAACGACAAGCTGCTGATGGAATGGCAAACAGGCTTAAACAAATTTATTTGGAATGGGAAAAAACCAAGAGTGAAACTTAAAATTATGCAAGATGTGCGTGAAAGAGGGGGCCTTAAGGTCCCCAATCTACGTTTATATTATGAGGCTGCAGTTTTGACACAAGTTGGAGATTGGATTGAGACAACTAAAATAGAAATCATGAATATAGAAGGCCACGATTTGCAATATGGATGGCATGCATATCTACTTTATGAAGAAAAGAGAGACAGTGTATTTAACAGTCATATTTTGAGACATGCCTTGATGCGAGTTTGGAAGAAGCACCAACTTCAATTGGATTACAAAATACCTTTGTGGTTGGATCTTGGGCAGATTTTGCCAAATATAAAGTCACTCGGGGGGTTGTTATACAAAGAGATACTTTTTAATGATGGGGGCAGATGGTGTTTGAAATCCTTGAATATGCTGTTGGAGGATGGAGTGAATCTGACTTGGTTGCAGTATTTTCAACTTCAAGCAAGATGGAGAGAAGATCAGAAAATTGGACTTATGCTACATGAAGAGGACTTGGTGACCCAGATAAAATGTAAAGGGCCGATGCATATTAAACGTGTGTATAATGTATTGTTAGAGAGAGACTCAGAGGGTGAATTAGTTAAAGATTGCATGATAAAATGGGCACAGAATTTTGAAGAACCAGTAATGTTGGAGACTTGGGAGAAAATTTGGGTCCAGAATGTTAAATTTACACAAGCACAGAACCTGAGGGAAAATTTTTACAAGATGTTTTATAGATGGCATTTTGACCCTAAAAAGTTAGCATGTATGTATCCAAATGTCCAACCTAAATGTTGGAGATGCGATTGCTTGGATGCAACATATTTTCATATTTGGTGGACGTGTAGGAAATTGAAAGCATTTTGGATCAAACTGGTGGGTGATGCAGAACATATTGAAGCGGAAGCTTGATTTTTCACCTCAGTTTTTTTTGTTGGGAATAGTTAAAGGTTGCTCATCAACTGATACTAAATTGATCTTACACATGATTACTGCAGCTAGATTACTGATTGGCCAAAACTGGAAGAAGGATAAAGTACCTACGATAGATGAGTGGGTATCGAAGATGTCTAACTTTGTAGAGATGGCTAAAATCTCTGCATATTTAAAAGATAAGACTCACGAAGTTTTTGCTAAGGACTGGGTCAAATGGGTAGAATATATGAAGCATAAATATCAAAGTAAGAAATTTCAGATAGCACTTAATTGAAGGTATATTTTTTATATTTGAGTGGTAAAGAAGAAAAATGCATTGAATTTGTTAATTTTTATTTCTATTTTATATTAAATGATAGAATTTATATTTTTAATCTTTGGTTATAGTATAAAAAGAAATGTAATAAGTATATTGTTTGATTTAGATTATGATAGAAGAAGAAGGGGGAAATGATATTTTAAACTCAATATTATCTAAAACAGTGTTATAGTTATAGTTTTAGTTTACTAGTTGGATCTCACCTTGAAATGTGGATAAAAATGGATTGTTAATGTTTGTTTAATAGCGGAAGTCCAAGGGGGGGTTGGGGAGGGAGGGGAGTGGGTGGGGTGGGGGGTGGGGGGGGAAAGGGGTTTTTTTTTATATAAAAAACTGTAATGTAAAACTTTTTCAATAAAAAAAAAAAGTGAGGGTTCAAAATGGCCGGCGCAAAAAAAATGTAGCCCCCAAAGCAGCGAAGAGGGGGACAGCTCAGGGGAGGAAGGGACCGAATCGGACTCAGAGACACCCCCAACCGAGCGGCAGATAGAAGAGGCCATAAAGACCCTCACTGCCGCTTTTGGGCCAGATCTGAAGATTCCCAAAAACCCCACCAAGGCATCTAGGGAGGCGAGGGGCAGAGAAAGGAGACTCCTGACCACCCAATCGAGCGCGGACACCGCTGACAGCCCACCGGCATCGCAGCACCCCTCGAAGACACGACGCCACCCACAACCGAGACTGTGCATGCCGGAACGCAAGGAATGGAATCGATACTCACTGCTGCCACGAGCACGCTCGAGAGGACTGGATCTTCGCCCCGGCGAAGAAGCGACCCCTCGGACCTCTCCGGACCGTCACTGGACCCAGGGAGCTAGAACAGAGGCCTGCGCACCCAGGAGAGGCCTCTTCGCCGGAGCAGCCACAACAGGATCCTTCGCCGATGACTCCAGGGCCGGAATGAACTTCGCGCATGTGCAGAATCGCCTGCGGAGAGAAGAAAAAAAATGCAAAGAGGGACTTTTAAACTACCTAGCAGCGTAC
Source organism: Coluber constrictor foxii (assembly GCA_038048745.1). Taxonomy (NCBI): domain Eukaryota; kingdom Metazoa; phylum Chordata; class Lepidosauria; order Squamata; family Colubridae; genus Coluber; species Coluber constrictor. Next base: position 25,281,855 of record CM075966.1, on the reverse strand, counting down.
CCACACCGTATTGCGGCTTTCTACACGTCCAGCACCATGGACAGCCACCTGCAGTAAGTAACATGAACAATAATGCAGGAAATTTACCTAGTGACTTTCTAAAATTGAAAATGGATGGGTCTAATTTACTGGAGTGGTACCAACAACTCCAAGTTGTCTTCTAAAGGGAAAATGTATTATTTTTTGTTACTAACCCCCCAGACAAGCCCTGGACTTTTGAACAAGATTGCCTACACCACAGGGCTTTTTACCTACTAATTTCTAGTATTTCACCACACATATACCCCAGCATTGAACGTTACCTAACTGTATCAGAATTGACACAAAAAATGTTTGGGTTTTTCTACAGTGAAAGCGTAGCAACCACAACCAGAATTTCCAAAGACTTCTATTCTGCCAGAATCAGACCTGGGATTTCCATGGGGGAACACCTACTAGAATGGAACGCTACCAGGGCAGAACTACATTTAAGGGGAGAGATTGTGTCAGATCAAACAATGAAGAGCGTAATAATTAACTCCTTAGATTCCACTTGGGATAACTTCATTGCACACCTAGACACACTCAGCCTAGGCCACATATCCATAGATAGCCTATCCAACAAACTGATAGCAGAAGACAACCTAAGGAAAAGCCGCCAACCAACACGCAGGGACCACAGGCACACAAAGAGAGTAGCTTTCCAAGACAGACCACAAGACCCAACAGAATGCTATAACTGTGGGTCCAGAGGACACTATAAGCGAGACTGTCCCAGAAACTTCAGGGAGAGAGATAGACATGAATACCGGAACAGACACCCTGAGAGACATTCACCAGATAATAGACACAGGCGCAGGAACTCTCCCAACCCAAGGGACAGGAGGGGGAACAGGGACAGCTCCAGAGAGAGTCGGACTGGTTCACTGTATGGGATAGGGGAGCACACACAAGCGTCCAAACTAGACAAAGGAGACACCATTTGGCTCATTGAACCCGGAGCCACTAATCACACCACCTACAACAAGAGGCTACTCTCCTCGGTCACGGAGGAGAACTTCCTAGTCAAGGTAGCCAACCAAAATGATGTCCAAGTGACCGGGAAAGGAAACGTGACCCTTCCAGGAATAGGAAAAATAGAGGGGGTACTGCTAGTCCCAGGGATACCCCACAACATCCTAGCCACATTGAAACTTAGCAAGGAGTCAGGAGTAGAGATCATATTCAAAGGGGGAAGAGTTCTCATGAATAAAAACGATGAGAACATAGGAAAGGTCATAGTCAAAGGGGGGTTACCCTACCTACATACAGAAAACACAGACACTCCAAGCATAAACACCAGCGTAGAGGCAGAAACGAACAAGGCCGACCTCACGGATAGGAAGGGACAGAAGAATGCGACCATCAGTACACAAAGACAAAACACACACGGCATAGGGAAAATCACCACAGATAAGCCCATCCACGATGACTGCGCTCACCTATTACACCACAAGTTAGGGCATGCCAGCTTCCCAGTCATCCAAAAGATGACAGGCTGTACTGAGGGCATTAAAATAAAAAACTGTGAAACCTACCTCGATTGTTCAGTGTGTAAATGCTCAAAGCTCAAGGTCATGCCCAGGCCCAAGAAGGCAACACGCACCACCAACCACATATTTGACCTAGTGCACATGGACTTAGTGGGGCCCCTAAGGCCATCAATAAAATACGGTAAAAGGTTTTTTCTCACCATAGTGGACGACTACAGTCGTTACGGTTTCATTTACACATTAAAACACAAGAGTGAAACATACCAAAAATTCAAGGAGTTCTAAAAGAGAGTGGAAGTCCAGCACAACACTAGAATAAAGCAGATAATGACCGACAGGGGGTCAGAATTCCTATCGAGGGATTTTTCACACTGGCTCAGGTCAAAGGGCATACTACACTTTACTTCCTCTCCGTTCTCAGCCTTCCAAAATGGCGTTGTAGAACGAAGGAACTCCACCCTACAAACCATGGTAAGGTGCGCACTAGAAGATGCCAGACTTAGTCAGCATTTCTGGTCCGAGGCCCTAGTATACTCCAATTACACACTCAACAGGTTATGGTCTAGCGTGATTAATAAAACACCCTACGAGATAATGTATAGTAAGAAACCACAAATAGCACACCTACATGTATTCGGAGTCACTGCAGATGTACACATCCCCAAACAGTTATGCCGCAAGGGAGACAAGGTGTCTAAAAGGTTGAGGTTCATGGGCTATGAGCCAGGGACCAAAGGGTTTAGATTTATAGATAACAACAATAGGTTTATTATGTCCAGGACAGTAACATTCCACGAACAGACAAACTGGTCCATATTACATCTAAACGAAATATACCATAGACTAGAGACATCTCACGACACCCAGAGCCAGGAAAGGCCGGACACACAAAATGGCATCCATGTGGGAGGGAACAAACCCAAGCACCAGGAGGTCAAGATCAATGAGTGGAAGTGGGACCACCCCAAGTTAAAGGTAGACTCACTCACACAAAAGGAGGCAAGGTACTTATACGACACCGAGTCCACACCCAAAAGGCCAGTCAGGGCTAGCAGGAATCAGATGCCCAAAAGACTTGAGGATTACATGATGCATTTACAGTCTGACCCCGTCACGCCAAACTCTTACGACGAAGTGATCAGGCTCCCCCAGGAAGAGAGATCTAAGTGGGAATCTGCCATGGAAAGGGAGATGGACAGTCTCAAAGAACTGAATGTATTCACACCCGCCAAGGTACCAGAGGATAAAAACCCCATAGGGACCAGGTAGATATTCAAAATCAAAACACTAGAAGGCGGCAAGACATTATACAAAGCACAGTTGGTAGCCCAGGGGTTTGCCCAAAGGTACCCAGAGGACTACACTGAAACTTACTCCCCAACAGTGAGGGCCAAGAGCGTTAAATGTGCCTTAGTCGTCGCATCCACCCTGGGCCTGGAAGTGTATCAGTTCGACGTACAAACTGCATACTTGCATGCCAAGCTGGACAAGGAGATATACATCAAAGCCCCCCCTCCCAGCAGAGACACACGTAAAGGGGACACATGGATACTCAACAAGAGCCTATATGGACTAAAGCAATCTGGGAAACGATGGTACGAGTGCCTGGTTAAGGTACTCGAGTCATTAGGGTTCAAAGCAACGCCCGCAGACAATTGCTTCTTCACCAGGAAAAGCAATGACTCCTTAGAATACGTGCTTGTCTACGTGGATGACATCCTCTACATTGGCAAACACAAAAGGGACTGTGACATCTTTGCAAATAAACTAGGCGAACATTTCTCCCTAAAATCATTAGGGAAAATAAACAAATACCTGGGTGTACAGATCGACAGGACCTCCAAGGGATTTCGTTTGTCACAAAAAGAAAAAATCACAGAACTCCTATACAAGTGCAACATGGTCGATGCCAAACCAAGTGACACACCCATGCAAGTGGACTTCCTGAAAAACATGTATAGTGAGGCTCCCGAATTCAAAGACAACACACTCTACAGGTCCACCATCGGGTCTCTCCTGTACATCACCAACTGGACCCGGCCGGACATTGCCCTACCAGTGAACTTATCGTCCAGACACGTGGGCAACCCCACCGTTTACCATTGGGAGGCTATCAAGAGGGTACTCAGATACCTGAAGCACAGCTCAGACGCCTACAGTCAGGTCCAGAAATATTGGGACATCGACACAATTCTAACATCTTTGGCTCTATACACCACCACAATGGAGTTGGAATGAAACAAACACAATGTGCTTTAACTGCAGACTGTCAGCTTTAATTTGAGGGTATGTACATCCAACTCAGGTGAATGGTGTAGGACTTACAGCAGTTTGCATATGTGCCTCCCACTTGTTAAGGGACCAAAGGTAATGGGACAATTGGCTTCTCAGCTATTCCATGGCCAGGTGTGTGATATTCCCTCATTACCTCAATTTCAATGTGCAGATAAAAGGCCCAGAGTTCATTTCAAGTGTGCTATTTGCATTTGGAATCTGTTGCTGTCAGCTCTCAAGATGATATCCAAAGAGCTGTCACTATCAGTGAAGCAAGCCATCATTAGGCTGAAGAAACAAAACAAACCCATCAGAGAGATAGCAAGAACATTAGGCGTGGCCAAAACAACTGCTTGGAACATTCTCAAAAAGAGGGAATGCACTGGTGAGCTCAGCAACACCAAAAGACCCGGGAGACCATAGAAAACAACTGTGGTGGATGACCGAAGAATTCTTTCCCTGGTGAAGAAAACACCCTTCACAACAGTTGGCCAGATCAAGAACACTCCATAAGGTAGGTGTATGTGTGTCAAAGTCAACAATCAAGAGAAGACTTCACCAGAGTGAATACAGAGGGTTCACCACAAGATGTAAACCATTAGTGAGCCTCAAAAACAGGAAGGCCAGATTAGAGTTTGCCAAACAACATCTAACAAAGCCTTCACAGTTCTGGAACAAGATCCTATGGACAGATGAGACCAAGATCAACTTGTACCAGAGTGATGGGAAGAGAAGAGTATGGAGAAGGAAAGGAACTGCTCATGATCCTAAGCATACCACCTCATCAGTGAAGCATGGTGGTGGTAGTGTCATGGTGTGGGCAGGTATGGCTGCCCATGGAACTGATTCTCTTGTATTTATTGATGATGTAACTGCTGACAAAAGCAGCAGGATGAATTCTGAAGTGTTTCGGGCAATATTATCTGCTCACATTCAGCCAAATGCTGCAGAACTCATTGGACGGCGCTTCACAGTGCAGATGGACAATGACCCAAAGCATACTGCAAAAGCAACCAAAGAGTTTTTGAAGGGACAGAAGTGGAATGTTATGCAATGGCCAAGTCAATCACCTGACCTGAATCCCATTGAGCATGCATTTCACTTGCTAAAGACAAAACTGAAGGGAAAATGCCCCAAGAACAAGCAGGAACTGAAGACAGTTGCAGTAGAGGCCTGGCAGAGCATCACCAGGGATGAAACCCAGTGTCTGATGATGTCTATGTGTTCCAGACTTCAGGCTGTGATTGTCTGCAAAGGATTTGCAACCAAGTATTAAGAAGGGAAAGTTTGATTTATGATTATTGTTCTGTCCCATTACCTTTGGTCCCTTAACAAGTGGGAGGCACATATGCAAACTGCTGTAAGTTGTACACCGTTCACCTGAGTTGGATGTACATACCCTCACATTAAAGCTGACAGTCTGCAGTTAAAGCACATTGTGTTTGTTTCAGTCCAACTCCATTGTGGTGATGTATAGAGCCAAAGATGTTAGAATTGTGTCGATGTCCCAATATTTCTGGACCTGACTGTAAATGTCCTTCCTGCTCAACCTATACTCCCTAGCCTGGCATCTCTAGGGTTAACACATACACACCTAATCCCTCCCCCTTCCCCTGGTCACTCCTTACCTGAAGCTCTGCCCCTGGGGTACTTAAGGTCGTCCCATGCTGCTCCTCCTGTTGTTGTTGATGATGCCTGCAATGGAGAAACATCTGTAAATAAAGGATAACATACTTGAACAGAAAAGTGTCTTTGTACATTATTGGGTCTGATCTTGAGCACAACTGACAATATCCCCCCTTCCCTCCCCCCCTCCCCTCCCCCCTCCCCCAACCCCCACCCCTTCCCAACCAACCACCTCCCCCCCACCCTACTTCCCAGAACAAATTATAGGGTATAATATTCAACAATCATAATCCATCCTAATCTAATTAACTATAGCATCTAACATCTCCTAATACTTTAATTCCCCAATCACCCTACTAAATTTACCTAATAACATCTTCATATTTATTCATAACCTATCTGCAAGTTCTTTTTTTTTTATTGAAAAAGTTTTACAATACAAGTTTATCATTCCCCCCACCATTTCCCCCCTCCCACCCACCCACCCTTCCCTTCCCTTCCCTCCCCTCCCTATCCTCCCTTGGCTTCCCTCACAAAAAAAAATATTGTTCTTATATGTCTATCAACATTAAACAAAAGTATAGGTGAAATCTAAATAACATATCTTATATTTTAGCATTAAATACTAACAATTCTTTATATAAAGTAAAATTATTCTATCAAATATATACTAACAATCAAACATGTATATAAACTTATTGAATATTTTTAACATTAAAATTTTTCTAGATAACAATATAGTAGATATATATAAAATAAAATCATTCTATCAAATATATGCTATATATTTTTTTAAAAATTTGATTCATATGCCGCCCTTCTCCGGAGACTCAGGGCAGCTTACAATGCGTTAAGCAATAGCCTTCATACTTTTGTATATTTATACAAAGTCAGCTTATTGCCCCCACAAACTGGGTCCTCAATTTACCCACCTTAGAAAGGATGGAAGGCTGAGTCGACCTTGAGCCTGGCTAGGATTGAACTCAGAGAAATTACAGGCAGCTGGTGTTAATTGCTGCCTTTTAGTAGGAGGCATTAGCCCTCTACGCTACACAGGCTCTTTTTTAATATTTAATATTTAATATTAATGATTTAAACTTATCAAATATTTTTAGCATTAAAACTTTTCTACATATCAATATAGTAAATATAGTAAAACTACTTATCAGTCAAATACTAATTGATACTTCTTAGTTTGATATTTATTCTGCACATAATCCACCCATTTCTTCCACTCCCTAACAAAGGCTTCTTGGGTCCTATCTTTTAAATATGCAGAAATCTTGGCCATTTCTGCAAAATTAGCCATCTTCAGTGTCCATTCTTCTATAGTAGGTACACTATCTTTTTTCCAATATTGTCCAATCAGTAACCTAGCTGCAGTAATCATATATAAAATCAATCTCGTTTCACTCCGTGAGCAATCCTTAACTATACCCAGCAAAAACAATTGCGGAGAAAATTGAAGCTTCTGTTTTAGAACATTCTGCATAACCCACCAGAGTTTAATCCAAAAGGCTTTCACTTTTCTGCAAATCCACCAAATATGAAAGTATGTAGCATCCAAACAATCACACCTCCAACATTTAGGTTGAACATTTGGATACATACATGACAATTTCTTGGGGTCTAAATGCCATCTATAAAACATTTTATAAAAATTTTCCCGCAAATTCTGTCCTTGAGTAAATTTAACATTCTGGACCCAAATCTTTTCCCATGTTTCCAACATAACTGGTTCTGCAAAATTTTGTGCCCACTTTATCATACAATCTTTAACTAATTCACTCTCTGAATCTCTTTCTAACAATAAATTATAAACCCTTTTAATATGCATCGGCCCTTTCCGTTTTATCTGTATCACCAAAACTTCTTCATGCAACATTAAACCAATTTTTTGATCTTCTCTCCATCTCGATTGAAGTTGAGTATACTGCAACCAAGTTAAATTAATCCCTTCTTCCAACAGAGTTTTCAAAGGTTTCAAACTCCAGCTGCCCCCATCATTGAAAAGCATCTCTTTGTATAAAATCCCCCCGAGTGACTTTATATTCCATATAATATGCCCAAGATCCAACCACAAAGGTATTTTGTAATCCAATTTAAGCTGGTGCTTCTTCCAGACTCTCATCAAAGCATGTCTCAGTATATGACTTTTAAATACGTTGTCTAACTTATTTTCATAAAATAAGTATGCATGCCAACCAAAATCCAAATCATGGTCTTCTATATTCAAAATTTCAGTCTTTGTCGTTCCAAACCAATCACTCACTTGTGTCAACACTGCTGCTTCATAATATAAATGTAGGTTTGGACCACCTCTTTCACGAACATCTTGCATTATTTTGAGTTTAACTCTTGGTTTTTTCTCATTCCAGATAAATTTATTCAGTCCTGATTGCCATTCAGCCAAGATTTTATCACTTTTAAGCACCGGAATCGTTTGAAACAGAAACAGAAATCTAGGTAGAACGTTCATCTTAACTGCTGCTATTCTGTCAAGTAAAGATAGTTGCAGTTTTTTCCACATTTCCAAATCTTTTTGAATCTTACGCCACAAAACTTCATAGTTGTTTTGAAAAAGTTTTATATTAGAAGCTGCAACCTGGACTCCTAGATATTTCACCTTTGAAACTATTTCAAAACCTGCCAACCTTTCCAGTTCACTCTTTTGTGGTTCCAACATATTTTTAACTATCATCTTAGTCTTTTTCTGGTTTAGTCTAAATCCTGAAACCAAACCATATTCTTCTATAATATTTTTCATCTGGATGATTGATTCCAAAGGTCGTGTTAGGGTAACAACCAGATCATCTGCAAATGCCCTCGTTCTGTAGTCCTTTTGCCTTATAACTATTCCATTCAAGTTATTCGAATCCCGTATTGAATTCAACAAGACTTCTAAGGTTAGAATAAACAACAATGGGGATAACGGGCAACCTTGTCTTGTTCCTTTTTGTATATTAAAATTAGTCGTTAAACTCCCATTAATAACGATTTGTGCTGTCTGTTCTTGATAAATTGCTGAAATCGCCTGTATAAACTGATCCCCAAAGTCCATTTTAAACAAAGTCTTTTTTAGAAAATCCCAGTTAACTCGATCAAAGGCCTTTTCCGCATCCAAAAACACCAGCACTGCAGAGATCTGTTTACTTTTCTCAAGATATTCCAATAAGTCTATGAGTTGCCTCACATTATCCTTCATGTATCTGCCTTCTATAAATCCCGCTTGGTCATAATGAATCACCTCTTGGATAACTGGCATCAATCTGTTGGTTAATACTTTCGCAAACATTTTGTAATCCGTATTCAAGAGAGATATTGGTCTAAAATTTTCTGGTTTTGTAGAACCTTCTTCTTTTGGTATCAATGAAATAAAGGCCGTCTTCCATGAGTGGGGTATGTTTCCCCCTTGTTGTATACTACAAAATAAGTCTTTAAGGTTGTTAAGGATATTGTTGCTGTGTTTACAGCTAGCAGAGTAAAGTGCACAGAGAAACGTTGCTGAGAGCAATGAGATAGGAGATAGGTGCAAACTGGTGTTATCAAAAGTTTTCTTTATAGTGGAAAATAAACAATCTCGTAGTCTTCTAAACAGTCCAAGTCTTTACCGGTTAAATCCAAAAAGCTTCTTACCAAACAAACAGTAGTTGGTTCACTCTGGTACACAAACCCCGGATGGTAGCAGATCCACCCACACACGCACACGATGATAGCACAATGGCAGCTTATCATCAACTAAATACATTACAGTACCTTTCTTAAATACATTGTTAAATTACAACTAATTATAGCATGACTCAGCATTACAGCATGATGCAGCATTAAAACTTAAAGTCACAGAACACATATATTGCCTGGACAACTGTTAGGCCCAAACCATATCCTAACATGCTCCCCTTTGGACAGGCCAATATATACAGTTTATATACAATATATACAGTTTAGATCCTCAATCCATAGCTTTCACAACACGCTTTATGTTTGACAGCACCTTGAGCTTTGGTAAAATTATCAGCAATATTGTCTTCCGATATGCAATATTCCAGTTTAACCATGTTGCTTTGGATACTTTGGCGAACATTCAGATACCGAATGTCAGTATATTTGGAACTTGTTTTCACTGCTAAATTTGTTGCCATTTTTATAGCAGCTTGGTTGTCCTCATGTATTACAATTGGATAATCCATCTTTAAACCAATATCCATCATTAGTTGTTTGTAATAAATCAGATCAGTGCATACCAGTGATACACATGAAAATTCTGCCTCCATAGTAGATAGGCTAATATGTTTTTGACGAATTGATTTCCAGCCAATCAAACAATTGCCTAACATTATAGCTATACCCGATGTAGACTTTCTAGTGGTCACATCAGTAGCAAAACTAGCATCAGCATATGCGCTCAGTACTAAATCTTGGTTAGGTTCTAGATACAATGCATAATGCATTGTCATTTTTAGATATCTTAGTATACGCTTTGCGGCCTGCCAATGCCTATCAGTTGGCTCTGCATTATACCTTGCTAATTGGTTTACTCCAAATGATATATCAGGTCTCGACCAATTGCTGATATAAGATAGACTACCTATAAGAGACTGGTAGATCTCCTTACTAAATTTAGGGCTTTGGATTTCTTCATGGTTAAAATCCTGTGCCATAGGTGTCTTGGCCGGCTTACATAGCTCCATGCCATAACGCTTCAACATCTGGCTAATTTTGCTAGATTGAGATATTTTATAACCTCTAGCTGTTTGACTAATATCTAGTCCCAAATAATGCCTGATATTTCCTAAATTTCTGATCTTAAATTTAGTTTGTAACTGGTGAACGATATCTATGGCTTTCTTGTCAGTTTTAGTTATTATAGCTATGTCATCTGTAAACAATAACAAAAATGAAACTAACCCATTACTTTCTCTCTTAAAGAGACATTTATCTGATACACCTTCATGGAAACCGATCCTATTTAGCTCTTTAACTATACATTGGTCCCACTCAAACCCTGATTGTTTCAAACCATAAAGGCTTTTCTTGAGCTTCCAACACTCAGTTTGGTTTTGCGTTTCAACTCCTAAAGGCTTCCTCATATAGATGGTATGCCTTAATGGAGCATGCAAGTATGCCGTCTCCACATCTATATGGTTAATACTATATTTGTTCTTAGCCGCCCATACCAGCATTGTTCTTTTTTTTTTAATTTTAAAAACAAACCTTTATTAAGACTTTAAAAACATTTAAAATACACAAATTTCTTAGTCAAACGAAAGAAAAAAAACAAAGACAAATATACATGTACTATACTCAACTTCACATATTGACTAATTTCTGTATTTTTTTTACATACATATACATATATACATACACCCAATAATTTATTCCAACTATATCCATCTGACAGTGCTGTTTTTAATTGCGTTAATTTCTTCTAGATTCCATCTTTACTCATTTTTCCTCTTCCTCTGATTTGTCCACTGGTACCATTTATTCCATATAATATAATAATTTGAGTCCTCCTTATCTTTTAGTTGTAAAGTTAATTTGTCCATTTCTGCACATGAAAATATTTTCTGTATTACTTCCTGTTCTGTTGGCAAGCGATCACTTTTCCACAATTGCGCTAACGATAACCTAGCCGCCGTGATTATATGTAAAATTAAATACTTAATATCTTTTCTAATATTCCCTTTAATCATGCCTAATAGGAAAACCTCAGGTTCTAATTCAATTTCATATTTTGTTATTTCTGTTATCCATGTTTTTATTTTACTCCAAAATTTCTTAACTACTGGGCAGAGCCACCAAACATGATAGAAAGTCCCCTGTGTTTTTTACATTTCCAACAAGTTGGATTTACATTTGGGAACATTTTGGCTAGTCTTACAGGAGCCAGATACCACCGATACCACATTTTATAATGATTTTCTTTATAGGCTACCGATTTTGTCATCTTATAATTGCTTTCCCATACCCTTTCCCATTCCTCTAATTGTATATTATGCCCTATATTCCTCGCCCACGCTATCATCTGACCTTTAACCAATTGTTCTGCCAAATCGTATTCCAATAAATATTTGTAGATTTTTGAGATTAATTTCGCTTCTTTAGATTCTAGTAATTTATCCAATTGATTTTGTTTTAGGTCAATTCCTTCTTCCTCTTGGTCTTTTCTATATCTTATCTTTATTTGTGAATAGGGCCACCAATCGATTTTTATTCCTTGATCATTAAGTTCTTCTCTTGATTTCAGTTGTCCCGTACATCTAATATTTCTCTGTATCTTAGAATTTTATGCTTTGTTAGTGTATTAGGGTGGGTTATTGCTTCTATTGTTGATAGCCAACCGGGGATTTTCATATAGTGTTTGGATTTAATCTGTTGCCATGTATTTATTAAAGATTTTCTGATGGTATGGTTGTTGAAATGTTTATATGTTTTATTTCCGGGACTCCATATAAAGGCATGCCATCCCTTCATTAAGTCATGTCCTTCCAAATTCAAAAGTCTTTGATTATCTAGGGTTATCCATTCCTTGATCCATGATAAACTTGCCGCCTTATAATATTTTTCCCATGCCGGGAACCCAAATCCACCTCTCGTTTTATCATCTTGTAATATCTTTAATTTTATTCTTGATTTTTTCCCCTCCCACACAAATTTTGTAGTTATTTTATCCAGATTGGTAAAAAATTTCTTATCTAATTTTATTGGAATTGTTTGGAATAGATAAAGGAGTCTTGGAAGTATATTCGATTTTATTGCCGCTATTCTCCCCAACAAGGTTAAATGTAATTTTCCCCATTTATTTAAATCTTCTCTTATTTTCTGGACTAAAGGTTCATAATTATTTTCTTTTATTGTCACAGTTTTGGCTGTCAAATTTATCCCTAAGTATTTAACTTTTTTAATTGCCTGTAATCCTGAGTCTTTTGATAATTTATCTACTTGTTTAACTGTCATATTTTTCATCATCATTTTTGTCTTTTCTTTATTAATTTTTAATCCTGCTACTTTTCCGAATTTCTCGATCTCTTCTATTAATTTCGGGGTTGTTTCTATTGGGTTTTCTATGAAGAAGACCAGGTTGTCTGCGAAAGCTTGGACCTTGTATTCTTCTTTTTTAATCTTTAGTCCTAGTATTTCCTCATTTGCCCTAATTCTAATTAACAGGTTTTCTAAGGTTAAAATAAATAGTAAAGGCGATAATGGGCATCCCTGTCTTACTCCTTTATCTATTCCAAAAAATTTTGTTTGATCCCCATTTACCAGGATGCATGCCTTTTGATTCTGATATATTGATGCTATCATTTTTGTAAATTTATCTCCAAAGTTCATATTTTGGATTTGGTGAATCATAAATTTCCAATTTTCTTGGTTGAAAGCTTTCTGTGCATCCAGAAAGATCAGTGCCACCTGTCTCTCTGGATGCACCTCATAATATTCTAAAACGTCTATTACCATTCTTAAATTATTTTTGATTTGTCTGGAGAGCAAAAAACCATTTTGATCCTGGTGTATTTTATTTTGTATTACTTTTTTCATCCTATTAGCAATTATACTCATAAAGACTTTATAATCGGTATTCAACAAAGAGATTGGTCTATAGTTTTTTATTAGTGTGGTATCTGCTCCTTCTTTGGGTATCAGGGAAATGTACGCTTCTTTCCATGTGTTTGGTAGCTTAGCCTCCATCAGAGCTTCATTGTATACTTCTAATAGAATTCCAGTTAATGATTCATCAAATGTTTTATAAAACTCCGTTGGCAACCCGTCCGTCCCAGGGGTTTTATTATTTTTTTGTCTCTTCAGGGCTTCTCTTAATTCCCCTATGGCAATCTCCTTATTTAATAGGTCCTTTTCTTCCTCCGTTAACATTTTCAATCCTTTCTCTTTTAAATATTGTTCAATTTCCTCCTCTGTTACTATTTCTTTTTCATAAAGTTTTTGATAATATTGAGCTATTATCTCTTTTTTCTTCTCTAGACTATGTTGAATCTTCCCCTCTTCATCCTGCATTTTCTGAATTGTTCTTTTGCCATCCATCTCCCTGGCTTGTTTGCATTTTCAAAATAATTTTGCCTTATATATTTTAATGACCTTGCATATTTCTCTTGTTCTAGTATATTGATTTTATGTTTTGCTGCTATCCAATTTGTTCTTATCTGTTCGTTCCCTGGGTTCCTTTGTAATTTACCTTCCCAATTTTGTATTTCTTCTTGTAGTTTATTATATTCTTTCTCTCTCTCTTTTTTCCATTTTACATTGTAAGCTATTGTGAGTCCTCTTATATATGCCTTGGTTGTGTCCCATAGATTTTGTAGGGATGTTTGTTGTTTTGTATTTTCCTTATAAAAGAATTCTAACTCTTTTTCCATATATTTCTTATATTCTTTTTCTTTTAGTACCTGTGTATTCATTGTCCATCTATTCTTTTTCCTTTGTTGCCCCTTCCACGTTATCATTATTGGGTTGTGATCTGCCCAGTTATTTGGTAATATTTGTACATTTTCTATTTCCGTCATTAACGCATTGGTTACCCATGCCATGTCTAACCTTGACCAAGACCTGTGTGGATTCGAATAGTATGTAAAGCCTTCAATTTCAGGATTATGAAATCTCCAACTATCTGTCATGTTTAATTCTTCCACCATATCCATAAAAGTTTTGGGCAATAAGTTTTTCTTATTTTTATTTTTCCGACTACTTTTATAATCTTTTCTTACATCAGAAATAGCATTAAGATCTCCAATTAAACATACATTTTCCATTTTTTGATCAATAATTTCCTGATGTACTTTTTTGTAGAATTCTGATTGCCTACTGTTTGGGGCATATACTACTACCAATAATATATTTTTAAAATCCAATTTTAACTCTATCATCACTATTCTACCTTCCAGGTCTACATATCTTACGTCACTATCTATTCCTTCCTTGATGTACACCAACACTCCTCTTTTTTTCTCTTCTGCCAATGATGAATATAATTTACCTAATTTTTTGTATTGTGCATATTTTATATCTTGTTTTTTTATGTGTACCTTTTGGAGGCACACAATATCTGGTTTTTGTTTCACAATTTTTCTTAAAGTACTAGCATGTAAACTAGGAGCAAAAACCTCATCGAAATCTTTTTCGGTCTGAGAAAAGCCTTGAGCTACAAGGCGAGCTTTATGGGTTACTGTCCCATCTATACTTTTCTTAATTTTGTAAACCCATCTACAACCTATTAATTTCTCACCAGGTGGCAATTTCACATTTTCATAAACATCTAGATCAGTCAATGAATTAATTTCCTTACTCATTGCCTCCTTCCAAGCCTTCTGCTCCTTTTCAGGATAAAGCCTGATATCATCATAACTTGAAGGTTCGATGTTAACTTGGCAAACTACAGTTGCCTTATATCGATCTGGTGGATGCCTTTCCCTAGTAGATCTTCTAGGCAATACAGGACTCATTTCAGATGTTTCAGTTTCATCCTCCCCTAAACCTACTTCCTGTTCCTCAACCTTAATAGAGGATTCTACAGCATCTATATCCTCAGGAATCTTGTCAGGGATATGATGCTCTATACTAACTGTTAGATCGGCGCAGGAAAGAAGAGTGACCAGCGGAGTTCAAGTAACAACGTTTATTAACAAGAACTGAACTGGCTTTGCGCTGCCGGAGCTCTCCTTATATTTGCTCCAGCAGATGCACCGCCCACTGACAGGGATTCAAAACTCCCGCCGAAAGGATCTTCAGCCAATCCCAGGCGGATGTCCTTATAAGGACATAACACTCCTCCCCCCTAGTTCTTAGTCAGTCAATCAGGGAAATAGTCACTCAGATACACAGGACGTCTACGTGCCCGCGTAGACCTGCACAGTTCACAGTCAAGATGGGCACTCTCCCGGACGGAGGGTGCTTTCTCGGCTCGGGGCTTCCTCCCTGGTGCCGGGCTGGATCTGGCCGTCGAGGATGCGGCCGATGTTCCCGAACCTCCGGCCAGATCAAGGACCTCTGCCTCCGGGCGATGCTGGTCAGCTTCAGTCCTGCTTGGATCTCGATGTCGCCGGCACGGATCCCTACTGTCGACCGGTCCCGAACTCCTGAGCCACGGTAGGTCCCTGGGTCTCCCTCGGGTTCCCTCTGGGTTGGAGTTGCGCTGATCCGGTCTTGGGTGCGAGTCCGGCAGTGGTGGCTGGGTTAGGCCCCCTGGTTCTCCGGTTGAGGCCGATTCACTCCCGGGGCGGCAAGTGGTGCTGGTTGTACACGGGTCGGCCTTGTCGGGGTGTTGCGAGCCGACCCTGCAGGGGTGGTGTAGGCTCTCTCTGTAGGGTTGGCGTTGTGGTGACGGTTGCCGCCTCCCGTCATTTGGGTGTTCCCCCCGGTCTGGCTGGTGTAGGCCTACTCTGCAGGGGTGGTGGAGGCCTTCCTCGCAGGGTTGGTCTTCTGCGCGGTCGGGTTGTTGTTGCGGCGCCCTTTGGTGTGGTGGATGGAGATTACCTCCCTTGGAGTGTCGGTCGCCTACTTCGCAGGGTTGGTGTTGGCTTCCCCTGCTAGGTTGTCCCCGGTCTACTTGGCTCCTGTTGTCAGGGTGTAGGTCTCGGTTCTCAGGACGTTGGCTGCCATCCACCCCACGGTGTTTTGGGGTTCCCTCTGAGCCTTGTCCCCGGTCTACTGGCCTTGCTGCGTCTCTGGCTTGGTTCGGTGGTGGGGCGCTTGCTTTTCCCCTGTCTGGGTGGTTTAGGCCTACCTCGTTGGGGTGGTTTAGGCCTACCTCGTCGGGGTGGTTTAGGCCTACCTCGTTGGGGTGGTTTAGGCCTACCTCGTCGGGGTGGTTTAGGCCTACCTCGTCAGGCTGGTCGTCGCCCGCTTCCCTCCACCTTTTGCGGAGTTGGTCGAGGTGACGTCTCACGACCTGTCCGTTTTCCAGCTCAACACGGTAGGATTTGGGACCGGTTGTGCTGTGTACTGTAGCTTTAAGCCATTTCGGTGAGCCGTGGAAATTGAGAGCGAAGACGGCATCGCCAATGGCAAACTGTCGTAGTTGGCGGCTGGCAGTGGCGGGCACCTCGGAAGTGTATTGAGGGTGCAGTCTGTCCAGGGGTGACCGGAGTCTCCTGCCCATCAACAGTTCAGCAGGGCACTTCCTGGTGGCAGAGTGAGGCGTGATGTGCTGGGTGAGCAGAAAAGTGTCAATGCGCTCCTGCCAATCGCCCGGGCCCATCTTGGCGAGCGACTCCTTGGTGAGCCTCACCATCCGTTCAGCCTGTCCATTCCCGGCTGGTCTGTAAGGGGCAGAGAGGGCATGGCGAATGCCCAACCCTGCCAGGAAAGCTTCCATGGGAACAGACGTAAGTTGGGGCCCGTTATCGGAGACCAAAACATCTGGCAGCCCATGAGTCGCGAAGAGACGCCAGAGTGCGCGGATTGTGGCTTCTGTTGTGGTGGATGCCATGGGGATGACCTCCAGCCATTTCGAGTAGGCATTGACCACGATGAGGAGGTGGCGCCCTTGGATAGGGCCCACAAAGTCTATATGGATGCGCGACCAGGGCGAGCTAGGAGTCTCCCACGGCGTCGGGTCGGATTGAGGCGGCGCAGCTCTAACTTCTTGGCACGGGCTACACCTGGCGACCCAATGTTCAATGTCTTTGTCCAGTGTTGGCCACCAGACGTAGCTCCGTGCCAGGGCTTTCATCCGGACAATGCCCGGGTGTCCTTTATGAAGTGCTTCAAGAGTCTTTCGTTGGAGCGTGCTGGGAATCAGCACCCGATCTCCCCATAGTAAACAGCCGCTCATGGTGGACAGCTCCCCTTGCTTGCGGCTGAACGGGCTGAAAGCGTCGTTGTCAATTCGAGCCGGCCATCCCCTCAGGACCCAGGAGTGGACTTGCCTGAGGATGGGGTCGTTCCTTGTGTGCGTCACCACGTTGGCAGATGTCACCGGACAGCTGTTGTCATTGTCAATATGCAGCAACTCAAGTGTGGGAGCCGGGTCTTCCACGGAGTCAGCAGATGGGCATCTGCTTAAGGCGTCGGCATTTGTGATGGACTTCCCCGGCTGGTGGACGAGTCTGTATGAGTAGCCGGCGAGGAAGATAGCCCAACGAGTCATGCGGGGCGACATGAAGGCCGGGGTCTGCTTGTCACCTGCGAGGAGGCCCAGGAGCGGCTTGTGATCGGTGACAATAGTGAACTGCCATCCATAGAGGTACTCGTGGAAACGCTTCACCCCAGCAACAATAGCCAATGCCTCTTTGTCCAGTTGGCTGTAGTTGCGTTCAGCACTGGACATAGTCTTTGAGAAATAGGTGATGGGGGCTTCACGGCCGGTAGGCAGCTCGTGGCTGAGGACGGCGCCGACTCCGTAGGGGGAAGCGTCACAGGTGAGCCTGATGGGCAGCGTCTCATTGTATTGAATGAGCACGCTGTCAGAAGTCAATAGTTGCTTAACGGCTCGAAATGCAGACTCTTCCTCGCGGCCCCACTTCCAGGAAGCCGCCTTTGCCAGTAAGCGATGGAGCGGCTCAGCAATAGTGGCTTTCTGTTGGAGGAAAATTGCATAGAAGTTAAGCAATCCAAGGAAAGCCTGAAGCTCCGCTTTGTTTTTGGGGCTGGGAGCTTCATGGATAGCTTTAACTTTTGATTTGGTGGGGTAGATGCCAGAACTATCTATGAGATAGCCCAGGAACTCGACTTCCTGTACCCCAATGATGCACTTGTCCCGTCGGACCCTCAAGCCCTTCTCTCGGAACCGCTGGAGGACAAGCCTCAGCCGGTCCAGGAGTTGTGCCTTTGAGTCCCCTGAGATCAGTACATCATCGAAGTAAGGCACCACCCCTGGAATGCCTTGGAGAAGGCGTTCCATCATGGATTGGAAAATGCCTGGGGCTGCACTGACTCCAAACTGGAGACGGTTGCACTTAAACGCGCCTCTATGGGTGACAATTGTCTGAGCCTCCGCCGTTTCCCGATCAACTGGCAGTTGCTGGTAAGCCTGGGCCAGGTCCAGCTTTGCAAAAATTTGGCCCTTGCCGAGTGAGTGCAGCAAATGTTGCACCACCGGCACAGGGTATGCGCTCTGCGGTAACGCCTTGTTGATGGTCACTTTGTAGTCGGCGCAGATGCGCACAGATCCATCCTGCTTCATGGGGGTCACAATGGGAGTCTCCCATGAAGCATGATCGATGGGTTCCAGGATGCCTTGAGCAATCAGCTTATCTAGCTGAGCATCTACTTTAGCCCGCAAGGCGAATGGAACCCGGCGGGGCTTGAGCCGAATAGGGGTAACCCCCTTGTCCAGATTGAAGGAGATGGGTTTCCCTGTAAAGGTCCCTAACTTACCATCGAAGACTTCTTGGAACTCTCCAATGAGTGAGTCGAGTTCGCCTGAGCTAATCTGGTGGATGCCTCCAATAGAAAGCCCCAATGGCTGGAACCACTCTACGCCTAACAGGGTCGGGTGGCTATGCTCCACGACGGTGATTGGGAGCTGGCCTCGGAACTGTTTGAAGGCGATCTGGAGGCTGGTTCTTCCAATGACGCCGATGGGGTTGCCTCCGAAGTCCACCAGCTTGGAGTGAAGGGGTTCAAGTTGGCGTTTCGTTAGTGCCGGCTTCAGTCTCTTCACTTGGTGCCAGTCAATGATGGAATAGACGGAGCCAGAGTCTACTTCCATCGTGCACGGCAAACCTTCAGCCAACAGTGTCACATGGAATTTGGTGGCACTGTTGTTACTGGTCAGGACGATCGTTGTTTGGTTCACTGCGCCGCCCTGGGAACCGTTGCGATCGTCGCAGCTGTGCTGGATTGAGGACCGTTTGGATGACCTCTGGGAGTCGCGGCGATTTTCAGGATTCCGGGGCCTGATCGACTCTGGAATCGGATCAGAGGCTCTGCATGCCTCGGCGATGTGCCCCTTCTTCAAGCAACGTCGGCAAGTTGCGTCACGCCAGCGGCAGGATTGGCGGGGATGGTGTCCCTTGCAACTGCCGCACTGAGCGTTTTGGCGGCCATCTTTTTGAATTTCCCGCCTTGATGGGTGGGAAACTTTCAAAACGGTCGACTCCCCCTCTGAGTCGGACGGCGTGGCTGAGTCTTCAGAAGAATCTGAGGACGACTTGCGGATCTTATGGATCCCTCGGGACTGGAGCATTTCGGCGGCGGCTTTCTCGTATGTTTCAGCAGCCGTAGCCTCCTCAAGAACGTCTTTGAGGGACAGTCTTTTCCTGCTCAGGAACTTCTTTTGGAGGCTTGCATCTCTCATCCCGAAGACGATCCCGTCGCGTAAGGCATTGTCAACGTTTTCAAACTCGCAGTTTGCTGCGATTTGACGCAATGCCGCCACAAAGTCTTTGATAGATTCACCTTCCTTCTGATTGTGTTGGCGGAAGGTGAATCGATTCGAGATGGGGGTGCCCGTTGGTGCATAGTGGTCTTGCAGGGCAGTCTGCAGATCCACCCAGGACATGATTTCAATGTCCCTGGGTGCGACGAGGTTGACGGCGAGCTCCAAAACGTTGGTGCCGCAGTGCGCGAGGAAGAGAGCCCTCTTCCTCTCGTCGTCTAGGTTGTTGTATCCGTTTCCCCGGAGGAATTGGCGGAAACGGATCATATAGGAGCTCCATTTCTCCCGGCTGGGGTTGAAAGGAGCCAGCGAGGCGAACGGCGCTTGCGGCGTTGCCATCTCTCAGTCCGCGTCGAGTGACTTCAGCTCGTTATGGCGATCGTGCCACGCGGTGGTTCTTTTCTAGTCCTTCGTTGCCAGTGTTAGATCGGCGCAGGAAAGAAGAGTGACCAGCGGAGTTCAAGTAACGTTTATTAACGAGAACTGAACTGGCTTTGCGCTGCCGGAGCTCTCCTTATATTTGCTCCGGCAGACGCACTGCCCACTGACAGGGATTCAAAACTCCCGCCGAAAGGATCTTCAGCCAATCCCAGGCGGATGTCCTTATAAGGACATAACACTAACAGTATTATTATCATGTCTGAAATCTGCACACTCTAGTTTATCCCATCCTTTGTGCTCTAGAAATTTAGCACTTGCACTACAGTAAACACTAGTAGTACCCTGTGCCCAAAATCTGAAAGATCTATGATTTGATTCATAGCCAACGAAAAACATTTTTCTGACTCTTTGTTGATCCTTTCTGCTAACACTAGATGGAATATGTACCCAAGCTGGGGCTCCAAATGTGTGTAAATAACTAAGATTTGGTTTCCTCCCATGCCATAAGGTGAATGGTATTTCACCTGTAGAGGAATGAACCACGTTGTTTAGCACATGGTTAGCACACATAACAGCCTCACCCCATAAATTTTCAGGCAAACCAGAATCTGCCAACATAGTTCTAATCATGGCTTGTAATGTTTGACCTCGTCTCTCAATATGGGAATTATTCTGTGGTCTGTAAGGAGCAGATCGTTTATGCTGGATCCCTGCATCCTGCAAAAACTTTTTTAACCTTTGGTTAGTAAATTCTGTACCATTATTGGTCACTAAGCATTTAACTTTAAATTTCTGCTTCCTTTCCACAAAACGCAGCCAGTTGTTTATACGCTGGAATGTTTCACATTTTGTTTTCATAAGATAACAGAATCCATATCTTGAATAATGGTCTACTATGCTTAGAATATAGCAGACACCTCCTATACTGGGTTTCTTGGGTCCAATTAAGTCTATAAACACTACCTCTAACGGCTTTGTAGTTTTAAAACCATTAACACGGTTTGCTGGTGTAACCCTACTTTTTTGCTGACTACAGGCATTACAGTTCAGATATTTACTACATGCTTGTAGTTTTATCCCTTCCAATAATTGCACTGTCTTCTTTATCGTCCTGAAATTTAAGTGCCCAAGTCTCCGATGTAACAGATGAATACATTCATCATGTGGTTTAACATTCTTATAAACAGACTTAGACTTAGCCACCAATACTGGGTTCTCCCTTAAAATGAATAAATCATTTTCTAAACTTGCAGTAACAACCTTGCCATCTTTCTCTATAAGACACTTATCATTTTTAAATGTTACTGTAAACCCAAATTGTACTAAAGATTTACCAGATAATAAATTGAATTTTAAACCAGGAATATATAACATAGGCAATGGTTCATTACTAAATGACCAACGAGCAACACCCTTTCCAGCTACCTTAACCTTCCAGCCATTTGCTAGTTTAACATGTTGGTTACTCTTCTCCATTTTAACAAAACATTTTCTATTTCTAGTAATAGATTGAGAAGCACCACTATCAACAACCCAACAATCCTGGTTAACATCAGTAGTTGAACTAGATATAGCTAAAGTACAACCCTTCTTGGGTCTATTATTGTCCCTAACAGGCATTTTCTTATTTTTACAATACTTAGCTATATGCCCTTTAGCCCCACAAGCAAAACAACGTTTTACAAAATAAGCAGTTGAGTACATTTTATCTTCTTTTGGTTGTTGCACTCTCAACTGATCCCTTTCTTGTCTTCTTTTGGATTCTTCCAATAACCTACCGGTTATGCCAGCCAATGTCAGTTCATCTCTGGACAAAACCTCTAACGAAGAAACAAAGTTGTCATAACTATCGTCCAAAGAAGAGAGAATTATGTAAACTTGTTGTAGTTCAGAGAAAACAAGTTCCTTTTCATGTAGCTTCTGGAAAATTCTGGTCATGGATTCCAAATGAGCCATCATATCTCCCCCTTTGAGAAGATGTTGGTTAAATAATTTTCGTGTGAGATATATATGAGCACCCACAGAGTCACGAACATATAGTCTCTTCAACTTGGTCCAACACCTAGCAGCAGACTCTTCACCATGAATATGGACAAGCTGCTGGTCACCCAGTGTCAGTCCAATAATACAAAGAGCTCGTTCATTGTCTCTGTTCAACTTGGTTAATTTCTTGGCATCTTCTTCATCAGCAGGATCCCATGCTGTTACATCCGGTGGATTATTAACTATGTCCCACAGTCCTTCTCTACGCAAAAGTAGACTACATTTTGTAGACCAGGATACATAGTTTGTTCCGTCCAGCCGGGTTATCATGGAAAAATTTGCTGCTTGTTCTAGTGCCATCTTCACTTAGATTGTTTATCACAAACACAGTGATCTGTCCCCCCTCTACAGATACCCACAAAAACACAGCCAGTCGAGGGTTAAGAAGCACTTGGCACACTCCACAGTTCTTATCTCAAACTTGGCAGCGATATGCACACCGTCTGCCAAGGGCTTTAATAGTACACCGAAAGAAAAGCACAACAAATATTCAGCAAAGTCTCTGATCAGCTTCAGCTATTAACTCCGATGCCTATCCGATTGAGTATTTGTTCATCACAGAGATCATTACCCCCCCCCTGTCTATTATATAGTCTCTGGGTGTGGTCCAGTGACTCATTGATCCTGTGACTCCAGTCCAGTGACTCAGGTCTATTCCCTCATGCGTCTCCGCAGCTGCTGTAAGCGTTTATCTCGCCTTCTTTGGCGTGCGTCCAGGAATGACGTCTCTCCCTCACTCTCATCTGAGACACCTGTTTCCCCACTACTTGGCTCTCTTTCAGCTGGCACCTGAGACGGTGCCAGAGGGGGGCGGGGGCTGGGAGATCTGGCTGGCTCCTCTTCCTCCTGCTCAGAGCTTCCTTCCTCCAATGGGATAGGCTCAGAGGATGGGGCCACAACACACAGTTTGTACTACTCACAAACTCAAACAAGCTCTCAGTGTAACTCTGAAAAAATCCTAGTTAGTTCTGGTTGGTCCTGGTTGGCCCTGGGCCCATAACCAATGTTAAGGATATTGTTGCTGTGTTTACAGCTAGCAGAGTAAAGTGCACAGAGAAATGTTGCTGAGAGCAATGAGATAGGAGATAGGTGCAAACTGGTGTTATCAAAAGGTTTCTTTATAGTGGAAAATAAACAATCTCGTAGTCTTCTAAACAGTCCAAGTCTTTACCGGTTAAATCCAAAAAGCTTCTTACCAAACAAACAGTAGTTGGTTCACTCTGGTTCACAAACCCCGGATGGTAGCAGATCCACCCACACACGCATGTGATGATAGCACAATGGCAGCTTATCATCCACTGAATACCTTACAGTACCTTTCTTAAATACATTGTTAAATTACAACTAATTATAGCATGACTCAGCATTACAGCATGATGCAGCATTAAAACTTAAAGTCACAGAACACATATATTGCCTGGACAACTGTTAGGCCCAAACCATATCCTAACAAAGGTGTTCAATCATTTCTGTTTGTAAAGTTTTATAGTATACCGCTGTCAGACTATCCGTCCCTGGAGCTTTTGCTGTTTTCAATTGTTTTATTGCAAAGGAAATCTCTTCAGATGTTATTGCATAATTCATTCTTTCCTTTTGTTCTCTTGAAATTTTTGTAACTCTCCTCTTTTCAAGATATTCATCTATAAGCTCATTCTTTATATTATCTTTATAATATAAATTAGAATAGTAGTCTAAAAAAGCTTGTTTTATTAAATTTTGTTGGTAAACTTCTTTGCCTCTATATTCAATAGTATCGATTATACGAGAACTTCGTTGTTTTCTCATAGTATAGGCCAACCATCTACCTGGTTTATTAGCGTTACAAAAAGTATTATGTTTCACAATTATCTGTGATTATTAACTCTATCTGCAAGTTCTTATTCCGGTATTTATTTTGAATATAATCTATCCATCTTCTCCAGTCCCTCAAATATTTTTCATTCAAATACGCCAAAATTTTTGCCATCTCTGCTAAATCTGTTACTTTTAATGTCCATTCTTGAATTGTAGGTAAATCTTGCTTCTTCCAATATTGCACCACCAGCAGTCTTGCTGCAGTTGTTAAGTTCAAAATCAGATTAGTCTCTGTAACCGTACAATCCGTGACTATACTCAACAAAAACAACTGTGGTGTAAATTTTAACCTCTTTTTAAGAATATTTTGTAAGATCCACCAAATTTTTATCCAAAACGCTTTAACCTTTTTGCATGTCCACCATATATGAAAATAAGTGGCATCCTCACAATCACATCTCCAACATTTAGGTTGTACATTCGGATACATACTAGATAATTTCTTTGGATCTAAATGCCATCTATAAAACATTTTATAAAAATTTTCCCTTAAATTTTGCGCTTGTGTAAATTTCACATTTCTTACCCATATTTTCTCCCATGTTTCCATCATTATTGGTTGCTCAAAATTTTGCGCCCATTTTATCATACAGTCTTTAACCAGTTCTGTTTCCGAGTCTATCTCTATCAATATATTATGCAACCTTTTTACATGCATTTGACTTTGGTCTCTAATTTGTTTTATCAAATTTTCATCACTTCATATAATACCAATTTTCTGATCTTTCCTCCATCTGGCTTGTAGTTGCACATACTGAAACCAGGTTTGAGTTATCTTTTTCTCTTTCAACATGTTCAGAGGCTTTAATTTTAGTATACCTCACACTGTAGTAAGAATTTCTCTATATGTAATTACATCCTGCCTACTTTCTATACTTATATTCTCTATCGCATGCCTGGGTACTGTCCATATGGGTATCTTCTCATTTAACTTATACTGATATTTCTTCCAGACATGCAATGAAGCATTCCTCAATATATGACTCTTGAATGCTCTATCCACCTTTTTGTCATACACTAAGTAGGCATGCCAACCGTACACCAAATCATATCCTTCAATATTCAAAATCCTTCCATTTGTTAAATTAGTCCAGTCACTAATTGCTGATAAGACGGCTGCTTCAGAATATAGCTTTAAATTGGGCATTTTCAATCCCCCTCTTTCTCGTGTATCCTGCATTATTTTTAATTTTACCCTTGGTTTCTTCCCTACCCAGACAAACGTATTAATACCTTTCTGCCATTCTTCCAAATTGGCATCTTTCTTAAGTATTGGTATCATTTGAAAAAGGAATAAAAACTTAGGTAAAACATTCATTTTTAAAACTGCTATTCTGCCTAGCAAAGACAATTGCAATTTTTTCCATTTATCCATTTCCACCTGTATTTTATGCCATAACAACTCATAATTGTATTTATATAATTTCCCATTGGAAGTTGCAATATAAACACCTAGATACTTAACCTTTTTAACTATTTCACATCCCGTTCCTCTTTGTAATTCTTCTTTTTGATTTATTGTCATATTTTTAACTATCATCTTTGTTTTCCCAATATTTATTTTAAACCCAGATACCTGACCATATTGTTTAATTATCTCCATCAGACCCATAGCTGATTTCACTGGCTGAGTTAAAGTTACAACCAAGTCATCTGCAAATGCTCGTACCCTGTAATCATAATATCTAATCTTAATTCCCTCTATCTCATCTGAGTTATGTATTTTATTCAACTCCAGAGTTAATATAAATAGTAATAGTGATAGGGGACACCCCTGCCTTGTACCTTTTTCAATTTTAAAAATTTCTGTTACACTACCATTAACTATTATTTGTGCTGTCTGTTGCTGGTATATTGCCTTTATAGATTGTGTGAAATAATTTCCAAATTGCATCCTTTGGACTACTTTCATTAAAAACTGCCAATCCACTCAATCAAAAGCTTTTTCGGCATGCAAAAATATAAGCACCGCAGGGACCTGGTTGTTCCCTCCCAGATACTCCAATATATTAACAATTTGTCTTACATTATTTTTCATTTGCCTACCTTGTATAAAACCAGATTGATCACTATGGATCATTTGTTGCATTACTGACATTAACCTGTTTGCCAATATCTTAGCAAAAATCTTATAATCTGTATTCAATAATGATATTGGTCAATAGTTCTTTAGATGTGTCAAGTCTTGATCTTCTTTCGGGATTAGAGAAATAAAAGCTGTTCTCCATGATGGTGGTACCCCTCCTCCCTGTTGTATTCTATTAAATAATTCCTTAAGAGGTGCAACCATTTCCAATTGTAAGTATTTATAATACACAGCCGTCAATCCATCAGTACCAGGAGCCTTACCAACTTTTAACTGTTTAATTGCCAAGAGGATCTCCTCCTCTGTTATTAATTGATTCAACCACTCTCTTTGTTCCTCTGTGGCTATAGGAATATTCTGCTTGTCCAGGTATCTATCAATATCTATACCTCGTATTTTATCTTCAGTATACAATCTTGTATAAAATTCTAAAAATGCCTTTTTAATCATGTTCTGTTGATAAACCTCTTTACCTTTATAATCTATTTTCTCTATTGTACGAGATTTTTGTTTTTTCCTCAACATATATGCCAACCATCTGCCTGGTTTATTTGTGTTACAAAAAGTGTTATGTTTAGCATATTGTATGTTAGTTGCCACTTGGTCTGACATCAACATATTAAACTGCCCTCGTAATAAAATAATCGCTTCTTTAGTTTTCTTATCCTCTGGGTTATATATTAGCACCTGTTCTTTTTTCTTTATTTTTTCTTCTAATTCTATCCTTTTTTCCCTCTGCCTACGTCTATATGCACTATTCATATTTATCAAGACCCCTCTCATATATGCTTTACTAGCATCCCATACCATATCCATAGATGTTCCCTTATGCATATTTAGAACAAAAAATTCCTTCATTAATTTTTTTACACTCTATTACATTTTTCTCATATCTAAAAAGATTTTCATTTAAGCGCCAAGATCTCCTGGACTGTTCACCATACTCCAATTCCATCCAAACTGGGCTATGGTCCGTTAAAGTTCTGGGACAGATCTTTGTCTTCTTCACCCTGGAAAAAAAATCATTAGTAATTAGTATAAAGTCAATTCTTGAGAAGGATTGATTTCTATCTGAAAAAAATGTAAAATCTTGTTCTTTATAATTCCGTTCACGCCAGATATCTCTCAGCTCCATATCCTCCATCATGTCAAAAAAAGGTTTGGGTAATCTGGCTCTCACTTTAGTAGTTGGTAAGAGTTTTTTCTTGTCCAATTTGGGATTCAATACTCCATTCCAATCTCCCAACAAAATACATGAATTATAATCCCATTGTAATAGTTTTGTATGTATCAACTTATAAAACTTTTCTTGTTGTTGATTAGGTGTGTATACCCCCATTAAAAGTGTTTTCTTTCCTTCTATTAACAACTCAATTGCTAAATATCTTCCTTGTTGATCTGCTTCATTTATTTAGCTGGCAAGTCTTTTTTCAGATATATCACTATTCCATTCTTCTTTTCCGGGGCAGACGCCACAAAATGTATTCCCAGCTTTGCATTCATCAAATATTTTTGGTCATTTATCTTAATATGTGTTTCTTGTAAGCAAATTACATCATTTTTAAATTGTTTCAAGTAATGAAATATTTTCTTCCTTTTCTGTGGTGAGTTTAGACCATTGACATTCCAGGTTAAAAACCTAGACGCCATTTTCAGGCTCTCGAAGCTTTGCAAGAACCGATTGGAAGTCCTCTTGGAACTTCTTCGGTCTCGCTCCTCCCACAGCTTCAGTGCTTGTATTTGCACTTTCTTGTGTTAATGCCTGGGCTTGCTGTATCTTCAGTTCTTGTTCCTTACGCTTAGTTACTGCTCGAGTTTGTCTTTGCTCTTTAACATCTTCTGTTTTTTCAATTATATCCCATGCTTGGACTGTGCTTGACAATTGCAGTAACTCAACTTGCATACTCATAGCACCACCTTGAGCTTGTGTCTGTGGATCTTCTTTCTTCCCCTCTATCGCTTCTCTCCCTTTTTTAACTCCTGAAGATGGCAGGTATCCAGCCTTTAATATGTTAGCATAAAAATCTCTTGCTTTCCAAATTGTATTAAGACGATATCATTCTTCCACATAATTCACCACCAGTCCAACTGGAACATCCCATCTGTATTGTATCTGGTGATTTCTGAGCTCATCTACCAGAAAGGCATAGTCTTTCTTGGATTTCAACATTTTGGGAGGAATCTCTTTAAATACTGCCACCTCTTGTCCTGCCACTTGTAATTTGTTTTTGTAGGAGGCTTGCAAAACCTCATTTCTGATTCTTCTAGTAACAAAGTAAATTACAATATCTCTTGGTAGTTGTCTTTGTCTAGCAATCCATGAATTAACACGATGGATCTTGTCAATTTGCCATTCAAATTCCCCTTTGGTGTCTCCTGTAAGCTGTGCCAGGGCTTCCACAAAAATCTCTTTCAAATTTTCTTGGGAATTTTCTTTCAAGCCTCTCACTCTCACAGTAAATTCCATCGCCCTGTACTCTGTCATCATTATCTCTGCATCTGTCTTTTCAATCTTAGTTTGTGTCTCTTCCACTTTACTAACCAGATTCTCATTAGCTTGATTAACTTCTTCCACTTTGTCTTCTAAATAGTTAACATGCTTTACCAATCCCTGGACTGCAAAAACAATATCCTTCCTAATTTGCTTGTTTTGAATTTGGATTATGTCCTTAATTTCTGCCATTTCCTCTGAGACCACTTTGAATGCAGATTTGATATCTTCTTTAAATCCTTCTTTAATTTTCCCCTGCATTTCTTTTAGGGCTTCCTGAAGCATTTCAGGTGTTAACATTTGCACTTGTGGTTGTATTTGGGCTTGTATATCTGCTGGGGCCAATAAAGATTGCAGCCTGGTGGTCTGGGCGGGAGAGCTTCCCGCACTCCCTGCAGATTTAGTCACCCCAGGTTTTGTCTGCTTTGAAGCCATTTTAAATTTGCACAGTCTCAGACAGCTCAATAAGCCAGAAGTCCAAAGCACAAGAAAAAAGCTTTAAATCCTCTTCTTTAAACTTTAAATAAGTCTTATTTTTAAGTCCCAAAGTCTTAGGTGTGTAAATAAAGGCAGCAGTATTAAGCAGGGCTGGTAGCTTTAACAAGTTAACAAGTTAATAAACACTTTCTTCTTAACTTTCACTTTTGTCTCTCAGTCTTAACAAGGCAGCGCCATTTTCTCCTTTCTTTAACTTTCCCCGCTCTTAGAGACTCGAAAAGAAACAATGTTCCAATGGAATTAAAGTAAAGTACTTGCAATTCTGTAGTCTCCTGTATTTGTTCTGCCTGCTCCAGAAATCATTGTTGTTTCAAATTGCTTGCAGGGATGGTCGCGGCGCTTTGTTCTGCCTCAAGGCAGATGTGTCCCGGCTTCGGAGCTATACCAGGCTTCTGGGGAGCTCTCACCCTTCGAGCCCCAGCTCTACACCTGCCTGCTCTCTTCCCCCTCTTCTCCTGGGGGGGAAGGTTCTTTGCCGCTAGACAGCTGATTTTTGCTGTTCTAGCGGCTAACGAAGTCACGGGGCTAGCACTCCTCAAAGGAGCGTCTGCAATGCCTTGCAGAGCCACTGGAAGTCTCACTAGTTTAGTTTATTGACTAGGCCAGTTTGTAGAGGTTAAGGTGGTGCCAGTGGTGGGATTCAATTTTTTTTAACTACAGGTTCTGTGGGTGTGGCTTGGTGGGTATGGTTATGTGGTCATGTGACTGGGTGGGCATTGCTAGGTGGTCATGTGACTGGGTGGGAATGGCTAGGTGGTCATGTGACTGGGTGGGCATGGCCAACTCGACATCACTCACGTCAAGGGGCGCCTCACCCAGCCCCTCCCCTCCCAGCCACTCCTTGTCACGCCCACCCTCAACGTACCTATAGTTCCGTAAAAATGTTGTTCACCTTTTTTCAACTTTATTATCTGCATCTACATACTATAGATGTACTTTCATGGACCACTGAAAGGCAAAAATGGCTCACATGCTTTGCCCAAGAGTGTGATAGGCAGGTCAGAAAACAGGCTTTTGAGGGGCTGCCACAAAGGAGGGCAATATATTTTCCAAAGAAGCAGAAGGCAAAACAAAAAGCAATAGATGGAAACTGAACAAAGAGAGAAGCAACCTAAAACTAAGGAGAAACTTCCTGACAGTGAGAACAATTAACCAGTGGAACTACTTGTCTCCAGACCTTCTGGGTGCTCGATCAATGGAAGTTTTAAAGAAGAGACTGGACAGCCATTTCTCTGAAATGGTATAGGGTCCCCCCCCCCCAAAGTCCCTTCTAAGTGTTATTCTGTTACTCTGACACCTGTCCCAGGCCCTCCATTCAGATTTTGTCATCCTCGGTTTTCCTGCCTGAGCAGGGGGTTGGACTAGAAGACCTCAGAAGTCCCTTTCAACTCTGTTATTCCATTATTCTTGAGAAACACACATACAGACACACACAATTTAAGCAAAGTCCCTTGTTTTGGAGACTTTAGAATCAGAAGGTACCTTGGAGCAGTGGTGGGCTGCAAATTTTTAACAACCAGTTCTGTGCCCTAATGACTGGCTGGGTGGGTGTGGGCAGGGGGCGTGACAGCACTCAGCCTCCTGCAGCACTCTGCCAGTCAAAATGGGGCGGGGGTTAATTACAAAATGTGGGCTTTGCTTTGTGACATCCAGACCCAGTGAGCAAGGGGTGTGAACTGCACAGAAAATACCCTTTTGTTTGGTTATGAAGAAATATCCCCAAAGTCAGATGCACACTAAATGTAGACTGAGTTTTAGCTACACATCTTCCTAGCAAACAACAAATTTTGAAGCTCCAGTTAAAGAGGATTCATTTTAGGATGAGTAACCACAGTTTGCATGTTGGAGGTTCCTAAAGGAATGCTGGGAAACTATTTTAAAGAACATTTGAGGGAGGGGTGCAGAATAGCCCTTCTCTGCCTGAGGCTGTTAGAGACCTGGCACCAATCAAAACACTGTTTGTGAAGCAACTGATCAACACTGACGGGGAAGCCACTAGTATATGAAAATAAGAGCAAACTCCAGTCCCTTCTAGTACTGATGATATTACCTAGTTTGGTAATGAAACATCTACAAGAAAACCATCAACCTCAGAGAGCACCAGTTTCAGTTTCAGTTTATTAGATTTGTATACCACCCTTCTCCCGAAGGACTCAGGTTGGTGCACAGCCATAATAAAACACAAAGTCATACAAAAATTAAAATCAGTTAAAAGAATTAAACAAATTGGCCTTATTCATTAAAACCCCTCAATTTAAAAATCTCATCCAAGTTCTTATTCAGCCAGCCCAGCCTCTTGAAATAGCAGGGTCTTTAGGGTCCTGCGGAAGGTACGGAGGTTGGGAATTGTACGTATCCCTGGGGGTAGTTCATTCCAGAGGGTGGGTGCCCCCAAAGAGAAGGCTCTCCCCCTGGGGGTCACCAGCCTACATTGTTTAGCTGACGGCACCCTGAGGAGCCCCTCTCTGTGGGAGGAAGTTGGTCGGTGGGAGGCTATTGGTTGCAGAAGGCGGTCCCGTAGGTATCCAGGTCCTAAGCCATGGAGCGCTTTAAAGGTGGTAACCAACACCTTGAACCGCACCTGGAAGACCACTGGGAGCCAGTGCAGCTCGCACAGGAGAGGTGTCACATGGGTGTGCCTAGTTGCACCCATAATCACCCACACAGCTGCATTCTGGACCAGTTGGAGCCTCCGAGTGCTCTTCAAGGGGAGCCCCATGTAGAGAGAGTTACAGTAGTCCAGACGGGATGTGACTAGGGTGTGAGTGACCGTGCATAGGGCGTCCCGATCCAGAAAGGGATGCAACTGGTGCATCAGGCGAACCTGATAAAAAGGCCCCCTGGCCACAGCTGTCATATGTTCTTCTAAGGACAGCCGTGCATCCAGGAGGACACCCAGATTGCGAGCCCTCTCTGAGGGGGGCAGAGTTTCACCCCCAATAGCCAGCGATGGAACCTGCTGGCTATATTGGGACGCCAGAAGCCATAGCCACTCAGTCTTGGAGGGGTTGAGTCTGAGCCTGTTTCTCCCCATCCAGATCTGTACGGCCTTCAGGCAGCGAGACATCACGTTAAGGGCATCATCGGGGTGGTCCAGGGTGGAAATGTACAGCTGACACTCCACCCGAAAACCACAGATGATCTCACCCAGCAGCTTCACATAAATGTTGAACTAAAGGGGCAAGAGGACCGACCCTTGCAGTACTCCATACATAAGGTGCCTTGAGGTCGACCTCTGTCCCCCTGCCAACACAGACTGCATCCGACTGGAGAGGAAGGAGGAGAACCACCGCAACATGGTGCCCCCCACTCCTAACCCCTCCAGCCGTCGCAGCATGATACCATGGTCGATGGTATCAAAAGCCGCTGAGAGGTCCAATAGGACTAGGACAGAGGAGCATCCCCTGTCCCGAGCCCTCCAGAGATCATCTACCAATGCGACCAATGCTGTTTCTGTGCTGTATCCTGGCCTGAAGCCTGACTGGAACTGGTCCAGATAGACAGCTTCATCCAGGTACCGGGGAAGTTGCTGCGCCACCACACTCTCAACAACCTTCGCCACGAAGTGGAGGTTGGAGACTGGACGATAGTTAGCTAATATCGCCGGGTCCAGAGAAGGTTTCTTGAGGAGGGGCCTCACCACCGCCTCTTTAAGGGCGGCGGGGAGGAGACCCTTGCTCAAAGCAGCGTTTATAATCCTCTGGAGCCAGCCTCGTGTAAGCTCCTGGGAGGCCAGCACCAGCCAGGAGGGACACGGGTCCAATAAACATGTGGCAGAGCTCAACATACCCAGAATCCTGTCCACGTCCTCGGGAGCCACAGGATCAAACTCCTCCCAGATAACACTCTCAAGACTCACCCCCATCACACACACACACACACACACACATGGATCTACCCAATCGGAGTTCAAGCCTTCCCGAATCTGAGCGATTTTGTTATGCAGGAACTGAGCAAATTCCTCAGCCTTCTCCTGCAAGGGGTCTTCCCGCGCTCCCACATGAAGGAGAGAGCGGGTCACCCTAAACAGGGCAGCTGGGAGGTTCTCTGCAGACGCAATAAGAGCGGAAAAAGAACTAGATTTTGCCGCTTTTATCACCACTAGGTAGGTCTTAATATGAGATCTTACCAGTGTTCAGTCGGATTCGGAACGGCTGACCCTACAATCACTCTCTAGGCGTCTTTTCCGGCGCTTCATCTCCCTCAGCTCCTCTGAAAACCAGGGGGCTAGATGGGATCGGCACCGGGTCAATGCTGACAGCCAGAAGCCCCTGTGCGGGAGGGGAGGGGAGGGGAGGGGGTGGAAGGTCCCCTGTACCTGATCTTGCCTCCCTGATAACGAATGAACGGGGAAGGGAAGAGCGGGGGTGGGGGGGCAGCCAGCTTCATCCAAAGAGTTTTTGTTTCAGGTGGGTATCCTAGCCTTAGAAGGAGAGAGGGAAGGAGGAAGGGAAGGGGGAGAGAGAAAGAGAGAGAGAGAAGGGAGACAAGAAAGAAGAGAAAGGGAGGGAAGGGAAGGGAGAAAGAAAAGGAAAGAAAGAAAGAAAAAGAGAAAGGAAGAGGGAAAGGAAGGGAAGGGAAGGGAGAAAGAGGGAAGGGAAAGTGAATGAGATATGGATGGATGAAATTACCAGAAAAGGGAGGGAGTTTGCTAGGCAAGGCTGCCATGCAGAGGAAGGCAAAGATAGTCCTCGACTTATGACAACAATTGAGCCCAAAATTTGGTTGCTAAGTGAGTTTCAATGCATTTTACTCAATCCATCCTCCAACAGTGGATGTCAATCACTGTGGACCAGATTGAGAATTTGAGAGCAAAGGCCTGCTGGATCACCGGTGATTGACACACTCATGAGGGAAGGGGAAGGGTACCCTTCAATTTACTGTATGTCCACCATTAAGCCTTGAATCTCCATTGCAAAGCGAGACAGCTGTTCAGTGAGCTTTCACCCTCCATTAAGCGAATAGTTGCAGCTCTTAAGTAAGTCACATGGTCATTAAGTGAATCATGCTGGCTAGGGAATTCTGGAAGTTAAAAGTTGACATACCTTCAAGTCAACATGATTGGAAAACAGTGGCATAAAGTTCTCCCGGGGTTCTGCTTCCTGTCCGAATGACATCTGAATAGGGCTCAATGCAGAGTACATTTTATAATGGCTGCTTCTGGGATTCTTTATGTGACTGGTTCCACAACTCAACAAGTAACATTAAAGCAACAATAAAGAGGATTGACCCAGTATGATGGGAAAAAGTTTGGTGGAAGAGGCAAAAGCTTTGAGAGAAAGACAGCTGCATGGCAGGAAGCAGCATTGAGTTAGTATCAGGCCTTTGTTGAACCTATCTTGGTACGTGACTCGCCTTGTAGACAGCATAGCAACTAGTCTTTGTAGTGATCAACTTTGGCAACCTGCCAAGATTTCCATCTTGTTTGAGGAGGGACAACTAGGATTTGCCCCTTAAACCTGAGCTCAACAGGCTAATAAGCAGACTAAAGCCTGTTATTAACATCCAGCTGTCTGCAATTGCACCAGTTCGGGTCTCACCAGGCTCAAGATTGACTCAGCCTTCCAACCTTTCTAAGGTAGGTAAATTGAGGACCCAGTTTGTGGGGGCAATAAGCTGACTTTGTATAAAATATACAAAAGTATGAAGGCTATTGCTTAACGCTGTCAGACTACGATGTCATCTCAAAATAAATTGAATTTCCACACAGCCGATCTTTGAGGAAATTTTCTCTTTATTGAACATAGCTATCTGTCCCTGACTCCCATTGCAGTCAGCACTAACCTTTGCCCCCCAAAACCTCCCTTTCCGTTCCCCAATTCTCTGCGTCTCATTGGCCATCTTCCATGCCACTCTCCCCATCCCTACTACTACAGTTCACAGGAATGTCCCCCCTCCCATCCCATCTCCTAGGAGACAGTATCTTCAGGGGAATTAAGTAGGTGAAAAGTCAAGCTGCTCCTCCTTTCTCATGTCAGCACTGGAACGCTGACATACGCATTGTAAGCTGCCCTGAGTCTTCAGAGAAGGGCAGCATATAAATCTAATTTTTTAAAAAAACACCAGTTCTCACCCTTCTATACAGCTGTTCCTCAACTTGTGAAAACAGTTGAGACAAGAACTTACATGGGTAAGCGAGGTGGTTGTTAAGTGAGTTGTACCCAATTTTATGACCTTTATAATAGTGTTGTTAAGCAAATCACCCTCATTGACTTTGCTTATTGGAAGCTGACTGGGAAGATCTCAAATGGCAGTCACATGACGCCAGGACTGTCAACCATCATTAATACCTGCTGGTTGCCAAATACCTTAATTTTAATCATATGATCGTGGGGATGCTGCAAGGATCCTAAGTGCAAGGAGTGGTTGTCTCTTTTTTCAGTGCTGTCATAACTTCAAACAGTTGCTAAACAAATGATTGTAAATTGAGGATTACCCAAATTTTGTGCCCAAAGGGTACTGTAGTACATATATATATCCTTTATAGTTTGAAACTCAGGTAAATATAATGAAAAGACTCAATACTGTAGTCTGCAACAAAGAAAATGTGAAGTGTCAGGTTGCAGTCTTGCATACTTCCAGGAAAAGTCAGTGGAATAGATTTGGAGGTATTGTCCATCTGGGTTCAGTTCCAAGTGGGAAGTAAGACACTGGAAACATGGAGACTGTTTGGAAAGATGGTTTAATGGTGGCTATGACCACATGGGTATTTTGGGTCCTGGGCAAAATGAGCACATGGGAGAGAGAGTGATTTATACCCTCTCTTGGGCCCCACCTTGGAGCTTCCTGTTCCTGTATTCTGATTGGTTGTCAGACTCCCATGGGGCCATGCAGGGGTAACTTTGTAGTGTCTTGAGTCCCAAGCTTGGTTGAATCTTGCTGGGTGATGTAATCTCCCCAGTGTCAGCCCCAGCGCTGCAACAGTACTTGGGGCCAACATTCGTGTGGAGATTGCCATTCTGCTGCTGCACACTTTCGCCGATGACCCTTACTGTGTGCCTGCTATCCTGGGTCGTCAGCCCTGAGGCATGCCTCTCACTTCAGCTTCCCAGCTGCATGCTAGATGACGTCAGGGTCATGGACTGAACCAGTTTATCACCATCTATCACTTTTAGGAAAGATGGAGCAGCCGGAACAACTGAAGTGGCTTGTGATGGATTGGGGAGGGAGAGGGAGGATACGAGGTAATTGGATAATTGAGTGATTGCACTGGGGTGGAGCTGTATGCTGCTTAAAAGGTGATGGGGAGCATAGAGTGTCAGTTCCAACAAAGATTCCTTTCTGTAACACTTTAAGGTGGTCAGTTAGTACCGATATCAAGATAAACAAACTTGTTTACTGCTTTTGCGTGCTGAGGGTTTTTTGATGGGTGGTTTTAATTTTTCTGATGCAAAGGGGAAGTCATTGATAGAGGCAGCAGAAGAAGGATTCCTTCAGTGACTCCCAAAAGGAGAGCTTTCAACCATGGAAGTCTAGCAGCCAGGGGGAAAGTTCTGGAAAGGAATTTACAGTGTCCCAATTTTTTATGCCAATTATTTTCAGATGTTAGATATCACTTTCTGTGAGCTTACAGTCAGGTTTCAAGCAAGCACAAGTCCCAAAATTCTTCACAGCCATGTTTTCCTTGAAATTACAGGCTGCCCATTTTCAAGGGATGGTTACTAAACCTGCCCTAGCACTTAGTTTTGTGAGGCCAAATTGAGGTTAGCCATTGTGCAATCCAGGCTATTTAGTATTTTTAAAATTAAACATAATGAGCCATGGGAGTCCTACTCATGAGACTACCAGTGCAACATATCCTGCTTTTCTGGGCAGCATCTTTCGTGAGTCACAGTCAGGGCTTGGGTTTTGGAGATCTCTTTTCTGCTATCTCTTCAAGTGAGGGAATTGCCTGAGGGGGATGCCCCTTCCCCATGGAATTAGCAGGGAGATATGAGTGCTCGGGCCTTAGTGCCACAGAGCAAAAATCAACCTAGGAGAAACTTTGTGTGGAAGTAGGTGAAGGGGATAACCTCAGTCTAATTCTGAATGGTGTGTCTGTGTGTGTGTGCTTGTGTATGCAGCTACTTCTAAAATACAGGCAATACAGACGTTCTGGACAAATTTCCCTCCCACCAGACAGAAATCTAAGGTGTTCAGAACTTGCTGTGTCAACCACTCCCAAATGCCATCCCTACATGAATCCATTTAACTGATCAGTTACAATTGTGAATGAAGCAAAGAAAGAAAACCTTACAATGAATTTCTACCCTCCCCCATAGTCTTTCCAGTTGTCTTTGTTATGTCCTTATAAGGACATCCGCCGGGGATTGGCTTGGAAATCCTCCAGCGGGAATTTTGAATAGCTGTCTAGTGGGCGGTGCGGCTGCCGGAGCGAATATAAGGAGAGCTCCGGCAGCACAGCGCCAGTTCTGTTCCTGTTGAATAAACCTTCTAAATGAATTAAGCTGGTCACATCTTCATTCCCTGCGCCGATCTTACACTGGCGACGAAGGATCAGAGAAGAGAACCCGACCGTGTGGCACGATCGCCATCAACAGAGCTGCACTCACAAGCTGAAGTCACTCGCCGCTAAGAAGCTGCAGAATGGCAACACCGCAAGCGCCGTTCGCTTCGCTAGCTCCATTCAATCCAGGCCGGGAGAAATGGAGTTCTTATATGATACGTTTCCGACAATTCCTGTGAGGAAACGGATACCACAACCTGGACAACGAAAGAAAGAGGGCACTGTTCCTGGCACACTGCGGGGCAGACGTCCTAGAGCTGGCAGTCAACCTCGTCACACCCAGGGACATTGAAGAGATGTCCTGGGACGACCTGCAAGGTGCGCTGCAGGAGCACTACGCGCCCACAGGCACCCCCATCGCGAATAGATTCACCTCCAGCAGCGGAGTCAACGGGAAGGTGAATCCATCAAAGACTTTGTGGCCACGCTGCGCCAGATTGTGGCGAACTGCGAGTTCGACCACGTGGACAACGCAATCAGGGACTGCATCGTCTTCGGGATGCGGGATGTGGGACTCCAAAAGAAGTTCCTGAGCCAGAAAAGGATCATGCTCAAGGACGTCCTCGAGGAGGCCACAGCCGCTGAAACATCCGAACAAGCGGCCGCTGTGATGCTGAAAGCGAGGGGGATCCATAAGATCCACAAGTCGGTCCAGGAAGCCTCAGATGACTCCGCCACGCCATCCGACTCCGATGGGGAAATGGCCGCCCACAAGGTTTCCCACCCCCCCAGGCGGGAAACCTCCCAAAATGGCAACCGGGGGGAATGTTGCAGCAGCTGCAGAGGTGACCACCCCAGAACAAGCTGCAGGTGGAGAGATGCGACCTGCCGGTGTTGCTTGAAGAGGGGACACATAGCGGAAGCATGCAGAGCAGCAGATCCAGCCCCCGAGCCATCCAAGCCCAGATTTCGCGAAAACCGGAAAGATACCTAGAGGACATCCAAATGGTCCTCTTACCAATCCAGGCGCGGAGATGATGACTATTCACGCAGCGGAGCTGTGCACCAGACTACAATAGCCCATACCAGCGATGACAGTGCCACCAAATTCCATGTGACACTGTTGGTAGAGGGCTCACCATGTAAGATGGAGGTAGACTCCGGCTCAGTCTACTCCATTATGGACTGGCACCAGCTGAAGAAACTGAAGCCTGCATGCTCGAAGAGCCAGCTGAAGCCTCTGCGTTCCAGGTTGGTGGATTTTGGCAGGAATCCCATCGGTGTCCTGGGCAGAACCAACCTCAACATCTCCTTCAAGCATTTCCAAGGAGAACTTCCCATCACCGTCGTGGAGCACAGCCGTCTGAACCTGCTGGGCGTGGAGTGGTTCAAGCCATTAGGGCTTTCAATCGGAGGCATCCACCAGATTCGGCGGGACGAACTCGACACCCTCATCGAAGAGTTCCAAGAAGTCTTTGATGGTAAACTGGGGAAATTTGTGGGTAAGCCCATATCATTTAATCTGGACAAGGGAGTCACCCCAATCAGGCTTAAGCCCCGCCGCGTTCCATTTGCCTTGAGGCCCAAGGTAGACGCTCAGCTGGATAAGCTGATCGCCCAAGGCGTTCTGGAACCCATCGATCATGCTTCATGGGAAACCCCCATTGTGACCCCAATGAAGCATGATGGATCTGTGCACATCTGCGCGGATTATAAACTGACCATAAATAAGGCGTTGCCGCAGAGCGCATACCCCATGCCAGTGGTGCAGCACCTCCTGCACTCACTAGGTACGGGCTCAATTTTTGCCAAACTGGACCTGGCCCAGGCTTACCAGCAACTTCCTGTAGATGAAAAAACGGCGGAGGCCCAAACAATCGTCACACACAGGGGAGCATTCAAATGTAACCGTCTCCAATTGGGAGTCAGTGCTGCCCCGGGAATATTCCAATCCATGATGGAACACCTTCTCCAAGGCGTTCCAGGGGTGGTGCCATACTTCGATGATGTATTAATCTCTGGTGATTCAAAGGCACAACTCCTTGAGCGGCTCAGGCTTGTCCTACAGCGATTCAAGGAGAAGGGCTTAAGAGTCAGGAGAGACAAATGCATCATAGGAGTCCAGGAGGTCGAGTTCCTGGGCTATCTCATAGATGGCACTGGCATACACCCCACCAAATCAAAAGTTAAAGCCAACCATGAAGCTCCCAGCCCCAAAAATAAAGCGGAGCTTCAGGCATTACTTGGATTGCTTAACTTTTACGCCATATTCCTTAAACAGAAAGCCATGATTGCTGAGCCACTCCATCGCTTGCTGTGGAAAGCGGCTTCCTGGAAATGGGACCAAGAGGAGGAAGTGGCTTTCCAAGCCATCAAGGGACTATTGACGTCCAAAAGCGTCCTCATCCAATACAGCGAGATGCTCCCAATCAAACTCACCTGCGACGCATCACCATACGGGGTTGGGGCGGTGCTAAGCCACGAGCTACCCAACGGCTCGGAAGCCCCCATCGCCTACTTTTCCAAAACCATGTCCAGCACTGAACGCAACTACAGCCATCTGGACAAAGAGGCATTGGCGATCGTCGCAGGAGTCAAACGTTTCCACGAGTACGTCTACGGGAGGAGCTTCACAATAGTCACTGATCACAAACCGCTCCTGGGACTACTCGCAGGCGACCAGCCAACACTGACATTCATGTCCCCACGGATGACACGATGGGCCATCTTCCTCGCTGGCTACTCGTACAGGCTTCTTCACCAACCGGGCAAGTCTATTGGGAACGCCAACACGCTTAGCAGATGCCCATCCGCAGACCCAGTGGAAGACCCGGCCCCAACGCTCGAGTTGCTCCACATAGATAATGACAACAGCTGTCCAGTCACATCTGCAGACGTGGCCATCCACATGAAGAAGGACCCCACACTCCGCCAGGTACAGTCCTGGATCCTCAGAGGGTGGCCGATGGAAAAGACAGCAGAGAAATAAAGCCCATTCGCCAGAAAGCAAAAGGAGCTGTCCACAATGAAAGGTTGTCTGCTATGGGGAGACAGGGCACTGATTCCCAGCACTCTGCAACGGAAGACACTGGAGACATTACACAATGGGCACCCCGGCATCGTTCGCATGAAGGCCCTGGCACGGAGCTACGTCTGGTGGCCATCACTGGACAGAGACATTGAGGAATGGGTCACCAGATGCGACCTGTGCCAAGAAGTTCGTGCCGTGCCACCCCAAGCCGAACCGACGCCATGGGAGACCCCCAGCAGCCCCTGGTCTAGGATCCACATCAACTTCGCGGGTCCGATGCAGGGGCGCCACCTAGTCATCGTAGTCGATGCCTTCTCCAAGTGGCTTGAGGTGGTACCCATGGCATCTACCACGTCTGAAGTGACAATCTGGGCTCACCCTGCATGCCACCACAAGGAAATGCCCATCGGAGCTGTTGATAGGCAGAAGACTCCAGTCACCACTGGACAGACTAAGAACTAGGGGGGAGGAGTGTTATGTCCTTATAAGGACATCTGCTGGGGATTGGCTTGGAAATCCTCTGGCGGGAATTTTGAATAGCTGTCCAGTGGGCGGTGCGGCTGCCGGAGCGAATATAAGGAGAGCTCCGGCAGCGCAGCGCCAGTTCTGTTCCTGTTGAATAAACCTTCTAAATGAATTAAGCTGGTCACGTCTTCATTCCCTGCGCCGATCTTACAGTCTTCTGGGGATTGAAAAGAGTCTTTTAGTCTTCACTTGTCCATCTCAGGGTCCTTTCTTTCATGTTTGCTGGGTGGCATTAGGCTTGGCTTGGTGGTAAGGGTGATCAATCAGGCTTGGGAAGGTCTGCTCCACTCTGGTTGCTGTGATGACTTTCTAGTGGAGTGCCAATTCCTGGCTCAGTGAATTGAAGGTTTCCTCTGGAGGCAGCAGCTGGATACATGTCCTCTGCTTCCACAGGCTGCAGAGTCATCTGTGCAGGGCTGAAAGACATGAGAACAGGGTCCCCTCCCCCCTTTGTGGGTGAGGAAGGGCATTGTAGGAGAATAAGAGATGGAGAGATAGAGTGGGGGTGGGTAGATAGCTTGCAGGCAGAGTTTAGGGGCAGGGGAAAACATCAGTACTACAGTTAAACACAAAATGGGGACATCACAGATGAGGGAAAACTGGATTCACATGCCTCAGAAAAAGGATGGACAGATAAAATTACTTAAACACACAGTAAATGCAAGAATGAAATTTTTCTTGTAAATGAATTTAAAACATTTCCTCATAAACTTGGGCTGTACTTAAGGGTACAGAGAGGGAAGGAAACTTCACCCTGTCCTGCTGGCCAGGCAAGCTCAGTGTGAAGGCATTTCCATTGCTTAATTCAACATTATTTCTAACAATTTAATTATTCTTTTTTTTCCTCCTGGGGATCAGAGACATTTAAGAGTTACGTTTAGCTCCAAGGAACACAAAGACCTAGACACAAACTCACACAGACAAGATAAACAAAACAGAAAAGGAAGACAGAACTCTCAGGTTTACACCCTGGTCATTCCCACCATAAATCTCAGTTAAATTAGGGAAGGCACAAATCTTAACAAACATACCACGTGGTTGCATGGAAGACAGAGAGAAAGAGAGAGAAACAAATAAACAAAAAACCGCAACATTCCTATTTATATATTTCCCTTTTCTTTTAAGTACCTTTATTTAGCCAAATTGGTTTTCCAGCTTCATCCCTGAGCAAAGCCCACTTCTTACACAACCTTTTTCTTTTTCCCTTTGTCATGCCCACCTGGACAGCCAACTGCCTCTTTTTGTCCCAGGTGTTAAGCAAGTCTTTCATTGGGGAGCCTACCATGACCCTCGAGCTAGAGCATCCTATGTTTCCCCTGTGATGTAGGGATTCAATTTGGCTCTGCTGGGTCCCGGCGAACTGAGTCTCCTAGTGAGACAACCACTCCGCCAGCAGTTCAGATCAAAAAAAGAGAGATTTGTAAGGACTCTGGTTCCCTATCAGAGTATGGGCACCTCCAGTTAGGGATTCTCCTGCCTGCAGGTTTTCAGATTGGAAAAAAAATGGTCTGGGAGGACGTTACTGCTCCCCGCAGTAAGTCACCAGCTTTTCCCTCGCTCACAGTTTTCGGACTCAGGAGAGTCGGACCTCTGCTTGCTTCCAGAGGTAAGGGCCCCTTCCTCTCACAGGACTTTTGCTCAGTGACTTCCCCGCTGGTTGTCCAAGTTTAACTCTCTCATTCACTATTCCATTCCATTTCCACACACACACTCTCCTTTCCCTAACAGGAGGTCCTGTGCTCTGGCCTGACCTATACTTTCCAGGCTCTCTTGGTAGAACACACAGAGGAAGTAAGATCCAGCTGTGATTGGGAGAAAGATCCCCTCACTCACACACACATACACACAGGCATACACACATTTGTCATGCTTTTCTGGACTATAAAATTAAAATTTAGAGGTACTCACTGTCAACTTGCAAAGCATTTCTAGTCTGTTCTCAAGTTGTCATGGGCAGAAAGGGGAGAGAACTGACAGAGCAATTCAGCAGCCACCATTGGATCTCAGATTACCAGAGCCAGTTTGTGAGGCGTGGTTTCTACAGTCTGTGAAAGTGCCTCGTTGGAGAATGTGATTTATGACACAGCCTGAGAGGAGTGGGGGAACAGGGTCATAATTGAGCCATAAATTGCATGTGGTAGAGTTGACTACACTTGGGAAGCTGCCGACATGTTGCTCCTAATAAATAACTTGATTTCTTTTGAAACTTGGCTCGAGGCTCATGAGTTAATTAGGGCATTCGTTGGAGCCCTGACAGAAGGTCAATTCTGTTTTTAAATCAATCAAGATTACCAGGCTTCCTGAATCCCAGGCTCTCCAATCGCTCCCCAATATCTGGGGTGCTTGGAGGGAAACTCAGGCAACCATGTCAGAGGGTGGGCTATCCAAAGAAAGCCTGCTACAAGCGACCCAAAGGGAGGCAGAGATTACTTCCAATCAGGCAATCTCAGGACCCTGCACCCTGATTGCAACTGGAGTGCAGCCTTTCCCAGACATCAAAGGTGAGACACCCACCCCAGTGACCAAAGCAAGAAGGGATGAGTATTGGTGGAAGATAACCCCTAAAGCAGCTGAGGTTCAGTTCCCCCACCCCAATGCCCAGAAAAAGGGAAAGCCCTTGAGCGAGCTGGGAAGAGTGAATTGGATGTGGGCCTGGGTACAGGCCAGGCTCCCAAAGTCCCTGATGGAGCCCCTGGGGAGTTCCATAGAGCAACTGAGGGAGGAATTTGACCGAGCCACCATTCGTGATGAGGGGCCATCATGCCATCCAAAAGAGAGGGGAGAGGCAGCTTGACCCCCCGCCAGAAAGAGGAGGAGCCCGAGACTGCAGCCAGTGCCATTTCCACACAGCAGACAACCCCCTCCCTCTCTCCAAACTAGAGCCAAGGAAGGGGGCCAGCCACATCAACCCCAGGCTTACAGGAGCTGACAGGAGGAGGGAGGAGCAGTGCTGAACGGACCGCCCTGCTTCAGGGGAAAATTTTATCCACCTAGAACACTATGGACACCTCTACCCATCCCCCAGAGCCATGGTGAATACCATTGCAGAGGGGCTAGAGGGAGAAGCAGGGGAATGGCTAGCAGCCCTCCACAAGAGGAGAGCCCCCAACTGCAAGATGTACTGTATTTATAATTATGTTTACACTTGTATCTGTCATAAAATACA
This sequence comes from Coluber constrictor foxii, assembly GCA_038048745.1. NCBI lineage: Eukaryota > Metazoa > Chordata > Lepidosauria > Squamata > Colubridae > Coluber > Coluber constrictor. The sequence continues at coordinate 25,237,588 of CM075966.1, read as the reverse complement.
TGCTTGATGAAATAAATAAAATAAAATAAATAAAAATAAATGATGAATAAAATAAAAGTATATATATATATAAGCAATAATACCATAAGTAATACCGTGTTTCCCTGAAAATAAGACGTGTCCTGAAAATAAGGCCACCCCTCTCTATAAAGAGACAGTGGGGAAGGGAAGCAGCCAGGCTGCTGTTGCCATTGGTGTGGGACGCGTTGGGCCGTGAGACACACGTCTTACCTTTCCAGCACCATCACGTTCCTCACTGTTCTGTCCAGGGAGACACGTTGTAGAAAAAAAGTTTCTTGCGAGTTCAGCCAAACTCCTTGAACTCACGAGAAAGTTTTTTCTACAACGTGTCTCCCTGGACAGAAAGGCGAGGAATGTGATGGTGCTGGAAAGGTAAGACGTGTGTCTTATGGCCCAACACGTCCCACCCCAATGGCAACAGCAGCCTGGCTGCTTTCCTTCCCCACCGTCTCTTTATTGAAAGGGGTGGCAGGTGGGGCGGGGGAGAAGCGAGATGCTTCTCTCCCGCCCCACCTGCCACCCCCAAATTGCACCCTAAAAGGGGTAGGTGGGGGCGGATGGCTAAGTGAGGCACAGGAGCCCTGTCATGTCTGGCGGGGTGGGTGGGGAGAAGAGACAGCAAGGGGAGCCACGTCTCGTTCCACATGTCTCACTTCTCCCCAGCCCCACCTGCCAGAAATGAGTCTTTGTGAGACTCGGCTTGCCACCACCACCGCCGCCGCCTCATAGAGCAGGACTCTGCAAGACTTGTGCCATTGCATGCAGAAACTGCAGCACAGCCACGAGGTTCAACATAGTGGCACAGCCGCGAGTGGCAAGATGCCAGCTGTGCCAGTATGATAAAGCTTGTGGCGGTGCTGCTCCACGAGGAAGCGGTGGCGGCGGGAAACGTCAGGGCAGCGGCCAATGCGAAGAATGGGGAGGGGAGGCAATGGCAGCAATGGGACATCCAGTCCCATGCTTACCGCCTCCTGCACCCCCAAAATAATAAGACCCCCGATAATAAGGCCAAGCCCTTATTTGAGGGGTCAAAAGAAAATAAGACCCTGTCTTATTTTGGGGGAAACACAGTATTATCACCGGATTATACTTGATTCTAGATTAAATTGTATAGGGCGATTAGAAGGAAAGATTATATTGTATGTATTATGAGAATAACGGTTATAATTATGGTATGTATAAAACTATGTGTATTTAAGAGTTTTGATACAGACAGTACACTGCCATTGCAGAAATGAAGACATTATGTATAAGTAATACAAATAATTTTTTTAAAAAATTCACAGTTCCCTTCAAATACCTGAGAATTCTTTTTACACCCATCCAATGCAACTATGTTGGTGCAGCAGTAAAGCAACTTAAGATGCTTACTGCACAAGCTATGTCTGGTCTGGACCACTGTGACAGATATAACAAGCTCCCTATTGCAGACTGATATCTCTCTTGATCACAGGCTTCACTTTTGTCTTTACCTAAATTGTTGTGAAAATCTGTGCTCATAGGTGTTGGAGCAGAATTACAATCCCTCATGTTGTATTTCTCCAACAGCTGTTCAATTTTTCTTCTTTGACTGAGAATGTAACTACCTTTCTCAGTTTTTTGTATCTCTACACCAAGATAATTTTGTATTTCACCCAAATTTTTCAATTCAAACTTTTTCTCCAACTGATTAGCAAATTCCTTCACCTGTATCAGATCTTTTGCAATGAAGCAAAGATCATCCACAAATGCTAATAATTGACAATCCCCACTGTGTAACCTTGCAGTATATATGCAACCATCAGCCTTGCAACTCTTGAACCCAAGACCCTTCAATGCCTTATCTAAACAGATGTTCCAGTTTCTGACTGACTGCTTCAGCCCATAAATGGCCTTGTTCAGTTTGTACGGTGTTGGGCTTTTTACTTTTATACCTTGGTGCTTGAACCATGTAAATTTCTTCCTCTAATTCTGCATTGAGGAATGCTGTGGTTATATCAAAGTGCCAAATTTTATGGCCACGTGCCGCTGCCAATGCTAATGCCAACCTTATAGTTTCACTTTTTACCGTTGGTGCAAACACCTCATCATCGTGCATGTTTTTCTTTTGCAAAAAACCTTGTGCAACTAATCTTGCCTTATATTGAACTTCATTGTTGGGTAATACTTTCCTTTTGTATACCCATTTACATCCTACAGCTTTGTAACCTTGTGGCAAAGTCATAGATGTGAACACTTTATGTTCATTCATGGATTTCATTTCTTTGTCCATGGCTTCTTTCCACTTCACTTGCTCGACTTTGGGTAGTGCCAATACTCCCTGATAGTTTCTTGGCTCATACCACACATTACACACTTTTACTTTACTAGCAGTATACCTGTCAGGTGGAATCCCTTTGTTCCATCACTCTGACCTGCGTGGCATTGACTGCTCGTGTGTCAACCCTTTCTTGTTTCATATCAGAGTCATCTTCTCCTGACTTTTCTTGTCCTTTTTCAGCTTCTCCTCCCTGAACGCTGACACTGTCACTAAGTGAGTCACCATCACTAAGTAGATCATCCCTAAAATTGGCATCAATTCTACCCCAATTTTGCTCTGTAAAGCTAGCAGACATGGAAATTACTATCCTTCTGCTCCCATCGCTAAAGCAATAGCTCTTTGAGCCAGGCTCATAGCCCATAAACCTGAGCTTTCTAGCTTTTGTCTGTCCTTTTCTCCTGATTGCCTTTGGAGTATGCACCCATGCATTGCTTCCAAACACCCTTAAATGTGCCAGAGATGGCTTTCTCCCATATAGCACAGCATATGGAGTATCATTAATAGAGGAACTCCACAGCCTATTGATCAAATAATTAGCAGTCAACATGGCTTCACCCCAATATGACCTGCTCAGACCAGAATCCTTCAGCAATGTCATTGTTTGTAAGACTCCATTCTGTCTTTCAACTATGCCATTCCCAGCTGCTGTGTACGGATTTGTGCATCTGTGTTTTATTCCCAACTGTCCCAACCCTTGTCATGGACTGACCACTCGCTCCTTCGACTCGACTTTCTGACCGCTGCACCTCACCGCAGGGAGGCGGAACCGACTAGGTGGTTCCACCCCAGGCACCTGATGGATCCTGATAGATTCCAGACGGAGCTTGGGCCATTTCCTGAGACACTGACACGCGACTCGGCTGAGGACCTGGTGGCCGCCTGGGATAGGGCGGCCAGTGGGGCCTTGGACCGCGTCGTGCCTTTGCGGCCTCTGACCCGGCGCCGAACTCACTTATCTCCTTGGTTTACCGAGGAGCTGAGGGAGATGAAGCGCCGGAAAAGACGCCTAGAGAGCAGTTGGAGGGCCAGTCGCTCTGAATCTGACTTGACACTAGTAAGAGCTCATATTAAGACTTACATAGTGGCGATAAAAGCGGCGAAATCTAATTATTTTGCCGCTCTTATCGCGTCATCAGATAATCGCCCAGCCACCCTGTTTAGGGTGACCCGCTCCCTCCTCCATCTGGGAGCGCGGGAGGATCCCTTGCAGAGACATGCTGAGGACTTTGTTCAATATCTGGATGATAAAATAACTCAGATTCGGGATGATTTGGCCGCTGACTGAGTTAGTTCAGGCGAGGTGACTGAGCCAGGTCTTGAGAGTGTTATCTGGGCTGAGTTCGATCCTGTGGCTCCCGAGGACGTGGACAGGATTCTGGGAAGACTGAACGCAACCACATGTTTATTGGACCCGTGTCCCTCCTGGTTGGTGCTGGCCTCCCGGGAGGTTACACGAGGCTGGCTCCAGGAGATTATAAACGCTTCTTTGAGTGAGGGTGCCCTACCGACCGCCTTGAAGGAGGCGGTGGTGAGGCCCCTCCTCAAGAAGCCCTCCCTGGACCCAGCTGTTTTGGCAAATTATCATCCAGTCTCCAACCTTCCCTTCTTAGCGAAGGTTGTTCAGAGTGTGGTGGCATGGCAGCTCCCCCGGTACCTGGATGAAGCTGTCTATTTAGACCCGCTCCAGTCCGGCTTCAAGTCTGGATACAGCACTGAAACGGCATTGGTCGCGTTGGTGGATGATCTCTGGAGGGCCCGGGGTAGGGGTTACTCCTCTATCCTGGTGTTGTTAGACCTCTCAGCGGCTTTTGATACCATCGACCATGGTATCATGTTGCGGCGGTTGGAGGGATTGGGGGTGGGGGGCACCGTTTTACGGTGGTTCTTCTCCTACCTCTCTGACCGGTCGCAATCTGTGTTGACAGGGGGGCAGCGGTCGACCCCAAGGCGCCTAGTGTGTGGGGTGCCACAAGGGTCAGTTCTCTTGCCCCTTCTGTTCAACATTTATGTAAAGCCGCTGGGCGAGATCATCCGTGGTTTTGGGGTGGAGTTCCATCAGTACGCTGATGACACTCAGCTGTACATCTCCACCCCAGACCACCCCAACGATGCCGTGGAAGTGATGTCCCAGTGCCTTGAAGCCGTGCGGGTCTGGATGGGGAGAAACAGGCTTCGACTCAACCCCTCCAAGACCGAGTGGCTGTGGCTGCCGGCGTCCCGATATAGCCAACTGACTCCATCGTTGGTTATTGGGGGCGAATCATTGGCCCCCACGGAAAGGGTGCGCAACTTGGGCATCCTCCTGGACCCACGGCTGTCTTTAGAGGATCATACGACAGCTGTGGCCAGGGGGGCATTCTATCAGGTCTGCCTGATACGCCAGTTGTGGCCCTTTCTAGATCGGGACTCCCTACGCACAGTCACTCAGGCGCTCGTCACGTCTCGCTTGGACTACTGCAATGCTCTCTACATGGGGCTCCCCTTGGGGTGCACCCGGAGGCTCCAACTGGTACAGAATGCGGCCACGCAGGGGATTATGGGAGCGACGGGGAGCTCCCACGTGACACCTCTCCTGCGTGAGCTGCATTGGTTGCTGGTGGACTTCCGGGTGCGTTTCAAGGTGTTGGTAATCACCTTTAAAGCGCTCCATGGCTTAGGACCAGGGTACTTACGGGACCGCCTTCTGCCACCAATTTCCTCCCACTGGCCGGTTCGCTCCCACAGAGAGGGCCTCCTCAGGGTGCCATCAGCCAGACAATGCCGGCTGGCGACCCCCAGGGGGAGAGCCTTCTCTGTGGTAGCCCCCACCCTCTGGAACGATCTTCCTCCAAAACTGAGAACGATCGCCGACCTCCGCACTTTTCGTCGGGCTTTGAAAACTCATCTTTTCCAACTTGCCGGTCTAGCCTGATCCCTTCTAATTTTAAAATCTTTTAGAGTTTTTAGATTTGATCTATTTTAATACCTATCTGTTTTAAATTTTTCAGCCAAATTTATACTTGTTTTTAGCATCATTTTAATTTTTATGTATTGGTTTTTACTCGGCTGTTCACCGCCCTGAGTCCGTAAGGAGGAGGGCGGTATATAAGTCTAATTAATAAATAAATAATAAATAAATAAATAAACAATTGTTGAAACCTTGTTGACATGAATTCTGAACCTCTGTCAGTTTGCAGCTGGCATACCTATTGCCTATAGCTTCTTTCTATGAAGCTTACCCTTTGCTTAAATTTCTGTTGCACCTTTATTTTACTCTTTAGTAAATAGCAGAACCCAAACCTGCTGTAGTCATCAACAATGACCAGCACATAGTTTGCTCCTCCCAAACTGGCTTGCATTGGCCCCACCAAATCTGCATGTATCAGCTCTAGAGCTCTTGTCTGCCTTGTGCTACTTTTGCTTACTGGGAATGCCTTGGACTTTGATGACCTGCATACTGCACAGTCCAAGTATGCCTTACATCCCTTTAAGTTTAATCCTTCTGCAAACTGGTCCATCTTTTGCAAAACTTGGAAGCTGGCATGGCCAAGCTTTCTGTGCAAGAGATGAACACATGAATCATGTGGTGCCTCACTTCCAAATGTTTGTGCACATTGAACCTTTTGTCCCTGCAACACATAAAGATTATCCTTCAAAGTTCACATAAGATCAGAAGTTCCGGTGGCACTGCGGCGATTCAGATGTGGAAATAGTGGGGCTCTTCGGAGCCCTGCGAAAATCCCATCGGCCAAGCCCCCGCCGGTAGGTCTGCAGACCTCCCCTGTCCTGTAGGGACAGGGGGAGAGAAAGGGACCTCCTTGGATGGCCAAGAGGAATGGGCAGGTTCTTTGAGGACGGAGGATACCCTCTATGCCAGTGGCGGTGGGAGAGGCAGCCATGGTGGCTGTCCCAAAGCCATGGCAGCCGGGAAAAGCAAAGTGCAGGAGGAGATGCAGGAGCAGGCTGTTTGAGCACCGGGTGAGTAACACCAACCCAGGTGGGAACAGCTTTCAAAGTTTTTTGTGGACTAACAATGCCCTGGCCTTAATAGCGGCTAAGAATTAACAGGGTGAAAGATTTAAAATAATTAATAGAGAAGAGAAGACCCTTTAAAGGATGATAATATTTATCATTTTCTTTTGGAACTAAATGTTGTTGTTTTTTTGGAAGGACCTTTGGTTACTAAGGAGAATGGATTAGCTGCAAAGAGAAAGAAGGAGAAGAGGAAATGGAATGGAATGTCTTTTTTTAAATAAAAGAAGAAGCGGTGAGAATAATAAGTGAAGAGAACTTAAGATGGACGCTTGTTAATAGAAGTGAAAGTGGGAACTGCAAATTGTGTATCTCTTGCTGTTTAAAGAAGAAATTCTGTTTCTTATTTCTTGAACTGGAGTATATTGAGAAAAACTAAGGAGGTTTGATTTCGGATGTACTTAGCTTGCTTTTGAACTTAATAAGCGGTGGGACTTTAAGATGGACGCTTGTTAACAGAAGTGAAAGTAGAAACTGCAAACTGTATTTTTTGCTGGTTAAAGAAGAAACTTTGTCGCTTATTCTTCAAACTGGAATATATTGAGGAAAAACTAAGGAGGTTTGATTTGGATATACTTAATTTAGGTTTGAACTATTTATGGACAGCTGGAAGGAAGAAGTCATTTGGACAGTTAAATCTGCTGATTGATGGTGTTGAAGAAGGAGGGCGTTGCCCTAGGAGAGGACATGATGACACCATATATGGAATACAAAAAAATTAAATTTGTTAGCCTTTATAACTTTATGGATACTGGAACTGGAAAAGAAGAAAAAAAGAAGAAAGAGTTTGGGCAGAAGGAGAGAAACACCTCAGTTTGATTAAAATGGGTGTAAATACTTTTTATGTAATTGATCTTTAAACAATGTAAGGAGGAGAGTTCCTCTCTCCTGTCTCTCTTTCCTTTTACTTTAATTACTTTTTTCTCTCTCTCTTCTTTCGCTTTTTTGCTTTGTATTATTTTTCTATCTCATACCTTTCTTTTTGCTTCTTCTTTTCCCCCTTTTTTTCTTGCAAATCTTTTCTTTTGATAGTTTTATTATACTTTTATTTTTTTGGTTAAAAATATTGGTTTTTTTACAGAAAGTAAGGGAATGTGGATAATTGAATATTACTGAGAACTATTTGCAGATGATTTTTAAAGCGAGGGATATTATTATAGAAAAAAGTGGATATTTTGAAAGAAAACTTTTTTGTTTTTGTTTTGAAAATTGATCTAAAAAGTGGTTTAAAATGTGGTAAGCGATAAGAAATATGAAGATTAAGAATAAAGTGAGGAATATTATTATAAAAAAAATGTGGATACTTTGAAATAATTTTTTAATTTTTTTTCTTTTTTATTAATAAGTGTGGTTTAAAATGCTGTAAGCTATAAGAAATATGAAGACTATGAATGAATCTTTGATTACCAATAAGAATTATTGATAGATTTAATAATTACAGAAAATTGTTTCTTTAAAATGGTTAAAAATATTGTGCTTTATAGAAAATAAGAAAATGTAAATGAAACTTTGAATACTGTTAAGAACTATTTATACTAGCTCATTTTTAAAGCGAGAAACGTGATTAATAGAAAAATAGTGAATACTTTGAAAGTATTTTCAAAAAAATAGTAAGTGTTTTAATGGTTATAGAAAATGGATTTGAAAGTCATTTTAAAATGTTGTTTTTCTATAGCAAACAAGAGAATGGGAATGAATTCTTGAATAACAATAAGATTTGTTAACATATTATTATTTTAAATTGCTAAAGAAGTATGATTTTGGGAATTAGATGGTTAAAATTAAATTGTGAATTTGTTTAAATATAAGGTAAGGAGTGGAGGTAAGCATCCCTGGAAAACAGCTAATTAAGCTGTGACCAGCCAAAAATAAACCTAGGAGGAGTGGAGGAGGCAACGCTGGGGACCAGTTAAAGCTAAACTGTGAACCAGTTAAATATAAGGTAAGGAGTGGCGGTAAGCATCCCTGGAAAACAGCTTATTATGCTGTGATCCAGTAAAAATAAACCTAGGAGGAGAGGAGGAGATATATTGGGGAGCAGTTAAAGCTAAACTGTGAGCCAGTGAAATATAGGTTAGGAGTGGAGGAACGCATCCCTGGAAAACAGCTGAAAAACTGTTATCCAGCTAAAAATAAAACTAGGAGGAGTGAAGGAGAAAATGTTGGAAGCAGTTAAAACTAACTGTGATCCAGCCAATGAATAAGGTTAGGAGTGGAGGAAAGCATCCCTGGAAACCAGCTAATTAAGCTGCAATCCAGCTAAAAATAAACCTAGGAGGAATGAAGGAGATACTTTTGAAGAATGGATACTGACTTTAAAATGTTTTTCAGAGAGGAATGAAATATTTTATATTGTTTATTAGATGTGTTCTAAAAGAAACATTGATTTGATTCGGGTCTTTGAAGTACAGAAAATACATGAAATACTGATTATTTAAAATGATAAATGAATACTATAAAGTGCTGTTTGGATCTGAAGTTTAAGAATTAGGGTGACTACGTAGTAAAAACTTAAAATGTTAGAATAAGATGTTAGATTGGATTAGATTTGTTTTGTTGTTGTTTGTTATTTTTGTTATTTTTTGTTTGTTTTAATATGCTAATCGATTAAATTGGGAATTTATACTTACGTTATACCGGGCCAAACTCTTGCTCCAAAAAGATGTTGTTTTATGTTTTATGTTTTAAAAATAAATATTTTTTTTCAAAAAAGAAAAGAAAGAAAAGAAGAAAAGATTATCCTCTTTTGTGCCCTGTGCACATACATTCCCATTTCTCTTTATAATCCTTGCTTGTCTAAACTAGAGACACTCAATAAATTATGCTCCATTTCAAGCACACATAATACATCATTAAACCTCTTCCAGATACGGAATTTGCACACTGCCTCTTCCAATGACTTTAGCCTTCTGGCCATTTGCCAAGGCTACTGCATCTCCAGCAGCTGAATCCATTCTGTAAAACAATTTAGAATTATTAACAATTGTTTGACTTGCCCCACTGTCTATCAACCATTTGTCACTGCTATTGCAATAGCTGACTTTTGCCACAGCAACTTGTCCATCAGCTAATTTTCTTCCTTGCAAATAGGTTCTGTTTTGCAAATAATTTCTTCTTTGCAAATAGTTTTTCCTTTGCAAACAGTCCTTCTTTGAATGTGTTTTTTCACCACAAATGAAGCACCTCCACTGTTGCTGGGCTGTAATCTGATCTCTTCTGCTGCTACTTATCTCTTTGCAGACATCTTGTCTGTTACTCTGCTCCTTGCAGACAGCCAGTCTGTGGAACTTTCCATTGCTCTTCTCTCTCTGGTCCTTGGGCCCCCACCTCAGGAATTTCTCCTCATGGTTTTTTCTCAAATGTTTAACACCAACAGCACCTTTTGGGACTCAGGAAACTTCATACCATGCTGCTCTAACTCCACAAATAAAGTTTGCATGTGTACAAAATGCTGCTCCACAGAATCACCAGGTTGCAGACAGGCTCTGTATAATTTTCTTGATAATTGTACAATATTGCATGCTGACACACTCACATGCACACTTCTCAATTTCAGTCAGACCTCCTTTGCAGTCTTTAAATCAGCTACATTGAGAAATTGTTCATCTTCTAAACTTAAGATGATATATGCCATTGCTTTATCATGCTGCCTCTGATCTGCAATTGCTAATGGTGCCTGGGGTGAATTAACAACAATATCCCAGAGCACCTTAGCCTTCAGGAAACACTCCATCTTTGCAGCCCAAATTATATAGTTCTGTTCCAAATTGAGGCAGAGAGCTCTCCTTAAATTCAACAGCAGCCATCCTAAAATAGAATGAAATTGGATATAAAAAATGATATAAAACGGAGTCAGTCTAGATGATCTCTGAAGGATCCCTTTCTTTAGTATTGGGTTCAAAAGGTAAAACCACAGAAATAACTAACCTTTCTCAGCTGTCAAGCTCAGGAAACATTATCAGGAGTAAAAGATCACACTTAGCCAAGCAGAGGCAACCACAGACCTAATGGCAGGAACTTAGATAAGGTTTGCAAGAACACCTGTGTTCCTCTTAAAGAGGGAATACACATTAGTATGCTTGTAGGAATTAGTAGCAAGGGAAATGGGGGGGGTTGTTGCGATGGGCTGTCAGAAATGTAACCAATCATAAGATGTTAAAAGTATGTATTTAAGTTACTGCATCATAATCTTTTGGGATTCAGTGGTTTTGCTTTTTGTGTTGCACTGAATCTGCGCAATAAACCTCTCTGATCACCCATGGAAATCTTGTGAGTCTTAATTTCTATAACATACATGGCGACCACGAAGGGACTCACAGGAAGGAGCCGTTGACTCTCCTGGCAGATTTAGTCCGGCACAGCCCTCGCTGTGGTCTGGCTGATCTACCAGGCCGGCCAACCCTCCATTGAAGGGTTCGGTACATCTACAGCCACAGTGGGGTCCCAGTGTCTGCACTCGAAATCACGCCAAGGATCCTCAGGGTGACAGACCGGTTGCTGAGTGAACGTCCAGGACCAAAAGACCTGCAGGCAAGTAACGTATAGGACTGTACCCAATCTGTAGGATTGGAAGCGGGGAAGGAACATCCTTGACTGGACAGGTCGGCATGCCTAAAGTCCAGATAGGTAGGAAACGGTGTGGGTGGTTAAACTGTTGCAGTTCCCGCATTGTGATCATTGGAAATGTCCGGCACATTGGGTCAACGGTAGTGTGTTAGGACATGGGTGGTAGTAGTAGCAAAAGAGGTGTCTCACGGACACCCCTGCAATGCATGCTAGACAACTTCAAAGTAGGATTCCTGAGAGATTATGGAGACCCCCAATGTGACCCTGATACACTACGGACATTTTGCCATAATAAGTGGTCTACCTTCGGTGTGAGGTAGCCAGAGGAAGGGTCTTTGGACCCAGGACTCATTTTGAGAGTCCACCAGAAAGTAACAGGGGATAGACATTGGGACCAGTATTCATATATTGATCAGTGGAAGACTAACATAAAAGAGGGACCACCTTGATTAATCAAATGTCAGGCAGAGTTTGCTAGAATCTGTTTGATGAAATCTAAAAGAGAGGAGAGAAAGAAATAAAAGCTGAACCAGTTCCTGTACCACCAAAAAGAGAGAACCTGATGAAACCTCAACCAAAGAAGAAAATAAAGAGAAGTGCCTCATGGTCTTCAGCAAGCTCTGAAGATTCTGTGACAAACCATACTAGAAGTAAAACAAAGGCCCGGGGTGAAACTATTGCCCCTCTTAAAGAAATGTTATGTTCTGTATTTTATTTGGCTGTTCACTGCCCTGAGTCCCTTCGGGGAGTAGGGCGGTATATAAATTTGATAAAAGAAAATAAATAAATAAATAAATAATTGTACCAGGAATGAATGCCCAGGGACAGCCTCAAAATGTTCCTGCACTTCAATATGTCCCATTTACAACCACTGAATTGTTGAATTGGCAACAGCATTATGGGCCATTTTCAGAGAAACCTCAAGAAATCATTGATTTGATGGCTACCATTATAGAAAGTTGAGAAGCCCCACCATACAGTAAGATGATTCAGACATTGGGGCTGACCAAAAAAGATTTATGCTGCAGTGTTATAAAGATTCTGATGATTTACCATTCTTAAAAGAACAAGAGATCTCTGAAAGAACTAAGAATAGAGAAGAAAATTGTTACTGTTCTTCCCACCCGGGGTTTAGCAGGTAATAAAAAGAAAAGCCTGTCTAAATGGGAAGACTCAGATAATTAAATTGATTAAATTTGATATGATTTTTGTAATAATAATAATAATAATTGTTAAGATTTGTGCATTCCCTAATTCAACTAAAATTTACGGCGGGAATGACTAGTGTGTATGTCTCAAGTCTTTGTGTACCTTCAAAGTAACTGCAATTGCCTGGTCTTCCGGTGGCGATCGCAGCGCATTTGGAGCTAGAGAGCAGGGCTCTGTTCTTGAAACTCCGAGATTCCCCTCTAGGAAGCCGATTCGGGCGCTATTGATCTTGGAGAGATCAATAGAACAAGGAGGAATCTCCAAGGACCTCAGGAGGGAAGGCAACCACCCCGAAGGTTCAGGAGAACTCTCCTAATTTCAGGGGGGGAAAAACCAGCCATCCTGGCTGGCCTGAAGCGTTGAAAGCTGCACAGCAGGGAGACGGAGATCAAACAAAAGAATTGCAACTGTATCCCGTTTGAAAGCTGATCGAGACAAAAGCGACGGAGGAAAGCACAGTGATAATTTGCATTAGAAGTGGTTTGCAGAGAATTTGTGACCCCAAGAAGGTGGAAAGCGGCGACGAAAGACTACAAGGGCGGAAGAAGACTGACTGACAGTGACTGCGCAAAAAAGAGAGAGACTGCTCAGATCGAGAAACTTTAAAAAGACTTTACAAGCGGCAGAGTAAGATCGGACTTTGAATTTGAACTGAATAGAGAGGAAAGGAATCTGGAACTGACTAAAGATCCACAGCGTGACAGGCGAAAAGATCCAGAAAGAAAACAACAAGAAGATTAAAAAACAGCGAGAGTGCAAGTGAGAGTGGCAGCGCCATTGAAGCAGTGAAAGTGAATGAGAGTGATGCAATACTAGCGGACTATAATAGATTTGTGGCGATTTGAGAAGCCTGAGAGACTGAGAGACTGAGAGACATTAAAGACAATACAATATAAGAACTTTTTCACAAGAACCATTGCACGTAAGAGTGGAAAAGAACTGTATATCAACTGCAAAATAACTTTATACTTTATATTTATATCGGATCAATTTTCCTAAATAAGTGTAAATTCTGATCAATATTTAGCAATAATAGGATTCTGAATAATTGATGTTTATTTAACTATATGGTTGATCTTCTAGGATTTAATTAATTAAGGGAAATAGAACTTTAAGTAAATAGAAATATTTGAACAGTTCAATACTTAATCCTTGCCTATTTATTTACATTAGTGATACTTGATTTCATAGATTCTAGTAGATAGATTGATTAACTTACTGTACTACTTATATCTATTTAATTCCATGGATGATTGCTTAGGAAATAATTAATTAATTAAGGGTAATAGAACTTTAAGTAAATAGAAATATCTGAATAGTTTAATATTTAATCCTTGCTTATCTATTCATATTAGCGATACGTGTATTGATAGATCCTATCAGATAGATTAATTAATCCATTGTACTACTTATATCTATTTAATTCTATGGATGATTGTTTAGGAAAGAACTGATCTAATTAAGGGTAATAGAACTTTCAGTGAATAGAAATATTTGAATAACTTAATATTTAATCCTTGCTTAAATACTTACAAGAGTGACATTTGTTTTGACAGACTCTATTTGATAGACTAATTAATTTACAGTAATTCATTGTATTGTTTATATTCAGACCTAATGTGTTAGAACCTGAAGTTTTTCCCCATACCTCCCCTATATTAGTCTTCTTTCCCCCAATTAGAGTGCATAAGTTATATTGATATACCCATACATTCAAGTGCCTATTAGAGTGTCCAGTGCTGAAAATATATATAGAAATTACAGACCAATTAATACTGGAAGAAGATAAGCCCCAGACATTATCATAGCTAAACACACAACTACAAGTAACAAAAGTGAAGAACCAATAAGAATATTTAAGTGTATGAAATTTTGGGACAACTTACTAAAAAGAATCAATATGACAAGCACTGCCACAACCACTATAACCAAAACAACCAAAAAAATAATTCCAAGCCAGGCCCCACTTACAGCCTCTCCTGCTCAACAGAGATCTATTGAAACAATGTTAGGAACTGAAAAAGAAAAGGCAGCTTCCATATCCAGCATGCAAACTATCCATTCAGCTTTGGCAATGCTACAGGAAACGATGATTAAGACCCAAGAATCAATTGCCAACAATCACGAAGAGACAAGACGAAATCACGATGATCTGAAATCTGATGTGGGAAGGATAAATGATAATATACAGAAAATGGATGATAAGATAGAAAAGATTCAACAGAACATCGCCAATAATGAACAAAGGATCCAAAAAACGGAACTCAAAATGGAACAGACAATAAAAAAAGTAGAAAGGCTGGAACACCAACAGTTGACAAGTAATCGAGAGACGGAAGACGCCCTTACATTTCTCGAAATGGAAAAAGCTTCGTTTTATTTAAGGTTCCAGAACATCACAGAAACCAAGGAGGAAGACTTAGGAGAGATTATGACAGAGATTTTTGCGGAAACATTATGGAGAGACAAAAACGATATAAGAAGAGATATTGATGAAATTTACAGGGTTCATACTAATTATGCATGAAGGAACAAGCTCCCGAAGGAAGTGCACGTCCGATTTACAAAGAAAACAACAAAAGAGGAAATATATAAGAAAATGAGAGAAGAGGCGATTTACTATAAAGGGAAGGAAATAATAACTTTGAGGCAAATCCCGAGACACATGAGAGATCAGAGAAAAAACTATAGCTTCCTTACAACACAATTGAACAAGCATAAAGTAATGTTCCGCTGGCTTTTACCAGATGGTATTTTGATTTCGTGGCAAAATAAGAAAGTGAAGATAGACAACTTAGAAGGAGCCCAGGAGTTTTTTGATCAATATTTTATTATGGAAGAAGACCAAGAAGCCAGAGAGGAACCAGAGAATAGGAGCCAAGATGAACACTCTATAGAAGAAATGGAAGATGACCAAGGGGAAAAGAAGAAACAGGAAAGGAAAGAAATGGAGAGAGAAGGAGCGAGGGGAAAAACGCAAATGGTAACAAGAAACACAAGTAAACAAAAGGCAATTACTAAATAAGGAGGAAGATGGAACAGGAAATAAAAATAATTTCGATTAATATAAATGGATTAAACGCCCCAACCAAGAGAACCCGGACATTTGCCAAACTACATAAATTGGAGATGGATATAATCAGTCTACAGGAAGTCCACATTAAAAAAACACACCAAAAATTGCTAGAAAATACAAGACTAGGAAATCTTTATACTTCACTATCAGACCAAAAAAAAAGAGGTATTGCGGTTTACATCAAGAAGCACTTAAAAACAAAACAAGTATATCAAGACGAAGAGGGAAGAGTTCTAATGATCGAAATACAAACAGAGTCAAAAACAATATTACTGACCACGATTTATGCACCAAATGAAAACCAACGGGCCTTCTATAAAAATTTACATAATAAAATAAAAGATTTAGACTATGAAAATATCTGCCTCATAGGTGACTTCAACGCAATCTTAGACACAGAAAAAGATTATAAGAGCACCAAGAAGAACAAAACCAAGAAAAAAACCCTACCAGACACTTTTATGGAAATGGCACAAGAACTATGTCTACAAGATGCCTGGAGGGAAGTAAATAAGGAAAAAAAGCAGTATACTTTCTACTCTAATCCACATCTATCCTGGTCTAGGATAGATATGGCGTGGATGACAACGGACCTTAGGAAAGATTTAGACGAAATAGAAATATCCACGAATATATGGGCAGATCATAGTCCGTTAAAAATAACTTGGAAAGGACATCGAACAAAAAAGAGGTGGATGATGAACACTGAAATCTTAAAGGATAAGGATTATATACAAGCAATAGAAAAAGAAATGAAAATTTTCTTCGAAATTAATAAAAAAGAGCAAACTTCTACCCAAAACCTCTGGGATACGGCGAAAGCTTACATAAGAGGGCTGACAATAGCATATGTAGCGAAGAAAAACAAAGAACAATGGCAGAGAAGAGAGAAATGGCTGAAAGAACTTAAGGAATACGAACACGAGTTACAGAAGGAACCCCAAAATAAAAGAATCAAAGAAAAAATAAATTTGATAAAACACAAAATAAATTTGAATACACAGATAGAAATAGCCAGGAAAATTAAACTAGTGAAACAGAATTACTTCGAACATGCCAACAAGACAGGGCGATGGCTGGCATACAGACTGAAAAAAGAAAAAGAAAAACGGACCATACACCAACTTAAAGACAATACTGGAGAGATACAATATAGAAATAAAGATAAAAAGGATATAGCAAGAGCATTCTTTCAAAAATTATATGAACTAGAGGAACCCCCAGAAAAAGATATTAGACAATACCTAAGGGAAGCCGAAATCAAAGAATTAGAAGAGACGCACAGAGACGCTTTGGACAGACCAATTACAATGATGGAACTTATTGAGGCGAAGAAAAAACAAAAAATAAATAAGACCCCGGGACCTGATGGAATACCAGCAGAGTTCTACAAAAATTGTCAACAATTGGTGGATGAAACCCTGCTTGAAGTATTTAATGATGCAATTACGGAAGCCAAAATTCCGAATTCCTGGACAGAGGCAATCATTACATTAATACCCAAAGAAGAAACAGATCACGCAGATATCCAAAATTATAGACCAATATCTTTGTTGAATGTGGACTATAAATTGTTTACATCAATTATCACAGAAAGAATCAAGAAAATAATTGAAGATTACATACACCCGGATCAAAATGGTTTCATTCCAAGGAGACAACTAAAAAATAACATTAGGCTAATAATTGATGTACTTGAATATTATGAAATGAATGTAGACAAACAATCAGCCTTAATTTTCTTAGACGCACAAAAGGCATTCGACAATCTTAACTGGAAATTCCTCACCCTACAATTGGAAGCTATGAAATTCGGAGAAAAATTTATAAAGATGATACAAAGAATCTATTCGGTACAGACAGCGAGAATAACAATTAACAGCGACTTAACAGAAAAATTTCCAATATCAAAAGGGGTGAGACAAGGCTGCCCCCTATCACCCCTATTATTCATACTGGCCTTGGAAACCCTCTTAAAGGAAGTCAGACGAGACAACGAAATAATAGGTCTAAAAGCCAAACGAGAAATGTAACTGCAATTGCCTGATCTCTAGAGATATGAATTTTAAATTGTTAGAGAGAGCATTGAGAGGAGAAAAATTATCTCATCCAGTTTGGTCTGGCCAAACCAGACAAGGTGAAAGAACAAAGTTAAAATTTTCCTTCTTCTCTATGCTTCAAGATAAACTCAAGTTTATAAGTAAATGTTCTAAGTTCACTAGCTACAGTGCTGATGTGTGGTTGTTGTTTTTCTAACTTGACCACAAACTATCTACCCCCTCCTTTTTCTACTTCTGCAATGCTTTCCTCACCCACCAAGAGGGGGGGAACCTCATTCTCATGTCTTTAGCCCTGCAAGGAAGACTCTGATCTGTAAAAGCTAGAGAGATTAAGGAAATCAACTTTTATTCAGTTATAAAGAATTATCAACAGTGGAAAAATGATTTTTTTAAAAAAAGGACACAAAATACATATTGAAAATCTTAAAGATAATATGATTATGCAAGCTAAACAGATGATTTGCAAAATGAAATAAACAAGAAAAATTAGAAGCTATGCAATTCAAAAATGACATCTTAATTAATAATAATGATGATGATGATAATACAATCAGAATCAACTTACATTGGACTAAAAGATTTACCTACAATTACTATCTCCAAAGAAATGAAGCTTCTGGAAAATAAGCTCAAGGAGAGATAGAAGTTCTTAGACAAATTAATAGCTGAAAATAAAAAAAAACTTGTAAAGAATTATACTCAGCACTAGAGGGACAGGAAAAGAGAAAAATAGTTCTTGTGTTGGCTAAGAAGATTGCCTGTAATAAAAAGTCCCAAGACAGCATGTTGAATCATCTTTGCAAGGTTTGTGCGTATGCTGTTTTAGACAAGTTGCTTCTCAAGCCTAGTGAGCTCAATCTGCATTGAAGAAAAACTACAGAAGCATTCTGTAAAGAAAGAACGGAAGCCATAGGCTTGGCTGCAATAAATGAGAGGCCTGAAGACTGAAGGGAACCAGGGCTCAGTCAAGCCCCCCGCCCTGAACCCTTGGTCTGAATGGAAATAGGAGGCAATAATGTAACCTTCTTAGTAGACACAGGGGCATCTAAACAAAGCTGCTAGCTCCCTTTTCTAAAATATCCAAGGGGTTAATGGCTTCATAAATCGTTGCCCCATGCTGAAAATCCTGAAATATCCCTTAAATGGAAGAAATATAGATATGCTTGCGTGTTCAGTTCCCCTCCTGGTCGTGATGGTGAGAAACATGGCTCAAGAAGGTAAAATCCCCCAAAACCTGGCAGGAGTTGAAGTACAGGCAGAAAAGCTGTCCCCGCTACATTGCAATAAACCAAAGGCAGAGACAGAGAGGGAAGGAAGTTGTTTGTCGTTGGGAAATTAACCCTTAGGCAGCCAAAAAAACCAGTTACACCAGCCGTGCGATTCAAGGAGTTTTAGAGACACAAGCATCAAGCTCTCCTCACTCAGAAACCACGAGTGATCCTGAAACAAACAAATGCTTTAACCCAGCCACTCTTTTGCAAACATTGGGTCATGCAATTGGAACAACGTATGCAGGTCAACACAACAACCAGAGTGGAGCAGACCTTCCCAAGCATGACTGACCAACCTTACCTGGACTTTAAGAGAAAAAGGTGACAAAGGTGTGCCTTGAAAATCACCTTAAGTGAGTAAATGCATTACCACTAGTACTTTGATCTGTGTGATGTTCTCCACGTAAAGGAATTAGATTATCTCCTTTTGAAATACTTGAAAATCATATAGGAGACCTAAGCCAGATAGGAACTAAGATTTGGAAACTAAGTGGGTGAATCAGATGGTGGGAGAATTAAATAAGCAAATACAAGAAATCCAACAATATTATCTGTCCCTTAGCCCACCATTTTTAACCACCTCTAGTTATAATATTCAAATAGTAGTAAGAAATAAATGGGAAAAACATGATTGTAAAAATGAAATGAATGATAATTGGAGTATTTGTCTTTGTATTTTGAAATCTAGACAATGATAAGTTTTCCTTTTTTTTAAAATCTTCTTTTAGAAAAAAAAATGAATAAGTATAAATTGTAACAATTGAAATACCTTAATGGTATATGGTGGTAAAAGTAAAAAGGATTAAGTTGTAACTTGGATGCCAGCTAGAACAATTCAAAATTTAATTAGGGAAATTGTAATGATTGAAATATTTTAAATTTATATTATGATGAAAGTAGAAATGATTAAATTGTGATTTGGAGGATTGTATGGGTAAAACACTGGAAAAAGAGAAAAAAAAAGTTTAATGCCTAGGTGGAAGGGCCCGTATACTATGGTCATGTGTTCCCACTTGCAGTAAAAATGCTAGAATCCAAGTCTTGGATTCACTGGACTCAAGTTAAGTCCGCAGTTTAGGAATGTTGGGAGGCAGACCAGGACTAGGCCCGACCCCTAGTAGTACGCTTGAAGATGCGCCCCCTATAACTGTCCTACCGGCAACGGACAGGCCACATACGGGGCAGAAGAGGTCTTACTGGTGTCACACCGGAAGCTGACCCTCTACGTAGAGCTGAAGATTTGGAATGGGAAGTCAACATATATAGCCATAAGTACACTATCCCTTAATTTAATAAGCCCACTTGCTGTTATTGTGATTAGTTGTGATTTGCTGTATATAGTATGCTGGAATCACCTCTTCCTTAAAAAAGACAGGTGCTGAATCTACAATCATTGACTGTGACAGACAGCAGTATGAAACTCCTGTAGATATTTAAGCCAGGGAGTAAGCTCTCTGTGGAAGCTGCTTTAGCTCTAAGAATGTAAGAATTGTAATCTAAGAATTGTATTAGCAAATAAGATTTGGTTCTGTGAGATACCTAAGACTAATATTGTCTTTTCCAAGTCACATATAACCCTAACCTTCTTCCTGATGTGGTGATTTTGTAGATTAAGGAAATTGTGATTGGATAGGTTCTGTGTAGAGGACAATTATGAGTTTTCTGTGGTATTCTGTGGTATTCTGTGCTATTATTGGCAAAGGACACACTGAATAGTAGTTCCCAATGTTGTGAGAATGCCCAAGTGACACCCTTGCCCTTGAGAAAGGATCTGGGGAAGTTGAGAACCCCAAAAGACAAGGCAAGAATGTGTCACAAGATGTGAACTCTTTGGAGCAGGTCCACTCTCGCCAATGATGTATCATAAATAGGTGAGGTCAGTACCCTGGACCTAAGCCAACTCCAAGGCCTAAAATCCTGAGTTTGACATTACAGGGGGGAATATAACAAAGGGAGAATGGGCCCCTGTAACAATTGAGAAAGGGGAACTCCATGTTAAGAATATTGGAATTGAGTTAAAGCCTGGTTAATCAGTCTGACCCTATCCTAAGCCAAAAATGCTGGTTCTGTTTGTCTGCTGGTCCTTCAGCTTACAATGATCTTTGGGTCAGGACCAAAACCACAATAGTCTTTGAGAAAAATATTAACGGTGAACCAAAGCAACAGTAGCCAAATTGCAAGACGACTTTTATAATGCATTCAAAAGGCTGGGAATGAATTGTTTCCCCATTGTTAGCCCTATAGCTGTTAGTGTGGAAATCCTAGGGTCACCCTCCTTGTGTGTAAAGTGACATCAGGAACCAGATATTCCTGTAGGATCCCTGATGGGAGATCAATGTCTATCAGAAATACACTTGACCCTAGAATGACACTTATAGCTGTAAAAACTAACTGGTGGCATTTCTCCTTATGCCCACTATTATTTCAACAGAAGGTCACTTTCTCAATACCACCACATGTCTCCATTAGAGCCAACACAGGCTTATGTGTCCTACTTCCTCTTGGCAATGCAAGCTCCCGTCATGTTTTTGAAGGCACTATTCTCAGAGATAAACAAAAGAACTCTACACTAAAAGTCCCATGCAGTCACTGGTGGGATGTTAGTGGCAGGGACTTTAGGGGTCTGGATTAATGAAAAAAAAAACCAATGGGCCCATGCATTTTCCATGAATATAGGTGTGTGTGTAGGGAAAAATAGAATTTTCTTCTTATGTGAGAAAAATGTGTATTTGTGTTTACCTACAACCTGGACTGGAAAATGTACATCTTCCCCCAAAATAGGTAGTGTTATCTGGGCCAGGCTGGATTAGACAGATGTTATTTCTGTTGTAATAGGCCTGACTTTTATTCTTTGTTCAGACAACTAACTATGAGAGCAATGAAAGAGATAAGAGTTGAAAAAAAAATTGAGTTGATTTTGATGGAAAGCCTTATAGACTGTAAAATTGACCCTGATCTCTTTGATGAAAATACTACAATCTGCCTTGCAATTTTGCTCCGGATCACCTTTTCAAGATGTGGAGAATCAGAATGTCTGAATTATGCTGAAATTTGCCTTTCAAATTCTCTGTAGGTGATATTTTCCAGATGTGCAGAAGCAGAGTACAAGGATTATGCTGAAATCTCCCTTGCCATGTTGCTCCAGATGACATTTTCCAGATGTGCAGAAGCAGAGTTCCAAGATGATGCTGAAATCTACCTTGCAATTTCACTCCAGATGACATTTTCCATACGTGCAGAATCAGAGTTCAAGGATTATGCGGAAATCTGACTTGCAATGTCGCTCCAGATGATATTTTCCAGATGTGCAGAAACAGAATTTGAGGATTATGGTGAAATCTGCTTTGCAATGTCATTCCAGTTCAAATATTCCAGATGTGCAGAAGTAGGTTACTAGGATTATACTGAAATCTGCCTTCCAATTACTTTCTAGGTGTTATTTTGTAGATGTGCAAAAGCACAGTTCCAGGAGTATACAATAATCTGCCTTGCAATTTTTCTGCAGATACCATTTTCCAGATGTGGAATAGCAGAATGTCTGAATTATGCTGAAATTTGCCTTTCAATTTCTCTTTAGGTGATCTTTTCCACCTGTGCAGAAGCAGAGTTCAACGATTAGGCTGAAATCTCCCTTGCCACGTCGCTCCAGATGACATTTTCCAGATGTGCAGAAGCAGAATTCCAAGGTGATGCTGAAATCTGCCTTGCGATGTTGCTCCAGATGACATGTTCCAGATGTCCCGAAGCAGAATTTGAAGATGATGTTGAAATCTGCCTTTCAATGTCACTACAGGTGATGTTTTCCAAATGTTCAAGAGTTCAAGGATTATGCTGAAATCTACCATGCAGTGTCACTCAAGATGACATTTTGGAGATGTGCAGAAGCAGATTTCTAGGATTATGCTGGAATCTGCCTTCCAATTACTCTCTAGGTTTTATTTTGTAGATATGCAGAAGCACAGTTCCAGGAGTATACTATAATCTGCCTTGCAATTTGGCTCCAGATCATATTTTCCAGATGTACAATAGCAGAATTTCAGAATTATGCTGAAATCTTCCTTTCAATGTCGCTCCAGATGACATTTTCCAGATGTGCAGAATCAGAGTTCAAGGATTATGCTAAACTCTTAATTCCAATTACTCTCTAGGTGATATTTTCCAGATGTGCAGAAGCAGAATTCCAAGATGATGCTAAAGCTGCCTTGCAATGTCGCTCCAGATGACATTTTCCTGATGTGCAGAAGCAGAATTCCAAGATGATGCTTAAATCTGCATTGCAATGTCGCTACAAATTACATTTTCCAGATGTGCAGAAGCACGGTTCCAGGAGTATAGTATAATCTGCCTTGCAATTTGGCTCCAGATCACATTTTCCAGATGTACAATAGCAGAATTTCAGAATTATGTTGAAATCTTCCTTTCAAGGTCGCTCCAGATGACATTTTCCAGATGTGCAAAATCAGAGTTCAAGGATTATGCTAAACTCTTCCTTCCAATTATTCTCTAGGTGATATTTTCCAGATGTGTAGAAGCAGAATTCCAAGATGACGCGAAAGCTGCCTTGCGATGTCGCTCCAGATGACATTTTCCTGATGTGCGGAAGCAGAAATCCAAGATGATGCTGAAATCTGCCTTACAATGTCGCTACAAATGACATTTTCCAGATGTGCAGAAGCACAGTTCCTGGAGAATACTACAATCTGCCTTGCAATTTTGCTCCAGATCACCTTTTCCAGAAGTGGAGAAGCAGAATGTCTGAATTATGCTGAAATTTGCCTTTCAATTTCTCTGTAGGTTAGCTTTTCCAAATGTTCAAAATCAGAGTTCAAGGATTATGCTGAAATCTGCTGCGCAATGTCGCTCCAGATGACATTTTCCAGATGTGCAGCAGCAGAGTTCAAGGATTATGCAAAAATCTGCCTTGTAATGTCGCTCCAGATGACATTTTCCAGATGTGCAGAAGCAGAATTCCAAGGTGATGCTGAAATCTGCCGTGCAATGTCGCTCCAGATGACATTTTCCAGATGTGCAGCAGCAGAATTCCAAGATAATGCTAAATATACCTTGCAATGTCGCTCCAGTTGTCATGTTTTAGATATGCAGAAGGAGAATTCCAAAATGATGCTGTAATCTTCCTTTCAATGTCGCTCCAGATGACATCCTACAGATGTGCAGAAGCAGAAATCCAAGATGATGCTAAAGCTGCCTTGCAATGTCGCTCCAGATGACATTTTCCTGATGTGCAGAAGCAGATTTATAGCATTATACTGAAATCTGCCTTCCAATTACTCTCTAGGTGTTATTTTCTAGATATACAGAAGCACAGTTCCAGGAGTATACTATAATCTGCCTTGCAATTTTGCTCCAGATCACATTCTCCAGATGTGGAATAGCAGAATTTCAGAATTATGCTGAAATGTGCCTTTCAATTTCTCTGTAGGTGATCTTTTCCAGATGTGCAGAAGCAGAGTTCAAGAATTATGCTGAAATCTGCCGTGCAATGTCTCTCCAGATGACATTTTCCTGATGTGCAGAAGCAGAATTCCAAGATGATGCTGAAATCTTCCTTTCAATGTCACTACAGATGACATTTTCCAGATGTACAAAATCAGTGTTCAAAAATTATGCTAAAATCTGCCTTTTAAAGTCGCTTCAAATGACATTTTCCAGTTGCGCAAAAGCAGAGTTCTAGGATGATGCTGAAATCTTCCTTCCAGTTTTGCTCCAGATGGCATTTTAAAGATGTGCGGAAGCAGAGTTCCAAGGTGATGCTGAAATCTGCCTTGCGATGTTGCTCCAGATGACATTTTCCAGATGTGCAGAAGCAGAATTCCAAGGTGATGCTGAAATCTGCCTTGCGATTTTGCTCGAGATGACATGTTCCAGATGTCCCGAAGGAGAATTCGAAGATGATGTTGAAATCTACCTTGCAATGTCACTCCAGGTGATGTTTTCCAGATGTGCAGAATCAGAGTTCAAGGATTATGCTGAAATCTGACTTGGAATGTCACTCCAGATGACTTTTTCCAGATGTGCAGAAGCAGAATTCCAAGATGAGGCTGAAATTTTCCTTTCAATGTCGCTCCAGATGACATTTTTCAGATGTGGAATAGCAGAATTTCAGAATTATGCTGAAATTTGCCTTTCAATTTCTCTGTAGGTGATCTTTTCCAGATTTGCAGGAGCAGAGTACAAAGATTATGCTGAAATCTGCCCTGCAATGTCGCTCCAGATGACATTTTCCACATGTGCTGAATCAGAGTTCAAGGATTATGCTGAAATCTGCCCTGCAATGTCGCTCCAGATGACATTTTCCAGATGTGCAGCAGCAGAATTCCAAGATAATGCTAAATATACCTTGCAAAGTCGCTCCAGTTGTCATGTTTTAGACATGCAGAATCAGAATTCCAAAATGATGCTGAAATCTTCCTTGCAATGTCGCTCCAGTTGACATTTTCCAGATGTGTAAAATCAGAGTTCAAGGATTATGCTAAACTCTTAATTCCAATTACTCTGTAGGTGATATTTTCCAGATGTGCAGAAGCAGAATTCCAAGATGATGCTAAAGCTGCCTTGCAATGTCATTCCAGATGACATTTTCCTGATGTGCAGAAGCAGAATTCCAAGATGATGCTTAAAGCTGCCTTGCAATGTCATTCCAGATGACATTTTCCAGATGTGCAGAAGCACGGTTCCAGGAGTATAGTATAATCTGCCTTGCAATTTGGCTCCAGATCACATTTTCCAGATGTACAATAGCAGAATTTCAGAATTATGCTGAAATCTTCCTTTCAAGGTCGCTCCAGATGACATTTTCCAGATGTGCAAAATCAGAGTTCAAGGATTATGCTAAACTCTTCCTTCCAATTATTCTCTAGGTGATATTTTCCAGATGTGTAGAAGCAGAATTCCAAGGTGACGCGAAAGCTGCCTTGCGATGTCGCTCCAGATGACATTTTCCAGATGTGCAAAATCAGAGTTCAAGGATTATGCTAAACTCTTCCTTCCAATTATTCTCTAGGTGATATTTTCCAGATGTGTAGAAGCAGAAATCCAAGATGATGCTAAAGCTGCCTTGCAATGTCGCTCCAGATGACATTTTCCTGATGTGCAGAAGCAGATTTATAGCATTATACTGAAATCTGCCTTCCAATTACTCTCTAGGTGTTATTTTCTAGATATACAGAAGCACAGTTCCAGGAGTATACTATAATCTGCCTTGCAATTTTGCTCCAGATCACATTCTCCAGATGTGGAATAGCAGAATTTCAGAATTATGCTGAAATGTGCCTTTCAATTTCTCTGTAGGTGATCTTTTCCAGATGTGCAGAAGCAGAGTTCAAGAATTATGCTGAAATCTGCCGTGCAATGTCTCTCCAGATGACATTTTCCTGATGTGCAGAAGCAGAATTCCAAGATGATGCTGAAATCTTCCTTTCAATGTCACTACAGATGACATTTTCCAGATGTACAAAATCAGTGTTCAAAAATTATGCTAAAATCTGCCTTTTAAAGTCGCTTCAAATGACATTTTCCAGTTGCGCAAAAGCAGAGTTCTAGGATGATGCTGAAATCTTCCTTCCAGTTTTGCTCCAGATGGCATTTTAAAGATGTGCGGAAGCAGAGTTCCAAGGTGATGCTGAAATCTGCCTTGCGATGTTGCTCCAGATGACATTTTCCAGATGTGCAGAAGCAGAATTCCAAGGTGATGCTGAAATCTGCCTTGCGATTTTGCTCGAGATGACATGTTCCAGATGTCCCGAAGGAGAATTCGAAGATGATGTTGAAATCTACCTTGCAATGTCACTCCAGGTGATGTTTTCCAGATGTGCAGAATCAGAGTTCAAGGATTATGCTGAAATCTGACTTGGAATGTCACTCCAGATGACTTTTTCCAGATGTGCAGAAGCAGAATTCCAAGATGAGGCTGAAATTTTCCTTTCAATGTCGCTCCAGATGACATTTTTCAGATGTGGAATAGCAGAATTTCAGAATTATGCTGAAATTTGCCTTTCAATTTCTCTGTAGGTGATCTTTTCCAGATTTGCAGGAGCAGAGTACAAAGATTATGCTGAAATCTGCCCTGCAATGTCGCTCCAGATGACATTTTCCACATGTGCTGAA
The DNA here is from genome assembly GCA_038048745.1 of Coluber constrictor foxii. NCBI lineage: Eukaryota > Metazoa > Chordata > Lepidosauria > Squamata > Colubridae > Coluber > Coluber constrictor. Next base: position 25,210,951 of record CM075966.1, on the reverse strand, counting down.
TCAGAGTTCAAGGATTATGCTGAAATCTGCCCTGCAATGTCGCTCCAGATGACATTTTCCAGATGTGCAGCAGCAGAATTCCAAGATAATGCTAAATATACCTTGCAAAGTCGCTCCAGTTGTCATGTTTTAGACATGCAGAATCAGAATTCCAAAATGATGCTGAAATCTTCCTTGCAATGTCGCTCCAGTTGACATTTTCCAGATGTGTAAAATCAGAGTTCAAGGATTATGCTAAACTCTTAATTCCAATTACTCTGTAGGTGATATTTTCCAGATGTGCAGAAGCAGAATTCCAAGATGATGCTAAAGCTGCCTTGCAATGTCATTCCAGATGACATTTTCCTGATGTGCAGAAGCAGAATTCCAAGATGATGCTTAAAGCTGCCTTGCAATGTCATTCCAGATGACATTTTCCAGATGTGCAGAAGCACGGTTCCAGGAGTATAGTATAATCTGCCTTGCAATTTGGCTCCAGATCACATTTTCCAGATGTACAATAGCAGAATTTCAGAATTATGCTGAAATCTTCCTTTCAAGGTCGCTCCAGATGACATTTTCCAGATGTGCAAAATCAGAGTTCAAGGATTATGTTAAACTCTTCCTTCCAATTATTCTCTAGGTGATATTTTCCAGATGTGTAGAAGCAGAATTCCAAGGTGACGCGAAAGCTGCCTTGCGATGTCGCTCCAGATGACATTTTCCAGATGTGCAAAATCAGAGTTCAAGGATTATGCTAAACTCTTCCTTCCAATTATTCTCTAGGTGATATTTTCCAGATGTGTAGAAGCAGAAATCCAAGATGATGCTAAAGCTGCCTTGCAATGTCGCTCCAGATGACATTTTCCTGATGTGCAGAAGCAGATTTATAGCATTATACTGAAATCTGCCTTCCAATTACTCTCTAGGTGTTATTTTCTAGATATGCAGAAGCAGAGTTTCAGGAGTATACTATAATCTGCCTTGCAATTTTGCTCCAGATCACATTCTCCAGATGTGGAATAGCAGAATTTCAGAATTATGCTGAAATTTGCCTTTCAATTTCTCTTTAGGTGATCTTTTCCAGATGTGCAGAAGCAGAGTTCAAGAATTTTGCTGAAATCTGCCGTGCAATGTCACTCCAGATGACATTTTCCTGATGTGCAGAAGCAGAATTCCAAGATGATGCTGAAATCTTCCTTTCAATTACTCTCTAGGTGTTATTTTGTAGATCTGCAGAAGCACAGTTCCTGGAGAATACTGCAATCTGCCTTGCAATTTTGCTGAAATTTGCCTTTCAATTTCTCTATAGGTGATATTTTCCAGATGTGCAGAAGCAGAGTACAAGGATTATGCTGAAATCTGCCTTGCAATGTCACTCCAGGTGATTTTTTCCAGATGTGCAGAATCAGAGTTCAAGGATTATGCTGAAATCTGACTTGGAATGTCACTCCAGATGACTTTTTCTGGATGTGCAGAAGCAGAATTCCAAGAGGAGGATGAAATCTTCCTTTCAATGTCGCTCCAGATCACATTTTCCAGATGTGGAATAGCAGAATTTCCAAATTATGCTGAAATTTGCCTTTCAATTTCTCTGTAGGTGATCTTTTCCAGATGTGCAGAAGCAGAGTTCAAGGATTATGCTGAAATCTACCATGCTGTGTCGCTCAAATCTGCCTTTCAATTACTCTCTAGGTTTTACTTTGTAGATATGCAGAAGCACAGTTCCAGGAGTATACTATAATCTGCCTTGCAATTTGGCTCCAGATCACATTTTCCAGATGTACAATAGCAGACTTTCAGAATTATGCTGAAATCTTCCTTTCAATGTCGCTCCAGATGACATTTTCCAGATCTGCCAAATCAGAGTTCAAGGATTATGCTAAACTCTGCCTTGTAATGTCGCTCCAGATGACATTTTCCAGAAGTTCAGAAGCAGATTTCCAGGATGATGCTGAAATCGGCCTTGCAGTGTTGCTCCAGGTGACATTTTCCCGATGTGCGGAAGCAGAGTTCAAGGATTATGCGGAAATCTGCCTTGCAATGTCGCTCCAGATGATATTTTCCAGATGTGCAGAAGCAGATTTCTAGGATGATGCTGAAATCTACCTTGCAAATTCATTCCAGATTACATATTCCAGAAATGCAGAAAGAGATTTCCAGGATGATTGTGAAATCTGCCTTGCAGTGTTGCTCCAGATGACATTTTCCAGATGTGCAGAAGCAGATTTCTAGTATTATACTGAAATCTGCCTTCCAATTTCTCTGTAGGTGATGTTTTCCAGATGTGCAAAATCAGTGTTCAAGGATTATGCTAAAATCTGCCTTTTAATGTCACTACAGATGATGTTTTCCAGATGTGCAGAAGCAGAGTTCCAAGATGAAGCTGAAATCTGCCTTGCAATGTCACTCCAGATGACATTTTCCAGATGTGCAGAAACAGAATTTCAGGATTATGCTGAAATCTGCCTTGCCATGTTGCTCCAGATGACATTTTCCAGATGTGCAGGAGCAGAATTCCAAGATGATGCTGAAATCTTCCTTTCTTTTTTTTTATTGAAAAAGTTTTACATTACAATTTTTTAAAACCCCTTCCCCTTCCCCTTCCCACACCCCATCCACCACCCCCACCCTATCCCCCCATCCCTCCCCATTCCCCCCCTTGACTTCCGCTATTAAACAAACATATATAACATCCAATATTTAACAATTTTTTAGATGAGATCCAGCTAAGAAAACATAACCTTATTTTATAACCAATTTTAACCTTAAATATTAAAAAATTAATTTAATCTAAACTTATAACATCTATTTCCCCCTATACCCATATATAACAGAGCCTGAGTAGCGTAGGGGGCTAATGCCTCCTACTAAAGGCAGCAATTAACACCAGCTGCCTGTAATTTCTCTGAGTTCAATCCTAGCCAGGCTCAAGGTCGACTCAGCCTTCCATCCTTTCTAAGGTGGGTAAATTGAGGACCCAGTTTGTGGGGGCAATAAGCTGACTTTGTATAAATATACAAAAGTATGAAGGCTATTGCTTAACGCATTGTAAGCCGCCCTGAGTCTCTGGAGAAGGGCGGCATATAAATCAAATAAAAAATAAATAAATAAATAAAAATAACAACATAAATCATATATAAAAACCTCTTAACAATCTGCTTTAAAAAAATCTAGCAAAATAGTTTTGAGCATCATAAAATGTAAATTGAGATATCATATAAATATTATAAATATATATCATTAACTATAATTCCCAATATTCAATATATCGAATTCAAAATCAGACAATACATAATACATTTCTCTTTAAAATTAAGTCTAAATATTAAAAATATAAATTCAATTGCAAAAAATATAATAAAGATTATCAAATTCAAATACAGTTCTCTTTAAAATTAAATCTAACTATTAAAAATATAAATTCAGCTAAGTGCTAATTGAAACTTCTTACTTTGATATTTATTCTTCATGTATTCTACCCATTTCTTCCATTCCTTAGCAAAGACTTCATGGGTCCTTCCTTTTAGGTATGCAGAAATCTTAGCCATTTCTACAAAGCTAGACATCTTCAATATCCATTCCTCTATGGTAGGTACACTATCCTTCTTCCAATATTGACCAATCAATAATCTAGCTGCAGTAATCATATGTAAAATTAATCTAGTTTCAGTTAATGAACAACCCTTGACTATTCCCAACAAGAAAAACTGAGGAGAAAACTCAAGGTTCTTCTTCAAAATGTTCTGCATTACCCACCAAAGTTTAATCCAAAATGCTTTCAATTTTCTGCACGTCCACCAAATATGGAAATATGTTGCATCCAAACAATCACATCTCCAACATTTAGGTTGAACATTTGGATACATACATGATAACTTTTTAGGATCTAAATGCCACCTGTAAAACATCTTATAAAAATTTTCCCTCAAGTTCTGTGCTTGTGTAAATTTAACATTCTGGACCCAAATCTTCTCCCATGTTTCCAACATTACTGGTTCTGCAAAATTCTGTGCCCATTTTATCATACAGTCTTTAACTAATTCACCCTCTGAATCTCTTTCTAATAGTAAGTTATACACTCGCTTAATATGCATCAGCCCTTTACATTTTGTCTGAGTCACCAAATCTTCTTCATGTAACATTAGTCCAATTTTCTGATCTTCTCTCCATCTTGCTTGAAGTTGAAAATACTGCAACCAGGTTAAGTTCACTCCTTCTTCCAACAGGGTGTTCAAAGTTTTCAAACTCCATCTGCCCCCATCATTAAAAAGTATCTCTTTATACAACAACCCCCCGAGTGACTTTATATTTGGCATAATCTGCCCAAGATCCAACCACAAAGGTATTTTGTAATCCAATTGAAGCTGGTGCTTCTTCCAAACTCTCATCAAAGCATGTCTTAAGATATGACTGTTAAATACATTGTCTCTCTTATCTTCATAAAGTAAATATGCATGCCATCCAAATTGCAAGTCGTGGCCTTCTATATTCAAAATTTCTGTTTTCGTTGTTCCAATCCAATCTCCAACTTGTGTCAACACTACAGCCTCATAATATAGATGTAGATTTGGAACTTTAAGGCCACCTCTTTCACGAGCATCTTGCATGATTTTAAGTTTAACTCTTGGTTTTTTCCCATTCCAGATAAATTTATTTAAACCTGCTTGCCATTCCATCAGAAACTTATCACTTTTAAGCACCGGAATCATTTGAAACAAAAACAAAAATCTAGGTAGAACGTTCATCTTAACAGCTGCTATTCTACCAAGCAAAGATAGTTGCAGCTTCTTCCATATTTCGAGATCCTTTTGAATCTTAAGCCAAAGTTCCTCATAATTATTTTGAAAGAGTTTTATATTAGATGCTGCAACTTGGACCCCTAGATATTTCACCTTTGTAGCTATTTCAAAGCCTGCCACCCTTTCAAGTTCATTCCTTTGTGGTTCTAACATGTTTTTAACTATCATCTTAGTCTTTTTCTGGTTCAGGCTAAAACCTGAAACCAGACCATATTCCTCTATAATGTTTTTCATCTGAATGATTGATTCCAAAGGTCGTGTTAGGGTAACAACCAGATCATCTGCGAATGCCTTTGTTCTGTAATCTTTTTGCCTTACAACTATTCCGTTCAGATTGTCCGAGTCCCGTAGAGCATTCAACAGCACTTCCAAAGTCAAAATAAACAATAATGGGGATAATGGACAGCCTTGTCTTGTTCCTTTCTGTATGTTAAAATTGGTAGTTAAACTGTCGTTAATAATAATTTGTGCCGTCTGTTCTTGATAAATTGCCGAAATCGCTTGTATAAACTGATCCCCAAAATCCATTTTGTGCAAAGTCTTTTTTAGAAAATCCCAGTTGACTCGATCAAAGGCCTTCTCCGCATCCAAAAACACCAGCACCGCAGAAGTCTGTTTATTCTTCTCAAGATATTCCAATAAGTCTATGAGTTGCCTGACATTGTCCTTCATATATCTACCTTCTATAAAACCTGCTTGATCTTCGTGAATCACATCTTGAATAACTGGCATCAGTCTGTTGGCTAATACTTTAGCATAAATTTTATAATCCGTATTCAGGAGAGATATTGGTCTGAAATTTTTTGGTTTTACAGATTCTTCTTCTTTAGGTATCAGTGAGATAAAGGCCGTCTTCCACGAGAGAGGTATTTTACCCCCCTGCTGAATATTACAAAACAAGTCCTTAAGATGCTCAACCAATTCTGCTTGTAAAGTCTTATAATATACTGCTGTCAAACCGTCTGTCCCAGGAGCTTTAGATAATTTCAGTTGTTTTATTGCAAATAAAATCTCTTCAGATGTTATAGGTCGATTCAATCTATCACTAATTTTTGTAACTCTCATCTTCTGCAAATAATCATCAATAAAGTCCTTTTTAATATTATCAGCTTGATACAATTTAGAATAATAATCTAAAAAAGCTTGATGTATTAAGTTCTGTTGAAACACTTGTTTCCCTTTGTACTCAATAGTATTTATTATACGAGAACTTTGTTGTTTTCTCAGAGTATAAGCCAACCATCTGCCAGGTTTGTTAGCGTTGCAAAAAGTGTTATGTTTAGCATATTGCAGATTAGTTGCTGTCTGATCCGCCATCAATATTTGAAATTGATCTTTCAAAAGTTTTATTGTTGAGTGTGCTTTCTCGTCAGTCGGGTTTTTAATAAGCAGTTGCTCTTTCTCCTTTATTTCTGTCTCCAATTCTACTCTTGACTTCTGACGTATTAATCTATATTTGGAATTCATGTAAATCAGTACACCCCTCATATAAGCCTTACTTGCATCCCATACAATCTCAATAGGTGTACCCTTATTCAAATTAATCTCAAAAAATTCTTTAACATGTTTCTTAAGATCCATAATGTTCTTTTCATATCTGAGTAAATTTTCATTCATTCGCCAGGATCTCCTCTCTCTTTTACCCAAATCCATCTCCATCCACACCGAACTATGATCCGTTAACGTTCTAGGAAATATTTTTGTCTTAGTCACTGTGGTAAGTAAATCAGGAGTAACCAGCATAAAGTCAATTCTCGAAAAAGATTTATGTCTATCGGAAAAAAAAGTAAAATCCAATTCCTTGGGATGATGAATCCTCCATACATCCTTCAAATCCAATTCTTCTTTCAATGAAAAAAAAGTCTGTGGTAACTTATTCCCCTTCTTGGCCAACGTCTTTTTATCAAGCTTTGTATCAATCACCCCATTCCAATCACCCATAATCAAAAAAGACTTATAGTTCCACTGCAATAATTTATTATTCAGTACTTTGTAAAAAATTTCCTGCTGCTGGTTCGGGGCATAAATCCCAATTAAAAGTATCAAAACATTCTGTATGTTTATTTCAACTGCAATATATCTTCCCTCATCATCCGCTTCTATCAGTTTAGCTGGTATTCTTTTAGAAATATAAAAAACAAGTCCATTCCTTTTCACAGAACTAGAAGATATAAAATGTGATCCAAGTTTTGAACTTAGACATTTTTGGTCCTGGGTTCTAATATGAGTTTCTTGCAAACAAACAACATCATTTTTATATTGCTTCAGATAATGAAATATTTTTCTTCTTTTCTGTGGTGAGTTCAAACCGTTCACGTTCCATGATAAAAATCTAAGTGTCATTTTGAAAATGGGTGAAGCCCTTTGAGCATTTGACGAAGACTCTCTTCAACAACCGATGTCTTCGGTCTCGCCCCTCCCACAGCTTCAGAGTATTGTTTTTTCCCATTTGTACCATTCTTTTCCTGTGGTATCCTTGACCTCTGTTGTTTCTCTAATCTTTGCTTTTCTGCTGCACGAGTTATACGTTGATCTTTTGGTTCTTGCATCAACAAATCAAGATCTGGCTCCACCTCTCTTGTAGCTCTAGCTTGCTTTGGTTTAGCCTCAAGAAGTTATGTTAGAAAACCCTCTGAGAAACCTCCTACAGCACCTAGAGTTTCCTCCCTTACTATTTCTTGAGTCGACTGTACTTCTTTTGGCAACATCACTTCTTGAGTCCCCTCTTCAAGATTCTTCTCCTCTGAGATATCGATAGGTAAAAGTGTAGATGAACGAGGAGATATTGAAATTTTTTTGAGAACATTGTTGTAAAACTGTTCTGCTTTTTCCATAGAGTTAATACGATATCTTACTTCCTCATATCTCAGAATGATACCGACAGGAGCATCCCATCTAAATGGGATTTGACGCTTTTTCAACTCATTTACAAGAAATCCAAAATCTTTCCGATCTCTTAACATTTTAGGTGGCAGCTCTTTGTAAACACCAATTTGGTTGCCATCATGTTGAACAGTGGAAAGAAAAGAACCTTGCAAAATGTCATTTCTCAGTCTCCTCTCAGTAAAATAAATCACCACATCTCTTGGCAAGTTCCTTTGTCTCGCTATACGTGAGTTGACTCTGTACAGCTTGTCAATTCTATTAGCAATCACATCTGGTTCGACTTTTAAAATCTTAGCCAGTACTTCCACACAAGTTGCCCTCAAGTTCTCTCTATTATTCTCCCTTAAACCTCTCAGTCTTATAGCATATTCCATATTTCGAAATTGTAACATCGTAATCTCCTCTTCTAGTCTCTGATTCTGCACCACCACCTTAAACATCTGTTCCTTTGCTTCCTTCTTATTAGCTTCCACTTCAGAATTTAGGTCTTCCACTTTTTTCTCAACAACCAGCAGGGCATCAGTAAAAGCAGTAGCTACTTTAATTACACTCTGATGTAATGTATCAGTTTTTTCCTCCACCAACTCCTTCATTTCCTTTTGATTTTTTTCCAACCTTTCATCCATTTTACTCATTTTTTCCAACCTTTCATCCATTTTACTCATTTTTCCAGAAAGCTCTCCCAAAGATTTATGTATGTTTAATATAAATGCTTTCAAATCCTCTGTCTCGCTGTCCTGTGACTGCCTTTGAGCTGGCACTAACTTTTCCTTTGTTTGATGTGTGGGGGAATCCCCCCCTGATTTCTTTGAAGCCATGCCTGAACAGGATTTAAATCTTTGAAAAAAAGAAAGAAATCTTCCTCCTTTTCCTGTCCTCCCCAGGTTTACAGAAAAGGAATCAAATCCGTTGTATTTTGCAGTTAAAAAACTTGTAAATAGGCTCAGTAACAATTACAGGCAGGCACACTTTCGCTTTCTCCTTTCACTAGCTCAGCTTTAATCAGCCGCCATTTTATCCACTTTCACACAGAGACAGCTCGCTTTCCACAACAGAAAAAAATCCATTTAAAGTAATTAAGATTCTAAAAAAGATTTTTTTTCCAGATCTCACCAAATTCGTTGTAGATCACTTGGATGTGTATTGAAACCAGTGGAGTTTCCCTCTCCGTTTCGCTCTGTTGTTACAGAGATCCCATGCCGCTCGGAGATTCAGCAGCTTGAAAAGGGAGCCCACACACAGATATGTATGTGTAGATATGCAGAAGCACAGTTCCAGGAGTATACTATAATCTGCCTTACAATTTGACTCCAGATCACATTTTCCAGATGTACAATAGCAGAATTTCAGAATTATGCTGAAATCTTCCCTTCAATGTCGCTCCAGATGACATTTTCCAGATCTGCCAAATCAGAGTTCAAGGATTATGCTAAACTCTGCCTTGTAATGTCGCTCCAGATGACATTTTCCAGAAGTTCAGAAGCAGATTTCCAGGATGATGCTGAAATCGGCCTTGCAGTGTTGCTCCAGGTGACATTTTCCCGATGTGCGGAAGCAGAGTTCAAGGATTATGCGGAAATCTGCCTTGCAATGTCGCTCCAGATGATATTTTCCAGATGTGCAGAAGCAGATTTCTAGGATTATGCTGAAATCTTCCTTTCAATGTCGCTCCAGATGACATTTTCCAGATCTGCCAAATCAGAGTTCAAGGATTATGCTAAACTCTGCCTTGTAATGTCGCTCCAGATGACATTTTCCAGATGTGCAGAAGCAGAAATCCAAGATGATGCTAAAGCTGCCTTGAAATGTCACTCCAGATGACATTTTCCAGATGTGCAAAAGCAGATTTATAGCATTATACTGAAATCTGCCTTCCAATTACTCTCTAGGTGTTATTTTCTAGATATGCAAAAGCACAGTTTCAGGAGTATACTATAATCTGCCTTGCAATTTTGCTCCAGATCACATTCTCCAGATGTGGAATAGCAGAATTTCAGAATTATGCTGAAATTTTCCTTTCAATTTCTCTGTAGGTGATCTTTTCCAGATGTGCAGAAGCAGAGTTCAAGAATTATGCTGAAATCTGCCTTGCAAATTCAGTCCAGATTACATATTCCAGAAGTGCAGAAAGAGATTTCCAGGATGATGCTTAAGTCTGCCTTGCAATGTCGCTCCAGATGACATTTTCCAGGTGTGCAGAAGCAGATTTCTAGTATTATACTGAAATCTGCCTTCCAATTTCTCTGTAGGTGATATTTTCCAGATGTGCGGAAGAAGTATTCCAAGATGATGCTGAAATCTTCCTTTCAATATCGCTCCAGATGACATTTTCCAGATGTGCAAAATCAGTGTTCAAGGATTATGCTAAAATCTGCCTTTTAATGTCACTACAAATGTCGTTTTCCAGATGTGCAGAAGCAGAGTTCCAAGATGAAGCTGAAATCTGCCTTCCCATGTTGCTCCAGATGAAATTTTCCAGATGTGCAGAAACAGAATTTCAGGATTATGCTGAAATCTGCCTTGCCATGTTGCTCCAGATGACATTTTCCAGATGTGCAGAAGCAGAATTCCAAGATGATGCTGAAATCTTCCTTTCAATGTCACTACAGATGACATTTTCCAGATGTACAAAATCAGTGTTCAAAAACTATGCTAAAATCTGCCTTTTAAAGTCGCTCCAGATGACACATTCCAGTTGCGCAAAAGCAGAGTTGTAGGATGATGCTGAAATCTTCCTTCCAGTTTTGCTCCAGATGGCATTTTAAAGATGTGCGTGAGCAGAGTTCCAGGATGATGCTGAAATCTCCCTTGCAGTGTCGCTCCAGTTGACATTTTCCAGGTGTGCAGAAGCAGAGTACAAGGATTATGAGGAAATCTGCCTTGCAATGTCACTCCAGGTGATGTTTTCCAGATGTGCAGAATCAGAGTACAAGGATTATGCTGAAATCTGCCTTGCAATGTCACTCCAGGTGATGTTTTCCAGATGTGCAGAATCAGAGTACAAGGATTATGCTGAAATCTGACTTGGAATGTCACTCCAGATGACTTTTTCCGGATGTGCAGAAGCAGAATTCCAAGAGGAGGATGAAATCTTCCTTTCAATGTTGCTCCAGATCACATTTTCCAGATGTGGAATAGCAGAATTTCCAAATTATGCTGAAATTTGCCTTTCAATTTCTCTGTAGGTGATCTTTTCCAGATGTGCAGAAGCAGAGTTCAAGGATTATGCTGAAATCTGCCGTGCAGTGTTGCTCCAGATAACATTTTCCAGATGTGCAGAATCAGAGTTCAAGGATTCTGCAGAAATCTGCTTTGCAATGTCACTCCAGTTCAAATTTTTCAGATGTGCAGAAGCAGATTTCTAGGATTATGCGGAAATCTGCCTTGCAATGTCGCTCCAGATGGTATTTTCCAGACCTGCGGAAGCAGAGTTCCAAGATGATGCTGAAGTCTGCCTTTTAATGTCACTTCAGATGACATTTTCCAGATCTGCAGAAGCAGAGTTCCAAGATGATGCTGAAATCTACCTTGCAATTTCATTCCAGATGACATTTTCCAGATGTGCAGAATCAGAGTTCAAGGATTATGCTGAAATCTGCCGTGCAATGGCGCTCCAGATGACATTTTCCTGATGTGCAGAAGCAGAATTCCAGGATGATACTGAAATCTGCCTTGCAAATTCACTCCAGATGACATATTCCAGAAGTGCAGAAAGAGATTTCCAGGATGATGCATAAATCTGCCTTGCAATGTCACTACAAATGACATTTTCCAGATGTGCAGGAGCACAGTTCCTGGAGAATAGTACAATCTGCCTTGCAATTTTGCTCCAGATCACCTTTTCCAGATGTGGAGAAGCAGAATGTCTGAATTATGCTGAAATCTGCCTTTCAGTTTCTCTCCAGGTGACATTTTCCAGATGTGCAGAAGCAGAATTCCAAGGTGATGCGGAAATCTGCCTTGCAATGTAGCTCCATATGACATTTTCCAGAAGTGCAGAATCAGAATTTCAGGATTGTGCTGAAATCTGCCTTGCAATGTCGCTCCAGATGACATTTTCCAGATGTGCAAAATCAGAATACCTGGATGATGCTGAAATCTACCTTGTAATGTTGCTCCAGATGACATTTTCCAGATGTGCGGAAGCAGAGTTCCAAGATGATGCTGTAATCTACCTTGCAATTTCATTCCAGATGACATTTTCGAGATGTGCAGAAATAGAATTTTAGGATTATGCTGAAATTGCTTTGCAATGTCACTCCAGTTCAAATTTTCAAGATGTGCAGAAGCAGGTTTCTAGGATTATACTGAAATCTGCCTTCCAATTACTCTCTAGGTGATATTTTCTAGATGTGGAGAAGCACAGTTCCAGGAGTATATTATAATCTGCCTTGCAAATTTTGCTCCAGATCACAGTTTCCAGATGTGGAGAAGGAGCATTTCAGAATTAAGCTGAAATTTGCCTCTCAATTTCTCTGTAGGTGATATTTTCCAGATGTGCAGAAGCAGAATCTCAGGATCCCAGACAGCAGCGCAGCAAAAAACCAGAACGTAAAGGCTTCAGCTCTTCTTGCAACATGGTTTATTCGGGTGTCAGCTCCGGGAGATCACTGTGACTTCATTGGCCGAAATAATAATAGCGCTACAGCTTACAGGCATGTGTGCCTTTAAATAGCCCGCGCAGGCATGCCTCGCCCTCCCAGCCTGTTATAAATCACGCCCTCCTCCCGGTGAAGTCATCAAAGTCGGTCGTGGTTCAATCAGTCTTTGCCCCGGCAGAGATCAACGTTGGGGGGGGCGCATGGGCATCCTGCTCCCGACATTATGGTGCCTCTAAAGACATCTCCCATCCACCTAACACCCTGTGCCACCTCCACCAGAATGCAGGTAAGGGTATTTCCCCCCCCCCCAATGTGTGCTCAGTTGTCGACGCCTTGGCAGCTCGACAGGAGGCTCCCCTTCACCACGGTTCTCTCTGCAACGAGAAAGCAGACGGGTTAGTTCTCTAATGAGGTCTTAGGGGGTTTCGTTTGTGGAACTGCTTAACCAGCCATGAGGCTTGAACATCGTGTGCCGGTACCCACAATGCTTCCTCAAAGGGATAGCCCTTCCACTTGACCAAATATTGTAAGTTCCCCCTACTTATTCTAGAGTCTAGTATATCTGTGATTTCAAAGTGTCCCTCCGTAACCGGACCCGGCCGTTGCTTGGTGTCTCTAGGCACGGTTACCAGCTTTAGTAAACTACTATGAAACACCGGGTGGATCTTCCCCAGCAGTGGTGGTAGTTTTAGCGCAATCATGACTGGGTTTATCACTTTCACCACAGGAAAAGGGCCGAGGTATTTTGGTCCAAGTTTACGGCTGGGTACCCTTAACTATCTGAAAAGGTGTGTTCCCTGTACTGGCATGCACAGTATAATTATAGGCAACTTCTGCCAGGGACAATAAAGAAGCCCAGTCATTTTGACGGTATGAAACATAACACCGGAGATAGCGTTCGATCATGGCGTTGGCCCATTCTGCAGCCCTGTTCGTACTAGGATGGAACGCCATACTGAGGCCCTGGGTTGAACCGATGTCGTGTATGAACCGTCTCCAAAACCAGGCGGTAAACTGCACCCCTCTATCCAAGATGATCCGTCGGGGCACTCCGTGTAGGCGATATACATGAGTGACAAGTTTCCTAGTGGAGGGGAGGCCTTTACAGGGGATAAAATGAGCCTGTTTTGAAAACAGGTCTATCACGGTCCATATGACCGTATAGCCGTTACTGTCTGGCAGGTCCACCATGAAATCCATCCCGATGTCTTCCCAAGGTTGATTGGGAGTAGCCACGGTTTGCAGCTGGCCAAGCGGTTTCCCGGTTCGCGGTTTGGTTCTAGCGCAGATGGAACAGCTTTGCACGTACCTGTCAATATCGCGTCGCATATGCGGCCACCAAAACTGTCGTCGGGATAGATGGAGCATCTTGAGGAATCCAAAGTGACCCGCGGTCTTATTGTCGTGACAGTGGTGTAAGACAGAGCCCCTGATTGCTTCGGGAACATACAATTTATCCCCCTTCCAGGCCAGCCCATCCCTACAGGTTAGTAGCTGTCTATTGCGTTGGAACCACTCATCTTGTTCTAGTCCACTCCGTACCCTCTCTTCCCATGGGTTCTGCATGGCCGCTGCCATGGGCATCTCTTGTTTTTCTCTCCCACCCTCCGGAACCATGGCTTGCACCACATCATCGCGTCTACTATTGAATTGGGGCATATGGGATATAGCGTCGGCTAGGAAGTTCCTCCCTCCTGGTACATATTTCAACCGGAAATCAAACCTCTGGAAATATTGCGCCCACCGTACTTGTTTGGGTGACAGTTTTCTTGGGGTCTGTAAAGCCATGAGGTTTTTATGGTCGGTCCATACCTCAAAAGGCACCGCCACCCTTTCTAGCAGATGGCGCCAGGTGAGGAGAGCCCAGTGAACGGCAAAGGCTTCCTTCTCCCAGATGGCCCACCTCCGTTCCGTGGGAGTGAATTTCTTTGAGGTGTAGGCACAAGGGTGCAACCGGCCTTGTGCGTCGACCTGCAAAAGAACAGCCCCGACGGCCACGTCACTGGCATCGGCTTGCACGATAAAGGGCCTCGTCTGATCGGGATGTTGAAGAACAGGTGCCTCAGCAAAATGCCGTTTAAGTGCTTCAAATGCTTGCTGGCACTCGGACGACCACTCCAAGTGCTGCCCGGGCACCGGTTTGCCCGTTCCCTTAGTTCGTAATGCATTTGTCAATGGCAACGCTATATGGGCGAATGTCGGGATGAATTGATGATAAAAGTTGGCGAAACCAAGGAAGCTTTGCAACTGTCGTCTGGTTTTGGGGGCCTGCCAACCCATTACAGTGGTCACCTTATTAGAGTCCATTTCAAGGCCATCTTTGGATATACGGTACCCGAGGTAATCCAGAGCCGTGCGATGGAATTCACATTTAGAGACCTTGACGTATAATTGGGCTTTCAACAAACACTCCAAGGCCTTACGAACGAGCTGCACATGCTCGTCCATAGTCTTGGTATAGATTAATATGTCATCGAGGTACACCAGGACTCCTTGATAGAGATAGTCGTGGAGTACCTCAATGATGATCTGCATGAAGACGGCCGCGGCACCGTGGAGACCGAAAGGCATGACACAAAACTTGTAGCTACCTAACAGGCAGTTGAAGGTGGTTTTCCATTCGTCGCCTGGTTTAATCCGTACCCGGTAATAAGCCTCCCGAAGGTCTAACTTAGTGAAATAAGTGCCCGTGACCAGTGCGGCTAATAGGTCTTTCATTAATGGGAGGGGGTACAAGGGTTCTACACTGACCACGTTCAAACCATGATAATTGACACACAGGTGTAGCCCGCCGTCCTTCTTCTCCCTGAACAACACTGGGGCGGCCATATGCGAATGGCTGGGTTGTATGAAACCCCTGGCTAAGTTTTGTCAATATAGGCGCTTAATTCCTCCACCTCCTTAGGCGTCATTGCGTACATTCGAGGTTTGGGCAGCTTCATGCCGGGCAACAATTCAATAGCGCAATCTGTCGCCTGGTGGGGTGGTAAAGTGTCACACTCTTTCTCGTCGAAAACCGCTGCGAGATCAGCGTACACATCTGGTACCCCGGGTATTGGTACGGCTTGTCTTGCCATCGCCCCTCCCCTGACCTCCGGTGTCCCGGCGCTGCCTGGTTCGGGCCCTAAGCCTAAACGCAGCTTTCTGAACCCCCCTTCCCACCAGATGGTGGGCTTCCACTTATCTAGCCAAGCCAGACCCAGAATGAGGGGTTCAATCATCCTGTCTACTACTATGAATCGTAACAGTTCCCAGTGAGCCCCGATTTCCAGTCTGACCCCCTCTGTCATGTGGGTCGTAGGAGCCCCTCCGAGGGTGAATCCAGCCACCTGTTCATAGGCTATGGGTGCTTTCAAGGGGAATAAGCGTAGGCCTAACTGGGCTGCCAACTCACGGCATATCAGACACCGAGTACACCCCAAGTCTACTAGTGCATTCCGTTGTAGCACGAACTCTGGGTTGCTAGGTGACCTCAGTGTAACTGGGATTAGGAAAGGATGAATGGGGCCACTTACCATTGGATCATTAGTCCCCTCCTCTTCATCGCTTTCCTCTACGACTACTGGGACCACCCCAGGAAGGGTAGCCGGGCCCGTCCCGCTCTGCGTTGCATTGCCATCCGGCCCGGGTTGGGCTGCCCCTCTCGTTCTTTCCTGGTTAAGCCATGCACGTCCCCGTCCGCCCGTGACTGGTGTTTTTGGACTCAGTGGTTGGGCTGGTGGTAGAGGGCAATCCAGAGCCCTATGGCCCACCTGGTTGCACCGGAAACACCGTAGCGCCCTACGTGCCATCTCTACTGGCTTGGCCTCGCACTCCACCCGTTCCGCGGGTCTGAACTGCAGGGGTCGTTCTGATACCTTCCGAGGTTGCACCGGACCCGGAGGCCCCCTTATACGGAACTCCCGTAGACCGACATCCAAGTCGATGGCCGCTTTGCACCAGTCGAATAAGCAGGGTGGTAACCCCCGGTATACACAGGCTTGTCTGAGGTCACAGTCCAGGCCAAGGTGAAACTGGTGGACCAGCATCCATTCAGGCCACCCCCTTACCCGTCCGGCCAACCTCCAGAACTCTTTTACATACTCCTTTACTGGCCGTCCCTGTTGTTTGAGGGTGACCAACTCCCCTTCCGCTATCTGGGTCCTGGTGTCATCCTCAACTCGAGTCCGCAACCGGTCCAGGAACAGGCCAACATCAGTCAATTCCCTAGCATGGTCACTATGCAGGTCTGCCACCCAATCGGCCGCTTCCCCTGTCAACGTTGTCATAATGGCCACCACCATGGACCATTGGGAAGGATATAAATGTCCGTAAAGGTCGACATAGCTTAAGACCTGACTCAGATAGAGGGCGACCCGATCCGGATTGCCATCAAAGGTAGCTGGAAGGGGGGGAGGCCCCCATACTGGCTGAGGCCCCCATACCCTGGTCGGCACCCCTGGTGCCGGGCCCATGGCCGGCAGGGGTGGAAATCCCCGGGGCCCTTGGACCCCCGCTCAGTAGGCGTCAGCCCCTGAACTCCTGTTATCGCCTTGGGTGGGAGCGGGGAGGAGGGCTCCAGGATTGGAACCGATGCTGCTGTCCCTGGATATCTCGGTCGTTGGGTGCACGGCAGACTGTAGCTCCATTGTCTTGGGCCTTCCTTGTGGATCTCCTAGTCTGAGTTTGGGGCTAGCTAGTCGAAAACGTGGGCCGGTCCCGGTGGATGACGCCCGCCAGGTGGTGCTTTGTTCCACCCCCTGCAACCAGGGCTGCCACGCCTGGGCGTCCTTGAAACTGGCCTCTCCGAAGCGCTCACAGAGAATGTCCATTGTAGTTTGCCTGGGGCCAGTCGAATAACTCCACTCACCGTCCTCGTCTTCCACCCAGTGCCTCTCTCTCCACCGGAGAAACTGCTCATCATGATGGGGTGAGGAGGGGCGGTGTAGAACACTCCCAGGATCGGTGATCGTGGGGCTAGGCCACCAGCCTTCAGACTGAGGGGCGGGCACCTCCTTCTCCCCTCCTGCATCTTCCTTGTCCGCTCCCTGGCTCCGCGCTTTTGGATGGACCACTGCCTGCGTAGCGTCCTCGGCGCATTCTTCCTGCGGGGCGTCTGACATTGCCCCCTCAAGCTCCGACGCCTCTCCTTCCATCCCTTCTGCCATCATGACCCAGCACGGGCCGGGGCGTTCCCTCGAAGGAGACCTGAGCGTGGAAACGGGTTGAGCGGAGCGCTGTTATCCTCTCAGGATCCCAGACAGCAGCGCAGCGAAAAACCAGAATGTAAAGGCTTCAGCTCTTTTTGCAACATGGTTTATTCGGGCGTCAGCTCCGGGTGATCACTGTGACTTCATTGGCCGAAATAATAACAGTGCTACAGCTGACAGGCGCGTGTGCCTTTAAATAGCCCGCACAGGCATGCCTCGCCCTCCCAGCCTGTTATAAATCACGCCCTCCTCCCGGTGAAGTCATCAAAGTCGGTCGTGGTTCAATAAGTCTTCCCCCCGGCAGAGATCAATGCTGGGGGGGGGGCGCGGGAGCCCTGCTCCTGACGTTATGGTGCCTCTAAAGACATCTCCCGTCCGCCTAACACCCTGTGCCACCTCCACCAGAATGTAGGTAAGGGTATCTCCCCCCCCCCCCCCAACATGTGCTCAGTTGTCGACGCCTTGGCAGCTCGACACAGAATTCCAGGATGATGCTGAAATCTGCCTTGCAATTTTACTCCAGATAACATTCACCAGAAGTTCAGAAGCAGATTTCCAGGATGATGCTGAAATCTGCCTTTTAATATCGCTCCAGATGACATTTTCCAGATGTGCAGAAGCAGAATTCCAAGGTGATGCGGAAATCTGCCTTGCAATGTCGCTCCAGATGACATTTTCCAGATGTGCAGAAGCAGAATTTCAGGATTATGCTGAAATCTGCCTTCCAATTACTCTCTAGGTGATATTTTCTAGATGTGGAAAAGCACAGTTCCAGGAGTACACTATAATCTGCCTTGCCATGTTGCTACAGATGACATTTTCCAGATGTGGAGAAGCAGAATTTCAAGGTGATGCTGAAATCTTCCTTGCCGTGTTGCTCCAGATGACATTTTCCAGATGTGGAGAATCAGAGTTTAAGGATTATGCGGAAATCTGCCTTGCAATGTCGCTCCAGATGACATTTTCCAGGTGTGTAGAAGCAGAATTCCAGGATGATGCTGAAATCTGTTTTGCAGTGTTGCTCAAGATGACATTTTCCAGATGTGCGGAAGCAGAATTCCAAGGTGATGCGGATATCTGCCTTGCAATGTTGCTCCAAATGACATTTTCCAGATGTGCAGAATCAGAGTTTAAGGATTATGCGGAAATCTGCCTTGCAATGTCGCTCCAGTTCAAATTTTACAGATGTGCAGAAGCAGTTTTCTAGGATTATACTGAAATCTGCCTTCCAATTACTCTCTATGTGATATTTTCTAGATGTGGAGAAGCACAGTTCCAGGAGTACACTATAATTTGCCTTGCAATTTTGCTCCAGATGACATTTTCCAGATGAGGAATAGCAGAATTTCAGAATTATGCTGAAATTTGCCTTTCAATTTCTCTGTAGGTGATCTTTTCCTGATGTGCAGAAGCAGAATTCCAAGATGATGCTGAAATCTTCCTTTCAATGTCGCTCCAGATGACATTTTCCAGATGTGCAAAATCAGAGTTCAAGGATTATGCTAAAATCTGCCTTGCAAAGTCGCTCCAGATGACATTTTCCAGATGTGCAGAAACAGAATTTCAGGATTATGTTGAAATGTGCCTTCCAATTACTCTCTAGGCTTTACTTTCTGTGGAGTTAATGTTATCTCAGAGGTCGGCAAACCGTCGCTGAGTAAACAATATCAACACATGGCCTTAATCTCATCAGGACAGTAAAGCAGCATGTCTGGCAGAGGTTTTTTCTCAAAAATGCAAAGCATGCAGACCCGGCAGAAAGGCATTGTCTGTTACAGGAAGGGCATGAGGGAAACATGAAGTGTCCACGTGGAATTCATGAGCTTTCTTTAGCCAATGAGTACAAAGTAAACGTTGATTAATGTTTTCCCATGAGAGTTGTAAAATGACAATAAAAGGGAGCCTTCTGGATGGAGTCAGGGTGCCTTCCCACCAAGGCGCCCTCCCACCAAGGGGCCTTCCCATGAACCATCGTTCCTTCCTACGCGTCTTTGTTCATTGAATCAACATCTGGTGACCCCGACGTGATTCCTCCTATGCTTACTCAGCTGGACGAGCCAAGGTGCACCTCAGCAAACTTCGCTCCCCCACAAAAATTTTTGTGAGTATGGGTGGGGGGGAGGGATATCTCAGTTCTGCAGAAGTTTCATGCACAAGAACTGAGGAAAAAACCTAAAAGTAATGGAAAGGCAGGAATTAAGTTAAAGGTAAAGCATTTGTTGCCATGGAAAAAGTGTAAGAAAGCAGTAGAGGTTATGGGGACTTCTAAACTCAAGGCACCATCGCCATCTCTCTCTCTGTCTTCTGATCAGGGGTCTGCTCCCCCTTCTTATTCTCAGCTGACTTCGCCAGTAGAAAGTGGCTCCCCGACAGCTCCCTTATCAATTTCTCCTTCACAGGAGATGCTTTCAGCTGTCAGAGCAGGGTTTCAGGAGGAACGACAGCAGGGGACACTCACAGGGGTGGAACTGGCAGAGGGTCTCCAAGTTTTTCCTGTCATACAGACGGTTAACCCCCAGGGACAAGCTCAATATAAGTGGAATCCTTTGCCATATAAAGTTTTGAGAGAGCAGAGGACAGGCATCACAGAGGAAGGTTTGTGTTCCACCTATACTATGTTAAAGATAATGGAGATTAGCTCCCAGACTGATCCATTATCAGTTGCTTCTTCACAGGAGCCAGTTAGCGAGGTCAGAGCAGAATTTGGAATTGATAAACTGCCTCTTTTAACTCCTTCCTCTCCAGAATCTCTGATTTTGCCTACTGACATAGGTCAGATTGCTAAACTTTCTAACTCTGTTGTTCAGTCTTCTTTTCAAAAATTCTGTAAACAGGATTCCTCCATGCCTGAGGAAGAACTTGCTAAATTATTATCTGATCCATCTCATCAGGGTCAATTAACAGGACAGCAGATTGCAGATTGTGAAAGACTACCTTCTCAAAATGCTAACGCTGATTGTAAGCAAGCTTTGCAATTTTTAAAAGCTACAAATGATTATACCTTGTCTGATATGCTGCAGGTCTGCCAGGAAACTTATAAAATACATCTTTTAGCTGTTTCTATACAAAAAAGGCAGCATGCTGCTGGTAATTGTTTTAAATGTGGTAATTTTGCCAGAGGCTTGGTGGAAGGAATAAAAAGTGAATCTCATGTGTTTCCTGAAGATTGGAAGCAAGTCTTTCTAATGATTTTGACTTCAATACAATATATTGTTTGGGACAGAGCTAAAAAGAGTATCTCTCCCATAGCTATGTCCCCTCCCCCAGTCTCTTCTTTTCCTGCAGTTCCAGCCACAGCAGATAAGGCTGGGCTTGATTTAATCACTCAGGAATCTGTGGAATGTTAATCTCCTTTGGAAGTTAAAGTGATTCCTTCTTTTCTCTGGTTTAATGGATCTTACCTCACCTCGATCTTCTTCTCATAAAAAGAGGTAATTTTTTGAATTTTGGTGTTATTATACTGAAACTCTTCCTAAAAATTTCTGATCAATCCTCTATTGCTCAATTGCTTTTGCTCCCCTATTAAGTCCCATGTTCTGGCACAGGAGCATGTGGGGATGCTGGCTTTGATTATACCTTTCTGTAACTTTACTTCAGTCTGTTACTTCCTTTTTTCCTTTCTTAATTCTCTATTTGAATAAGAAATCTTTTCAAGGGTTGCTTGACACTGAAGTTTAGAAATGCATACAAGAGATTTAATTCTCCACATCAATTGGTAAGTGCAACCTTACCAATTCTGGATATTCATACTAATATTTGAGGTTGGAACTTTCTTTTTTTAAAAATATAAAATTGATTTTGGATAATGGCTCTTTTTTCTTAAGTGACTCTCTGCTGCCCACGTGTGGTGTTTTACATAATAGCAAGCAAAAATATCATTGGCATGTTTTTTTTTATTGAAAAGTTTTACAAACACAAATTTTTCCACTTTTCCCCCCTTCCCCTCTCCAACCCTTCCCTCCCCCCATGACTTCCAAAGGTGAAATCCAAATCATACCATATCATACAATACCCCACTACAATTCTACCCCCTGTCTACCCTATAAATATCTTCATAACATTCAACTAAAAGCTATCTGATACTTCCTTGTTTGATATTTATTCTGCAGATACTCTATCCATTTCTTCCATTCCCACACATAAGTTTCTTGAGTCCGTTCTTTTAAATATGCTGATATCTTCGCCATTTCTGCAAAACTGGCCACCTTCAAAGTCCATTCTTCAATAGTAGGCATAACGTCTTTTTTCCAATATTGGCCAATCAGTAATCTAGCTGCTGTGACCATATATAATATCAATTTTGTTTCAGTCAATGAAAAATCCTTAACAATGCCTAATAAAAACAATTGAGGAGAAAATTGGAATTTTTTCTTCAAAACATTTTGCATAACCCACCAAATTTTAATCCAAAAAGCCTTCACTTTCTTGCAAGTCCACCATATATGATAATATGTAGCATCTAAGCAATCACATCTCCAACATTTTGCCTGGACATTAGAATACATGCACGACAATTTCTTGGGATCTAAATGCCACCTATAAAACATTTTATAAAAATTTTCCCTCAGATTCTGTGACTGTGTAAATTTAACATTCTGAACCCATATTCTTTCCCATGTTTCCATCATAACTGGTTCTGCAAAGTTTTGCACCCATTTTATCATACAATCTTTAACCAGTTCATTTTCAGAATCTCTTTCTAGCAAGACATTATAAACCCTCTTAATATGCATTGGGCCTTTATCTTTTATCTGTCGTACCAGATCTTCTTCATGCAACATTAAACCAGTTTTTTGATCTTCCCTCCATCTCAGTTGAAGTTGATTATACTGTAACCAAGTTAAAGTAATCCCTTCTTCCAACAGTGTATTTAGTGTCTTTAATTGTAATCTACCCCATCATTAAAAAGTACCTCTTTATATAAAATCCCCCCGAGTGACTTTATATTTATATTCCGTGTAATATGACCAAGATCCAACCACAACGGTATTTTGTAATCCAATTTAAGCTGGTGCTTCTTCCATACTCTCAACAAAGAGTTTCTAAGTATATGGCTCTTGAATACTTTATCAACTTTATTTTCGTAAAATAAATATGCATGCCAGCCATATTCCAAATCATGGCCTTCAATATTCAATGTTCCAGTCTTTGTCATTCCAAACCAATCACTTGCTTGCGTCAACACTGCTGCTTCATAGTCCAGTCGTAGGTTTGGAAGTTTAAGGCCACCCCTTTCACGAACATCTTGCATAATTTTCAGTTTAACTCTTGGCTTTTTCTCATTCCAAACAAACTTATTCACTCCTTTTTGCCATTCAATCAGATGTTTATCACTTTTAAGCACCGGAATCATTTGAAACAAAAATAGAAATCTAGGTAGAACGTTCATCTTAACTGCTATTATTCTTCCAAGTAAAGATAGTTGCAGTTTTTTCCAAGTTTCCATGTCTTTTTGTACCTTTCGCCACAACACCTCATAATTATTTTGAAAAAGTTTTATATTTGAAGCTGCAACTTGAACTCCTAGATATTTCACCTTTGCTACTATTTCAAAGCCTGCCTTCCTTTCAAGTTCCTTCTTTTGACCTTCTGACATATTTTTAACTATCATCTTGGGTTTTTTCTGATTCAGCCTAAATCCTGATACCATACCATATTCTTCTATAATGTCTTTCATCTGGATTATTGATTCCATAGGCCGTGATAGGGTAACAACCAGATCATCTGCAAATGCCCTTGTTCTATAATCCTCTTGCCTTATAGCTATTACATTCAAGGTACTAGAATCCCTTATTTTGTTCAACAAGACTTCTAGAGTTAAAATAAACAACAGTGGGGATAGTGGACAACCTTGTCTTGTTCCTTTTTCTATATTAAAGTTTGTAGTTAGACTTCCATTAATGATAATCTGTGCTGTTTGATCTTGATAGATTGCTGAAACCGCTTGGATAAACTGGTCCCCAAAGCCCATCTTTATTAAAGTCTTTAATAGAAAGTTCCAATTAACTCGATCAAAGGCCTTCTCCGCATCCAAAAACACCAGCACTGCAGGGATCTGTTTACTCTTCTCAAGATGTTCCAATAAGTCATTAATTTGCCTCACATTATCCTTCATATATCTACCTTCTATAAATCCTGCTTGATCATGATGAATCACCTCTTGCATAACTGGCATTAGTCTGTTGGCTAATACTTTTGCAAAAATGTTATAATCTGTGTTCAGGAGAGATATTGGTCTAAAATTTTCCGGTTTTGTAGAACCTGTTTCCACTTTTGGTATCAATGAAACAAAGGCTGCTTTCCATGAAGGGGGTATTTTACCCCCTTTTTGTATGCTACAAAATAGATCTTTAAGATGTTCAATCATTTCTGCTTGTAAAGTTTTATAGTAAACCGCTGTTAAACCATCCGTCCCAGGAGCTTTAGCTGTTTTCAGTTGTTTAATTGCAATAATAATCTCCTTGACTGTTATTAGCTGATTCATTCTTTCCTTTTGCTCCCTAGAAATTTTCATATCATTGGCATGTTTTACCACAGGGTGTGCTTAATTCTTCTACTTTGTGTCAGTATTTTGTGGACAATGCACTGCAACTATTTTGTGAGATATTTTTATCTTATTTGGTATATCATTGTATGAATGATATTTTAATTGGAGCTCAAAAATACAACCTAATTGGCTTTCTGAAATATAAAATGATTTATGTGTCTATGGATTGTAAATTGCCCCAGAATAAATACAGCTGCACGTCCCTTATCTGTCTTTAGGAGATCTGCTGTTGTAGTCTTTTTCTGCTCAGGCTTTTCCTCATTTAAAGTTACCCAAAGTTATTTCTTTAGTAAATTTGCAACAATTACAGAGTACTGCCTATGCATTTACTTAGTTCATTATTTGTTTGAGATGGCCGAATCGCTCTGCGAGCCGACCCCAGTGCAGACAGTTCCCTGGGATGTCCTCCAGGCAAACCTCAAAGCCCACTACGCTCCCGCTCCCTCTAAATTTGTCCAGCGCTACCAACTGAGACAACAGGTGCAGAAGGAGGGAGAACCGGTGACAGCATATGTAGCAGCGCTTCGAAGAGCCATGACACACTGCGATTATCGCGACCTGGATGATGTGCTGCTTGAACAATTGATCTGTGGCGTCCGGGACACCAGGCTCCAGAGACGGCTGCTCGCGAAGCCTGGGCTGACCCTCGCCGGTGCCCTAGATGAGGCCAGGGCACATGAGGTGTCCACGAAGGCATTGGAAGCGCTGCAGCATCCTCAGCCCGAGAAGAGTGGTCCCAAAGCGGTTCCAGTCCACCGCGAGGAGGCTCAGACCAGCTCGGAAGACGAATCGGATGAGGACGTCTTCCAGACGGACAGAAAAAAAGGTGAGCCCAGCCACCGCCGGGAGAACTGTCTGAGCTGCGGCGGGCCACATGAGAGACAATCCTGCAAGTATCACGACGTTATTTGCAGGCGTTGCGACAAGAAGGGCCATCTAGCCCGAGTGTGCCGAGCTCAACTTCCACGTTTCACAAAGCCACATGATCAAACCAGCCAGTCAGAGCCGCTACGTTCAAGGCTCCCAATCCAAGACGATGGTGGGAGAAAGCGGCGCGAAAATCAAAAACTTGAAACATACAGCACGAGAATCAGTCAAGCCAGCATGACCGTAGAAGAGAAAGTTTTCACAATGGTGGAAATCAACGGAATACCCTGCAGTGTGGAGATCGACACCGGGTCTGCACTCTCCATCATGTCGTGGGCTACACTCAAGTTGCTACTGCCGAACTACAGGAAAGCCCAGCTGTCAAGGCAACGAGTCCGCCTGCTAGACTACCAGGGGAACCGAGTTCCAGTCGAAGGCGTCGGCACAGTTTGCGAATTCGAGGAGAAGCTGCCCCTGACCATCGTCAGCAAGCCGCTACCAAGTCTCCTGGGTCTACGATGGTTCCGAGCCCTGGGCATGGGCTTTACGGGAGTCCACAGCCTCAGCAGAGCGTCCCTAAAGGAACACACCCTGCACGAGTTCTGAGACATATTTGAGGACCGCCTTGGCAAGTACGTGGGGACCCTGATTTCATTTAATTTGGACCCAGGGGTAGCACCAATTAGGCTCAAGGCAAGGCGAGTTCCATTCACCTTAAAACCCAAAATTGATGCCGAGTTAGACAAATTAATTAGGCAAGGCATTCTAATTCCGGTGGACCACACAAAATGGGAAACCCCAATAGTGACCCCGATCAAGTCGGACGGGTCGATTAGGATATGCGCTGACTATAAATGTTCAATTAATAAGGCGTTACAGCAAAGCGCATATCCCGTTCCAATTGTCCACCATCTACTTCATTCCCTTGGCCCAGGGAAAATATTCGTCAAATTAGACCTTGCGCAAGCGTACCAGCAACTGCCGGTAGACAACGTCATGGCAGAAGCGCAGACCATTGTAACACATAGAGGTGCATTCAAATGCACCCAATTACAGTTTGGGGTCAGCATCGCCCCAGGGTTGTTCCAAAGCACCATGGAGCGCCTATTACAAGGCCTCCCCGGAGTCGTCCCCTATTTTGACGACATGCTAATCAATGGACAAAATGAGAACCAATTGGCAGAACGAGTCAGACTAACTCTCTCCAGATTCAGAGAGGTCAGTCTCAAATTAAAACGATCAAAGTGCAAAATTGGGGTTCCCTCAGCAGAATTTTTAGGTTACAAAATTGACGGGACAGGTATTCACCCCACAGAAAGCAAGGTGAGGGCCATCAGGAATGCTCCCACACGCAAATCAAAAACGGAGCTGCAGGCCTTCCTAGGCCTCCTAAATTTCTACACAATGTTCCTTAAGGACAAAGCGACTGTTGCAGAGCCGCTACATAGACTTTTAGGAAAGAATGCCCCTTGGGTCTGGGGCAGGGCAGAAGCGGCTGCGTTCAACGCTGTAAAGAGACTCCTTTCTGAGGACAGCTTCCTCATACAGTACAACTCTGAACTGCTGCTAGAGTTAGTCTGTGACGCCTCCCTGTTTGGCGTCGGTGCCGTACTTAGCCATAGACTGCCGAATGGCCTAGAGGCGCTACTCCCGGACTCTGTCAAGTGCAGAGCGCAATTATAGCCAGTTGGACAGAGAGGCTTTGGCAGCCATTGCTGGCATTAAAAAATTCCATGAATATTTATTTGGATGGTCGTTTGACTTGGTGACTGACCACCAGCCACTACTGGGCCTCCTAGCCGGTGACAGGCCCACCCCTGCCGCGCTTTCCCCATGGATGACCAGGTGGTCAATTTTTTTGGCCGCCTATTCGTACCGGCTGCTTCACTGACCGGGCAAAGCCATGGGCCATGCTGATGCCCTCAGCCGATGCCCCCTGCCCGACATCCTAGACAATCCGACCCCTGAAGCCCCCATACTGTTGCTGGACGCTGTGTCCCCGGGGCCCCTATCTTCAGCTGAGGTGGCCAAGGCTTCCGCCTGTGACTCCGTTCTTCGGACTGTAATGAGTTGGGTTTTGTGGGGATGGCCTACTAAGGTTGACAGCGATGTGTTCCAACCATTCTGTACAAAATGAAATGAACTGTCTATGTTGGGGGGCTGTTTATTGTGGGGGGATCGTGTGGTAATACCAGATAGATTGAGACACAGGGTCCTAGAAATGTTGCACGATGGCCACCCGGGAATTGTTCGGATGAAGGGCCTTGCCCGTAGTTACGTGTGGTGGCCACACATGGACCAGGACATTTCTGAGTGGGTGGGGAAATGCAGGCCCTGCCAGGAGTCCCGACCAGACCCCCCCCCCCCCCGATTGCCCCTGTTAGGGATTGGGAAAAACCTAAGGGGCCGTGGGGGAGAATCCACATCGACTTTGCTGGGCCCTTTCACGGCCAGTCATTTCTAATCATTGTTGATGCATTCTCCAAATGGCTAGAGATCAGTCTCATGCCATCAACCACTTCTGAGGCCGTCATTAAAGTCCTCCGACGCCTCTTTGCAACACACGGCCTACCGGACACTCTGGTATCCGACAACGGTCCTCAGTTTACTTCTGTTCAGTTCGAAAGCTACCTCACAGAACTAGGCATCAGACACGCTCTTTCTGCCCCCTTTCATCCTGCCTCGAATGGACAGGCCGAATGATTCGTTCGGACCACCAAGGAGGCCTTGTCCCACTTGGACACAGGCGATTGGCAAGCCAAGCTAGACCAGTTTCTAGCCATACAACACGCCAGCCCATGCACTGCCACAGGGCGCAGTCCAGCCGAGCTACTAATGGGTCGCAAGCTTAGATGCACCCTCGACCGTTTACACCCCAACTATTCGGCCGACACCTTCAAGGGGGTGGAGGGAGGCCTACGACAGTTTCAAATTGGCACAGCTGTTTTTGCCAGGAACTATGCCAACGGTCCCCTATGGGTAGAGGGAACAGTCATTGGAATGTCAGGCCCCAAGTCATATACAATAGACATCGGCCAGGGTAAAATTTGGAGGCGACACATCGACCAATTACGCAAACGAATTGTCGGTGAAACCTTAGAAAATGATTTAAAAACAAACTCTAACTACCCAAGTCTTTTTGACACAGCTACCTCAAGCCCAAGTAAGCCGGAATACTTATCTGGCAACTCAGAGCCCCAGCGTTGTCCCAGCGAGCTGACCCTCCCAGCCGGGAGAAACCACACCTCCGAAGGGTTCCAGGAGGTTCCATTGGCGGAGCCAGGAGAGACAGGAGGTCCCTCTGACCGGCTCGACGCCCTGCCTGCAACTGAACTGCACAGGTCGACTAGACTTAGGGCACGCCCTGGTCACCTGCGTGATTTTGTCTGTAAATATGTTAATATCTGAACTAAGTGCATTCTGGGAGGGGAGGGGTGTTATGTTGTTACTATTTTGAGCGGGAGATTCAAATACAGGAGTGTTTGTGATTGGTTAGCAGCCAGCACTGAAATGTATATAAAGAGTGCTGCTGCTTGTGTTCTTTTGCTGAAGTCTCACCGTGAAATAAAGAGCTGTTGCTACTACCTTGCCTGTGCTGCTCGTTATTTCCCAGCCACTTCACAAGTCAAAGTAATTAGAATTTTTAACACATGGGAAAACTTTACAGGGTCACATAGAAAAATCAAAAGACGTTTTAGGATATTAAAAAAAGGGTTACTCTTACAGTTCAAACAGGCTAGTCTCGAAACGCTGTGCTTGCATTTGTTTCTTGCCTGCCTTCCTATAAACGATAAACTGATTCTAAATAAACGATAAACTGATTCTACTCTCAAGCAGCTGACCTCCAATCATTTCGAAGCAATCTCCTAGCTGGGAGTTTTTGAATTCCAAGAAGGGAAAGGCTTCTTTTGCCTTCCAACACCTTTCTCTAAGCTATTGCTGAAGTTATAACCTTGGGGCGTACTCGAGCCTCTCAAAGAAATGGAACTGACTTAATAAATATTGTTCTATTTCAAAATCTGACTTTCATTTTTATTTTTAGAATAATTTATCTCTTCAGTGTACTTTAACTGACTATGTATCATCTGCTAAAAATTCTAGATTTACTTGCTTAATGATTTCCTCCTTTCCTATTCATCCATTGTTTCCTTCTCCACTATCGCAAGCTCTTTGTTTTTCTGATGGAGGAGGAATGAGAGGAGTGATTGCTTATAAAGATCCTCATGAAGACATCTGGAAAGTTTCCTCTCAACGTTCAGAATTGTCTGTTGTTATCTTAGCTTTCCACATTTTTTTCTCAACAGCTTTTTAATCTGATCTCTGACTCTCAGTATGTGTGTCAACTGATTTTTAATTTTTAGGTGCTTATATCATGCCCAGGATTGACTTCAATCTTATGGCCTTATTTCTCACTTTACAGCAATTACTACGAGAACAGAAGCATTTCTAGGCCTCTTTCTGAAGGCAACAGTCATGATGATATTGTTGTTCATGTTTAACCTACTTTGTTTACAGATCCAATTTTAAATCACTCTTTTTTTTTATTTTATCAAAATGCCAGAGGGTTGGCACAAGCTTGCCACATTCCACTAAAGCAAGCAAAGCAAATTGTTTAATCCTGTCCCCAATGCTTTGGGGCATCCCCTTCAGGAGACACGGGAGTTAATCCCTGTGGTCTCACCTCTAATCAATTATGGCAAATAGATATTACCCATGTTCCTTCTTTTGCTCTTTGGAAATATCTTCATGTAAACATTGATACTTTTTCTTATTTTATTTGGGCTACTTCTCAGAAAGGAGAAGTCACTAAGCATGTTGTTAATCATTGTATTCAAACATTTGCTGTAATGGGCCTACCTTCTACCTTAAAAACAAACCATGGCCTTGCATATTGTAGTCATTCCTTAGCTGACTTTTGTGACAAATGGCAAACTAAACATCTTTTTGGAGAAAATTTTACATTAAAATCTGCTTTGGATAAACATAAAAACTAAAAGGAGGGATATTCCTATAGAGCTCCCTGGTAAACAGGAATGGTTAAATAAAGTTCTGTTTACTTTGAATCATCTTAATATCACAAATTTTTTATCAACTCCAGTAGATAATCATTTTGGAAGTAGAATAAGTCATCTCCAGCCATAGGTAATGTATAGATTATTGCCTAACCCTGAATGGCATGGACCTGTTCCCTTATTGATGTGGGGATGGGGAGATGCTGCTGTGCTTATCCTACAGGTCCAGTATGGATCCTTGCTAGGTGCGTAAAACCGTGGAAGGATGGCGTGGCACCAAGGACTGAAAAACCCGATCCTGAACTTCTCACTCAGCCTGCAGAACCCTCAGCAGGATCGGGACCGAGCACCTTGTCAGAAACATCAAGTGACCTGGGGATAGATTAAGGCCTTTCCTGCTCAATCTACAAAATTGCTGCAGGAAAAGAACATACCACAGACACCAGAGAACTTCTTAGTAGCAGCTTTTGCTTGTTTAAATGCTAATTCTATAACCATTATAATGTGTATTCTTTTTATGTGTATTTTCTCTCCTTGTGCGGCTACAATGACTTTGCAAGATGGAATTCCAGAGCAAGGACTTTGGGAACAAAATTCCTATATATGGGATGTGCAGAATATATCTCGATTAATAGGTAAAACTGACTGCTGGATCTGTATGCACGTTCCCCCACATGCTAAAGGAGGACTTTTAATACATGCTGTTCCCTTTAATGACACAAAATGGAAGACTTTCACTTGGAAGGATGGAGGCATTAGTGGCACCAAGGTGACTGGCAAGAATAATATCCTAGCCATTGGAAGCAGGTTTCAGGAAATAGCGACATACTGTTGGGAATTCATCAATAATACTAAACGTGCATCTGTGGACGTTGGAAAGTATCCCTATTGTAACATAACATTTGTTCTTAGCACCACTATGAAGAGAAACAATTCTTTTTTTAATGTTACTCTATATGAACATTTACATAATTTCACTCACTATGGGTGTACATACCAGATATTAGGGTGTCCTACAACATGCACATGTCCAGGACCAACAAACGTTTTGAAGTGGGGGGGAGTTGTTCCTTTGTAATGCAGTGGAGTCTATGGTTCAGCAGACCCAGTCATCAGATAACTTGGCAATTCTGCTTTTAAATAATATTTGGATGCTATGTGGTAGAAGGGCATATCAACATATTCCTGCATGGTGGTCTGGTCGTTGTACTCTGGGATACATTGCTCCCTCTGTCGTGATATCTGATCATTTCCCTAAAGGACGGTTAAGGAATCGTCGAAACATAGATGTCCAAAATCCCGTTAATCATTACACTGCAACCATGTTAGCAAGGGGTGCTCTCCCTCCTTTAGGAGTAATGATGAATTATAGAGATTTGCATATTTTATCAAATTGGACAACTGCATTGTTTAACGCTACTGTTCACTCTCTAAAATTGATCAATGAAGAGATGTCACAAATTAGAGATATAGTGTTGCAAAATTGTTATGCTTTAGACATTATTTTAGCAGCCAAGGGTGGTGTATGTGCTTTGATTCATTCACATTGTTGTATGTATATCACTGATTATAAGGCAAATGTTTCAGCTACAATTGAGCACGTTGAAAACATGATTGCAAATAATCCACTTGGCTCCACTATTCCACAATCCCCATGGGAGTGGTTATGGTCTTGGCTCCCAGATTTTGGATGGATACGACAAATAGTATTCATCATTATATTTGTAATCATTACATTGATGTGTTGTTGCTGTTGCATACAATGTTTAACTGGGTTATTAGCGATATTTCGTCCAAGAATTCAGCCCTCCAAATCTGAAATTATGTATGCTTGCAAAATATTAAACAATAAAAAATAAAAAAGGAGGAGATGTGGAGATAATGTTATCTCAGTGGTCAGCAAACCATCGCTGAGTAAACAATATCAACACATGGACCAGCCGCCGTGAGAGGGCGGTCTTCTGGACCTTGACCCCTGGACGCTGTGGTTGGCACTGGTTCATTGCTGCCATCTCACCACAAGAGGGGGTTTGATCAGCTAACCTAACTACCGTGAGAGGGTAGTTGGACTTTATTCCCCCCCCTCCCCTGGACTGTGGTCGTCTTGGAATCTGGACTTTGTCCTCTGTGGTGAGAGGACAGTGGACTTGGCCCTGTGAACAGGTCTTTGGGACCCCTCCATGTCTTCTTCTTCTTTTCTCTCCCTTGGACCTTTATGGACCCTCAGGCTATGGTCGTGTTTACCCGTTATAATCAAGATGTACTCAGTGGCGGAGCTTCTTGGTCTGCGAGATTCCCCCCTCTCGCAGGCTTGGCCCTCCACTCTATCGAGGGCCTACCTCGATGACGGGTTTTGGAACCCCGAGAGGTGGCATGCTGCAAAGAGGGGGCTGCAGGGCTTTTTAAAATTGTCCTTGTCTAACCTTTTAGGGGGATGGGGGAGGGGGGTGGGGAGGGAGGGTTATAGGCCGAGCTTGTCACAGGGGCCTGTAATGGGAGGCGGGGAACGGGGTGAGGAGGAGCTCGTCACAGAAGGGAAGGAGGGCGATCCCATCAGAGCCATGGTTGGGAGGGGCAGATATGGCGGGAGCAGGGGGCCGTATCATGTGTTGGGGGCACGTAGCCGCTGTCTCCAAGCAGTGGCGTGCCTCGGCCCTCAGGACTCTTCTCGCTCCCCGAGTTGTCCAGAGTTACGGCGTCCGGGCCTCAGGTTGATGTTGTGTAATGCCAGGTCCGTGGTTAATAAGGCCCCCCTCATTTGCAACCTTATTCAAGAGGGGGGTGCGGACCTGGCAGGTATTACGGAGACCTGGTTGGGCCAAGAGGGGGGGGGTTCCCTTCGTGGAGATGTGCCCACCAGGTTTCCGTGCATTTCATCGGCCAAGGGCCCAGGGTAGGGTTGGGGGGGGTGGCGGTCGTTATAAAGGAAAGTCTTGATCCAAGGGAGACCACTGTACCTCAGATAGCCAGATGTGAGTCGCTCCTGGTGAAGTGGGGCCATGGTGTGCAGGTGGGCTTGCTGATCACGTACCTGGCTCCCTGCCATGTGACAGCGGCCCTGCCTGAGCTTTTCAACGTTATTGCCGAGGTGGCGGTTGACACCCCCAGGCTTTTGGTCATGGGGGATTTCAACCTGCCGACTGTCGGTGAGGCGTCTGGGTTGGCTCGGGAGTTTATGGCTTCCATGACAGCCATGGACCTGACACAATTAATTCTTGGCCCTACTCACACAGGAGGACACACTCTGGACTTGGTTTTTGTCTCTGGTCAGTGGTTGAATGGCCTAGATGTTGGGGATATAGTCATTGAACCCCTGTCATGGTCGGACCATTCTCTCCTGAGGCTAGACTTTCTGACTGCCGAACCCCGCCGCAGGGAGGCGGAACCAATTAGGTGGTTCCGCCCCAGGTGCCTGATGGATCCTGATAGGTTCCAGAGGGAGCTTGGGCCAGTGCCCGAAACTCTGGCTCACGATTCGGCCGAGGACCTGGTGGCCGCCTGGGATAGGGCGGCTGCCGGCGCCCTGGACCGAGTCGTGCCTTTGCGGCCTCTGACCCGGCACCGAATCTGCCCGGCTCCTTGGTTTTCTGAGGAGTTGAGGGAGGTGAAGCGCCGGAAAAGACGCCTAGAGAGTGGTTGGAGGGCGAGTCGATCTGAATCCGACCGAACACTAGCTAGGTCCCATGTTAGGACCTATTTGGTGGCGATAAAAGCGGCAAAGCGTAACTACTTTTCTGCTCTTATTGCATCGAAAGTTAATCGCCCAGCCGCCTTGTTTAGAGTGACCCGCTCCCTCCTACATCAGGGAGCGCGGGAGGACCTCTTGCAAGGGCGGGCTGAGGATTTTGCACAGTATCTGCACGATAAAGTCGCTCAGATTTGGGAAGGCTTGGACTCTGACTGGGTAGATTCGGCCGGGGTGACTGAGGCTGGTCTTGAGAACGTTATCTGGGATGAGTTCGATCCTGTGACTTCTGAGGACGTGGACAGGACTTTGAGGAGACTAAACGCAACCACATGTTTATTGGACCCGTGTCCTTCCTGGCTGGTACTGGCCACCCGGGAAGTTACACGAGGCTGGCTCCAGAGGATTATAAATGCTTCTTTGAGCGAGGGTTTCTTGCCTGCCGCCTTGAAAGAGGCGGTGGTGAGGCCCCTCCTCAAGAAGCCTTCTCTGGACCCGGCTGTTTTGGCAAATTCTCGTCCTGTCTCCAACCTTCGCTTTATTGCGAAGGTTGTTGAGAGTGTGGTTGCGCGACAGCTCCCACAGTACTTGGATGAAACCGTCTATCTAGATCCGTGCCAGTCCGGTTTCAGACCTGGGTACAGCACGGAGATGGCATTGGTCGCATTGGTGGATGATCTCTGGAGGGCTCGGGACAAGGGTTGTTCCTCTGTCCTGGTCCTGTTAGATCTCTTGGCGGCTTTTGATACCATCGACCATGGTATCATGCTGTGTCGGTTGGGGGGTTTGGGGGTGGGAGGCACCGTGCTGCGGTGGTTCTCCTCCTATCTCTCCGACCGATCGCAGTCTGTGTTGGCAGGGGGGCAGAGGTCGACCTCGAGGCGCCTCGTTTGCGGGGTGCCACAAGGGTCGGTCCTCTCGCCGCTCCTGTTCAACATTTATGTGAAGCCGCTGGGTGAGATCATCCGTGGTTTTGGGGTGAGTTGCCAACTGTACGCTGATGATACTCAGCTGTACATCTCCACCCCTGACCAGCCCAATGATGCCCTTGAAGTAATGTCCCAGTGCCTTGAAGCCATGCGGGTCTGGATGGGGAGGAACAGGCTTCGTCTCAACCCTTCCAAGACCGAGTGGCTGTGGATGCCGGCGTCCCGGTATAGCCAGCTGGTGCCATCGCTGGCTATTGGGGGTGAGTCATTGGCCCCCACAGAGGGGGCTCGCAACTTGGGTGTCCTCCTGGATTCACGGCTGTCCTTGGAAGGGCATATGGCGGCCGTGGCCAGGGGGGCCTTTTATCAGGTTCGCCTGATGCACCAGTTGCGCCCCTTTCTGGATCGGGACTCCATATGCACGGTCACTCATGCACTCGTCACGTCTCGCCTGGACTACTGTAACACTCTCTACATGGGGCTCCCCTTGGGGTGCACCCGGAGGCTCCAACTGGTCCAGAATGCGGCCGCACGGGTGATTATGGGAGCGACAGGGCACTCCCACGTGACACCTCTCCTGCGCGAGCTGCACTGGCTTCCGGTGGTCTTCCGGGTGCGCTTCAAGGTGTTAGTTTTGACCTTTAAAGCGCTCCATGGCATAGGACCGGGGTATTTGCGGGACCGCCTGCTACTACCGATAACTTCCCACCGGCCAGTACGCTCACACAGAGAGGGCCTTCTCAGGATGCCATCAGCCAAGCAATGTCGGCTGGCGGCCCCCAGGGGGAGAGCCTTCTCTGTGGGGGTACCCGCCCTATGGAACGAGCTGCCTCCTGAAATTCATTTGATCCCGGACCTCCGCGCTTTCCGAAAGGCCCTTAAGACTTATTTATTCCAACAAGCCGGCCTTGCTTGCTTGATTTTAATGGGGTTTTAAAATTTTTGGTAGTATTAATTTCTGGGGTTGTAAATTGGGTATTTTAACGGGGTTTGAGACTTTTATTTTGGAACGCCAACGATTTAATCTAATTTTAAATTTTTTAATATTTGTATTATATCTGTTTTAATTTGGCTGTTCACCTCCCTGAGTCCCCCTCC
The DNA here is from genome assembly GCA_038048745.1 of Coluber constrictor foxii. Classification (NCBI taxonomy): domain Eukaryota; kingdom Metazoa; phylum Chordata; class Lepidosauria; order Squamata; family Colubridae; genus Coluber; species Coluber constrictor. The sequence goes on along the minus strand of CM075966.1, from coordinate 25,175,356 downwards.
CGGGGAGAAGGGCGGTATATAAATTGAAATAAATAAATAAATAAAATAAATGGCCTTAATCTCATCAGGACAGTAAAGCAGGATGTCTGGCAGAGGCTTTTTCTCAAAAATGCAAAGCATGCAGACCCGGCAGAAAGGCATCGTCTGTTACAGGAAGGGCATGAGGGAAAAATGAAGTGTCCATGTGGAATTCATGAGCTTTCTTTAGCCAACCAGTACAAAGTAAACGTTGATTAATGTTTTGCCATGAGAGCTGTAAAATGACAATAAAAGGGAGCCTTCTGGATGGAGTCAGGGTGCCTTCCCACCAAGGCGCCCTCCCACCAAGGGGCCTTCCCATGAACCATCGTTCCTGCCTACGCAACTTTCTTCATCGAATCAACAATTTTCTAGATGTGCAGAAGCACAGTTCCAGGAGTATACTATAATCTGCCTTGCAATTTTGCTCCAGATCACAGTTTCCAGATGTGGAGAAGCAACATTTCAGAATTATGCTGAAATTTGCTTTTCAATTTCTCTGTAGGGGATATTTTCCAGATGTGCAGAAGCAGCTTTCCAGGATGATGCTGAAATCTGCCTTGCAATTTCACTCCAGATGACATTTTCCAGATGTGCAGAAGAAGAATTCCAAGATGATGCTGAAATCTTCCTTTCAATATCGCTCCAGATGAAATTTTCCAGATGTGCAAAATCAGTGTTCAAGGATTATGCTAAAATCTGCCTATTAATGTCACTCAAGATGACATTTTCCAGATGCTCAAAAGCAGAGTTCCAAGATGATGCTGAAATCTGCCCTCAAATTACTCTCTAGGTGATATTTTCCAGATGTGCAGAAGCACAGTTAAACGATTACACTGAAATCTGCCTTACAATGTCGCTGCACATCAAATTTTCCAGATGTGTGGAAGCAATATCGCTCCAGATCACATTTTCCAGATGTGTAGAAGCAGAATTTCAGGATTATGTTGAAATCTGCTTTGCAATGTCACTCCAGTTCAAATTTTCCAGATGTGCAGTAGCAGATTTCCAGGATTATACTGAAATCTGCCTTCCAATTACTCTCTAGGTGAGATCTTCTAGATGTGGAGAAGCACAGTTCCAGGAGTACACTATAATCTACCTTGCAATTTTGCTCCAGATCACAGTTTCCAGATGTGGAGAAGCAGAAATTCAGAATTATGCTGAAATTTGCCTTTCAATTTCTCTGTAGGTGATTTTTTCCAGATGTGCAGAAGCAGAGTTCAAGGATTATGCTGAAATCTGGCTTGCCATGTTGCTCCAGATGACATTTTCCAGATGTGCAGAAGAAGAATTTCAGGATTATGCTGAAATCTGCCTTGCCATGTTGCTCCAGTGACATTTTCCAGATGTGCAGAAGCAGAGTTCCGAGATGATGGTGAAATCTAGGTTGCAATGTCACTCCTGATGACATTTTCCAGAGGTGGAGAAGCGGAGTTCCAAGATCATGCTGAAATCTTCCTTTCAATGTCACTCCAGATGACATTTTCCAGATGTGCAGAAGCAGAATTCCAGGATGATGCTGAAATCTACCTTGCAATGTCGCTCCAGATGACATTTTCCAGATGTGCAGAAGCAGAATTCCAGGATGATGCTGAAATTTACCTTGCAATTTCCCTCAAGATGACATTTTCCAGATGTGCGGAAGAAGAATTCCAAGATGATGCTGAAATCTTCCTTTCAATATCGCTCCAGATGACATTTTCCAGATGTGCAAAATCAGTGTTCAAGGATTATACTAAAATCTGCCTTTTAATGTCGTTACAGATGACATTTTCCAGATGCGCAAAGCAGAGTTCTAGGATGATGCTGAAATCTGCCCTCCAATTATTCTCTAGGTGATGTTTTCCAGATTTGCAGAAGCACAGTTAAAGGATTACACTGAAATCTGCCTTACAATGTCGTTGCATATCAAATTTTCCAGATGTGCAGAGGCAGAGTTCCAAGATGAAGCTGAAATCTGCCTTGCAATTTCACTCCAGATGACATTCTCCAGAAGTTCAGAAACAGAGTTCCAAGATGATGCTGAAATCTACCTTGCAATTTCACTCCAGATGACATTCTACAGAAGTGCAGAAGCACAGTTAAACGATTACGCTGAAATCTGCCTTACAATGTCGCTGCACATCAAATTTTCCAGATGTGTGGAAGCAATATCGCTCCAGATGACATTTTCCAGATGTGCAAAATCCGTGTTCAAGGATTATGCTAAAATCTGCCCTCCAATTACTCTCTGGGAGATATTTTCCAGATGTGCAGAAGGACAGTTAAAGGATTACGCTGACATATGCCTTACAATGTTGCTGCATATCAAATTTTCCAGATGTGCGGAAGCAGAGTTCCAAGAGGAAGCTGAAATCTGCCTTGCAATGTTGCTCCAGATGACATTTTCCAGATGTGCAGAAACAGAATTTCAGGATGATGCTGAAATCTGCCATGCTATGTTGCTCAAGATGACATTTTCCAGATGTGCAGCAGCAGAATTCCAAGATTATACTGAAATCTGCCTTCCAATTACTCTCTAGGTGATATTTTCTAGATGTGGAGAAGCAGACTTCCAGGAGTACACTATAATCTGCCTTGCAATTTTGCTCCAGATCACAATTTCCAGATGTGGAGAAGCAGAATTTCAGAATTATGCTGAAATTTGCCTTTCAATTTCTATATAGGTTGTCTTTTCCAGATGTGCAGAAGCAGAGTTCAAGGATTATGCCGAGCGGTCTGAGAGAAAGGTCTCTATTTTCCTTAGCCAAATCCTAAGCCATATGTATCTGTATGGGCGCTTGTATCCTTCACAGTGGGCTATGGTCATTACAATCACAGCAGTGCTACAGGGCGAAGCGGCAAACTGGGTTGCGGACCTGCATAATGAGCATGCAAAAGAGTTGGCCGATGTGGGGCTATTTTTGGATGCTCTACGGGTCCGTTTTGAGGATAGTGCTAGAATCCATGTGGCGGAAGGAGAGCTTTTAGCCCTTCGACAACGAGGCCGGCCGGTGAAAGAGTACGTCAAAGACTTCCGTGTCCTGGCTGGGAGACTCCGCTCTTGGCCCGAACGATTGTTAGTCCACCAATTTCGTGCTGGTCTGGATAGAGAGGTGAGACAAGCATGTGTCTATCGTGGTTTACCACCCCTATTGGCAGAATGGTGTAAAGCAGTGGTGGAACTGGAGGTTGGGCTGCGTGAGTTCCGACCACGGGTTACTCCACCACAAAGATTTGGGACTAAACCCCCAACCATAAAAGAGCTGAATCTAGGAGGTTCGCCTACAATCAAACTGGTCACAAGTGGAGGACGGGCTACCTCGTTCCGTTGTTTTCGGTGTAACCAAGTTGGGCACCGGGCTGCCGAGTGCCCTGTGCCCCCCTGTCATCGCCCCGCACACAAGGGCCATCTCCTGGGGTCAGGAGTAGAGAGCGTGTCTGCTCAACTACAGAATGGGCAAAGCCGCCGACGCCCACACCAGCCTTTAGTGGAACCCATGCCACCTTGTTGGAGAACAGGAGACCGGTTGGGGGAGACGAGGTGCGGTCGGAGGACAGTGACGATAGTGCACCAGAGGATCCTATGGTAAGCGACCCAATAAGTTCCTTTGTACTCCCGGTAGTGTTACAAAACATACGCACCCTAACAGAAGCCCATCATGGTGCTCTGCTAGATTCTGGATGCCTAATGCGAAAAGCTGTGGCCCAAGAATTGGGACTCCAAATCAGGAAGCTGAGGGCTCCAATTCGTTTTGAACAAATGGATGGGTCACTCCTAGACGGGGAGCTAGCTCGTTATGTCACAGAACCCGTAGAGCTAAGGATAGGGGCACATAGAGAACAGCTTTGTTTTGTGGTAATCGAGCATATGGTAGAACCCCTGATATTGGGTCTAGCCTGGTTAGACAAGTGGCAGCCAGTCATATGGTGGGAGGACGGGTTTCAGAAGGTGCGGTTGGAAGTAGGCTCTCAGTCACAACCGATGGTACAGGAGCGCTTACCCCAGGGAACTGGGAATAGGGGGGTTGACCACAATCCTCCACAGGAGGGATATCCAGACGTCTATAGGGATTTAGCGGCTGTTTTTGCTGAAGAAGAATGTGAAATACTGCCTCCTCACAGGGTTACGGACTGTGCCATAGAATTGATCCCTGGGGCTAAATTACCCAAACCACGCATGTATGCAATGACAAAGCCTGAGCTCGAGGAACTACGGCGATACATTGACAAAAACTTAGCCCGGGGGTTTATTCAACCGAGTCGCGCCCGTATGGCAGCGCCGGTACTATTCCGAGAAAAGAAAGATGGCGGTCTTTGCTTATGTGTCGATTTCCGGGGGCTGAACGCGGTGTGTGTAGAACACCTCTACCCCTTACCCTTAATGAAAGATCTGCTGGCTACCTTGTCCACAGGGAAAATCTTTACGAAACTCGATTTGAGGGAGGCCTATTACCGGGTGCAGATAAGACGTGGAGATGAGTGGAAAACCACATTTAATTGTCCGTTAGGCAGTTTTAAGTTTTGCGTAATGCCGTTTGGGCTCCAGGGGGCACCTGCTGTATTCATGCAAGTTATTAACGAAGTTTTGCATGAGCATTTATATAGAGGAGTTCTTGTCTACTTGGACGACATTCTTATATACTCGAAAACGATGGAAGAACATATACAGTTAGTACGAACCGTTCTCACAAAATTGTTGAAAGCAAAATTGTTCGTCAAGCTGTCCAAGTGTGAGTTCCACTGTACCTCTTTGGACTATCTTGGTTACCGCATCTCGGGCACAGGGTTGGAAATGGATCCCAAGAAAGTAGCGGCAGTATTAGAATGGCAGGCACCTAAAACTAGAAAGCAGTTGCAGAGTTTTTTGGGCTTTGCCAACTTTTATCGCCAGTTCATACCCTCTTTTGCTCAGGTAGCCCTCCACTTGACTGAGTTATTGAAAACAAAACACATCATAGGGAAAGTAAAACCAGGACAGCCACTCTCGTGTCTCGTGGACACCGGAGTGTCAACGCTATACATTTTCCATATGTGTAGAAGCAGAGTTCCAGGATTCTGCTGAAAACTGCCTTGTAGTGTTCCTGCAGTTGATTTTTTCCAGATGTGCAGAAGACGAGTTCCAGGATTATGCTGAAATCTGCCTTTCAATGTCACTCCAGATGTCATTTTCCAGATGTGCAGAAGCAGAGTTCCAGGATTATGCTGAAATCTGCCTTGCAATTTTGTTCCAGATGACATTTTCCAGATGTGTAGCTACAGCGTTCCCAGATTATGCTGAAATCTAATATGCAATGTATCTCCAGATGACATTTTCCAGATGTGCAGAAGCAGTGTTCCCGGATTATGCTGAAATCTATCTTCCAATGTCTCTCTAGGTGACATTTTCCAGATGTGCAGACGCAGTGTTCCTGTATTATGCTGAAATCTATCTTCCAATGTAGCTCCAATGGATACTTTACAGATGTGCAGAGGAAGCATTCCAGGATTACGCTGAAATCTGCCTTCTTTCTCTCTAGGTGATATTTTCCATATGTTTAGAAGCAGGGTTCCAGGATTATGCTGAAAACTGCCTTCCAATTTCTCTCCAGGTGACATTTTCCAGATGTGCAGAAGAAGAGTTCCAGGATTTACTGAAATCTGCCTTTCAATGTCCCTTCAGATGTCATTTTCCAGATGAGCAGACGCAGCGTTCCTTGATTATGCTTTAATCTATGTTTTAATGCCTCTCTAGGCATTAAATGTGCAGAAGAAGAATTCCAGGATTATGCTGTAATCTGCCATCCAATTTCATTCCAGATGATATTTTCCAGATGTACATAAGCAGAGTTCCAGGATTATGCTGAAATCTGCCTTGCAATTTTGCTCCAGATTTCATTTTCCAGATGTGCAGACGCAGCGTTCCCAGATTATGCTGAAATCTGCCCTTCAGTGTCACTTCAGAGGTTATTTTCCAGATGTGTAGAAGCAAAGGTCCAGGATTACGCTAAAATCTGCCTTCCAATTTCTCTCTAGGTGATATTTTCCAGATGTGCAGAGGCAGAGATCCCGGATTATGCTGAAATCTGCCTTCCAATTTCATTCCAGATGATATTTTCCAGATGTGCAGAAGCATAGTTCCAGGATTATGCTGAAATCTGCCTTCCAATTTCTCTCTAGGTGATACTTTCCAGATGTGCAGAAGCAGCGTTGCAGGATTATGCTGAAATCTGCCGTTCACTATCACTTCAGAGGTCATTTTCCAGATGTGCAGAAGCAGTGTTCCCGGATTATGCTGAAATCTATCTTCCTATGTCTCTCTAGGTGATATTTCCCATATGTTGGAGGACCAGCCGTTCCGAATCTGACCGAACACTGGTGAGGTCTCATATTAAGACCTACCTAGTGGCGATAAAAGCGGCAAAGTCTAGCTACTTTTCCGCTCTTATCGCGTCATCAGATAATCGCCCAGCCGCCCTGTTCAGGGTGACCCGCTCCCTCCTTCAACCGGGAGCTCGGGATGACCCCTTGCAGGGTCGAGCTGAGGACTTTGTTCAGTATCTGTATGACAAAATCGCTCAGATCCGGGAAGGTCTGGCCTCTGACTGGGTAGATCCGGATGGGATAATCGAGGCAGATCTTGGGGATGTGGTTTGGGAGGAGTTCGATTCTGTGGCTCCCGAGGACATGGACAGGATCCTGGGGCGGCTGAATGCAACCACATGTTTATTGGACCTGTGTCCCTCCTGGTTGGTGCTGGCCTCCCGGGAGGTTACACGAGGCTGGCTCCAGAAGATTGTTAACGCTTCTTTGAGTGAGGGTGTTCTGCCGGCCGCTTTGAAAGAAGCGGTGGTGAGACCCCTCCTCAAAAAGCCCTCTCTGGACCCGGCTGTTTTGGCCAATTACCGTCCCGTCTCCAACCTTCGCTTTGTTGCGAAGGTTGTTGAGAGTGTGGTTGCTTGGCAGCTTCCCCGGTTCCTGGATGAAGCTGTCTATCTAGATCCGCTCCAGTCCGGCTTCCGGCCTGGGCACAGCATGGAAACGGCATTGGTCGCGTTGGTGGATGATCTCTGGAGGGCACGGGATAGGGGATGTTCCTCTATCCTGGTCCTATTAGATCTCTCAGCGGCTTTTGATACCATCGACCATGGTATCATGTTGCGCCGGTTGGAGGGGTTGGGGGTGGGGGGCACCGTTCTACGGTGGTTCTCCTCCTATCTCTCTGACCGGTCGCAATCTGTGTTGACAGGGGGGCAGCGGTCGACCCCGAGGCGCCTTGTTTGTGGGGTGCCACAGGGGTCGGTCCTCTCGCCCCTTCTGTTCAACATTTATGTAAAGCCGCTGGGTGAGATCATCCGTGGCTTTGGTGTGGAGTTCCATCAGTACGCTGACGACACCCAGCTGTACATCTCCACCCCAGGCCACCCCAACGATGCCGGTGAAGTGATGTCCCGGTGTCTGGAAGCTGTGCGGGTCTGGATGGGGAGAAACAGGCTCCGACTAAACCCCTTCAAGACTGAGTGGCTGTGGCTGCCGGCGTCCCGATATAGCCAGCTGATGCCATCGCTGACTATTGGGGGCGAGACATTGGCCCCCACGGACAGGGCTCGCAACTTGGGCGTCCTCCTGGACGCACGGCTGTCTTTAGAAGAACACATGACGGCCGTGGCCAGGGGGGCTTTTTATCAGGTTCACCTGATACGCCAGTTGCGTCCCTTTCTAGATCGGGACTCCCTACGCACAGTCACCCATGCTCTCGTGACTTCCCGCTTGGACTACTGTAACGCTCTCTACATGGGGCTCCCCTTGAGGTGCACCCGGAGGCTCCAACTGGTCCAGAATGCGGCCGCGCGGGGAATTATGGGAGCGACATGGCGCTCCCACGTGACACCTCTCCTGCGCGAGCTGCACTGGCTCCCGGTGGTCTTCCGGGTGCGCTTCAAGGTGTTGGTGACCACCTTTAAAGCGCTCCATGGCTTAGGACTTGGGTACTTGCGGGACCGCCTTCTGCCGCCAATAGCCTCCCACCGGCCAGTACGCTCGCACAGAGAGGGCCTCCTCCGGGTGCTGTCGGCTAGACAGTGTCGGCTGGCGACCCCCAGGGGGAGAGCCTTCTCTGTGGCGGCGCCCGCCCTCTGGAATGACCTACCCCCGGAGATACGTAGGATTCCAGATCTCCGGACCTTTCGTCGGGCCCTTAAAACCCACTTATTCCATCTAGCTGGGCTAGCCTGATCCTATCCTCCGTTTTTAAATTTGAATTTAATTTTAAATTGGGTTGTTTTAATTTTCAGCCAAATGATATTTAATAGTTTTTAATTGTTTTTAATTTTTGTGTACTATGTTTTATTCTGGCTGTTCACTGCCCTGAGTCCGCAAGGAGAAGGGCGGTTTATAAATTGAAAAAATAAAATAAAATAATAAATAATGTCCAGAAGCAGAGTTCCAGGATTATGCTGAAATCTGCCTTCCAATTTCTCTCTTGCTGATATTTTAGAAATGTCCAGAAGCAGAGTTCCAGGATTATGCTGAAATCTGCCCTTCAATGTCACTTCGGAGGTCATTTTTCATATGTGCAGAAGCAGCGTTGCAGGATTATGCTGATATCTGCCGTTCACTATCACTTCAGAGGTCATTTTCCAGATGTGCAGAAGCAAAGGTCCAGGATTACGCTGAAATGTGCCTTCCAACATCTCTCCAGGTGACATATCCCAGATGTGCAGAAGCAGTGTTCCCGGATTATGCTGAAATCTATCTTCCTATGTCTCTCTAGGTGATATTTCCCATATGTCCAGAAGCAGAGTTCCAGGATTATGCTGAAATCTGCCTTCCAATTTCTCTCTAGGTGATACTTTCCAGATGTGCAGAAAAAGAGTTCCAGGATTATGCTGAAATCTTTCTTCCAATCTATCTCCAGATGACATTTTCCAGATGCCTAGAAGCAGTGTTCCTGGATTATGCTGAAACCTGCCTTCCAATTTCTCTCCAGGTGACATATTCCACATGTGCAGAAGCAGAGTTCCAGGATTATGCTGAAATCTGCCTTCCAATTTCTCTCTAGCTGACATATTCCAGATGTCTGGAAGCAGAGTTCCAGGATTATGCTGAAATCTGCCCTTCAATGTCACTTCAGAGGTCATTTTACAGATATGCAGAAGCCGCGTTGAAGGATTATGCTGAAACCTGCCTTCCAATTTCTCTCCAGGTGACATATTCCACATGTGCAGAAGCAGAGTTCCAGGATTATGCTGAAATCTGCCCTTCAATGTCTCTCTAGGTTATATTTTCCAGATTTGCAGAAGAAGACTTCCCGGATTATGCTGAAATCTGCCTTGCAATTTTGCTCCAGATGACATTTTCCAGATGTGCAGGCGCAGCGTTCTCGGATTATGCTGAAATCTGCCCTTCAGTGTCACTTCAGAGGTCATTTTCCAGATGTGCAGAAGCAGCGTTGCAGGATTATGCTGAAATCTGCCTTCCAATTTCTCTCCAGGTGACATATTCCAGATGTGCAGAAACAGAGTTCCAGGATTATGCTGAAATCTTTCTTCCAATCTATCTCCAGATGACATTTTGCAGATGTACAGAAGCAGTGTTCCCAGATTATGATGAAATCTATCTTCCAATGTCTCTCTAGCTGAGATTTCCAATATGTCCAGCAGCAGAGTTCCAGGATTATGCTGAAATCTACCATCCAATTTCTCTCTAGGTTACATTTTTCGTATTTGTAGAAGCAGCGTTGCAGGATTATGCTGAAATCTGCCGTTCACTATCACTTCAGAGGTCATTTTCCAGATGTGCAGAAGCAAAGGTCCAGGATTAGGCTGAAATGTGCCTTCCAACATCTCTCCAGGTGACATATCCCAGATGTGCAGAAGCAGTGTTCCCGGATTATGCTGAAATCTATCTTCCTATGTCTCTCTAGGTGATATTTCCCATATGTCCAGAAGCAGAGTTCCAGGATTATGCTGGAATCTGCCTTCCAATTTCTCTCCAGGTGACATAATCCAGATGTGCAAAAGCAGCGTTCCAGGATTATGCTGAAATCTGCCCTTCAATGTCTATCTAGGTGATATTTCCCAGATGTGCAGAGGCAGAGTTCCTGGATTATGCTGAAATCTGCCTTGCAATTTTGCTCCAGATGACATTTTCCAGATGTGCAGACTCTCAGACCGCTCAACAGTCCTGGTCGCCCAATGAATGACACTGCAGTCAGGTATGCTCCGTAGCAGGATCAAGGTTTATGTCGTGCTCCAGGCTGTCGCAGACATCGCTGAGTTCAACCAAGATAACATAAAGCCGGCGTCGGTGGTTCCTGCTTCCCACCCCCTTTTTAAAGTAACGCGCCGCAGCGTCTTCCTATTAGCGATGCTTGCGGGTTTGCTCCTGGCATTTATTATATATATGACATCACCCGCCAATGTCTAGACTCCGCCCTATCCCGGCCGCAGTGTGACCGTCCGCCTAAACCCTGCCTAACACCCCCACCACCGTGAGTATCCCCTCCTTCCATAGTAGCGTCCTTCGTTTCTTGCTGGTTGCCCCCTTTCAGCTCGTAACGTGCTTCTATGCTTTTTCCCCCCATTCTGGTATACAGCCGTTTTTCCCCCTGAAGTGTCGAGCTGGGTGGGTCTCGACACAGACGCAGCGTTCCCAGATTATGCTGAAATCTGCCCTTCAGTGTCACTTCAGAGGTCATTTTCCAGATGTGCAGAAGCAGCATTGCAGGATTATGCTTTAATCTGCCTTCGAATTTCATTCCAGATGATATTTTCCAGATGTGCAGAAACAGAGTTCCAGGATTATGCTGAAATCTTTCTTCCAATGTATCTCCAGATGACATTTTCCAGATGTGCAGAAGGAAAGGTCCAGGATTTCGCTGAAATCTACCATCCAATTTCTCTCTAGCTGATATTTTAGAGATATGAAGAAGCAACGTTCCAGGATTATGCTGAAATCTGCCTTCCAACTTCTCTCTAGGTGACATTTTAGAGATATGCAGAAGCAACGTTCAAGAATTATGCTGAAATCTGCCCTTCAATGTCACTTCGGAGGTCATTTTCCAGATATGGAGAAGCAAAGGTCCAGGATTATGCTGTAATCTGCCTTCCAATTGCTCTCGAGGTGATATTTTCCAGATGTGCAGAAGAAGCGTTCCCGGATTATGCTGAAATCTTTCTTCCAATGTCGCTCCAGATGATATTTTCCAGATGTGTAGAATCAGCGTTACAGGATTATGCTGAGATCTACCATCCAATTTCTCTCTAGGTTACATTTTCCATGTTTGTAGAAGCATAGTTCCAGGATTATGCTGAAATCTGCCTTCCAATTTCTCTCTAGCTGACATTTTAGAGAGATGCAGAAGCAGCGTTCCAGGATTATGCTGAAATCTGCCGTTCAGTATCACTTCAGAGGTCATTTTCCAGATGTGCAGAAGCAGAGTTCAAGTATTATGCCGAAATCTTTCTTCCAATGTCTCTTTAGGTGATATTTCCCGTATGTCTAGAAGCAGAGTTCCAGGATTATGCTGAAATCTGCCTTGTAATGTCGCTCCAGATGACATTTTCCAGATGTGCAGAAGCAGTCTTCCCAATTTCTCTCTAGGTTACATTTTTCATATTTGTAGAAGCATAGTTCATGGATTATGCTGAAATCTGCCTTCCAATTTCTCTCTAGCTGACATTTTCCTGATGTGCAGAAGAAGTGTTCCCGGATTATGCTGAAATCTACCATCCAATTTCTCTCTAGGTTACATTTTCCATATGTGTAGAAGCAAAGGTCCAGGATTACGCTGAAATGTGCCTTCCAATTTCTCTCTAGGTGACATTTTAGAGATATGCAGAAGCAACGTTCCAGGATTATGCTGAAATCTGCCCTTCAGTGTCACTTCGGAGGTCATTTTTCAGATGTGCAGAGGCAGAGTTCCCGTATTATGCTGAAATCTGCCGTTCAGTATCACTTTAGAGGTCATTTTCCAGATGTGCAGAAGCAAAGGTCCAGGATTACGCTGAAATGTGCCTTCCAATTTCTCTCCAGGTGACATATCCCAGATGTGCAGAAGCAGTGTTCCCGGATTATGCTGAAATCTATCTTCCTATGTCTCTCTAGGTGATATTTCTCATATGTCCAGAAGCAAAGTTCCAGGATTATGCTGAAATCTGCCTTCCAATTTCTCTCTAGCTGATATTTTAGAGATGTGCAGAAGCAGCTTTCTAGGATTATGCTGAAATCTGCCCTTCAATGTCACTTCGGATCTCATTTTCCAGATGTGCAGATGCAGCGTTCCTGCATTATACTTTAATCTATGTTTTACTGTCTCTCTAGGTGATATTTCCCAGATGTAGAGAAGCAGAGTTCCAGGATTATGATGAAATCTACCTTCCAATTTCTCTCTAGGTTACATTTTCCATATGAGTAGAAGCAGAGTTGCAGGATTATGCTGAAATCTGCCTTTCAATGTCACTCCAGATGACATTTTCCAGATGTGCAGAAGCAGCGTTTCCGGATTATGCTGAAATCTATCTTCCAATGTAGCTTCAATGGATACTTTACAGATGTGCATAAGAAGCGTTCCAGGATTATGCTGGAATCTGCCTTCCAATTTCTCTCCAGGTGACATAATCCAGATGTGCAGAAGCAGCGTTCCAGGATTATGCTGAAATCTGCCCTTCAATGTCTATCTAGGTGATATTTCCCAGATGTGCAGAGGCAGAGTTCCTGGATTATGCTGAAATCTGCCTTGCAATTTTGCTCCAGATGACATTTTCCAGATGTGCAGACTCTCAGACCGCTCAACAGTCCTGGTCGCCCAATGAATGACACTGCAGTCAGGTATGCTCCGTAGCAGGATCAAGGTTTATGTCGTGCTCCAGGCTGTCGCAGACATCGCTGAGTTCAACCAAGATAACATAAAGCCGGCGTCGGTGGTTCCTGCTTCCCACCCCCTTTTTAAAGTAACGCGCCGCAGCGTCTTCCTATTAGCGATGCTTGCGGGTTTGCTCCTGGCATTTATTATATATATGACATCACCCGCCAATGTCTAGACTCCGCCCTATCCCGGCCGCAGTGTGACCGTCCGCCTAAACCCTGCCTAACACCCCCACCACCGTGAGTATCCCCTCCTTCCATAGTAGCGTCCTTCGTTTCTTGCTGGTTGCCCCCTTTCAGCTCGTAACGTGCTTCTATGCTTTTTCCCCCCATTCTGGTATACAGCCGTTTTTCCCCCTGAAGTGTCGAGCTGGGTGGGTCTCGACACAGACGCAGCGTTCCCAGATTATGCTGAAATCTGCCCTTCAGTGTCACTTCAGAGGTCATTTTCCAGATGTGCAGAAGCAGCATTGCAGGATTATGCTTTAATCTGCCTTCGAATTTCATTCCAGATGATATTTTCCAGATGTGCAGAAACAGAGTTCCAGGATTATGCTGAAATCTTTCTTCCAATGTATCTCCAGATGACATTTTCCAGATGTGCAGAAGGAAAGGTCCAGGATTTCGCTGAAATCTACCATCCAATTTCTCTCTAGCTGATATTTTAGAGATATGAAGAAGCAACGTTCCAGGATTATGCTGAAATCTGCCTTCCAACTTCTCTCTAGGTGACATTTTAGAGATATGCAGAAGCAACGTTCAAGAATTATGCTGAAATCTGCCCTTCAATGTCACTTCGGAGGTCATTTTCCAGATATGGAGAAGCAAAGGTCCAGGATTATGCTGTAATCTGCCTTCCAATTGCTCTCGAGGTGATATTTTCCAGATGTGCAGAAGAAGCGTTCCCGGATTATGCTGAAATCTTTCTTCCAATGTCGCTCCAGATGATATTTTCCAGATGTGTAGAATCAGCGTTACAGGATTATGCTGAGATCTACCATCCAATTTCTCTCTAGGTTACATTTTCCATGTTTGTAGAAGCATAGTTCCAGGATTATGCTGAAATCTGCCTTCCAATTTCTCTCTAGCTGACATTTTAGAGAGATGCAGAAGCAGCGTTCCAGGATTATGCTGAAATCTGCCGTTCAGTATCACTTCAGAGGTCATTTTCCAGATGTGCAGAAGCAGAGTTCAAGTATTATGCCGAAATCTTTCTTCCAATGTCTCTTTAGGTGATATTTCCCGTATGTCTAGAAGCAGAGTTCCAGGATTATGCTGAAATCTGCCTTGTAATGTCGCTCCAGATGACATTTTCCAGATGTGCAGAAGCAGTCTTCCCAATTTCTCTCTAGGTTACATTTTTCATATTTGTAGAAGCATAGTTCATGGATTATGCTGAAATCTGCCTTCCAATTTCTCTCTAGCTGACATTTTCCTGATGTGCAGAAGAAGTGTTCCCGGATTATGCTGAAATCTACCATCCAATTTCTCTCTAGGTTACATTTTCCATATGTGTAGAAGCAAAGGTCCAGGATTACGCTGAAATGTGCCTTCCAATTTCTCTCTAGGTGACATTTTAGAGATATGCAGAAGCAACGTTCCAGGATTATGCTGAAATCTGCCCTTCAGTGTCACTTCGGAGGTCATTTTTCAGATGTGCAGAGGCAGAGTTCCCGTATTATGCTGAAATCTGCCGTTCAGTATCACTTTAGAGGTCATTTTCCAGATGTGCAGAAGCAAAGGTCCAGGATTACGCTGAAATGTGCCTTCCAATTTCTCTCCAGGTGACATATCCCAGATGTGCAGAAGCAGTGTTCCCGGATTATGCTGAAATCTATCTTCCTATGTCTCTCTAGGTGATATTTCTCATATGTCCAGAAGCAAAGTTCCAGGATTATGCTGAAATCTGCCTTCCAATTTCTCTCTAGCTGATATTTTAGAGATGTGCAGAAGCAGCTTTCTGGGATTATGCTGAAATCTGCCCTTCAATGTCACTTCGGATCTCATTTTCCAGATGTGCAGATGCAGCGTTCCTGCATTATACTTTAATCTATGTTTTACTGTCTCTCTAGGTGATATTTCCCAGATGTAGAGAAGCAGAGTTCCAGGATTATGATGAAATCTACCTTCCAATTTCTCTCTAGGTTACATTTTCCATATGAGTAGAAGCAGAGTTGCAGGATTATGCTGAAATCTGCCTTTCAATGTCACTCCAGATGACATTTTCCAGATGTGCAGAAGCAGCGTTTCCGGATTATGCTGAAATCTATCTTCCAATGTAGCTTCAATGGATACTTTACAGATGTGCATAAGAAGCGTTCCAGGATTATGCTGAAATCTGCCTTGCAATTTTCCTCCAGATGACATTTTCCAGATGTGCAGACCCAGCGTTCCCGGATTATGCTGAAATCTGCCCTTGTGTGTCACTTCAGAGGTCATTTTCCAAATGTGCAGAAGGAGAGTTCCAGAATTATGCTGTAATCTGCCGTCCAATTGCTCTCTAGGTGATATTTTCCAGATGTGCAGAAGAAGCGTTCCCGGATTATGCTGAAATCTTTCTTCCAATGTCGCTCCAGATGATTTGATTTGATTTGATTTATTAGATTTATATACCGCCCTTCTCCTTGCGGACTCAGGGCGGTGAACAGCCAGATAAAATCGGTACATAAAAGTTAAAAAACTATTTAAAAATCCATATAAACTTTGGCTAAGATTAAAACAATTAAATATTTAAAATACCACAACCCTACAATACAACAAGATCTTAAAAATTCAACAGGGGTCAGGCTAGACCGGCGAGGTGAAAGACATAAGTTGTTAGGGCCCGACGAAAAGTCCGGAGGTCGGCAATTGTTCTCAGTTCCGGAGGAAGATCGTTCCAGAGGGTAGGGGCTGCCACAGAGAAAGCCCTCCCTCTGGGGGTCGCAAGCCAACATTGTCTGGCTGACGGCACCCTGAGGAGGCCCTCTCTGTGGGAGCGCACTGGCCGGTGGGAGGCTATTGGCGGCAGAAGGCGGTCCTGTAAGTACCCTGGTCCTAAGCCATGGAGCGCTTTAAAGGTGATCACCAGCACCTTGAAACGCACCCGGAAGTCCACCGGCAACCAATGCAGCTCGCGCAGGAGAGGTGTCACGTGGGAGCGTCCCGTCGCTCCCATAATCCCCCGCGCAGCCGCATTTTGCACCAGTTGGAGCCTCCGGGTGCACCCCAAGGGGAGCCCCATGTAGAGAGCATTGCAGTAGTCCAGGCGAGAGGTGACGAGTGTCTGAGTGACTGTGCGTAAGGAGTCCCGATCTAGAAAGGGCCGCAACTGGCGTATCAGGCGAACCTGATAGAAAGCTCCCCTGGCCACAGCTGTCATGTGATCCTCTAAGGACAGCCGTGGGTCCAGGAGGACGCCGAAGTTGCGCACCCTTTCCGTGGGGGCCAATGATTCGCCCCCAATAACCAGTGATGGTGTCAGCTGGCTATATCGGGACGCCGGCAGCCACAGCCACTCGGTCTTGGAGGGGTTGAGTCAAAGCCTGTTTCTCCCCATCCAGGCCCGCACGGCATCAAGGCACTGGGACATCACTTCCACGGCATCGTTGGGGTGGTCTGGGGTGGAGATGTACAGCTGGGTATCATCAGCGTACTGATGGAACTCCACCCCAAAACTACGGATGATCTCACCCAGCGGCTTTACATAAATGTTGAACAGGAGGGGCGAGAGGACCGATCCCTGCGGCACCCCACACACAAGGCACCTCGCGGTTGACCGCTGCCCCCCTGTCAACACAGATTGCGACCGGTCGGAGAGGTAGGAGGAGAACCACCGTAAGACGGTGCCTCCCACCCCCAGTCCCTCCAACCGGCGCAACATGATACCATGGTCGATGGTATCAAAAGCCGCTGAGAGGTCTAATAACACCAGGATAGAGGAGTAACCCCTACCCCGGGCCCGCCAGAGATCATCCACCAACGCGACCAATGCCGTTTCGGTGCTGTATCCAGACCTGAAGCCGGACTGGAGCGGGTCTAAATAGACAGCTTCATCCAGGTACCGAGGGAGCTGCCACGCAACCACACTCTCAACAACCTTCGCTAAAAAGGGAAGGTTGGAGACTGGACGGTAATTAGCCAAAATAGCCGGGTCCAGGGAGGGCTTCTTGAGGAGGGGCCTCACCACCGCCTTCTTCAAGGTGGCCGGTAGGGCACCCTCACTCAAAGAAGCATTTATAATCTCCTGGAGCCAGCCTCGTGTAACCTCCCGGGAGGCCAGCACCAACCAGGAGGGACACGGGTCCAATAAACATGTGGTTGCGTTCAGTCTTCCCAAGGTCCTGTCCACGTCCTCGGGAGCCACAGGATCAAACTCAGCCCAGATAACACTCTCAAGACCTGCCTCAGTCACCCCGCCCGAACTAACCCAGTCAGCAGCCAAGTCATCCCGAATCTGAGTTATTTTATCATCCAGATATTGAACAAAATCCTCAGCACGACCCTGCAAGGGATCCTCCCGTGCTCCCGGATGGAGGAGGGAGTGGGTCACCCTAAACAGGGCGGCTGGGCGATTATCTGATGACGCGATAAGAGCGGCAAGATAGTTAGATTTTGCTGCTTTTAGCGCCACTAAGTAAGTCTTAATATGAGCTCTTACTAGTGTCAAGTCAGATTCAGAGCGACTGGCCCTCCAACCGCTCTCTAGGCGTCTTCTCCGGTGTTTCATCTCCCTCAGCTCCTCGGTGAACCAAGGAGATAAGTGAGTTCGGCTCCGGGTCAGAGGCCGCGAAGGCACGACGCCGTCCAAGGCCCCACTGGCCGCCCTATCCCAGGCCACCACCAGGTCTTCAGCCGAGTCGTGTGTCAGTGTCTCAGGAAATGGCCCAAGCTCCGTCTGGAACCTATCAGGATCCATCAGGCGCCTGGGGCGGAACCACCTAGTCGGTTCCGCCTCCCTGCGGTGAGGTACAGCGGTCTGAAAGTCGAGTCGAGGGAGCGAGTGGTCAGTCCATGGCAAGGGTTCTACAACTATATCCCCAATATCTAGACCACTCAACCACTGACCAGAGACAAAAACTAGGTCCAGGGTGTGTCCACTGTTAAGGATATTGTTGTTGTGTAACAACTAGCAGAGTAAAGTGCACAGAGAAACGTTGCTGAGAGCAATGACATAGAGATACATACAAACTGGTGTTATCAAAAGTTTTCTTTATAATGGGAAATAAACAATCTCGTAGTCTTCTAAACAGTCCAAGTCTTTACCGGTAACTCCAAACAAACTCTTACCAAACAAACAGTAGTTGGTTCACAAACCCCGGATGGTAGCAGATCCACCCACACACGCACGTGATGATAGCAGCTTATCATCCACTGAATACCTTACAGTACCTTTCTTAAATACATTGTTAAATTACAAGTAATTATAGCATGACTCAGCATTACAGCATGATGCAGCATTAAAACTTAAAGTCACAGAACACATATATTGCCTGGACAACTGTTAGGCCCAAATCATATCCTAACATGCTCCCCTTTGGACAGGCCAATATATACAGTTTAAATACAATATATACAGTTTAGATCCTTAATCCATAGCTTTCACAACAAGCTTTATGTTTGACAGCACCTTGAGCTTTGGTAAAGTTATCTGCGATATTGTCTTCCGACATGCAATATTCCAGTTTAACCATATTGCTTTGGATACTTTGGCGAACATTCAGATACCGAATGTCAGTATGCTTGGATCTAGTTTTAACTGCTAAATTAGTTGCCATTTTTATAGCAGCTTGATTGTCCTCATGTATTACAATTGGATAATCCATTTTTAAACCAATATCCATCATTAGTTGTTTGTAATATATCAGATCAGTGCATACCAGTGATAGACATGGAAATTCTGCCTCCATAGTAGATAGACTAATATGTTTTTGACGAATTGATTTCCAGCCAATCAAACAATTGCCTAACATTATAGCTATACCCGATGTAGACTTTCTAGTGGTCACATCAGTAGCGAAACTGGCATCAGCATATGCGCTCAGTACTAAATCTTGGTTAGGTTCTAGATACAATGCATAATGCATCGTCATTTTCAGATATCTTAGTATACGCTTTGCGGCCTGCCAATGCCTATCAGTTGGCTCTGCATTATACCTTGCTAATTGGTTTACGCTAAATGATATATCCGGTCTCGACCAATTGCTGATATAAGATAGACTACCTATAAGAGACTGGTAGATCTCCTTACTAAAGTTAGGGCTTTGGATATCTTCATGGTTAAAACCCTGTGCCATAGGTGTCTTGGCCGGTTTACATAGCTCCATGCCATAATGCTTCAACATCTGGCTAATTTTGCTAGATTGAGATATTTTATAACCTCTAGCTGTTTGACTAATATCTAGTCCCAAATAATGCCTGATATTTCCTAAATTTCTGATCTTAAATTTAGTCTGTAACTGGTGAACGATATCTATGGCTTCCTTGTCAGTTTTAGTTATTATAGCTATGTCATCTGTAAACAATAACAAAAATGAAACTAACCCATTACTTTCTCTCTTAAAGAGACATTTATCTGCTATACCTTCATGAAAACCAATCCTATTTAGCTCTTTAACTATGCATTGGTTCCACTCAAACCCTGATTGTTTCAAACCATAAAGGCTTTTCTTGAGCTTCCAACCATCAGTTTGGTTTTGTGTTTCAACTCCTAAAGGCTTCCTCATATAGATGGTGTGCCTTAATGGAGCATGCAAGTATGCCGTCTCCACATCTATATGGTTAATACTATATTTGTTCTTAGCCGCCCATACCAGCATTGTTCTTAAAGTACTAGCACGTAAACTAGGAGCAAAAACCTCATCGAAATCTTTTTCGGTCTGAGAAAAACCTTGAGCTACAAGGCGAGCTTTATGGGTTACTGTCCCATCTATACCTTTCTTAATTTTGTAAACCCATCTACAACCTATTAATTTCTCACCAGGTGGCAATTTCACATTTTCATAAACATCTAGATCAGTCAATGACTTAATTTCCTTACTCATTGCCTCCTTCCAAGCCTTTTGCTCTTTTTCAGGATAAAGCCTAATATCATCATAACTTGAAGGTTCGATGTTAACTTGGCAAACTACAGTTGCCTTATATCGATCTGGTGGATGCCTTTCCCTAGTAGATCTTCTAGGCAGTACAGGACTCAATTCAGATGTTTCAGTTTCATCCTCCCCTAAACCTACTTCCTGTTCCTCAACCTTAATAGAGGATTCTACAGTATCTATATCCTCAGGACTCTCATCAGGGATATGATGCTCTATACTAACAGTATTATTATCATGTCTGAAATCTGCACGCTCTAGTTTATCCCATCCTACGTGCTCTAGAAATTTAGCACTTGCACTACAGTAAACACTAGTAGTACCCTGTGCCCAAAATCTAAAAGATCTATGATTTGATTCATAGCCAACAAAAAACATTTTTCTGGCTCTTTGTTGATCCTTTCTCCTAACACTAGATGGAATATGTACCCAAGCTGGGGCTCCAAATGTGTGTAAATAACTAAGATTTGGTTTCCTGCCATGCCATCTTTCTCTATAAGACACTTATCATTTTTAAATGTTACTGTAAACCCAAATTGTACCAAAGATTTAACAGATAATAAATTGAATTTTAAACTTGGAATATATAACATAGGCAATGGTTCAGTACTAAATGACCAACGAGCAACACCCTCTCCAGCTACCTTAACCTTCCAGCCATTTGCTAGTTTAACATGTTGGTTACTCTTCTCCATTTTAACAAAACATTTTCTATTTCTAGTAATAGATTGAGAAGCACCACTATCAACAACCCAACAATCCTGGTTAACATCAGTAGTTGAACTAGATATAGCTAAATTACAACCCTTCTTGGGTCTATTATTGTCCCTACAAGGCATTTTCTTATTTTTACAATATTTAGCTATATGCCCTTTAGCCCCACAAGCAAAACAACGTTTTACAAAATAAGCAGTTGAGTACATTTTTTCTTCTTTTGGTTGTTGCACTCTCAACTGATCCCTTTCTTGTCTTCTTTTGAATTCTTCCAACAACCTACCGGTTATGCCAGCCAATGTCAGTTCATCTCTGGACAAAACCTCTAATGAAGAAACAAAGTTGTCATAACTATCGTCCAAAGAAGAAAGAATTATGTAAACTTGTTGTAGTTCAGAGAAAACAAGTTCCTTTTCATGCAGCTCCTGGAAACTTCTGGTCATGGATTCCAAATGAGCCATCATATCTCCCCCTTTAAGAAGATGTTGTCTAAATAATTTTCGTGTGAGATATATATGAGCACCCACAGAGTCACGAACATATAGTCTCTTCAACTTGGTCCAACACCTAGCAGCAGACTCTTCGCCACGAATATGGACAAGCTGCTGGTCACCCAGTGTCAGTCCAATAATACAAAGAGCTCGTTCATTATCTCTGTTAAACTTGGCTAATTTCTTGGCATCTTCTTCATCAGCAGGATCCCATGCTGTTACATCCGGTGGATTATTAACTATGTCCCACAGTCCTTCTCTACGCAAAAGTAGACTACATTTTGTAGACCAGGATACATAGTTCGTTCCGTCCAACCGGGTTATCGTGGAAAAATTTTCTGCTTGTTCTAGTGCCATCTTCATGTAGATTGTTTATAACAAACACAGTTTGTACTACTCACAAACTCAAACTAGCTCTCAGTTTAACTCTGAAAAAATCCTAGTTAGTTCTGGTTGGTCCTGGTTGGCCCTGGGCCCATAACCAATGTTAAGGATATTGTTGTTGTGTAACAACTAGCAGAGTAAAGTGCACAGAGAAACGTTGCTGAGAGCAATGACATAGAGATACATACAAACTGGTGTTATCAAAAGTTTTCTTTATAATGGGAAATAAACAATCTTGTAGTCTTCTAAACAGTCTGTTGTGGCCCCGTCCTCTGAGCCTATCCCATTGGAGGAAGGAAGCTCTGAGCAGGAGGAAGAGGAGCCAGCCAGATCTCCCAGCCCCCCCCCCTCTGGCACCGTCTCAGGTGCCAGCTGAAAGAGAGCCAAGTAGTGGGGAAACAGGTGTCTCAGATGAGAGTGAGGGAGAGACGTCATTCCTGGACGCACGCCAAAGAAGGCGAGAGAAAAGATTACTGCAGCTGTGGCGTATGAGGAAATAGACCTGAGTCACTGATTGGAGTCACAGGATCAGTGAGTCACTGGACCACACCCAGAAGCCTATCTATATAAGACAGGACAGTGGGTCAAGAAGTTTGTGACGAACAAAGCGAAACAAACATAGCAACCTCGTAGTCTTGGAAGCTAGATGAACGGCAAAGCTACGTAGGTGATTTTCTTGTTTGTGTAAACTAATAAAGTCCTTGGCAGACGGTGTGCATATCGCTGCCAAGGTTGAGATAAGAACTGTGGAGTGTGCCAAGTGATTCTTAACCCTCGGCTGGCTGTGTTTTTGTGGGTCTCTGAAGTGGGGGGACAGATCACAGTCCAAGTCTTTACCGGTAACTCCAAACAAACTCTTACCAAACAAACAGTAGTTGGTTCACAAACCCCGGATGGTAGCAGATCCACCCACACACGCATGTGATGATAGCAGCTTATCATCCACTGAATACCTTACAGTACCTTTCTTAAATACATTGTTAAATTACAAGTAATTATAGCATGACTCAGCATTACAGCATGATGCAGCATTAAAACTTAAAGTCACAGAACACATATATTGCCTGGACAACTGTTAGGCCCAAATCATATCCTAACATCCACCAATGTGGGTCGGGCTCTGAATTACCTGGGTCAGGTCCATGGCAGTCATGGAAGCCATGAACTCCTGGGCTATCTCAGATGTTTCACCGATAGATGGCAGGTTGAAATCCCCCATGACCATAAGCCTAGGGGTATCAACCGCCACCTCGGCTACAACATTGAGAAGCTCAGGCAGGGTCGTTGCCATGTGGCAGGGAGCCAGGTACGTGACTAACAGACCCATCTGCCCACCACGACCCCACCTCACGAAGATGGACTCACACCCGGCTATCTGAGGTACAGTGGTCTCTCTCGGACTCAGACCTTCTTTAATAATGACCGCTACTCCCCCACCCCTCCCCTGAGCTCTCGGCTGGTGGAATGCAAGGAAACCTGGTGGGCACATCTCCACGAGGGGAACCCCCCCCTCATGGCCCAGCCAGGTCTCGGTAATGCCGGCCAGGTCCGCACCCCCCTCTTGAAGAAGGTCACATATGAGGGGGGCCTTATTAACAACGGACCTCACGTTGCATAACAACAGCCGGAGCTTCGGGTCCTGAGACTCTAAACAACCCGGGGAACGGGAATGGCTCGGGGGACCGGGGCACACAATCGCTCGAAGACAGCGAGTGCGTGCCCCCGCCACATGATATGGTCCCCTGCCCACGCCGTACCTGCCCCTCCCACACAGCATCTTGATCGTACAGCCCTCGACAGAGGGTTCAGTAGGAACCCTCTTGCCTCCAGAATCTTGACCCCCCGCGGCCCCATCAACAGCCGAACCTAACCTTCCCCCCTGTGGGTTCTCCCCCAAACCCACTCCCACCCCCACCCCTGAACCCCTTAAAAATTTAATTAAACAAGAGCTTAAAAAACCCCTCAATCCCCGTTTAGCGGCATGCCACCTCTCGGGGTCCCAAGACCCATCATTAAGGTGGGCCCTCGATAACGTAGAGGGCCAAGCCTGCGAGAGGGGGGAGTCTCGCAGGGCAAGAAGGCTAGACCTCGAAAACATCCGAACATAGGACGGAGATGGACAAAATAATAAGGCATGGCTGGAGTCTGTGATGGTAAACAAGAAATGTCGAAGAACAAGAGTTAATTAGTCAGGAGAAGTCACCGCTACCCTCTCACGGTAGCGGGAAGGAGTCTATGCGTTCAGATCAACTGCGGGGAATGTCCGGACCACCCTCTCACAGAGGTCCGCCATACAATCAGGAAGTTGGAAAAGTCCAGGCCACTCTCTCACAGAGGCCTGGCATATTAGTCCTGCGAGGTAAGACTCCCCATCAGGGATAAACGAAGATGGAACCGGCTCCATCAGTCCTCCCGTAAGCTGTCCTGTTCTTCGATGACGCCAGCGTGCGAGATGGTACTAGGGCCGAGTTCCAGGCTACTCCGGGAAGTTGGTGGATCGATGATACTACAGGCCAGGATGTATCAAAAGCCGATGGAGAAACAGGCGGGGGGAAGGGAGGGGCCAACTCCAACAAGGAAGATAGTATCATAGCAAGCCCCCAGATTGTAGCTCAAAACCGTCAATGGGTGGGAAATCCTCACCACCGCCATGGGGGCATTAGTGAACCCTGCTGGGTCTTCGACCACCTGCTGAGAGCCTCCTCCATATATATAATCCCCTGCCGGCCACCGGCAGACCCGCTGGCCGGCTGAGGCCCCGCTGGCGCCGTCAGCGTCGGGGCCGCCAGAAGAAAAACAGGTAGCCTCCTCGCCAAAATCTTCCTTCTCCTGCAGGCGCTCTCCTTTCTCCTCCCAGGTGCCTGCAGTCAGGCGGGCAGACCACTCCAGCGGCACCGCAGCCAACGACCCCAGAGGCGCCCCAGACGGTTGTAAACATAAAGGCCAGCGGGCCTGGCCACTAACCGCCGCCACCGCCATTCACCACCAAACTCCCGCGGCGTCTATCCCGGCTAGCAGCTGGCAGCTCAGAAGTCAAATACTGGTGGGCTCCAGCCCCCCAGCGAGAGGGCCAAATATTCTGTGGGCCGGGTGGAGGGGGTTGCCGAAGGTCTGCAATCACCCCCTAGACTCTGCTGGCCACCTCTCGCCGCTCTCGCCGCTTGCCGCCGCTTGCCGCCTTCCAAACCGCTCCTGCGGCGTCTCTCTCAGCACACATGGGCGGCAGCCACTCCCGGAGGCCGATAATATATAGAACACGCTGGCGGGCACCCAAACCCACCAGGGTGACGGCCACAAACTCCGCAAGCCGGACAGGGGGTTGCCGATAGTCTGCAACCCCCCCAGACCCCTTAAAATCGCCCGCCGATGCCCATCTCCTCACAGCGTTTCGGAGATGGCCGATGTGCAGCATCAGCGTTAAAGGATTATGCTGAAATCTACCTTCCAATTTCTCTCTAGGTTACATTTTCCATATGTGTAGCGGCAGAGTTCCAGAATTATGATGAAATCTGCCTTCCAATTTCTCTCTAGGTGACATTTTAGAGATATGCAGAAGCAACGTCCCAGGATTATGCTGAAATCTGCCCTTCAATGTCACTTCGGATGTCATTTTCCAGATATGGAGAAGCAGCATTGCAGGATTATGCTGAAATCTGCCGTTCAGTATCACTTTAGAGGTCATTTTCCAGATGTGCAGAAGCAAAGGTCCAGGATTACACTGAAATGTGCCTTCCAATTTCTCTCCAGGTGACATTTTAGAGATATGCAGAAGCAACGTCCCAGGATTATGCTGAAATCTGCCCTTCAATGTCACTTCGGATGTCATTTTCCAGATATGGAGAAGCAGCATTGCAGGATTATGCTGAAATCTGCCGTTCAGTATCACTTTAGAGGTCATTTTCCAGATGTGCAGAAGCAAAGGTCCAGGATTACACTGAAATGTGCCTTCCAATTTCTCTCCAGGTGACATATCCCAGATGTGCAGAAGGAGAGTTCCAGAATTATGCTGTAATCTGCCTTCCAATTGCTCTCTAGGTGATATTTTCCAGATGTGCAGAAGAAGTGTTCCCGGATTATGCTGAAATCTTTCTTCCAATGTCGCTCGAGATGACATTTTCCAGATGTGCAGAATCAGCGTTAAAGGATTATGCTGAAATCTACCTTCCAATTTCTCTCTAGGTTACATTTTCCATATGTGTAGCAGCACAGTTCCAGGATTATGCTGAAATCTGCCTTCCAATTTCTCTCTAGGTGACATTTTAGAGATATGCAGAAGCAACGTTCCAGGATTATGCTGAAATCTGCCCTTCAATGTCACTTCGGAGGTCATTTTCCAGATATGGAGAAGCAGCGTTGCAGGATTATGCTGAAATCTACCGTTCAGTATCACTTCAGAGGTCATTTTCCAGATGTGCAGAAGCAAAGGTCCAGGATTAAGCTGAAATGTGCCTTCCAATTTCTCTCCAGGTGACATATCCCAGATGTGCAGAAGCAGTGTTCCCGGATGATGCTGAAATCTATCTTCCTATGTCTCTCTAGGTGATATTTCCCATATGTCCAGAAGCAGCGTTCCAGGATTATGCTGAAATCTGCCTTCCAATTTCTCTCTAGCTGATATTTTAGAGATGTGCAGAAGCAGCTTTCTAGGATTATGCTGAAATCTGCCCTTCAATGTCACTTCGGATGTCATTTTCCAGATGTGCAGATGCAGCGTTCCCGCATTATACTTTAATCTATGTTTTACTGTCTCTCTAGGTGATATTTCCCAGATGTAGAGAAGCAGAGTTCCAGGATTATGATGAAATCTACCTTCCAATTTCTCTCTAGGTTACATTTTCCATATGAGTAGAAGCAGAGTTGCAGGATTATGCTGAAATCTGCCTTTCAATGTCACTCCAGATGACATTTTCCAGATGTGCAGAAGCAGCGTTTCCGGATAATGCTGAAATCTATCTTCCAATGTAGCTTCAATGGATACTTTACAGATGTGCATAAGAAGTGTTCCAGGATTATGCTGAAATCTGCCTTGCAATTTTCCTCCAGATGACATTTTCCAGATGTGCAGACCCAGCGTTCCCGGATTATGCTGAAATCTGCCCTTGAGTGTCACTTCAGAGGTCATTTTCCAAATGTGCAGAAGGAGAGTTCCAGAATTATGCTGTAATCTGCCGTCCAATTGCTCTCTAGGTGATATTTTCCAAATGTGCAGAAGAAGCGTTCCCGGATTATGCTGAAATCTTTCTTCCAATGTCGCTCCAGATGATATTTTCCAGATGTGCAGAATCAGCGTTAAAGGATTATGCTGAAATCTACCATCCAATTTCTCTCTAGGTTACATTTTCCATATGTGTAGCGGCAGAGTTCCAGGATTATGCTGAAATCTGCCTTCCAATTTCTCTCTAGGTGACATTTTAGAGATATTCAGAAGCAACGTTCCAGGATTATGCTGAAATCTGCCCTTCAATGTCACTTCGGAGGTCATTTTCCAGATATGGAGAAGCAGCGTTCCAGGATTATGCCAAAATTCGCCCTTCAATGTCACTTCGGAGGTCATTTTTCATATGTGCATAAGCAGCGTTCCAGGATTATGCTGAAATCTGCCTTCCAATTTCTCTCCAGGTGATATTTTCCAGATGTGCAGAAGCAGCGTTCCACGATTATGCTTAAATCTGCCTTGCAATTTTGCTCCAGATGACATCTTCCATATGTGCAGAAGCAGAGTTCAAGTATTATGCTGAAATCTGCCCTTCAGGGTCACTTCAGAGGTCATTTTCCAGATGTGCAGAAGCAGAGTTCCAGGATTATGCTTAAATCTGCCCTTCAATGTCTATCTAGGTGATATTTCCCAGATGTGAAGAAGTAGAGTTCCAGGATTATGCTTGAAATCTGCCTTGTAATGTCACTCCAGATGACATATTCCATATGTGTAGAAGCAGTGTTCCCGGATTATGCTGAAATCTATATTCCAATGTAGCTCCAGATGATATTTTCCAGATGTGAAGAAGCAGAGGTCAAGGATTTTGCTGAAATCTTCCCTTCAATGTCACTTCAGATGACGTTTTCCAGATGTGCAGAAGCATAGTTCCAGGATTATGCTTAAATTTCCCTTGTATTTTTGTTCCAGATGACATTTTCCAGATGTGTAGATGCAGCCTTCCCAGATTATGCTGAAATCAATATTCCAATGTATCTCCAGAAGACATTTTCCAGATGAGCAGAAACAGTGTTCCCGGATTTTGCTAAAATCTATCTTCCAATGTTTCTCTAGGTGACATTTTCCAGATGTGCAGATGCAGTGTTCCCAGATTATGCTGAAATCTATCTTCCAATGTAGCTCCAATGGATACTTAAAAGATGTGCAGAGGAAGCGTTCCAGGTTTATGCTGAAACCTGCCCTTCAATGTCACTTCGGAGGTCATTTTCCATAAATGCAGAAGCAGCTTTGAAGTATTATGCTGAAATCTGCCTTCCAATTTCTCTCCAGGTGACATATTCCTGATGTGTAGAAGCAGAGTTCCAGGATTATGCTTAAATCTGCCTTGCAATTTTGTTCCAGATGACATTTTCCAGATGTCTAGATGCTGCGTTCCCAGATTATGCTGACATCTATCTTCCAATGTCTCTCTAGGTAATATTTTCGAGATGTGCAGAAGCAGTGTTCCCGGATTATGCTGAAAACTGCCTTCCAATTTCTCTCCAGGTGATATTTCCCAGATGTGCAGAAGCAGAGTTCCAGGATTATGCTGAAATCTGCCTTGTAATGTCGCTCCAGATGACATTTTCCAGATGTGCAGAAGCAGTGTTCCCGGATTATGCTGAAATCTATCTTCCAATGTTTCCCTAGGTGATATTACTCAGATGTGCAGAAGCAGAGTTCCAGGATTTACTGAAATATACCTTTTAATGTCCCTTCAGATGTCATTTTCCAGATGTGCAGACGCAGCGTTCCTGGATTATGCTTTAATCTATGTTTTAATGTCTCTCTAGGTGATATTTCCCAGATATAGCGAAGCAGAGTTCCAGGATTATGCTGAAATCTACCTTCCAATTTCTCTCTAGCTTACATTTTCCATATGTGTAGAAGCGGAGCTCCAGGATTATGCTGAAATCTGCACTTCAATGTCACTTCAGAGGTCATTTTCTATATGTGCAGAAGCAGCGTTGCAGGATTATGCTGAAATCTGCCTTCCAATTTCTCTCCAGGTGAAATTTTATCTGGATGATAAAATAACTCAGATTCGGGATGATTTGGCCGCTGACTGGGTTAGTTCAGGCGGGGTGACTGAGCCCAGTCTTGGGAGTGTTATCTGGGCTGAGTTTGATCCTGTGGCTCCCGAGGACGTGGACAGGATTCTGGGAAGACTGAACGCAACCACATGTTTATTGGACCCGTGTCCCTCCTGGTTGGAGCTGGCCTCCCGGGAGGTTACACGAGGCTGGCTCCAGGAGATTATAAACGCTTCTTTGAGTGAGGGTGCCCTACCGACCGCCTTGAAAGAGGCGGTGGTAAGGCCCCTGCTCAAGAAGCCCTCCCTGGACCCAGCTGTTTTGGCTAATTACCGTCCCGTCTCCAACCTTCCCTTTTTAGCGAAGGCTGTTGAGAGTGTGGTTTTGCGGCAGCTCCCCCGATACCTGGATGAAGCTGTCTATTTAGACCCGCTCCAGTCCGGCTTCAGGTCTGGATACAGCACCGAAACGGCATTGGTCGCGTTGGTGGATGATCTCTGGAGGGCCCGGGGTAGGGGGTACTCCTCTATCCTGGTGCTGTTAGACCTCTCAGCGGCTTTTGATACCATCGACCATGGTATCATGTTGCGCCGGTTGGAGGGACTGGGGGTGGGGGGCACCGTTTTGCGGTGGTTCTCCTCCTACCTCTCCGATCGGTCGCAATCCGTGTTGACAGGGGGGCAGCGGTCGACCCCGAGGCGCCTAGTATGTGGGGCGCCACAAGGGTCGGTCCTCTCGCCCCTCCTGTTCAACATTTATGTAAAGCCGCTGGGTGAGATCATCCGTGGTTTTGGGGTGGAGTTCCATCAGTACGCTGATGATACTCAGCTGTACATTTCCACCCCAGACCACCCCAACGATGCCGTGGAAGTGATGTCCCAGTGCCTTGAAGCTGTGCGGGTCTGGATGGGGAGAAACAGGCTTCGACTCAACCCCTCCAAGACCGAGTGGCTGTGGCTGCCGGCGTCCCGATATAGCCAGCTGACACCATCGCTGGTTATTGGGGGCGAATCATTGGCCCCCACGGAAAGGGTGCGCAACTTGGGCGTCCTCCTGGATTCACGGCTGTCTTTAGAGGATCACACGACAGCCGTGGCCAGGGGGGCTTTCTATCAGGTTCGCCTGATACGCCAGCTGCGGCCCTTTCTAGATCGGGACTCCCTACGCACGGTCACTCATGCTCTCATCACTTCCCGCCTGGACTACTGCAATGCTCTCTACATGGGGCTCCCCTTGGGGTGCACCCGGAGGCTCCAACTGGTAGAGAATGCGGCCGCGCGGGGGATTATGGGAGCGACGGGGCGCTCCCACGTGACACCTCTCCTGCGTGAGGTGCATTGGTTGCCGGTGGACTTTCAGGTGCGTTTCAAGGTGTTGGTGAAAGCGCTTTAAAGCGCTCCATGGCTTAGGGCCAGGGTACTTACGGGACCGCCTTCTGCCACCAATTGCCTCCCACCGGCCGGTTCGCTCCCACAGAGAGGGCCTCCTCAGGGTGCCGTCAGCCAGACAGTGCCGGCTGGCGACCCCCAGGGGGAGAGCCTTCTCTGAGGCAGCACCCACCCTCTGGAATGATCTGCCTCCAGAGTTAAGAACAATCTCTGACCTCCCGACTTTCCGGCGGGCTTTAAAAACTCATCTTTTTCAGCTTGCCGGCTTAGCCTGATTCCTGTAAATATTTTATCATTTTAGAGTTTTTATTATCTTTTATATGAATTAGTTTTAATTTACGGCCATTTATATTTGTTCTTTTACGAAATTTTAACTTTTGTGTGCTTGTTTTTAATCGGCTGTGTACCGCCCTGAGTCCGTAAGAAGGGCGGTATATAAATCTAAATAAATATATAAATAAATAAATAAATAATAAATATCCCAAGTGTGCAGAAGCAGAGTTCCAGGATTATGCTGAAATCTGCCTTGCAATGTCTCTCCAGATGACATTTTCCAGATGTGCAGAAGCAGTGTTCCCGGATTATGCTTAAATCTGCCTTGCATTTTTGTTCCAGATGACATTTTCCAGATGTGTAGATGCAGCATTCCCAGATTATGCTAAAATCAATATTACAATGTATCTCCAGATGACATTTTCCAGATGAGCAGAAACAGTGTTCCCGGATCATGCTGAAATCTGCCTTTCAATTTCACTCCAGTTGACATATTCCAGATGTGGAGAAGCAGCGTTCCAGGATTATGCTGAAATCTGCCTTCCAATTTCTCTCCAGGTGGCATATCCCAAGTGTGCAGAAGCAGAGTTCCAGGTGTCAGCTTCTCAGTGCTGACATAGTAAAGAGGGGGTTAAATTCCTGTGAGATTATTAAGAGAGAGTGCCATAGAGCGATTTAGATAATGACCAATAGGATAAGGAAGCAAGCCAGGAAAGGGAGGGATGATGGAGCAGAGGTCATTTCCTGGCTGCATATGAGTCCGTGAAGACGTTGTTCTAACAAATAAAAGTTTTTTTTCTTTATTATCAAAATGTGAGAGGCATCTAATTTCGTTCAGACAACTCTAGCGTGACAGACTGCCAGGAAAAATAATGTTTTCTAAAACAAAAAGAAGTGCTCTCTTCAAAGACTTTTCTTCTAAAAATATTTATGCATTCCTAATCTACTCCGTTGGCAGACCTTCAGATGTCGCCGTAGCAACCTTATCTGAGGCCATGAAGAAAACTATCTCCACCGGAGGTTTGCCTCAGAAAAGGAAAAAATTATGATGCCTTTTTGCTGGACTCCAATCAAGTGGCAGGTAAGGGGGGAAGTTTCTATGGCTCTCCAAATGGCAGCATAGCCCCCCACACACACACAAGGGGAAAAAAAAAGATGAGAGAAGAAAGCTCCAAAATGCACTCAGGGCTTCCCTCCCTGCTCAGCAAGCGACCCAGCCCAGCCACAGCATCACTCCCCTGCACCCAAATGGGAGATGATGAAGAAGCCCAAGGGCACCGTGGGCAGGCTCACAGACCCCCGCAATGGGAGGAGAGGCCACTGAGGGTGGAACCACCCCGATTCAGAGGGAAATTTGATGGGGATCAGCATAATCCTGGAACTCTGCTTCTGCACATCTGGAAAATCATCTGGAGATACATTGGAATATAGATTTCAGCATAATCCGGGAACGCTGCGTCTGCACATCTGGGAAATGTCATCTGGAGATACATTGGAAGAAAACTTTCAGCATAATAACGGAACTCTGCTTCTGCACATCTGGAAAATATCACCTGGAGAGAAATTGGAAGGCAGATTTCAGCATAATCTCTGGAACTATGCTTATGCACATCTGGAAATATCATCTGGAGAGAAATTGGAGGGCAGATTACAGCATAATCCTGGAACTCTGCTTCTGCACATCTGGAAAATATCACCTGGAGAGAAATCGGAAGGCAGATTACAGCATAATCTGGGAACGCTGGATCTACACATCTGGAAAATATCACCTAGAGAGAAATTGGAAGGCAGATTTCAGCATAATCCTGCAACGCTGCTTCTG
The DNA here is from genome assembly GCA_038048745.1 of Coluber constrictor foxii. Taxonomy (NCBI): domain Eukaryota; kingdom Metazoa; phylum Chordata; class Lepidosauria; order Squamata; family Colubridae; genus Coluber; species Coluber constrictor. The sequence continues at coordinate 25,143,141 of CM075966.1, read as the reverse complement.
CACATCTGTAAAGTATCACCTAGAGAGTAATTGAAAGGCAGATTTCAGCATAATCCTTGAACTATGCTTCTATACATATGGAAAATGTCATCTGAAGGGACATTGCAAGACAGATTTCAGCATAATCCTAGAACTCTGCTTCTGGATATCTGGAAAATGTCACCTAGAGAGACATTGGAAGATAGATGTCAGCATAATCTGGGAACGCAGCATCTAGACATCTGGAAAATGTCATCTGGAACAAAATTGCAAGGCAGATTTAAGCATAATCCTGGAACTCTGCTTCTACACATCAGGAATATGTCACCTGGAGAGAAATTGGAAGGCAGATTTCAGCATAATACTTCAAAGCTGCTTCTGCATTTATGGAAAATGACCTCCGAAGTGACATTGAAGGGCAGGTTTCAGCATAAACCTGGAACGCTTCCTCTGCACATCTTTTAAGTATCCATTGGAGCTACATTGGAAGATAGATTTCAGCATAATCTGGGAACACTGCATCTGCACATCTGGAAAATGTCACCTAGAGAAACATTGGAAGATAGATTTTAGCAAAATCCGGGAACACTGTTTCTGCTCATCTGGAAAATGTCTTCTGGAGATACATTGGAATATTGATTTCAGCATAATCTGGGAAGGCTGCATCTACACATCTGGAAAATGTCATCTGGAACAAAAATACAAGGGAAATTTAAGCATAATCCTGGAACTATGCTTCTGCACATCTGGAAAACGTCATCTGAAGTGACATTGAAGGGAAGATTTCAGCAAAATCCTTGACCTCTGCTTCTTCACATCTGGAAAATATCATCTGGAGCTACATTGGAATATAGATTTCAGCATAATCCGGGAACACTGCTTCTACACATATGGAAAATGTCATCTGGAGCTAAATTGCAAGGCAGATTTCAGCATAATCCTGGAAGTCTGCATCTGCATATCTGGAATATATCACACAGAAAGAAATTGGAAGGCAGATTTCAGGATAATCAGGGAACTTGGCTTCTGCACATCTGGAAAATATCACCTAGAGAGAAATTGGAAGGCAGATTTCAGCATAATCCTAGAACTCTGCTTCTTTACATCTGGAAAATATCACCTAGAGAGACATTGGAAGATAGATTAAAGCATAAGGCTGGAATGCTGCATCTGCACATCAGGAAAATGACATCTGAAGGGACATTGAAAGGCAGATTTCAGTAAAGCCTGGAACTCTTCTTCTGCACATCTGGAAAATGTCATCTGCAGCGACATTACAAGGCAGATTTCAGCATAATCCTGGAACTCCGCTTCTCCACATCTGGGAAATATCACCTAGATAGACATTGAAGGGCAGATTTCAGCATAATCCCGGAACTCTGCTTCTGCACATCTGAAATATGTCACCTGGAGAGAAATTGGAAGGCAGATTTCAGCATAATCCTGCAACGCTGCTTCTGCACATACGAAAAATGACCTCCGAAGTGACATTGAAGGGCAGATTTTAGCATAATCCTGGAATGCTGCTTCTGCACATCTGTAAAATATCACCTAGAGAGAAATTGGAAGGCAGATTTCAGCATAATCCTGGTGTCAGCCTCCAGTGCTGACATAGTAAAGAGGGGGTTAAATTCCTGTGAGATTAGTAAGAGAGAGTGCCGTAGAATGATTTAGATAATGACCAATAGGATAAGGAAGCAAGCCAGGAAAGGGAGGGATGATGGAGCAGAGGTCATTTCCTGACTGCATATGAGTCCGTGAAGACGTTGTTCTAACAAATAAAAGTTTTTTTTTCTTTATTATCAAAATGTGAGAGGCATCTAATTTCGTCAGACAACTCTAGCGTGACAGACAGTCAGGAAAAATAATGTTTTTTAAAACAAAAAGAAATGCTCTCTTCAAAAACTTTTCTTCTAAAAATATTTATGCATTCCTAATCTACTCCACGCCGACGTTGGCAGACCTTCAGATGTCTCCGTAGCAACCTTATCTGAGGCCATGGAAGAAAACTATCTCCACCAGAGGCTTGCCTCAGAAAAGGAAAAAATTATGATGCCTTTTTGCTGGACTCCAATCAAGTGGCAGGTAAGGGGGGAAGTTTCTATGGCTCTCCAAATGGCAGCATAGCCCCCCACACACACACAAGGGGAAAAAAAAAGATGAGAGAAGAAAGCTCCAAAATGCACTCAGGGCTTCCCTCCCTGCTCAGCAAGCGACCCAGCCCAGCCACAGCATCACTCCCCTGCACCCAAATGGGAGATGATGAAGAAGCCCAAGGGCACCGTGGGCAGGCTCACAGACCCCCGCAATGGGAGGAGAGGCCACTGAGGGTGGAACCACCCCGATTCAGAGGGAAATTTGATGGGGATCAGCATAATCCTGGAACTCTGCTTCTGCACATCTGGAAAATCATCTGGAGATACATTGGAATATAGATTTCAGCATAATCCGGGAACGCTGCGTCTGCACATCTGGGAAATGTCATCTGGAGATACATTGGAAGAAAACTTTCAGCATAATAACGGAACTCTGCTTCTGCACATCTGGAAAATATCACCTGGAGAGAAATTGGAAGGCAGATTTCAGCATAATCTCTGGAACTATGCTTATGCACATCTGGAAATATCATCTGGAGAGAAATTGGAGGGCAGATTACAGCATAATCCTGGAACTCTGCTTCTGCACATCTGGAAAATATCACCTGGAGAGAAATCGGAAGGCAGATTACAGCATAATCTGGGAACGCTGGATCTACACATCTGGAAAATATCACCTAGAGAGAAATTGGAAGGCAGATTTCAGCATAATCCTGCAACGCTGCTTCTGCACATCTGTAAAGTATCACCTAGAGAGTAATTGAAAGGCAGATTTCAGCATAATCCTTGAACTATGCTTCTATACATATGGAAAATGTCATCTGAAGGGACATTGCAAGACAGATTTCAGCATAATCCTAGAACTCTGCTTCTGGATATCTGGAAAATGTCACCTAGAGAGACATTGGAAGATAGATGTCAGCATAATCTGGGAACGCAGCATCTAGACATCTGGAAAATGTCATCTGGAACAAAATTGCAAGGCAGATTTAAGCATAATCCTGGAACTCTGCTTCTACACATCAGGAATATGTCACCTGGAGAGAAATTGGAAGGCAGATTTCAGCATAATACTTCAAAGCTGCTTCTGCATTTATGGAAAATGACCTCCGAAGTGACATTGAAGGGCAGGTTTCAGCATAAACCTGGAACGCTTCCTCTGCACATCTTTTAAGTATCCATTGGAGCTACATTGGAAGATAGATTTCAGCATAATCTGGGAACACTGCATCTGCACATCTGGAAAATGTCACCTAGAGACACATTGGAAGGCAGATTTCAGCATAATCCTGCAACGCTGCTTCTGCACATACGAAAAATGACCTCCGAAGTGACATTGAAGGGCAGATTTTAGCATAATCCTGGAATGCTGCTTCTGCACATCTGTAAAATATCACCTAGAGAGAAATTGGAAGGCAGATTTCAGCATAATCCTGGTGTCAGCCTCCAGTGCTGACATAGTAAAGAGGGGGTTAAATTCCTGTGAGATTAGTAAGAGAGAGTGCCGTAGAATGATTTAGATAATGACCAATAGGATAAGGAAGCAAGCCAGGAAAGGGAGGGATGATGGAGCAGAGGTCATTTCCTGACTGCATATGAGTCCGTGAAGACGTTGTTCTAACAAATAAAAGTTTTTTTTTCTTTATTATCAAAATGTGAGAGGCATCTAATTTCGTCAGACAACTCTAGCGTGACAGACAGTCAGGAAAAATAATGTTTTTTAAAACAAAAAGAAATGCTCTCTTCAAAAACTTTTCTTCTAAAAATATTTATGCATTCCTAATCTACTCCACGCCGACGTTGGCAGACCTTCAGATGTCTCCGTAGCAACCTTATCTGAGGCCATGGAAGAAAACTATCTCCACCAGAGGCTTGCCTCAGAAAAGGAAAAAATTATGATGCCTTTTTGCTGGACTCCAATCAAGTGGCAGGTAAGGGGGGAAGTTTCTATGGCTCTCCAAATGGCAGCATAGCCCCCCCCCACACACACACACACAAAAGGAAAAAAAAAGATGAGAGAAGAAAGCTCCAAAATGCACTCAGGGCTTCCCTCCCTGCTCAGCAAGCGACCCAGCCCAGCCACGGCATCACCCCCCTGCACCCAAATGGGAGATGATGAAGAAGCCCAAGGGCACCGTGGGCAGGCTCACAGACCCCCGCAATGGGAGGAGAGGCCACTGAGGGTGGAACCACCCCGATTCAGAGGGAAATTTGATGGGGATCTGGACCTGCTAGCTCAATTTCTCGATGCAGCTGAGATTTACATCGAGCGCTACGCACACCTTTACCCTTTCCCCAGGGCCCTGGTCAGTGCCATCGCAGAAGGTCTGGAGGGAGAAGCAAGGAGCTGGTCAGCAGCCCAGTACAAATACAGGGCCCCCCAACTGCAAGATGCAGATGGTTTCTTACAACTGCTGCGAGCCTGCTTCGAAGAAACAGGGGACAATCCCTATGTAGAAGATGAGCTCAGGCACCTAATGCAGAGGGGGAAGCCTATCCAAGAACATATCCGTGAGTTCAGGAAAGTTGTTGGGACTTTACCTCCTTTGCCTGAACGACTGCTAGTGTACTTCTTTAGAACAAGCTTAGATAAGCAAATCGCCCAAGTGACTGCTTATCGAGATATTCCAAACCGACTGTCTGACTGGTTCCGGATAGCGACGCAAGTTGAGAGAGGGCTACGTGCCAACAACATGCTAAAACAACCACAGGCAAAGGAGAAAACCCAGCTGGACCAGGAACCGTCTATCAGACGAGAAACTACAGCATCACGGGCCACCCAGAGGCCATCCACCCCACGGAGTCCACTGAGGTGCTACAGGTGTGGGGGAGTTGGGCATTTGGCAGCAGCGTGTGGAACCCCGGGGCCAAAAACAGAGCCCCCGGCCAAGGCACGACTGGAACAAGGACCCATGCACACCACCAAGGCACCATTAAGACTTTCCCCGACTGCAGAAGTTTTTGCCCATCTGACTGAAAATAGGGGGAGCTCCGACGATGCGAATCGACCCCCCGAACTGTATGAGGGCGATGACGATGGTGAAAACGACCCAATGGTGAGCGCACCCATCCACCCTTTTCTTTTCCCCATATGCCTAACAGCCCCAAAAACAGGTACCCAAGGGACTTTCCAAGCCCTAGTAGATTCGGGTTGCACGAGGTGCCTGATTAACCTACCCACAGTCCTAAAACTGGGGATCCGGGCTAAAAGGCTCAGCCACCCAATCCGTTTTCAGCAAGTTGATGGATCCCTACTAGGGGGGGCGGATGCCACACATTTGACCGAGCCGGTGAAGCTGGAGCTAGCAGATCACTGGGAAATGATTCGGTTCATAATAGCCCCCAAGATGACCAACCCAGTCATACTGGGACTCTCCTGGCTGGACAAGTGGGGCCCCACCATCTGGTGGCAAGAAGGGACCCGCAGACTGAGGATAGCAAGGGGACCCCACCCCCTGCCACCACAACCAGAGAAAACGGCCCCTCCTCCCACCCAGGGGGTCCAACCCCTCCCTCTAGAGGGACAAAAGACGCCTCCAACACAGGTGCCCAACCCGCCCTGTAAAGGGACAGCAGAGCAACTGGCGGCCACCTCCAGCACCTCCTACGGCCAGAACCAGATCCCAAAAGAGTACCAAGACTTGGCAGAAGTATTTAGCGAGACCGAATGTGACGTACTACCACCCCACCACGACGCCGATTGCGCTATCGAAATCATCCCTGGTTCGAAACTACCAAAACCTAAATTGTAGGCCATGACACCCCGTGAAATGCAAGAACTGCGAAAGTACATAGACAAGAACCTACAAAGGAGTTTTATCGAACCAGCCAAACCACGGGTAGCGGCACCAGTTTTCTTCAGGGAGAAGAAAGACGGCTCCATGAGTCTGGTGGTCGATTTTTGCGGGATAAACTGTGTCTCCGTGCACAACTTATACCCCCTCCCCCTCATGAAAGACACGCTAGCTCACTTGGCCAAAGGGAAGGTTTTTACCAAACTAGACCTTCATGAAGCCTACTACCGCATACGCATCAAGGAAGGAGACGAGTGGAAGACAGCATTTAACTGCCCCCTAGGAAGTTTTCAATTTAAAGTGATGCCTTTCGGACTACAGGGAGCACCGGCGGTGTTCATGCAACTGATAAATGAAGTTTTACATGATCACCTTTATAAGGGGGTCCTCGTCTACCTGGACGACATTCTCATTTACACAGAAACCATAGACGAACACATACCCCTTGTCCGCCAGGTGCTCGAAAAACTGCTGAAAGCGAACCTCTATGTCAAACTGTCGAAATGCGAGTTCCACCAGTGACGGCTAGACTACTTAGGCTACCGAGTGTCCAATGAGGGGATAGAAATGGACCCAGCCAAAGTACAATCGGTCCTTGACTGGCGACCCCCACGCACCCGCAGACAACTGCAAAGCTTCTTCGGGTTTGCGAACTTCTACAGACAATTTATTCCCTCTTTTGCAAAAATTGCCAAACCTCTAACCGACCTCTTAAAAACAGGGAGTCCAGCAACAAAACCTTGCCCAGGACAGCCTCTACAGTGGAGCCCGGCCTGCCTACAAGCCTTCGAAACACTAAAAGAAATGTTTGCAAAAGAACCAGTCTTGAAACATCCTGATCCCAACCAGTCTTTCGTCATCCAAACAGATGCCAGCGACGTGGCAGTGGGAGCGGTTCTACTCCAAAAGAACAGCCAAGGGAACCTTCAGCCATGTGCTTACACTTCCCGCAAATTCACCGACACAGAGAGACGCTGGGCAGCATGGGAAAAGGAAGCGTTTGCAGTGAGGTGGGCGCTGTTGACCTGGCGACATCTGCTAGAAGGAAACCAGACACCGTTCGAGGTTTGGACTGACCATAAAAATCTGGAGGCCCTTAGGACCCTGCAGAAATTATCACCCAGACAAGTCCGATGGGCCCAATACTTCAATCGGTTCAACTTCGAGCTAAAACACATCCCAGGGGGGAAGAATTTTCTGGCCGATGCCCTCTCCCGAATGCCCCAGTACAACAGTGAACGGGAGCAGGTGGTGAATGCCATCATCCCCTCGCCTCAAGGCGTGGGTCAAGTAACCACCAGACGCCAGCATCGCGACCAGCAGGGCCAACCAGCGGGTGACCTGACGACACGGCTCAAAACAGAGACATTGGCGGACCCCTGGTTCCGAGACAATCAGCATCTTTTGACAAGGAGGAACGACGTAGCATGGAAAGGGACGAAACTTTACGTCCCAGAAACTCTACGCGCCCTAGTCCTCAAAAGGAGCCACGATGTTAGACCAGCAGGCCATTTCGGTTTTCTAAAGACTCTGCACTTAGTACGAAGACAATTTTGGTGGCCTCACATGAGGAAAGACGTGGACAGCTATGTGAAGAGCTGCACCATCTGTGCCACGATGAAAACCCGACCAGGAAAACCTCCTGGGTTACTGCAGGCAGTAGCTGAACCGACAAGACCATGGGAGGAGATTGCAATGGACTTTATAGTAGAGCTGCCGAAGAGTGGCGGAAACACAGTGATCTGGACCGTAATAGACTTATTCTCCAAACAGGCACATTTCATACCCTGTAGCGGGCTACCCTCAGCCCGCCAATTGGCCAAGCTGTTTGTGAAACACATCTACCGCTTGCATGGAGTACCCAGAAGAATCATCTCCAACCGAGGTGTCCAGTTCACAGCGAAATTTTGGAGGGAATTCCTACGATCCATAGGATCATCCCAAGGTCTCAGCTCAGCATTTCACCCGAGCACCAATGGCGGGGCGGAGAGACTGAATGCCATGATAGAGCAGTACTTGAGGTGCTATGTAGACTACCAACAGTCGAACTGGGCGGACCTCCTATCTTTTGCGGAGGTCGCGTACAACAATGCTGTCCACAGCAGTACAGGACTAACCCCATTCAAGGTATTGAGCGGTATGGATTTTGTCCCCATGCCAGAATATCCCAGGGAACCCCCTTCTTCAGTCAGTTTGAACGATTGGATGGCGATGCTAAGAGAATCCTGGGAGAACGTCAAAAAGGCATTAGACAAGGCGGCACAGGCTTATAAGAAGCAAGCAGATAAGCACCGAGCTCCTCAAAGACCGTTCCGAGTAGGAGAGAAGGTCTACCTCTCCACCAAGTACTTGAGACTCAAACTCCCAACTAGGAAATTGGGCCCGAAATTTATAGGACCATTTCCTATAGTAAAAATAATCAACCCAGTCACGGTACAATTGCAGTTGCCCCGGGTACTAGGAAAGATACACCCCATTTTTCACAGTAGTCTTCTGAAGCCCGTGGTGGGGTCAACTTTAAGGCCGGTGCCACGTGATCCCCCAGGGCCCTTGATCATTGGGGGCCAAACTCATTATGAAGTACAGCGAATTCTCGATTCGAGGTGGCACAGAGGCCGCCTCCAATACTTAATTAAGTGGAAGGGTTACCCATCATCAGAAGCATCATGGGTGAAGAGCACAAACATTCAAGCTGACCGCCTTATAGCTAAATTCCATGCAGATCACCCAGACAGGCCGGGAGGGCGTGGGACACAGTCCCAGACGGGGTAATGGTATTAGACCTGTTGTTTTTATCTTGTGCAAGTTTTGCTGAAGAATGAAGGGAGAGGGGCCGGATGTCAGCTTCTCAGTGCTGACATAGTAAAGAGGGGGTTAAATTCCTGTGAGATTATTAAGAGAGAGTGCCATAGAGTGATTTAGATAATGACCAATAGGATAAGGAAGCAAGCCAGGAAAGGGAGGGATGATGGAGCAGAGGTCATTTCCTGGCTGCATATGAGTCCGTGAAGACGTTGTTCTAACAAATAAAAGTTTTTTTCTTTATTATCAAAATGTGAGAGGCATCTAATTTCGTTCAGACAACTCTAGCGTGACACCAGGATTATGCTGAAATCTGCCTTACAATGTCTCTCCAGATGATATTTTCAGATGTGCAGAAGCATAGTTCCAGGATTATGCTGAAATCTGCCTTCCAATTTCTCTCCAGTTGACATATTCCAGATGTGTAGAAGCATAGTTCCAGGATTATGCTGAAATCTGCCTTCCAATTTCTCTCCAGGTGATATTTTCCAGATGTGCAGAAGCAGAATTCCATTATTATGCTGAAATTTTTCTTCCAATGTATCTCCAAATGACATTTTCCAGATGTGCAGACCCAGTGTTCCCGGTTTATGTTGAAATCTATCTTCCAATGTAGCTCGAATGGATACTTTACAGATGTGCAGAAGAAGCATTCCAGGATTATGTTGAAATCTGCCTTTCAATTTTGTTCAAGATGACATTTTCCAGATGTGTAGATGCAGCGTTCCTAGATTATGCTGAAATCTATATTCCAATGTAGCTGCAGATGATATTTTCCAGATGTGCAGAAGCAGCGTTCCAGGATTATGCTGTAATCTGCCTTCCAATTTCTCTCCAGATGATATTTCCAGATGTGCAGAAGCAGAGTTCCAGGATTATGCTGAAATCTGGTTCCAATTTCTCTCTAGGTTACATTTTCCATATGTGTACAAGCAGACTTCCAGGATTATGTTGAAAACTCCCTTGTAATGTTGCTGCAGATGACATATTCCAGATGTGCAGAAGCAGAGTTCCAGGATTTTGCTGAAATCTTCCCTTCAATGTCACTTCAGATGACGTTTTCCAGATGTGGAGGAGCAGAGTCCCAGGATTATGCTTAAAACTGCCTTGAAATTTTGTTCAAGATGAAATTTTCCAGATGTGTAGATCTAGCGTTCCCAGATTATGCTGAAATTTTTCTTCCAATTTCTCTCCAGATGATATTTCCAGATGTGCAGAAGCAGAGTTCCAGGATTATGCTGTAATCTGCCTTCCAATTTCTCTCCAGGTGACATATTCCAGATGTGTAGAAGCAGAGTTCCAGGATTTTGCTGAAATCTTCCCTTCAATGTCACTTCAGATGACGTTTTCCAGATGTGGAGAAGCAGAGTCCCAGGATTATGCTTAAAACTGCCTTGAAATTTTGTTCAAGATGAAATTTTCCAGATGTGTAGATCCAGCGTTCCCAGATTATGCTGAAATCTATATTCCAATGTAGCTCCAGATGATATTTTACAGATGTGCAGAAGCAGTGTCCAAGGATTATGCTGTAATCTGCCTTCCGATTTCTCTCCAGGTGACATATTCGAGATGTGCAGAAGCAGAGTTCCTTGATTATGCTGAAATCTGCCCTTCAATGTCTCTCCAGGTAATATTTTCGAGATGTGCAGAAGCAGCCTTCCAGGATTATGCTGAAAACTGCATTCCAATTTCTTTCTATGTGATATATTTCCGATGTGCAGAAGCAGTGTTCCCGGATTATGCTGAAATCTATCTTCCAATGTAGCTCCAATTGATACTTTACAGATTTGAAGAAGAAGCGTTCCAGGATTATGCTGAAACCTACCTTGTAATGTTGCTGCAGATGATATTTTCCAGATGTGAAGAAGAAGAGTTCCAGGATTTACTGAAATCTACCTTTCTATGTCCCTTCTAATGTCATTTTCCTGATGTGCAGATGTAGCGTTCCAACATTATGCTTTAATCTATATTCTAATGTCTCTCTAGGTGATATTTCCCAGACGTGCAGAAGCAGTGTTCCAGGATTATGCTAAAACCTGCCCTTCAATGTCACTTCAGATGTCATTTTTCATATGTGCAGAAGCAGCGGTGCAGGATTATGCTGAAATCTGCCTTCCAATTTCTCTCCAGGTGACATATTCCAGATGTAGAGAAGAAGAGTTCCAGGATTTACTGAAATCTGCCTTTCAATGTCCCTTCAGATGTCGTTTTCCAGATGTGCAGACGCAGCGTTCCTGGATTATGCTGAAATCTATCTTCCAATGTGTCTCTAGGTGACATTTTCCAGATGTGCAGATGCAGTGTTGCCGGATTATGCTGAAATCTATCTTCCAATGTAGCTCCAATGGATACTTTACAGATGTGCAGAAGAAGCGTTCCAGGATTATGCTGAAATCTTCCCTTCAGTGTCACTTCAGAGGTCATTTTCCAGATGTGCAGAAGCAGAGTGCTAGGATTATGCTGAAATCTGTCTTGCAATGTCCCTTCAGATGACATTTTCCAAATGTATAGAAGCATAGTTCAAGGATTGTGCTGAAATCCACCTTCCAATTTCTCTCTAGGTGATATTTTACGGATGTGCAGAAGCCGCCTTCCAGGATTATGTTGCAATCTGCCCTTCAATGTCACGTCGGAGGTCATTTTCCATATGTGCAGAAGCAGCGTTGCAGGATTATGCTGAAATTTGCCTTCCAATTTCTCTCCAGGTGACATATTCCAGATGTGCAGAAACAGAGTTCCAGGATTATTCTGTAATCTGCCTTCCAATTTCTCTCCAGATGATATTTCCAGATATGGAGAAGCATAGTTCAAGGATTGTGCTGAAATCTGCCTTTCAATTTCTCTCTAGGTGATACTTTACAGGTGTGCAGAAGCAGAGTTCCAGGATTATGCTGAAATCTGCCCTTCAATGTCTATCTAGGTGATATTTCCCAGATGTGAAGAAGCAGAGTTCCAGGATTATGCTTGAAATCTGCCTTGTAATGTCACTCCAGATGACATATTCCATATGTGTAGAAGCAGTGTTCCCGGATTATGCTGAAATCTATATTCTATGTTTTAATGTCTCTCTAGGTGATATTTCCCAGATGTACGGAACAGATTTCCAGGATTATGCTGAAATCTGCCTTCCAGTTTCTTTTTAGGTTACATTTTCCATATGTGTAGAAGCAGAGTTCCAGGATTATGCTGAAATCGTCCCTTCAATGTCACTTCAGATGACATTTTCCAGATGTGCAGAAGCAGAGTTCCAGGATTATGCTTAAATCTGCCTTGCAATTTTGCTCCTGATGACATTTTCTAGATGTGCAGATGCAGCGTTCCTAGATTATGCTGAAATCTGCCCTTCCGTGTCACTTCAGAGATCATTTTCCAGATTCGCAGAAGCAGAGTTCCAGGATTACGCTGAAATCTGCCTTCCAATTTCTTTCTATGTGATATATTCCAGATGTGCAGAAGCAGAGTTCCAGGATCATGCTGAAATCTGCCTTGCAATGTAGCTCCAGATGACATTTTCAAGATGTGTAGAAGCAGTGTTTATTTATTTATTTATTTATTTATTTATTATTTATTTATTTATTTGACTTATATACCGCCCTTCTCCTTACAGACTCAGGGCGGTGGACAGCCGAGTAAAAAAACGAATACATAAAAGTTAAAATATTATAAAACAAATATAAATTTGGCTGAAAATTAAAAACAAATAGATATTAAAATACATCAACTCTAAAAACTCTAAAAATTTTAAAATTCAGCAGGGATCAGGCTAAACCGGCAAGCTGAAACAGATAAGTTTTCAGGGCCCGACAAAAAGTCCAGAGGTTGGAGATCGTTCTCAGTTCTGGAGGAAGATCGTTCCAGAGGGTAGGGGCTGCCACAGAGAAGGCTCTCCCCCTGGGGGTCGCCAGCCAGCATTGTCTGGCTGACGGCACCCTGAGGAGGCCCTCTCTGTGGGAGCGAACCGGCCGGTGGGAGGCAATTGGCGGCAGAAGGCGGTCCCGTAAGTACCCTGGTCCTAAGCCATGGAGCACTTTAAAGGTGATTACCAACACCTTGAAACACACCCAGAAGTCCACCAGCAACCAATGCAGCTCATGCAGGAGAGGTGTCACATGGGAGCACCCCATCGCTCCCATAATCCCCCGCGCGGCCGCATTCTGCACCAGTTGGAGCCTCCGGGTGCACCCCAAGGGGAGCCCCATGTAGAGAGCATTGCAGTAGTCCGGGCGAGACGTGACGAGCGCCTGAGTGACTGTGCGTAGGGAGTCCCGATCTAGAAAGGGCCGCAACTGGCGTATCAGGCAAACCTGATAGAAAGCCCCCCTGGCCACAGCTGTCGTATGATCCTCTAAAGACAGCCGTGGGTCCAGGAGGATGCCCAAGTTGCGCACCCTTTCCGTGGGGGCCAATGATTCACCCCCAATAACCAGCGATGGTGTCAGCTGGCTATATCGGGACGCCGGCAGCCACAGCCACTCGGTCTTGGAGAGGTTGAGTCGAAGCCTGTTTCTCCCCATCCAGACCCGCACGGCCTCAAGGCACTGGGACATCACTTCCACGGCATCGTTGGGGTGGTCTGGGGTGGAGATGTACAGCTGAGTATCGTCAGCGTACTGGTGGAACTCCACCCCAAAACCACGAATGATCTCACCCAGCGGCTTTACATAAATGTTGAACAGGAGGGGCGAGAGGACCGACCCTTGTGGCACCCCACACACTAGGCGCCTCGGGGTCGACCGCTGCCTCCCTGTCAACACAGATTGCGACTGGTCAGAGAGGTAGGAGGAGAACCACCGTAAAACGGTGCCCCCCACCCCCAAACCCTCCAACCGGTGCAACATGATACCATGGTCAATGGTATCAAAAGCCACTGAGAGGTCTAATAACACCAGGATAGAGGAGTAACCTCTACCCCGGGCCCGCCAGAGATCATCCACCAACGCGACCAATGCCGTTTCGGTGCTGTATCCAGACCTGAAGCCGGACTGGAGTGGGTCTAAATAGACAGCTTCATCCAGGTACCGGGGGAGCTGTCACGCAACCACACTCTCAACAACCTTCGCTAAAAAGGGAAAGTTGGAGACTGCACGATAATTAGCCAAAACAGCTGGGTCCAGGGAGGGCTTCTTGAGGAGGGGCCTCACCACCGCCTCCTTCAAGGCGGCCGGTAGGGCACCCTCACTCAAAGAAGCATTTATAATCTCCTGGAGCCAGCCTCGTGTAACCTCCCGGGAGGCCAGCACCAACCAGGAGGGACACGGGTCCAATAAACATGTGGTTGCGTTCAGTCTTCCCAGAATCCTGTCCACGTCCTCGGGAGCCACAGGATCGAACTCAGCCCAGATAACACTCTCAAGACCTGCCTCAGTCACCTCACCTGAACTAACCCAGTCAGCGGCCAAATCATCCTGAATCTGAGTTATTTTATCATCCAGATATTGAACAAAGTCCTCAGCACGACCCTGCAAGGGATCCTCCCGCGCTCCCAGATGGAGGAGGGAGCGGGTCACCCTAAACAGGGCGGCTGGGCGATTATCTGATGATGCGATAAGAGCGGTAAAATAATTAGATTTCACCGCTTTTATCGCCACTAAGTAAGTCTTAATATGAGCTCTTACTAGTGTCAAGTCAGATTCAGAGCGACTGGCCCTCCAACCGCTCTCTAGGCATCTTTTTCAGCGCTTCATCTCCCTCAGCTCCTCGGTAAACCAAGGAGATAAGTGAGTTCGGCGCTGGGGCAGAGGCCGCAAAGGCACGACGCGGTCCAAGGCCCCGCTGGCCGCCCTATCCCAGGCAGCCACCAGGTCCTTGGCCGAGTCGTGTGTCAGTGTCTCAGGAAATGGCCCAAGCTCCGTCTGGAACCTATCAGGATCCATCAGGCGCCTGGGGCGGAACCACCTGGTCAGTTCCGCCTCCCTGCAGCGAGGTGCAGCGGTCAGAAAGTCAAGTCGAAGGAGCAAGTGGTCAGTCCATGACAAGGGTTCAATACCTATATCCCCAGTATCAAGACCACTCAACCACTGACCAGAGACAAAAACTAGATCCAGGGTGTGTCCACCAGTGTGAGTTGGGCCCTGAATTACCTGGGTCAGGTCCATGGCCGTCATGGAAGCCATGAACTCCCGAGCTATCTCAGATGTTTCCCCGATAGATGGCAGATTGAAATCCCCCATGACCATAAGCCTGGGGGTACCAATCGCCACCTCGACTACAACATTTAGAAGCTCGGGCAGGGTCGTTGCCACGTGGCAGGAAGCCAGGTACGTGACTAACAGACCCATCTGCCCACCACAACCCCACCTCACAAAGATGAACTCACACCCGGCTATCTGAGGTACAGTGGCCTCCCTCGGATCAAGACCTTCCTTAATAATGACCGCTACTCCCCCACCCCTACCCTGAGCTCTCGGCTGATGGAATGCAAGGAAACCTGGTGGGCACATCTCCATGAGGGGAACCCCACCCTCGTGGCCCAACCAGGTCTCCGTAATACCAGCCAGGTCCGCACCCCCCTCTTGAAGAAGATCACATATGAGGGGGGCCTTATTAACAACGGACCTGGCATTGCACAGCAGCAGCCGGAGCCTCGGGTCCTGAGACTCTGAACAACCTGGGGAACAGGAAGAGCTAAGGGGACCGGAGCACGTGATCACTCAAAGATAGCGAGCGCGCGCCCCCACAACACGATACGGCCCCCTGCTCTCGCCATATCTGCCCCTCCCACCCAGCGTATTAATAGGAAAGCCCTCGACAGAGGGCTCTGTAGGAGCCCTCTTACCTCCAGAATCTTGACCCCCCACGGCACCATAAACAGCCGGACCTGACCCTCCTCCCCCATGGGTTCTCCCCCAAACCCACTCCCTCCCACACCCCGGAACCCCTTAAAAATCTAATTCAAAAAGATCTTAAAAAACCCCTCAATCCCCGTTTTGCAACATGCCACCTCTCGGGGTCCCAAAACCCGTCATTAAGGTGGGCCCTCGATAACATAGAGGGCCAAGCCTGTGAGAGGGGGGAGTCTCGCAGGGCAAGAAGCTTAGACCTCGAGTACATCTGAGCACAGAATGGAGATAGACAGAGTGGTAAGGCATGGCTTGGAGTCTATGATAGTAGTCAAAAATGACCAAAAGAACAAGGGTTCAAGTTAGTCAGGAGAATCACCACTACCTTCTCATGGTAGCGGGTAGGAGTCTCTACGTTCAATCCAACTGCGCGGATGTCCGGACCAGATTGGAAATCTGCCTTCCAATTTCTCTCTAGGTGATATTTTACAGATGTGCAGAATCAGCGTTCCAGGATTATGCTGAAATCTGCCCTTCACTGTCACTTCGGATGTCATTTTCAATATGTGCAGAAGCAGCGTCGCAGGATTATGCTGTAATCTGCCATCCAATTTCTCTCCATGTGACATATTCCAGATGTGCAGAAGCAGAGTTCCAGGATGATGCTGAAATCTGCCCTTCAATGTCTATCTAGGTGATATTTCCCAGATGTGATAAGCAGAGTTCCAGGATTATGCTGAAATCTGCCTTGTAATGTCGCTCCAGATGATATTATCCTGATGTGCAGAAGAAGAGATCCAGGATTTACTGTAATCCGCCATTCAGTGTCACTTCAGAGATCATTTTCCAGATGTGCAGAGGCAGAGTTCCAGGATTTTGCTGAAATCTTCCCTTCAATGTCACTTCAGATGACATTTTCCAGATGTGCAGAAGCAGAGTTCCAGGATTATGCTGAAATCTGCCTTGCAATTTTGGTCCTGATGACATTTTCCAGATGTGCAGATGCAGCGTTCCCAGATTATGCTGAAATCTGCCCTTCAGTGTCACTTCAGAGATCATTTTCCAGATTCGCAGAAGCAGAGTTCCAGGATTACGCTGAAATCTGCCTGCCAATTCCTTTCTATGTGATATATTCCAGATGTGCAGAAGCAGAGTTCCAGTATTATGCCTAAATCTGCCTTGCAATTTTGTTCCAGCGGACATATTCCATATGTGAATAAGGAGTGTTCCCGGATTATGCTGAAATCTATATTCCAAAGTAGCTCCAGATGATCTTTTCCAGATGTGCAGAAGCAGAGTTCAAGTATTATACTGAATTTTTTCTTCCAATGTATCTCCAGATGACATTTCCAGATGTGCAGAAGCAGAGTTCCAGGATTTACTGAAATCTGCCGTTCAATGTCCCTTCAGATGTCATTTTCCAGATGTGCAGATGCAGCGTTCCTGGATTATGCTTTAATCTGTGTTTTAATGTCTCTATAGGTGATATTTCCTAGATGTACAGAACAGATTTCCTGGATTATGCTGAAAACTGCCTTTCAATGTCACTCCAGATGACATATTTCAGATGTGGAGAGGCAGAGTTCCAGGATTTTGCTGAAATCTTCCCTTCAAAGTCACTTCAGATGATGTTTTCCAGATGTGCAGAAGCACCGTTCCAGGATGATGCTGAAATCTGCCTTCCAATTTTTCTCCAGGTGACATATTCCAGATGTGCAGAAGCAGAATTCCAGGATTGTGCTGAAATCTGCCTTGCAATTTTGCTCCAGATGACATTTTCCAGATGTGCAAATGCAGCCTTCCCGGATTATGCTGAAATCTGCCCTTCAGTGTCACTTCAGAGGTCATTTTCCAGATGTGCAGAAGCAGAGTTCCAGGATTATGCTGAAATCTGCCTTGCAATTTTGTTCCAGATGACATTTTCCAGATGTGTAGATGCAGTGTTCATAGATTATGGTGAAATCTATATTCCAATGTATCTCTAGATGATGTTTTCCAGATGTGCACAAACATTGTTCCCAGATTATGCTGAAATCTGCCTTCCAATTTCTCTCTAGGTAATATTTTCCAGATGTGCAGATGCAGAGTTCCCGGATTATGCTTAAAATTGCCTTGCAATGTAGCTCCAGAGGACATTTTCCAGATGTGTAGAAGAAGTGTTCCCGGATTATGCTGAAACCTGCCTTCCAATTTCACTTTCGGTTACATTTTCCATATGTGTAGTAGCAGAGTTCCACGATTATGCTGAAATCTTCCCTTCAATGTCACTTCATATGACGTTTTCCAGATGTGCAGAGGCAGAGTTCCAGGATTTTGCTGAAATCTTCTCTTCAATGTCACTTCAGATGACGTTTTCCAGATGTGCAGAAGCAGAGTTCCTGGATTACACTGAAATCTGCCTTCCAATTTTTTTCTAAGTGATATATTCCAGATGTGCAGAAGCAGTGTTCCCGGATTATGCTGAAATCTGCCTTCCAATTTCTCTCTAGGTGATATTTTACAGATGTGCAGAGTACAGCGTTCCAGGATTATGCTGAAATCTGCCCTTCAATGTCACTTCGGACGTCATTTTCCATATGTGCAAAAACAGCGTTGCTGGATTATGCTGTAATCTGCCAAGTAATGTCGCTCTAATGACATTTTACGGATGTGCAGAAGCACAGATTCAGGATGATGCTGAAATTTGTCATGCAATTATCCTCCAGATAACATTTTTCCACATGTGCAGAAGCATACTTAAAGGATTATGCTGATATGTGTCTTGCAATGTCGCTCCAGATGACATTTTTCCACATGGGCAGAAGCAGAGTTTGAGGATTATGATGAAATCTGCCTTTTAATTTCTCGCTAGGTGACATTTTCCAGATATTCAGAAGCACAATTCAAGGATTATACTGAAATATGCCTTGCAATGTCTCTCCAGATAACATTTTACATATGTGCAGAAGAAGAGTTGCAGAATTATGATAAAATGTGCCTTGCAATGTCGCTCCAGATGACATTTTTCCACATGTGCAGAAGCAAATTTAAAGGATTATGCTGAAATTTGTCTTGCAATGTCTCTCCAGATGACATTTTCTAGATGTGCAGAAGCACAGATCCAGGATGGTGATGAAATCTGCCTTGCGATGTCTCTCCAGATGACATTTTCCAGATGTTCAGAAGCACAGTTAAAGAATTATGCTGAAATGTGCCTCGAAATGTCGCTCCAGATGATCTTTTTCCAGATGTGCACAAGCAGAGTTTCAGGATTGTCCTGATATCTGCCTCTCAATTTCTCTCCAGGTGATATTTTCCAGGCGTGCAAAAACAAAATTCCAGGATAATGGTGAAATCTACCTTGTAATTTCTATTCAGATGAGATTTCCAGATGTTCAGAAGCACAATTCCAGGATGATGCTGAAATGTGCCTTGCAATGTCGCTCCAGATGACATTTTCCAGATGTACAGAAGCACAATTCCAGGATGATGCTGAAATCTGCCTTGCAATGTCGCTCCAGATGACATTTTCCAGATGTGCAGAAGCACACTTAAAGGATTATGCTGATATGTGCCTAGCAATGTCACTCCAGATGACATTTTCCAGATGTGCAGAAGCACCGTTCCAGGATGATGCTGAAATTTGTCTTGCAATTTTCCTCCAGATAACCTTTTTCCACATGTGAAGAAGGAGAGTTTCAGGATTATGGTCAAATCTGCCTATAAATTTCTGTCTAGGTGATATTTTCGAGATGTGTAGAAGCAGAATTCCAGGATGATGGTGAAATTTGCTTTGCAATTTTGCTCCGGATGATATTTTCCAGATATTTAGAAGCACAATTCCAGGATTATGCTGAAATCTGCCTTGCAATTTTGTTCCAGATGACATTTTCCAGATGTGTAGATGCAGCGTTCATAGATTATGGTGAAATCTATATTCCAATGTATCTCTAGATGATGTTTTCCAGATGTGCACAAACATTGTTCCCAGATTATGCTGAAATCTGCCTTCCAATTTCTCTCTAGGTAATATTTTCCAGATGTGCAGAAGCAGAGTTCCAGGATTATGCTGAAATCTGCCTTCCAATTTCTTTCTATGTGATATATTCCAGATATGCAGATGCAGAGTTCCCGGATTATGCTTAAAATTGCCTTGCAATGTAGCTCCAGAGGACATTTTCCAGATGTGTAGAAGAAGTGTTCCCGGATTATGCTGAAACCTGCCTTCCAATTTCTCTTTCGGTTACATTTTCCATATGTGTAGTAGCAGAGTTCCACGATTATGCTGAAATCTTCCCTTCAATGTCACTTCAGATGACGTTTTCCAGATGTGCAGAGGCAGAGTTCCAGGATTTTGCTGAAATCTTCTCTTCAATGTCACTTCAGATGACGTTTTCCAGATGTGCAGAAGCAGAGTTCCTGGATTACACTGAAATCTGCCTTCCAATTTTTTTCTAAGTGATATATTCCAGATGTGCAGAAGCAGTGTTCCCGGATTATGCTGAAATCTGCCTTCCAATTTCTCTCTAGGTGATATTTTACAGATGTGCAGAATCAGCGTTCCAGGATTATGCTGAAATCTGCCCTTCAATGTCACTTCGGACGTCATTTTCCATATGTGCAAAAACAGCGTTGCTGGATTATGCTGTAATCTGCCAAGTAATGTCGCTCTAATGACATTTTACGGATGTGCAGAAGCACAGATTCAGGATGATGCTGAAATTTGTCTTGCAATTTTCCTCCAGATAACATTTTTCCACATGTGCCGAAGCACACTTAAAGGATTATGCTGAAATGTGCCTTGCAATGTCGCTCCAGATGACATTTTCCAGATATTCAGAACCACAATTCAAGGATTATGCTGAAATGTGCCTTGCAATGTCGGTACAGATGACATTTTCCAGATGTGGAGAAGAAGAGTTCCAGAATTATGCTGAAATTTGTCTTGCAATGTCTCTCCAGATGACATTTTCTAGATGTGCAGAAGCACAGATCCAGGATGGTGATGAAATCTGTGTTGTAATGTTGCTCCAGATGACATTTTCCAGATGTGGAGAAGCAGAATTCCAGGATAATGGTGAAATATGCCTTACAATTTCTCTCCAGATGACATTTTCCAGATATGCAGAATCACAGATTCAGGATGATGCTGAAATTTGTCATGCAATTATCCTCCAGATAACATTTTTCCACATGTGCAGAAGCATACTTAAAGGATTATGCTGATATGTGCCTTGCAATGTCGCTCCAGATGACATTTTTCCACATGGGCAGAAGCAGAGTTTGAGGATTATGGTGAAATCTGCCTTTTAATTTCTCGCTAGGTGACATTTTCCAGATATTCAGAAGCACAATTCAAGGATTATACTGAAATATGCCTTGCAATGTCTCTCCAGATAACATTTTACATATGTGCAGAAGAAGAGTTCCAGAATTATGATAAAATGTGCCTTGCAATGTCGCTCCAGATGACATTTTTCCACATGTGCAGAAGCAAATTTAAAGGATTATGCTGAAATTTGTCTTGCAATGTCTCTCCAGATGACATTTTCTAGATGTGCAGAAGCACAGATCCAGGATGGTGATGAAATCTGCCTTGCGATGTCTCTCCAGATGACATTTTCCAGATGTTCAGAAGCACAGTTAAAGAATTATGCTGAAATGTGCCTCGAAATGTCGCTCCAGATGATCTTTTTCCAGATGTGCACAAGCAGAGTTTCAGGATTGTCCTGATATCTGCCTCTCAATTTCTCTCTAGGTGATATTTTCCAGGCGTGCAAAAACAAAATTCCAGGATAATGGTGAAATCTACCTTGTAATTTCTATTCAGATGAGATTTCCAGATGTTCAGAAGCACAATTCCAGGATGATGCTGAAATCTGCCTTGCAATGTCGCTCCAGATGACATTTTCCAGATGTGCAGAAGCACACTTAAAGGATTATGCTGATATGTGCCTAGCAATGTCACTCCAGATGACATTTTCCAGATGTGCAGAAGCACCGTTCCAGGATGATGCTGATATTTGTCTTGCAATTTTCCTCCAGATAACCTTTTTCCACATGTGAAGAAGGAGAGTTTCAGGATTATGGTCAAATCTGCCTATAAATTTCTGTCTAGGTGATATTTTCGAGATGTGTAGAAGCAGAATTCCAGGATGATGGTGAAATTTGCTTTGCAATTTCGCTCCGGATGATATTTTCCAGATATTTAGAAGCACAATTCCAGGATTATGCTTAAATCTGCCTTGCAATGTCGCTCGAGATGACATTTTACAGATGTGCAGAAGCACAGTTCCAGAATTATGCTGAAATATGTGTTGTAATGTTGCTCCAGATGACATTTTCCAGATGTGGAGCAGCAGAATTCCAGGATAATGGTGAAATTTGCCTTACAATTTCTCTCCAGATGACATTTTCCAGATATGCAGAAGCACAATTCCAGGATCATGCTTAAATCTGCCTTGCAATGTCGCTCCAGATGACATTTTAAAGATGTGCAGAAGCACAGTTCCAGGATGATGCTGAAATCTGTGTTGGAATGTCGGTCCAGATGACATTTTACAGATGTGCTGAAGCACAGATTCAGGATGATGCTGAAATTTGTCTTGCAATTTTCCTCCAGATAACATTTTTCCACATGTGCAGAAGCACAATTAAAGGATTATGCTGAAATCTGCCTTGCAATGTCTCTCAAGATAACATTTTCAAGATGTGGAGAAGAAGAGTTCCAGAATTATGCTAAAATGTGCCTTGCAATGTCGCTCCAGATGACATTTTCCAGATATTCAGAAGCACAATTCAAGGATTATGCTGAAATGTGCCTTGCAATGTCTCGCCAGATGACATTTTACAGATATGAAGAAGCACAGTTTCAGGATGGTGCTGAAATTTGTCTTGCAATTTTCCTCCAGATAACATTTGTCAAACATTTGCAGAAGCAGAGTTTCAGGATTATCGTGACATCTTCCTAATAATTTCTCTGTAGGTGATATTTTCAAGATGTGTAGAAGCAGAGTTCCAGGATTATGCTGAAATCTGCCTTGCAATGTCGTTCCAGATGACATTTTCCAGATGTTCAGAAGCACAGTTAAAGGATTATGCTGAAATGTGCCTTGCAATGTCTCTCCAGATAACATTTTCCATATATGCAGAAAAAGAGTTCCAGAATTATGCTAAAATGTGCCTTGCAAATTTCCTCCAGATGACATTTTTCCACATGGGCAGAAGCAGAGTTTGAGGATGATGCTGAAATCTGCCTTGAAATTTCGCTCCAGATGACAATTTCCAGATACGCAGAAGCACAATTCAGGGATTATGCTTAAATCTGCCTTGCAATGTCGCTCAAGATGTCATTTTCCAGAGGTGCAGAAGCACAGTTCCAGGACGATGCTGAAATCTGTGTTTTAATGTCGCTCCGGATGACATTTTCCAGATGTGTAGAAGCACTGTTCCCGGATTATGCTGAAATCTGCCTTGCAATTTTCCTCCAGATAACATTTTTCCACATGTGCAGAAGCAGAGTTTCAGGATTATGGTCAAATCTGCCTATAAATTTCTCTCTAGGTGATATTTTCGAGATGTGTAGAAGCAGAATTCCAGGATGATGTTGAAATCTGCCTTGCAATTTCGCTCCAGATGACATTTTCCAGAAGTGCAGAAGCAGAGTTTCAGGATTATCGTGACATCTGCCTAACAATTTCTCTCTAGCTGAGATTTTCAAGATGTGTAGAAGCAGAGTTCCAGGATGATGCTGAAATCTGCCTTGCAATGTCGTTCCAGATGACATTTTCCAGATATGTAGAAGCCGAAGTCCAGGATAATGGTGAAATCTGCCTTGCAATTTTGCTCCAGATGACATTTTCCAGATATTCAGAAGCACAATTCAAGGATTATGCTGAAATGTGCCTTGCAATGTCATTCCAGATGACATTTTCCAGATGTGGAGAAGCAGAGTTCCAGGATGATGCTGAAATCTGCCTTGCAATTTCGCTCCAGATGACACGTTCCAGATGTGCAGAAACAGAATTCCAGGATTATGATGAAACCTTCCTTTCAATTTAACACGTGATCACATTTTCTAGAAGCACAGTTCCAGGATGATGATGAAATCTGCCTTGCAATGTCTCTCCAGATGACATTTTCCAGATGTGCAGAAGCACAGTTGCAGGATGATGCTGAAATTTGTCTTGCAATGTTCCTCCAGATAACATTTTTCCACATGTGCAGAAGCAGAGTTTCAGGATTATGGTGACATCTGCCTAATAATTTCTCTCTAGGTGATATTTTCGAGATGTGTAGAAGCAGAGTTCCCGGATGATGCTGAAATCTGCCCCGCAATGTCGCTCAAGATGACATTTTACAGATGTGCAGAAGCACAGTTCCAGGATGATGCTGAAATTTGTCTTGCACTTTTCCTCCAGAGGACTTTTTTCCAGATGTGCAGAAGCAGAGTTCCAGAATTACGCTGAAATGTGCCTTGCAATGTCGCACCAGATGACATTTTCAGATGTGGATTAGCAGAGTTCCAGGATGATGCTGAAATCTGCCTTCCAATTTCTCTCTAGGTGATATTTTACAGATGTGCAGAATCAGCGTTCCAGGATTATGCTGAAATCTGCCCTTCAATGTCACTTCGGACGTCATTTTCCATATGTGCAAAAACAGCGTTGCTGGATTATGCTGTAATCTGCCAAGTAATGTCGCTCTAATGACATTTTACGGATGTGCAGAAGCACAGATTCAGGATGATGCTGAAATTTGTCTTGCAATTTTCCTCCAGATAACATTTTTCCACATGTGCCGAAGCACACTTAAAGGATTATGCTAAAATGTGCCTTGCAATGTTGCTCCAGATGACATTTTCCAGATATTCAGAAGCACAATTCAAGGATTATGCTGAAATCTGCCTTGCAATGTCTCTCCAGATAACATTTTCCAGATGTACAGAAGCACAGTTCCAGGATGATGCTGAAATCTCTGTTGTAATGTTGCTCCAGATGACATTTTCCAGATGTGGAGAAACAGAATTCCAGGATAATGGTGAAATCTGCGTTGCAATTTCTCTCTAGTTGACATTTTCCAGATACGCAGTAGCACAATTCCAGGATTATGCTTAAATCTGCCTTGCAATGTCTCTCCAGACGACATTTTTCAGATGTGCAGAAGCACAGATTCAGGATGATGGTGAAATTTGTCTTGCAATTTTCCTCCAGATAACATTTTCCATATGTGCAGAAAAAGAGTCCCAGAATTATGCTGAAATGTGCCCTGCAATGTCGCTCCAGATGACATTTTCAGATGTGGATTAGCAGAGTTCAAGAATTATGCTAAAATGTGCCTTGCAATGTCGCTCCAGAAGACATTTTTCCACATGTGCAGAAGCAAATTTAAAGGATTATGCTGAAATTTGTCTTGCAATGTCGCTCCAGATGACATTTTCCAGATGTGCAGAAGCACACTTAAAGGATTATGCTGATATGTGCCTAGCAATGTCGCTCCAAATGACATTTTTCCACATGGGCAGAAGCAGAGTTTGAGGATTATGCTGAAATCTGCCTATAAATTTCTCTCTAGGTGATATTTTTGAGATGTGTAGAAGCAGAATTCCAGGATGATGTTGAAATCTGCCTTGCAATTTTCTTCCAGATAACATTTTTCCACATGTGCCGAAGCACACTTAAAGGATTATGCTGAAATGTGCCTTGCAATGTCGCTCCAGATGACATTTTCCAGATATTCAGAACCACAATTCAAGGATTATGCTGAAATGTGCCTTGCAATGTCGGTACAGATGACATTTTCCAGATGTGGAGAAGAAGAGTTCCAGAATTATGCTAAAATGTGCCTTGCAATGTCGCTCCAGATGACATTTTCCAGATATGCAGAATCACAGATTCAGGATGATGCTGAAATTTGTCATGCAATTATCCTCCAGATAACATTTTTCCACATGTGCAGAAGCATACTTAAAGGATTATGCTGATATGTGCCTTGCAATGTCGCTCCAGATGACATTTTTCCACATGGGCAGAAGCAGAGTTTGAGGATTATGGTGAAATCTGCCTTTTAATTTCTCGCTAGGTGACATTTTCCAGATATTCAGAAGCACAATTCAAGGATTATACTGAAATATGCCTTGCAATGTCTCTCCAGATAACATTTTACATATGTGCAGAAGAAGAGTTCCAGAATTATGATAAAATGTGCCTTGCAATGTCGCTCCAGATGACATTTTTCCACATGTGCAGAAGCAAATTTAAAGGATTATGCTGAAATTTGTCTCGCAATGTCTCTCTAGATGACATTTTCTAGATGTGCAGAAACAGAATTCCAGGATTATGATGAAACCTTCCTTTCAATTTAACTCCTGATGACATTTTCTAGATGTGCAGAAGCACAGTTCCAGGATGATGCTGAAATCTGCCTTGCAATGTCGCTCCAGATGACATTTTACAGATGTGCAGAAGCACAGTTCCAGGATGATGCTGAAATTTGTCTTGTAATTTTCCTCCAGATAACATTTTTCCACAGGTGCAGAAGCAGAGTTTCAGGATTACGGTGAAATCTGCCTTTTAATTTCTCTCTAGGTGATATTTTCGAGAAGTGTAGAAGCAGAGTTCCAGGATGATGCTGAAATCTGCCTTGCAATTTAGCTCCAGATGACATTTTCCAGATATGCAGAAGCATAATTCAAGGATTATGCTGAAATGTGCCTTGCAATGTCGCTCCAGATGTCATTTTCCAGAGGTGCAGAAGCACACTTAAAGGATTATGATGAAAAGTGCCTTGCAATGTTGCTCCAGATAACATTTTTCCACATGTGCAGAAGCAGAGTTTCAGGATTATGGTGACATCTGCCTAATAATTTCTCTCTAGGTGATATTTTCGAGATGTGTAGAAGCAGAGTTCCAGGATGATGCTGAAATCTGCCTTGCAATGTCGTTCCAGATGACATTTTTCCACATGTGCAGAAGCACAGTTAAAGGATTATGCTGAAATGTGCCTTGTAAAGTCACTCCAGAGATCTTTTTTCCATATGTGCAGAAGAAGAGTTCCAGAATTATGATAAAATGTGCCTTGCAATGTCGCTCCAGATGACATTTTTCCACATGTGCAGAAGCAAATTTAAAGGATTATGCTGAAATTTGTCTCGCAATGTCTCTCTAGATGACATTTTCCAGATGTTCAGAAGCACAGTTAAAGGATTATGCTGAAATGTGCCTTGCAATGTCGCTCCAGATGAAATTTTCAGGTGTGGATTAGCAGAGTTCCAGTATGATGCTGAAATCTGTGTTGTAATGTCGCTCCAGATGACATTTTCCAGATGTGCAGAAACAGAATTCCAGGATTATGATGAAACCTTCCTTTCAATTTAACTCCTGATGACATTTTCTAGATTTGGAGAAGTAGAATTCAAGGATAATGGTGAAATCTGCCCCGCAATGTCACTCCAGATGACATTTTACAGTTGTGCAGAAGCACAATTCCAGGATGATGCTGAAATTTGTCTTGCACTTTTCCTCCAGAGGACTTTTTTCCAGATGTGCAGAAGAGGTTTCCAGAATTATGCTGAAATGTGCCTTGCAATGCCGCTCCAGATGACATTTTTCCACATGTGCAGAAGTAAATTTAAAGGATTATGCTGAAATGTGCCTTGCAATGCCGCTCCAGATGACATTTTTCCACATGTGCAGAAGTAAATTTAAAGGATTATGCTGAAATTTGTCTTGCAATGTCGCTCCAGATGACATTTTCAGATGTAGATTTACACAGTTCCAGGATGATTCTGAAACCTGTGTTGTAATGTCGCTCCAGATGACATTTTCCAGATGTGCAGAAACAGAATTCCAGGATTATGATGAAACCCTCCTTTCAATTTAACTCCAGATGACATTTTCCAGAATACTGGAAAATTTCCATTTTCCAATATACTGAAATACTGCCTTGCAATGTCTCTCCAGATAACATTTTATATATGTGCAGGAGAAGAGTTCCAGAATTATGATAAAATGTGCCTTGCAATGTCGCTCCAGATGACATTTTTCCACATGTGCAGAAGCAAATTTAAAGGATTATGCTGAAATTTGTCTTGCAATGTCTCTCCAGATGACATTTTTCAGATGTTCAGAAGCACAGTTAAAGGATTATGCTGAAATGTGCCTCGAAATGTCACTCCAGAGGACTTTTTTCCAGATGTGCAGAAGCAGAGTTTCAGGATTGTCCTGATATCTACCTCTCAATTTCTCTCTAGGTGATATTTTCCAGAGGTGCAAAAACAGAATTCCAGGATAATGGTGAAATCCACCTTGCAATTTCTCTTCAGATGAGATTTCCAGATATTCAGAAGCACAGTTAAGGGATTATGTTGAAATGTGCCTTGCACAGTCGCTCCAGATGACATTTTTCCACATGGGCAGAAGCAGAGTTTGAGGATTATGGTGAAATCTGCCTTTTAATTTCTCGCTAGGTGACATTTTCCAGATATTCAGAAGCACAATTCAAGGATTATACTGAAATATGCCTTGCAATGTCTCTCCAGATAACATTTTATATATGTGCAGAAGAAGAGTTCCAGAATTATGATAAAATGTGCCTTGCAATGTCGCTCCAGGCCACATTTTCCAGAATTGCAGAAGCACAGTTCCAGGATGATGCTGAAATCTGTGTTGTAATGTTGCTGCAGATGACATTTTCAAGATGTGGAGAAGCAGAATTCCAGGATAATGGTGAAATATGCCTTACAATTTCTCTCCAGATGACATTTTCCAGATATGCAGAATCACAGTTCCAGGATGATGCTTAAATCTGCCTTGCAATGTTGCTGCAGATGACATTTTACAGATGTGCAGAAGCACAGTTCCAGGATGATGCTGAAATTTGTCTTGCACTTTTCCTCCAGAGGACTTTTTTCCAGATGTGCAAAAGCAGATTTCCAGAATTTTGCTGAAATGTGCCTTACAATTTCTCTCCAGATGACATTTTCGAGATATGCAGAATCACAGATTCAGGATGATGCTGAAATTTGTCATGCAATTATCCTCCAGATAACATTTTACATATGTGCAGAAGAAGAGTTCCAGAATTATGATAAAATGTGCCTTGCAATGTCGCTCCAGATGACATTTTTCCACATGTGCAGAAGCAAATTTAAGGGATTATGCTGAAATTTGTCTTGCAATGTCTCTCTAGATGACATTTTCCAGATGTTCAGAAGCACAGTTAAAGGATTATGCTGAAATGTGCCTTGCAATGTCGCTCCAGATGACATTTTCAGATGTGGATTAGGGGAGTTCCAGTATGATGCTGAAATCTGTGTTGTAATGTCGCTCCAGATGACATTTTCCAGATGTGCAGAAACAGAATTCCAGGATTATGATGAAACCCTCCTTTCAATTTAACTCCAGATGACATTTTCCAGAAGTGCAGAAGCACAGTTCCAGGATGATGCTGAAATTTGTCTTGTAATTTTCCTCCAGATAACATTTTTCCACATGTGCAGAAGCAGAGTTTCAGGATTACGGTCAAATCTGCCTATTAATTTCTCTCTAGGTGATATTTTCGAGATGTGTAGAAGCAGAGTTCTAGGATGATGCTGAAATCTGCCTTGCAATTTAGCTCCAGATGACATTTTCCAGATATGCAGAAGCATAATTCAAGGATTATGCTGAAATGTGCCTTGCAATGTCGCTCCAGATGACATTTTCCAGATATGCAGAAGCATAATTCAAGGATTATGATGAAATCTGCATTGCAATGTCACTCCAGATGTCATTTTCCAGATGTGCAGAAGCACAGTTCCAGGACGATGCTGAAATCTGTGTTTTAATGTCGCTCCGGATGACATTTTCCAGATTTCGAGAAGCAGAATTCAAGGATGATGGTGAAATCAGCGTTGCAATTTCGCTCCAGATGATATTTTCCAGATATTTAGAAGCACAGTTCCAGGATGATGCTGAAATCTGTGTTGTAATGTAGCTCCAGATGACATTTTCCAGATGTGCAGAAGCACAGTTCCAGGATGATGCTGAAATTTGTCTTGCACTTTTCCTCCAGAGGACTTTTTTCCAGATGTGCAGAAGCAGAGTTCCAGAATTATGCTGTAATGTGCCTTACAATATCGCTCCAGATGACATTTTCAGATGTGGATTAGCAGAGTTCCAGGATGATGCTGAAATCTGTGTTGTAATGTCACTCCAGATGACATTTTCCAGATGTACAGAAGTACAGTTCCAGGATGATGCTGAAATCTGCCTTGCAATGTCGTTCCAGATGACATTTTCCAGATATGTAGTAGCCGAATTCCAGGATAATGGTGAAATCTGCCTTACAATTTCTCTCCAGATGACATTTTCCATATATTCAGAAGCACAATTCAAGGATTATGCTGAAATCTCAATTTCTCTCTAGGTGATATTTTCCAGTTGTGCAAAAACAGAATTCCAGGATAATGGTGAAATCTACCTGGAAATTTCTCTTCAGATGAGATTTCCAGATGTTCAGAAGCACAGTCAAAGGATTATGCTGAAATGTGGCTTGCAATGTAGCTCCAGATGACATTTTCCAGATATGCAGAAGCATAATTCAAGGATGATGCTGAAATCTTCTCACAGGTAAATGTTTTCTCTGGGCACCCTCCACAGTGTATGCTGGCAAGTCAGGGGTTAACTATTCTAAACAATCTTTTTTTTTTAATTAAAAGTTTTATAAAAGTACAAACATATAAACCAACCCTCCCCCCTTCAACCCCCCCATCCCTCCCCCCCTCAACCCCCCTCCCCCCCCCCGACTTCCCAGAGTGAAATACAGGGTTTCTCTTCTTCAACAAAAATTTTAAACCAACCATCAACCTATCCAATCTCTAGTTTACAAACACTATCAAAATCTTAACTCCAATCTAATAAAAAAAATTACAACTCTATAGTCCTCTTCATTCATACGCAATTTGATGTCTTCTTATATGATATTTGTTCCAAATATAGTCAATCCATTTCCTCCACTCCAAAATGAATTTTTCTTGCGTATGGTCCTTCAAATATGCTGAGATCTTGGCCATCTCAGCTAAGTTCATTACTTTTACAATCCATTCTTCTACTGTGGGCAAAGAGTCTTTTTTCCAATGTTGTGCAACCAACAATCTAGCTGCTGTTATTAAATTTAAAATCAACTTAGTCTCCAATAATGTACATTCATTTATAATACCCAATAAGAAAAATTTCGGTGTAAATTCCAACCTTTTTTTCAAAATATTTTGCATTACCCACCAAATCTTTATCCAAAATGCTTTAACCTTCTTACAGGTCCACCAAATATGAAAATAAGTTGCATCTTCACAGTCACACCGCCAACATTTAGCTTGTACATTAGGATACATACATGACAACTTTTTTGGATCTAAATGCCATCTATAAAACATCTTATAAAAGTTTTCTCTAAGGTTTTGTGCTTGAGTAAATTTAACATTTCTAACCCAGATCTTTTCCCATATCTCCATCATTATTGGTTCTTGGAAATTTCTAGCCCATTTAATCATACAGTCTTTAACCAACTCTGTTTCAGAATCTATCTCTAATAATACATTATATAATCTTTTAATATGCATAATACCCTGGTCCCTAATTTGCTTCACCAAATTTTCTTCATTTTCCATAAGCCCTCTTTTTTGATCCTCCCTCCATCTTGCTTGAAGCTGACCATATTGAAACCAGGTATAAATTATCCCTTCCTTCTTCAAAACCTCTAAGGGTTTAAGTTGTAGTTTACCCCTTTCTCTAAATAAAAGTTCTTTATATGTGATCACCTCCATCGTTTGTTCTATACTTATATTTTCTATTGCATGTCTAGGATTTGCCCAAATAGGTATTTTATAATCCAGTTTATATTGATATTTCTTCCAGACTCTCAACAAAGCATTTCTAAGCATATGACTTTTAAAAACTTTATCCACTTTCTTTTCATACAATAAATAAGCATGCCATCCATAAAGTAAGTCGTGTCCTTCTAAATTCAAAGTTCTGTCCTCTGTTAAATTAAACCAATCACTAATCTGAACTAATACCGAAGCTTCATAATATAATCTTAAATTTGGCATTTTTAAACCACCTCTCTCCCGAATATCTTGTATAATTTTTAATTTAACTCTAGGTTTTTTACCTGACCATATAAAAGTATTAAGACCTTTTTGCCATTCCCTCAGTTGTTCATCCTTCTTCAACCTTATTTTTCATCCTTATTTTTGTATCATTTGAAACAAAAATAAAAACTTAGGTAATACATTCATTTTAATTGCTGCTATTCTACCTAATAAAGATAATTGTAACTTTTTCCAATTCTCCATTTCTTTCTGCACCTTTCACCATAAAACTTCATAATTGTTTTTAAATAGTTTCGTATTTGAACCAGCAATAAACACACCAAAATATTTAACCTTTTTAACTATTTCAAATCCCGATATTTGTTGAAGCTCTTCTCTTTGATTAAAGGATATATTTTTAGTCACTATCTTAGTCTTATGTTGATTTATTTTAAATCCCGAGACTTTACCATAATATTCTATCAATTCCAACATATATGAAACTGTGTCTATAGGTTGCGTTAATGTAACAACTAAATCGTCTGCAAAAGCCCTCAACCTATAATCTTGCTGTCGAATCACTATTCCTTTTAGTTCTTTAGATTCACGTATCTTTTTCAACAAAATTTCCAAAGATAAAACAAACAATAAGGGAGATAATGGACAACCCTGCCGCGTTCCCTTTTCTATCTTAAAACTATCCGTTAAACTTCCATTAACAATTATTTGTGCAGTTTGTTCCCTATATATTGCTTTAATTGAACTCATAAATTGCTCCCCAAATTGCATTTTATCTATTATTTTAAATAAAAATTGCCAATTCAATCTATCAAAAGCTTTCTCTGAATCCAGAAAAAAAAAAGCTGCAGGAATGTGATTATTTTTCTCCAAATATTCAACCAAATTTATTATTTGTCTCAAGTTGTATTTCATATATCTCCCCCTTATAAACCCTGATTGATCATTGTGAATTATTTGTTGCATAATTGGCATTAATCTATTTGCCAGTATTTTGGTAAAAATCTTATAATCAGTATTTAAAAGTGAGATAGGTCTAACATTTTCAGGTTTAACACAGTTTTGATCTTCTTTAGGAATCAGTGATATAAAAGCTGTTTTCCATGAAGGTGGAGTTTCTCCCCCAGATTGAATTTTATTAAAAAGCATCCTAAGCGGTTCCACCATTTCCATCTGCAAGTTCTTATAATAAATAGCTGTCAACCCATCCGTTCCCGGTGTTTTACCTACTTTTAACTGTTTGATTGCTAAGATAATCTCTTCAGAGTTTATTTGTTGATTCAAACCTTCTCTTTGATCCAAAGTTAATTCCTGAATATCAACCTCTCTAAGATATCTATCTATATCTTTACCTTGTATCAAATCTCCTGCATATAATTTTGTATAATATTCTAAAAAGGCTTTTTTAATCAAATTTTGTTGATAAACTTCTTTACCTTTATGTTCTATCTTACCAATAATACGTGATCTTTGCTTTTTCCTTAACATATAAGCTAACCATCTGCCTGGTTTATTAGCATTGCAGAATGTATTATGTTTGGCATATTGTAAAGTAGTTGCAACTTGATCAGCCATTAACATATTAAATTGCTGTCTTAATATACTTATTGCTTCTTTCACTTTTTTATCTTCTGGATTATCTATTAACAGTTGTTCTTTCTTTTTTATTTCTTCCTCAATATCCTTCCGTTTTTTTGCCTGCTTTTGTCTATATTTATTATTCATATATATCAACACTCCCCTCATATAAGCCTTACTTGCATCCCAAACCATTTCCATAGGGGTACCTTTATACATATTGTTAACAAAAAACTCCTTCATATATTTTTTAAGTTCTTCAACATTTTCTTCATATCTAAATAAATTTTCATTTAATCTCCAAGACCTCCTTTCTTTTCTCTCCTGTTCTAATTCCAACCAAACTGGGCTGTGATCAGCTAAAATCCTTGGAAATATCTTAACTTTCTTCACCCTAGAAAGGAAATCAGATGTTAACAAAATAAAATCAATCCTAGAAAAGGATTGATGTCTATCAGAAAAAAAGGTAAAATCTTTTTCATCTGGATTCCATTCTCTCCAAACATCCCTTAATTCAAAATCATCCATAATTTCAAAAAAGGGTTTGGGTAGTTTAGCCCTTGAAGCAGCTTTAGATATGGTCTTCTTATCCTTAGAAATATCAATTACTCCATTCCAGTCACCCATAAAAATAATTGATTTGTAATCCCATTGCGATATTTTGGCATGTAAAAATTTATAAAAATTTTCTTGTTGCTGGTTCGGCACGTAGATTCCAATCAAAAGCATTGTTCCATTTTGGGTCCTCACATCAATTGCTATATATCTTCCTTGATCATCTGCCTCTATCAAATTTGCTGTTATGTTCTTTTTTATATATACCACTATTCCATTTCTCTTTTCCAAAGATGATGCCACAAAATGGTTTCCTAATTTGGAATTAATTAAGTATTTCTGATCTGTTGATTTAATATGTGTCTCTTGCAGGCATACAATATCGTTATTAAATTGTTTCAAATAATGATAAATTTTCTTTCTCTTTTGTGGCGAATTCAAACCATTGACATTCCAAGACAGAAATTTAACTGGCATCTTTGCGAGACTGAAGCATATGGAGCATATTTTGAAGATCATCTTTCACCTTGATCTTCGGTCTTGCCCCCCCCCCCCCACTGCTTCTGATTTTGTATCCATTTGTTGTTGTTGTTGTTGTTTAGTAGTTGCTCTTGTCACGCGTTGTGCTCTTGGTTCCTCCAATTTTGCAAATTCCAGTGGTGCTTGCAGTTGACTTAAAGGAAAGGGAAGTGGTACTAGGTCCAATTGGTTCTGATTATCTTGATTCTTAGGTTCTCCAACCACTGCTTCAGCATATGTTAGAGACTGTTGCTTTCCTTTTTCTGCTTTTTTATCATCTTTAGGGGGGTGTTCCACTTTCAGTACACTACGATAAAATTCTCTTGCTTTCTCAACGGTATTCAGTCGGTACCTCTCTCCAGCATAATCCACTATTATGCCTACTGGAACATCCCATCTGTACACTATTTGTTGTCTTCTTAACTCCTCCACTAGAAAGCCAAAATTCTTTCTGTCTCTGAGCATTTTAGGAGGAATCTCTTTCAGCACCTTAATTTCCTGTCCAGACACCTGTACTTTATTGTTATAAGAAGCTTGGAGTACATCATTTCTGATTCTTCTATCAGTAAAATAGATCACATCTCTTGGCAAATTTCTATTTTTTGCAGTCCATGAGTTAACTCTGACTTTGTCCAGGTGACCAGGTGTCCAGGTGACCAATTATTTCATCCTTCTTCATTCCAGCCACTGAGGCAATCACTTCAGCACATTTCTCTCTTAAATTCTCCCGTCCATTCTCCTTCAACCCTCTCAGCCTCAGGGCGAACTCCATTGACCTGTATTGCATCATAGTAATATCTCCTTCCATTCTCTCTGATTTGGTCTGGAATTCTCCCATCTTGCCCTCCAAATCTTGAGTAACCTCACTAATTTCTTCCACTCTTTCATCAAGCTGCACAAGAAGGTTAGACAAACCAGAGACAGCCAGCAAGATATCTTCTCTTATTTCATCATGTTTCTCTTCAACAGTCTTTTTAATTTCACTTCTGATTTTTTTTTACATCTTTTAGATCCTCCTCAAATTTCCCCATTCTCTCTTCTATTTTTTCTTCTATTTTAGCTGTTTGGGCAATCGCAATTTGCGTTATAAACTCCTTAAGCTCACTCATAAAGTCCTCTTTACTTGTAACCTCCCCCGGAAGTTGTGTCTTTTGAGTCACAGTAGAAACTGAAGGAGAAGCCCCTCCTGCTTTGGCTGATGCTGGCTTAGTTTGTTTAGAAACCATTTTAATTTCAAAAAAACTTTTTTCCTCTTCACCCCACTTTCCAGTTAGTTAGCCTTAAATATCACCAAATTCAGTCCAAATTATTTTAAATTGCTGCTTTCAATGTCTTTCCCAAATTACTCTCTTCTGGCAATTTAATTTCTCTTTAAAAGTAGAAAAAAATCCTTTTTAGTACTCACTTTCTCTTCTCAGCACAGTCCAGACACTCTTAATTGGATACTTCCTCTTTCAATTTGACTCATTCAATCCGAAACACACAGGAGTTAAGCTCTGTAACTTTATTGCAAGCTCTCCTGCTCCACTCCGTCTGCTGCAGAAATCACTTAAACTTTCAATTTGCTTGCAGAGCTGGTCGCGACCATCTAATGCTGCTTATGCAGCAGCGCTTTGAATCCTGAGACGTTTCCCTGGGGAGCCCACCTTTCAAGCCCCTGAACTTGATCCCAGGGGCTTTTTTGGCGGCTCTACCTGCCGGAAACTTCTCTGCCTTTCTTCTTTTCCCGAAGAAAGGTCTGCAAAACCGCCAGACAGCTGTTTTTCGCTGTCAAAGCGGTTTAATGGTGTTCAAAGCCGGTGACCTAAGAAAAAGGTCGTCAACAAGGATCGCGGCGCCAACCGGAAGTCTATTCTAAACAATCTTAATCCCTCCTATCTCCCCCTCCCATTACCTGTAACTCCTCCTCCTGGATATTTCAGGTCTCCTCCTGTTATTACCACCATTGTTCCTGATGATACCTGTAATGAAACAGACATGGATCAATAAAGAACTGTTTATGATAATTAAACCAGTGAGTCTTCGTATGTTATTGGGCCCCAAATCAATCCAAGTTAACAAATTGGTAGCAGTCGATGGTTGGGCAACCCAATAACCAGAAGACATGCCAAAAAGACCGCAAACGAGGTCAGAGACCAAAAGGCGGGAAAAACAACAAAACCCAATTGAAGACATGGCAACGCCAATAACTTCGGAAGAAGAAAGAGAAAACAGCCCCGAAGACTATTCATCGGATGATGAACAGGGGCAAAAAGACCTGAATGAAGAAAAATTCCAGCAAAAGGACACCAGCAGACTCAGGCGAGAAATGATGAGCCTGCTAGAAACCCCTGGAACGGACGAAGACCTCCTAGCCGGCATCAACTACCTCATCCAAAGCCGGGACGAGGCCAGAAAGACCCAAGGACGAAAAACGAGACAACCGGACACAAGCCCGGTAAGAAAAACCCCCCAGAACAGTTACAATTCAAAGGCAGAGGGGGGAATTCCCGCGCAAAACCCGAACTGGTGGCCATCTTTGAACACGTGGCCAAAAAAGATGGCCGACCTCCAAAAAGCTAAATCTAAATATGCAAATCCACTAGCCAATGAGATGCCCGAACCCCAAAAACAAAAAAATAATAGTGACTCCTCGGAAGAAAGTGAGGAATCACCCCCCGAGGACACCCCTAGTGATCAGGCGGTGGAAGATGCAATAAAAACGCTCACCGCCGCTTTCGGGCCAAAAATGAAAATTTTAAGGGGGCTTCTGAAAAAAGCTAAAAAACCCAAAGGGGAAAAGAGAAGACCCCCCAACTACTCACCGAGGGACGCGGACGCCGCTGAGGACCCACCGACGCCGCAGCGCCCCCCGGTTGCGGTACGCCACCCCACTCCCAAGCCGCGCCTACCGGAAAGAACGGAATGGAGGGAATACTCACCGCCGACGCCGCAGAGGGAAGCCAGGAGCCGTCCAGCGGAGAGGACAGCCTTCCCAGACCGCCGCTGGACATCTGGAGCCGGAGCAGAGGCCTACCCATCCTGGAGAGACAGCCAAGCCGGAGCGGAGACGGAGAGAACCTTCCTCGACGAAGTCCCAGCCGAAATGAACGCCGCGCATGCGCAGAAGCTCCTGTGGATCAAGAAAGAAAAAAAAATGCAAGGAGGGACTTTTAAACTACCTACCAGCGTTCCTGAACCGCTCTGCTATTTTCAACATGTCAAGCACCATGGACAGCAACACCCACCTGTGAGTAACACACAAAATAACACAGGAAACTTACCAAATGGGTTCCCTATATTAAAAATGGAAGGTTCAAATTTAATGGAGTGGTATCAGCAGCTCCAAGTCTTATTTCTAAAAGAAAATATGATGTTTTTTATCACTGACCCTCCTGATAGACCATGGACATTTGAACTGGACTGCATGCACCACAAGGCATTTTGCCTCCTTATTTCTAGCATATCACCCACCATTTATTATAGCATTGAGAATGACTTAACTGTACATGATGTTGTTCAAAAAATATTTGGATACTTTTACAGTGACAGTGTAGCCACCACCACAAAAATTTCCAAGGACTTCTACTCAGCTAGAATCAAACCAGGGGTGTCAATGGGGGAACATTTGATGGAGTTGAATGCAGCTAGGGCAGAATTGCAACTAAGGGGAGAAATTGTATCAGAGCAGACCATGAAAAGTATCATACTTAATTCGCTAGACCCTTCCTGGCGAACATTTCTCACACAACTGAACATACTCAGCCTAGGCCACATGACAATAGACAGCCTCTCCAATCTATTAATAGCAGAGGACAATCACAGAAAGGAGCACCAGGTGACTCACAGGGAACATAGACAAACACGAAGAGTGGCTTTCACTGACACCTCTCGCGACTCCCCCAAGTGCTATAACTGCGGGCGAAGAGGTCACTACAAACGGGATTGCACCAAGGGCTACAGGGATAGGTACAAACATGAACCACGCGACAAACACACAGATAGACGCCACCATGATAGCGGAATGAGGCGAAGAGATTCCCCTAGGCCCTGGGAGAGGAAAGGAAACAGGGACAACTCAAAGGATAGCAGGGACAGGTCTCTATGCAGGGTAGGAGGGCCCACACCAGGAACCACACAAGGTAGTAAGACAAACGAAAAGGGGTCCTGGTGGCTCATTGACTCAGGAGCCACCAATCACACCACATGTGAAAGGGAACTTCTCTCTTCCTTCACAGAGGAAGATTATCTAATCAAAGTGGCAAATCAAAATGACGTAAGAGTGACAGGGAAAGGCAATGTGACACTCCCCAACTTGGGAAAACTAGAAGGGGTACTGCTGGTGCCGGAAATACCCCACAACATACTCGCCTCCTTGAAGCTCAGCAAAGAGGCAGGAATAGAGATTAGCATTAAGGAAGGGGGGATCACCATGACCAAAGGCAGTACAACCATAGGAAAAATCACAATTAGAGGGGGGCTACCCTACTTTTACGTAGATAGAACCAACACTAGGGAAGACACTGAGGGCAACAAAGAACAAGAGAAGGAGGACATCCAACCCCACAAGGAAGGCACACAAAACCAAGGGAAAGTTAACCTAGGGAAGCCACTCCACGATGAGTGCGCGCATCTGCTACACCGCAGGTTAGGACACGCTAGCTTCCCTGTTGTTCAGAAAGTTACTGATTGTACAGAAGGTTCAAGAATAAAAAACTGTGAAACCTATTTGGACTGCTCTATATGTAAACGCTCTAAACTCAAGGTAGCCCCCAGACCCAGAAAAGCCACACGCTCAACAGATCACATATTCGAGATGATACACATGGACCTCGTAGGCCCCCTTAG
Organism: Coluber constrictor foxii; assembly: GCA_038048745.1. NCBI lineage: Eukaryota > Metazoa > Chordata > Lepidosauria > Squamata > Colubridae > Coluber > Coluber constrictor. The sequence goes on along the minus strand of CM075966.1, from coordinate 25,104,146 downwards.
GCCTTCCATAAAGTATGGTAAGAGGTTCTTCTTAACTATAGTAGATGACTACAGCCGTTACGGCTTTGTGTACACCCTGAAACACAAAAACAAGACCTACCAAAAATGTAAAGAATTCTATAAGCGTGTGGAAACACAACATAACACAAAGATTAAGAAAATTATGACTGACAGGGGATCAGAATTCCTGTCTAATGACTTCTCACGTTGGCTGAGGTCAAAGGGCGTCCTGCACTTTAAGTCATCGCCGTTCTCACCTTTTCAAAATGGTGTCGTAGAACGCAAAAATTCCGCATTACAAACAATGATGAGATGCGTCCTCGAAGACGCTGGGCTAGGCCAACACTTCTGGGCCGAAGCCCTGGTTTATTTTAATTACACAATCAACAGACTCTGGTCCAGTGTGCTAAACATGACACCTTATGAAGTAATGTACAATAGAAAACCACGAATATCCCATCTCCACATCTTTGGGGTCACAGCAGATGTGCATATACCCAGGCAGCTCCGCAGAAAGGGGGACAAAATATCAAAACGACTCAGATTCATGGGCTATGAGACAGGCACGAAGGGATTCAGGTTTATAGACAGTAATAACAAATTCATTATCTCCAGATCTGCCACATTTCACGAACAAGCTAATTGGTCAAAAATACACCTAAACGAATTACATCACCAGGTAGAAAACAGTCAACAGAAACCAGACAATGTTGATCACCCAGACAATAGCCACACAAAAAAATCACACCAACCCAAGCAGAAAGTAGACTCACTCACCAACAAAGAGGCAAGGTACATGCACGACACGGAGACCCTGCCAGGTAGGCCAGTCAGAGCCAATAGAAGCCAAAAACCCAAAAAACTCGAAGATTACGTCATGCACTTGCAGACAGAGCCCATCACTCCTGAGACTTATAACGAAATAACTAAGCTGCCACTGGAAGAAAGACAAAAATGGGAGGCAGCAATGGAAAAGGAAATGAACAGTCTTAAGGAGCTAAATGTATACACACCATCTAAGGCACCAGAGGGTAAGACTGTCATTGGGACGAAGTGGGTCTTTAAAGTAAAGACTTTAGAGGGGGGCCAGAACCTATATAAGGCCAGACTCGTAGCACAGGGATTCGCCCAGAGGTTCCCTGATGATTACACGGAGACATATTCACCAACAGTAAGGCCTGAGAGTGTCAAAAGCGCGCTGGTCATCGCAGCCACCCTAGGCCTAGAAGTGCAACAATATGACATCCAAACAGCCTACCTACACGCCAAACTAGATAAAGAAATTTACGTGAGAGCCCCACCTAGTAAAGACACCACCAAGGGTGACACCTGGTTACTAAATAAGAGTCTATACGGGCTTAAACAGTCGGGTAAACAGTGGTATGATTGTCTGGTCAAAGTGTTAGAATCTATGGGGTTTAAGGCTACCTTGGCCGATAACTGCCTTTTCACCAGAAAGAACAATGGGGGTTTGGAGTATGTTCTCATATATGTGGATGATATATTATTTATAAGTAAAAACAAGGAGGACTGTGATGTTTTCGCAAGTAAACTGAGCAAACATTTTTCTCTCAAATCATTGGGAGGCATCAACAAATATCTTGGGGTACATGTCACCAGGTCACCCAAAGGTTTCTTCTTATGTCAAAAAGAAAAAATCAATGAACTTCTCATTAAATGTAACATGACTGGTGCCAAACCATGTGAAACTCCAATGTTAGCCGATTTTCTAAAAAATGTGTACAATGACTCACCCCAATTCCAAGAAAACACCCTATACAGATCCACGATAGGTTCCTTGTTGTACATTGCCAATTGGACACGACCGGACATTGCCCTGCCTGTAAACCTACTCTCGAGACATGTAGCTAACCCCACAGTATTCCATTGGGAAGCTATTAAGAGAATACTCAGGTACCTAAAATACAGCATCAACACTTGCCTCAGATTAGAACCCAGTACCAACAAGAAACCTCTCCTTTCCTGCTACGCTGATGCTGATTGGGCAGGTGACACCAGGAGTAGGAAAAGCACCTCTGGATACGTTTTCTTTTTAAATAACTGCCCAGAATACTGGTATACCGGCAAGCAAAATCTAGTGGCCACCTCCACCACTGAGGCCGAGTATATTTGCTTGTCCAAGGCCATAACCAATCTCATATGGTTCGATGAGCTGCTGACTAACATCTGGGCCGAACCCATGCATCCCATTCAGATTTTTGAAGACAATAAGGCAGCAATAGAAATATCCACCTCCGACGCTGTGGGTCATAGGTCAAGGCATATAGATATTAAACACAAGCATGTAAGGCAATTCCACAAATCCGGGTTTGTTACCATTATGCACTGTGACACAGAACACCAAACAGCAGACATACTCACAAAACCATTACCATCTAAGCAACATTCATATCTCACCTCTAGACTCTGTGTTCTACCCGTGGACCCCCATCAGGCTGAAACTGTCAACCCCAGGGATAAACATTTAGAGGGGGATTTGTCACAGGTAAATGTTCTCCCTGGGCACCCTCCACAGTGTATGCTGGCAAGTCAGGGGTTAACTATTCTAAACAATCTTAATCCCTCCTATCTCCCCCTCCCATTACCTGTAACTCCTCCTCCTGGATATTTAAGGTCTCCTCCTGTTGTTACCACCATTGTTCCTGATGATACCTGTAATGAAACAGACATGGATCAATAAAGAACTGTTTATGATAATTAAACCAGTGAGTCTTCGTATGTTATTGGGCCCCAAATCGATCCAAGTTAACAAATCTGCCTTGCAATTTAGCTCCAGATGACATTTTCCAGATATGCAGAAGCATAATTCAAGGATTATGCTGAAATGTGCCTTGCAATGTCGCTCAAGATGTCATTTTCCAGATGTGCAGAAGCACATTTCCAGGACGATGCTGAAATCTGTGTTTTAATGTCGCTCCAGATGACATTTTCCAGATTTCGAGAAGCAGAATTCAAGGATGATGGTGAAATCAGCATTGCAATTTCGCTCCAGATGATATTTTCCAGATATTTAGAAGCACAGTTCCAGGATGATGCTGAAATCTGTGTTGTAATGTCGCCCCAGATGACATTTTCCATATGTGCAGAAGCACAGTTCCAGCATGATGCTGAAATTTCTCTTGCACTTTTCCTCCAGAGGACTTTTTTCCAGATGTGCAGAAGCAGAGTTCCAGAATTATGCTGTAATGTGCCTTACAATATCGCTCCAGATGACATTTTCAGATGTGGATTAGCAGAGTTCCAGGATGACGCTGAAATCTGCCTTGTAATGTTGCTCCAGATGACGTTTTCCAGATGTACAGAAGTACAGTTCCAGGATGATGCTGAAATGTGCCTTGCAATGTCGCTCCAGATGACATTTTCCATATTTCGAGAAGCAGAATTCAAGGATAATGGTGAAATCTGCGTTGCAATTTCGCTCCAGATGATATTTTCCAGATATTTAGAAGCACAATTACAGGATTATGCTTAAATCTGCCTCGCAATGTTGCTCCAGATGACATTCCACAGATGTGCAGAAGCAGAGTTCCAGGATGATGCTGAAATCTGCCTTGCAATGTCGTTCCAGGTGACATTTTCCAGATATGTAGTAGCCGAATTCCAGGATAATGGTGAAATCTGCCTTACAATTTCTCTCCAGATGACATTTTCCATATATTCAGAAGCACAATTCAAGGATTATGCTGAAATCTCAATTTCTCTCTAGGTGATATTTTCCAGTTGTGCAAAAACAGAATTCCAGGATAATGGTGAAATCTACCTGGAAATTTCTCTTCAGATGAGATTTCCAGATGTTCAGAAGCACAGTCAAAGGATTATGCTGAAATGTGGCTTGCAATGTAGCTCCAGATGACATTTTCCAGATATGCAGAAGCAGAATTCAAGGATAATGGTGAAATCTGCGTTGCAATTTCGCTCCAGATAACATTTTCCAGATATTTAGAAGCAGAATTACAGGATTATGCTTAAATCTGCCTCGCAATGTCGCTCCAGATGACATTTTACAGATCTGCAGAAATGCTGAAATTTGTCTTGCACTTTTCCTCCAGAGGACTTTTTTCCAGATGTGCAGAAGCACAATTACAGGATTATGCTGAAATCTGCCTCGCAATGTCGCTCCAGATGATGTTTTCCAGATGTGCAGAAGCTTTTCCTCCAGAGGACTTTTTTCCAGATGTGCAGAAGCACAATTACAGGATTATGCTTAAATCTGCCTCGGAATGTCGCTCCAGATGACATTTTACAGATGTGCAGAAGAACAGTTCCAGGATGATGCTGAAATTTGTCTTGCACTTTTCCTCCAGAGGACTTTTTTCCAGATGTGCGAAAGCAGATTTCCAGAATTATGCTGAAATGTGCCTTGCAATGTCGCTCCAGGCCAGAATTGCAGAAGCACAGTTCCAGGATGATGCTGAAATCTGTGTTGTAATGTCGCTCCAGATGTCATTTTCCAGAGGTGCAGAAGCACAGTTCCAGGACGATGCTGAAATCTGTGTTTTAATGGCGCTCCAGATGACATTTTCCAGATTTCGAGAAGCAGAATTCAAGGATAATGGTGAAATCTGCCCCACAATGTCGCTCCAGATGACATTTTACAGATGTGCAGAAGCACAGTTCCAGGATGATGCTGAAATTTGTCTTGCACTTTTCCTGCAGAGGACTCTTTTCCAGATGTGCAGAAGCAGAGTTTTAGAATTATGCTGTAATGTGCCTTACAATATCGCTCCAGATGACATTTTCAGATGTGGATTAGCAAAGTTCCAGGATGATGCTGAAATCTGTGTTGTAATGTCACTCCAGATGACATTTTCCAGATGTACAGAAGTACAGTTCCAGGATGATGCTGAAATTTGCCTTGCAATGTCGCTCCAGATGTCATTTTCCAGATGTGCAGAAGTACAGTTCCAGGATGATGCTGAAATTTGCCTTGCAATGTCGCTCCAGATGTCATTTTCCAGATGTGCAGAAGTACAGTTCCAGGATGATGCTGAAATCTGTGTTTTAATGGCGCTCCAGATGACATTTCCAGATTTCGAGAAGCAGAATTCAAGGATAATGGTAAAATCTGAGTTGCAATTTCGCTCCAGATAACATTTTCCAGATATTTAGAAGCACAATTACAGGATTATGCTTAAATCTGCCTCGCAATGTCGCTCCAGATGACATTTCACAGATGTGCAGAAGCACATTTCCAGGATGATGCTGAAATTTGTCTTGCACTTTTCCTTCAGGGGACTTTTTTCCAGATGTGCAGAAGCACAATTACAGGATTATGCTTAAATCTGCCTCGTAATGTCGCTCCAGATGACATTTTCCAGACGTGCAGAAGCATAATTCAAGGATTATGCTGAAATGTGCCTTGCAAAGTTGCTCCAGAGGACTTTCTTCCAGATGTGCAGAAGCAGAGCTCCAGAATTATGCTGAAATGTGCCTTGCAATGTCGGTCCAGATGACATTTTCAGATGTGGATTAGCAGAATTCCAGGATGATGCTGAAATCTGTGTTGGAATGTTGCTCCAGATGACATTTTCCAGATGTACAGAAGTTCAATTCCAGGATTATTCTTAAATGTGCCTTGCAATGTCGCTCCAGAAGACATTTTTCCACATGTGCAGAAGCAAATTTAAAGGATTATGCTGAAATTTGTCTTGCAATGTCTCTCCAGATGACATTTTCCAGATATTCAAAAGCACAGTTAAAGGATTATGCTGAAATGTGCCTTGCAATGTAGCTCCAGAGGACTTTTTTCCAGATGTGCAAAAGCAGATTTCCAGAATTATGCTGAAATGTGCTTTGCAATGTCGCTCCAGACGACATTTTCCAGAAGTGCAGAAGCACAGTTGCATGATGATGCTGAAATCTCTCTTGTAATGTTGCTCCAGATGACATTTTCCAGATGTGGAGAAACAGAATTCCAGGATTGTGATGAAACCTTCCTTTCAATTTAACTCCTGATGACATTTTCTAGATTTGCAGAAGCAAAGTTCCAGGATGATGATGAAATCTGCCTTGCGATGTCTCTCCAGATGACATTTTCCAGACGTAGAGAAGCAGAATTCCAGGATTATTCTTAAATGTGCCTTGAAATGTCGCTCCAGATGATCTTTTTCCAGATGTGCAGAAGCAGAGTTTCAGGATGATACTGAAATTTGTCTTGCAATTTTCCTCCAGATAACATTTTTCCACATTTACAGAAGCAGAGTTTTAGGATTATGGTCAAATCTGCCTATTAATTTCTCTCTAGGTGATATTTTCGAGATGTGTAGAAGCAGAGTTCCAGGATGATGCTGAAATCTGCCTTGCAACGTCGCTCCAGATGACATTTTGCAGATGTGCAGAAGAAGAGTTCCAGGATGATGCTGAAATCTGTGTTTTAATGTCGCTCCAGAAGACATTTTCCAGATTTCGAGAAGCAGAATTCATGGATAATGGCGAAATTTGCTTTGCAATTTCACTCCAGATGATGTTTTCCAGATATTTAGAAGCACAATTCTAGGATTATGATTAAATCTGCCCTGCAATGTCTCTCCAGATAAAATTTTCCTGATGTGCAGAAGAAGAGTTCCAGAATTATGATAAAATGTGCCTTGCAATGTCGCTCCAGATGACCTTTTTCCACATGTGCAGAAGCAAATTTAAAGGATTATGCTGAAATTTGTCTTGCAGTGTCTCTCTAGATGACATTTTCCAGATGTTCAGAAGCACAGTTAAAGGATTATGCTGAAATGTGCCTTGCAATGTCGCTCCAGATGACATTTTCAGATGTGGATTAGCACAGTTCCAGTATGATGCTGAAATCTGTGTTGTAATGTCTCTCCAGATAACATTTTCTAGATGTGCAGAAGAAGTTTCCAGAATTATGCTGAAATGTGCCTTGCGATGTCGCTCCAGATGACACTTTTCCACATGTGCAGAAGTAAATTTAAAGGATTATGCTGAAATTTGTCTTGCAATGTCGCTCCAGATGACATTTTCAGATGTAGATTTATACAGTTCCAGGATGATTCTGAAACCTGTGTTGTAATGTCGCTCCAGATGACATTTTCCAGATGTGCAGAAACAGAATTCCAGATTACCTTGCAATTTCTCTTCAGATGAGATTTCCAGATGTTCAGAAGCACAGTTCCAGGATGACATTTTCCGGATGTTCAAAAGCAAATTTAAAGGCTTATGCTGAAATGTGCCTTGCAATGTTGCTCCAGATGACATTTTTCCACATGTGCAGAAGCAAATTTAAAGGATTATGCTGAAATTTGTCTTGCAATGTCGTTCCAGATGACATTTTCCAGATATGTAGAAGCCGAATTCCGGGATAATGGTGAAATTTGCCTTGCAATTTCGCTCCAGATGAGATTTCCTGATGTTCAGAAGCACAGTTCCAGGATGATGCTGAAATCTGTGTTGTAATGTTGATCCAGATGACATTTTCCAGATGTGGAGAAGAAGAGTTCCAGGATAATGGTGAAATCTGCCTTACAATTTCTCTCCAGATGACATTTTACAGATGTGCAGAAGCATAGTTCCAGGATGATGCTGAAATTTGTCTTGCAATTTTCCTCCAGATAACATTTTTCCACATGTGCAGAAGTAGAGTTCCAGAATTATGCTGAAATGTGCCTTGCAATGTCGGTCCAGATGAAATTTTCCAGATGTGCAGAAGCACAGTTCCAGGATGATGATGAAATCAGCTTTGCAATGTCTCTCCAGATGACATTTTCCAGATTTTTAGAAGCACAGTTAAAGGATTATGCTGAAATGTGCCCTGCGATGTCTCTCCGGATGACATTTTCCAGATGTGCAGAAGCAGAATTCCAGGATGATGGTGAAATCTGCCTTGCTATGTCGCTCCAGATGACATTTTCCAGAGATTCAAAAGCACAATTCCAGGATGATGCTTAAATCTGCCTTGCAATGTTGCTCCAGATGACATTTTCCAGATATGCAGAAGCACAATTCAAGGATTATGCTTAAATCTCCCTTGCAATGTTGCGGCAGAGGACTTTTTTCCAGATGTGCAGATGCAGAGTTCCAGAATGATGCTGAAATGTGCCTTGCAATATCTCTCCAGATGACATTTTACAGATGTGCAGAAGCACAGATTCAGGATGATGCTGAAATGTGCCTTGCAATGTTGCTCCAGATAACATTTTTCCACATGTGCAGAAGCAGAGTTCCAGGATGATGCTGAAATCTGCCTTGCAATGTCGTTCCAGATGACATTTTCCAGATATGTAGTAGCTGAATTCCAGGATAATGGTGAAATCTGCCTTACAATTTCTCTCCAGATGACATTTTCCAGATATTCAGAAGCACAATTCAAGGATTATACTGAAATCTGCCTTGCAATTTCTCTCCAGATAACATTTTCCATATGTGCAGAAGAAGAGTTCCAGAATTATGCTAAAATGTGCCTTGAAATGTCTCTCCAGATGAAATTTTCCAGATGTGGAGAAACAGAATTCCAGGATTATGACGAAACCTTCCTTTCAATTTAACTCCAGATGACATTTTCCAGATGTGCAGAAGCACAGTTCCAGGATGTTGCTGAAATTTGTCTTGCAATTTTCCTCCATATGACATTTTTCCACATGGGCAGAAGCAGAGTTTGAGGATTATGGTGAAATCTGCCTTTTCATTTCTCTCTAGGTGATATTTTCAAGATGTGTAGAAGCAGAGTTCCAGGCTGCTTCTGAAATCTGCCTTGCAATGTCGTTCCAGAAGACATTTTCCAGTTGTTTAGAAGCCGAAATCCAGGATTATGCTGAAATCTGCCTTGCAATGTCTCTCCAGAAGACATTTTACGGATTTGCAGAAGCACAGTTCCAGGACGATGCTGAAATTTGTCTTGCAATTTTCCTCCAGATGACATTTTTCCACATGGGCAGAAGCAGAGTTTGAGGATTATGGTGAACTCTGCCTTTTAATTTCTCTCTAGGTGATATTTTCGAGATGTGTAGAAGCAGAGTTCCAGGATTATGCTGAAATCTGCCTTGCAATGTCGTTCCAGATGACATTTTCCAGATATGTAGTAGCTGAATTCCAGGATAATGGTGAAATCTGCCTTACAATTTCTCTCCAGATGACATTTTCCAGATATTCAGAAGCACAATTCAAGGATTATACTGAAATCTGCCTTGCAATTTCTCTCCAGATAACATTTTCCATATGTGCAGAAGAAGAGTTCCAGAATTATGCTAAAATGTGCCTTGAAATGTCTCTCCAGATGACATTTTCCAGACGTTCGGAAGCACAGTTAAAGGATTATTCTGAAATGTGCCTTGAAATGTCTCTCCAGATGAAATTTTCCAGATGTGGAGAAACAGAATTCCAGGAGTATGACGAAACCTTCCTTTCAATTTAACTCCAGATGACATTTTCCAGATGTGCAGAAGCACAGTTCCAGGATGTTGCTAAAAATTGTCTTGCAATTTTCCTCCATATGACATTTTTCCACATGGGCAGAAGCAGAGTTTGAGGATTATGGTGAAATCTGCCTTTTAATTTCTCCCTAGGTGTCAACCTCGCTAGCTTTGCCTTGCTTCGGCTTTCATAGAAACAGAGGGAGGGGGGTTTAGGCTCACGGGGGCTTTGTAAAATCTGAGAAATGAAACCAATTCCTAAGCTGTTATCAGACCAACGGACACTGCATTCCTGGATGCTGACATGACCAGACTGTTGTGGCTCCGTTGCCCGAGCCTGTGTCATCAGCTGGGGAGGACTCTGAGAGTGAGGGAGAGGAGTTGGCAAGGCCTCCTTCTCCAGGACTCTCCTCTCTGGCAATGCCTCCGGAGGACACCGAAGGGCAGGAGATAGGCCCAGAGCCAAGCTCGTCCCCGCAGCCACAGGAGGACATTGACGAGGGGAGCGAGTTTTGGTTGGATCCTCGCCAGCGTCGGAGAGACAGGAGAGCCCAGCAGAGGAAAAGGCGTGGTCGTGATTAGCTGGTGGACCACGCCTCCCAGACTATATAAGAGAGGGATTGTAGCCATATCTTTGTGACGAACAAAACAAAGATTCGTTGATCCTGGTTTTGAATCGGCCCTGCGTCTCAGCTTGTGTGTATGTGACGGACCTTTTAATAAAGAGGTTGGCAAGCAGCTCCCGATTGCTGTCGACCTTTGTTATCATCTTACTTGGTTGCCTGCCAGTTCATTAGCCTCTGGTTGTCTGAGGGGAGGTTATTTCTGGGCACGGGGCCAGAACATCTTGTTCGTCACCCAAAAAAGTTAACCCATCGTTACCACGATGGATCCACAGCTGCAGCAAATTATCCAACAGTTGCAAGCTGACAACCAGCTCCTGCAGCAGCAGGTCGGCCAGTTGACTGCAGAACTGGCTGGGGGAAATGTGCCTGCAGCTGTTCCTCCTCCCCCTCCTCCTCGTCGGAAAAGCCCTATCAGTGTGCCTGATAAATTCTCTGGGCAGCAGGAGATGTTCCTGGCTTTCATGGGACAATGCTAGCTGTTTATGGCAATGAGGGCGGAGGATTTTCCAGATGACCGGGCTCGGGTGGCATTTGTTATCAACCTCCTCTCCGGCAATGCCGCCCGATGGGCCACGCCTCTGTTGCTGCAGAATAGCCCCTTGTTGGCAGACTATCAGGGCTTTTGGCAACATCTGAGGGTGATGTATGAGGACCCCCTGAAGACCCAGACGGCAGCCAGGCGCATCAAAGATCTCCGTCAAGGGAAGCGCCCCCTGCAGGAATATGTGGCTGAATTTCGGCTTCTGGGCCAGGACTCAGATTGGAATGATGCAGCGCTCAGGGATGCTTTCCAGGATGGCCTCTCCGATGACCTGCAGGATGAGCTGGTTCGTGTGGAGGCGCCTGAGACCCTCGACGCCCTTGTCATGCAGTGCTTGCGCATTGATGCCCGTTTCCAACGGCGCAAGACCCGTCAGCCCATCCAAGAACCCCCGCGTCCTGCACCGACAGCGTCCCGGGTCACCCCGCGCTTTGTGGCGCCCGCGGAGGAGCCCATGGAGCTGGGAGCGGCCCGACCTCGCCTGACAGCCCCGGAGCGGATGCGGAGATGCCAAGGGGGATTATGCCTCTATTGCGGTGAGGCTGGACACTTTGCCGCTTCATGCCCCAAGAAGCGTAGTGGGACGCTCACGCCTGTTCCTGAATCTCGGTGGGACCAGCCGGGAAACGGGGCAGGCCCGGCCTGGGGAAAACCTTAGGCCGGGTACGTATCACTGCCCCGCCTGATTCAGCGGAGGTGGACTCTGGGCCCCCTCGACACCTAATCCTGGACACCCGGGTGTTGTTGGCCGACCGGTCGGAGGGGCTTCCGGCACATGCGCTGGTGGACTCGGGGGCCACCACGAACTTTATGGACCAGGCCTTTGTGGCCCATTTTGCGGTCCCCTTGGTTCCAGTGGACCCTCCGTTGAGAGTCGAGACGATCGATGGGGGGGAACTTGTTGCAGGGCCCATTAAGTTCGCGACTCAGCCCTTGTGCCTCGCCATTGGGGCCCATGAGGAGGCAATCCGTTTCTACGTGACGGTGGACCTGCATTTCCCGCTGGTCCTGGGGATGGCCTGGCTTTGGGCACACGATCCGCAGGTGGCCTGGTCGAGGAACGCCATCTCCTTCCCGAGCCTGCAGTGCGTCGACCACATCCGCCACACCTGTGCCGGCCAGGACGTCTCCACCCCTGCCGTCTCTTTGCCTCCTGAGCTGACGTCCTTCGCTGACGTGTTCAGTGAAAAGGAGGCAGACCGCTTACCCCCGCATCGACCCTATGACTGCCCAGTGGATCTGGTGCCCAATGCGCCCCTGCCCACGGGACGTCTGTACTCGATGTCGGAGCCCGAATTGGCCGCCCTACAGGACTTCCTGGACAAAAACTTGGCCCGAGGGTTCATCCGACCTTCATCCTCCCCTCTCTTGGCCCCAGTCCTCTTTGTGAAGAAGAAGACGGGGGACCTACGCCTTTGTTGAGACTACCGGCGGTTAAACGCCATCACCGTACGGAATCGCTACCCCCTGCCGCTCATCCCGGAGCTGATGTAGAGGTTGCGGGAGGCCTCGATTTTCACCAAGCTCGACCTCCGGGGAGCCTACAGCCTGGTGCGGATGCGAGAGGGGGACGAGTGGAAGACGGCATTTGGCACCCGATACGGACACTTTGAGTGTACTGTCATGCCGTTTGGGTTGACCAACGCCCCTGCGGTCTTCCAGCATCTGATGAACGACGTGTTCCGGGACATGTTGGATCGGTTCGTGGTCATTTATCTCGATGACATCCTGATCTACTCCCGGTCCCTGGAGAACCACGTCCAGCACGTCCGCCAGGTTCTGCAGCGCCTGCGGGAGCACCAACTCTATGCGAAGTTGGAGAAATGTCTCTTCTTCCAGACTTCCATAGAGTTCCTTGGGCACATCATCTCCCCGGAAGGCATCACGATGGACCCGCGTAAGGTGGAGGCCTTGCTTAGTTGGGAACCCCCTCGTCGGGTGAAGGACATCCAGCGTCTGTTGGGGTTCGCCAACTACTATCGAACCTTCATCCCGGGCTTCGCCACCCTGACCTTGCCGATGACCCAGCTCCTTCGGAAGAAGGTTCCATTTCAATGGGGTCCCCCGCAGCAGCAGGCCTTCGAGGCTCTGAAGCAGGCCTTAGTTACGGAACCTGTCCTGAGGCACCCCAATCCACATCGTCCGTTTGTGGTCGAAACGGATGCGTCCAATGTGGCGATTGGGGCGGTGCTGTTACAGGCCCTGGCGGATGGCGGCACTCTTTTTCCCTGCGCTTATTACTCCCGGAAACTCAATCCTTCCGAGCGCAACTGCACCATCTGGGAGAAAGAGTTGCTGGCTATCAAGGCCGCGTTTGAGGCTTGGCGGCATCATCTCGAGGGGGCCCGACACCAGGTGGAGGTGCGGACGGACCATCGGAACCTGGAGCACCTCACGACGGCCAGGAAATTGAACCAGCAGCAGATCCGGTTGCTTGCAGATTGCGTGCCCCGGTCCCCCGAGCCATTCCCGTTCCCCGGGTTGCCTAGAGTCTCAGGACCCGAAGCTCCGGCTGTTGTTATGCAACGCGAGGTCCGTTGTCAACAAGGCCCCCCTCATATGTGATCTTCTTCAAGAGGGGGGTGCGGACCTGGCCGGCATTACTGAGACCTGGTTGGGCCACGAGGGGGGGGTTCCCCTCGTGGAGATGTGCCCACCAGGTTTCCTTGCATTCCACCAGCCGAGAGCTCAGGGGAGGGGTGGGGGAGTAGCGGTCATTATTAAAGAAGGTCTGAGTCCGAGGGAGACCACTGTACCTCAGATAGCCGGGTGTGAGTCCATCTTCGTGAGGTGGGGTCATGGTGGGCAGAGGGGTCTGTTAGTCACGTACCTGGCTCCCTGCCACGTGGCAACGACCCTGCCCGAGCTTCTCAATGTTGTAGCCGAGGTGGCGGTTGATACCCCTGGGCTCATGGTCATGGGGGATTTCAACCTGCCATCCATCGGTGAAACATCTGAGTTAGCTCGGGAGTTCATGGCTTCCATGACGGCCATGGACCTGACCCAGGTAATTCAAGGCCCGACCCACGTTGGTGGACACACCCTGGATCTAGTTTTTGTCTCTGGTCAGTGGTTGAGTGGTCTAGATATTGGGGATATAGTTGTGGAGCCCTTGTCATGGACTGACCACTCGCTCCTTCGACTCGACTTTCAGACCGCGGCACCTCACCGCAGGGAGGCGGAACCGACCAAGTGGTTCCGCCCCAGGCGCCTGATGGATCCTGATAGGTTCCAGACGGAGCTTGGGCCATTTCCTGAGACACTGACACACGACTCGGCTGAGGATCTGGTGGCTGCCTGGAATAGGGCAGCCGGTGGGGCCTTGGACCGCGTCGTGCCTTTGCGGCCTCTGACCCGGCGCCGAACTCACTTATCTCCTTGGTTTACCGAGGAGCTGAGGGAGATGAAACGCCGGAGAAGACGCCTAGAGAGCGGTTGGAGGGCCAGTCGCTCTGAATCTGACTTGACACTAGTAAGAGCTCACATTAAGACTTACTTAGTGGCGATAAAAGCGGCAAAATCCAATTATTTTGCCGCCCTTATCGCGTCATCAGATAATCGCCCAGCCGCCCTGTTTAGGGTGACCCGCTCCCTCCTTCATTCGGGAGCGCGGGAGGATCCCTTGCAGGGTCGTGCTGAGGATTTTGTGCAATATCTGGATGACAAAATAACTCAGATTCGGGATGACTTGGCCGCCGACTGGGTTAGTTCGGGCGAGGTGATTGAGGCAGGTCTTGAGAGTGTTATCTGGGCTGAGTTCGATCCTGTGGCTCCCGAGGACGTGGACAGGACCTTGGGTAGACTGAATGCAACCACATGTTTATTGGACCCGTGTCCCTCCTGGTTGGTGCTGGCTTCCCGGGAGGTTACACGAGGCTGGCTCCAGGAGATTATAAATGCTTCTTTGAGTGAGGGTGCCCTACCAGATGCCTTGAAGGAGGCGGTGGTGAGGCCCCTCCTCAAGAAGCCCTCCCTGGACCCGGCTATTTTGGCAAACTACCGTCCAGTCTCCAACCTTCCCTTTTTAGCGAAGGTTGTCGAGAGTGTGGTTGCATGGCAGCTCCCTCGGTACCTGGATGAAGCTGTCTATTTAGACCCGCTCCAGTCCGGCTTCAGGTCTGGATACAGCACCGAAACGGCATTGGTCGCGTTGGTGGATGATCTCTGGCGGGCCCGGGGTAGGGGATATTCCTCTATCCTGGTGTTATTAGACCTCTCAGCGGCTTTTGATACCATCGACCATGGTATCATGTTGCGCCGGTTGGAGGGACTGGGGGTGGGAGGCACCGTTTTACGGTGGTTCTCCTCCTACCTCTCCGACCGGTCGCAATCTGTGTTGACAGGGGGGCAGCGGTCGACCCCGAGGCGCCTAGTGTGTGGGGTGCCACAAGGGTCGGTCCTCTCGCCCCTTCTGTTCAACATTTATGTAAAGCCGCTGGGTGAGATCATCCGTGGTTTTGGGGTGGAGTTCCATCAGTACGCTGATGATACGCAGCTGTACATTTCCACCCCAGACCACCCCAACGATGCCGTGGAAGTGATGTCCCAGTGCCTTGAAGCCGTGCGGGTCTGGATGGGGAGAAACAGGCTTCGACTCAACCCCTCCAAGACCGAGTGGCTGTGGTTGCCGGCGTCCCGATATAGCCAGCTGACACCATCGCTGGTTATTGGGGGCGAATCTCTGGCCCCCACGGAAAGGGTGCGCAACTTGGGCATCCTCCTGGATCCACGGCTGTCCTTGGAGGATCACACGACAGCTGTGGCCAGGGGAGCTTTTTATCAGGTCCGCCTGATACGCCAGTTGCGGCCCTTTCTAGATCGGGACTCCCTACGCACAGTCACTCAGGCACTCGTCACCTCTCGCCTGGACTACTGCAATGCTCTCTACATGGGGCTCCCCTTGGGGTGCACCCGGAGGCTCCAACTGGTGCAGAATGCGGCCGCGCGGGGGATTATGGGAGCGACGGGACGCTCCCATGTGACACCTCTCCTGCGCGAGCTGCATTGGCTGCCGGTGGACTTCCGGGTGCGTTTCAAGGTGTTGGTGACCACCTTTAAAGCGCTCCATGGCTTAGGACCAGGGTACTTACGGGACCGCCTTCTGCCGCCAATAGCCTCCCACCGGCCGGTGCGCTCCCACAGAGTGGGTCTCCTCAGGGTGCCGTCAGCTAGACAATGTCGGCTGGCGACCCCCAGGGGGAGGGCTTTCTCTGTGGCAGCCCCTACCCTCTGGAACGATCTGCCTCCAGAACTGAGAACAATTGCTGACCTCCGGACTTTTCGTCGGGCCCTAAAAACCCATCTTTTTCAGCTTGCTGGTCTAGCCTGACCCAGCTGAATTTTTAAGATTGTATTAGAGGGTTGGGTATTTTAATTATTTAGTGGTTTTAATTTTAGCCATAGTTATATGTCTTTTAAGAAATTTTAACTTTTGTATACTGTTTTTTATTCGGCTGTCCACCGCCCTGAGTCCGCAAGGAGAAGGGCGGTATACAAATCTAATAAATAATAATAATAATAATAATAATCTGGTGGTCGTTGTTTTTCGCCCGGTTCAACTTCCACGTGACCTACATCCCGAGTGGCCACAACGTGCGGGCGGACACCTTGTCCCGCAAGCCGGAGTACTTCTCTCCGAAGGAGTCCCTGCCTCCGCGGACGGTGCTGCCAGCGGAATCCTTGGCCGCAGCCCAGGAACCCATGGACTTGCAGGCTCAGGTGCAGGAAGCGCAGCGCCAGGACGCCTGGTCGCAACAGCGGCAGGCGGAAGTCGGCCCTGCCTCCCCTTGGACTTTGGAGGACGGCTTGTTAAAACACCGAGGCCGGCTGTACGTGCCCACGAGTCCGCTCCGAGCCATCGTTATGAAGCAGTGCCATGACAACCCCATGGCAGGACATTTTGGGTTCTTTAAGACACTGAACTTGGTGACGAGGACTTTTTGGTGGCCTCGGGTACGGCACGACGTGCACGCGTACGTGATGTCCTGCGTGCCGTGCTGACAGGCCAAAGTCGCGTCAGGCCCACCGCCTGGACTTCTCCAGCCGCTGCTGACACCGGAGAGACCCTGGGGAGCCATCTCTATGGACTTCCTGACGGACCTGCCACCGTCTGCCACGTTCACTACCGTTCTTGTGGTGGTGGACATGCTCACAAAGATGGCACATTTTATTCCATGCCGTGGACTGCCATCAGCCCGCACCACAGCCCGATTGTTCCTGCAGCACGTTTTCCGCCTCCACGGCCTGCCGGACAGAGTGGTTTCTGACCACGGGGCCCAGTTCACGGCCCGCTTCTGGAAAAGCCTGATGGCCGCGTTGGAGGTGCAGGTGTGTCTGTTGTCGGCGCACCATCCGGAGACTGACGGGGGGACAGAGAAGGTCATCGGCATCCTGGAGCAGTACCTCCACTGCTATGTCAATCAGCAGCAGGACAACTGGGCCGAGTACCTTCCCCTGGTGGAGTTCGCCTTCAACAACTCCCAACACACCTCCACCCAGATGACCCCGTTCCATGCCAACGTGGGATACCATCCACGGCTGTTCCCTCTGTCCCTCTTGGATTCCCCAGTTCCCGAGACCCAGGACTTCCTCTCGGAGCTGCAAGCGGTGCAGCAGCTGGTGCGTCGGCAGCTGATCCAGGTGAAGGAGGACTATAAACGGGTCGCCGACCGCTCTCGACGGGCCACGCCGCCGCTGGAGGTTGGGGATCGGGTGTGGCTGTCCACGAAGCACCTCCCCACGGACCGGCTGGCGAAGAAGCTCGACCACCGTTCATCGGACCCTTCCCCATCGAGGCGGTCATCAGCCCGGTGGCCTACCGGTTGACCCTGCTCCGGTCGATGCGGCTCCACCCTGTGTTCCATCGGTCCCTTCTGGTCCCTGAGGCTCCGCCGTGCCGCCTCCGACGCCCGACGGCACCTGCTCCCTCAACCACGGTTGCCAACGACGGCTCCACGACGTATGAGGTGGACAGCATCCGGGACTCCCATTGGCTGAAGGGCCGTTTCCAGTACCTGATTGCCTGGAAAGGGTACGGGCCTGAGGATTTCTACTGGGTGGACGCTTCCTCCGTACATGCTCCTGACTTGGTACGGGCTTTCCATGCGCAGTTCCCGTCCCGACCGCATCCGGACCATCAGCGGCGGGGGAAGGGCCCTGCGGTGGGGGATAGTGTTGTGGCTCCGTTGCCTGAGCCTGCGTCATCAGCAGGGGAGGACTCTGAGAGTGAGGGAGAGGAGTTGGCAAGGCCTCCTTCTCCAGGACTCTCCTCTCTGGCAATGCCTCCGGAGGACACCGAAGGGCAGGAGATAGGCCCAGAGCCAAGCTCGTCCCCGCAGCCACAGAGGACATTGACGAGGGGAGCGAGTTTTGGTTGGATCCTTGCCAGCGTCGGAGAGACAGGAGAACCCAGCAGAGGAAAAGGCGTGGTCGTGATTAGCTGGTGGACCACGCCTCCCAGACTATATAAGAGAGGGATTGTAGCCATATCTTTGTGACGAACAAAACAAAGATTCGTGGATCCCGGTTTTGAATCGGCCCTGCGTCTCAGCTTGTGTGTATGTGACGGACCTTTTAATAAAGAGGTTGGCAAGCAGCTGCAGATTGCTGTCGACCTTTGTTATCATCTTACTTGGTTGCCTGCCAGTTCATTAGCCTCTGGTTGTCTGAGGGGAGGTTATTTCTGGGCACGGGGCCAGAACACAGACGTCTGCTCCCACCTGACCTCTGGGAGACCTGTGGATTGGATGATTTATGGTGGACAGGGGAGGGGATGCTTTCTAATTGTAACTTTCGCGCGTTTTGCCTCAGAATCCTGCTTTCCACGGTTGCGTTCATTTCATATCTAGTAAAAGTACCAGTCTTTAACCTATGATGAAGTCTGGGTCTTCCTTTCCTGGATACTGAAGGAAGCATACCTGACAATACCTGACAATAAGCAGGATTCTCACCTCAGCCATCCCGGACAACACCGAGGGGGCTGAAATCCACAGAATGTCTGATTAAGAAAGTGATACAGATCAGATGGGGGCATATGGCTCGGCAATGTCTTCATACCAGCCGGAAGAAGAGACTGCGGTGTGGATGGAGAATTTACAGCTGAGAGAGGAGCCAGAAGAAGCCCGTTGGTCGAAGGGAGTTGGAAGGTTGCCGGACCTGGGAAAGACCCCCCATGGAGTAACCAGCTCTAGACCCCGAAAAGGAGAGGCAGTGTGGCTGCAAGAGCAAAAGGAACGCCTCATGATGGCACAAGCACTACAACTCATCCACGATGTTGAAGAAAGCCGAAAAAACCGTGAGTTTTATGCAACCCCTGAAGGGAAGGGAAGAGAATACTCCAAAGTAGATGCAGAGGAAGGGGCTTGTGGGGGAGAGGAAGAGGGAGCTGGCGAAGGTACATCCCAGGCATTGGGTGGTCAAATGAGAGATGCGGCAGTCCAGGGGGCCCCAGCCTTCCAGGCCCCACCCCGCAGGCGCAAGAAACCTAAAATTCCCCCCCTTCCTGGAAAATATGGTGGAGACCCGAAAACTTTGGGGTTTTTTTTAACCCAAGTGTGGAATCACATGCAGGACTTGGGGGAGGATTATTTGTTGGATGCAGCCCGAGTGAGATGTGTCACGAGTGCCTTAGAGGGGGTGGCAGCCGAGTGGATGGTGGTTTTCCACAATAACAATTCCCCCCTGCTGCGGAATTACAACCAGTTCATGACGGCCCTTAGGAGGCGTTTTGAGGACCACCTAGCTGAGCGGAAGGCGAGGCTCCATATGAAAAGTATCCAGCAGGGCCGAAGATCGGTAGCGGAATACACCCAAGAATTTCGGGAGCTAGCGCCATACATGACAGGGTGGTCAGAGATAGCTCTGCTGGAGGGTTTCAAAGACGGGCTGAATGAAGAAATCTACCACGACTGTAGAGCGCGGGGGGTCCCCGAAGATCTGGACAGTTGCTACATAGCAGCTGAGGATGCGGAAATTGAGATAGGCCGCAGTCGACTCCGAAGAGGGCGTGTTGGGGAGCCTTCATTCTCCTACCACCGCAAGGAAGCCCCAAAGATGGCTGGAGGAAGGGCGGAGTCCAAACCCAAGCCGAAGCCCTTCACCTGCTTTAAGTGTGGCATGGAAGGTCACCGGGCTGCTGAGTGTTCCTCCAAGCCAGTGCCTAAAACTACCAGCAGAGGGCCAAAGAAGATGGACAAAACACCCGCAAAAGTTCGTGAAGCTGCGCTGGAGGGGGAAGTCGTAGAGTTCGCTCCCCGGGCCAAGGGTGAGTTGGGAACTCCGACCAACGCGGATGACAGCGAGACCGACTCCTACTCCGATGATCTGGTGAGTCACACTGAGGGGCCCCTGCTCATCCCCATAGAGCTAAAGGTGCCATCCACAGGGGCCCACGCACAGATGCCAGCCTTATTAGACTCTGGGTGCACCAGGTGCATTATCAGCCCGACAGTAGTAGAGAAGATGGGCCTGGGACTTAAGGAACTGAAAAGGCCTATTGCATTCTGTCAGCTAGATGGGTCGATGGCAGGGGGGGGGCCAACCAGTTTCATAATGGAGCCCATTGAAATGAAATTAGGGGACCACGTAGAGACTCTCAGTTTTATTGTGGCCCCTAGCATGGAACGACCCCTCATACTTGGCCTGCCCTGGTTACGTAAATGGAACCCGCGAATTAACTGGAAAATGGGGGTTCTGCGCATTTGTGCTGGGAAGCCACCACTAGAGGGGAAGGAACCCTCCCTTGAAGGCAGAGGGGAGCTTGAAGAAGCGGAGATGGCAATAGACCACATAGAGGGGGAGGAGAAAATTCCAAAAGAGTATTGGGATCTCCGTGAAGTCTTTAGTGAGAAAGCCTCGGATGTGCTACCCCCCCACAGGGCTACGGACTGTGCTATTGAGATACTCCCTGGAGTGAAGCTCCCTAAGCCAAAAATTTATCCTATGACCCCTCGTGAACTGGGGGAACTACGAAATTTCATTGACAAAAACCTAGAACGGGGTTTCATTCAACCAGCTAGACCACGGGTGGCCGCACCAGTTCTGTTCAGAGAGAAGAAAGATGGTTCCTTCCGTTTAGTAGTTGATTATAGAAACTTAAACGTCATTTGCGTGGAAAATGTCTACCCCTTACCCCTCATGAAGGACATGTTGGCTCACTTAGGAAAGGGGAAGATTTTCACCAAACTAGACTTACGGGAAGCTTACTACAGGGTGCGAATCAAGGAGGGGGATGAATGGAAAACTGCATTTAACTGCCCGCTGGGATGTTTCCAGTTCTGAGTACTCCCTTTTGGACTACAAGGGGCTCCTGCAGTATTCATGCAATTGATCAATGAAATTTTGCATGAGCATTTCTACAAGGGGGTGCTGGTTTATTTGGATGACATTCTCATCTACTCTGAAAACATGGCCGACCACGTGAAATTAGTATGCACCGTCCTGAAAAAACTTAGAGCTGCTGAACTGTATGCAAAACTTTCTAAGTGTGAATTCCAGCAAACCAAAATTGACTATCTTGGATATCGCATCTCCCCGGAGGGAATAGAAATGGACCCTGCAAAGGTTCGGGCGGTGTTAGAATGGACGGCGCCACGCACCCGCAAGCAGCTACAGAGTTTTTTGGGATTTTGCTAACTTTTATCGACAGTTCATCCCCTCGTTCGCCAAAATCGCATTGCCAATAACTAATCTCCTGAAAACCAAAGGTGAAGAAAAACCAAAACCCTCCAAACCTCTTGAATGGACTATGGACTGCCAGGCAGCATTCGAAAAACTGAAACGGCTTTTTGCTGCTGAACCAGTCCTCAAGCACCCGGACATGGATGAACCTTTCGTAGTACAGGCAGATGCCAGTGATGTCGCAGTAGGGGCCGTACTTCTGCAAAAGAATGCGGATGGAAAATTACAGCCTTGTGCCTACACGTCCTGGAAGCTGTCCGAAACTGAAAGGAGATGGGCCATATGGGAAAAGGAGGCTTTTGCCGTACGCTGGGCACTTCTAACCTGGAGACAATTTCTCAAAGGAGCTAAACATCCTTTTGAAGTTTGGACTGATCATAAAAATCTCAAGGCTTTGAAAACTCCACGTAAGCTGTCGCCAAAACAAGTTCGCTGGGCCCAGCACTTCAACCGCTTTAACTTCACCTTGCGCTACCTCCCTGGTGGGAAGAATTTCATGGCAGATGCTCTGTCCAGATTGCCTCAATACAACAGCACCAGGGAGGAAGTTGTTCGTCCAATTGTCCCGTCAGCCCAACTGGCGGCACCAGTGACTACCCGAGCACAGTCGAAAAGTGACCCAAGCCTCTCGGGTGATTTGCTCCAGAAACTACAAGAGACTTTAAAAACCGATGAGTGGTTCCAAGTCCACTCAAACGAATGTACACTTCGTGATGGACTAGCTTGGATTGGAGCTAAATTGTACGTCCCAGCCAGCCTACGAGTAACCGTTCTGCAACACGCCCATGACTCCAAAGTGGCGGGACACTTTGGATTTGTCAAAACCTTACATCTCGTCAAAAGACAGTTTTGGTGGCCTGCGCTCAAAAAGGACACAGAGGCATATGTAGCGAGCTGTCTAGTGTGTGCCTCAGCTAAGAAACCTCCCGGGAAGGCACCTGGTCTTCTCCAAAGTGTGGCCAGACCCACTGCCCCTTGGAAAGAAATATCCATGGACTTCATTGTAGACCTTCCCGAAAGTGGGGGGTGCACAGTTATATGGGTAGTAACTGATTTGTTTTCCAAACAGGTGCATTTTATCCCATGTTCTAAGATCCCATCAGCAAAAGCCCTTGCTAAGATGTTCATTCAACATGTATATAGACTACATGGAGCGCCAAAACGTATAATTTCAGACAGGGGAGTGCAGTTCACCTCCAGCTTTTGGAAAGAGTTCCTGATGCTGATAGGCTCCGCCCAAGGACTAAGCTCCGCCCACCACCCCCAGACCAATGGGGCCTGTGAAAGAACCAATGCTGTACTAGAACAGTATCTGAGATGTTATATATATTACCAGCAAGATAACTGGGTAGACTTGCTGCCATTCGCAGAAGTGGCATATAATAATTCCATACATAGCAGCACAGGTTTCACTCCTTTCAAGGTGGCTTCTGGCCAGGAGTTTGTGCCAATCCCAGAGTTACCTCATGATGACCCACAGAACCCTTCTCTAATTGAGTGGATCGATCAATTACGAGCAACTTGGGCAGTAACTTGAAAAGCGTTAGATGATGCTCACCAAGCCCATAAAGCCCAAGCCGACAAAAGGAGATGCCCTGCACATGTTTATAAAGTGGAGGACATGGTTTATCTTTCTACCAAGTATTTGCAAACTCCTCAGAAATCAAAAAAGCTTGGGCCTAAGTATGTGGGCCCTTTCCCTGTTACTCGGATCATTAACCCAGTCACGGTTGAATTAGATTTACCCAAGAATTTGCGACGAATTCATCCAGTGTTTCATGTTAGCTTACTGAAACTGGAACAATCGTCCCCCCTACGTCCGTCCAAAGAACCTCCTCCTGTTCCCATCCTCATTGAAGGGGAACAACATTTTGAAGTAAAAGAGATTTTGGACTCTAGAAAACATCATGGAAAAGTGCAGTATCTCATAGCATGGAAGCACTTCCCGTTATCACAAGCTGAATGGGTGAATAAACGTGATGTTAGGGCACCTAGAAAAGTGCAGTTTTTTCACACCAAATACCCTGATAAACCTTGAGACATGATAAGTATTGATTGTTGTGATATTACCTCTTCTTTTCTCTGTTTCAGGACTAGAAGCTATCTTTTCTGAAGGGGGGCCGAACGTCAACCTCGCTAGCTTTGCCTTGCTTCGGCTGTCATAGAAACGGAGGGAGGGGGGTTTAGGCTCACGGGGGCTTTGTAAAATCTGAGAAACGAAACCAATTCCTAAGCTGTTATCAGACCAACGGACACTGCATTCCTGGATGCTGACACGACCAGATGTCTGCTCCCACCTGACCTCTGGGAGACCTGTGGATTGGATGATTTATGGTGGACAGGGGAGGGGATGCTTTCTAATTGTAACTTTCGCGCGTTTTGCCTCAGAATCCTGCTTTCCACGGTTGCGTTCATTTCATATCTAGTAAAAGTACCATACTTTAATCTATGATGAAGTCTGGGTCTTCCTTTCCTGGATACTGAAGGTGATATTTTCGAGATGTGTAGAAGCAGAGTTCCAGGCTGATGCTGAAATCTGCCTTGCCATGTTGTTCCAGAAGACATTTTCCAGTTGTTTAGAAGCCGAATTCCAGGATTATGCTGAAATGTGCCTTCCACTTTCTTTCTTTGTGATATATTCCAGATATGCAGATGCAGAGTTCCTGGATTATGCTGAAGTCTGCCATGCAATGTAGCTCCAGATGATGTTTTCCAGATGTGTAGAAGCACTGTTCCCGGATTATGCTGAAATCTACCTTCCAATTTCTCTCTAGGTGATATATTCCAGATGTGGAGAGGCAGAGTTCCAGGATTATGCTGAAATCTACCTTCCAATTTCTCTCTCTGTTACACTTTCCATATGTGTAGTAGCAGATTTCCAGGATTATGCTTAAATCTGCCTTGCAATGTCGCTCCAGATGACATTTTACAGATGTGCAAAAGCAATGATTCAGAAAGATGCTGAAATTTGTCTTGCAATTTTCCTCCAGATAACATTTTTCCACATGTGCAGAAGCCGAATTCCAGGGTTATGCTTAAATCTGCCTTGTAATGTCGCTCCAGAGGACTTTTTTCCAGATGTGCAGAAGCAGAGTTCCAGAATTATGCTGAAATGTGCCTTGCAATGTCGCTCCAGATAACATTTTTCCACATGTGCCGAAGCACAGTTAAAGGATTATGCTGAAATGTGCCTTGCAATGTCTCTCCAGATGACATTTTCCATATTTGCAGAAAAAGAGTTCCAGAATCATGCTAAAATGTGCCTTGCAATGTCTCTCCAGATGACATTTTCCACATGTGCAGAAGCAGAGTTCGAGGATTATGCTGAAATCTGCCTTTTAATTTCTCTCTAGGTGATATTTTCCAGATATGTAGAAGCCGAATTCCAGGATAATGGTGATATCTGCCTTGCAATTTCTCCCCAGATGACATTTGCCAGATATTCAGAAGCACAATTCAAGGATTATGCTGAAATCTGCCTTGCAATGTCATTCCAGATGACATTTTCCAGATATGTAGTAGCCGAATTCCAGGATAATGGTGAAATCTGCTTTACAATTTCTCTCCAGAAGACATTTTCCAGTTGTTTAGAAGCCAAAATCCAGGATTATGCTGAAATCTGCCTTGCAATGTCTCTCCAGATGCCATTTTAAGGATTTGCAGAAGCACAGTTCCAGGATGATGCTGAAATCTGCCTTTGCAATTTCTCTCCAGATAACATTTTTCCACATGTGCAGAAGCAGAGTTTCAGGATTATGGTGAAATGTGCCTTCCAATGTTGCTCCAGATGACATTTTCGAGATGTGTAGAAGCAGAGGTCCAGGATGATGCTGTAATCTGCCTTTGCAATTTCTCTCCAGATGACATTTTCCAGATATGCAGAAGCACAATTCCAGGATTATGCTTAAATCTGCCTTGCAATGTCGCTCCAGATGACATTTTAAAGATGTGCAGAAGCACAGATTCAGGATGATGCTGAAATTTGTCTTGCAATTTTCCTCCAAATAACATTTTTCCACATGTGCAGAAGACGAATTCCACGGTTATGCATAAATCTGCCTTGTAATTTCGCTCCAGAGGACTTTTTTCCAGATGTGCAGAAGCAGAGCTCCAGAATTATGCTGAAATGTGCCTTGCAATGTCGCTCCAGATAACATTTTTCCACATGTGCAGAAGCAAATTTAAAGGATTATGCTGAAATTTGTCTTGCAATGTCTCTCCAGATGACATTTTCCACATGTGCAGAAGCAGAGTTTGAGGACTATGCTGAAATCTGCCTTTTAATTTTTCTCTAGGTGATATTTTCGAGATGTGTAGAAGCAGAGTTCCAGGATGATGCTGAAATCTGCCTTGCAATGTCGTTCCAGATGACATTTTCCAGATATGTAGAAGCCAAATTCCAGGATAATGGTGAAATCTGCCTTGCAATGTCGCTCCAGATGCCATTTTCCAGATATTCAGAAGCACAGTTAAAGGATTATGCTGAAATCTGCCTTGCAATGTCTCTCCAGATAACATTTTCTATATGTGCAGAAAAATTGTTCCAGAATTATGCTGAAATGTGCCTTGCAACGTCGCTCCAGATGACATTTTTCGACATGTGCAGAAGCAAATTTAAAGGATTATGCTGAAATTTTTCTTGCAATGTCTCTCCAGATGACATTTCCAGATGTTCAGAAGCACAGTTAAAGGATTATGCTGAAATGTGCCTTGTAAAGTCGCTCCAGAGGACTTTTTCAGATGTGGGTTAGCAGAGTTCCAGGATGATGCTGAAATCTGTGTTGTAATGTCGCTCCAGATGACATTTTCAGATGTGGGTTAGGAGAGTTCCAGGATGATGCTGAAATCTGTGTTGTAATGTTGTTCCAGATTTATTATTTATTTATTTATTTTATTAAATTTATATACCGCCCTTCTCCTAGTGGACTCAGGGCGGTGTACAGCCAAGAATAAAAAGCACTCCAATACAAAATTTAAAATATTAATAAAAGAATTAAATAATTTTGGCCCAATAAATTTAAAAAACCCAATAGGCAATTAAAATTTAAAACCCATAAAACTTTAAGCTTAAAAAAGAGGGGGGGGGGGTTACGCCAGCCCAGCTTGACAAAATAAAAAAGTTTTTAGGGCACGGCGGAAAGCCCGGAGATCAGGTATCGTACGGATCTCCGGGGGCAAATCGTTCCAGAGGGCTGGTGCTGCCACAGAGAAGGCTCTCCCCCTGGGTGTCGCCAGCCGACATTGTCTGGCTGATGGCACCCTGAGGAGTCCCTCTCTGTGGGAGCGAATTGGCCGGTGGGAGGCTATCGGTAGCAGAAGGCGGTCCCGCAAGTACCCAGGCCCTATGCCATGGAGCGCTTTAAAGGTGGTCACCAACACCTTGAAGCGCACCCGGAAGACCACCGGAAGCCAATGCAGCTCACGCAGGAGAGGTGTCACATGGGAGCGCCCCCTTGCTCCCATAATCCCCCGCGCGGCCGCATTCTGCACCAGTTGGAGCCTCCGGGTGCACCTCAAGGGGAGCCCCATGTAGAGAGCATTGCAGTAGTCCAGGCGGGAAATGACGAGTGCCTGAGTGACTGTGCGTAAGGAGTCCCGATCTAGATAGGGACGCAACTGGCGTATCAGGCGAGCCTGATAAAAAGCCCCCCTGGCCACGGCCGTCACATGCTCCTCCAAAGACAGCCGTGCATCCAGGAGGACGCCCAAGTTGCGAGCCCTATGACATTTTCCAGATGTGCAGAAGCACAGTTCCAGGATGATGCTGAAATCTGTGTTGTAATGTTGTTCTAGATGACATTTTCCAGATGTGGAGAAGCACAGTTCCAGGATGATGCTGAAATTTGTCTTGCAATTTTCCTCCAGATAACATTTTTCTACATGTGCAGAAGCACAGTTAAAGGATTATGATGAAACATGCCTTTCAATTTCACTCCAGATGACATTTTCCACATTTACAGAAGTAGAGTTCCAGTATTATGCTGAAATGTGCCTTGCAATGTCGCTGCAAATGAAATTTTCCAGATGTGCAGAAGCACAGTTCCAGGATGATGATGAAATCAGCTTTGCAATGTCTCTCCAGGTGACAGTTTCCAGATTTTAAGAAGCACAGTTAAAGGATTATGCTGAAATGTGCCCTGCGATGTCGCTCCAGATGACATTTTCCAGATGTGTAGAAGCAGAATTCCAGGATAATGGTGAAATCTGCCTTGCAATGTCTCTCCAGAAGACATTTTCCAGTTATTCAAAAGCACAATTCCAGGATGATGCTTAAATCTGCCTTGCAATGTCGCTCCAGATGACATTTTCCAGATATTCAGAAGCACAATTCCAGGGTGATGCTTAAATCTGCCTTGCAATTTCGCTCCAGATGACATTTTACAGATGTGCAGAAGCACTGTTCCAGGATGATGCTGAAATTTGTCTTGCAATTTTCCTCCAGATAACATTTTTCCACATGTGCAGAAGCAGAGTTCCAGGATGATGCTGAAATTTGCCTTGCAATGTCGTTCCAGATGTCATTTTCCAGATATGTAGAAGCTGAATTCCAGAATAATGGTGAAATCTGCTGTTGAGCCTTGCAGCACGCTCGACATGCTACAGCGTGAGGACGGCAACGAACGACGTACATACATACACACGCAGGGTGATGGTGGTGGTGGGTGCAGGCGGTAGGGTGTAGGCTGGAGGTGTCATGTGCGCCGGGTGTAGGATGTTTCCTGGAACAACGTGGAGAAGCACGCCGGTGCTTGTCAGAGTAAATGCCTAACTGTGCCTATACCTTCAAGCCCAGCCCCTTAAGGGTTAATACAGTATGTACACCCCCACCTGACCCCTGGCCACTCCTTACCTCCTGGCCACTCCTCCCTTGTATATAAACACTTCCCACGTGCTTGTCCAGCAGTTCCAGATGTTCACCTAGAGGAGAGGAGATCAGAGGTCAGTGACCTATGATGCCTAGGGCCTAGGAAGCTTCCAGGCCTGCAATAAATACTGATTAAAGAAATAGCTTGTCTCGTGAGTAATTGGGCTAAATCCATCGCTTAACAAATGGTAGCAGAGGATGGTTTGCCCATAACTCACTGGTGATGCCCCAACCAAGCAACCTACCCAAGGAAACAGATAGAGTACAAACGAGGGCACTCACCAAGAAGATGGCTGAGCTTCAAGCATCCAAGGATCCTACAGCAGAGGAGAACCCAGCAGACACCGAGCTGTACTCCAGCGAAGGCTCCTACTCTGATGAGGAGAGATCACCAGAGAAAGGTACCAACCTAGGAAGAAAAACAGCACAAAGAGTAAATAAATTCAAGCTATCCATCCTGAAGCTGATGGAAACAAATGACAACGAAAGAAGCCTCATCGCGAACCTGCAAAGCCTCTTCGAGCAGCAAGGCGCAGCAATCGAGGCCCCAGAGACAACGAACGAGGAGATGGCACGAGGAAGAGGTAGGCCAGCCCAGCCAGATGACCACGAGGTGGCCGAATCCTCTTTCGCGCCCTTTCACCGGCGGCCATCTTGGAATGACCACCAGCCAATGGGGAGCCAGGATTCAAACTCTCTGGCGCGAAAAGGTCCCGATCCAGAAAAAGGCCGGGAACAACCAGAGAGCAACCCAAAAAGAAAAACAAATGCAGAAGAGAGATCGCCTACTGATCTCGAGATCCAAAATGCCATCAAAACGCTGACCGCGGCTTTTGGCTCCGCTTTCGAGCCCCCCGCGGCAGCCAGAAAACTAAAGAAAAAATCCTGCACCCAAGAGAGCACCAGAGCCAGCCTCGATGAGCCAGCTGACCCTCAGCCACCCGAGGAGGCCACCCACACCGAACGCGAATGCCGAGACTGGTTCGCCTGCAAAAATTGCAAACTGCAGGATTCGAACCCAGGACCCGCCGCACCAACGACGCGAGGACGAGGGGCAAGGAGAAGGACCGACTACTCACCTCCTCCACGATCTCCGCCTGGCTTCTCCACCCGACCAAGGCCCCAGGACCAGGGGCAGAGGACTGGACCCACCGCCATCGCCGCCACAGCCGCCGGGCCGCCGGACACGAGGAGTCCTCGACTTACGACCGCCGCGCCGCTGATCGCCGACCGTCCTCCACTTACGACCGCTTCGCCTCCTCACCTTCTTCCCTTCTTTTCCGGAGGTCCAGCCGTCCAGCAGTGGTGTCCGCCGCCCAGAGGGAGCACCGGACTCTCCAGGGGTGAGTCCAGCTCTCCACCGGTAGGCCTAGGCCTAGGCCCAGGAGCAGCAGCAGCAGGAACCTTCCTCCATGGCTTCCAGAACGAAATGGCCTTCGCACATGCTCAGTCGCAGCCTGCAGCAGGAGAAAGAAGAAACATAGAGATAGGTCAGTACAGACTCGCAACAGACGTTCCAAAGCCATATTGCGAGTTCAGTCATGACCTGGACCATGGACAGCAATCCACTGTAAGTAATAACAGTGGACATGTGGGGACTGCTTGTACAAATATGCCAAAGCTACAATTAGATGGGGGCAATATTATAGATTGGAGCCAGCATCTACAGATTGCCTTTATGAGGGAAAATGCCTTATTTTTGATTCAGAGACCACCTCAAAAGCCTTGGTCTCTGGAGATTGATAACCTACACCACAAGGCATTCTGCATCATGATAGCCACCATTCCCCCCACAATGTACCCTAGCATTAATGATAACCTCACAGTGTCTGAAATTTTACAAATGTTATATGGTATGTTTTACAGCCAGTGCAGGGCTACCACCACAAAGATATCTAGAGAGTTCCATTCTGCCAAGCACAGACAAGGGGTACCCATGAGTGAGCATATACTCAAATTAAACGCAGCCAGGGCAGAACTCATGCAAAGGGGGGAAATTATCACCGAAGAGAGCATGAAGAGCGTCATAATAAATTCACTAGACAGCAGCTGGGACCACTTTGTGCTACAACTAGACAGCCTTTACCTACCTCACCTCACGCTAGGCGAATTAACCAACAAACTCATAGCCGAAGACAACCTAAGAAGGGACAGACACGCTGTCAGAGGGGAACATAGACCAATCAGAAAGGTAGAGTTCCAAGACAGAGCAGGGAACGCCCCAGGGTGCTACTCCTGCGGGTCCAAGAACCACATAAAAAGGGATTGCCCCAGGAGCAGCAGGGATAGGAGGCGCACTGAACACAGAGGGGGGCGATCACCCGAGCGCAGATACTCAAGGGAGAGAGGGAGAGGGTGGTCCCCCAACCCTAGAAAGCAACACGGACGGAGGGACAGCTCTAGGGACGGTAGCCCGGGCCCCACATACGGATTTAGACCTGGCCACTCCAACTCCTTGCACGAGATGGACCAAAACACATGGCTCCTAGACTCAGGAGCCTCACATCACACTACACACAACTCAACACTCGTAGAACCACTCAGCAAGACCAATCTCGAACTCAAGGTGGCCAATCAAAACAGGGTTCAAGCACAGGGAAAGGGAGACACTCACATACCACACATAGGGAAAATAGAGGGGGTATTATACGTACCCGAAATACCCCTTAACATACTAGCTGTCAACAGACTAACCCAAGACACAGACCTAGAGGTAACATTCAAGAAAGGGAAAGCTTATATAATTCAACAAGGGAAAGAAATAGGGAGCGTATACAACCAAGGGGGGCTATCATACTTTACACCAAACGCAAGAGAGGAAGGAAACATGTACGCAAACACCAACCCAGGAGAAGGAGAAGACACAAGAGTTGAGGGGGAACAACAGGAAATAAAGCAAAGCAAGCAAAGTGTAAACAGCTCTGTATCATTGGGAAAACCCTTGCATGATAATTGCGCCCACCTCCTTCACAGGAGGCTGGGGCACATCAGTTTCCCTATTGTTAAGAAAATGTCTGATTGTACTGAAGGACTTAAAGTAAAGAAATGTGATAATTATTTGGAGTGTTCCATATGTATGCGGTCAAAGGTTAAGGTCAAGGCCATACCCCGAAAATCCAAACGAACCACAGAATACCCATTTCAATTGGTACACATGGACTTAGTAGGGCCTTTCAAACCATCTATCAAACATAGAAAGAGATTCTTTCTCACCATTGTCGATGATTTCACAAGGTATGGGTATGTCTATTCCCTCAAACGCAAAAATGAAACATTCCAGAGGTTTAAGGAGTTTCACAGAAAGATAGAACTGCAACACAACATGAAAATAAGACAAATTATGACAGACAGAGGTTCAGAGTTTATGGCCAGTGAATTCACCGGTTGGTTGAGGGGGCAAGGCATCACACACTACAAGTCTTCACCTTTCTCGCCATTCCAGAACCCGGTGGCGGAGAGAAGGAATGGGGTGCTACAGACAATGATGAGGTGCGCACTAGAGGATGCAGGGATGGGGCAACATTTCTGGTCAGAAGCACTGCACTACTCCAATTACACCCTAAATAGACTGTGGTCAAGCTCCATCAACATGACCCCATACGAAATGCTCTATAAAAGAAAACCCAATATATCCCACTTGCACGTATTTGGCGCACCAGCTGACGTACACATACCCAGGCAGCTGAGGAGAAAGGGGGAGAAAATATCAAAAAGACTGAGGTTTGTGGGCTACGAGCCGGGCACTAAGGGCTACAGATTCATTGATAACAACAACAGATTCGTAGTGTCCCGATCTGCCAACTTCCACGAACACTCGAACTGGTCAAGGGTCCACTCCAACGAGACACTCACCCACAGGAACGCACCCAAAAACAACCAAGAGGGAGAAAGAATAGAGACACCCAAAGCCAGCCTTGACAAAATAAACACAAAGGGGTGGAAAGAAGGGCACCCATCTCTAAAATTAGACCGCCTTTCGAACAAAGAGGCAGACCACATGCAAGAGACCGAACCACCCCCCAGCAGGCCAATCAGAGAGAACAGAAACAAGCCACCCAAAAGGTTAGAGGACTATGTCCTAACCATCCACGATAACCTCACCACGCCCAACTCATATGAGGACATCCTTAAGCTCCCCAAGGAAGAAAAGGAAAGATGGGTATCCGCCATGGACAAGGAAATGGAGAGCCTGAAAGAACTAAAGGTATACACACCCGCTCAGGCCCCTGAGGACAAAAAACCAATAGGTACCAAATGGGTGTTCAGGGTCAAGACCTTAGAAAACAACAGGAACCTATACAAGGCGAGATTGGTCGCCCAAGGCTTCGCTCAGAGGTACCCAGAAGACTACACAGACACTTACTCGCCCACTGTCAGGGCTGAAAGTGTCAAATGCGCACTGGTGGTAGCCACCATCCTGGGGCTTGATGTCTTCCAGTTCGATGTACAGACTGCCTACTTACACGCAGAACTGGATAAAGAAATCTATGTTAAGGCCCCACCAGGGTATAACCAAGGCGAGAGCAAAACCTGGCTGCTCAACAAAAGCCTGTATGGACTCAAGCAATCAGGCAAAAGGTGGTATGACTGCCTAGCCAAAGCCCTGAAATCCATGGGTTTTGAGGCCACCTCAGCAGACAAGTGCCTATTTACAAGGAGAGAAGGTAACCTGTTCGAAGGGGTGCTCGTCTACGTGGATGACATCCTATACGTTGGCAAACACAAGAGCAGATGCGATAAATTTGCCACAGAACTGGGCAAACACTTCTCATTAAAGTCACTTGGCAGAATCGACAAATACTTAGGGGTGCATGTGACAAAGACCAGCAAGGGGTTCAGACTCTCCCAAAAGGACAAAATCACTGAACTGCTATCCAAATGCAACATGACAGAGGCAAAGCCCAGCGAGACACCAATGCAGCCAGAATTCCTGAAAAACATGTACGAGGAATCAGAACCCTTCACCGACAATAGATTGTACAGATCTACCATCGGGTCGCTGCTATACATCGCTAACTGGACCAGGCCCGACATTGCCCTAGCCGTCAACCTCCTATCCAGACACGTAAGCAACCCTAAGGTGTCCCATTGGAATGCCATCAAAAGACTGCTCAGGTACCTGAAATTCAGCATGGATGCACAACTCTGTTTGGAACCAGAAATAACAGATAAGCCGAAACTATCATGCTACGCTGATGCAGACTGGGCAGGTGACATTAAGAGCAGGAAAAGCACCTCCGGCTACGTGATGCTACTCAACAACTCCCCCATTCACTGGTACACTGGAAAGCAAAGACTCGTTGCCACCTCGACCACCGAAGCCGAATTCGTCTGCCTATCCAAGGCCGCGAACAATTTAGTGTGGTTCGATGACCTACTCAACGCCATATGGACTGAACCCTTGTACCCCATAATCATACACGAGGACAACAAGGTCGCAATAGAAATTTCAAAGGCTGATGCCATTGGGCAAAGGTCAAGACACATAGACATCAAATGCAAACATGTCAGACAGTTTTCAGAGATAGGGTTCATTGAGGCAGTGCACTGCGACACTGAGGAACAGACCTACCTCATGTCAAAAATATGTGTTTGTGTATGACCTGTATATGTATATATATATGTACAAATGTATGATTATGTATACCTATGTAAACGAAGCATACCTGTACCCAGTTAGACATTTAGAGGGGGTTTTGTCAGAGTAAATGCCTAACTGTGCCTATACCTTCAAGCCCAGCCCCTTAAGGGTTAATACAGTATGTACACCCCCACCTGACCCCTGGCCACTCCTTACCTCCTGGCCACTCCTCCCTTGTATATAAACACTTCCCACGTGCTTGTCCAGCAGTTCCAGATGTTCACCTAGAGGAGAGGAGATCAGAGGTCAGTGACCTATGATGCCTAGGGCCTAGGAAGCTTCCAGGCCTGCAATAAATACTGATTAAAGAAATAGCTTGTCTCGTGAGTAATTGGGCTAAATCCATCGCTTAACAGTGCTCCCTGCTGCCCAGCACGCCCGTGGAGAAACGAGAGGGGAGTGGTGATACCAGCCGGGGCGTGGTATTTAAGGAGGGGACGGAGGCAATTCACAGGCAGGCTATTTAAAACGCTGTTCAGCAGAGAATCATAGCGCCGATTTCGTTCACCCGAGCGAATCGCAGTGTGAGCTAGAAGCCGACACGAATAAACCAGCATACATGAAAGAGCTGAACTGAAGTTGCTGTGTTTTGCTTGCATCTTGCTCAGAACGTCTGAGAGGAAATTGGCGCTACCTTTACTGTTGTGTGGACTACGGATGGCAGAGGGTGTGGTGGTAGCTGCTGATTCACCAGCTTTGGAGGAGAAGGAGGGGCTGTCACCCACCGCGGAGGAAGCCCTGGGAGAAAGCCAGCCTGCGGTCCGACTGAAGGAACGGAGACGAAGCTGCAGTCAGCGTGAAGAGCCCAGAGAGGCTGGGCTGGCAAGCAGTGGGGACAGCCAGACAGAATTGGGGGAATGGTGGCAAAGCCCCGCTATGGTTGCTCCCCCGCATGCTCGCAAGGACCCAACGTCGCTGCCATACAGTTAACGGTTTTGTCGATGGAGGGAGAGGCGTTGGGTCAATGACGACGATGGAGAGTGGAGCTACTCGACGGGAGTGGGGCAATCCACCCTTGAAGTGCTCCAGGAGCGCTTTGGAGATGCTAGCTTCTGTGATGCACAGTCATGGCAACCGTGGTTGACAGGGACTGAATCGAACACCAGCTGGCGCCCTCCCTCTACAGGACAGGAGACGAGGTTTTGGTTAGCCAGCCCCAAGTTGAAGGTAGGATCGTCTCGGCCATCCACCACACACCGGCCAATGGGTCAATCCATGGGAGCAACAGCCACGGGGCCTGGCTCGCTCTGTTCGGCTCCAGGACAGGCAGCTAGCTCCAGGGCCCCGAGTGGCCCCATTCAGGCCCCTCACGGCTTGCTGGGGCAGCCAGGGATGTGGGGCTCTCACCCTGTATGGGGGCCACCCCCGTTACAAACCACCTTCGATGGTAACCCTGATCGGGTGGCTCTTTTCCTAAGCCAGGTGCTTAGCTATATTGACCTTTATGGCCGGTTGTACCCCACCCAATGGTCTATGGTGGTGGCCATCACAACGACTCTGACAGGGGAGGCTGCTGACTGGGTGGCAGATTTGCATAATGACCATGCCCGAGAACTCAATGATGTTGGACTCTTCCTGGATGCTCTCAGAGTACGATTTGAAGATGACACTAGGACTCAGGTGGCATAGGGGGAACTCGTGGCTTTAAAACAACGGGGTCGCCCGGCAAAGGAATATGTGAAGGACTTCCGGCGGTTGGCAGGGAGAGTACGGGGATGGCCTGAACGCATGTTGGTTCACCAGTTCCATCTTGGATTGGACCATGAGTTGCGGCAGGCCTGTGTATATCGAGGACTGCCACCCCACCTGTCTGAATGATGTAAGGCGGCTATCGATTTGGATGTTGGGCTACGTGAATTCCGTGTGTGAAGTGGTGTCAGCTCAGGTTCCAATCGCCGTCAACCTGATAGACCAGGTCTTGAGAGAATGGCAGGAAGGGGGGAGCCCAGTCCTCGGATAACCAACTCCACACAGCAAATGCTGCGGTGTTTCTGAAGGAGGATAAAACTTTGGTTCAGAAGTAAAGCCAAATATGAAAGGCCCAAAACTTTGGTCAAGGCTACAGTTCCTCCCCTGACTGGAAGGCGATGCTGAAATGACAGTTTGTATTTTTATCTGTAAAAGTGCAGACTGACCCAGACAGATGCATCCTGTGGTTCACTTCTGCATTCCACCCCAAATGTCATGTATAACATATGATAGCATGGGTGAAGCTTTACCATATATTCATGTGACTCCCTTTTTGCTTCCTTATCTTAATAAACGTCTGGAATAGGCGTCTTTCAGTTCCCCTACTACCATATATGTCCAAATGTACCACCCTTCCTCTGTATACGCAATTTGAGGTATAAATATATGCTTTTGTACACCCTTCGGGGTTCAAACAATTTGCTGTGTTATTGCTGTTTGAACCTGCGCATAATAAACCTTTCCTGCATTGAAGAGCTTGGCCTGGTCCTGTCTTTTCTACAACATTTCCATGGCAACTCCGCCGGGACTCTAGGCTGAGGCAATATTTTGCTGAGGGCCGCTCCACCCCCTCGGGCCCTTGGGGCAGCCGCTTCTGAACATCCTCCAGGCGCCACGGGGGTTTCTAACTTCCGGGAGGCAGCAGCGACTTCCCTGTGAGGCCGACGGTGCTGTGAGTGAGTCCAAGAACCCTGCGGTGTAGGAAAGGCAGCAGAAGCGGTTCCTGGCCAGGACGTGAGACGCTTCAGGCGAGTATATTTAAGCTCTTGTACCCGTCTCATTTGAAGACGGAAGAGGGGACCTGATCTCTCCCCTGGACTCGGGACGGCTGTCCTAACGAAGTCCTTGTGAGGTTATTGTGTGGGTGGTTAAGTCACCGCGGTTCTCGTTTAGTGACCGTGATCATCCGGGGCTGCGAGCCGGTGACAGTGTGTTAGGATGGGGGGGAAACAGAGCGTGCCAAACACCCCTTTGGCGTGCATGCTGAAAGGTTTTGACAACTACTTTTCAAACCCCTCATACCCCAAGGTGACCAGGGAGCGCCTGAAAGACCTATGCAAGAACATTTGGCCAACTATGGGGACTGGGTGGCCGCCGGAAGGCTCCTTTAAGGAGGAGGTTGCTGATGAGTTATGGGGAGTCATAGCTGTAGCTCAAGATAAGTACCCAGACCAGTTTCCATACATCGATCAGTGGGTGAATGCCTTAACTGAGAAAGCTGATGATTTGCTGCAATGCCAGGCTGAGATAGTGAGGTTGTGTGTTGCAAGACCCAAAACCAGATGTTGCAGAAGGCCAATTGTAAAGGAAAAGAGAGAAAAATTGAAGTCAAGGAGAATTCTATCAGGAGAGGAGGAAGAAATAGTGAGACCCCCTCCATGTGCTCCGCCGTTACCCCCTTACCAACCGCCTGCTGGGGATGGGGCCTATGCAGGTGGGGCTGTTGGTGGCCCGGGACTGCCAGGTCTGGGAGAGAGAAAGGTTGAGGTTAAAACCAGCCCATCTGTTGATGAGCATGATTCCGAAGAGGAGGACGATGTGCCTCAAGGTGCAGTTGGCGGGGCAGAAGGTGTGCAGACCAGGGCAGCTACAGCAAAGGCTGCTGCAAAAGCAGCTGCTAGTCAGCTATTTGCTCCCTTGAGACAAGTAGATCAGCAAGTCATCAACCAACAAGGGGAGACAGACATAAGGCCCATGTTTCAATATGTTCCATTTTCAACAACAGACCTTTTGAATTGGAAGCAACATTATGGACCTTTGTCTGCCAAACCCACAGAAATGGCTGATCTCTTCCAAACTATCATGCAAACACATAAGCCCACGTGGATGGATATCCAGCAACTACTCAATGTCTTACTAACCCCTGAGGAAAGGGAGAAATGGAGGGCGGCCATGAGGCAGGGGGTTCGGGAGGCATTTCGAGCGGACGATGATTTTAACAGGGAATTGCCACTACGGGTGCCGGAAACGGACCCAGGGTGGAGTCCCCGTCGAGATGAGGATATGACCCGTTTGCTAGAATACCAGAATGCAGTGGTGAGAGCTTTGAGGAAAGCTGGCAAGCCCCCAGTGAATATGTCTAAGCCATCCTTGATAACACAGGGGGCAGATGAGAGTCCTGAAAGTTTTCTCCAGAGATTGATTGAGGCCTATGAATTGTACACCCAGGTTGACCCGCGTTTACCAGAAAATGTGAGAATGCTAAATGAGAGGTTTATCGCACAGAGTTATGAGGACATAAGGCGTAAGTTACAGAAACAAGAGGGGGCCCTGGGGAAGAACACCAGTGAATTGTTAGAAATAGCTAGAAAAGTATTTGTGAACAGGGATAAGATAGAAAAGAAGGAAAAAGAGGCAAAGATGCATAAGAAGGCTGAATTGTTGGCAGTGGCTCTGCAGGGAGGAATGTCTTTGGGCCCAAACCAATGTGCTTACTGTAAAGGGGAAGGACATTGGCAAAGGGAATGTCCAAGACGCATGGCAAGGGGCAGAGGCACTTGGAGAGGAGGTGGAAGGTCACAAATGGCAGGAGACCAGCGGGAGGAATCAGAGAGACAGAACCCCAATCAGTTAAGGGGAAGAGGCGGTTTTCGAGGCCGCAGAGGTAGTAGAGGGTTTACTAGAGGCTTCAGCAATCCCAACCGCCTTAGAGAAACATCAGAGACGGTTGGGTTAGCTGAAACCGAGTGGACAGAATGATGGGGACCAGGCTTGGAGGAGACCCCATCTGAGCCCTTGGTTACAGCAAATGTTGGGGGTCATCAAACAACCTTCCTAGTTGATACTGGAGCGGGGAGATCTGTTGTAAATAAGCCAATAGCCACCCCTGGACCCCATACAATCCAGGTCCAAGGCGTCTCTGGACAAATCAT
This sequence comes from Coluber constrictor foxii, assembly GCA_038048745.1. NCBI lineage: Eukaryota > Metazoa > Chordata > Lepidosauria > Squamata > Colubridae > Coluber > Coluber constrictor. The sequence goes on along the minus strand of CM075966.1, from coordinate 25,065,575 downwards.
GGGGCACCAAATATTGAAGTCTGTCTCTTGTGATTTTAAAGGAGCAAAAATTCAACATGAGTTCCTGTATATTCCAGAATGCCCAATCCCCTTATTGGGAAGGGATTTATTAAATAAGTTAAAAGCAACCATATCATTTGATGAGGGTAGACAGCGGGTGATGGTAAGACACTCTCCAGAGGACACCTGGCGCCTGATGGTGGGCAGGCAAGTTGAGCCAAAACAGAATCTGTGGGACCAGTTTGAAGTGCCAGGATTGTGGGCAGAAGACAACCCTCCCGGGTTTGCTGCTCATCACCCTCCGGTGATAGTAGAAATAAAGCCAGGAGCCCGACCAGTCAGTATCAGGCAACGACCTGTCTCCAGGGAGGCCGTCTGTACTGTCTATGAAAGCATACAAAAGTACTTAAGAGCTGGGGTCCTGGTTCCCATCCAATCCCCTTGGAACACCCCAATAATTCCAATTAAAAAGGCAGATGGCTCCTATCGCCCGGTACAGGATTTGCGCCCCGTTAATAGCCTCACAGTGACCCTGCACCCCGCAGTGCCGAACCCCTATACCCTTCTTAGTCTAATACCCCCTAGAGCTGCTTGGTTCTCTGTTATAGACCTGAAAGATGCCTTCTTCACTATACCAGTCCATCCTGTTAGCCAGCCTTTATTTGCTTTTGAATGGGAGCATCCCACTAATGGGACCAAGTCACAATATACCTGGACTAGGCTCCCTCAAGGATTCAAAAATTCCCCCACTTTGTTTGGAGCTGCTCTAGCTAAGGACTTGCAATATTATGTGCCTTGCCAAAGAGGGGACACGGTGCTGCAATATGTGGACGATGTGTTAGTTACCGGAAACAGTGAAGATGCATGTTGGGAGAATACTAAAAGATTGCTTGACCTGTTGTTAGAATGTGGCTATCGAGCGTCCCGGAAGAAAGCCCAATTAGTACAGCAAAGAGTAAGATACCTAGGCTATGATATTGAACATGGGCGCCGTGCTTTAGGGCCTGAAAGGAAGCAAGCAATTCTGACCCTTGCCGAGCCCCGCACCAAGAGGCAATTACGCAGCTTCTTGGGTTTAGCTGGCTTTTGTCGTATCTGGGTTCCAAACTTTGCCTTGATGGCAGCTCCCTTGTACAGTGCAACAAAAGATACTAATCTTGACCCCCTTCAGTGGGGGGGTGATCAGAAAAAGGCCTTTAATGATATTAAGACAGCTCTAACACAAGCCCCGGCCTTAGCTTTGCCTAATCTCCAGAAGCCTTTTAATCTGTATGTAGACACTAACAGGAACATTGCGTTAGGGGTGTTGACCCAGCCACTAGGGAGTTGGCAGCAACCTGTAGCTTATCTCTCCAAACAGTTGGATGGAGTTGCGAAGGGCTGGCCGCATTGTCTGAAGGTCCTAGCTGCCATTGCTGAGTTGATTCAGGATTGTAACAAGCTTACCTTTTCATGTCCTATTACAGTGCATACCCCTCATGCTGTCCAGTCTGTGCTAGATGCCAAAGGGCATTTATGGATTAGCGGGCAGCGATTAGCTAAATATCAGGCTATAATGATTGAGAACCCCCAGGTGCGCCTTGTTGTATCAAATAAATTAAATCCAGCTACCTTATTGCCAACAGAGACAGAGCCTGTACATGATTGCCTACAAGTCCTAGACAAAGTATATGCAAGCCGCCCAGACTTGACTGACATACCGATACCAAATGCAGACCTTAATTGGTACACTGATGGCTCTAGTTACATGATTGAAGGCAACAGGGTATCTGGATATGCCATAGTAGATGACGAAAAAGTGGTTGAAAGTGGACCCCTGGGTAAGGGGCATAGTGCACAAGTTGCAGAACTATGGGCATTAATAAGAGCCTTAGAAAGAGCCAGGGGAGAAACACTGAATGTCTGGACAGACAGTAAATATGCTTTTCTGACTTTACATGCACATGGTGCTATTTATAGGGAAAGAGGGTTTAGAGATTCAGCAGGCAAGTACATCCTACACGGACACCTCATAAGTCGCTTGATGGCTGCCGTACAATTGCCCAAGAAAGTTGCAGTAATGCATTGCAAGGGCCATCAAAGGGGTGATGATAGGGTGGCTTTGGGAAACAGGGCAGCTGATCTGGAGGCTAGAGAGGCAGCCAAGCGAGCGGAAGCACCACCCGGCTTGTCTGTTTGTGTAGCTTTAGACATCGGAACAATTCCGCCTGAAATCAAACCTACGTACTCACAACAGGAAACCCTCAAGGCCGTCACAGATCTAAAAGCTAGAGTAGAAAACGGATGGTATGTCTTGCCAGATAGGAGGGTATATGTTCCGTCCACTGTGGCCTATACGTTGGCACAGTTAACCCATGAGACAACACACATGGGAAAAACAGCTTTGGAATTGGCCCTGGGGAGAGATTACTACATCAATGGATTGGCTGGTATTGCTGCAGGGGTGGTAGCTAAATGTGTTACATGCGCAAAGGTTAATCCTAGACAAGGCCCACTGCTGCCCCCTGGAGCAATACCCAGGTCGTATATACCAATGGACTATATTATGCTTGATTTTACTGACATGCTGATGCGGTCTCTTTAAAGCCTTATTGGTCATAGTGGATATGTACACTGGATGGCCTGAAGCCTTTCCTACTAAGACCAAACAGGCCAGGGAAGTGGCAAGGCTGTTGTTAAAGGAAATAATCCCCCGATTTGGGATGCCAACAAATATCTCCTCAGACAATGGGCCTGAATTTGTGCACCACATTAACCAAGCGGTAACCAAAGCAGTGGGGATAAAGTGGCGATTTCACAGTGCGTTCCATCCCCAATCTGCAGGACCCTCTGAACGAATGAACCGCACCCTAAAAGAGCGCATCACAAAAATATGTGCGGAAAGTCATTTGAAATGGCCAGATGCCCTGCCACTTGCCTTATATGCCATCCGAAGCTCCCCCAAAGGTCAACACAAGCTATCCCCCTATGAACTAATGTTTGGCAGACCCCCTAGTCTTGTACGCCGAAACTTAATGGGGTGGCCCGATTTGGGGCATAAGGGGGGAGTCTGGCATATGGAAATGGTACAAGAACTAAATAAACAAGTGGACAAATTACAAAAGTATATGATGGAAAAAGTACCTCCCAGGCTGGTTACCAGTTGTCACCCTTTCAACCCAGGAGATCAAGTATGGGTGAAACACTGGAAGAAAGAACAATTAGAAGGGAGATGGAAGGGACCATACACTGTTATCATGGTTTCACCTCTTGCTATTAAGATTGCAGAATCTAAGTCCTGGATCCATTGGACACGAGTTAAGCCAGCGGCCAAAACCAGCTGGAAAGTGTCCATAGACCAGACAAAACCTACCAAATTAACCTTCAAGAAACTTTAAATGCCTTTCAATATATTATATGTATATAGGTTATTATTAACAGAATTGCTTTGCTGGACTGACTAATCCTGAGAAGCAGAAGAATGCCCTGTTGAACCACACCGGAAGCTGGTTCCCAGCACACGGCAGAAGATTGGTATGGTCTTATGGAGGAAGTGTGGGCCTGGATACTTTGGGTAGCACTCCTCCTTTGCTGGTCTGGTTTTATTTTATATCAATATAGAGCGTGGTTTTGTGGTGTGGCAAGATCTATTCATAGCCTATCCCAGTTATCCCTATTAACTTCAGCCTTACCAAGCCCCCCTGAAGAACCAATCACCTGGCAAGAGTATTTAGAAGAAAGAAGAAACCCTTGCTAAGTCACTCCGGAGGCTGACTTTCTACGCCCGGAGGAAGTCTGGATGAGAAGACACCGCCCCTTTCTACCCCTTTTATCTAGATGTGCTGGTTTTGCGATTGTAAGTGTGGCTGTTGTTGTTGTAACCATTGTATTGACTGTGTAGCTTGTATCCATTGTCAAGGTGAGTGTGACGTGATAATCATAGAGGACGTCCTCCAACATTACCACGTAATTGGTGATCCATCCTATTATACTCTCAAACCGTGTCCTACCATCTGGGCCATTGAACAGGAAGCCAGAATTGCTGCGCAGGAAGAACGTGAAAATGCTAGGTATGTTGGTGAAATATGGATTGTTGGGGGTGTACTTGTCCTTTGCTAGGATATACAGTAATTCAGTGTGTGTTAGTAATCTAGGCCTCTGGAGTAAACCAGAGGACCGGCCCCACATTGTGCAATCTTACAGTGTGGGAGCGGGTGCTTGTGATGGATTGCCACCCATAGTCTTTAGCCCAGACTGCTGGAATGGCATCTTGCCTCATCCTTGTAAAACCCCACGGATGTTTGACAAAATAGCGACTACCGCTTGTCAGGCCAGAGGTTATTCCAATCCAAAAGTGTGTCCGTATGTGGGGTATGTGTTGAGAAAAGGCATATGTAATAATACCCCTCACAAAGGGACAGGTCCTTCCCTAGCCCTAAATTGTGGAACACCTCGTTTTTGGGGCTGGGAACGAGTTACCTCCCCCAATCAACTGAGAGCAGGATGGCAGGGGACATGCACCTTAACGATAATACCCTTTGAATTTGGAGCTACAACACGTGAATTAAAGCGCAAAAGTAGAGCGCTCTCTGATCATGTGGGCCATGGTCCCTGCGTCCCTTGCGTCAGTAAGGACGGTAAGGCTATCAGGCTACACAACGGAATCCCTGATTCCTGTGAATGGTTTGATCTAACCACTTGTGTCTTTGGCACTACTCGTCCTTTATTGGTCTACCGATGCAATGGGACAAAGGGAGTAATGTGCTACAATGTCAGAAGAGGCGGTACTACATTGGAAGAAGTACTTAAAAACCGTCCCAAATGCACACCGTCACCTACTCTACTGCCCATAAACCCTACAAAAGGTATACCCCCTCCAATAAGTAATAAACTCACTGTAAAGCCTAATAAACAGCTGGTCAGGAAAGAAAGCACTGAAGAATGTGGCCTCTGTATACGAACCACTATCCGAGGGCTATTAATCTCTAACACCTTGATATATCACACTAGCAAACCTGACAATTGTGTTAATTATAACCCATTGACATGTCGCATAAATAATACTGTTTACCACATGTGCACTCTAAATGGAAAAGTCCAATGTTACAATCCAACTACAGCAAAAACCATAACAACATATGAAATGGCTATATATACTGCAGAATGTGGAAGGGAGGAACTGCTTAATAAAACTGAATTCCGCACATTAAACAAGCCAGTAGAACTTACATTTGATGCTTGCTTAGCTATAAACCGAAATTGCTTGAAAGCCACATGTGGTGACCTAGACTGGGAAAGAAGCTATATGTTGGAAAAAAAATACATGTGCCATGAACAAGGGGAATGCCGCGACCGAGATACATACAGCTTTTGTCCATATTGGTCATGTGTGTCTTTGTGGTCAGGGGCACCTGTCAGTGGTTCCCAAAACTGTAAACTTGAAACTGGAGTTGCCACCAGTGATTGCCAAAGAAATAACTGTAACCCTATTAAACTAACCTGTACCCCCACAAAAACATGGGAGGTAACCGTTGGTTTAGGCATTTATGCAAAGGGGGCTGACCCCCATGTAGTTCTCCGATGGAAGCTCACTAAAACCACCAGGAGAATAAAAGATACAAAGGGTTTATTCTGGTCCTTCTACTTAGAAATGGAAAATTTGAATATCCCTGAAATCCCCCGACAGGTCACTAACACCTTTGTAAAATTAGCAGAAGATATAGCTAATACCTTAAATGTGTCCAATTGCTTTGTTTGTGGAGGAACAAACATGGGTGAGAAATGGCCGTGGGAAGCACAAGAACTAAATTACTCAAAAGTACTGGAGATGGATCATCAAGGTAACCTTTCTTACACTCCTGGAAAAGATGGAGACTGGACCCTTACCACCAATTTGGTAGGCAACGTATGCTTCAGTAGAAAAAGTATCTCTGGATGCAAAAAGGTAGGCAACCTAATTTGTATCGGAAAGTGGGAAAGTCAAGTATGGTGGTCAGGCAATAATGCCACAGAGGGTGTTGATGAACAGGCACTGTTTGAAATAAAAAGACTATCTTATTTAACTGATCCTGACAATCAAACCCTTGAATGGCTGGCGCCTGATGGACTATATTGGATATGTGGCAGAATGGCATACGGAAGTCTTCCAAAGAATTGGTGTGGAGCATGTGTTCTTGGCATAATTCGGCCAGGGTTCTTTCTTCTTCCTCTTAAAACTAGACAAATCTTAGGGGTTCCAGTATATGATGAGGTTGGCAATCAAAGGAAGAGACGCCATGTAGATACCTCTCTAATAAGCAAAGTAAAAATTGGTCCTGATAAATACACCTGGGACAAAGATGAGTGGCCGCCAGAACGCATCATACAAGTTTATGGCCCAGCTACCTGGGCAGAAGATGGCCTCTATGGCTATAGAACCCCAATATATATCCTAAATCGCCTAATCAGACTCCAGGCAGTAGTTGAAATCATAACTAATGAAACTGTCAAAGGCCTTACCCAATTGGCCAGAGAAAGTGTAAAATCACGAACCTACATCATGCAAAATAGGTTAGCCCTAGATTATCTACTGGCCAAGGAAGGAGGAGTATGTGGGAAATTCAAGTTAACCAACTGCTGCATTGAAATTGATGAAAGTGGTAAAGTGATTAAAGAAATAACAGATAAGATGGTCAAAATAGCCCATGTCCCAGTTCAAACATGGAAAGGCCTCAATCTAGGAGATATGTTTGCTGGTTGGTGGCCTAAATTACCTGGTTTACAAGCTATAGTGGGGCTTATCGGCCTAATCGCTGCAGGTTGTGTTATTTTACCTTGTATTGTACCAATCTTTGTAAAAACAATTACTAATAGTCTTTCTTGAATATGTGACTCTTCTGGATATGTCAGATGAGTCACAACGGGGGGAGTGAAGGAGGATAAAACTTTGGTTCAGAAGTAAAGCCAAATATGAAAGGCCCAAAACTTTGGTCAAGGCTACAGTTCCTCCCCTGACTGGAAGGCGATGCTGAAATGACAGTTTGTATTTTTATCTGTAAAAGTGCAGACTGACCCAGACAGATGCATCCTGTGGTTCACTTCTGCATTCCACCCCAAATGTCATGTATAACATATGATAGCATGGGCGAAGCTTTACCATATATTCATGTGACTCCCTTTTTGCTTCCTTATCTTAATAAACGTCTGGAATAGGCGTCTTTCAGTTCCCCTACTACCATATATGTCCAAATGTACCACCCTTCCTCTGTATACGCAATTTGAGGTATAAATATATGCTTTTGTACACCCTTCGGGGTTCAAACAATTTGCTGTGTTATTGCTGTTTGAACCTGCGCATAATAAACCTTTCCTGCATTGAAGAGCTTGGCCTGGTCCTGTCTTTTCTACAACATTTCCATTGTAACCAAATAGGCCATAGGGCTCTGGAGTGTCCGTTGCCACCGGTCCAGCCGGGCAGTTCCAGGGCACCAACGTCCAGTGGAAAACCTTGAGGTCGACAAACCCCAGAGAAGACCAAAGGCGTATCGCAGCTGGGACAAAGCCCTCATAACGTGACGAACAAGGAGACGGGCCCTCTTATACACCCTGGGATAATCCCCGTTGTTTTGTTGGAGAGTGAAGAGGACAATGAGAAAACCTACCCGATGGTAAGTGGTCCCATTCCTCCCTTCCTCATCCCAATAGCTTTAACATCGTTAGGCGGTAGTCCACGTGTACAGCACAAGGCTCTCATTGATTCTGGGTGCACAAGGTGTCTGATGAGACGCTCGGTAGCCACCCGTCTAGGTATCAAGCTACAAACCCTGAAAACCCCAATAACGTTCGAACAAATGGATGGATCCACCTTAGGGGGAACCCCAGCCACCCAAATGACCGAATTAGTGAAACTAGAGGCAGGGCATCATTGGGAGTACATACGGTTCGTAGTGGTGGACACGATGATAGAACCTGTAATATTGGGTCTGGCCTGGCTGGACAAATGGCAGCCCACCATATGGTGGGAGGGGGGGTTTCGTAAACTTCGCTTACCGACAGGACCCGAACCAACTTCGGTACGTGAGGCATCAAACCAGCAGGAGGTGTCATTGGTCGGAATAGACCATACAATAAGTCCCAAGGGGGTCCCTCCAGAATATGCAGACCTGGCATCAGTGTTTGATGAAAAGGAATGTGACACATTACCTCCCCATCGGCCGACGGACTGTGCCATCGAACTGTTACCCGGTGTGCAGTTGCCAAAGCCACGTGTGTATGCAATGACCCCGCGGGAGGTAGACGAACTAAGGAAATATATCGATAAAAACCTGGCTAGGGGGGTTATACAGCCCAGTCGGTCACGCATGGCCGCCCCGGTTTTATTTTGAGAGAAAAAGGATGGGGGTCTTCGTTTATGTGTCAACTACCGTGGCTTGAACGCAGTTAGCGTAGAACCACTATATCCCCTGCTGCTAATGAAAGACCTCTTAGCGGCGTTGGCTACCGGGAAGTACTTCACCAAGCTGGATTTGCGGGAAGCCTATTATAGGGTTCGTGTGAGGCAAGGAGATGAGTGGAAGACCACGTTCAATTTGCAGTTCCATAGCAAATGAGAAGAAATAGTGCAGGCTATGGTCCCCAGTGGCGGACTAGGTAGTGCGACTATTGTAGCAACAACAACGGAAAACCAAAAGGAATGGAAAGAGGTGTTACATACAGCCCTATTAAGAGATACATGGTTCAACGAAAATAGCCATTTGCTTACACAGAGGGATGGCTTACCGTGGAAAGGGGACAGGCTGTATGTTCCGAAGGGGGTCTGACGAATGGTGTTACAAAGGTGTCATGATAATAAAACAGCAGGGCATTATGGTTTCCTTAAAACACTCCATCTGGTCCGGCGGCAATTCTGGTGGCCAAAAATGAGGAAAGACGTGGAGACATACACACAAACATGTTCTACCTGTGCAAAAGCCAAATCCCGGCTGGGGAGGCTGTTGGGGTTGTTACAGACAGTGGCTAGGCCCACTTATCCCTGGGAGGAGATAGGGATGGATTTTATAGTCGATTTACCAGAGAGCAAGGGGCACACGGTAATCTGGACGGTTATTGATCTGTTTTCTAAACAGGCTCATTTCGTTCCATGCCGAGGTTTGCCTTTGGTGCGTAAACTGGCTAAGCTATTTATATTACATATATACTGGTTACATGGAGTACCCAGCCGCATCATTTCTGATAGGGGGGTACAATTTACGGCCCAGTTTTGGAGAAACTTCCCGTCTGCTATAGGGTCAACACAAGGACTTAGTTCAGCATTCCATCCCAATACTAATGGAGCTGCTGAGAGAGCAAATGCGATGATAGAGCGATATCTCTGTTGTTATGTATCATATCAACAGGACGATTGGTCCCCCCTCCTACCATTCGCAGAGGTGGCCTATAATAATGCTGTTCACAGCAGCACGGGCCTCACCCCTTTTTGCGTTGCGATGGGACGGGACTTTGTAGCCATAACAGAATTTGACCAAGCACCAATGACCACACAAATGCCCCAGGAATGGGCTGAGATGTTAAGCACAGTATGGCCCCACATCCGTGAAGCATTGGATAAGGCAACCCTTGTATACAAATCCCAGGCTGATAAGCACCGAGAGCCTACTCCACCATTCCGAGTGGGGGACATGGTGTATCTTTCTATGAAATACATCAAATTGAAACTCCCCAGTCGGAAATTAGGCCAAACATACCTAAGCCCCTTTCCCATTGTCAAGGTTATCAATCCAGTCACTGTAATGTTAAAACTTCTTCCGTTACTGGGGAAAATTCACCCTACCTTTCACAGTAGCCTCCTTAAACTGGCTAAACATATCCAGAAAGACAATGAACGTCCAGGTCTGGTTACAGAAGGGCAATAAGAAGTAGATGAAATACTGGATTCTAAGCTCAAAAGAGGTAAACTGTATTATCTAGTGAAATGGACGGGGTATCCGGTAGAAGAAGCCTCTTGGATACCATATACTGATGTACACGCCAACCGGCTCGTACGTCGGTTTCATAAAGCACACCCACAAAAACTGCAAGAGATGGCTAACGGTGTTTCTTTGTCTTTTCCAGAGGGAGCCTTGGTGAAAGGGGAGCCGCCTGTCGAGCCTCGCAGCACGCTCGACACGCTACAGTGCGATGACGGCAACGAACAATGTACATACATACACACACAGGGTGATGGTGGTGGTGGGTGCAGGCGGTCGTGTGCGGGGTGTGGGGTGGAGGTGTCGTGTGTGCCGGGTGTAGGACGTTTCCTGGAACAACGCAGAGAAGCACGCCGGTGCTCCCCACTGCCCAGCACGCCCATGGAGAAAGGAGAGGGGCGTGGTGATACTAGCCGGGGCATGGTATTTAAGGAGGGGATGGAGGCAATTCACAGGCGGGCTATTTAAAACGCTGTTCACCAGAGAATCATAGCGCTGATTTCGTTCGCCCGACCGAATCGCAGCGTGAGCTAGAAGCCGACGCGAATAAACCAGCATACATGAAAGAGCTGAACTGAAGTTGCTGTTTTTTGCTTGTGTCTTGCTCAGAACATCTGAGACCCATAATTGTTCAGTTGAAACCTTTAGCTGTGCCTGTTCGTCTTAAGCAGAAAAGCTATCCACGCCACATTACAAAGGCAATACAAGATCATATTATCAAATACTTAAAAGCAGGCATCCTAAGAACAATACAATCCCCTTGGAACACCCGAATACTGCCCATTCCAAAACCTGATGGTTCTCTAAGACTGGTTCACGACCTTTGAATCCTGAATGAGGTCACAGTCACTATCCATACTAGTATGCCCAACTCATATACTCTTCTGAGTTTGATTCTAGCCTCAGCCAGTTGGTTCTCAGTGGTAGATTTGAAGGATGCCTTCTTTACCATCTCAATACATAGAGACAGTCAGAAGCTGTTTGCTTTTGAATGGGAAGACCCAGTAACAGGTCGGAAAAGGCAGTATGCTTGGACCAGGCTTCCCCAATGATTTAAAAATTCACCTACCCTGTTTGGTGAAGCCTTAGCCTCAGATCTAGAAGATTTCCAGCCTTATGAAGATGGAGATGTGTTACTCCAATATGTAGATGATGTATTAGTAACTGGGCAAACGAAGGAAACATGTTGGAACAATACCAACCAACTGCTTCATCTGTTAATGAACAAGGGATATTGTGCCTCAAGGCAGAAAGCCCAGTTGGTGAAGCCCCAGGTTAAATACTTAGGTTACATTGTAAGCAAAGGACAGAGATCAATTGGACTTGAAAGAAAGGAAGCTGTCTGTCAAATTGCAGAACCAAGCAACAGAAAAGAGTTATGGGGATACTTAGGAGCAGCAGGCTATTGTAGAATATGGATTCCAAACTTTGCTCTGCTGGCTAAACCACTTTATGAAGTTACAAAGGGGGGAGAAAAAGCACCCTTTGTCTGGGATCTGGAGCAAAAACGGGCATTTGAAACCTTAAAGTCAAAATTATTACAGGCTCCTGTCATGGGACTCCCTAACTTAGAGAAGCCTTTTAATTTATATGTGGATACAAAGAATAATACAGCCCTCGGAGTCTTAACACAAGAAAGAGGAAGCTAGCAACAGCCGATCGCTTATCTATCAAAGCAGCTTGATGGAGTAGCCAAGAGTCATTGGCCCCCACGGATGGGGCTCGCAACTTGGGCGTCCTCCTGGATGCACGGCTGTCTTTAGAGGAGCATATGACGGCCGTGGCCAGGGGGGCTTTTTATCAGGCTCGCCTGATACGCCAGTTGCGTCCCTATCTGGATCGGGACTCCTTACGCACAGTCACTCAGGCACTCATCATTTCCCGCCTGGACTACTGTAATGCTCTCTACATGGGGCTCCCCTTGAGGTGCACCCGGAGGCTCCAACTGGTGCAGAATGCGGCCGCGTGGGGGATTATGGGAGCAAGGGGGCGCTCCCATGTGACACCTCTCCTGTGTGAGCTGCATTGGCTTCCGGTGGTCTTCCGGGTGCGCTTCAAGGTGTTGGTGACCACCTTTAAAGCGCTCCATGGCATAGGGCCTGGGTACTTGCGGGACCGCCTTCTGCCACCGATAACCTCCCACCGGCCAGTACGCTCCCACAGAGAGGGACTCCTCAGGGTGCCGTCAGCCAGGCAATGTCGGCTGGCGACACCCAGGGGGTGAGCTTTCTCTGTGGCAGCACCAGCCCTCTGGAACGATTTGCCCCCTGAGATCTGTATGATACCTGATCTCCGGGCTTTTCACCGTGCCCTAAAAACTTTTCTATTTTGTCAAGCTGGGCTGGCGTAACCCCCCCCCCTTTTAGTTTTTAAATTGTCTATTGGTTTTTTAAATTTTCTGGGCCAAAAATTGTTTAATTCTTTTACAAATTTTAAATTTTGTATTGAACTGTTTTTTATTCTTGGCTGTGCACTGCCCTGAGTCCACTAGGAGAAGGGCGGGATATAAATTTAATAAACTAAACTAAACTAAACTAAGAGCTGGCCACATTGCTTAAAAATATTAGCCGCCACTGCTCTTCTAATAGAGGAAGCTAATAAATTAACTTTTGGACGGCCAACTACCGTTCACACCAGTCATGCGATTCAAGGAGTTTTAGAGACAAAGGGCCATTTATGGCTGACAAACCCCAGAATGTATAAGTATCAAGCTCTCCTTACTCAAAACCCACAAGTGACTCTAAAACAAACAAATGCTCTCAACCCAACCACACTATTACCAGCACCGGGTCCTGAAATTGAACACAACTGTATGCAAGTCATTGAAAGCCAATTCTCATGCAGGCCTGATCTAACTGATGTTCCCCTGAAAGCAGCAGACTATAATTTATTCACAGATGGGTCAAGTTTCATCTCAATAGGGGAACGCTATGCAGGATATGCAGTAGTCTCACTTGACCAAGTCATAGAAAGTGGACCACTCCCAAAAGGCACTAGTGCCCAAGCAGCAGAATTGTGGGCTTTGATCCAGGCACTTGAAAGGACAAAGAAAGAAAGTGTAAATATTTGGACTGATTCTAAATATGCTTTCCTCACTTTACATGTCCATGCAGCCGTTTATAAGGAGAGAGGGCTCTTAACAGCCTCAGGAAAAGAAATTAAACATCCCCTTCTAATTGAGAGACTCATAGCCACTGTTAAAATGCCAAAGATAGTAGCAGTAATGCATTGCAAAGGACATCAGAAGGGGCAAAGTGAAATAGCCAAAGGGAACAGAGCTGCCGATAGAGAAGCAAGACTGTCAGCAACCCGAGATGATCAGGCCCTCCCTGACATGATAGCTTGTGTAGCATTGGAATTGCCAAGGGGACTGAGCCCCAGATATTCTAAAGCAGAGGAACTCCAGGCAACTGTAGACTTAAAAGGACATAAGCAGGGGGAGTGGTATGTACTCTCAGACGGAAGAATTTTTGTGCCCGCCAATTTTGCCTGACCAGTAGTAAAATACTCTCATTCAACAACACATATGGGCAAGACTGCATTAGCAGAAGCACTTCAGCGCATAACTTACATCAATCGTCTTCACTCACTGTGTGCTCATGCAAGTGAAAGATGTAATACATGTGCTCAAGTTAATTCAAGGCAAGGACCTAGACTCCCACCTGGAAGTCAGCCCAAGGGATATTATCCTATGGATTCATTAGTTGTTGATTTCACAGACATGCCCAAGTGTGGACTCTCTAAGGCAATGCTAGTCATGGTATGCAATTATACGGTGTTGAATTGGAGGAAAGGGCTTCCTCCCCTGAGGATTTGAATTTTCCCAGCTGGGAGAGCGTTCTGGCGCTGCGCAAAACTGCGAAAGAAGCAAGCTGCGTGAAAGCAAGTTTTCTTTATTTTTCAGGAAGACAGATCGAGCGATGGCACAGACCAGCGTTCCTGGGTGAGCTGACATCTTTACAAGGTAAGCATACATTTTTTATACCTTTCTGTACACAGGAAATTCTTTGTTTTCCTCTGCTCTATTATTTGCCCCCTTGCCTTAAGCTGATCATGTTATTATCAGGTAAGCCCTCACACCCGGCTTGACCCTTATCAGATTGTCTGGGGTATTGATTAGATCTTCTTTGCTATTTCCTTTATTTGTTCTGCTGTTTCAATAGTTTATTTCCTGGCCTGTCTTGGGTCTTTTGTATGTGTCATCTTTTATTTCTGAATGGCCCTGATTCTTATGTGTTCTATTTTGGGAAGGTCATCTCCCCATGCCTAGGGCTTTTCCTTCCTGGGTTGATCCTGTGCTATGGGTTTTACTATGGTTCATTGGCCTGGCACTGTCTTAGTGGTGTTCCCTTCCTACAATCCCCACTTCTTTTTCTCTCTTTTTCTGTGTGTGTGCATGTGTTAAATAGGTGTCTCTCCGTCTTCCTTCTCTTGGGTTATTTCTGAATCGGAGTAGATTTGGTATTCGTGGTCAATCTGGACCATCATGAGGGCTGTTTGATTATGCCCTGCCTTCTGCTGCAAAAGGTCCAGTTTACATGCCTTTATGCAGTTGAGGCAGGGAGGGATGCAGTGACAGAGACAACACAGGAAGCCTCCCAATACGCAGATAGTGACAATGCCAGTGAAAGCAATTTTGAGCCAGGAGAAGTCTGGTAACCAGGAGAAGAGCCAAGAGAAGTCTAGAGATGACTGGCTATGGCCAATGTTTTGGGCCAGTTCCTCTAGGTGCCTGACTTCTGTATCTACGGTCTTTGAATTTTGCTCCAAGTCAAAACAGCACAACCCTTTAAATTCTTCGCAGCCATGGTTGTGTTTTAATAGCAGATAATCTATTGCTGCCCGATTTTCAAGGGTGGCCTCCCTGACTTGTCTTAATTCTCTATTTAGGGCATCCAATGCATGGGAAGTCGAATTCAAACTTTTGGCTAGGGTGCATGCCAAGCTATTTAGGTTTCTGGAATTCCGAACAGCTAGTCCTGGCACTCCCACTAGAGAAACGGCCAATGAGACATATTCTGCTTTGGTGAGTAGGCTTACTTGAGAGTCACAATCTGCTCCTAAAGAGTGGAAAGCCCTCCTGTATCGTCTCTGTAATGATGGCATTAGCATGGTCAGTTTCCCTAGGGTGCATGGCCCTCCCGTTGCATTGGCAGGTAGGTAGGAATAGGCTTGTAGTCCGCACAGTATGAACCAGCCATGAGGCAGCCTTAGGTAACTGTAAGAAAAGGGAATCTGCTCTGTTTTATTGCATGTTAATTCTGTATTACTTAAACTGAGGCAGTTCCCATTTGTCAATTTGTGGCACCCATAGATTTCAAAGCACCAAGATGAGGCAGAGACAGCCGCTACATGGAGAGTGTACATATCTAGATCCTTTGACGTGGAGATGTTTCCCCATTCATAAATGGTTGAGTATGGTTGTGTAATAGGGAAATGTCTAAGCCATGTGTGGTTAAGTATAGCCTGAGGTCCTATTGCTACTCCCATTAAACATGTTTTCAGAATATCTTTCACTGAGTTCCCCCCTGTTAAGCAAAATTCTGTGGTGTTCAATATCTCTCTTGCTAGATACTCCCATATGTTCCCTTTCTCTGGGATGAGGTTTGGTTCCAGGAATGCTGTTACTTGAGTTACAATCAATAATATACCGTAAAGCTTACATATCATGCTCACAATCAGTTTTTGTTTTCCCATTGTACCGTCTGACCCCCCCCCTTTCAAATAATTATTAAAAAAAAGAAGAAAAAAAAGGTAAATAGGTATATCCGGGTGGTCCAGAATGGTGTCAATAAAGGTATTATTAGTCAAGTTCGTTGTTTTCAAAGAATGCTTGCAAGGTCCACTCTTCTGTATCCGGATTCTTCTTCAACTTTATTGGAGGGACTGCTGGGCTGTGGTCCACTACTGCAGGTTTGGCATGTGTCCAGTGTATCCAACTGTCTTTTTCTGCAATTCGGATGGCCGTTTGGGTTGTCAGCAGAACTTGATAAGGTCCTGTCCACCTGGGTTGCAGTTGTGAGGTTCTCGTGAAGGATTTTATCCACACCCAATCACCTGGCTCGAACGGGTGTAGGTTTTCTTCCAGGGGCAGCGTCTGCGTCAGGGCACTCTGCGTCCACAGCTCCTGTAGTCTCTTATGCAAGGCTGAAAGGTATGAAGAAAGGACCATATCCCCCCTGTCTAGGTTGAGGGAATGTGGGTCAAGACCGTGTAGCGTGTCGGGTGGGCGGCCAAACAAAATTTCAAAGGGGGAGATTCCCATATCCCGTCTGGGTCTTGTCCTTATATAAAATAGGGCAATGGGCAAGACTTGGGGCCAGGAGAGGTGTGTTTCCTGGCAAAGCTTACCTAGTAGTGTTTTTACCTCCTTGTTAGCACGTTCTGTCCCCCCACACGAACGCGGAGAATAAGGACAATGGAGGTTCTGGGTTATGCCCAAGGTTTGGTAAATATATTCAAGGACCTGTGCTATAAAATGTTTTCCTCTATCCATGTCTAGGATTCTTGGTACTCCGAATCTGGGTACTATGTCTTTAATAAGGTGTCTGGCCGTCTCCAAGGCTGTGGCATGGCGACATGGAAAAGCCTCCACCCAGTGTGTCAGCTGATCCCTACACACAAGGGCGTATTGATATCCGTTAGCCTTGGGCAGTTGGATATAGTCCATTTGTATTGCCTCAAATGGCCGTTGCGCCCATGGTCTACCTCCCTCATAGGTTGCTTTCTTGGATGTGCTATTATTGGCTTGGCAGGTCTTGCAGATACTAGTTACTCTGGTTGCTTCTGTGTATATACCTGGTGCATGCCATACTCTTCTAGCTGCATCGACTATAGCCTGGGTCCCACAGTTTAGTTTAGTTAGTTTAGTTTATTTGGATTTATATACCGCCCTTCTCCTTGCGGACTCAGGGCGGTGTACAGCCAATTAAGAACAACATACAAACATACACAAGTTAAAATTTCTTAAAATAATAATATAAATGGCCATAAAATTTAAAAATTAACATATTTAAAATACAACTCTAAAAATACTAAAATGTTATAGGGATCAGGCTAGGCCGGCGAGCTGAAAGAGATGGGTTTTTAAAGCCCGCCGAAAGGTTGGGAGGTCAGAGATTATTCTTAACTCTGGAGGCAGATCATTCCAAAGGGTGGGTGCTGCCACAGAGAAGGCTCTCCCCCTGGGGGTCGCCAGCCGGCATTGTCTGGCTGACGGCACCCTGAGGAGGCCCACTCTGTGGGAGCGAACCGGCCGGTGGGAGGCAATTGGTGGCAGAAGGCGGTCCCGTAAGTACCCTGGCCCTAAGCCATGGAGCGCTTTAAAGGTGATTACCAACACCTTGAAACGCACCCGAAAGTCCACCGGCAGCCAATGCAGCTCGCGCAGGAGAGGACCTTTTGTATGTAGCCTCTGACCTTTTGTATGTAGCCTCTGACAAATTAAGCGTATGAGGCGTCGTGGGGCGATGGGTCTACCATCTGGGACTCTCCAAAACCCGTCTGAAAATGTTGCCCCTAATTTATCTTCCCACATCTGCGCTTCTCCTTGTTCTAGGAAATCCCTATACTGAATTTCAGGATCAACTCTCATTGTTGGGGCGGTGATATTACAAGGAAAAGATTCTGTAGCTACCCATTTGGCAGTTGAGTCAGCATAGTGATTTCCTTTAGTGACCGCGGAGTCATCCGTTTGATGGGCTTTACAATGAATGACTGCGATGGCTTTTGGTAACTGGATGGCTCGTAATAATTGGGAGACTTGGGTGGCGTGTGCAATTCGTTTCCCCGCTGATGTGAGGAATCCCCTTTGTTTCCATAAAGCTCCAGTAGCGTGGCAGATTCCAAATGCGTATTTTGAATCAGTGTATATGTTAACAGTTAGATCCTTAGCTGCTTCGCAGGCTTTCGTTAAGGCAATGAGCTCAGCAGCTTGGGCGCTAAGGGAGGGAGAAAGTGGTTCCGCCCAAATGATCTCGTAAAGAGACACTACTGCTGCTCCCGCAACCCTGTCTCCCTCATGGACGAAAGAGGAGCCGTCTGTGAAAAGTTCTAAGTCCGGGTTTTGCAAGGGGGTGTCAGTCAAATCTGGGCGTGGTATTTCCGCATCCTGTATTAGGTGAAGGCAATTATGTAGGGGATCATCTGTTTGATCAGTGGGTAGTAAGGTAGCAGGATTTAAAGTGCTACACCTCTCGAATGTTATGTGGTCTGAAGTAAACAATTCAGCTTCATATTGCGCTAAGCGTTGTTGTGTGAAGGCTTGGGTCTGGGATTTTAAAAGAATGGCGAAAACCTCATGAGGCACTTTTAACGTCAGAGGTTGTCCCAGGACTAGGTCTCTGGTTCTTTTTACTATTTCAACGGTCGCCGCCACAGCTCGTAAGCATGGGAGTGCCCCTTGGGCTACCGGGTCTAATTTAACAGAATAATATGCCACTGGTCTGTGTCCTGGACCGAAACGCTGGGTCAGGACTCCAGAGGCGATGCCTAATTTTTCGTGGATGAATAAAGTGAAAGGCTTATTGTAGTCAGGAAGACCTAGAGTGGGAGCTGATGCTAGGGTCTTTTTAATTACTAAGAAATTTTGTTCCAGGGATTTTGTCCATGTTATGGGATCTGGCATGTCTTGTTTCGTTAATTGTATTAAAGGTCTTGCCAGTTCCCCAAAAGATGGAATCCAGGGGCGGCAGAATCCCAGGACTCCCAGAAGTGCTCTGACTTGCCTTTTAGTGCGGGGGCTTTTCATTGACAGTATGGTTTCCACCCGGCTGGGAGCTAATTTTCTAACTCCAGGACCAATAATGTATCCCAAGTATGTCACTTCTTGTTTCAGATATTGTAGTTTTGAGGGGGAGGCTTTGTGTCCCCTCTCTGCTAGGGATTTTAACAGGTGAAAGGTGTCAGTTCTGCATGCCTGTTCGCATTTTGAGGCTAGCAAGAGGTCATCTACATATTGAATTAAGGTGGAGCCTTCTGGCAGAGTGATGGAGGCTAAGTCTCCCTTTAGAATCTGGGAAAATAGAGTGGGGGATTCTGTGTAACCCTGTGGCAAACGGGTCCAAGTATATTGTTGGTTTTCCCAGGTGAAAGCAAAAAGGTATTGGGAAGCGTGATCCACAGGAATACTAAAAAAAGCAGAACACAGGTCTATGACAGTGAAATGGGTGGCTGAAGCCGGCACCTCTGTGATTATCGTGGCCGGATTGGGTACTATCGGTGCTCGGGGTATCACGTGACTGTTTATGAGGCGAAGGTCGTGAATAAATCTGTAAACTGGGTTCCCATCCTTATCTACCTTAGGTTTTTTTACTGGGAATATTGGGGTGTTACACGGGGAGGTGCACTTACGCAGAACTCCCTGTTCCAAGTAAGCTTTGACCAGTTTGCGTATGGGTTGAATGGCTTCCGTCGGGATTTTATATTGTGGTATGCAGGGTGGTGGTCCTGGCTTTACTCTAATTGTGACTGGTGTGGCTCCTTTAAGAAGCCCTACTTCTGTTGCATCCCATCCCCATAAAGAGGAAGGCAGGTTGACCAAATCCATGTGTAATGAATTAGGTTGAGTGGCTAGTAGGAAAGTTTTTCTCCCTTTTGGAATGTCTAGGGCTAGTCCCCCTTTCCCACACCTGATGGTTGCTCCTAGTTTACATAGGAGATCTCTCCCAAGGAGAGAGACTGGGGATTGAGGACATATGGTGAAAGAATGTTTTAATGAAAAGGGGCCTACTTCCACAGTTACATCGTTTGTAAATTGGACCGGGATAACCTTTCCTCCTACTCCCATTATATTATCATGGGCTCCGGTTTTAATTGAGTCCCTGTGTGGCGGTTGCACAATCAAGGAGGCGGTAGCCCCAGTGTCCACCAGGCAGTCATATTCCTTTCCTCCTATGAGGAGGGAGATCATGGGTTCTCCTTCCGGGCCGTTCCTTAAGGGAATGGCTAACCCTTGGAAGGTGGCGGCGAACTCTCCCTCATCCGTCCCTAGTCATAAAGGCCGTGGGTTGCTGTCTTCATCTGTTTCCCAGTGACTCTTATTTGGATTAGGATGTTCATTGCGATAGAATGGGTTATTTTGTGGCCTGGGCGCCGTTGGTGGTTCCCTGTAGTAGTTGTTTCCCCGCATATTTTGATTAAATGAATTATGCCTTTGTCTAAAATCCCGGGGTGGTCCTGGGTGTCGGTAGCGGGAGGAGGGTTGAGTACAGCCCCGGCTTGAATGTCCTAATTCCCCACATCTAAAACAGTGGTAGCATCTATATGGTGGGTTTCCCGTCTTCTCACACCTTGTACATCGCGGCCCATTATCGGAAAACCGTTTTTTGGTTTGCCCGTTGTTACTGTTCATGGCTGCGAATACGTGCAGTTCCTCATGCCTTTCTGTTCTCCTCCTCCTTTCTCTCTCTATTTCCTTCCTTTCCTTTTCTTCTTCCTTAAGTTTGTCTCTTTGGTCATAAACGAAATTTGCAATCCTGCGCAATTCCGAGATATCTAAAGTAGACCAGTTAGAGACTATTTTGTGAAAGTGTTCTTTAATATCTCGGGCAGATTGGTCAACGAAGGCCGAGGCTAAAATCCTCTGGTCCTTCTGGCAGTTCACATCCAGGTGGGCATACGTTGTGGCTGCCTCTAGAAGCCTGACCCAGAAGGCGTTGGGATTCTCTTGGTCCCTCTGGGTAACTCGCTGGAATTCTGACCAATTTAGGGGTTTCTTCCCTATTTCTTCCGGGGCTTCCATTAAGTTCTGTTTTGCCCTGGTATAAGTGGTCCAGTGGGTGGCATCATTATAATCCCAGTCTGGACTCTCAAGGGGCCACGCTACCCTGGGTTGGGCAGCCTGACCTGGGACTCTTATGATTGGTTGTTTAGCAATCTGGTCCGTTTTTTCAAAAAGTTTTAACAATTCATCTTTGGTTAAAAAAACGTGCAGTAGTTGATTCATGTCCCCCCATGATGGATTATGGCTATCTATTATGGCTTTTAGGGTCCTAATTACTGTTTGGGGGTCTGCTCTGAAGGTTGGGGTATCTTTCTTCCAGATTACCAAATCAGAGGCAGAAAAGGGTGTGTGTGTTAAAACATACTCGGGCTGGCCCCTCTGTCTCCCTGGCACGGGTCTGCTAATTAAGGGGGCCATTATCTTAGGATCTGTTTCTGTTCCTATTGCAGGGGTGTTAATTTCCGTTGAGGATTCCTTATTTCTAGCTAGTTCGGCCCAACAGTACCAGTAGGGTATGTGGCTGGGCTTTAGTCGTGGTCTAAGTGCTTTCAGGGTTTTTATATCAAAAGTACCACTATCAGGCCAAATTTGTTTCCCGGTTTCGTCTCTAAGCAAAGCCCACTTTTGACACAATTTCCTTAATTTCTTCTTATTCATGCCCCTCAACATGGGCATCCGCCTGGCGTCCCAGGCCGCGAGCACTTCTTCCAAAGGGGTTCCCGCCACCCGCGAACTACCACTACCCATGATCCTGTCCTTTTTTACTAGAAGGATCACTTCGATTTAGCCGGGTGGCACGCCGTCAGTTTTCAGAGAAAAAGCTCTGGGAAGGACTTCGATTCCCTTATGAAGTATGGGCCCCTTCCGTAGGGAATCGCCGTAGATTTTCGGATCCAAAAAGGGGATCCGGGAGAACCTGCTGACCCCAGCAAAAGGTACTGGCACCTCCTCTCACACACGCTCGCCCCGTGTCTGGGCTGGACAAAACCGGGATTCCCTTTCTCTAATTTGTATCACCCCCTTTTTACACACTTCTGTTCGCTCGGCTTTCTTTCCCTTTCAACAGAAAGTCCTACGTTTGGCGATCCCCCCTTGCTTTCTCTATCCTACCGGTCACGGCTCGGTGGAGCTAGCAATAGGCAGAGGTGCGGCTAGGGATCATTCAAAGAGGTAGGATCAGGCTGCTGTCCAGGTGAAATCCCACGTTCACACACTCATTCACACACTCTCATACACCCCATATCCTAGGGAATTTATAGCAATTTAAAGTGGTACTTACCCGCTTTCAAGCAGCTAGTTGAGGCAAAGGCTCAAAACTCCCTTTACTACCCGACACCTCCCGGGCAGGGTCCGTGGATTGTTCCCTGGACAAAGTGGTCCGTGCCGGCTGGGATGAATCTTCGGGCCCCGTCCGGTGGCTGGGTTGGCTGGGAATCCTTCGTGGTTGCCAATTGTTGAATTGGAGGAAAGGGCTTCCTCCCCTGAGGATTCGAATTTTCCCAGCTGGGAGAGCGTTCTGGCGCTGCGCAAAACTGCGAAAGAAGCAAGCTGCGTGAAAGCAAGTTTTCTTTATTTTTCAGGAAGACAGACCGAGCGATGGCACAGACCAGCGTTCCTGGGTGAGCTGACATCTTTACAAGGTAAGCATACATTTTTTATACCTTTCTGTACACAGGAAATTCTTTGTTTTCCTCTGCTCTATTATTTGCCCCCTTGCCTTAAGCTGATCATGTTATTATCAGGTAAGCCCTCACACCCGGCTTGACCCTTATCAGATTGTCTGGGGTATTGATTAGATCTTCTTTGCTATTTCCTTTATTTGTTCTGCTGTTTCAATAGTTTATTTCCTGGCCTGTCTTGGGTCTTTTGTATGTGTCATCTTTTATTTCTGAATGGCCCTGATTCTTATGTGTTCTATTTTGGGAAGGTCATCTCCCCATGCCTAGGGCTTTTCCTTCCTGGGTTGATCCTGTGCTATGGGTTTTACTATGGTTCATTGGCCTGGCACTGTCTTAGTGGTGTTCCCTTCCTACAACGGGATGGCCTGAATGTTTTCCCACCAAGACAAAACAGGCACGTGAAGTGGCTAGAATCCTACTCAAGAAAATTGTGCCCCGATATGGAGTTCCCTCATTCATATCATCAGACAATGGCCCTGAGTTTATACACCAAGTAATCCAAAAATTAGCAAAATCCATAGGGACCCACTGGAGACTTCATTGTGATCTAAGGCCTGAAAGTGCTGGCCGCGTTGAAAAATTTAACAGGACTATCAAAGAAAAAGTGACAAAGGTGTGTCTTGAAACTCATCTTAAATGGATAGATGCATTACCACTAGCACTTTGGTCTGTGAGATGTACTCCTTGAAAGGGAATTAAATTATTTCCTTTTGAAATGATCTTTGGGAGGCCACCAATTATCAATGCTAACTCGAAAAACCATATAGGGAACCTAAGCCAGATGGGAAACTCATGGGTGAATCAAATGGTGGGAGAATTAAATAAGCAAATACAAGAAATCCAACAATACTGTGTGTCCCTTAGCCCACCGTTTTTGACCACCATTAGTCATAACATTCAGGTGGGGGACAGAGTATGGGTAAAACACTGGAAAGGAGAAAATTTAAAACCCAGATGGAAGGGCCCGTATACTGTGGTCATGTGTTCTCCACTTGCAGTAAAAGTACTGGAATCCAAGTCTTGGATTTAAAGTGAGAGCTGCTAGATGACCACTGGATAACTTTCTTTTCACCATATTCTGAAAGCAACTATATTCTGAAAGCAGGAAATACATCCGGATAGAAAATGTACAAGCTCAGCTTAAAATCTGATTTACATAAATAACTATTAATGGTTTTTTTGATACAGAAAATTTTTTGATATGGATGTTATATATTACACTTAGCGGGATTGATAGAAATGTTAACATTTTTTTAGCGGGGCTTAAAGATTAAAAGAGCATTATTGATGGATAATTGAGTATTTGAGGTAAAATTGGTAATTGAGGTAAATATTTTTATTCTTATTAGTCTTTTTATTATATTACTAAATGTTTCACTGTATCTTTTTTAGCTTAATATAAGTAAGTTTTTTTTAAATTAGCAGTGGAAGTCAAGGGGGGGTGAGGGGGATTGGGGGGGCTTAAAATACTTGATAAGTTTATGGTTAGCAAATACTTGACAGAATAATTTTATATATATTTACTATATGGAAGCCAAGGGAGGGAAGGGAGGGGAGGGAAGGGAAGGGAAGCGGGGGTGGGTGGGAGGGGGGAAAATGGGGGGGGGGTAAAGGAAAATTGTATTGTAAAACTTTTTCAATAAAATAAAATAAAATAAAATCCTTTGATACTCTAAGTGGCCCCCTAACTTGTCAGAAGAAAAGGAGCATCTTAATGAAACATAGTTAAAGGTGATTAGGCCAAGGATAGCACCTGGACGGGAAGCAATATATCAAAAGAAGAATTTGTACTTTAGCAAGTTACAGAAGAATTATGATTGTTGGGTAAAGATAATGTAAAATCTTAGTAATTAGGAAATGTCAATTAAAAATAACAAATGTATGTTAACCATATATGGAAAGTTGCTGTGTTAGCAGAATCCTTTGTTTAGAAAAGTATAAAATTTGTCATGTAATCATGGACTCCTCACTCAGAGCTCAGATGAGAATCGAGTTCTGGGTCTTTTGCGCAAAATAAACCTGACTCTATCTGACCCTATGGGATGTCTTTTATATCCTTTCTTCCATAACAGATTCACTGGACATGGGTTGCCTCCCACCGGCCGGTTCGCTCCCACAGAGAGGGCCTCCTCAGGGTGCCGTCAGCCAGACAATGCCGGCTGGCGACCCCCAGGGGGAGAGCCTTCTCTGTGGCAGCTCCTACCCTCTGGAACGACCTTCCTCCAGAGTTAAGAACAATTTCTGACCTCCCGACTTTCCGGCGGGCTTTAAAAACACATCTTTTTCAGCTTGCCGGCTTAGCCTGATTCCTGTCAAATATTTTATTATTTTTAGAGTTTTATTATCTTTTTAAATTAATTTGTTTTAATCTACGGCTATTTATATTTGTTCTTTTTATGAAATTTTAACTTTTGTGTATTTGCTTTTTAATTTGGCTGTTCACCGCCCTGAGTCCGCAAGGAGAAGGGCGGTATATAAATCTAATAAAACTTAAACTTAAACTTAAACTTAAGCCAGCTGCTGAGGAGTATTGGGAGGCAAACCAGGACCAGGCCCGATCTCTAGTGGTATGTTTGAGGAAGCGCCCCCTATAACTGTCCTACCGGCAACAGGCAGGCAACATATGGGGCAGAAGAGGCCTTACTGGTGTCACACCGGAAGCTGACCCTCTACGTACAGCTGAAGATTGGAGAAAAGGTTAAAAAAAAACCCCACCCTGACACTTGTTAGGGGATGGCAGGTCTAACATATATAGTCATAGCTGTACTCATTCTCTTTTTAATAAGCGTGCTTGCTGTTATTGTGATTAGCTGTGATTTGCTGTGTATGATACGCTGGAATCACCTCATCCCCAGAGAGACAGGTGCTGAACATAAAATCATTGACTGTGACAGGGAGCAATACAAAACTCCTGTAAGTACTTACTTTGAAGAAGCCTGGGAGTGGGGTCTCTGTGGTGCTGCTCTAGCTCTAGGACTGTGGATATTGCATTTAACAAATAAGGGGTGGTTCTGTGGGATACCCAAAAATAATATTGCCTTTTCCCAAGTCACATATAACCCTAACCTTCTTCCTGATGTGGTGATTTTGTAGATTAAGGAAATTGTGATAGGATAAGTTCTGTGTAGGAGACAATTATGATTTTTTTGTGGCTTTGGCTGTTATTGGCAAAGGGACTAATGAGTAATAACACACTGAATAGTAGTTCCCAATGTTGTGAGAATGCCCAAGTGACCCCCCTTGCCCTTAAGGGAGGATCTGGGGAAGTTGAAAACCCCAAGGTACAAGGCAAGAATGGGTCACAAGGTGTGGACACTTTGGGACAGGCCCACTCCCACCAACGACGTATTATCAATAGGTGGGGTCGGTACCCTGGACCTAAGCCAACTCCAAAACCTAAAGACAAGCATCTGACAATCCCAGAACAGAGTGGAATAGAACAAAAGGAAAATGGGCCCCTGCAACAACTGAGAAAAGGGAACTACATGTTAAGAATACTGGAATTAAGTCAAAGCTTAGTTAATCAGTCTGACCCTGCTCTAGGTCAAAAATGCTGGTTATGTTTGTCTGCTGGACCTTCATCTTACAATGCTGTTCCAGTTGAGCCAGATCTATGGGTCAGGACCAGGGCCACAATATTCCTTGAAAAAGAAATTAGATGGAGAACAAAAGCAGCAGTAGCCAAATTGCAAGGAGACTTTTATAATGCCTTCAAAAGGCTGGGGATGAGCCGCCTCCCCATTGTTGGCCCTATAGCCACTGGTGTGGAAATCATAGGGGCACCCTCTCTGTGTATGAAGCAACATCAGAAACCAGGTATACCTGTAGGATCCCTGAAGGGAGAACAATGTCCATCAGAAATACACCTTACCCTAGAATGACACTTATGGATGTAAAACTAACTCATGGTATTTCTCCTTCTGCCCACCACTTCTGCCAACCTCAGCAGAAGGTTACCTTCTCAATACCACCACATGTTTCCATTAAAAAATGGGGAGAATGGAATGTGTCTCAGGAAAAGTGTCCGAGACCATTTCAACCACCCCGATTTCCAATCTGGCTCTCCATTAGGTCCAACACGGTCTTATGTGTCCTATTTCCTCCTGGAAATACAAGCTCTTGTTACCTTTTTGAAGACCCAATTCTCAGAGAAAAGCAAAAGGACCCTACACTAGAAGTCCCATTGCAGCCTCTAACTGGCATGCTAGTGGCAGGGACTTTAGGGGTCTGAACTAATGAGAAAAACCAATGGGCCTATACATTTTCTATGAATATAGGTGTGTGTGGGGGTGGGTGGGTGGGAATGGAGTTTTCTTCTTATGTGGGACAAATGCATATTTGTGTTTACCTACAAACTGGACTGAAACATGCACACTGGTACATCTTTTCCCCAGAATAGGAGTTGTCAGTGGAGAGCACACTATCCCTGTTCCCCTTATGGGGCATGTTCAAAAAAGGGTGCCACTCTTGGTGCCACTATTAGCAATCCTGGGGATAGGGACAGCTGTCGGAACAGGTGTAGGTGGAATGGCACACTCCATAACACAGTTCAGGCAATTGTCAGAGGAGTTTCAAGAAAGCCTGAACCAAATTGCAGGGACCTTAGTTAAGTTCCAAGACCAAATAGATCCTTTGGCAGCGGTGGTCTTGCAAAATCGCCGTGCCATAGACCTTTTAACCACAGAGAAAGGAGGGTTATGTGTATTCTTGGGAGAAGACTGTTGTTTTTACATGAGTAAGTCAGGAGTGGTCAGAGAAATTGCCAAATATTTGCAGGACCGGGCATTCAAAATAGGTCAGAAGTTACAAGCTACGGAAATGTGGTTCTCTTGGTTGCTTGGGTCCGGTTGGATTAAACAGATGTTATTCATGTTGCTATGTGCAGTGGCAGGCCTGGCCTTTATTCCTTGTGCAATTCCCCTGTTCAGACAACTAGCTAAGAGAGCAGTAAAAGAGATAAGAATTGAAAAAGAGTTGATTTTGATGGAAAGCCTTATAGACCATAACATTGACCCCGATCTCTTTGATGAAAATGAAGTTTCTGATGCAGGAACATATGTACAACTCTCAACTGAGTAATCGGAGAAAGTGCTTTAGAGAATAAGATTGAAAAGCATATGCATTACTTGTCTTTCCTTTGCATCACTATATATCTAATCCTGCATTAATTATATTATGCCAAATATTATATGCTTGCCTTGCTGATTAAGCTTTGTAATAGATAAGACTCAATTGTAATCAAGTAAAATAGAGTCTTAAAGGGGGGATAAGATAGAACGTAAAAAGAAATTAAATATAAGAGTGAAATAATATGGGGTTAGCCTGAATGATCTCTAAGGGTCCTTTAACTAGTAAATATAAGAGACAAATGCTGGGTTCAAAAAGTCAAACCGCAGGGTTACTCAAACCACAGGTTAGCTCACCATTCTACCGTTGCAGAGTTCAATAAGTCAAACCACAGGCAATAGGGGAGGGGGGCTAGCTAAAGAGGCAGATCTACTGTTATGGAAGAAAGGATATAAGAGACATCCCATAGGGTCAGATAGAGTCAGGTTTATTGCGCAATAGGTTCAGAAGGTATGAGTACCTAAAAATCTGAACAACTTGATAATTCTGAGACCACAGTTTTTATACTGTTTCAAACAAAGGATTCTGCTAACACAGCAACTTTCCATATATGGTTAACATACATCCGTTATATTTAATTGACATTTCCTTATTACTAAAGTTTTACATCATCCTTGCCAAACAATTATTCTGTGATAAATAACTTCCCGCCCAGGTGGCTATCCTTGGTCTTACTAGCCTTTTAGCTGTTTGTCATTAGAATTGTTCCTCTCTTCTGACAGGTTTAGGGGCCTCTCAAAGTATCAAAGGATTTTAAGCTGACTTTGTACTTTCTTCAGCCGGATGTATTTCCTGCTTTCAGAATATAGTTGCTTTTAGAATATAATGAATAGAAAGTTATCCAGTGGTCATCTAGCAGATCCCACTTTACTACGATACTTCCTGTTTTTGTTGCTATACAGATACGTTTCTTAAAGAAGGACGTTCGTTCAGAATGTAAAACAGAATGCATGTCTGAACCTATTTTTGGCCAAAAATAAAGTTTCTCTTGATTTCGAAGTCCATCTCCTTTAGGAGATACAAATATAAAGGCATAATATATGTGATACAAATAGAAAGGCATATATGTATTACAGGAACCTAATGGTTACAGAATCTAGTATACCAGTATATCATATTCTAGTATTATTTATTATATACTTATTATTGTTTCCCTTCGTTACTAAACTTTTCCTTCAGATATGGAATCACCATACTGCCTTTTCCAATGACTTTAGCCTTCTGGTCATTTGCCAAGGCTACTGCATCTCCTCCAGCTGGATCCATTCTGAAAAACAATTTAGAATTATTAAAAATTGTTTGACTAGCACCACTGTCTATTAACCATTTGTCTCTGCTATTACAATAGCTAACTTTTGCAACAGCAGCCTGTCCATCAGTTGATTTTCTTCCTTGCAAACAGTTTCTATCTTGCAAATAGTTTCTTCCTTGCAAATAGCTTCTTCCTTGCAAGTAGTTTTTCCTTTGCAAACAGTTTTTCTTCAAATGTATCTTTTCACCACAGATGAAACACTGCCATTGTTCCTGGTCTTTCTGCTTAGAAAATCTTTGCTGGGCTGTATTCTGGTCTCTTCTACTACTTTTCTCTTTGCAGACATCTTGTCTGTTGCTCTGGTCTCTGCAGACAGCCAGTCTGTTACATTTCTCTCTCTGCTCCTTTGGCCCCCACCTCAGGAATTTCTCCTTGTGGCTTTTTCTAAAATGGTGTTTCTGCTCTTCAGAAATAAAACAGGCTTTTAGGGCCTCCATACACAACTCCTGCTCTGGTTTGCACTCAAATACGGCGGAAACTATGTCCCACGTTTCATCCAGACTATTTAATACCAACAGCACCCTCTGAGATTCAGGAATCTTCATTCCATGCTGTTCTAACTCAATAAATAAATTTTGCATGTGCAGCAAATGGTTCTCCACATTCTCCTGTCGTTGCAACCTTATTATGGAATTCTAGGAACTGACACGGAATTCCAGGATCAAACAGAAAAGGTTTATTGCGCAAGGTTCAGTGCAACAAAAGAAGCAAAAACTGAACACCGAAGAGTTCTGATGCAGTTACTCTTTAAAAAATTTTTTTTTTGACATAACACAAAACATAAATATACGTACATACATATAAACATACTATACAAAAACAAACTAAACATTAAAGTCAAGTCATAACACTTGTTCTTTGATAATAGAGTTATCACGGTAATTATATATTTGTATATCTAAATATGTATATCTTTCATTATATAACAATATTTATTTGACGATATGCAATTCCATTTCCTCATTTTCATATCCTTGGGTGGTATTCCCTTATTTTATCTTCTTTTTCTCTAGCCAATCATACCATTTGTGCCAAATGAAATAATAGTCTGTGTCTTCCTTTTCCTGTATTTTTTTGTCAGTCTGTCCATCTCCACGCATTCCATTATTTTTTGTATTATCCTCTCCTCTGATGGCATGTCTTCCAATTTCCATGTTTGTGCGAAAGTGATTCTAACTGCTGTCAAAATGTGTATTATCAGGTATTTTATTTCTTTTTTGTAGTCTTTTGTCAGTATTCCTAGTAAATATGTTTCCGGTCGAAGTGGCATTTTCTGGGAGGTAATTTCTTCCAATTGTTTTTGGATTGTTTTCCAAAAGTTTTTCACCTTTGGGCATGCCCACCACATGTGGTAATAAGTTCCCTTGTGTGTTTTACATTTCCAGCAGTTTTGAGTAGTATTTGGGAACATCTTTGCCAGATGTGCAGGGGGGAGATGCCACCTATAAAACATCTTGGGTGTGTTTCCTTTGTAAGGTACAGACATTGTCAATTTTATATTTACTTTCCACAATTTCTCCCAATTTTCCAATTTGATGTTGTATCCGAAATTTTTGGCCCACGTGATCATATTTTCCTTCACTACTTCTTCCTCCAATTTATATTTTAATAAATAGTTATATATTGTTATTAATTTGTCATCAGATAGCAGTATGATTTTATCTAATTCGTTCCATTCCTTTTGAATTCCAATTTTTTTCATATCCGTTTTGTATCTTGATTTCACCTGTAGATAGGGTCACCAGTCTATGTCTGTACCCTGCTGTCTCAGTTCCTCTCTTGTTTTCATTTCCCCTTCTGTGTTCAACAATTCATCATAGGTTTTCATTTTATCGATATCCATCATATTCGGATAAATTTGGGCCTCCATAGTTGATACCCATCTTGGAATTTGATCATAGTGTTTTCACCTTATTTCCATCCAGATTGTTGCTAATGAGTGTCTAATATAATGTTTCCTAAAATGTTCGTGTTGCCTGGGTTCTTCCTCCCATAAGAATGCATGCCAGCCTTTCCACAGGTCAAATCCTTCTAATGCTAACGTACGTTTATTTTTAAGTGTGATCCAGTCTTTTATCCAAGTTAATGCTGCTGCAGTGTAGTAAGTTTGCCAGTCCGGAAGTCCTAGACCGCCCCTCTCTCTGGTGTCTTGCAAATGCTTCAATTTGATCCTTGCTCTCTTTCCTTGCTAAATGTATTTTAGAATCATTTTATCCAGGTCTTTAAAGTATGATTTCCCTGGATTAATCGGTATTACTCTAAATAAATATAATAATTTTGGTAGAACTGTCATTTTAATCGAGGCAATTTTGCCTAAAAAGGATAATCTCAATTTGCTCCATACATCTAGGTTCTTTTGAATTTGTTTAGCCAATTTATTATAATTCTCTTCTTTGAGGGTTGACACCTTGTTGGTGAGCCATATTCCTAAATGTTTTATTTTAGTTGTTATTTGTATTTCTAACGCATCTTTCAATTCTTTCTCCTGTGTTTTCGTCAAATTTCTGGTTAATAGTTTTGTTTTTTGTCTGTTGATTTTCAATCCAGCCACTTCGCCGTATTGTTCTATCTTCTTTGTTAATTCCATTCCTGATTGTTTTGGTCGTTCTAAAATAAATACTACGTCGTCGGCGAATGCTTGTAATTTGTACTCCTGGTTTTTTATTTTCGTTCCTTTTATTTATTTATTTATTATTTATTTATTAATTAAATTTCTATACTGCCCTTCTCCTGACGGACCCAGGGCGGTGAACAGCCAATTAAAAACCAGTACACAAACATTAAAAACATCCTAAAACCAATATAAGTTAGGCTGAAGGTATAAAAACCGACTAAAAACTCTAAAAAGTTAAAATTTAAAAAATATTTAAAAAATATTTAAAAAATAGAAGGGATCAGGCAAGTCCGGCGAGTTGAAAAAGATGCGTCTTCAGAGCCCGACGAAAAGTCCGGAGGTCAGCAATTGTTCTCAGTTCTGGAGGAAGATCGTTCCAGAGGGTGGGGGCTACCACAGAGAACGCTCTCCCCCTGGGGGTCGCCAGCCGGCATTGTCTGGCTGACGGCACCCTGAGGAGGCCCTCTCTGTGGGAGCGAACCGGCCAGTGGGAGGCAATTGGTGGCAGAAGGCGGCCCCGTAAGTACCCTGGCCCTAAGCCATGGAGCGCTTTAAAGGTGATTACCAACACCTTGAAACGCACCTGAAAGTCCACCGGCAACCAATGCACCTCACGCAGGAGAGGTGTCACGTGGGAGCGCCCCGTCGCTCCCATAATCCCCCGCGTGGCCGCATTCTGTACCAGTTGGAGCCTCCGGGTGCACCCCAAGGGGAGCCCCATGTAGAGAGCATTGCAGTAGTCCAGGCGGGAAGTGATGAGAGCATGAGTGACCGTGCGTAGGGAGTCCCGATCTAGAAAGGGCCGCAGCTGGCGTATCAGGCGAACCTGATAGAAAGCCCCCCTGGCCACGGCTGTCGTGTGATCCTCTAAAGACAGCCGTGAATCCAGGAGGACGCCCAAGTTGCGAACCCTTTCCGTGGGGGCCAATGATTCGCCCCCAATAACCAGCGATGGAGTCAGTTGGCTATATCGGGACGCCGGCAGCCACAGCCACTCGGTCTTGGAGGGGTTGAGTCGAAGCCTGTTTCTCCCCATCCAGACCCGCACAGCTTCAAGGCACTGGGACATCACTTCCACGGCATCGTTGGGGTGGTCTGGGGTGGAAATGTACAGCTGAGTGTCATCAGCGTACTGATGGAATTCCACCCCAAAACCACGGATGATCTCACCCAGCGGCTTTACATAAAGGTTGAACAGAAGGGGCGAGAGGACCGACCCTTCTGGCACCCCACACACTAGGTGCCTCGGGGTCGACCGCTGCCCCCCTGTCAACACAGATTGCGACCGGTCGGAGAGGTAGGAGGAGAACCACCGCAGGACGGTGCCCCCCACCCCCAATCCTTCCAACCGGCGCAACATGATACCATGGCCGATGGTATCAAAAGCCGCTGAGAGGTCTAACAGCGCCAGGATAGAGGAGTACCCCCTACCCCGGGCCCTCCAGAGATCATCCACCAACGCGACCAATGCCGTTTCGGTGCTGTAACCAGACCTGAAGCCGGACTGGAGCGGGTCTAAATAGACAGCTTCATCCAGGTACCGGGGGAGCTGCCACGCCACCACACTCTCAACAACCTTCGCTAGGAAGGGAAGGTTGGAGACTGGACGGTAATTTGCCAAAACAGCTGGGTCCAGGGAGGGCTTCTTGAGGAGGGGCCTCACCACCGCCTCCTTCAAAGCGGTCGGTAGGGCACCCTCACTCAAAGAAGCGTTTATGATCTCCTGGAGCCAGCCTCGTGTAACCTCCCGGGAGGCCAGCACCAACCAGGAGGGACACGGGTCCAATAAACATGTGGTAGCGTTCAGTCTCCCCAGGATCCTGTCCACGTCCTCAGGAGCCACAGGATCGAACTCAGCCCAGATAACACTCTCAAGACCGGGCTCAGTCACCTCGCCCGAACCAACCCAGTCGGCGGCCAAATCATCCCGAATCTGAGTTACCAGCAGACAAACATAACTAGCATTTTTGGCTTAGGGTAGGGTCAGACTGATTAACTAGGCTTTAACTCAATTCCAGTATTCTTAACATGTAGTTCCCCTTTCTCAATTGTTACAGGGGCCCATTCTCCCTTTGTTCTACCCCACTCTGTTCTGGGATTGTCAGATGGTTGTCTTTAGGTTTTGGGGTTGGCTTAGGTCCAGGGTACCGACCCCACCTATTTATGATACATCGTTGGTGTTAAGGATATTGTTGTTGTGTTATCAACCAGCAGAGTATAGTGCACAGAGAAACGTTGCTGAAAGCAATGAAATAAGAGATACGTGCAAACTGGTTTATCAAAAATTTACTTTATAGTGGAAAATAAACAATCTCGTAGTCTTTTAAACAGTCCAAGTCTTTGCCAGTTAAATCAGTCCAGTAATACAAAAAGCTTCCTACCACACAAACAGTAGTTGGTTAGAATAACAAGACCACTCTGGTTCACAAACCACGATGGTAGCAGATCCACCCAACACACAATGATAGCACAATGGTAGCATATCATCAACTGAATACATTACAGTACCTTTCTTAAATATGTTTACAACTCATTACAGCATGACGCAGAATTACAACGATGCAGCATTAAAACTTAAAGTCACAGAACACATATATTGCCTGGACAATCTGTTAGGCTCAAACCATATCCTAACAGTTGGCGGGAGTTGACCTGTTCCAAAGAGTTCACACTTTGTGACCCATTCTAGCCTTGTTTTTTGGGGTTCTCAACTTCCCCAGATCCTTTCTCAAGGGCAAGGGTGTCACTTGGGCATTCTCACAACATTGGGAACTACTATTCAGTGTGTTATTACTCATTAGGCCCTTTGCCAATAATAGCCAAAGCCACAGAAAACTCATAATTGTCCTCTACACAGAACCTATCCAATCACAATTACCTTAATCTACAAAATCACCACATCAGGAAGAAGGTTAGGGTTATATGTGACTTGAAAAAGGCAATATTAGTCTTAGGTATCTCACAGAACCACCTCTTATTTGTTAATACAATATCCACATTCTTAGAGCTAGAGCAGCTCCACAGAGAGCTCACTCCCTGGCTTAAATATCTACAGAAGTTTCGTACTGCTCTCTGTCACAGTCAATGATTTTAGATTCAGCACTTGTCTTTTTGAGGAAGAGGTGATTCCAGCATACTATATACAGCAAATCACAACTAATCACAATAACAGCAAGCACGCTTATTAAAATAAGAGATAGTGTACCTATGACTATATATGTCTGACTTCCCATTCCAAATCTTCAGCCGTACGTAGAGGGTCAGCTTCCGGTGTGACACCAGTAAGGCCTCTTCTTCCCCGTATGTTGCCTGCCCATTGCCGGTAGGACAGTTATAGGGGGCGCTTCTTCAAGCGTACTACTAGGGGTTGGGCCTAGTCCTGGTCTGCCTCCCAATATTCCTAAACTGTGGACTTAACTCGAGTCAGTGAATCCAAGACTTGGATTCCAACATTTTTACTGCAAGTGGGAACACATGACCACAGTATATGGGCCCTTCCACCTAGGCATTAAACTTTTTCCTTTCCAGTGTTTTACCCATACAATCCTCCAAATCACAATTTAATCACTTCTACTTTCATCACAATATAATTTAAAATATTTCAATCATTACAATTTCCCTAATTAAATTTTGAATTGTTCTAGCTGGCATCCAAGCTACAACTTAATCCTTTTTACTTTCACCACCATATACCATTAAGGTATTTCAATTGTTACAGTTTATACTTATTCATATTTCCAGAAAAAGATTAAAAAAGGAAAACTTATCACTGTCTAGATTTCAAAATAGAAAGACAAATACTCCAATTATTATTCATTTCATTTTTACAATCATGTTTTCCCATTTATTTCTTACTACTATTTGAATATTATAACTAGAGGTGGTCAAAAATGGTGGGCTAAGGGACACACAATATTGTTGGATTTCTTGTATTTGCTTATTTAATTCTCCCACCATCTGATTCATCCACTTAGTTCCTATCTTAGTTTCTATCTGGCTTAGGTGTCCTATATGATTTTCAATATTTATTTTATGTCCTTTTTGTAATTCATCTTTTACTTTTTATAATTCTTCATAACTGAATAAAAGTTGATTCCTTAATCTCTCTAGTTCTGCTTTTACAGATCTAAATCATCCATGCAGGGCTAAAGACATGAGAATGAGGTCCCCGGACTTCCTGCAGAGACTCCAGCGCGTTAGGGGTGGAAAGGACGGGGCTCCGTCTTTGAATCCCTAACAAGCCCACTCCTGGAGCCGAAATCGGCGCTATCGGTTACGAAGAGATCGGTAGCTTAAAGGGGAATATCTTAGGACCTCGGAGGAGAGCGCAACCCCTCCGAAGGTTCAAGACAATCCCTTAATCCAGCAGCGAGGAAAAACCAGCCCTCGGGCTGGCCAGAAGCGCTGACACTGTATTAGGGGGAAGCGAAAATCAGAAAAGAGGAGAGAACTGTCAACAGGTGAAGGAAACAAAAAATTAGTCCCAAAAAATCCAAATAATCAAGAAGATTTTGACGCTGGAAGTAGAAAGCCGGGGAGGAGATTAAAGTAAAGCGGCGACAGTGAAAGTGAACGGAACGGGGCCATCTTGAAAGGACGAGTGACAGCGCAAAATGTGGATTAGAAGCCAGCGAACACAGAGTGAGTGAGTAAGGAAACAGATTTCAACGAAAGAGGGGACGGAACTTGTGCTTTTTGCTACAGTAAGGATTGGATTTATAACTGAGGTTTTTACGAAGTGGAGGTTGATTACTGAAAAGAGCAATATTGCAGATGCCGAATTGAACTGAGCAATTGAAAGAGTTTGGGGTGCAGAGTCTCAGGGAATCATTCAGAATCGGAGGTTTGGGACTGAGCTCGAGAGCCCCGGATCTTATTGGAGTCGATTGGACTGACGAGGAGATCGACAAGAGAAATCCGGAGACGATACTGAAACCTAGAGAGGATATTGAAGGTGGAATTGAGCAATTGAAAGAGCGTGGGGTGTAGAGTCCCAGAGGATTATTCAGAGCTGGAGGTTTTGAACTGAGCTCAAGAGTGCTGGATTTTATTGGAGTCGATTGGACTGACGAGGAGATTGACGAGAGAAATCCGGAGAGGATATCGAAACCTGGAGAGGATATCGAAGGTGGAATTGAGCAATTGAAAGAGAGTGGGGTGTAGAGTCCCAGAGGATTATCCAGAGCTGGAGGTTTTGGACTGAGCTTGAGAGTGCTGGATTTTATTGGAGTCGATTGGACTGACGTGGAGATCGAAGAGAGGTTTGGAGAGGATATCGAAGGTGAAACTATATAAACTATATTAGCATTGGTGTTATATTGCTACCAGTAGAGACATCACTTGTGAAGAGAACGTGACTGAGAAATTAATGGCGTTTCACATATGAGAACCTGACTCACTTTGTTTGTGAAACGTTTTGCGGAGATGACTTGGAAGAAAATTTGCGATGAGAAAGAAAAGGACAAACGATCAATAGCTTTACATATAACAAAGTAAACTGGATTGAAACCTGATTTACCTGGATTTATTAAGTATTAATACGAAACTCTTATTTTTTTTACTTTATTTCTCTTTCTTTGTG
This sequence comes from Coluber constrictor foxii, assembly GCA_038048745.1. Classification (NCBI taxonomy): domain Eukaryota; kingdom Metazoa; phylum Chordata; class Lepidosauria; order Squamata; family Colubridae; genus Coluber; species Coluber constrictor. Next base: position 25,028,616 of record CM075966.1, on the reverse strand, counting down.
TTTATCTCGCTGTCATTGAACTTTAAATAATTTGAAGAATTTATAGAAGGAAAATTTATAGAAGATCTGATAATTAATATAAGAAAAGTATATTATTCTGGATAGTATATAGAAGTGATGAATTTATAAATTTGAAGGTAACTAATAGAGAAACTATAGAAAATTGCAAAGTAGTTAATTGAATATTAGAATATTTTAGAAAATTTTATATTCTTGAAGATTTGATATAAGGATAATTGTGTTTGATTAAGATATACTTTAGGTTTTTTTTTTTAGGATTTTAAGTGGAAACTAATGAATTGCTAAAGAATTAATTACTCTCCACTGTTCCTATATCTACTCAGTTACCCCCCCACTTAGTAAGGAATTATTAAATAAGTTGATTAAGGCATAACCTATAAGAATTGCTGAATAAGAATAATTATTGAGAAATAAGTACATAAGAATACTATAAGGTATAAGATAGAACTACTTCAAGGGGAAAAAAAAGGGGGGGGCGGTCTAAGGAAAAAAAAAAGGTGGTTGACAATTTCAAAATATTGTGGTTGAAAATAAGTAAGATATTAAAGATGGCAACAACAAGTTCATGGGCCAACACTAAAACGACCAAAAAGAAATCTCCAACTCAGACAGTACAGATAGCTTCCCCAGTATGTCAAAAGACAGGAGACGCAATAGAAAAAGAAAAAGCAGATGCCATAATAGGAATGCAAAACATCCAGGCAGCCCTCGCTATGATCCAAGAGGGAATGAAAAGAATGGAGGAGAAGATGACCTATAACCACGATGAAATGAAGAAAAATCAGGAACAAATGAAGAAAGACGTGGGAGAAATAAAAGAAGACATTAAAAACATTGATGAGAGGATAAATACAATTCAGCAGAATATTACAGAAAATGAAAAAAGAATCCATTTAGTAGAAGAAAAGACAGAAGCCACAAATATGAGATTGGAGAGGGTGGAAAATATGCAGACAATTAAAAACCGAGATACTGAGGATGCTTTATTGTACCTGGAGATGGAAAAGGCATCTTTTTACCTAAGATTCCAAAATATTGAGGAACAAAGAGAGGAAGAACTGGGAGAAATTATGGTTGAATTAATTGCAAAGGCAACCCATAAAGAAAAAAGTGAAATAAGGAATGGCATAGATGAAATATACAGATCATATACAAATTACGCAAGAAGGAATAAGCTCCCTAAGGAAGTCCATGTAAGATTTTCAAAAAAAGCAATAAAAGAAGAAATTTATAGAAAGATGAGGGAGGAAACAGTCATGTATAAAGGAAGGGAGGTACTAACACTGAAGCAAGTACCCAAAAGGGCCAGGGATAGAAGGAAAGATTATAACTTCCTAACCAATCGATTGAATAAACAGAGGATAAAGTTCAGATGGTTGATCCCAGAAGGGATCCTCATAACGTGGGAAGGAAGGAAGTTTAGAGTAGACAATATAGATAAGGCCCAAGACTTCATAGATCAACACTTGGGAGACGAAGAAGAACAGAGAAACAGAGAGAGCAAAGAGGATTCAAGTTCTATTGATCTTGATATACGGAAAACAAAAAATGGAGATAAAGAACGAGGAAAAGGGGGACAGGGAAGAGAAGGAACAGTGGAGACCACTCAAAGAGTAACAAGAAACACATCCAAAACCAAAGCAGCAGACAAGTAAATAAGGATTGAAATGGAACAAAAACTAACACTTACATCTATAAACATTAACGGTTTGAATTCACCTAGCAAAAGACAACAGATATTCACCAAACTGAGGAAATTAGAATCAGACATAATTACATTACAAGAAGTACACATCAAAAAACAACACAAAACATTATTGGAAAATAAGAAACTAGGAATACTATACACATCATTAGCGGAATGTAAAAAAAGAGGAGTAGTAATTTATGTAAAAGAGCATTTAAGATCAAACTTAATTTATACAGATATGGAAGGCCGAGTGCTAATAATAGAAATCAAATTAGAAACAAAAATTATCTTGCTAGTATCGATATATGCCCCTAACGGAAATCAAATGGACTTTTATAAAAAACTACATGACAAATTAAGAGAATTTGATTATGATAATATATGTATTATTGGCGACTTTAATTCGATAGCAGATACACGACAAGATTATCACAACAATAGGGGAAATAAACTTAAAAGGAAAATATTGCCACAAACTTTCCAAAATCTGACTGAAGAATTAACGTTACATGATTCTTGGAGAGAATTAAACCCAAAAACAAAACAATATACGTATTTCTCAAATCCATACCAATCATGGTCCAGACTGGATATGGCCTGGATGACTCCACAATTACAGAAAGAGATACAAGATATAGAGATTATGCCAGGCACATGGGCTGATCACAACCCGCTCAAAGTAACTTGGAAGGGCTTCCGGAAACAGAGACGATGGAAGATGGACATAAATATTATAAAGGAAAAGGGATATGCAGAGATGATAGAAAAAGAAATGAAGATATTTTTTCAAATTAACAAAAAAGAGCAAACATCCCTACAGAACTTATGGGATACATTGAAAGCTTTCATTAGGGGCCTAACTATAGCATACACAGCTAAAAGGAGAAAAGAAAAACAACAAGTTAGGGATGATATAATGAAAGAAATTGAGATATTGGAGGCCAAATTGCAAAAATTACCAAATGATAAAATGATACAGCAGAAACTTAATTTAGCGAAACATAAATTGAATTTAAACACAAAGACTGAACTGGCACAGAGAATCAGAATAACAAAACAGACGAACTTTGAGCATGCTAACAAGACTGGACGCTGGCTAGCATATAAACTAAGAAAATTGACAGAAAGTAGATCAATATATCAACTCCAAGATCACCTTGGAATTCTACAACACACACATTTAGAAAAGAAAAATATAGCAAAAGCATTTTTTCAAGATCTTTATCGGAAAGAAGATATATCGGTAGAACAAATCACAAAATATCTACAAAACACTACAATTAAACAGTTTGAGGAAGAACACCGGGAAACCCTAAATCACCCCATAACAATGTTTGAATTAGTGGAAGCACGCAAAACGCAGAAGAACAATAAAACACCGGGGCCAGATGGAATACCAGCTGAATTTTACAAGCATTGCCAACAAGCAATAGACCAAATTTTGTTACAAGTATTCAACGAGGCCTTACTAACAGCTAAAATACCACACTCTTGGACAGAAACAATTATCACTTTAATTCACAAAGAGGACACTGACCCAACACAAATTCGAAACTATAGACCCATTTCACTGCTCAATGTAGATTATAAATTACTTATGACAATAATGGCAGCAAGACTCAAAACAATGATACAAAACTACATACATCCAGATCAAAACGGCTTCATACCCAGAAGACAAATCAAAAACAACCTAAGAACGATTATAAATGCACTAGAGTATTATGATCAGAAGATAAATAAAGAAATTGCCATAATCTCACTCGATGCCCAGAAGGCGTTCGATAATGTCAATTGGTTATTCCTTACAACGCAATTAGAGAATATGAATTGCGGAGATAAATTTCTCTCACTGATAAAAAAAATTTACTCACAACAGACAGCAAGGATAGCAATAAACGGTGATATGACCCAATCGTTCAGTATTGAAAAAGGGGTACGGCAAGGCTGCCCTATGTCTCCATTACTATTCATAATGGCACTAGAAGTATTATTAAAAATTATAAGAGAAGACGAAGGAATTAAAAGTCTCAAAATTAGAGGAGAAGAATATAAACTACTCGCCTTTGCCGATGACATAATTTTTATATTAGAAGATCCAATAATAACGGGACCCAAATTATTGACAAGAATTGAGGAATATGGCCAAGTTGCAGGTCTTAAAATTAATAGACATAAAACGAAAACATTAACTAAAAATATGACACATGATCAAAAATTGAAATTAGAAGAAGATTTGGGAATCCAGGTGGTAAAAAAGATAAAATATTTAGGCATTTGGCTGACGACAAAAACAACAACAATAAAGGAAGATAATTACACAAAACTATTAACACAAATTGGAAAGGATTTGGAAACCTGGAACAGATTACAGTTATCATTTATGGGCCGAATTGCATCTATAAAAATGAACATACTTCCAAGAATAATGTATCTATACCAAGTAATTCCGATAAACCCAGGAAAGGAATTCTTTAAAAAATTAAACAAACTAACGATGACATATATATGGCAAGGAAAGAGACCTAGGATAAAAAGAAATGCATTACAAGACACAAAAGACAAGGGAGGATTGGCGTTACCAGATTGGGAACTATACTACAAAGCGGCAGCATTAACTTGGATCACAGATTGGATAAAATTAGAAAATAAAAGATTATTATATTTAGAAGGATTCGAACTCACACGCGGATGGCACGCATTTTTGTGGGATGGACCTGACAAACGACATATGTATTTCCAGCGCCATATCATCAGAGAGTCGCTACTAAAGATCTGGCAAGAAATAAAGAGGGAACAATACTCCAAAATTCCAAGATGGTGGTCTCCGATGGAGGCACAAATCCACCCAAATACTTTAGAATCGGGGAAAGTCATACGTTATCAAGAGCTGTTAAACAATGAAAACCAAATTATCTCCAGACAACAACTACGAACCCAAGGTATAAACATTGAATGGTGGCCTTATAACCAAATTCTTTCAAGATATCAATCAGATAAGAAAAAACCAGGAATTGCAAATAACCCAAATGAATTAGACAAGATATTACATGGACCACATCAAAAAATGATAACTAAAATATATAATTTTTTACTCAGGCATAAATTACAAGAAGAAACAGTGAAGGACAATATGATTAGATGGGCAAGGGATATAGGACACAATATTGAACTAGCAAAATGGGAGAAACTATGGTCACAGAATCTCAAAATAACCAAAGCTACACCTTACAAAGAAAATTTAATAAAGATGTTTTATAGATGGCACCTACCACCGGCTAGAATAGCCAAGATGCACCCGAATGTTACCGATATCTGCTGGAAGTGTAAAACACAGAAAGGAACCTATTTCCATGTTTGGTGGAAATGCAGAAGAGCACAACAGTTTTGGAAAACTATTATAAAAATAATTGAGGAGGTAGTAGATTTAAAACTAGGCAGCAGTCCAGAAACATTTTTACTAGGCATGATAGACACTAAATGCACCAAAGAGACAAAATACCTCATAATACATATCCTAACGGCAGCTAGGTTATTGTATGCACAAAGCTGGAAATCTGATCAAACCCCAAAGGAAGACCAAATTATCTCCAAAGTAAATGATTGTGCTGAGATGGATAAATTAACGCTAGAACTCCGAGATAAGGAGGATAGTGAATATTATGCGGTATGGCACAAATGGCAAAAATGGCTTGAAAGGAGAACTGAAATAAAAAACGAGAATAAAAATTAGGGTATAGAAGAGAGGAAGGTTATAGGAGAGATATTACTTTTGATGTGGGTTATATAATAATGAAGTACATATACAGAGAATTATAAAACCTTTTTGACAGAAAAATTACTATATGTTAGTTTCATAATTGGTGGTGGGAAGGGTGAGGTGGGGGTGGGTGTATTGTTTGTATGTATTGTTTATTTTTATGTGTATGTTTAAAAACTCAATAAAAAAATTAAAAAAAAAAAGAGAATGAGGTCCCCTCCCCCCTTTGTGGGTGAGGAAGGCATTGAAAAGTAGAAAAAGGGAGGGGGTAGATAGTTTGTGGTCAAGTTTGAAAGAATAGCAACTACACATCAATATTGTAGTTAGTGAACTTAAAACCTCTACGTATAAACTCGAGTTTATCTTTTTTTTTATTGAAAAAGTTTTACAAATACAAATTTTTCACCCCCTTTCTGCCCCCACCCCCCTACCCCCCCAACCCATCCCCCCCTCCCTTGGCTTCCCTTATAACCTTAAGAATTACTATTCATATTGAGTCCACAAATATAGAAATAAAAAGGTGAAATCCAAATCATATCATATCATACAATTTTCTCATCTACTCTACCCCCTGTCAATACTAAAAATTTTTAGTATAAAATAACATCCAAGTATAACTATCTATTCCTTCCTTAATTTATAATATCTACACATAATCTATCCCAAATATTACGAAATAAAATCCAAATCATAGTTCCCCCAATCACTTTACCCACATAACATTCTACATCTAACAACTTTTATTTAATCCAGATTATAATTCCCCCCAATTGCTTTACACCCTATATACTATAACTTTCAACACAACATAATATTTTCTATATAACATTCTACATCTATATAACAAATCATACTTAACATTCAACTAAAAGCTATCTGGTACTTCTTTGTTTGATATTTGTTCTGCACATAGTCTATCCATCTCTTCCATTCCCAGATGAAAGTTTCTTGGGTCTTGTCTTTTAAATATGCTGATATCTGCCATTTCTGCAAAACTAGCCACCTTCAGAGTCCATTCTTCAATAGTAGGTAGAGTATCTTTTTTCCAATATTGTCCAATCAATAACCTAGCAGCTGTAATCATATATAATATCAATTTTGTTTCATTCAATGAAAAATCCTTAACTATACCCAATAAAAACAGTTGTGGAGAAAATTGAAGCTTCTTCCTCAAAACATTTTGCATAACCCACCAAAGTTTAATCCAAAAAGCTTTCACTTTCCTACAAGTCCACCATATATGATAAAATGCAGCGTCTAGGCAATCGCATCTCCAACATTTTGGCTGAACATTAGGATGCATGCATGACAATTTCTTAGGATCTAAATGCCACCTATAGAACATTTTGTAAAAATTTTCCCTCAAATTCTGTGATTGAGTAAATTTAACATTCTGGACCCATATCTTCTCCCATGTTTCCATCATAACTGGTTCTGCAAAGTTTTGTGCCCACTTTATCATACAGTCTTTAACCAATTCGGTTTCAGAGTCTCTTTCCAACAGTATGTTATAATCCCTCTTAATATGCATTGGGCCTTTTTCTTTTATCTGTCTCACCAATTCCTCTTCATACATCATTAAACCAATTTTTTGATCTTCCCTCCATCTTGATTGAAGTTGACTATATTGTAACCAAGTTAAATTAATCTCTTCTTCCAACAGAGTATTAAGTGACTTTAAATTCCATCTGCCCCCATCATCAAAAAGTATCTCTTTATATAGAATCCCCCCGAGTGACTTTATATTCCTTATAATATGACCAAGATCCAACCACAAAGGTATTTTGTAATCCAATTTAAACTGGTGCTTCTTCCAAACTCTCATCAGAGAGTTTCTAAGTATGTGACTTCTAAATACATTATCAACTTTAGTTTCATAAAATAAGTATGCATGCCAACCAAGTTCCAGATCATGGCCTTCTATATTCAGTATTTCAGTCCTTGTCGTTCCAAACCAATCACTCGCTTGCGTCAATGCTGCGGCTTCATAATATAGTCGTAGGTTTGGAACTTTAAGGCCACCTCTTTCATGAACATCTTGCATAATTTTCAGTTTTACTCTTGGCTTTTTCTCATTCCAAATAAATTTGTTCAGTCCTTTTTGCCACTCAATCAAATTTTTATCATTTTTAAGCACCGGAATCATTTGAAACAAAAATAAAAATCTAGGAAGAACATTCATCTTAACTGCTGCTATTCTCCCAAGTAAAGATAGTTGCAGCTTTTTCCAAGTTTCCATATCTTTTTGCACCTTTCGCCACAAAACTTCATAATTATTTTGGAAAAGTTTTATATTTGAGGCTGCAACCTGCACTCCTAGATATTTCACCTTAGCCACTATTTCAAAGCCTGCCAACCTTTCAAGATCCTTCTTTTGACCTTCTGACATATTTTTAGCTATCATCTTGGTTTTTTTCTGATTCAATCTGAATCCTGATACCAAACCATATTCTTCTATAATATCTTTCATCTGGATGATTGATTCCAATGGCCGTGTTAGGGTAACAACCAGATCATCTGCAAATGCCCTTGTTCTGTAATCCTTTTGCCTTATAACTATTCCATTCAGAGTACTCGAGTCCCGTATTGAATTCAACAAGACTTCTAAAGTTAAAATAAACAACAGTGGGGATAGCGGACAACCTTGTCTTGTTCCTTTTTGTATATTAAAATTTGTTGTTAAACTTCCGTTAATAATAATTTGTGCTGTTTGCTCTTGATAAATTGCTGAGACCGCCTGAACAAACTGATCCCCAAAGTTCATTTTTGTTAAAGTCTTTAATAGAAAGTTCCAATTGACCCGATCAAAGGCCTTCTCCGCATCCAAAAACACCAGCACTGCAGGGATCTGTTTACTTTTGTCAAGATGTTCCAATAAATCTATGATTTGCCTCACATTATCCTTCATGTATCTGCCTTCTATAAATCCAGCTTGATCATAATGAATCACCTCTTGCATAACTGGCATTAATCTGTTGGCTAATACTTTTGCAAAAATTTTATAATCCGTATTTAGGAGAGATATTGGTCTAAAGTTTTCCAGTTTTGTAGAACCTTCCTCTTTTGGTATCAATGAAATAAAGGCCGTCTTCCATGAAGGGGGTATTTTTCCCCCTTGTTGTATACTACAAAATAAGTCTTTAAGAGGTTCAATCATTTCTGTTTGTAAGGTTTTATAATACACTGCTGTCAAACCATCCATCCCTGGAGCTTTAGCCGTTTTCAATTGTTTAATTGCAAAAATAATCTCCTCGGATGATATTAATTGATTCATTCTTTCCTTTTGCTCCCTGGAGATTTTTGTAAGTCTAGTTCCTTCTAAATATTTGTCTATAAGTGCATTCTTTATATGGTCTTTGGCATATAGTTTAGAATAATAATCTAAAAAGGCTTGTTTAATTAAATTTTGTTGAAAAACTTCCTTCCCTCCATATTCAATAATATCAATAAGTCGAGAACTCTGCTGTTTTCTCAATGTATAAGCCAACCACCTGCCCGGTTTATTAGCGTTACAAAATGTATTATGTTTTGCAAATTGTAAATTGGTTGCAGTTTGTTCTGCTATAAACATTTGAAATTGGTCTTTCAAAAGTTTTATAGTTTCTTGTAATTTTTTATAAGTAATTGTTCTTTTTTCTTTATTTCTGCTTCCAATTCTAGTCTTTTCCTTTGTTGGTTTAACTTATGTTTAGAGTTCATATAAATCAGTACTCCTCGCATGCATGCCTTACTTGTGTCCCAAACAGTTTCAATGGGTGTACCCTTATTCAAGTTCATTTCAAAAAATTCCTTCATATGTTTTTTTAAGTTCAATTATATTCTTTTCATATCTAAACAAATTTTCATTTAATCTCCAGGATCTTCTCTCCTTCCTTCCCATTTCTATTTCTATCCATGTCGGACTATGATCCGTTAGAGTCCTGGGAAATAATTTTGATTTTCTGGTTTTGGAAAGTAAGTCAGCTGTAACTAAAATAAAATCAATCCTGGAAAAGGATCTATGTCGATCTGAAAAAAATGTAAAGTCCAATTCTTTTGGATTCTGCACTCTCCATACATCTTTCAACTCCAAGTCCTCTTTCATGTCAAAAAAAGTCTGTGGTAATTTGACACCTGATTTTGCCAAGCTCTTTTTGTCTAATTTAATATCAATCACTCCATTCCAATCTCCCATAATTAAAATAGATCTGTAGTCCCATTGCAGTATTTTAGAATATAATAATTTATGAAAATTTTCCTGTTGTTGGTTAGGGGCGTAGATTCCAATCAACAAGAGTGGGTCATTCTGTATGTATAGTTCAATTGCTATATATCTTCCAGAATCATCTGTTTCTATAGTTTTAGCTGGTAGTCTTTTGTTTATATACATCACAACACCATTCTTTTTTTCTAAACTTGAAGATATAAATTGTACACCTAATTTAGAGTTCATCAAATATTTTTGGTCCTGGATTCTAATATGAGTTTCTTGCAAACAAATAACATCATTATTAAATTGTCTCAAGTAATGAAATATTTTCGTTCTTTTCTGTGGAGAATTCAAACCATTCACATTCCAAGATAGAAATTTAATTGTCATTTGTAGTCTCACGAAGTGAAGCAAGCATTTGCCAAAGTTTCTGTTCCAGAGCGGTAGTCTTCGGTCTAGCTCCTCCCATGGCTTCAGATTTCTGTAATTTACCATTGGCCCCCTTCTTCTCTTGTGGTGGAATAGACCTCTGCTGCTGTTGCTTATCTAAGATTTGCTTATGAGCTGCTCGAGTTATATGTTGATCTTTAGGTTCCTGCATCAGCAGTTCAAGGTCTAATGCCACCTCTCTTGTGTTTCTGGGTGGCCCTTTTCTGGCCTCTGAAAAATCCAGCAATAGTTCATCTGAAGAGCCACCTGTTGCTCCTTGACTTTCCTCGATTGCTTGTTGAGTTTCTATTGCCTCCAGCTCCATCTGCTTCCGCTGTTCTTCAGTCTCTCTTTCAAATTCCTTGTCTTTATCACCCTCCTCTATAGTTAACAGTGAGGATGAATGTGGGGATGTTGCACCAGGTTTAAAGACATTGTAATAAAAGTGTTCCGCTTTTTGGACAGTGTTTAATCGATATCTCTCACCTTCATATCTCAATATTATTCCAACTGGGGCATCCCACCTAAATGGAATCTGACGTTTCTTCAATTCAGTCACCAAGAGTCCAAAGTCCTTTCTATCTCTTAACATCTTAGGTGGTAATTCTTTATAGACGCCAAACTCATTTCCATCTACTTGAATAGTAGTAAGAAAGGACTTCTGCAAAATATCATTTCTCATTCTTCTATCAGTGAAGTAGACCACCACATCTCTAGGCAGGTTCCTTTGCCTCACCACCCGAGAATTCACTCTGTAAGCCTTGTCAATCCTGCTAAAAATATCTTCAGGGTTTGCCTTTAGCATCACAGCAAGTGCATCAGCACAGACTACTCTTAGGTCTTCTCTGTTATTTTCCTTTATTCCTCTCAATCTTAAAGCGAACTCCATAGATCTGAATTGTATCATTGTCACTTCATTTTCAATTCTTTGAGTCTTAATGTCCACATTAAAAATTTTATCATCAGTTGCCCTCATTTTGGATTCAAATTCTGAGCTAAGTTCACCCACTTTTTTTTCAATCTCAACCACCGCATCTGAAAGACCAGAAACTACTGTAATTATATCTTGCTTCATCTTATCATATTTTTCTTGAACCACCTCCTTAATTTCTTGTTTAGATTTTTCCATAGCTTCAGCTTGATTCCCTAGAGCCCTAGCTATAAACTCTTTCAAATCTTTAAATCCAGCTTCTTGTTCATGACTCTGGGTCTGAGTCTCTGACTTTTCTTTTGTTTGATGAGTGGGGGAGCCCCCCCCATTGCTTTAGGAGCTGGCTTAGCTTGTTTCAAAGCCATGCCTCTAGACAATCTTAATCTTTCCAAAAAAGAGGTATTCCCTCCTTTTCCACCACCACCTTTTTTCCCCAGCTTTATAAGGAAAAAAAAATAGATAGAAAACTTTCCTCTTTTTGTAGCATACGCTGTTACTTTAAGTGGTTTAAATGCTTCAGACCAGACAAACGCTTCTACTTTCACTTTTAACTTTTTTTCCTTCTGCTGAAAGCAATCGCCATTTTAAATCACTTTCACAACTTTCCCTCCTTCTCCTTCAGTCAGAAATACTTGTGTTTTTTAAAGTCCCGGTTTCACCCTGCTTAATTTAAAAGCTTCTGCTGTTTTTCGCTGGCGTTGATCTCGCCATCTGGCTCTGTTTACACAGAGTTTCCCCGCAGTCCGGAGCCTCAGCGAGCTGGATAGGGAGCCTCACCCTGCTTCCTCCCCAGGGACAAAAGAGACAGCTTGGAGGCTTCGCAGGGGGCTCAACCTTGTCTCGACGGCTCTACTCATGCTTCTTCAAGAAGAACGAGTTTTCCGAGCCGCCTTTCAGCTGTTGAGGCGGCTCTAACGGGCAGCGGAGCTGGTGGTCTTAAAAAGACCGTCTCACGACGACCGAAACGCCAACAGAAAGCCCAACTCGAGTTTATCTTGAAGCATAGAGAAGAAGGAAAGTTAAATTTTGTTCTTCATTCGTTTAGGCTGGCCAGACCAAACTGGATGAGGAATTTTGTTTCCTCTCAATACTCTTTCTAACAATTTAAAATTCATATCTCTAGAGATCAAACAATTGCAGTTACCTTGAAGGTACACAAAGACATATACACTAGTCATTCCCGCCTTAAATTTTAGTTGAATTAGGGAATGCACAGATCTTAACAATTATTTTTAACAGAATCATATCAAATTTAATCAATTCTATTATCTGAGTCTTCCCATTTAGACAGGCTTTTCTTTTTATTACCTGCTAAACCCCGGGTGGGAGTAACAATTTTCTTCTCTATTCTTAGTTCTTTCAGAGTTCGCTGTTTCTGGTGGAACCGGTTCAGCTTTTATTGTAGGGGGACCTACTGGTTTTACTCGAGTAGAATACGGAGGGAGTCATTGAAATTCCTCCCTATCAGCCTGGTTTAAAATCTTTGGCACTAAGGTTTTCTTTCTCCCCTCTCTTCTAGATTTCATCAAACAGACCCTAGCAAACTCTGCCTGACACTTGATTAACCAAGGGGGTCTCTCTTTTTCATTAGTTTTCCACTGATCAATATATGGATACTGGTCCCAATGTCCATCCCCTGTTACTCTCTGGTGGACTCTCGAGATGAGCCCTGGGTCTAAAGACCCTTCCTCTGGCTACCCCACACCGAAGGTATGCCACTCATTACGGCAAAATGTCCTTAGTGTACCAGGGTCACATTGGGGGTCTCCATAATCTCTCAGGAAACCTACTTTGAAGTTATCTAACATACATTGCAGGGGTGTCCGTGAGGCACTTCTTTTGCTACTACTACCACCCATGTTCTAACACACTACCGTTGACCTGATGTGCCAGAATTTCCAACAGTCACAATGCGGGAACTGCAACAGTTTAACCACCCGCACAGTCCTAATAGGAGACTTTAACTCCTTGTTGGAGACTTTAACTCCTTATTGGAGACTCTAACTCCTTAGTGGAGACTTTAGGACACCACCTTGTCTCCTAGGGGGTGATCAGTCCCCTCTTCCACTCCAAATGGGAGTAGGTACAATTCCTTTACTTATACTTGCCTGCAGGGGTCTTCTGCTGTCCGCGGACTGAAGGACCAATTCTGTTTGTCCCTTAAGTATCCTTGACTGGAGTGCTTCGCTGGCGGGCGTGTCCCCTATCCGTTCAACAAAGTCTCCCCGTAGGCAAGGGCTATGGAGCCGGCTTGGAGATTCAAATGCCGAGACAGGGGTTTGCCCACCAGGGCAGTCCGTCTGGAAGGTCAGTGGCCTCTTCCCATCAGTCCTGGCGGAGTCACCATTTATTATGGAATTCTAGGAACTGACACAGAATTCCAGGATCAAACAGAAAAGGTTTATTGCGCAAGGTTCAGTGCAACACAAGAAGCAAAAACTGAACACTAAAGAGTTCTGATGCAGTTACTCTTATACATGATTTTGACATCTTATGATCGGTTACAGTGCTGACAGCCCACAACCCCCCCACACCTTGTTGCTATAATATAGAAGCTTACTAACGTGTTCTTAGAAACCTATCTAAGTTTCCTGCCTAAGTTTCCTGCCGTTATGTCTGCGGTTACCTCTGCTTGGCTATGTGTGACATCCTGCTCACGATAGTGCTTCTTGAACTTTCCAGCTGTGGAAGGTTTGTTAATTCTGCGGTTTAACTTTTTGAACCTAGTAATTGTCTCTTATATTTACTAGTGAAAGGGGCCCTTCAGAGATCCTCTAGGCTGACCCCGTATTATTTCACTTTTATATCCACTTCTTAATTTCAGCCAGACCTCCTTTGCAGTCTTTAAATCAGCTACATTCAAGAATTGTTCATCTTCTAAACTTAAGATGATATAGGCCAGTGCCTTATCATGCTGCCTTTGATCTGCAGCTGCTAATGGTGCCTGGGGTGGATTAATAACAATATCCCAGAGCTCCTCAGCCTTCAGGAAGCATTCCAATTTTGCAGCCCAAATAATATAATTCCTCTGTCCCAATCGAGGCAGAGAGCTCTCCTTGAATTCAACAACAGCTATCCTGCAAACCTTCTCTGTCTTGTGATACTCTGTTAACACAGGCAGTCCCTTGACTTAATTACAGTTCAGTCTTTCTGTGTGCTCTGGCCCCATAACCTGTCAGGGTTTGTTGCAGCACACACAGTCAGACAATTCAGCAGGATTCAAAACTTCTTTATATATATAAGAACACATAAGGGAAATATACAATACCCATGCTGTTTTTTCCAATGTGGTAGAGAGAAGAGATTGTAAGTAGGTACAAACACAGGCTGGGGACAGCAGAGAAAAGACTTATCCTATATACAGAACAGTTGAGCTAAGCCATGCCCAGGCTCCAAACTGTTTCAGTCACCAAACAGCCCTTATTGGCTGACCTGTTGCTATGCTTATTCTAGTTCATGAATATATCTATACTGACATAAACAATACCATGTTTCCCCAAAAATAAGACATGTTCTGATAATAAGCCCAATTTGGCTTTTGAGCACACGCGCTATAATAAGCCCCCCCAATAAGCCCCCCCAAAGAACGTATATGCATGCACAGCTGCCGTGCAAACAGCATGAGGTGAGGAGGTGAGGTGGGTGAGCAAACAGTGTGGGAACATGCCCCCCACACACCTGCCATCCATCCAGAATGGCCTCGCAGAGGCCGCTCCCGCAAACCGTAGCTTGCACGCCCCTTCTCTTAGTGGCAGCTGCAAAAAGTGGCTGCAAATAAACTCTTCCCAGCCCTAGCCCTGTCGACCTGAGGGGAGGGGTATTGGCACTGGAGCTCTGAGCAGTGGTTGGTGCGGGCTGTCTGCGCAGCCATGAAGAAGGATCGGCGTGGCCGGTTCTTGCCTGCAGCATTGCCAGCAAGGATCAGGTCACAGCTGCTGCTGCTGCCACTTGGGATCAGCAGGCCAGATTTGGTGAGCCGGACGCACTGCTGCCACTTGGGAGAAGAGAGAGAGGAGGCGCTGCAAGAGAACCCATTTCTGATGTTCTTCTCCTCCTGGGTGGCAGCACCATGTTCAGCACCCCGAATCTCGGCCCGTGAGGGAGAATGGCAGGTGGGCAGGGGTGGGGAGGCAGAGAAGCGAGAAGCGAGAATTCTGCTGCTTTCCCAAACCCCAGATCTCCTGTTTGCCCTGCAGGCTCTTCAAGAGGAAGGCAATCGAGCCAGTCCATGGCTTTTGCAATCCAAGCCAGTGCTTCTTCTCCTGCTCCCCTTTCCTCCACACACACACACACACCCAGCGGTGTGTAACCCCACTTCCCCAGCTGCCAACCAAGGAGGCTGGCTGGACTGGGCTGGGTTGGGCTTGCACGGCCGCTCTCAAAGCAGCCAAGGGGGCTGGGGTGAGGGTCTCCACCCCGATGGTAGCCTGGCCAGCCTTGCTGAAGTTCTCCCAAGCACCACCCCCCTAGCCAGGGATGGGGTGATTGAAGCTCCTGGAGCTGAAGCAGAGAACAAAAGGATGGCCAGGAAGAGTTTAAAAGAGAGAATCCAAGGTGCTGGTTCTCAAGTTACACTCCACGAGACCGTTCCAGGTGGATGGCAGGTGCACGTGCAGCATGTTCCCCCACCGTTCGCACCCCCCATCTCACCTCCTCACCTCATGCTGTTTGTACAGGAAGCAAATTAAAAGCTGCCATGATTGCTGGAGGCAGCAGCCTGAGTGGCACTGGCAAAGCAGCTGGTTGGCGCTCCGGCACCAGTCTCCCTGCAGCGAGCCGATGTTTAAGGGCCTCCTGCACCTGAAAAATAATAAGACCCCCTGATAATATGGCCAAGGCCATATTTTGGGGGTCAAAAAAATAAGACCTTATTTTAATAAGAAAATAAGTCTTACTTTCGGGGAAACAGTATAAATTGTAGAGATACAAGCAACAAGGTTATAGTCATAAGTGGGAGGAAATAGGATAGGATAGGATAGGATAGGATAGGATAGGATAGGATAGGATAGGATAGGATAGGATAGGATAGGATAGGATAGGATAGGATAGGATAGGATAGAATAACAGAGTTGGAAGGGACCTTGGAGGTCTCCTAGTCCAACCCCCTGCTTAGGCAGGAAACACTACACCACTTCAGACAAATGGTTATCCAACATCTTCTTTAAAATTTCCAGTGTTGGAGCATTCACAACTTCTGGAGGCAAGTTGGTCCACTGATTAATTGTTCTGTCAGGAAATTTCTCCTTAGTTCTAAGTTGCTTCTCTCCTTGATTAGTTTCCACCCATTGCTTCTTTTTCTACCCTCAGGTGCTTTAGAGAATAGCTTGACTCCCTCTTCTTTGTGGCAGCCCCTGAGATATTGAAACACTGCTATCATGTCTCCCCTAGTCCTTCTTTTCATTAAACTAGACATACCCAGTTCCTGCAACCGTTCTTCATATGTTTTAGCCTCCAGTCCCCTAATCATCTGTGTTGCTTTGTTGCAGAAAAATAACGAATAAATTGAATTTCGAGATCAGAAAAAGCTTTTATTTATTTTGGCCAAAAGGTTCAGATAGCATAATATAAATTCTAACAGCTGAACAAAGATTTTGTTTAAGATACGTATCTATATACTAACAAAAACAGGAAGTATCTTAGATCTGCCTCTTTAGCTAGCTCCCCCCTCCACTATTGCCTGTGGTTTGGCTTCTTGAACTCTCCAACTGTAGAAAGTTTGTTAATTCTGCAGTTTAACTTTTTGAACCCAGTATTTGTCTCTTATATTTACTAGTTAAAGGGGTCCTTCAGAGATCCTCTAGGCTGACCCCGCATTATTTCACTTTTATATCCAATTTCATTTTACATTCTGCCTTAGCTCTTCTCTGCACTCTTTCTAGAGTCTCCACATCTTTTTTACATCATGGCGACCAAAACTGAATGCAATATTCCAAGTGTGGCCTTATCAAGGCATTATAAAGTGGTATTAGCACTTCATGTGATTTTGATTCTATCCCTCTGTTTATGCAGCCTAGGACTGTGTTGGCTTTTTTGGCAGCTGCTGCACACTGCTGGCTCATATTTAAATGGTTGTCCACTAGGACGCCAAGATCCCTCTCACAGTTACTACTATTGAGCAAGGTACCACATATACTGTACCTGTGCATTTTGTTTTTCTTGCCTAAATGTAGAACCTTACTTTTTTCACTGTTGAATTTCATTTTGTTAGATAGGGCCCAATGTCCAAGTCTGTCAAGATCCTTCTGTATCTTAAGCCTTCTGGAATGTTGGCTATTTCTGCCAGCTTGGTGTTGTCTGAAAATTTGATGAGTTCCCCATCAATCCCCTCATCCAAATCATTGATGAAGATGTTGAAGAGTACTGGGCCTAAAACAGAGTCTTGGGGTACCCCACTGCATACTTCCCTCCATGTAGATGCAATTCCATTGAGGACAACATGCTGAGTGTGGTTGGTCAGCCAGTTATGAAACCATCTGGTGGTGATACTGCCTAACCAGAGGTGATATTCAGCAGGTTCTGACCAGTTCTGGAGAACTGGTAGTGGAAATTTTGAGTAGTTTGGAGAACCGGTAAATACCACCTCTAACTGGCCCCACCCCCATCTATTGTCTTCCTCCCAAGTCCCAGCTGATCAGGAGGAAATGGGGATTTTGCAGTAACCTTCCCCTGGAGTGGGGTGGGAATGGAGATTTTACAGTATCCTTCCCCTGCCATGCCCACCAAGCCACGCCCACCAAGCCACATGCACAGAACTGGTAGTAAAAAAATTTGAATCCCATCACTGTGTCTAACCCACATTTTTCTATCAAGTTCCGGCGGTGACGTCAATGTGTTTGGAACTAGAGAACAGAGCTCCGTTCTCAAAATTCCAATATTCCCAACCAGGAAGCCGTTTTAGGCACTATTGATCCTGGAAAGATCAATAGAAAAAAAAGGAGTCTTCAAGGACCTCGGGGGGGGGGGGCGGGCGGGAAGCAACCATCCCGAAGGTTCAGGAGAAACCTCTTAATTCCAGAAGGGGAAAAAAACAGCCATTTTGGCTGGTCTTAAGCGCTGACAGCTGATAAGTAGGAAGTGAAAATTGAAACAATAGATCGCAACGGTATGAGAAACAAGAGGGGGAAAAAAGTATAACGAGTGAGGTACAGTTATACAGTGGAAAAAGAGAGCAGAGAGATCAAGACTCCAAAGCAAGTGGCAGAACGGTAGCCTGATAAAGCGGCGACGAAAAGCTGAGAGGAGTGGAAGAAGAAACTTTGACAAGTAGTGACTGTGCCAAAGAGAAAGAGTGGTGGGAACGAAGAAACTCAATCAGATTTACTCCGACTTTCACTGGAAAGAGGTGTGGATTATAAAACAAATAAAGTGAATAGAGGAAGGTGATTTAGACTGGATTTGTGAGCTGGACGAAAACATCTAGAGATTGGAGGAGATAACAAGCGATGGAAGAGAGAAGGAACTTTGACAGGTGGTGAGTGTGTGAAAGGCAAGAGAGCGGTGGAGATGAGGAAGGAAACTAACAGACACATTTGGACATTGACTTGAGAGAGGTGTGGATTACAAAACAAAAAGAATTGCAGGAAGACGGCGTTTAGGATTAAGGACTGTAAAATGGATGGAAGCCATTAAAGATCAGAGAAAGAGAGCGAGCGGTGGAAACAGAATGGTGACTGGAGAAGTAGTGACTTTAAAAGAGTGCTAGACAGATTTGGTGTGGAAAATAACGAATTTTGAACTTGCTACCAAAAGGTGCTGAATCTGGACATTCGGATATTTGGACATTTCTGATATTTGGACATTTCTGGTGAGAGACATTAAAATTTATATTTCAAGAGAGTGAGGAAAAAGAACTGTACAGATGACCGAGCAGAAAATGATGCAAGAGTGAAAGAGGATTGTATGACAGGAAAATAACGAACCATATATATAATTGATAAATTTGAGTAGAATTATATACCACTTATTAATAATTGTTGACTGCTGACTATTGACTGGTAATTAGTGTTTATTGTTATTAATTTTGGTAATGCCTAGTTCTATTTATTTATTTATTTATTTATCATTATAGATTGATTACATATATTACATTAACTATATCAAGAACAAATTAATGAATTGTTAGAATCTTAAATTTTTCCCCTCACGTCCCTCTCCTTATTTTTCTTCTCCTTTAACATAAGTGTATATATAAGTTAGAATTTACAAATCTTGAATAAGTATATAAAAAGATATATAGTACTCTATGCTGCCTGATAGAGTGGTTAAGTGGTTAAGTTGTTATTAGAGTGATAAGAATATTTATATAGATAAATTTACAACATTATAAATATAGATTCCGCTGGCGCCACGGACATCGCTGACGACCTTTTTGAGGTCGCCGGCTCCGAGATTCCGTAAAGCCGCCCCGACAGCGAAAAACAGCTGTCTGGCGGTTTTGCAGACCCCTCTTCAGGAGAAGAAGGGGGGCAGAGCAGTTTCCGACAGGTAGAGCCGCCAAAAAAGCCCCTGGGATTAATTCCAGGGGCTGGAAAGGTGGGGTCCCCAGGGAAACGAACTCCGGACTTGGAGCACTGCTGCAAATGCAGCATTAGATGTCGCGACCAGCTCTGCAAGCAAATTGACAGCTTTAATGATTACAACAGCAGACGGAGTGAAAGCAGGAGTACTTGCAACAAAATTACAAAGCTTAACTCCTGACTACTTTGCTGCAAATGAAGTCAATTGAAGTCAATTGAAAGAGGAAGTGTGAGAATATCCAAGACAGCATTACAATTTGCAAAAGGAAAAAACCTTTATTGTACAAAAAGCAGGAAACAGAGACATGAAAACATAGACAGATTAAATATATATATTTCTTTGCAAAGGTCCTTTCCCCCTCAAATGAGAAAAGGCAAAATGAAAGCCATTGAACACGGTTTATATACACGGTCAGAAGTCACATGACTAATGTCCAGTCAGTCTCAGATTTATACAACATATTGTAATACAGGTTCCACCCTGGAAATTCCCCAATTCTCAACAGAAATATTCCACAAAAACATCACTTGCGTATTTCCTCTTCTGGAACAGACAAACAGGCCCCAAACAATCTCATTTCAGTACTTTTCCCAGAACATCAATTTCCGTCAAAACAACTCCATAATACATATTTCCCATAAGGTTAAACCATGTAACAGAAAGCACTTAAAATGGTGTAACTTTGGTTCTACCTTTTCAGGACCTTTACAGGAATAATAACTATTTTTCTCTCAATCCCCCCTTTCCTGTTTGACCAAGTTATTCCTGTAAATTATGAATATCCCATAACAATATAGAAACTCTTCTCCATACAACAGGTAATTCAGTTAATTTCATTTTACCACACAAGAACATTAACTTGGAGGAAGCGTGTATCTTTAGATATGGAAAATGTAACTCCTCCTCTGAAATCCAAAATTTCTTGTATTAAAGTGTATAATTACCATATAGCTTAGTGCATTACTGATATAAAAATTCCATTCTATTTGCATAATCAATATATTGAGGATCTATCTAATATGTACAGTTGCACTTGACATACACCATCTCCAAAAGATGACTTAATACATATCCTCAGCCTCTTCAGTGGTGTCTATTAGGGCTAGTGGTGCTTCTATAAAAGAATAACGGTGCTCGAGTTCAGTATGGAAACATAGCTGTTACCATGTTATAGGATAACTAGGCAACACAGCCAAAATCCCCATTCCTATCCGCACCTGTAGAATAACAAACGCTACCACAAGAAGCCCTATTATTCCTAGTGAACTAGCCCCCCCCCCCCATCTTCCAAAAAGATAAAAGGTTATCATCTTACCTCCAATTCATCAATCGATCGAGGGGAACTTACATCCACTGAATACCAAAGCATAGATTTACACCAACCAACAGTATCTTTCCTCAATACAATCTAAAACCATAACAAAAATTATTAACACTTTTAATCAAATACAAATCTCTATCCATCGATCTTCAATCATCTAAGGTTCGTCAATGAAAAGTCAATTTAAAACAGTTCGTAGCAACTGTTCATCCACAAGGCAAAATCACTGGTCCGTTGACTCCAGAATAACCAACCATGTTCCTTAGTCCTCTCAGCCGACTCTGTAGTTAGCAGAACTTGGAACCGTCCTTCCCACACCAGATGAACTTCTTCTCCATAAAGGTTTAATCAGGATCCAGTCTCCATCATCGTACTCATATACTTGGACATCAAGAAGTAGAGTCTGTGCCAATCGTCCTTTGCACCTTAAACGAGAAAAACACTGGGACAGTCCCTGTATCTATTTTTCAAAACAAAATTCCTTCAATTCTATCCTAGGCATCCCAGCCTTTCCCATATATAACAATCCAAACATTGTTTCATACAAAGATATCCCCAGATCTTCCCTAGTTAGTCTTAACAGAGCTAAAAGCAAACACTTCACCCACGGTAGCTCTAACATACATTAATTTGTTTATAACATAGATTTAATTGTCTGATTCGCACATTCAAAACACCACATGAACAATAAAATGTATACCCCTACCACTATCGATAGGATCAACCAATACATATTTGAGGATTATTCACTCCAATATAACTTAACAATCCTTTGAGCACCTTTCATTACACAAAGAAAAGCTTCAAAACATCCAATAAGCTAATTCACTATTATAATAACATATCAATGGTTACACCACCCACATTCCAATGTAATCTACTAGATTCATTAAAAAGGCCAAATCTCTACATATTTATCACATACACAATATATTCATTTCCGTACCAATTTATAACTATTGTATACATACCCCTACATACATATATAATAAAATCAATGAGTGCTTACACTCCCCAATGGGTTCTCTCATACACTCAAGTACATTCCACATCACAACTGTATTAAGAATTTTCACCCCATTCTTAGTCATCCATTTCTCATTCACTTACACACCTCTCATCCATATTTGTTGTTCTTCCTCATCAATAAATACCTGATTTACATCAAAAGTCAATACAGGCACTAAAACCATAACTACATCTTCCCCAAAAGCCACTTCTTTAGCTGCTTTATCTGCCAATTTATTCCCCAGTAATAGTTTCTAAAGTCCCTTTCTCATATGCTGCTACATAAACAACAGCAAGTTTAGCAGACCTTCAGCTACTTTCTCCAAAACCGCTATTATAAAATTCACCTGTTTCAATTCCTTCCCTTCACCAGATATCAAGACTATCCCAACAGCAAGATACCATAAGCATACTTTAAATCAACATAAATATTCCCTACCTCATTTGTCAATATATACAACTAAATTTTAAACTCCCATAAGGCAATAGAACCAAACTCTCTCTTGACAACAAAATAATCTCATATTTCAAAAACATAGCATACAGATTTGTACTGACATAAACTACTCACCACCAATGTCCCACCAAAAGTTAACTTTCTACTCCCCTCCACTGAAGGTGCAATCACAGCTTCAGCTTATATACACAAGATTAATCTTGCACCACAAAATCCATCAATTATAACAAAAATACTACAGATCTCTTCTTCATAGCCCACACTCCCTTGGTTATACCATCTACCACTACTACAGACAAGTACAAACTCTCTTCCAAATAACCTCCTATAATTTCTCATCCATAAATACTCAACTCTCCCACTTCAGAGGAATCACACCACACCTATATCACAAATAAACCAAACTATTTCCACAAGCTTCAAAAAAAATACAAAGCTAAATCTAAATTCACAAGTCTAAACCACCAGGCTATACAAACTAACTCACAGATAACTTCTTAGCTAGCCAAATCAAAAAGTCATCTTCACCCTCTACCAATAAGTAACTCTCCCCTCAAAGGAACATCCCACATTTGGACACCACTAAACTAAAATAACATAGTCAACTACTCCCCACTATCCAATATCCAGGCTATCCCAAAAATCCACTAAACTTCTCAACATTCAAAATCAAAATCAGTCAAAATGCACAACATAAATACATAACAAAAACTTCTAAAAACAAAAGAAAATCACCTAATAGAGGTACAAATCTCCACTCTGTAAAACAATTTGTTTAAACTTTCAATATCACTCCTCTATCATATAGATTTATCTAAACACCTCAAACAAAAATAAAATCAAAACTCCAAGCAGAACAGGAAATATTTCTGCGTAACTGCCATACACAGTCCAGAAACAATCATCACCCAATTGCCCCCCCTTCCCTCTCAAACTCAGCAAAAGGAAAAAAAATGTGTAAAAGGGAAAACAAACCACACTTCCCCCCCTTCTCCCCTATTCAGAACAAAAAGAAAGGGAAAACATAGGGAGGAAAAATATTACTTCTGTCTCCATTTAACATCATAAATACCTTCTTCTAATCTCACTTCTCCAAAGAATCTCTCTCCCCTCTTTCTTGCTCATTCAAACATTTAATATTATCTTCATAACAACAACAACAAACCCTTGCCACACACTATTCCAAAGGATATCTCCAGATAAGTTCAACACACACTCATATTCCTTCTACAACCAAACCTTCCAGTGTACTCCAACACACACATACCTTCTCCCTGCCAATACTTCAGAGAACTTTATCATTCTCAATATTATTATTATTATATAAGACAATGAGCTCTATTGCCTAAATAACTCTCATTACACACACAGATGCCTTCACACATACATACCTTCTAACAACATTTACAAACCAAGAATGAAACCTGAGAAAGTTCTATCCCAGACATCTTATAGCTTATTCCTCAAGCAGTGGAAGACTTCAGGATGTGGTTTTCAATCAAAAACTTGATTTCGGGCCCTAACCACCACCTCAATCTCCACAGCTTCAAGCCTAAGCCAAGAAGGTCACTTAATTCGCCGGCACACACATATCACTATCACAACACATTACTCAAAGACAAATTATTCACACTCAACCTCAGGTAAACAATAAACCCTTCTCATTCACAAATGAGAAAAATCTTATCTCTCAATCAGAGGAATAGGGGCAACATCAACTATTGGGTCAATTCTCCTTCCCTGTTCCCCAAGTATAAAACTTAAGCTCACCTCCTAGAAGAGACAATGCATCCCTCCCAAGAAGATTCTAGAACAAATATCACATGCAAATATATAACACATTTTCTACAACTCAATTCCATATACCTCAACAATCACACAAAGAAAGGTGCTAATCACAACCATATCTATGAGAAACATATAAACCTCCACTTCTGGTCCCACTAATAAATTTATCAAAGGCTCTTTCAAAAACTTCTAACATCACTAATCATCTTCTTCTCCCATAAGGGTATAAAGGCACTATTCCACTGTCTAAACAGAACAGGTTCTAACATAACACACAAAGCACTTTCTGCTTTCAAATCCACCAACTCCTGGACATTTCCACAGGAACAATCCTCCCCCCAGTCCAGGATGCTGTTGCCTTATTGCAACTAAAATTTAACAAAACCTAGTCCTCTTAACACAGACATCAGCATTTAACTTCTCTATATTTGACTTCTCTACCAAGTCTTTATTCACATAAACTTTTATGAACTTCCTTCAACAGAGCAATAATATCAGAAGCAACTCAATCCTTATTCTTCTTCCCATGCCATCATCACACACTATATTGTCATTAAGGACTCATAAGCCATCGCCAGGGTACTTAATTAAATTGTCCTTAATACTTTCCAGAAACACAAACAGTATTTCCCACAGCCGTTCTTACCACAAAGGCTTTTCCTAATTTTGTCCCTTGAGGTACAGCTGTTTCAACTCCCTGAAGACTAACCCACTTCAGGTGTTCCATTTGCTCCCAGTCAGCAACATTATTCCAACCAGGACCAGCTAATGGAAACCTAACATCGGCAGCAACAGGCTAAGCAGCCCCCACTTGAGTTTCATCTCAAAACACCATAGCTACCGACCTCTCCTCTGGAGAGAACAAATCACCCAATATACTGCAACTCTACCAAAGTATACAGCTCAGGTCCCAGGAACAGATCCAATGACTCAAACAACTCAATCAGATCTGCCTGTAAAGACGGCATGTAACCAAATCAACACTCTGTTGAAATCTCTACTACAATGCTTCTAGTAGCAACTTCAATTCTAGATACAGTTCCCTGCTCCATTTACATTATAAGAAGGAGGAGGGGGAAGTGGGCATGTGGCATAAGCTAAAGGATCCTTTCCATACACAACCCTAAAACCTCTCAGAGGAAAAAGGATCAGACCCCTGAACATAAAAGATTCCACATATAACAATTGAACTTCAACCTCATATTCATCCAAACCTCCTTCAAAGCATTTATCTAGCATCCAATATTGGTCTAACTCCCCAAACTTACTCCATCTATAATTAGGCTGTATCATCACAAACATCAGCCAAACCTTGTACAATAAGTAATCATAGTCACCTTATCTAAGATCTTCTGACCACTGTATTAACAATTTCCCTAATGGAGATATGGGGGATTGGAGGGTACTTCAGTCTCAACAGCACTTTCCCCAGTAAAAGCCCCATACTGTCCCTAGCCTGCATTTTACTAAGTATACACACAAATCATACAGGCCATACACACACAAACATACACAAATCCAGACCAACAAAAAAAACATATACTCACTCCCAGTGCACTGTAGTCTTCAGGAACGTTCCTCTCTCTGTCCAGGCATTCACGTCTCTGCCTCAGGGTAGAGGGAATAGGGAAATAACCCCTATTCACTGAAATCAGTGTGTGCGCACGTAAGGATTTCCTTACTAGACGGAAAGTTTCAAGTCCCTGTCGGGCGCCAATTGTGAGAATATCCAAGACAGCATTACAATTTGCAAAAGGAAAAAACCTTTATTGTACAAAAAGCAGGAAACAGAGACATGAAAACATAGACAGATTAAATATATATATTTCTTTGCAAAGGTCCTTTCCCCCTCAAATGAGAAAAGGCAAAATGAAAGCCATTGAACACGGTTTATATACACGGTCAGAAGTCACATGACTAATGTCCAGTCAGTCTCAGATTTATACAACATATTGTAATACAGGTTCCACCCTGGAAATTCCCCAATTCTCAACAGAAATATTCCACAAAAACATCACTTGCGTATTTCCTCTTCTGGAACAGACAAACAGGTCCCAAACAATCTCATTTCAGTACTTTTCCCAGAACATCAATTTCCGTCAAAACAACTCCATAATACATATTTCCCATAAGGTTAAACCATGTAACAGAAAGCACTTAAAATGGTGTAACTTTGGTTCTACCTTTTCAGGACCTTTACAGGAATAATAACTATTTTTCTCTCAGGAAGTGTTCAATCAAGAGTATCCTGGCTGTGCTGAGAACAGGAAGTGAGTACTGGAAAAGTTTGCTGAGATCTTTTTTGCTTTTAAAATGAAAACAAGCTGCTAGAAAGAAAGAACTTGGGGAGGAAGATTATTTTCACATTAAAAGCAGCAGTTTAAAACTGTTTAGAGCTGGTTTTAGTGACTTTTGAGACTTTATATTTGCAAAGTGGGGTGAAGAGGAGAAAATATTTTTTTGAAACAAAGAAATTAAAATGGCTTCTAAACAGACCAAACCAGCAGTATCTAAAACAGGAGGAGCTTCTCCTATAGTCTCTACTGTGACACAAAAGGCTCAACTTCCGGTTAAGATACAAAATAAGGCTTCCGGGTGGCGTCCTCATCGTCGCTGGGCGGCTTTTTTAATGGCCGCCGGCTTCGCCGAGTGTTAGAGCTGCTTTGCAATCCGGGTCGGAAGGGAGGACAGAGCCAGTGGGGACAGGTAGAGCCCCCAGAATTGTTGCCAGGGTCCTTTCCTTGCCCTGGAAGGCGTTCTGTGTGAGGGCTCCCTCTCTAATCCACCGAAGCTCCGCACGTCGAGGGACCTCTGTCTTCAGACGGAGCGAGATGACGAGAGCAACTCCACCTTCTACAATCTACAGTTCCTCTGTAATTAAAGAACCTGGTGAGATCTGGACTTTCTTCTAAGAAGCTAAGTATTTTTAAAGATTTTTTAAAGAATCCTCAGTTTAAGTCTCTAAGTGAAAGTGCCTGGAAAATGGCGTCTGGCTAAAACGGAGGAAGTGAAAGTGAAAAGAGAAAGTGTCAATTAACAGTTTTCCTGTCAGTAATTGAAGGAAATATACTTGCAAGAATTCAAATTGGAAATATAAGTGATCTGATTCCTTTTCTGCAAAACTGGGGAGGACAGGAAAAGGAGGAAGATTTTATTTTTTCCAGAGATTAAGATCCTGTTCTGGCATGGCTTCAAAAAAAGCAGGGGGAGATTCCCCCACACACCAGACAAAGGAAAAGTCAGCTAAGCCACAAGCACAGGCTCAGAGTCAAATTCAAGAAAGTGGGAATGAGGATTTGAAAGTTTTATAGCTAACTTTATAACTAACTCATTAGGAGAGCTTACTGGAAAAATAAATAAACTGGATGAAAAGATGGAAAAAAACCAAATGGAAATGAAGGAGTGGGTTAAGGAAAAAAGTGACAAGTTAAATCAGAATGTAACTAAAGTAGTAGCTGCTTTTACAGATGCCTTGTTGGTGGTGGAGAAAAAAGTGGATGATTTAAATCTTGAAGTGGAATCTAACAAGAAGGATGCAGATGAGAAAATTTTTAAAGTTGAGGTGAAAAATCAGAGAATAGAAGATGAAATCACGATGATGCAATTTCGGTCTATGGAGTTCGCTTTAAGATTGAGAGGACTAAGAGAAAATAACAGAGAGGATTTGAGGGCAGCTTGTGTGGATGTACTGGCTAAGATTTTAAAAATTGAACCTGAGTTAATTGGCAACAGAGTTGACAAGATTTACAGGGTTAATTCTCGTGTGGCAAGACAAAGGAATTTGCCTAGAGATGTTGTGATTTATTTTACTGATAGAAGGATGAGAAATGAAATTTTGCAAAATTCTTTCCACACCACTGTTCAACATGAGGGTAGCCAAATTGGTGTTTTTAAAGAGTTACCACCCAAGATGTTAAGAGATCGGAAAGGCTATGGCTTTTTGGTAAATGAATTGAAAAAGCGCCAGATTCCATTCAGATGGGATGCTCCTGTTGGCATCATTTTGGGATATGAGGATGTAAGATATCGCATTAATTCGGTGGAAAAAGCAGAACATTTCTATCATAATGTTCTTAAAAAAATTTCAACACCCCCATGCTTATCCACACTCTTATCTGCAGAAGGAATTTCTAAAGACAAGGATTCTGAAGAAGGGATTCAAGAATTGATTAGGCAAAAAGAACGACAGGCAATTCGAGAAATAGCAAGGGAAGAACTTTTAGGAGCAGTAGGTGGTTTCTCAGAGGATTTTTTTGCAGATCTCTCAGAGCCTAAAACAAAGCACCCCAGAGCTACAAGAGAGGTGGATCTGGACCTTGAATTGTTGTCGCAAGAACCAAAAGATCAACGTATAACTCGTGCAGCAGAGAAGCAAAGATTAGAGAAACAAAAGCAGCAGAGGTCCATGATGCCACAAGAAGAGAAGGGAGCAAATGGGAAGATACAGAAATCTGAAGCAGTGGGAGGAGCGAGACCAAAGACCTCTGCTGTCGAACAGGGTCTTAGGCAATTGCTCAATACGCTTCAAGAATCCTCAAATGACAGTTAGATTTTTATCATGGAATGTGAATGGTTTGAATTCGCCACAGAAAAGAAGGAAAATATTTCATTATTTGAAGCAGCATAAAAATGATGTTGTTTGTTTGCAAGAAACTCACATTAGAACCCAGGACCAAAAATATTTGACAAATCCAAAACTTGGACTACATTTTATGTCTTCTAGTTCCGTGAAAAGGAATGGAATAGTTTTGTATATTTCTAAAAGAATACCAGCTAAACTGGTAGAATCGGATGATGAAGGAAGATATATTGCAGTTGAAATAAATATACAGAATGCTTCGATGTGTCTGATTGGAATTTATGCCCCAAACCAACAGCAGGAAATTTTTTATAAATTATTGAATGCTAAAATATTGCAGTGGAATTATAAGTCCTTCTTGATTATGGGAGATTGGAATGGTGTGATTGAGACAACTCTTGACAAGAAGACTTTGGCTAAGAGGGGGAATAAATTACCACAGACGTTCTTTGCATTGAAAGAAGAATTAGAATTGAAGGATGTATGGAGAATTCACCATCTGAAGGAATTGGATTTTACATTTTTTTCTGATAGACATAAATCTTTTTCTAGGATTGACTTTATGCTGGTTACTTCTGATTTACTTACTAAAGTGGTTAAGACCAAGATGTTTCCTAGAACTTTAACGGATCATAGTCCGGTATGGACGGAGATGGACTTTGGTAAGAGGGAGAGAAGATCTTGGAGAATGAATGAGAATTTATTTAGATATGAGAAGAATA
Source organism: Coluber constrictor foxii (assembly GCA_038048745.1). Taxonomy (NCBI): domain Eukaryota; kingdom Metazoa; phylum Chordata; class Lepidosauria; order Squamata; family Colubridae; genus Coluber; species Coluber constrictor. The sequence continues at coordinate 24,999,204 of CM075966.1, read as the reverse complement.
TTGTGGACCTTAAAAAACATGTTAAGGAATTTTTCCAAATGAATTTGAATAAGAGTACACCTATTGAAGCCGTCTGGGATGCAAGCAAGGCTTATATGAGAGGTGTACTGATTTATATGAACTCTAAATATAGGTCAACACGACAAAAGATAAGAATAGAATTGGAGTCAGAAATAAAGGAAAAAGAACAATTGCATATAAAAAATCCGACTGATGAGAAACTACAGCAAACTATAAAACTTCTGAAAGATCAATTTCAAATGCTGATGGCTGATCAGACGGCAACTAATTTGCAATTTGCCAAACACAATACTTTTCGTAATGCTAATAAACCCGGTAGATGGTTGGCCTACACGTTGAGAAAGCAACAAAGTTCTCATATAATTGATACTATTGAGTATAAAGGTAAACAAGTTTTTCAACAGAGTTTAATACATCAAGCTTTTTTAGATTATTATTCTAAATTATATCATGCAGATAATATTAAAAAGGACTTTATTGATGAATATCTTGATAAGAAGAGAGTTACAAAAATTTCAAGTGAACAAAAGGATAGACTGAATCAAGTTATAACGCACGAAGAGATTATATTCGCAATAAAACAACTGAAACTAGCTAAAGCTCCTGGGACAGACGGTTTGACAGCAGTATATTATAAAACTTTACAATCAGAATTGGTTGAGCATCTTAAGGACTTGTTCTGTAGTATACAGCAGGGGGGCAAAATACCCCCTTCATGGAAGACGGCCTTTATCTCACTGATACCAAAGGAAGAGGGTTCTACAAAACCAGAAAATTTTAGACCAATATCTCTCCTGAATACAGATTACAAAATTTTTGCAAAAGTATTAGCCAACAGATTGATGCCAGTTATCCAAGAGGTGATCCATGATGATCAAGCAGGTTTTATAGAAGGCAGACATATGAAGGACAATGTGAGGCAACTTATAGACTTATTGGAATATCTTGGAAAAAAAAACAGATCTCTGCGGTGCTGGTGTTTTTGGATGCGGAAAAGGCCTTTGATCGAGTCAACTGGGATTTTCTAAAAAAGACTTTGCTTAAAATGGATTTTGGGGACCAGTTTATACAAGCGATTTCAGCAATCTACCAAGAACAGACTGCACAAATTGTTATTAACGGGAGTTTAACCACCAATTTTCATATACAGAAAGGAACTAGACAAGGTTGTCCGCTATCCCCATTGTTGTTCATTTTAACTTTAGAAGTGTTGTTGAATTCTCTACGGGACTCCAATAATTTGAATGGAATAGTTGTAAGGCAAAAAGATTACAGAACAAAAGCATTCGCAGATGATCTGGTTGTTACCCTAACACGACCTTTGGAATCAATCATCCAGATGAAAAACATCATAGAGGAATACGGTTTGGTCTCAGGTTTTAGACTAAACCAGAAAAAGACTAAGATGATAGTTAAAAATATGTTGGAACCACAAAGGAGTGAATTGGAAAGGTTGGCAGGCTTTGAAATAGCTACAAAGGTGAAATATCTAGGAGTTCAGGTTGCAGCTTCTAATATAAAACTTTTTCAAAATAATTATGAGGAATTGTGGCACAAGATTCAAAAGGACCTTGAAATTTGGAAGAAACTGCAACTATCTTTACTTGGCAGAATAGCAGCTATTAAGATGAACGTTCTACCTAGATTTTTGTTTTTGTTTCAAATGATTCCGGTGCTCAAAAGTGATAAGATATTGATGGAATGGCAAGCAGGTCTAAACAAATTTATTTGGAATGGAAAAAAACCAAGAGTTAAACTTAAAATAATGCAAGATGTTCGTGAAAGAGGTGGCCTCAAAGTTCCAAACTTACGTTTATACTATGAAGCTGCTGTGTTGACACAAGTGGGTGATTGGTTTGGTACAACGAAAACAGAAATTCTGAATATAGAAGGCCATGACTTGGATTTTGGTTGGCATGCATACTTATTCTATGAAGACAAGCTGGATAAGGTATTCAAAAGTCATATCTTAAGACATGCCTTGATAAGAGTTTGGAAGAAGCACCAGCTTAAATTGGATTACAAAATACCTTTGTGGTTGGATCTTGGGCAGATTATGCGGAATATAAAGTCACTCGGGGGGATTTTATACAAAGAGATGCTTTTTAATGATGGGGGCAGATGGAGTTTGAAACCTTTGAAAATTCTGTTGGAAGAAGGGACGAATTTAACTTGGTTGCAGTACCTTCAACTTCAAGCGAGATGGAGAGAAGATCAGAAAACTGGATTAATGCTACATGAAGAAGATTTGGTGACTCAGATAAAATGTAAAGGGCCGATGCATATTAAGCGGGTGTACAATTTATTGCTAGAAAGAGATTCAGAGGGTGAATTAGTTAAAGATTGTATGATAAAGTGGGCACAAAATTTTGTAGAACCAGTAATGTTGGAAACATGGGAAAAGATCTGGGTCCAGAATGTTAAATTTACACAAGCACAGAACCTGAGGGGAAATTTTTATAAGATGTTTTATAGATGGCATTTAGATCCCAAAAAATTATCATGTATGTATCCAAATGTTCAACCTAAATGTTGGAGGTGTGATTGTTTGGATGCAACATATTTTCATATTTGGTGGACGTGTAGAAAACTGAAAGCATTTTGGATTAAACTTTGGTGGGTTATGCAGGATGTTTTGAAAAAGAAGCTTCAATTTTCTCCGCAGCTTTTTTTGTTGGGGATAGTTAAGGATTGCTCACCGAGTGAAACGAGATTGATCTTATATATGATTACTGCAGCTAGACTACTGATTGGTCAATACTGGAAAAAAGATAGTGTACCTACTATAGAGGAATGGATATTGAAGATGGCTAATTTTGCAGAAATGGCTAAGATTTCTGCATACCTAAAAGACGGGACCCATGAAGCCTTTGTTAGGGAGTGGAAGAAATGGATAGAGTATGTGCGGAACAAATATCAAATTAAGAAGTTTCAACTAGTATTTGATTCATAATTATTTTTATTATAATTATTTTATTAAATATTTGAAATCATATTTTTATTATGTTATATATTAATATTTACTATATTAATATTTAGATAAATTATAATGTTAAAAATAAGTTTATATACCTGATAGACTAGCTTTATCTTATTTAATGTTAAAATTTATGATGTATTATCTGGATTTCATATTTTCTTATATAACATTATTTAGATTGAATATTTGGAATTATATTGTTATCTAGAAAACTTTTAATGTTATATATATTTACTATATTATTATCTAGGAAAATTATGATGTTCAAAATTAGTTTCCATATATTTGTTATATTTGTTATACTGCTGTCTAAAATTTTTTTTAAGAGAATTGGTTACGTTTTTGCAAATGATTTATGGTTAGTATATATTTGAATTAAGGGGGTAAAAGAGGGTGTTAGAAGCTTAGATTAATTTTATATTACCTAATGTTAAATTTATAATATCTTATCTGGATCTCACCTATTTTTCTGTTTGATATGGATTGATATACATGACTGATGTTTGGTTAGCAAAGGAAGTCAGGGGGGGAGGGGGGGAGGGGAAGGGAGGGAAAGGGAGGGGGTGGTAGTTGGGTGGGGGGATTGGTGGGGGGAAAGGGGGATAAAAATTGTATTGTAAAACTTTTTCAATAAAAAAAAGATACAAAATAAGGAGGATTTTATGAATGAACTTAAAGACTTTATAAAACAAGCCATGAGTACTCAAACAGCGATGATAGAGGGAAAAATAGAAGAGAAATTGGGGAAATTCGAGGATGAAATAAAAGAAATTAGGGATGTTGTTGCAAAGAAGCATGATGATATAAGAGAGGACATTGTGTTGGCTGTTTCAGGCTTGTCTAAACATCTTGTCCATCTTGATGAAAGAGTGGAAGAAATTAATGAGGCTACTCTAGATCTGGAGGCTAAAATGGGTGAATTTATGACTAAATCTGAAAGGCTGGAAAATGAAGTGCTCATGATACAGTACAGATCTATGGAGTTTGCCTTGAGAGTGAGAGGACTGAAAGAGAATGGCCGGGAGAACTTAAGAGACAAATGTGCTGAAGTTATTGCATCAGTGGCTGGGTTGAAAAAGGAGGAAATAATTAGCCAAATGGATAAAGTCTACAGAGTTAATTCATGGATTGCAAAAAACGAAAACCTGCCAAGAGATGTGGTGATTTACTTTATAGACAGAAGAATTAGAAATGATGTGTTGCAAGCTTCCTATAACAACAAGGTACAGGTGTCTGGACAGGACATTAAGATACTGAAAGAGATTCCTCCCAAAATGTTGAGAGATAGAAAAGACTTTGGTTTTTTGGTGGATGAGCTGAGAAGACAACAAATAATGTACAGGTGGGATGTACCAACAGGCATAATAGTGAATTATGGTGGAGAAAGATATCGTTTGAACAGTGTTTGGAAAGCAAGAGAATTTTACTATAATGTATTAAAAGTTGGACACCCACCTGAGGGGAATAAAAAAGGAACTGAAAAAGGAAAACAGCAGGTGCAAACATATGCAGAGGCGGTGGCTGGAGAACCTAAGAAGCAAGATGACCAGACCCAATTGGACCTAGCCTCTCTCCCTTTTCCTTTAAGTCAACTGGAAGGAATGGCACCTGATTCATCAAAGTTGGAGGAACCAAGAGAACAACGAGAACAACGTGTGACAAGGTCAACTTTCAAACAACAACAACAGCTGATCCAAAAAACAGAAGCAGTGGGGGAGGGGGCAAGACCGAAGATAAAAGTGAAGGAAGATCTTCAAGAAATGCTCTTTAAGCTTCAAGGAGGCAAAAATGCCGGTTAAATTTCTATCCTGGAATGTCAATGGTTTAAATTCACCACAAAAGAGAAAGAAAATATATCATTATTTGAAACAATTTAAGAATGACATTATTTGTTTACAAGAGACACATATTAGATCGACTGATCAGAAATATCTAATTAATTCAAAATTAGGGACTCATTTTGTGGCATCATCTCCAGAGAAAAGGAATGGAATAGTTGTTTATATAAAGAAGGACCTAACAGCAAATTTAATAGAGGCAGATGATCAACGAAGATACATAGCAATTGAATTACAGACTCAAAATGGAATAATGCTTTTGATTGGGATCTATGTACCGAATCAGCAACAAGAAAATTTTTACAAACTCTTACACTCTAAAGTAACGCAATGGAATTATAAATCAATTATTTTAATGGGAGATTGGAACGGAGTAATTGATAGTTTTAAAGACAAGAATATTACATCTAAAATTTCTTCACATGCAAAATTACCTAAACCTTTTTTTGAAATCATGGATGACTTAGAATTGAGAGATGTCTGGAGGGAATGGAATCCCGATGAAAAAGATTTTACCTTTTTTCCCGACAGACATCAATCTTTCTCTAGGATTGATTTTATATTACTAACAAATTATTTCCTCCCTAGGGTGAAGAAAGTCAAGTTATTTCCAAGGACTTTAGCTGATCATAGTCCGGTTTGGTTGAAATTAGGACAGGAGAAGGGAGAAAGGAGGTCTTGGAGGTTAAATGAAAATTTATTTAGATATGAAGAAAATGTGAATGAACTTAAAAAACAAATGAAAGAGTTTTTTGTTAATAATATGTATAAGGGTACTTCTATGAAAATGGTTTGGGATGCAAGTAAGGCTTATATGAGAGGAGTGTTAATATACATGAATAATAGACATAGACAAAAACAGATAAAGAGACGGAAAGAGATTGAGGAGGAAATAAAGAAGAAGGAACAATTATTAATTGGTAACCCAGGAGATAAAAAAGCAAAAGAGGCAATAAATATATTAAGAGAGCAATTTAATATGCTAATGGCTGACCAAGTTGCAACTACTTTGCAATATGCTAAACATAATACATTTTGTAATGCTAATAAGCCAGGTAGATGGTTGGCTTATTTATTAAGGAAGAAGCAAAAATCACGACTCATTAGTAAGATGGAATATAAATGTGAGAATATCCAAGACAGCCTTACCGTTTGCAAAAGGAAAAACCTTTATTGTATAAAAACAGGAAACAGAGACATGAAAGCATAGACAGATTAAATATCTTTGCAAAGGGCCTAACCCCCTCCTCAAATGGGGAAAGGCAAAATGAAAGCCATTGACACGGTTTATATACAGTCTTACATCAGAAGTCACGTGACTAATGTCCTTTGGGAATCAGTTTCAGATTTATACAACATATTGTAATACAGGTTCCACCCTGGAAATTCCCCAATTCTCAACAGAAATATTCCACAAAAACATCACTTGCATACTTCCCCTTCTGGAACAAACAGACAGGCCCCAAACAACCCCATTTCAGTACTTTTCCCAGAACATTGATTTCCATCAAAACAACTCCATAATACATATTTTCCATAAGGTAATCATTTCAGAAAAGCCTTATTGTGTTCCCTTTCGTCCAGTTATATAATCAGGTCATACAAGGTAAAATAAGACACTTAAAATGGCGTAACTCATGTTACACTTTTACAGGGATAATCCTCATATTCTCTCAATCCCCACTTTCCCTCTAGATCAATTTATTCCTGTAAATTGTAAATATCCCATAACAATATAGAAACTCCTCTCCATACAACAGGTAATTTGGGCAATATCATGTTACCACATAAGAACATTAACTTGGAGGAAGCGTGTATCTGTAGATATGGAAAATGTAACTCCTCCTCTAAAATCCAAAATTTCTTGTTTGAAGGTGCATAATTACCATATAGCTCAGTGCATTACTTATATAAAAATTCCATTCTAATTGCATAATCAATATATTGAGGATCTATCTAATATGTACAGTTGCACTTGGCATACACCATCTCCAAAAGATGACTTAATACATATCCTCAGTCTCCTCAGTGGTGTCTATTAGGGCTAGTGGTGCTTCTATAAGAGAATAACGGTGCTCGAGTTCAGTATGGAAACATAGCTGCTACCATGTTATAGGATAACTAGGCAACACAGCCAAAATCCCCATCCCTATCCGCACCTGTAGAATAACAAACGCTACCACAAGAAGCCCTATTATTCCTAGTGAACTAGCCCCCCCCATCTTCCAAAAAGATAAAAGGTTATTATCTTACCTCCAATTCGTCAATCGATCGAGGGGAACTTACATCCACTGAATACCAAAGCATAGATTTACACCAACCAATAGTATCTTTCCTCAATACAATCTAAAAACACAACAAAAATTATTAACACTTCTAATCAAATACAAATCTCTATCCGTCGATCCTCAATCGTCTAAGGTGCATCGTCGAAAAGTCAATTTAAAATGGTTCGTAGTAAGGCAGCACAAATTCTGATATTGGATTGTACCTCAAATATTAGGGACTTAACATTTTGGCCCTGGGTAACTTTCCTCTCCCGAGCCATAAAAGGTTGCTGGCTTGACCAAGGTATTTGACAAAGGTCCTTATCTGTAAAGGGTGTCTTGACCCAACACAAATGCATCCTGTGATTTACTGTTTATTGCACCCCAAATGTCATGTATATGCCCAGATAACAACTGACGCTTCCTTTATTGCCCTAGAGGCGTCTTCCTGTCCCTAATCTTCTTATGTTTTGTCTTAAGACACTTCCCAGATAGCATGAATGTGTCAGGGGGTGTTTATTATTTCCTTTCCTCTTTGATCCGTGCAAATTGATGAAGGTTAGTTTCTACGTGTTAGAAGCAAAGTTCTCTGATATGTATATGTAGATGAAATGATATAAATACTAGTCCCGAGGAACTCTTCGGGGTTCAGACTTTTGTTTGCCTTAGGGCGGTTTGAACCGTGCACAATAAACTCTTTCCTGCATTGAAGAGCTTGGCCTGGTCTCTATCTTTTTGCTGCAACAGTAGCAACTGTTCATCCACAAGGCAAAGCCACTGGTCCTTTGACTCCAGAATAATGCACCCAACCACGTTCCTTAGTCCTCACAGCTGACTCTGTAGTTAGCAGAACTTGGAACCGTCCTTCCCACACCAGCTGCAACTTCTCCTCCATAATGGCTTTAATCAGGACCCAGTCTCCATTGTCGTACTCATATACTTGGAAAGCAAGAAGTAGAGTCTGTGCCAATCGTCCTTTGCACCTTAAATGAGAAAAACACTGGGACAGTCCCTGTATATATTTTCTCAAAGAAAACCTTTCAATTCTATCCTAGGCATCCCAGCCTTTCCCCGTATATGGCAATCCAAACATTGTTTCATACAAAGATATCCCCAGACCTTTCCTAAGACTAGTTAGTCTTAACAGAGCTAAAAGCAAACACTTCATCCACGGTAGCTCTAACATACATTAATTTTTTTAACATAGATTTAATTGTCTGATTAGCACATTCACAACACCCCATAGAACTTAGCATGAACAATAAATGTCGTTGCCAATCAATTCCTGATTGTCCCATAACCTCTATCACCTGAACAATAAAATGTATACCCCTACCACTATCAATAGGATCAACCAATACATATTTGAGTATTATTCACTCGAATATAATTTAACAATCCTTTGAGCACCTTTCATTACACAAAGAAAGGCTTCAAAACATCCAGTAAGATAATTCACTATTATAATAACATGTCACACCACCCATATTCCAATGTAATCTACTAGATTCATTAAAAAGGCCAAATCTCTACATATTTATCACATACACAATGTATTCATTTCCGTACCAATTTATAACTATCGTATACATACCCCTACACACATATATATACACAAATATATATATCAAAATCAATGAGTGCTTACATTCCCCAATGGGTTCCCCATACACTCATTCAAGCACATTCCACATCACAGCTTTATTAAGAATTTGCACCCCATTCTTAGTCATCCATTTCCCATTCACTTTACACACCTCTCATCCATCATTTGTTGTTCTTCTTCATCAATAAATACCTGATTTACATCAAAAGTCAATACAGGCACTAAAACCATAACTACATCTTCCCCAAAAGCCGCTTCTTTAGCCGCTTTATCTGCCAATTTATTCCCCAGTATTAATTTTGAAGTCCCTTTCTTATGTGCTTCTACATAAATTTAGCAGGACCTTCAGCTGCTTTAAAAACCGCTATTATAAAATTCACCTGTTTCAATTCCTTTCCTTCACCAGATATCAAGACTATCCCAACAGTAAGATACCATAAGCATACTTTAAATCAGCATAAATATTCCCTACCGCATTTGTTAATATGTACAATGCTTACAATAAAACAAAAACCTCACATGGCTACGATGACCATTCAGACAGTAACTTTCCAGCTTCCAAAATCTCCATAATATCTCCATTCACAACTACATAACCATTCAATCTCTTCCCATTCTCAACCCCTAACAGAAATACAACTAAATTTAAACTCCCATTAGTCAAGAGAACCAAACTCTCTTGAGACAACAAAATAATCCCATATTTCAAAAACATAGCATACAGATTTGTACTGATATAAACTACTCACCACCAATGCCCTACCAAAGGTTAATTTTCTACTCCCCTCCACTGAAGGTGCAATCGCAGCTTCAGCTTATATACAAAAGGCTAACCTTGCACCACAAGATCCATCAATTATGACAAAAATACTACAGATCTCTTCTTCATAGTCCACACTCCCTTGGCTATACCATCTGCCACTACTATAGACAAGTGCAAACTGTCTTCCAAATAACTTCCTATAATTTCTCATCCATAAATACTCAACTCTCCCCACTTCAGAGGAATCACACCACACCTATATCACAAATTAGCTAAACTATTTCCACAAGCTTCAAAGAAATGCAAAGCTTAATCTAAATTCACAAGTCTAAACCACAAGTCTATACAAACTAACTCACAGATAACTTCCTAGCTAGCCAGATCAAAAGTCCATCTTCACCCTCTACCAGTAAGTAACTCTCCCCTCAATCCCACATTTGGGCACCACTAAGCTAAAATAACATAGGCAACTACTCCCCACTTATTCAATATCCAGGCTATCCTAAAAATCCGCTTAACTTCTCAGCATTCAAAATCAAAATCAGTCAAAATGCACAACATAAATACATAACAAAAACTTCTAAAAGCAAAAGAAAATCACCTAATAGAGGTACTCCGGTTCTCTACTCTGAAAAAATATTCGTTTAAACTTTCAATATCACTCCTCTATTATATAGATTTATCTAAACACCTCAAAAAATAATAAAATCAAAACTCCCAGCAGAACAGGAAATACCTGCGTAACTGCCATATGCAGTCCAGAAACAATCACCCATTCACACACACCCCTTCCTCTCAAACTCAGCAAAGGAAAAAAAATGTGTAAAAGGGAAAACAAACCGCACCTCCGAGATATGGAGTTCCAAGATGGAGGACTGGTAGGATATATGCTTTTTCTGCTCGGCCTCTAAGTTTTTATTTCATCCTTACTGTGGTTTTTTTAACTGTGTTTTTAGCTTTTACCCCCCGATTCTTGCAGGGGAGTTTTTAATGCAAAATCGCATACCAGTTAATTTTCCAACTCTCCCCCGGCAACTCTCATTTCACTCTGGCAACGAGCCCGGTTTTGCAACTCTTTTGATATCTCTGTTTGTTAGGCCTAACTGCTTGGCCCAGCGCCCTGCCTTTATCACTCATACTGCCTGCGATCAACTCGGCAAATGAGCTGTTTTAGCTGCCTTGACTGTTCTGATATATATGGGCTGATTATTGCTGAAGCTTTACCCATATAATCTGTTTTTAACTGGGAGACTCTATAAGCCAGGGACTTTTTAATCTACTATCAGAACATTAACCTGCGTTGGGCCATATTACTACCCAACATCCTCCTCCAAGAGATCAACCAGCTGCCTTGATATGAGTCCACACAAACGTCGTCGTTCCTTATCCCCAAGGGACCCTTGTTTGGAGACCTCCCTTGAAAACATAATGGGCCCCTTGCCTAAGATCAAAAAGACTGACACCATGAAATTAAACCAAGATCCGAACATATCAACTACTTCCTTGGATGAATTCTTCCAAAACTTAATATCTCTGGATTCTTTGCCCAGCTCTCCTTTGGAAGAATTGGAATCCCTGGCTGCCTCACTCTGCAACACACCTTCTCCACTGGATTGTCCAACACCATCAGATGCTAGTTCTGTCTTGCCCTGTTTCACCGCTTTACCGTCCCCTACCGACTTAGTTCAGTCTTCGGATATCCGGCTTTTGCAACAGTTCTGTCTCCATCTGGCCAACTCTATTACCCATCTGACATCCTCTGTTGGAGTGCTGGAGGGCAAAGTGGAATCCCTTAGTAAGTCGGTCTCAGCATTACATCCCTATAGAACCATCAGACATGCAATGAGCCCGTCTCGAATGGATAGCCATCTCCCTCCACGACCGATGCCGTTAGTGAATCTCCAATTGCTCACAGCCAACTTATGCCTGAACCTGGCCCATTCCCATTTTAACAAGCATGACTGGACCAACCGTAAATCCATATTAGACACTTTGAGGCTCTTATCCAATTCTTACATCCGGGACAATGAGCTGCTTTCAGTGGAATGGCTTCCCAGCACTCCCCACCATAAACGTCTGATTCTCAAGTTCAGCTCATCCAAGACCCCCTCGCTTTTATGTGGTCTTCGCAACCATCTGACCCATTTTGGAGTCTTCCCTCAAAGATGCTTTATAAATACCCACCTATCTTCTCTTGGGAGGAAGACGATCAATGTGGACACCTGCTGCAGGACAGGAATGGAGTGCAAGGACCTTCACACGGAAGCTGGTAGCTCTTTGAGGGCCTCAACCACCAATTCCACAAATCCGCTGGTGACCCAGCAACAAAAGGAGGATGACCTCCGGACCAGAAATGTTGCGCTCCCAGATCAACCCCTCTCTACCTCTGACTCAGAAGGTTTATCAGGACTCGGCCCCTTATCTTTGATCACTTGTTCCCCTTCTGCTCCAAGAATCTCGTCTCTCAAAATGCCACACTATCAGTCCCCACAACTGGCTGGTTTGACCTTGCAGACTCCTCGGGCTCCCCCTCTTTCGCCGTCTATCATCATCACCAAATCACATAACGGCGGCATTTATTCTGACGACAACAACACCATACAGCTGTCCCCTCCAACAGTTCTACCTGTACGTCATTCAAGCCATTACCAAGACCTGGACAATAATCTCAGTCCAAATCTGGCCTCCCACCAGAATTCTCCAAGATCTAAAAATGACCCCAAAACCAAGCAAGAAAAACAAGGCAAGATAACAGATTTTTTTGGTCTAACTGTCCCCCAGTCTTTCCACCAACCCCCTGTTGCTACTAAATGACAGTCAAAGATTCATCCTCCAACTCCTCCTTGGTCCATCTTGAGTTGGAACATCGCAGGATGGGCATCCAAAAAAGCCGACCCGGACTTTTTGAACTACCTCAAAAACTTTCAAATCCTCATATTTCAGGAAACGTGGGAGATCAACGACATTTCGCTATGTGGTTTTGAAATCATATCCTTGCCAGCCCATCCCTCTCTGCTTGGTGGTCGTTCGAAGGGTGGCCTTGCAACAGGTATCTCCCTGGATTTGCATGCAAACGTGGTTCCAGTGGACTCTCTTCACCCTTATGCCCAGGCAAATCTGATATCCATCGGGAAACTCTCGCTCCTGGTGTTTAATGTCTACCTCCCTCCCGGGGGCTCTCACCGGGACTTGGATGAGCTGTGGGCTGGTCTGGAAGATTTTCTCACTACCATCATACTTAGATTCCCACACTCCTTGGTTCTTCTGGTGGGGGATCTAAACGCCCGCACTGCAGGGACTTGGGAAACCCTAGTTGCCTCCTGTTGGTGGACAGGCCCGGCCAGGGATGACCACCCCCTGGACACCCTGAAAGGGAGAGTTTCCAAGGATCAGAAAGTTGACAAAGCGGGGACCTGTCTAGCTCTTCTTACCATCAAACTAGACCTCTTCCCCCTTAATGGCAGATGTGCCCCGGATGTTCCCGGGGAATTTACCCACTTGGCCAAAAACGGCAACAGCACAATAGACTATATTTTGGTTGCGAGAGCCTTTTTGCCATACATTTCCTCCTTCAAAGTAGACGACAGGATTTTCAGTGACCATCTTCCGCTTATTACGGTTGCACGGCTATATAGACCTCAAAGCCATCCCGCTCATGCTGTCTCCATAGACTCTAATCCCAGAGGCTCCCCAATGTTGCCGAAATGGTCAAAGTCTCTGGCCCTTTTCCACGCACGCTTCTATCATCAAGAAGCAGCCAATACCTTGTCAGCCTTGATCGGAACAAAGGCTACACCTGGTGCACTACTGACCGCCTTCACTGAGTGTCTAAATGGTCTTATAGCCTCCTTTCAGCCCCCCCACCCTTATTCCTGGTAGAGTTTCCTGGAGGAAGGGAGCCCCTTGGTTTAACTCACAATGCAAACAAGCCAGGAACCATATGAGATCTATATATTCTGCCTACAAACGAACAGGTTCATCAATGCCTCTCCCCCCCGCTTACTTCGAGGCCAAGAAGGCATACAAGCTAGGCCTTTTAAGAGCTAAGCAAGACTGGCACCGGCTTAGGTGGAACGCATTACTAGAGGCCGCAAAATCCAGCAACCCCCGTGATTTCTGGAGTCTGTTAAACAGGAGGGCAAATAGTAGGCTTACTCATTCCATTTCGGCCACTACATGGGAACTCTTTCTACACCGAGTCTTTTACGACACTGATGTGCCAGTCTCTTCAACCACAGGTTCTCTCCCTAACCACCTTCCCAGATGGCCTCCTGTCGAACCATCCATGATTGCCAAGCTAATCGGACAACTCAAACTTCGAAAAGCTCCCAGCCCAGATCTCATCCCAGCCAAAGCCATCCTAGCCCATAAGGACTGGTGGATCCCAGTTCTTACTGAGGTATTCAATGCGATCAACCAAACGGGCCTTATCCCCAAGCTCTGGAAGGATGCTATAATTATCCCAATATACAAGAAAGGCACCCACTCCGATCCCGGCAACTTCCGTAACATCAGTCTTCTTTCAATTTTGGGGAAACTCTATGCCCGCTATCTCCTGTCCAAACTGGAGTGCTGGGCTGAAGAGGCCGACCTGCTCGGCTATGAGCAGGTGAGGTTCCGTCCAGACCACTCCACAATTGACCATGCTTTGATCCTTCATCATCTTGCCGTAAAATACTCCACCCCCAGGAAGGGCCGTCTCTGCGTTGCCTTCATAGACCTAAAGGCTGCCTTCGACAGCATCCCTAGAGCTAAGCTGTGGGCCAAACTTTCCGCCTGGGGTATTGACAAAAGATTAGTTTGGCTTATATTCCAGCTGCATGAAGGGACAGAAGCAAAAGTGTGCCTTACCCCACAGGGGGATCTCACCAAAGCTATCCCCATTAACAAGGGGGTTAGGCAGGGGTGTATACTCGCACCCTTTCTCTTCAACCTATACATCAGTGACTGGAGAAAGGCATTTTCAGATCACATGGTCTATATCCATGCTCCTAGATTAGCAGATTACAGATGTCCGCTCCTGCTCTACGCTGACGATGCTGCAATACTTTCATTCTCCCTGGTGGGCCTATGTAGAGCCCTAAAAATCCTCTCTGCTTACTACTCTGCTAACCAACTCCATATAAACCATTCTAAGTCTAAAATCATGGTATTTGCAAGAAGCAGGAAAATTTATCACTGGAACCTGGATGGCATCCCAGTGGAACAGGTCCACAGATTTCAATACCTAGGTATCCTCTTTCAATCTAATACCAAGTGGCCTGCGCAGGTTGAATCTCTGTAATAAGGCTAAGATTTCCACCCATGCCCTCCTGCATTTTTTTCATACTGAGGGAGCCCATCATATCCCCTCAGCAATAAAAGTCTATAGGGCAAAGGTGATAGCGGCTATCACCTATGGCGCCCCCCTATGGGTCCAATCCAACATCTCCTCTCTTGAGTCCATTCACAACCAGTTCCTACGCTGTTTGATGGGAGTCCCTCCCTGTGTAAGTAATGCCGCAATCCAGCTGGAATTAGGCATATCTTCACTTGCTACAATCATGTGGAAACGTGCAATTGGATATTGGTTGTCCCTATGGACCAGACTCCCAGGATATTACCTAGGCCAATGCCTATGGCGGGACCCTTTTCATAGTCCCTGGGCCCATAATATCCATACAAAGCTTTTGAAGATCGGGATTTCCCCCATTGAAGCTTTTACTTTAGGCCCTGATGCTGCCAAATCATTGATCTTTCAACGGCTGGATGACATTGACAGACAACTAAATCTGGCAAACGGATCGGGAACATGCTCACCATTTTCCCTTGGAATTGTTCCCTTGCCTCACCCTCCACCTTACCTCTCTGCGTTACATTCTATCAAACATAGGCTCGCATATATAAGGCAAGATTTAATGTGATCCCCTCCAATGTCCTCGACAGTAGGCTTTCGGGGGGAGTAAAATCCTCCTATTGTGCATGTGATGGCCGATCCCCAGAATCTCTGTTTCACATTACATTCGTATGTCCCCACTACCGAGACATAAGATCAAGATTCATTTCCCCTATTTCCCAGAGATTCCCTGGATCACCTGATCTGTTCAGCCTTTATTTCCTACTCCAGGATGCAGACCCTAATATAACTTCAAAGGTGGCAAAAAAATTTGCTGCAGTCATGGCGGAAAAAAAACAGGGGAAGAGACTGGTAATTCCTATGGCAAAGGATCACTAGTATTGATAGTACAGATTGTATCTGAGGTAGTAGATGGTGTATTGTCGCATGATCTATTTACAATTGTAAAATCTACACCCCCCCCCACTTTTATATGTATTTAATTTGGTCTCTGACCGCAATAAAAGCTATCTATCTATCTAACCGCACCTCCCCCCCCCTTCCTCTCCTGTTCAGAACAAAAACAAAGGGGACATATGGGGAGGAAAAATATTACTCCTGTCTCCATTTAACATCGTAAATACCTTCTTCTAATCTCACTTCTCCAGAGAATCTCTCTCCCCTCTTTCTTGCTCATTCGAACATTTGATATTATCTTCATAACAACAACAACAACCCCTTGCCACTCACTATTCCATTATACAAAGGATATCTCCAGATAGGTTCAACACACACTCATATTTATTCTACAACCAGACCTTTCAGTGTACTACAACACACACATACCTTCTCCCTGCCAATTAGTCAACATAAATACTTCAGAGAACTTTATCATTATCAATATTATTATTATTTTACAAGACAATGAGCTCTATTGCCTAAATAACTCTCATTACACACAGACACCTTCACACATACATACCATTTAACAACATTTACAAACCAAGAATGAAACCTGGGAAAGTTCTATCTCGGACATCTTGTAGCTTATTCCTCAAGCAGTGGAAGACTTCAGGATGTGGTTTGTAATCAAAAACTTGATTTCGGGCCCTAACCACCACCTGCCCTCCACAGCTTCAAGCTCAAGCCAAGAAGGTCACTTACTTCGCCGGCACACACATATCACTATCACAGCACATTAATCAAAGACAAATTATTCGCACTCAACCTCAGGTAAACAATAAACCCTTCTCATTCACAAATGAGAAAAATCTTATCTCTCAATAAGAGGAATAGGGGCAACATCATCATTGGGTCAATTTTCCTTCCCCGTTCCCCAAGTATAAAACTTAAGCTCACCTCCTAGAAGAGACAATACATCCCTCCCAAGCAGATTAATACCTGCTTCTAGAACAAATATCACATGCAAATATATAACACACTTTCCACAACTCAATTTCATATACCTCAACAATCGCACAAATAGAGGTGCTAGTCACAACCATATCTATGAGAAACATATGAACCTCCACTTCTGGTCCCACCAATAAATTTATCAAGGGCTCTTTCAAAAACTCCTAACACCACTAATCATCTTCTTCTTCTCCCATAAGGGTATAAAGGCGCTATTCCACTCTCTGAACAGAACAGGTTCTAACATAATACCCCTCCTTACCACACACAAAGCACTTTCTGCTTTCAAGTCCACCAACTCCTGGACATTTCTACAGGAGCAATCCTCTCCCCAATTCCAGGATGCTGTTGCTTCATTGCAACCAAAGTTTCACAAAGCCTAGTCCTCTTAACACAGACATCAGCATTTGACTTCTCTACCTAGTCTTTATTCACATAAACTTTTTTGAACTTCCTTCAACAGAGCAATAATATCAGAAGCAACTCAGTCCTTATTCTTCTTCCCATGCCGTCATCACACACTATGTTGTCATTAAGGACTCATAAGCCATGGCCAGGGTACTTATTTAAAGTGTCCTTAATACATTCCAGAAACACAAACGGTGTTTCCCACAGCTGTTCTTACCACAAAGGCTTTTGCTAATTTGTTCCCTTTAGGTACAGCTGTTTTAACTCCCTGAAGACTAACCCACTTCAGGTGTTCCATTTGCTCCTGGTCAGCAACATTATTCCAACCAGGACCAGCTAATGGAAACCTAACATCGGCAGCAACGGGCTGAGCAGCCCCCACTTGGGTTTCATCTCAAAACACCATAGCTGCCGACCTCTCCTCTGGAGAGAACAAATCACCCAATATACTGCAACTCTACCAAAGTATACAGCTTGGGTCCCAGGAATAGATCCAATGACTCAAACAACTCGATCAGATCTGCCTGTAAAGATGGCATGTAACCAAATCAACACTCTGTTGAAATCTCTACTTCACTGCTCCCAGCAGCAACTTCAATTCCAGCCACAGCTCCCTGCTCCATTTACATTATAAGGAGGAGGGGGAAGTAGGCATGTGGCATACGCTAAAGGATCCTTTCCATACAAAACCCTAAAACCTCTCAGAGGAAAAAGGATCAGACCCCTGAACATGAAACCAGTCACATAACAATTGAGCATTCAACTTCTTTTTCACCAAAACCTTCTTCAAAGCATTTATCCAGCATTTATCCAATATTGGTCTAACCCCCCAAACTTACTCCACCTATAATTAGGCTGTATCATCACAAACATCAGCCAAACCTTGTACAATAATTAATCATAGTCACCTTATCTAACATCTTTATATAAGCGTTCAACCAATCTTCTGACCACTGTATTAACAATTTCCCTAATGGAGATATGGGGGAATGGAGGGTACTTCAGTCTCAGCAGCACTTTCCCCAGTAAAAGCCCCATACTGTCCCTAGCCTGCATTTTACTAAGTATACACACAAATCATACAGGCCATACACACACCAACATACACAAATCCAGACCACCAAAAAGAGAAAACATATACTCACTCCTAGTGCACTGTGGTCTCCAGGAACGTTCCTCTCTGTCCAGGCATTCACATCTCTGCCTCAGGGTACATAGAAAAGCAATTCCAACTAGAAAGGAAATAACCCCTTTTCACTGAAATCAGTGTGTGCGCACGTAAGGATTTCCTTACTAGACGGAAAGTTTCAAGTCCCTGTTCGGGCGCCAATTGTGAGAATATCCAAGACAGCATTACCGTTTGCAAAAGGAAAAACCTTTATTTTATAAAAACAGGAAACAGAGACATGAAAGCATAGACAGATTAAATATCTTTGCAAAGGGCCTAACCCCCTCCTCAAATGGGGAAAGGCAAAATGAAAGCCATTGACACGGTTTATATACAGTCTTACATCAGAAGTCACGTGACTAATGTCCTTTGGGAATCAGTTTCAGATCTTATTAACATATTTGTAATACAGGTTCCACCCTGGAAATTCCCCAATTCTCAACAGAAATATTCCACAAAAACATCACTTGCGTACTTCCCCTTCTGGAACAAACAGACAGGCCCCAAACAACCCCATTTCAGTACTTTTCCCAGAACATCAATTTCCGTCAAAACAACTCCATAATACATATTTCCCATAAGGTAATCATTTCAGAAAAGCCTTATTGTGTTCCCTTTCGTCCAGTTATATAATCAGGTCATACAAGGTAAAATAAGACACTTAAAATGGCATAACTCAGGTTACACTTTTACAGGAATAATCCTCATATTTCTCTCAATAAAGGTAAAGAAGTTTATCAACAAAATTTGATTAAGAAAGTTTTTCTAGAATACTATACAAAATTATACACAGGAGACCTGATACAAGGTAAAGATATTGACATATATCTTAAGGAGGTTGATATTCATGAGTTAACTTTGGAGCAAAGGGAAGGTTTGAATCAACCAATAACTTCAGAAGAGATTATGGTAGCAATCAAACAGTTAAAAGTAGGCAAAGCACCAGGAACGGACGGATTAATGGCTATTTATTACAAGAATTTGCAGTTGGAAATGGTAGAACCACTTAGGATTTTATTTAACAAGATTCAATCAGGGGGAGTAACCCCACCTTCATGGAGGACAGCTTTTATATCATTGATTCCTAAAGAAGATCAGAACTGTGTTAAACCTGAAAACTTTAGACCAATTTCACTTTTGAATACTGATTATAAGATTTTTGCTAAAGTATTAGCGAATAGACTAATGCCAATTATGCAACAAATAATTCATAATGATCCATCAGGGTTCATAAAAGGGAAATATATGAAATATAACTTGAGACAAATAATAAATCTGGTGGAATATCTGGAGAAAAACAATCAGATCTCTGCTGCTTTTTTCTTTTTGGATGCTGAGAAAGCTTTTGATCGATTGAATTGGCAATTTTTGTTTAAAGTAATAGACAAAATGCAATTTGGAGAGCAATTCATGAGCTCAATTAAAGCAATATATAGAGAGCAATCTGCACAAATAATTATTAATGGAAGTTTAACGGATCATTTTAAAATAGAGAAGGGAACACGGCAGGGTTGCCCATTATCTCCACTGCTGTTTGATTAATCTTTGGAAATCTTGTTGAAAAAGATACGTGAATCTGAGGAACTTAAAGGAATAGTGATCCGACAGCAAGATTATAGATTAAGAGCGTTTCCGGATGATTTAGTTGTTACACTAACTTAACCTATAGCTACAGTTACACATATGTTGGAAATGATAGAACAATATGGTAAAGTCTCTGGATTTAAAATGAATCTATATAAAACTAAGATAATGACTAAAAATATGTCTGTTGATCAAAGAGAAGAACTAGAAAAAATAACGGGATTCGAAATAGTTAAAAAGGTTAAATATTTGGGTGTGATTGTTGCTGGATCAAATACGAAGTTATTTAAAAACAATTATGAGGTTTTATGGCAAAAAGTGCAGAAAGAAATGGAAAACTGGAAAAAATTACAATTATCTCTGTTAGGAAGAATAGCAGCAATAAAAATGAATGTATTACCTAAATTTTTATTTTTGTTTCAAATGATACCGGTGTTGAAGAAAGATGAAAATCTGAGGGAATGGCAGAAAGGAGTTACCGTATTTTCCGGCGTATAAGACGACTGGGTGTATAAGACGACCCTCCTCAGAGCCATTTAAGGCTCGTCAGAGCCTTATGGGCTGGTCTGCCTGGTTACAGGAGAATGAGACCCGGCGTATAAGACGACCCCCGACTTTTGAGAAGATTTTTGTGTGTTAGAAAGTAGTCTTATACGCAGGAAAATACAGTAATACTTTTATATGGTCAGGTAAAAAACCTAGAGTTAAATTTAAAATTATACAGGATGTTCGGGAGAGAGGTGGTTTGAAAATGCCTAACCTAAGATTGTACTATGAAGCATCTGTGCTAGTACAGATTAGTGATTGGTTTAACTTAACTGAGGAAAGAATTTTAAATGTAGAAGGATACGATTTATTGTATGGATGGCATGCCTATTTACTGTATGAAAAGAAAGTAGATAAAGTTTTTAAAAATCATATTCTTAGAAATGCTCTGTTGAGAGTTTGGAAGAAATTCCAATATAAATTAGATTACAAGATACCTATCTGGGCAAACCCCAGACATGCAATAGAAAATATAAGTATAGAACAAAAGATGGAGGTGATTACATATAAAGAACTTTTATTTAATGAAAGGGGTAAATTACAACTTAAGTCGTTAGAGGTCTTGAAGGAAGAAGGGGTAATTTATACTTGGTTTCAATATGGTCAACTTCAAGCCAGGTGGAGGGAGGATCAAAAAATTGGTTTTATGGAAAATGAAGAAAATCTGGTAAAACAAATTAGAGACCAGAGTACTATGCATATTAAAAGGTTATATAATGTATTATTAGAGATAGATTCTGAAACAGAGTTGGTTAAAGATTGTATGATTAAATGGGCTAGAAACTTCCAGGAACCAATAATGATGGAAACATGGGAAAAGATTTGGGTTAGAAATATTAAATTTACTCAAGCACAAAATTTAAGAGAAATTTTTTATAAGATGTTTTATAGATGGCATTTAGATCCAAAAAAGTTGTCATGTATGTATTCTAATGTACAAGCTAAATGTTGGCGGTGTGATTGTGAAGATGCAATGTATTTTCATATATGGTGGACTTGTAAGAAGATTAAAGCATTCTGGATAAAGATTTGGTGGGTAATGCAGAATATCTTGAAAAGGAGGTTGAAATTTACACCACAATTGTTTTTATTGGGTATTATAAATGATTGTACAGTAATAGAGATGAAATTGCTTTTAAATTTAATAACAGCAGCTAGACTGCTGGTTGCGCAATACTGGAAGAAAGACTCTTTGCCCACTGTAGAAGAATGGATTTTAAAAGTAATGAACTTAGCTGAAATGGCAAAAATCTCAGCATATTTGAAAGACCATACGCAGGAAAAATACATTTTGGAGTGGAGGAAATGGATTGACTACATTCAGAATAAGTATCAAATAAGAAGACATCAAATTGCGTATTAATGAAGAAGAATCATAGAAATGTATTGTTAATTATACTGGAGTTAAGATTACAGAGGGTGGTTTGTAAACTGGAAGTTTGATAGATTAATGTAGATGATTATTGTTTTTTTTCTTTTTAATACCCTGTATTTTACTCTGGGAAGTCGGGGGGGGGGGGGAGGGAGGAGGAGGGAGGGGGGTGTTGGGAGGGAGGGAATGTTTTTTTTTATATATTTTGTATTGTTATAAAACTTTTTTAATAAAAATAAATAAATATAGATTGCCATTTAAAGATTCATATGAGATAGAAGTTTAAATATTGTTATAGACAACAAACTTAAGAAATCAAAAGTAAGCTAGTGTATGAAATTTTGGGAGAATCTACAGCAAAGAGTAAAAATGACAAGCACAGGCACAACAATAACCAAAATAAATAAGAAAATAACTTCGAACCAAGCATCTCTCTCAGCATCCCCTGCACAGCAAAGATTGATAGAAACCATGCTAGGAGCAGATAAAGAAAAGGCAGGCTCCACTTCCAGTATACAAAATATCCAATCAGTATTGGCAATGATCCAGGAAGCAATGAATAAGACACAAGAATCTATCGCAAACAACCACGAGGAAAGAAGAAGAAACCATGAGGATCTGAAATCTGATGTGGGAGAAATAAAAGACAATATAAAGAAAATGGATGACAAAGTAGAAAAGATACAACAGAATAATGCTAAAAATGAACAAAGGATCTAAATGGTGGAATCAAAAATGGAACAAATGGACAAGAAGATAGAAACGTGGGAACAAAAACAGATGTCAACTAATAGAGAACTGGAAGAATTGAACACATATCTGGAAATGGAGAAGGCATCCTTTTATCTTAGGTTCCAGAACACAGAGAAAGTAAAGAGGAAGATTTAGGAGAGATAATGGCGGAGATCCTGGCAGAAACAACACAGAGGGATAAAGAGGACATACGAAGGGACATTGGCGAGGTTTATAGAGTGCATACAAATTATGTGTGCAGGCACAAGTTGCCAAAGGAAGTGCACGTTAGATTCACCAAAAAAACGATAAAGGAAGAAATCTATAAAAAAATGAGAGACAAGGCAATTTTGTATAAAGTGAAGGAGATAATAACACTCAAACAGATTCCAAGATGAGTAAGGGGCCAGAGGAAAAATTACAATTTTCTTACAACACAATTAAACAAATATAAAGTGATGTTTCATTAGCTAATCCCGGAGGGCATTCTAATCTCTTGGAAAGAGAAGAAATTTAGGATAGACAGTTTGGAAAAAGCCCAGGAGTTTTTCAAACAACATTTCATACTAGAGGAAGATCAAGAAATAAGAGAAGAATTGGAAAATAAAAGCCAAGAACACTCCACAGAAAAAACAGAAGGAGAACAAGAGGAAAGGAGAAGATTGGAAAGAGAAAAAATGGAGAGAGAGGGAGCGAGGAAAAAAACATAAATAGTAACAAGAAACACAAGAAGACTAAGGACAACAAATAGATAAGAATAAAAATGGAACAGGAAATAAAAATGATTTCGATCAATATAAATGGATTAAATGCACCAGCCAAAAGAACTCAGATATTTACAAAGTTACAAAAATTGGAGATGGATATTATAAATCTACAGGAAGTCCATATTAAAAAACAACACCAAAAGATGTTACAGAATCCAAGACTAGGGAATCTATATACTTCATTAGCAGAACAAAAAAAGAGAGGTATCGCAGTTTACACCAAAAAACATCTGAAAACAAAACAAATATACACAGACGAAGATGGAAGGGTTTTGATGATCGAGATACAAACAGAACTAAAAACAATACTACTGATTTCGATCTATGCACCAAACAGGAATCAAAATGAATTTTTCAAAAATATACATGATATAGTAAGTCTTGGAGTATGAGAATATTTGTATTATAGGTGATTTTAATGCAATTATGGATACAGAAAAAGATTAGCAGAGTAATAAGAAAAATAAAACCAAGAAAAAGGCACTTCCAGATACTTTCAAGGAGATGATACAGGAATTATGTCTTCAAGATGCATGGAGAGACTTCCGGTTGGCACAGCCGGCATTGTGGACGGTCTCCACGGACCACCAGCCCCTTGACTCCGCAAAAACCGCTTTGACAGCGCAAAACAGCTGTCAAGCGGTTTAAAAACCTCTCCATCGGGAGAAGAAGGAGAGAAGAGCCGATGAGGGTGGGTAGAGCCCCCCGAAAGCTCTCTGGAATAACTCCAGAGGCTTGGAGGGTGAGAGCTCCCTGGACAGCTCACTGAAGCTCCGGATCAGGGATGATTCTGTTTATTATTATTATTATTATTATTATTATTATCATTATTTATTGGATTTATATACCACCCTTCTCCTTGCGGACTCAGGGCGGTGAACAGCCAGATAAAAATACAGTATACAAAAGTTAAAAATCTTAAAACCCATATAAACTTTGGCTGACAATTAAAAACAGTTTAAATGTTAAAATACAACAACCCTAAAACACTAAAAATATTAAAATTCAACGGGGATCAGGCTAGACCGGCGAGCTGGAAAAGATACGTTTTCAGGGCCCGATGAAACGTCCGGAGGTCGGGGATCGTTCTCAGTTCTGGAGGAAGATCATTCCAGAGGGTCGGGGCTGCCACAGAGAAGGCTCTCCCCCTGGGGGTCGCCAGCTGGCATTGTCTGGCTGACGGCACCCTGAGAAGGCCCTCTCTGTGGGAGCGAACCGGCCGGTGGGAGGCAATTGGCGGCAGAAGGCGGTCCCGTAAGTACCCTGGTCCTAAGCCATGGAGCGCTTTAAAGGTGATCACCAACACCTTGAAACGCACCCGGAAGTCCACCGGCAACCAATGCAGCTCGCGCAGGAGAGGAGTCACATGGGAGCGCCCCGTCGCTCCCATAATCCCCCGCGCGGCCGCATTCTGCACCAGTTGGAGCCTCCGGGTGCACCCCAAGGGGAGCCCCATGTAGAGAGCATTACAGTAATCCAGGTGAGATGTGACGAGCGCCTGAGTGACTGTGCGTAGGGAGTCCCGATCTAGAAAGGGCCGCAACTGGCGTATCAAGCGAACCTGATAAAAAGCCCCCCTGGCCACAGCTGTCGTGTGATCCTCTAAGGACAGCCGTGGATCCAGGAGGACGCCCAAGTTGCGAACCCTTTCCGTGGGGGCCAAAGATTCACCCCCAATAACCAGCGATGGTGTCAGCTGGCTATATCGGGACGCCGGCAGCCACAGCCACTCAGTCTTGGAGGGGTTGAGTCGAAGCCTGTTTCTCCCCATCCAGACCCGCACGGCTTCAAGGCACTGGGACATCACTTCCATGGCATCGTTGGGGTGGTCTGGGGTGGAGATGTACAGCTGAGTATCATCAGCGTACTGATGGAACTCCACCCCAAAACCACGGATGATCTCACCCAGCGGCTTTACATAAATGTTGAACAGGAGGGGCGAGAGGACCGATCCCTGCGGCACCCCACACATTAGGCGCCTCGGGGTCGACCGCTGCCCCCCTGTCAACACGGATTGCGACCGGTCGGAGAGATAGGAGGAGAACCACCGCAAAACGGTGCCCCCCACACCCAGTCCCTCCAACCGGCGCAACATGATACCATGGTCGATGGTATCAAAAGCCGCTGAGAGGTCTAACAGCACCAGGATAGAGGAGTACCCCCTACCCCGGGCCCTCCAGAGATCATCCACCAACGCGACCAATGCCGTTTCGGTGCTGTATCCAGACCTGAAGCCGGACTGGAGCGGGTCTAAATAGACAGCTTCATCCAGGTACCGAGGGAGCTGCCACGCAACCACACTCTCAACAACCTTCACTAAAAAGGGAAGGTTGGAGACTGGACGATAATTAGCCAAAATAGCCGGGTCCAGGGAGGGCTTCTTGAGGAGGGGCCTCACCCCCGCCTCCTTCAAGGCGACCGGTAGGGCACCCTCACTCAAAGAAGCATTTATAATCTCCTGGAGCCAGCCTCGTGTAACCTCCCGGGAGGCCAGCACCAACCAGGAGGAACACGGGTCCAATAAACATGTGGTTGCGTTCAGTCTTCCCAAGGTCCTGTGCACGTCCTCGGGAGCCACAGGATCGAACTCAGCCCAGATAACACTCTCAAGACCTGCCTCAGTCACCCCGCCCGAATTCACCCAGTCAGCGGCCAAGTCATCCCGAATCTGAGTTATTTTATCATCCAGATATTGAACAAAATCCTCAGCACGACCCTGCAAGGGATCCTCCCGCGCTCCCAGATGGAGGAGGGAGCGGGTCACCCTAAACAGGGCGGCTGGGCAATTATCTGATGATGCGATAAGAGCGGTAAAATAATTAAATTTCGCCGCTTTTATCGCCACTAAGTAAGTCTTAATATGAGCTCTTACCAGTGTCAAGTCAGATTCAGAGCGACTGGCCCTCCAACCGCTCTCTAGGCGTCTTCTCCGGCGTTTCATCTCCCTCAGCTCCTCGGTAAACCAAGGAGATAAGTGAGTTCGGCGCCAGGTCAGAGACCGCAAAGGCACGACGCAGTCCAAGGCCCCACCGGCCGCCCTATCCCAGGCTGCCACCAGGTCCTCGGCCGAGTCGCGTGTTAGTGTCTCAGGAAATGGCCCAAGCTCCGTCTGGAACCTATCAGGATCCATCAGGCGCCTGGGGCGGAACCACCTGGTCGGTTCCGCCTCCCTGCGGTGAGGTGTAGCGGTCTGAAAGTCGAGTCGAAGGAGCGAGTGGTCAGTCCATGACAGGGGTTCAACACCTATATCCCCGATATCAAGACCACTCAACCACTGACCAGAGACAAAAACTAGATCCAGGGTGTGTCCACCAATGTGGGTCGGGCCCTGAATTACTTGGGTCAGGTCCATGGCCGTCATGGAAGCCATGAACTCCCGAGCTATCTCAGATGTTTCACCGACGGATGGCAGATTGAAGTCCCCCATGACCATAAGCCCGGGGGTCTCAACCGCCACCTCGGCTACAACATTGAGAAGCTCGGGCAGGGTCGTTGCCACGTGGCAGGGAGCCAGGTACGTGACTAACAGACCCATCTGCCCACCACGACCCCACCTCACAAAGATGGACTCACACCTGGCTATCTGAGGTACAGTGGTCTCCCTCAGACCCAGACCTTCTTTAATAATGACCGCCACTCCCCCACCCCTGCCCTGGGCTCTTGGCTGGTAGAATGCAAGAAAACCTGGTGGGCACATCTCCACGAGGGGAACCCCCCCTCGTGGCCCAACCAGGTCTCAGTTATACCGGCCAGGTCCGCACCCCCCTCTTGAAGAAGATCACATATGAGGGGGGCCTTATTGACAACGGACCTCGCATTGCATAACAGCAGCCGGAGCCTCGGGTCCTGAGACTCTAAACAACCCGGGGAACGGGAATAGCTCGGGGGACCGGGGCACGCAATCGCTCGAAGACAGCAAGTGCGTGCCCCCACCACCTGATATGGTCCCCTGCTCACGCCATATCTGCCCCTCCCACACAGCGTATTAATAACGCAACCCTCGACAGAGGGCTCAGTGAGAGCCCTCTTACCTCCAGAATCTAGACCCCCCGCGGCCCCAGAAACAGCCGGACCTAACCCTCCCCCCCGTGGGTTCTCCCCCAAACCCAAACCCACTCCCACCCCCACCCCTGAACCCCTTAGAAATTTACTTATAAAAGACCTTAAAAAAACCCTCAAGCCCCGTTTAGCAACATGCAACCTCTCGGGGTCCCAAAACCCGTCATTAAGGTGGGCCCTCGATAACATAGAGGGCCAAGCCTGCGAGAGGGGGGAATCTTGCAGGGCAAGAAGGCTGGACCTCGAGTACATCCAAAACGCAGTTCATTTGCCAAGTACATCTGCCATCAAATACAGAGCTAGACGTCGCAACCAGCTCTGCATGCAAAAGACAGACTGAATGAATCCAAGAGCAGACAGAGCAGGAACAGGAGAACAAACAGTTGCAAGTATCAGTGCTTAACTCTGGGTTTACATTGTTTCAATTTGAATCTAACTGAGCGGGAGGCTGGAAGTAATGGCGCCTTTGTTGTGGGTGTGAGAGTGAAAGTAAGAAACAAAAGTGCTTATTGAGAGTTTTGCGCTCTGAGAGTGGTTTAAAGCTTCTGGAAACTGAGAAGTTGGTGAAGAAAGGACTATTTTGCTTTACAAATTATAAACTACAAATCTTTAAAAGTTGTTCAAGAGACTTTGTGGCTGTGAAAAAGAAAAAGATTCTTTGTTTAAGAAAAAAAATAAAATGGCTTCTAAACAAGCTAAGCCAGCAATTCCTAAAAGTGGAGGAGGTTTTCCAATAGTGTCAGTAGTGACACAGAAAGCCCAGCTTCCAGTTGATTCACAGAGCCAGGAGGCTTCTTTCAGAGATCTTAAAGAATTTATAAAAGAAGCCATGAATAATCAAACAGCAGCTATGAATAATCAAACAGCAATTATGGAAGAGAAACTCAAAAAATTTGAGGATGATATAAAGGCAATTAAGGATGTTGTTGCAGAAAAGCACAATGAAATAAGAGATGATATTTTACTGGCAGTTTCAGGATTGTCAAAACACCTTATTCAGCTGGATGAGAGAGTAGAAGAAATTAATGAAGCCAATTTGAACTTGGAAGACAAAGTTGGAGATATTATGACTAAAACAGAGAAGGTGGAAGATGAATTGGTCATGTTACAATATAGATCTATGGAATTTACTTTGAGACTGAGAGGGTTGAAAGAAAATAGCCGGGAAAATCTAAAGGATATCTGTGCTGAAGCAATGGCAGAGATAATTAAAGAAAAAGTAGAATATGTGGCAACTCAAATTGATAAAATCTACAGAGTTAATTCATGGGTGGCAAGACAAAGGCAGTTACCAAGAGATGTGGTGATCTATTTTACAGACAGGAGGATTAGAAATGACATTCTACAAGCTTCCTACAAGAACAAGGTTCAAGTGGCTGGACAAGAACTAGTGGTTCTTAAGGAGATCCCTCCCAAAATGTTAAGAAGTAGAAAGGACTTTGGTTTCCTGGTAAATGAACTGGGAAAGCAGCAAGTGTAGTACAGATGGGATGTTCCAACTGGCTTAATAGTGAATTATGGTGGAGAAAGATGTCGTTTAAATACAGTTTGGAAGGCAAAAGATTTTTATGTCAATGTTTTAAAGGCTGGATATCCACCTTCACCCGGGGGAGGCAAAAAGAAAAAGGAGATGTTACAACAAGAGGAAGATGGAAAGCAGATACAAACTTATGCTGAAGTGGCAGCTGGAGGAACTGTCAACCTCACTAGTTTTGCTTTGCCGCTTCGGTTGTCATAGAAACGGAGGGAGGGGGGTTTATGCTCACGCGGGCTTTCTAAATTCTGAGAAACGAAACCTTCCTTAAGCTGTTATCAGTCCAACGGACACTGCATTCCTGGATGCTGACACGGCCAGACGTCTGCTCCCACCTGACCTCTGGAAGACCTGTGGATTGGATGATTTATGGTGCACAAGGGAGGGGGATGCTTTCTAATTGTAACTTTCGCGCGTTTTGCTTCAGAATCCTGCTTTCTATGGTTGCGTTCAGTTCATATCTAGTAAAAGTACCAGTTATCCTATCTAATGGAGTCTGGGTCCTCCTTTCCTGGATATTGAAGGAAGCATACCTGACAATAAGCAGGATTCTCATCACAGCCATCCCGGATCACACCGAGGGGGCTGAAAAACTACAGAATGTCTGATCAGGGAAGTGATACAGAACAGATGGGGGCATATGGTTCGGCAATGTCTTCATACCAGCAACCTGAAGAGGCTGCGATGTGGATGGAGAATTTACAGCTGAAGGAGCCGAGGGAAGAACCAGCCCGATGGTCGACAGGGGTCGGAAGGTTGCCGGACCTGAGAAAGACCCCCCGTGGAGTAACAACCTCCAGACCCCGAAAAGGAGAAGGTGTGTGGCTGCAGGAGCAGAAGGAACGCCTCAAAATGGAGCAAGCCCTTCAGCTCATTCGTGAGATTGATGAAAGCCGTAAAGCCCGTGAGTCTTATGCATACCCTGGGGGGGGGGGAAGAAGAAGACTCTAAAATAGATCCTGAGGAAGGAGTTTGTGGGGGAGAGGAAGAGAGAGCTGACGAAGATACATCCCAGGCATTGGGTGGTCAAATGAGGGATGCAGCAGTCCAGGGGCCCCCAGCCTTACAGGCCCCACCCCGCAGACGGAAAAAACCTAAAATTCCCCCCCTTCCTGGAAAGTATGATGGGAACCCAAAAACTTTGGGATTTTTCTTAACCCAAGTGTGGAATCACATGCAAGACTGGGGCGAGGACTATTCGTCAGATGCAGCCCGAGTGAGATGTGTCACCAGTGCTTTAGAGGGGGTGGCAGCCGAGTGGATGGTGGTACTCCACAATAACAATTCCCCCCTGCTGCGGAATTACAACCAGTTTATGGCGGCCCTTAGGAGGCGTTTCGAGGACCACCTAGCTGAGCGGAAGGCGAGGCTCCGCATGAAAAGTATTCAGCAAGGCCGGAGATCGGTGGCGGAATACACCCAAGAATTTCGGGAGCTAGCGCCATACATGACAGGGTGGTCAGAGGTAGCCTTGCTGGAAGGGTTCAAAGACGGGCTGAATGATGAAATCTACCACGACTGTAGAGCACAGGGGGTTCCCGAAGATCTGGACAGTTGGTACATAGCAGCTGAGGATGCAGAAATTGAGATAAGCCGTAGCCGACTACGGAGGGGGCGTGCTGGGGAACCCTCATTCTCCTACCACCGCAAGGAAGCCCCAAAGATGGCTGGGGGAAGGCCGGAAACCAAACCCAAGCCAAAGCCTTTCACTTGTTTTAAGTGCGGCATGGAAGGACACCGGGCCGCTGAGTGCTCCTCCAGGCCAGTGCCAAAACCTGCCAGCAGAGCACCAAAGAAGATGGACAAAACACCCGCAAAAGTTCGTGAAGTCGCGCTGGAGGGGGAAGTCGTAGAGTTCGCTCCCCGGACCAAGGGGGAGTTGGGAACTCCGACCAACGCGGATGACAGCGAGACCGACTCCGACTCCGATGATCTGGTGAGTCACACTGAGGGGCCCCTACTCATCCCCATAGAACTTAAAGTACCATCCACAGGGGCCCATGCACAGATGCCAGCCTTATTAGACTCTGGGTGCACCAGGTGCATTATCAGCCCAAAAGTAGTAGAAAAGATGGGCCTGGGACTGAGGGAGCTGAAAAGGCCTATTGCATTCTGCCAGCTAGATGGGTCGATGGCAGGCGGGACCCTAACTAGTTCCATAACGGAACCCATTGAAATGAAATTAGGGGACCACGTAGAGACTCTCAGTTTTGTGGTGGCCCCTAGCATGGAACGACCCCTCATTCTTGGCTTGCCCTGGCTACGGAAATGGAACCCGCGAATTAACTGGAAAACGGGGGTTCTGCGCATTCGTACTAGTAAGCCACCGCCTAAAGGGGAGGAGGCCCCCCTTGAAAACAGAGGGGGCCCTGAAGAAGCAGAGATGGCAATAGACCACATAGAAGGGGAGGAGAAAATTCCAAAAGAGTATTGGGATCTCCGTGAAGTTTTTAGCGAGAAGGCCTCGGATGTGCTGCCCCCCCACAGGGCTACAGACTGTGCTATTGAGATACTCCCGGGAGTGAAGCTCCCTAAGCCAAAGATTTATCCTATGACCCCTCGTGAACTGGGGGAACTACGAAATTTTATTGACAAAAACCTAGAACGGGGCTTCATCCAACCAGCCAGACCACGAGTGGCCGCACCAGTTTTATTTAGAGAAAAGAAAGATGGTTCCTTTCGTTTGGTAGTTGACTATAGAAACCTAAACGCGATTTGCGTGGAAAACGTCTACCCCTTACCCCTCATGAAGGACATGTTGGCTCACTTAGGGAAGGGGAAGATTTTTACCAAATTGGATTTACGGGAGGCTTATTACAGGGTACGCATCAAGGAAGGGGATGAATGGAAAACTGCATTTAACTGTCCGCTGGGGTGTTTCCAGTTCTGAGTGCTCCCGTTTGGACTACAAGGGGCTCCTGCAGTATTCATGCAATTAATCAATGAAATTTTGCATAAGCATTTGTATAAGGGGGTGCTCGTTTATTTGGATGACATTCTTATCTACTCTGAAAACATGGCCGACCATGTAAGATTAGTACGCACCGTCCTGAAAAAACTGTATCTGAACTGTATGCAAAGCTTTCTAAATGTGAGTTCCACCAAACCAAAATTGACTATCTTGGCTATCGCATCTCCCCGGAGGGAATAGAAATGGACCCTGCAAAGGTTCAGGCGGTGTTAGAATGGACAGCGCCACGCACCCGCAAGCAGTTGCAGAGTTTTTTGGGATTTGCTAACTTTTATCGACAGTTCATCCCCTCGTTTGCCAAAATCGCATTGCCAATAACTAATCTCCTGAAAACCAAGGGTGAAGAAAAACCAAAACCCTCCAAACCTCTGGAATGGACTATGGACTGTCAGGCAGCATTCGAAAAACTGAAACGGCTATTTGCTGCTGAACCAGTCCTTAAGCACCCAGATATGGACAAACCTTTCGTGGTACAGGCAGATGCCAGTGATGTCGCAGTAGGGGCTGTACTTTTGCAAAAGAATGCGGATGGAAAATTACAGCCTTGTGCCTACACGTCCCGGAAACTATCCGAAACCAAAAGGAGATGGGCCATATGGGAAAAGGAGGCTTTCGCCGTACGCTGGGCACTTCTAACCTGGAGGCACTTTCTCGAAGGAGCTAAACATCCTTTTGAAGTTTGGACTGATCATAAAAATCTCGAAGCTTTGAAAACCCCACGCAAGCTATCACCAAAACAAGAGCGCTGGGCCCAACACTTCAACCGTTTTAATTTCACTTTGCGCTACCTTCCTGGCGGGAAGAATTTCATGGCAGATGCTTTGTCCAGATTGCCTCAATACAACAGCACCAGGGAGGAAGTTGTCCGTCCAATTGTCCCGTCAGCCCAACTGGTGGCACCAGTGACTACCCGAGCACAGTCGAAAAGTGACCCGAGTCTGTCGGGTGATTTGCTCCAGCAACTAAAAGAGACTTTAAAAACCGATGAGTGGTTCCAAGCCCACTCAAACGAATGTACACTTCGTGATGGGATGGGCTAGCTTGGGTTGGAGCCAAATTGTATGTCCCAGCTAATTTACGAGTAACTGTTTTGCAACACGCCCATGACTCCAAGATGGCGGGACACTTCGGATTTGTCAAAACCTTACATCTCGTCAAAAGACAGTTTTGGTGGCCCGCGCTCAAAAAGGACACAGAGGCATATGTCGCGAGCTGTCCAGTGTGTGCCTCAGCTAAGAGACCTCCCGGGAAGACACCTGGTCTCCTCCAAAATGTGGCCAGACCCACTGCTCCTTGGAAGGAAATATCCATGGACTTCATTGTAGACCTTCCCGAAAGTGGGGGTTGCACAGTTATATGGGTAGTAACTGATCTGTTTTCCAAACAGGTGCATTTTATCCCATGCACTAAAATCCCATCAGCAAAAACCCTTGCTAAAATGTTCATTCAACATGTATATAGGCTACATGGAGCACCAAAACGTATAATTTCAGACAGGGGAGTGCAGTTCACCTCCAGCTTTTGGAGAGAGTTCCTAATGTTGATAGGCTCCGCCCAGGGACTAAGCTCCGCCCACCACCCCCAGACCAATGGGGCCTGTGAAAGAACCAATGGCGTGCTAGAACAGTATTTGAGATGTTATATAAACTACCAACAAGACAACTGGGTGGAATTGCTGCCTTTCGCAGAAGTGGCATATAATAATTCCGTTCATAGCAGCACAGGTTTCACTCCTTTCAAGGTGGCTTCTGGGCAAGAGTTTGTGCCAATCCCAGAGTTACCTCATGATGACCCACAAAACCCTTCTCTGATTGAGTGGATCGATCAACTACGAGCGACTTGGGCAGTGACTCGCAAAGCGTTAGATGAGGCTCACCAAGCCCATAAAGTCCAAGCCGACAAAAGGAGATGGCCTGCACATGTTTATCAAGTGGGGGACATGGTTTATCTGTCTACCAAGTATTTGCAAACTCCGCAGAAATCAAAAAAGCTTGGTCCTAAGTATGTGGGCCCTTTCCCTGTTACTCGGATCATTAACCCAGTCACGGTTGAATTAGATTTACCCAAGAACTTGCGACGAATTCACCCAGTGTTCCATGTCAGTTTACTGAAACTGGAACAATCATCCTCTCTACGTCCGTCCAAGGAACCTCCTCCTGTTCCCATCCTCATTGAAGGGGAACAACACTTTGAAGTAAAAGAGATTTTGGACTCTAGAAAACATCATGGGAAAGTACAGTATCTCGTAGCTTGGAAGCACTTCCCGTTATCACAAGCTGAGTGGGTGAATAAACGTGATGTTAGGGCACCTAGAAAAGTACAGTTGTTCCATACCAAATACCCGGATAAACCTTGAGTCATGATAAGTATAAAATGTTGTGATATTACCTCTCCTTTTCTCTGTTTCAGGATTAGAAGCTGTCTCTTCTGAAGGGGGGCCGAATGTCAACCTCGCTAGTTTTGCTTTGCTGCTTCGGTTGTCATAGAAACGGAGGGAGGGGGGTTTATGCTCACGCGGGCTTTCTAAATTCTGAGAAACGAAACCTTCCTTAAGCTGTTATCAGTCCAACGGACACTGCATTCCTGGATGCTGACACGGCCAGACGTCTGCTCCCACCTGACCTCTGGAAGACCTGTGGATTGGATGATTTATGGTGCACAAGGGAGGGGGATGCTTTCTAATTGTAACTTTCGCGCGTTTTGCTTCAGAATCCTGCTTTCTATGGTTGCGTTCAGTTCATATCTAGTAAAAGTACCAGTTATCCTATCTAATGGAGTCTGGGTCCTCCTTTCCTGGATATTGAAGGAAGCATACCTGACAGGAACCATTATGGAAGAAGATCTAGTGCAATTTGGGGGGCCACCCCAACTCTTGATCCACTTAAGAAGATAGAGGAACCAAAAGAACAACGCATGACACGATCAACTTACAAACAACAATTAAAAGCGCAACAATCTCAAGACTCATCTCAAGAGGTCAAAAAAAACAGAAGCAGTGGGAGGGGCTAGGCTGAAGAGTAAGATGGAGGAGGATGTTCAGCAGATGCTCATGAAGCTTTGAGGGGCCAAAGATGGCAAGTAAATTTTTATCTTGGAATGTCAATGGTTTAAATTCACCACAAAAAAGAAAGGAAGTATTTCATTATTTGAAACAGTTTAAGAATGATGTTATTTGTCTGCAAGAAACACATATTAGATTATCAGATCAAAAATATTTGATAAATTCAAGATTAGGTACACACTTTGTGGCATCAGCACCGGAGAAGAAAAATGGACTAGTTATATACGTAAAGAAAGGATTACCAGTTAATTTAATTGAGTCAGATACCCAAGGAAGATATATTGCAATTGAATTATTAACTCAGAGTGGGAAAATGCTTTAATTGGAATATATGCACCCAATCAACGACAAGATAAATTTTATAAATTTTTACATACTAAAATAATACAATGGGATTATAAATCTCTTATACTAATGGGTGATTGAAATGGAGTAGTAGATACTCTGAAAGACAAAAAAAGTTTATTGAAGATCTCAGCACGTGCAAAATTACCTAAACCTTTTTTTGATATGATGGAAGATATGGAACTGAGAGATATATGGAGAGAACGGAATGCTGAAGAAAGAGATTTTACTTTTTTCCCCAACAGGCATCAATCCTTCTCTAGGATTGATTTTATACTAACCACAAATGATCTTTTTTCTAGGGTGAAGAAGACGAAGATATGTCCAAGAACTTTAACTGATCATAGTCCAGTTTGGGTGGAATTGGAACAGGAGAGGGGAGAAAGGAGGTCTTGGAGATTAAATGAAAATTTATTCAGATATGAAGAAAATGTGAATGAGCTTAAAAAACAAATGAAAGAATTTTTTGCTATTAATATGCATAAGGGTACTTCTATGGAAATGGTATGGGATGCAAGTAAGGCCTATATGAGGGGAATTTTAATATATATGAATAACAAATATAGATTAAAACAACAAAAAAAGTGGAAAGAGATAGAGGAGGAAATAAAATGGGCGTTGGTACTTACCTGATACGCCCCTTCTGGTTCACTAGAAAACACCGGTCACGGAAGGGTGGTCGCCTGGCCGGAAGTCACATGACCGAGTCTGCCATATAAAAGAAAGCCCTGCCTCCTCCAGACCCCAGTTTGAGACTAGGGCGTAGGCAGACTGTCGTGTCTGGAAAACAAGAAGAGAAGTAAATCGACCCCAGGAACCCTCCCCACAACAGAGAACCAGCCTAGGAGAAGCCGGCCGAAGGGAGGGGGTGACCAGCGTTTTCTAGTGAACCAGAAGGGGCATATCAGGTAAGTACCAACGCCCATTCTCGGTCATGGAGAAAACGCCGGTCACGGAAGGGATATACCAAAGCCCTGGTATCTATAGGGAGGGAGAAGGC
This sequence comes from Coluber constrictor foxii, assembly GCA_038048745.1. NCBI lineage: Eukaryota > Metazoa > Chordata > Lepidosauria > Squamata > Colubridae > Coluber > Coluber constrictor. The sequence goes on along the minus strand of CM075966.1, from coordinate 24,962,954 downwards.
CGGCTCCTCTCGTTGTCTTGAGTGCAGACCCTCTGAAGGACTCTCCTCCCAAACGAGGCTTCCGCCGATGCATAGGCGTCCAAGCAGTAGTGCCGGACAAAGGGTGATGGCGAAGTCCAAGTAGCGGCATGAGAAACCTCTTCGAGAGAAGCTTGAGTAGCCCAGGCAGCTGAGGTAGCAGCACTTCTGGTAGAGTGAGCTGTGATGCCTCGAGGAACAGGTAGAGATTGAACCTCATAGGCTAAGGAAATAGAGGCCCTGAGCCAACAACCCAGAGTTGTGGAAGAAACCTTCAACCCCATTGACTGAGGTTGGAAGGAAACAAACAATGCCTCTGTCCGACGAAAAGAAGCAGTCCTGGAGACATACACCTTAAGAGCTCGACGGACGTCAAGCGAGTGCCAGACCTTCTCCTGTGGATGACGAGGTGAAGGGCAGAAATTGGGGAGAATTATTTCCTGAGCACGATGAAAGGCAGAGTTGATCTTTGGGATGAAAGCTGGATCCAAACGGAGCACTACTCGATCAGAATGAATGATGCATAGGTCCTGGCGTACCGAGAGGGCAGCCAGCTCTGAGATCCTCCGGGCTGAAGTGATCGCGATGAGAAAGGACACTTTAAAAGAAAGAAACCTCAAGGAGATGTCTCGAATTGGCTCAAAGGGAGGCTTAGTGAGGGCCAATAGAACCTTGTTGAGATCCCAAGTTGGAAATCGGTGAATGGTAGGAGGGCGTAAATTGGTAGCACCTCTGAGGAAGGACCAGATGAGAGGGTGGGAAGAGACAGTCTCCGTAGATCCACATGTCAGGATGGAAGAGATGGCCGAAACCTGTCTCATAAGGGTGTTGGGTGAGAGGCCCGATTTGAGACCTTCCTGGAGAAAGGCGAGGATGTGGACAATGGAAGCCGAAGTGGGAGAGATCCCTGTACGCCGACACCAAGCAGAGAAGGCCATCCAGGTAGTGTTGTAAATGCGGTTAGTTGAATCCTGACGAGAAGCTTGGATGGTGGAAATTATCTTGGAAGGGACCCTGGCCCTGGAGAGGAGGAACCACTCAACCTCCAAGCGGTTAGCCGGAGCCACTGAGGTTCTGGATGTTCTAGATGGCCCTGCTGAAGAGAGATCTCTTCGAGCGGGATCTGCCAATGAGGGGCCACCGATAACGCCACCAGATCTGCGAACCATGGCTGACGGGGCCAGAATGGAGCCAGAAGGACCAGTTCCACTTCCTCTAGCAACAGCTTCCTTACGACTCTGGAGATGAGGGGAAGAGGTGGGAAGGCATAAAGAAGAAGACCATGAGGCCACGGGCTGATCAAGGCATCCACGGCTTCCGCTCCCTGGGTAGGGAACCTCAAGAAGAACCTCAGAAGCTGGTGGTTGGCTGCCGATGCGAAGAGGTCCACAGCTGGGAGGCCGAACCATGCTACAATCTCCTGAAACAACTGAGGGTAAATACTCCACTCTGTCTGGTCCACTGTGGCACGGCTGAGGGCGTCTGCCTGAACGTTCGAAGAGCCCGCTATGTGTGTTGCTTGGATGGAGGCTAGATGAATCTCCGCCCACCTGAGAAGATGGGAAGCCTCCCACATGAGGACCTTGGAACGAGTCCCCCCTTGCCTGTTGATGTGGGCCTTGGCTGCCACCTTGTCTGTTAGCACCAGGACATCCAGTCCCCTGAGATGAGACGCAAACTTGCGAAGGGCCAGGAAAATCGCTCTGAGCTCCAGAATGTTGATGTGGAGACCTCGCTCTTGGAGAGACCACTGACCCTGGGCCAGGAGCGACCCCAGATGAGCTCCCCAGCCGAACAGACTTGCGTCCGTGGTGATGCTTATCCGCTGAACCGACCTGAAGAGGCAACCCTTTGCCAATGCCGGGGAGACCCACCAGATCAGGGAACGTAGTACTGCTGGAGGCAGGGAGACTTGAACTGTTGAGGTGCTCCTGTGTGATTGTTGAAATGGGAGCAGGAACCACTGAAGATCCCAGCTGTGGAGGCAAGACCAGGGGGTGATTCCAAAGGTTGAAACCATCTTACCCAATAGATGGGAAAGATCCAGGAGAGAGGAGGAATGGGAAGACCTAATTTCCCCCGCCAACTGGGAAATACTATCCTGACGTTCCTGCGTGAGTGAAACCTGGAGTTCACGAGAATCAATTACAGCCCCCAAGTGCTGAATACAAGTAGAGGGAACTAACCTGCTCTTAGCACGATTAACCAGAAAACCATGGGACTCCAATACCTGTAAGGTAACCTGAACATCTGTAACACCCTGAGCTAAAGAACTTGCTAAAATAAGAATATCGTCTAAATAAAACAAAATCCTAATGGGAAGGGTCCTCAAATGACCTGATAGAGCAGCCATGATCTTAGTAAAAACTCTAGGGGCCAAGGACAGGCCAAAAGGAAGGGCTCTATACTGATAGTGCCTGCCTCTGTAACAAAATCGAAGGAACCTGCGGTGCTCAGGGTAGATGGGCACATGTAGGTAAGCCTCTGTCAAGTCAACTGAAGCCAAGAAATCACCTTGACGGATAGAGAGCAAAATGGTCTGGAGGGATTCCATTTTGAACCTACGATAAACTAAGTACCTGTTCAAGGATTTAAGATCCAGTATGGCCCTCCAGCCACCGGAAGATTTAGGAACCAAAAATAAGCGGGAGTAAAAACCCCGGCGCCATTCTGGCTGAGGAACACTCTGAATGGCCCTGATATCTAGGAGGTGTTGAATAGCTTCCTCCATCAGAACCCTCTTGGTTCTGATCTGAGACACTGGACAGTTAACAAACAAATCTGGAGGGGAAAAGGAAAATTCTAAAGTCAAACCAAAACGAATTGTACGCCTGATCCAAGGATCAGCAGTTGAAGAATCCCAATGGTCAGCAAAGAAGCATAACCGACCCCCAATTAAGGAGTCTGGGACTATACTAGAAGTTCTAGCGGGACCTGCGGAAGGGCCTACCCCTGCCACCCCTGGGAGGCCTGCGGGAAGAGAAGTGTGATCCCTGTCTGACCTGATAACAAAATTAGTGGACCAGAGGAATACTGTCGATATTATTTACTTGGACTTCAGTAAGGCATTTGATAAAATAGACCATAACCTACTACTAGATAAAGTAGAAAAATGTGGGTTAGACAGCATCACTACCAGATGGATTCGTAACTGGCTGACCAACCACACTCAACGTGTAGCCCTCAATGGAAGTGCATCTACATGAAGGGAAGTATGCAGTGGAGTACCCCAAGGCTCTGGTTTGTTGGGTTTTTTAAATAAATTTTTTTATTAGAAAACACAAACAAAACAAACAAGCAACAACAAAACGTACAAACAAGTAAACAAAAATCCATCTATACATCTTTTCAAACTTGTCGCATCGGTAATCTATATTCATATTTATACCTTTTCTCCTTCTTATTTTAACCCGTTTCTTATATCTATATTCCTAATACATCGTCTCTATATATTCTATTAATTAACATTTTAAATTTACTGTTAACCTAAGTTGGTACTTGATTTCCTATCTATACTTTATATCTTCTCATTTATTTTCCTATCTTTTTTTCTTTTTTATTCTCCAACCAATTATACCATTTCTCCCATACTAGATAATAATCCTTTTCCTCTTTTTCTTGTATTTCCTTTGTAGGTTTGTCCATTTCTGCACATTCCATAATTTTACTAATTACTCTATCCTCTGTTGGTATATCATTATGATTCCAATTTTGGGCGAAGACTATTCGTGCTGCTGTTAATATGTGGATGATTAAATATTTTATTTCTTTTTCATATTGTCCTGTAATTATTCCTAATAAAAAAAATTCTGGCCTCATTTCTATTTTTTGGTGTATAATTTCTTCTATTTGCATTCTGATTATTTGCCAATATTGCTTTGCTTTCTGACAGGACCACCACATGTGGTAATAGGTTCCTTTTTGGAGTTTGCATTTCCAGCATATTGGGGGAAGTATTGGGGAACATCCTTGCCAGTCTGGCCGGTGGGAGGTGCCACCTATAGAACATTTTGTACATGTTTTCTTTACAGGGTAAAGACATTGTTAGTTTATAATTTGTTATTCATAATTTTTCCCATTTTTCCAATTCAATATTATATCCGAAATTTTTCGCCCAAATTATCATATTTTCTTTAACCACTTCTTCTTCTAATTTGCATCTTAGTAGGTAATTGTAGATTTTTAAAATCAATTTGTCGTCTGTCCCTTGTAAAATTTTATCTAATTCATGTGGTTCTTTTTGAAATCCAAATTGTGCCGAATCTGTCTTATATCTAGATTTTATTTGCAAGTATGGCCACCAATCAATGTCTGTACCCATTTCATTTAGTTCCTGTCTCAATCTTAATTCCCCTTGGTTGTTTAGCAGGTCTTTATAGGTTTTCATTTTGGCAATGTCCATAGCATTAGGATAAATCTGTGCCTCCATAATAGATAGCCATTCTGGAATTTTTTCATAGCGTATTTTTTTTATCCCCTGCCATGTCTGGAACAATGCTTGTCTGATAATGTGTCTTTGGAAATATCCATGCTATTTATCCTTTCCCTCCCACAGAAGTGCATGCCATCCTTTTAGTAGATCAAATTCTTCTAGCGTCAGTATTCTTCTATTTTTGAGTTCTATCCAGTCTTTAATCCAAGTCATTGATGATGCTTTATATTATGTTTCCCAGTCCGGTAGTGCTAGTCCTCCTCTCTCCCTTGTATCTTGTAGGTATTTAATTTTGATCCTTGCTTTCTTCCCCTGCCAGATGTAGTTTGCAATTAATTTGTTGAAATCTTTAAAGAAGTTCTTTCCCGGATTTATCGGAATCACTTGAAATAGATATAAGATTCCGGGTAGCATGTTCATTTTAATCGAGGCAATCTTTCCAAGGAATGTTAATTGTAATTTACTCTAAATTTCTAAATCTTTTTTTATTTGTCTTGTCAATTTATTGTAGTTATCTTCTCTAATCGACGATCCTTTATTAGTGAGCCATATTCCTAAATATTTTACCTTTTTTGTCATTTGTATTCCCATTTTATCCTCTAATTCTTTTTCTTGTTGGTTTGTAAGGTTTTTTGTTAATGCCTTTGTTTTTTGCTTATTAATTTTAAGTCCGGCTACCCTTCCATATTCTTCTATTCTTGCTAATCATTTAGTTCCTGTTAATATTGGCTGTTCTATAATAAAAACCATGTCGTTGGCAAAAGCTTGAAGTTTGTACTCTTCTTTTTTGACTTTTAATCCTTTTATTCCTTTGTCTCTTCTAATTTCATTTAGTAATGTTTCTAGAGATAGTATGAATAACAGGGGGGATAGAGGGCACCCCTGTCTCACTCCTTTTGATATTGAGAATTGTTCTGTCATGTCTCCATTTATTGTTATTTTTGCAGTTTGGAAGGAGTAAATTTTCTTTAGCATGTTTATAAATTTATCACCGAATTTCATATTTTCCAATTGTAGTATGAGAAATTTCCAATTTACGTTGTCAAATGCCTTCTGTGCGTCCAAAAAAATTAATGCCAATTGTTTATCCAAATTTATTTCATAGTATTCCAGTACATCTATTATTAATCTCATATTGTTTTTTATTTGTCTTTTTGGAAGAAAGCCATTCTGATTTTTAAGGTCCTTTCACAAATTATCTCTTTGTTGTTTATCTTTGTTTTTCTTCACCATGTATGCAATTGTCAGGCCTCTTATATAGGCTTTTGCCATATCCCAAAGATTCTGAAGAGAGGTTTGCTCCTTTGTGTTTATCTTAAAGAATATATTCATTTTTTTCCCCATCATCTCTGTATAATCTTTATCTTTTAGTATTTCCTTATTCATCATCCATCTTTTCTTTCTCCGATATCCTTTCCATATTATTTTTACTGGGTTGTGGTCTGCCCAAGTATTTGACATTATTTCTACCTCTTCTACTTCTTTCCTGAGTTCTGTCATCATCCAAACCACCCTTGTTCCCTCCCCCCCACCCACCCCACCCCTTCCCCCTTCCCCCCTCCCCCCTCGACTTCCCAGAGCAAAATACAGGGTATTTCAGTTAACAATTATAAGCTAAATTAACCTATCTATCCATAAACTACCAATTCCCCCCCCCCCCTTAAACCTTAACTCCTCTATAGAGAACATAATATTTCTAAGGTTTAGCATTCATTCATAAGATATTTGATATTTTCTTGTCTGATACTTATTTTGAATATAATCAATCCATCTTCTCCATTCCAATATGTATCTTTCTTTTTTTTTAATTGAAAAAGTTTTACAATACAATTTTAATATCCCTTCCCCCCCAACCCCCCACCCCAACAACCACCCCCTCCCCTCCTCCCTCAGCCTCCCCCTTCCCCCCCCCCCCGACTTCCACTATTAAACAATCATATATTGCAATCAACAACCAACAACTTTTAGGTGAGATCTAGCTAACAATATAACAATTTTAAGCTTAATTAATACAAAAAATATTCTAAACTTATAAAATCTATTACCCCCCCAAACAGATATATAACCACATGGATCATTTATAAAAAATCATAGAAAATTTTGCATACTAAAAATAACACTTATCTTTTAAAAAAAATAATAAGATAATTTTGAGCATCTTAAGTTTTGGATTAAAATGTCATATAAATCCCAAAATTTATATTTCTTAATCAATCAAATATAAAAGTCAGCATCAAATATAAAAGTCAAGTATAAAAATCAGCATTAAACAAGATAAGCAAAAAAGCATCAAATAAGATAACAAATTTAACCTTTTAAAATAGAAAAAATTAAGCTATTTTTTTTTAAAAAATATATCAAATTCAAACAATACATCATCATAAAAATATAAACTCAATTATATATTTAATAGACGTTATTATAACTCAAGTACTACTTGAAACTTCTTACTTTGATATTTATTCTGCATGTATACTACCCATTTCTTCCACTCCTTAATAAAAGCTTCATGGGTCCTGTCTTTCAGGTATGCAGAAATCTTAGCCATTTCTGCAAAATTAGACATCTTTGTTAGCTTGGATCAATTTGGGGCGCAATAATGTACAAAGACACACTAGATTATTTATCATGAACAAATCTTTATTTGTTTACATCTGCTTCATTACAGGTATCATCAGGAACAATGGTGGCAACAACAGGGGGAGACCTTAAATACCCAGGAGGTGGAGTTACAGGTAATGGGAGGGGGAAGAAGGAGGGGTTAGGTTTGTTTAAGCTGGTTAACTCTTGGCATGCCAGTGTACAATGTTGAATATGCCCAGGGAGAACATTTACTTGTAACAAATCCCCCTCTAAATGCTTATCCCTGGGACTGACAGTCTCAACCTGATTGATGTCCATGGGTAGAACACAGAGTTTAGAAGTAAGGTATGAATGCTGCTTAACTGGTAAGGGTTTTGTGAGTATGTCTGCTGTTTGATGCTCGGTGTCACAGTGTGTAATGGTAACGAAACCTGATTTGTGAAGTTGCCTTACGTGTTTGTTCTTGATGTCAATATGTCTTGACCTATGGCCTACAGCATCTGATGTGGAAATTTCTATTGCTGCCTTGTTATCTTCATAAATTTGGATGGGATGTATGGGTTCGGCCCAGATGTTAGTCAGCAGCTCATCGAACCAAACGAGGTTGTTTATGGCCTTGGATAAGCAAATATACTCTGCCTCAGTGGTGGAGGTGGCCACTAGGTTTTGCTTACCGGTATACCAATATACTGGGCAATCATTTAAGAAGAGAACGTACCCAGAAGTACTTTTCCTACTTCTGGTGTTGCCTGCCCAGTCAGCATCAGCGTAGCAGTAGAGGAGAGGTTTCTTACTGGTATTGGGTTCTAATTTGAGGCAGTTATTGATGCTGTACTTTAGATACCTAAGTATTCTTTTTATTGCTTCCCAATGAAATACTGTGGGGTTGGCTACGTGCCTTGAGAGTAGGTTCACGGGCAGGGCAATATCCGGCCGTGTCCAGTTAGCAATGTACAACAATGAACCTATTGTGGATCTGTTTTTGTTGTTCCAATCCAATCTCCCACTTGTGTCAGAACTGCAGCTTCATAATATAGACGTAGGTTTGGAACTTTAAGGCCACCTCTTTCACGAGCATCTTGCATAATTTTAAGTTTAACTCTTTCAATATATATCTTTCTTGTGTATAGTCCTTCAAGTACGCTGAAATCTTCACCATTTCCGCTAAGTTTGCTACTTTCAGTGTCCACTCTTCAATAATAGGCAAAAAGTCCTTCTTCCAGTATTGCGCTACCAACAGCCTAGCTGCTGATATTAAATTTAAAATCAATTTAGTCTCTAATGCTGTACAATCCATAATTATACCCAATAAAAACAGTCGCGGAGTAAATTTCAACCTTTTTTTCAAAATATTCTGCATCACCCACCAAATTTTTATCCAAAATGCTTTGATTTTCTTACAAGTCCACCATATATGATAATAAGTTGCATCATCACAGTCACATCTCCAACATTTGGCTTGCAAGTTTGGATACATACATGATAATTTTTTAGGATCTAAATGCCATCTATAAAACATTTTGTAAAAATTTTCTCTTAAGTTTTGTGCTTGCGTAAATTTAACATTTCTAACCCAAATCTTTTCCCATGTTTCTATCATCACTGGTTCCTGAAAGTTTTGTGCCCATTTTATCATACAATCCTTGACCAGTTCTGTTTCTGAATCTATTTCCAATAATGCGTTGTACAACCTTTTAATATGCATTTGACTTTGATCTCTAATCTGTTTTACCAAATTTTCCTCATTTTGCATAACACCAATTTTTTGGTCTTCCCTCCATCTAGCTTGAAGTTGACCATACTGAAACCAAGTATACATTATCCCTTCTTCTTTCAATACATTTAAAGATTTCAGTTGCAATTTACCCCTTTCCATAAAAAGAAGCTCTTTATAAGTAATCACCTCCTGTTTTTGTTCTATACTTATATTTTCTATTGCATGTCTGGGATTTGCCCATATAGGTATCTTGTAGTTTAACTTATATTGATACTTTTTTCCAAACCCTCAAAAAAGCATTTCTAAGTATGTGACCTTTAAACATCTTATCCACTTTTTTTCATATAACAAGTAAGCATGCCATCCATATAACAAATCATAACCTTCTATATTTAACATTCTGTCTTGAGTTAAATTAAACCAGTCACTAATTTGTGATAAAACAGATGCTTCATAATACAATCTTAAATTAGGCATTTTTAGACCTCCTCTCTCACGTACATCCTGTATGATTTTCAACTTTATTCTTGGTTTTTTCCCACCCCAAATAAAAGTATTAACCCCTTTCTGCCACTCCCTCAAATTTCCATCTTTCTTAAGCACTGGTATCATTTGAAACAAAAATAAGAACCTAGGTAACACATTCTTTTTTATTACTGCTATCCTTCCCAATAGAGATAATTGTAGCTTCTTCCAATTTTCCATTTCTTTCTGCACTTTTTGCCAAAGGACCTCATAATTATTTTTGAATAATTTCATATTTGAAGCTGCAATATTTAGACATATTTTTAGTTATCATCTTTGTCTTATGTTGATTTACTTTAAATCCAGATACCTTTCCATATTGACCTATTATATCCAGCATATATGATGCCGATTCTATAGGTTGAGATAAAGTAACAACCAGGTCATCTGCAAACGCTCTTAGTCTATAATCTTGCTGTCTCATTACAATTCCTTTTATTTTCTCAGAATCACATATCTTATTCAACAAAACTTCTAAAGTTAAAATAAACAGCAATGGAGACAGAGGGCAACCCTGCCTTGTTCCTTTCTCAATTTTAAAAACATCTGTTAAACCTCCATTAACTATTATTTGTGCTTCTTTGTTCCTGATATATTGCTCTGATTGATTGTATAAAATACTCTCCAAAATGCATTTTTTCTATTATCTTCAAGAGGAATTGCCAATTCAATCGATCAAATGCCTTCTCCGCATCCAGAAATATGAGCGCTGCAGGAACCTGGGTGTTTTTTTCCAAATATTCCAGTAAATTTATAATTTGTCTCACATTATATTTCATTTGTCTCCCTTTTATAAACCCTAATTGATCATTATGAACTGTTTGTTGCATAACTGGCATTAATCTATTCCTCAATATCTATCTACAAAACTTTGTAATCAGTATTCAAAAGTGAGATTGGCCTAAAATTTTCAGGTTTAGTACAATTTTGATCTTCCTTCAGGATCAGTGAAACAAAAGCTGTTCTCCAAGAGGGTGGGACTCCTCCCCCTGATTGAATTTTACAAAATAAAACTCTAAGTGGTTCTACCATTTCAGACTGTAAATTCTTGTAGTATACAGCTGTTAATCCATCTGTTCCTGGAGCTTTACCTGTTTTTAACTGTTTAATTGCTGCAATAATCTCCTCAGAAGTTATTGGCTGATTCAATCCTTCCCTCTGTTCTAACGTTAATTCAGGAATATTCTCTTCCTTTAGATATCTGTCTGTATCTATGCCTTGTATTGAATCACCAGCATACAGCTTTGTATAAAATTCTAAAAAAGCTTTTTTAATCATATTTTGTTGATAAACTTCCTTACCTCTAAATTCTATCTTACTAATAACTCGTGATTTCTGTTTTTTCCTCAACACATAGGCCAGCCATCTACCTGGTTTATTAGCATTACAAAATGTATTGTGTTTAGCATATTGTAAACTAGTTGCCACTTGATCAGCCATTAACATATTAAATTGCTCTCCTAATATATTTATTGCTTCCTTTATTTTCTTATTTCCTGGATTAGATATAAGTAATTGTTCTTTCTTTTCTCGGTCACGGAGAAAACGCCAGTCACGGAAGGGTGGTCGCCTGGCCGGAAGTCACATGACCGAGTCTGCCATATAAAAGAAAGCCCTGCCTCCTCCAGACCCCAGTTTTTCGACTCGGTCAGTCACTAGAAAGTTGTGTCTGGTTGTTCTGGCTAAGATTAACTTTAAAACATTTAATAAAGCGCTTCTTTTGTTTGCGAGAGTTTCCTGGGGCTAGCGATCAGCTGAGAAGCGCTGAATCGCTCGGCGGGCGCTTCGGCGGCTCCGTGGTTGCGCGCACGTGCGGAAGCACAGTCGCGCTTAATTGCAACCTTCCCGGACGTTTCTGAGGCTTTTTTAGAGCAGCGGAGAGCCTTTCCTGATCAATTTGGCTCTTTTCCAAGCCTCTTTGTCTGTTTTCAGTCTGGGATCGGCTTTTTTGGCGCTGGGTGATTTCGCACCATTTCTAACTGCCGCGTGTTAATGCCATTCGGCTAGCGGCTATTTCTCTGCTCCCACCTCGCCATCCTGATATTCTGGAGTGATCCTGCAAGTATCCAGCACAGTGAGTCCTCTGAATCCGCATTCAAAGTTGCATCAGCAGAAAATTCCACAGCAGCCAGGATCTTGTTGATGTCCTGATGGGACCGAACATCAGAGGCAGGAAGACGCTCTTGAAGCTGACGAAGCCAAAGGATAGAGGCCCTGTTGAAAAAGGAAGCTGCAGAAGAAGCCTGGATAGACCAAGCCGAAGCCTGGTGATCCTTGATTAACGAACGCTCCACTCTCTTATCTTCGGGGCGAAGAGATTCCTCCGAAGGACCAGCAACAGGAGAAGATGATGAAAGGGCCACCACCGGTGAGTCTACAGAAGGAACTTGCAAAATATTAGTGAAATCAGAAGCCATATTATAGAATCTTTTGTCCAGGCCGTTGGGCGCTGGTCCCGAACAAGGAACCGACCATTGTCTCCGGACCAAATCAGAAAACAGCTTGGAAGCTGGAACTGCCTCAGTTCGAATTGCAGGTTCCTGGAAAAGTGAGGATGAAGCAGCAGGCAGATGGGATGAAGAGGCGGAAACTGAGGTCTCCTGAGGGACTGAGGGAGAACCACTGAGGCCAGTATCCAACTGAGCCTTATACAAAAGAGGCCTGAACGATTGAGGCCTAAAGAGGCCAATAAAGGAAGGTTGGTCAGGTTCAAGACCCTTGTCCTCAGAGAGGTCTTGATCCACGGGTATCTCACCTTCAGAAAGTGATTCCTCACTTGGATTAGCCAGTGAAAGAATATGAGGATTATCCCTGTAAAAGTGTAACATGAGTTACGCCATTTTAAGTGTCTTATTTTACCTTGTATGACCTGATTATATAACTGGACGAAAGGGAACACAATAAGGCTTTTCTGAAATGATTACCTTATGGGAAATATGTATTATGGAGTTGTTTTGACGGAAATTGTAAAATAATAATAATATTGAGAATGATAAAGTTCTCTGAAGTATTTATGCTGACTAATTGGCAGGGAGAAGGTATGTGTGTGTTGGAGTACACTGAAAGGTCTGGTTGTAGAATAAATATGAGTGTATGTTGAACCTATCCAGAGATATCCTTTGTATAATGGAATAGTGTGTGGCAAGGGGTTGTTGTTGTTATGAAGATAATATTAAATGTTCGAATGAGCAAGAAAGTGGGGAGAGAGATTCTCTGGAGAAGTGAGATTAGAAGAAGGTATTTATAATGTTAAATGGAGACAGGAGTAATATTTTTCCTCCCCATATGTCCCCTTTCTTTTTGTTTTGAACAGGAGAGGAAGGGGGGGGAGGTGCGGTTTGTTTTCCCCTTTACACATTTTTTTTCCTTTGCTGAGTTTGAGAGGAAGGGGGGCAATTGGGTGATTGTTTCTGGACTGCATATGGCAGTTACGCAGGTATTTCCTGTTCTGCTTAGAGTTTTGATTTTATTGTTGTTTGAGGTGTTTAGATAAATCTATATAATAGAGGAGTGATATTGAAAGTTAAAACAAATTGTTTTTCAGAGTAGAGAACCGGAGTACCTCTATTGGGTGATTTTCTTTTGCTTTTAGAAGTTTTTGTTATGTATTTATGTTGTGCATTTTGACTGATTTTGATTTTGAATGTTGAGAAGTTTAGCGGATTTTTAGGATAGCTGTTGTGGCCCCGTCCTCTGAGCCTATCCCATTGGAGGAAGGAAGCTCTGAGCATGAGGAAGAGGAGCCAGCCAGATCTCCCAGCCCCCCCCTCTGGCACCGTCTCAGGTGCCAGCTGAAAGAGAGCCAAGTAGTGGGGAAACAGGTGTCTCAGATGAGAGTGAGGGAGAGAGGTCATTCCTGGACGCACGTCAACGAAGGCGAGATAAGCGCTTGCAGCAGCTGAGGAAGCGTGCGAGAGAATAGACCTGAGTCACTGGACTTGAGTCACAGGACCAATGAGTCACTGGACCACACCCCAGAGACTATATAAGAGAGGGTGGTGGTCAATGATCCCTGTGACGAACAATAACTCAATCTGGTAGTCATTGGAGCTAAAAGAACGGATTTTGGCAAAGCTACGTAGGTGATTTTCTTGTTTGTGTAAACTAATAAAGTCCTTGGCAGACGGTGTGCATATCGCTGCCAAGTTGGAGATAAGAACTGTGGTGTGTGCCAAGTGCTTCTTTAACCCTCGACTGGCTGTGTTTTTGTGGGTGTATGTAGAGGGGGACAGATCAATAGCCTGGATATTGAATAGTGGGGAGTAGTTGACTATGTTATTTTAGTGTTGTCCAGATAAGGGATGTTCCCTTGAGGGGAGAGTTACTTATTGGTAGAGGGTGAAGATAGATTTTTGATCTGGCTAGCTAGGAAGTTCTCTGTGAGTTAGTTTGTATAGACTTGTGGTTTAGACTTGTGAATTTAGATTAAGCTTTGCATTTCTTTGAAGCTTGTGGAAATAGTTTAGCTAACTTGTGATATAGGTGTGGTGTGATTCCTCTGAAGTGGGGAGAGTTGAGTATTTATGGATGAGAAATTATAGGAAGTTATTTGGAAGACAGTTTGCACTTGTCTATAGTAGTGGCAGATGGTATAGCCAAGGGAGTGTTGGTTTGCATGTGGGCTATGAAGAAGAGATCTGTAGTATTTTTGTCATAATTGGTGCAAGGTTAGCCTTGTGTATATAAGCTGAAGCTGCGATTGCACCTTCAGTGGAGGGGAGTAGAAAGTTAACTTTCGGTGGGACATTGGTGGTGAGTAGTTTATGTCAGTACAAATCTGTATGTTATGTTTTTGAAATATGGGATTATTTTGTTGTCTCAAGAGAGTTTGGTTCTCCTGACTAATGGGAGTTTAAATTTAGTTGTATTTCTGTTAGGGGTTGAGAATGGGAAGAGATTGAATGGTTATGTAGTTATGAATGGAGATATTATGGAGATTTTGGAAGCTGGAAAGTTACTGTCTGAATGGTCATCGTAGCCATGTGAGGTTTTTGTTTTATTGTAAGCATTGTACATATTGACAAATGAGGTAGGGAATATTTATGCTGATTTAAAGTATGCTTATGGTATCTTACTGTTGGGATAGTCTTGATATCTGGTGAAGGAAAGGAATTGAAACAGGTGAATTTTATAATAGCGGTTTTTAAAGCAGCTGAAGGTCCTGCTAAATTTATGTAGAAGCACATAAGAAAGGGACTTTAAAATTAATACTGGGGAATAAATTGGTAGATAAAGCAGCTAAAGAAGCGGCTTTTGGGGAAGATGTAGTTATGGTTTTAGTGCCTGTATTGACTTTTGATGTAAATCAGGTATTTATTGATGAAGAAGAACAACAAATGATGGATGAGAGGTGTGTAAGTAAATGGGAAATGGATGACTAAAGATGGAGTGAAAATTCTTACTAAAGCTGTGATGTGGAATGTGCTTGAATAAGTGTATGGGGAACCCATTGGGGAATGTAAGCACTCATTGATTTTGTTATATATATGTGTGTGTAGGGGTATGTATACGATAGTTATAGATTGGTACGGAAATGAATACATTGTGTATGAGATAAATATGTAGAGATTTGGCCTTTTTAATGAATTTAGTAGATTACATTGGAATGTGGGTGGTGTGACCATTGATATATGTTATTATAATAGTGAATTATCTTACTGGATGTTTTGAAGCCTTTCTTTGTGTAATGAAAGGTGCTCAAAGGATTGTTAAATTATATTCGAGTGAATAATACTCAAATATGTATTGGTTGATCCTATTGATAGTGGTAGGGGTATATATTTTATTGTTCAGGTGATAGAGGTTATGGGACAATGAGGAATTGATTGGCAACGACATTTATTGTTCATGCTAAGTTCTATGGGGGTTGTGAATGTGCAAATCAGACAATTAAATCTATGTTAAAAAATTAATGTGTTAGAGCTACCTTGGGTGAAGTGTTTGCTTTTAGCTCTGTTAAGACTAACTAGTCTTAGGAAAGGTCTGGGGATATCTTTGTATGAAACAATGTTTGGATTGCCATATACGGGGAAAGGCTGGGATGCCTAGGATAGAATTGAAAGGGTTTTTTTTGAGAAAAAATATACAGGGACTGTCCCAGTGTTTTTCTCATTTAAGGTGCAAAGGACAATTGGCACAGACTCTACTTCTTGATTTCCAAGTATATGAGTACGACGATGGAGACTGGGTCCTGATTAAAGCCTTTATGGAGGAGAAGTTGCAGCTGGTGTGGGAAGGACGGTTCCAAGTTCTGCTAACTACAGAGTCGGCTGTGAGGACTAAGGAACGTGGTTGGGTGCATTATTCTGGAGTCAAAGGACCAGTGGCTTTGCCTTGTGGATGAACAGTTGCTATGAACCGTTTTAAATTGACTTTTCGACGACGCACCTTAGACGATTGAGGATCGACGGATAGAGATTTGTATTTGATTAGAAGTGTTAATAATTTTTGTTGTGTTTTTAGATTGTATTGAGGAAAGATACTATTGGTTGGTGTAAATCTATGCTTTGGTATTCAGTGGATGTAAGTTCCCCTCGATCGATTGACGAATTGGAGGTATAACCTTTTATCTTTTTGGAAGATGGGGGGGGGGGCTAGTTCACTAGGAATAATAGGGCTTCTTGTGGTAGCGTTTGTTATTCTACAGGTGCTGATAGGGATGGGGATTTTGGCTGTGTGGCCTAGTTATTCTATAACATGGTAACAGCTATGTTTCCATACTGAACTCGAGCACCGTTATTCTATTATAGAAGCACCACTAGCCCTAATAGACACCATTGAGGAGGCTGAGGGTATGTATTAAGTCATCTTTTGGAGATGGTGTATGCCAAGTGCAACTGTACATATTAGATAGATCCTCAATATATTGATTATGCAAATAGAATGGAATTTTTATATAAGTAATGCACTGAGCTATATGGTAATTATACACCTTCATACAAGAAATTTTGGATTTTAGAGGAGGAGTTACATTTTCCATATCTAAAGATACATGCTTCCTCCAAGTTAATGTTCTTATGTGGTAACATGACATTGCCCAAATTACCTGTTGTATGGAGAGGAGTTTCTATATTGTTATGGGATATTTACAATTTACAGGAATAAATTGATCTAGAGGGAAAGTGGGGATTGAGAGAATATGAGGATTATCCTTGTAAAAGTGTAACATGAGTTACGCCATTTTAAGTGTCTTACTTTACCTTGTATGACCTGATTATATAACTGGACGAAAGGGAACACAATAAGGCTTTTCTGAAATGATTACCTTATGGGAAATATGTATTATGGAGTTGTTTTGACGGAAATCGATGTTCTGGGAAAAGTACTGAAATGGGGTTGTTTGGGGCCTGTCTGTTTGTTCCAGAAGGGGAAGTATGCAAGTGATGTTTTTGTGGAATATTTCTGTTGAGAATTGGGGAATTTCCAGGGTGGAACCTGTATTACAATATGTTGTATAAATCTGAAACTGATTCCAAAAGGACATTAGTCACGTGACTTCTGATGTATATAAACCGTGTCAATTGCGTTCATTTTTGCCTTTCCCTATTTGAGGAGGGGGTTAGGCCCTTTGCAAAGGTATATATTTAATCTGTCTATGCTTTCATGTCTCTGTTTCCTGTTTTTGTACAATAAAGGTTATTCCTTTTGAAAACGGTAATGCTGTCTTGGATATTCTCACAGCCAGTGATTCCTGTCTTGTGGTAGAATCCATCGTAGCAGCAGGAGCATGAGTTCTGCCAGAACGGCTTTGCTGGCTAACATAGCTGGAAACCTCAGAGGCAGCTTTCTGTTGCAGGCCTTCCGCAATACCTAGCCTAATGGACGAAGAAATGAGATCTGCCAAGGCAGGGGTTATCACTAGAGGAGCATCAGATCTTTGATCAGAAGCTACAGGAGGTTCTTGCCTAGAAGAGGCCTGAGGAGACTGAGGCCTAGCAGACGGAAATACAGAAGAAACATCACAAACCACATTTTCCCCATGGATAGAAGCATCTGGAGAAAAATCTTGCTCACTTTGCAAATTGGCAGCAGGCCCAGCCACAGCTGAAATAGGAGGAGAGGCAACCTGTGCAGCACTCCTACCAGGAGAAGAATCTTTATGGAAGAAACTCCTGGGGCAGTATTTTAAGGCACAGACAAACAATTTCTCCAAACGAAGTTTAACAATAGCAATTGGTGATTCAGAGGACTCACTGTGCTGGATACTTGCAGGATCACTCCAGAATATCAGGATGGCGAGGTGGGAGCAGAGAAATAGCCGCTAGCCGAATGGCATTAACACGCGGCAGTTAGAAATGGTGCGAAATCACCCAGCGCCAAAAAAGCCGATCCCAGACTGAAAATAGACAAAGAGGCTTGGAAAAGAGCCAAATTGATCAGGAAAGGCTCTCCGCTGCTCTAAAAAAGCCTCAGAAACGTCCGGGAAGGTTGCAATTAAGCGCGACTGTGCTTCCACACGTGCGCGCAACCACGGAGCCGCCGAAGCGCCCGCCGAGCGATTCAGCGCTTCTCAGCTGATCGCTAGCCCCAGGAAACTCTCGCAAACAAAAGAAGCGCTTTATTAAATGTTTTAAAGTTAATCTTAGCCAGAACAACCAGACACAACTTTCTAGTGACTGACCGAGTCGAAAAACTGGGGTCTGGAGGAGGCAGGGCTTTCTTTTATATGGCAGACTCGGTCATGTGACTTCCGGCCAGGCGACCACCCTTCCGTGACTGGCGTTTTCTCCGTGACCGAGAAAAGAAAGAACAATTACTTATATCTAATCCAGGAAATAAGAAAATAAAGGAAGCAATAAATATATTAGGAGAGCAATTTAATATGTTAATGGCTGATCAAGTGGCAACTAGTTTACAATATGCTAAACACAATACATTTTGTAATGCTAATAAACCAGGTAGATGGCTGGCCTATGTGTTGAGGAAAAAACAGAAATCACGAGTTATTAGTAAGATAGAATTTAGAGGTAAGGAAGTTTATCAACAAAATATGATTAAAAAAGCTTTTTTAGAATTTTATACAAAGCTGTATGCTGGTGATTCAATACAAGGCATAGATACAGACAGATATCTAAAGGAAGAGAATATTCCTGAATTAACGTTAGAACAGAGGGAAGGATTGAATCAGCCAATAACTTCTGAGGAGATTATTGCAGCAATTAAACAGTTAAAAACAGGTAAAGCTCCAGGAACAGATGGATTAACAGCTGTATACTACAAGAATTTACAGTCTGAAATGGTAGAACCACTTAGAGTTTTATTTTGTAAAATTCAATCAGGGGGAGGAGTCCCACCCTCTTGGAGAACAGCTTTTGTTTCACTGATCCTGAAGGAAGATCAAAATTGTACTAAACCTGAAAATTTTAGGCCAATCTCACTTTTGAATACTGATTACAAAGTTTTGTAGATAGATATTGAGGAATAGATTAATGCCAGTTATGCAACAAACAGTTCATAATGATCAATTAGGGTTTATAAAAGGGAGACAAATGAAATATAATGTGAGACAAATTATAAATTTACTGGAATATTTGGAAAAAAACACCCAGGTTCCTGCAGCGCTCATATTTCTGGATGCGGAGAAGGCATTTGATCGATTGAATTGGCAATTCCTCTTGAAGATAATAGAAAAAATGCATTTTGGAGAGTATTTTATACAATCAATCAGAGCAATATATCAGGAACAAAGAAGCACAAATAATAGTTAATGGAGGTTTAACAGATGTTTTTAAAATTGAGAAAGGAACAAGGCAGGGTTGCCCTCTGTCTCCATTGCTGTTTATTTTAACTTTAGAAGTTTTGTTGAATAAGATATGTGATTCTGAGAAAATAAAAGGAATTGTAATGAGACAGCAAGATTATAGACTAAGAGCGTTTGCAGATGACCTGGTTGTTACTTTATCTCAACCTATAGAATCGGCATCATATATGCTGGATATAATAGGTCAATATGGAAAGGTATCTGGATTTAAAGTAAATCAACATAAGACAAAGATGATAACTAAAAATATGTCTAAATATTGCAGCTTCAAATATGAAATTATTCAAAAATAATTATGAGGTCCTTTGGCAAAAAGTGCAGAAAGAAATGGAAAATTGGAAGAAGCTACAATTATCTCTATTGGGAAGGATAGCAGTAATAAAAAAGAATGTGTTACCTAGGTTCTTATTTTTGTTTCAAATGATACCAGTGCTTAAGAAAGATGGAAATTTGAGGGAGTGGCAGAAAGGGGTTAATACTTTTATTTGGGGTGGGAAAAAACCAAGAATAAAGTTGAAAATCATACAGGATGTACGTGAGAGAGGAGGTCTAAAAATGCCTAATTTAAGATTGTATTATGAAGCATCTGTTTTATCACAAATTAGTGACTGGTTTAATTTAACTCAAGACAGAATGTTAAATATAGAAGGTTATGATTTGTTATATGGATGGCATGCTTACTTGTTATATGAAAAAAAGTGGATAAGATGTTTAAAGGTCACATACTTAGAAATGCTTTTTTGAGGGTTTGGAAAAAAGTATCAATATAAGTTAAACTACAAGATACCTATATGGGCAAATCCCAGACATGCAATAGAAAATATAAGTATAGAACAAAAACAGGAGGTGATTACTTATAAAGAGCTTCTTTTTATGGAAAGGGGTAAATTGCAACTGAAATCTTTAAATGTATTGAAAGAAGAAGGGATAATGTATACTTGGTTTCAGTATGGTCAACTTCAAGCTAGATGGAGGGAAGACCAAAAAATTGGTGTTATGCAAAATGAGGAAAATTTGGTAAAACAGATTAGAGATCAAAGTCAAATGCATATTAAAAGGTTGTACAACGCATTATTGGAAATAGATTCAGAAACAGAACTGGTCAAGGATTGTATGATAAAATGGGCACAAAACTTTCAGGAACCAGTGATGATAGAAACATGGGAAAAGATTTGGGTTAGAAATGTTAAATTTACGCAAGCACAAAACTTAAGAGAAAATTTTTACAAAATGTTTTATAGATGGCATTTAGATCCTAAAAAATTATCATGTATGTATCCAAACTTGCAAGCCAAATGTTGGAGATGTGACTGTGATGATGCAACTTATTATCATATATGGTGGACTTGTAAGAAAATCAAAGCATTTTGGATAAAAATTTGGTGGGTGATGCAGAATATTTTGAAAAAAAGGTTGAAATTTACTCCGCGACTGTTTTTATTGGGTATAATTATGGATTGTACAGCATTAGAGACTAAATTGATTTTAAATTTAATATCAGCAGCTAGGCTGTTGGTAGCGCAATACTGGAAGAAGGACTTTTTGCCTATTATTGAAGAGTGGACACTGAAAGTAGCAAACTTAGCGGAAATGGTGAAGATTTCAGCGTACTTGAAGGACTATACACAAGAAAGATATATATTGAAAGAGTTAAACTTAAAATTATGCAAGATGCTCGTGAAAGAGGTGGCCTTAAAGTTCCAAACCTACGTCTATATTATGAAGCTGCAGTTCTGACACAAGTGGGAGATTGGATTGGAACAACAAAAACAGATCCACAATAGGTTCATTGTTGTACATTGCTAACTGGACACGGCCGGATATTGCCCTGCCCGTGAACCTACTCTCAAGGCACGTAGCCAACCCCACAGTATTTCATTGGGAAGCAATAAAAAGAATACTTAGGTATCTAAAGTACAGCATCAATAACTGCCTCAAATTAGAACCCAATACCAGTAAGAAACCTCTCCTCTACTGCTACGCTGATGCTGACTGGGCAGGCAACACCAGAAGTAGGAAAAGTACTTCTGGGTACGTTCTCTTCTTAAATGATTGCCCAGTATATTGGTATACCGGTAAGCAAAACCTAGTGGCCACCTCCACCACTGAGGCAGAGTATATTTGCTTATCCAAGGCCATAAACAACCTCGTTTGGTTCGATGAGCTGCTGACTAACATCTGGGCCGAACCCATACATCCCATCCAAATTTATGAAGATAACAAGGCAGCAATAGAAATTTCCACATCAGATGCTGTAGGCCATAGGTCAAGACATATTGACATCAAGAACAAACACGTAAGGCAACTTCACAAATCAGGTTTCGTTACCATTACACACTGTGACACCGAGCATCAAACAGCAGACATACTCACAAAACCCTTACCAGTTAAGCAGCATTCATACCTTACTTCTAAACTCTGTGTTCTACCCATGGACATCAATCAGGTTGAGACTGTCAGTCCCAGGGATAAGCATTTAGAGGGGGATTTGTTACAAGTAAATGTTCTCCCTGGGCATATTCAACATTGTACACTGGCATGCCAAGAGTTAACCAGCTTAAACAAACCTAACCCCTCCTTCTTCCCCCTCCCATTACCTGTAACTCCACCTCCTGGGTATTTAAGGTCTCCCCCTGTTGTTGCCACCATTGTTCCTGATGATACCTGTAATGAAGCAGATGTAAACAAATAAAGATTTGTTCATGATAAATAATCTAGTGTGTCTTTGTACATTATTGCGCCCCAAATTGATCCAAGCTAACAAAGATGTCTAATTTTGCAGAAATGGCTAAGATTTCTGCATACCTGAAAGACAGGACCCATGAAGCTTTTATTAAGGAGTGGAAGAAATGGGTAGTATACATGCAGAATAAATATCAAAGTAAGAAGTTTCAAGTAGTACTTGAGTTATAATAACGTCTATTAAATATATAATTGAGTTTATATTTTTATGATGATGTATTGTTTGAATTTGATATATTTTTTAAAAAAAAATAGCTTAATTTTTTCTATTTTAAAAGGTTAAATTTGTTATCTTATTTGATGCTTTTTTGCTTATCTTGTTTAATGCTGATTTTTATACTTGACTTTTATATTTGATGCTGACTTTTATATTTGATTGATTAAGAAATATAAATTTTGGGATTTATATGACATTTTAATCCAAAACTTAAGATGCTCAAAATTATCTTATTATTTTTTTTAAAAGATAAGTGTTATTTTTAGTATGCAAAATTTTCTATGATTTTTTATAAATGATCCATGTGGTTATATATCTGTTTGGGGGGGTAATAGATTTTATAAGTTTAGAATATTTTTTGTATTAATTAAGCTTAAAATTGTTATATTGTTAGCTAGATCTCACCTAAAAGTTGTTGGTTGTTGATTGCAATATATGATTGTTTAATAGTGGAAGTCGGGGGGGGGGGAAGGGGGAGGCTGAGGGAGGAGGGGAGGGGGTGGTTGTTGGGGTGGGGGGTTGGGGGGGAAGGGATATTAAAATTGTATTGTAAAACTTTTTCAATTAAAAAAAAAGAAAGATACATATTGGAATGGAGAAGATGGATTGATTATATTCAAAATAAGTATCAGACAAGAAAATATCAAATATCTTATGAATGAATGCTAAACCTTAGAAATATTATGTTCTCTATAGAGGAGTTAAGGTTTAAGGGGGGGGGGGGAATTGGTAGTTTATGGATAGATAGGTTAATTTAGCTTATAATTGTTAACTGAAATACCCTGTATTTTGCTCTGGGAAGTCGAGGGGGGAGGGGGGAAGGGGGAAGGGGTGGGGTGGGTGGGGGGGAGGGAACAAGGGTGGTTTGGATGATGACAGAACTCAGGAAAGAAGTAGAAGAGGTAGAAATAATGTCAAATACTTGGGCAGACCACAACCCAGTAAAAATAATATGGAAAGGATATCGGAGAAAGAAAAGATGGATGATGAATAAGGAAATACTAAAAGATAAAGATTATACAGAGATGATGGGGAAAAAAATGAATATATTCTTTAAGATAAACACAAAGGAGCAAACCTCTCTTCAGAATCTTTGGGATATGGCAAAAGCCTATATAAGAGGCCTGACAATTGCATACATGGTGAAGAAAAACAAAGATAAACAACAAAGAGATAATTTGTGAAAGGACCTTAAAAATCAGAATGGCTTTCTTCCAAAAAGACAAATAAAAAACAATATGAGATTAATAATAGATGTACTGGAATACTATGAAATAAATTTGGATAAACAATTGGCATTAATTTTTTTGGACGCACAGAAGGCATTTGACAACGTAAATTGGAAATTTCTCATACTACAATTGGAAAATATGAAATTCGGTGATAAATTTATAAACATGCTAAAGAAAATTTACTCCTTCCAAACTGCAAAAATAACAATAAATGGAGACATGACAGAACAATTCTCAATATCAAAAGGAGTGAGACAGGGGTGCCCTCTATCCCCCCTGTTATTCATACTATCTCTAGAAACATTACTAAATGAAATTAGAAGAGACAAAGGAATAAAAGGATTAAAAGTCAAAAAAGAAGAGTACAAACTTCAAGCTTTTGCCAACGACATGGTTTTTATTATAGAACAGCCAATATTAACAGGAACTAAATGATTAGCAAGAATAGAAGAATATGGAAGGGTAGCCGGACTTAAAATTAATAAGCAAAAAACAAAGGCATTAACAAAAAACCTTACAAACCAACAAGAAAAAGAATTAGAGGATAAAATGGGAATACAAATGACAAAAAAGGTAAAATATTTAGGAATATGGCTCACTAATAAAGGATCGTCGATTAGAGAAGATAACTACAATAAATTGACAAGACAAATAAAAAAAGATTTAGAAATTTAGAGTAAATTACAATTAACATTCCTTGGAAAGATTGCCTCGATTAAAATGAACATGCTACCCGGAATCTTATATCTATTTCAAGTGATTCCGATAAATCCGGGAAAGAACTTCTTTAAAGATTTCAACAAATTAATTGCAAACTACATCTGGCAGGGGAAGAAAGCAAGGATCAAAATTAAATACCTACAAGATACAAGGGAGAGAGGAGGACTAGCACTACCGGACTGGGAAACATAATATAAAGCATCATCAATGACTTGGATTAAAGACTGGATAGAACTCAAAAATAGAAGAATACTGACGCTAGAAGAATTTGATCTACTAAAAGGATGGCATGCACTTCTGTGGGAGGGAAAGGATAAATAGCATGGATATTTCCAAAGACACATTATCAGACAAGCATTGTTCCAGACATGGCAGGGGATAAAAAAAATACGCTATGAAAAAATTCCAGAATGGCTATCTATTATGGAGGCACAGATTTATCCTAATGCTATGGACATTGCCAAAATGAAAACCTATAAAGACCTGCTAAACAACCAAGGGGAATTAAGATTGAGACAGGAACTAAATGAAATGGGTACAGACATTGATTGGTGGCCATACTTGCAAATAAAATCTAGATATAAGACAGATTCGGCACAATTTGGATTTCAAAAAGAACCACATGAATTAGATAAAATTTTACAAGGGACAGACGACAAATTGATTTTAAAAATCTACAATTACCTACTAAGATGCAAATTAGAAGAAGAAGTGGTTAAAGAAAATATGATAATTTGGGCGAAAAATTTCGGATATAATATTGAATTGGAAAAATGGGAAAAATTATGAATAACAAATTATAAACTAACAATGTCTTTACCCTGTAAAGAAAACATGTACAAAATGTTCTATAGGTGGCACCTCCCACCGGCCAGACTGGCAAGGATGTTCCCCAATACTTCCCCCAATATGCTGGAAATGCAAACTCCAAAAAGGAACCTATTACCACATGTGGTGGTCCTGTCAGAAAGCAAAGCAATATTGGCAAATAATCAGAATGCAAATAGAAGAAATTATACACCAAAAAATAGAAATGAGGCCAGAATTTTTTTTATTAGGAATAATTACAGGACAATATGAAAAAGAAATAAAATATTTAATCATCCACATATTAACAGCAGCACGAATAGTCTTCGCCCAAAATTGGAATCATAATGATATACCAACAGAGGATAGAGTAATTAGTAAAATTATGGAATGTGCAGAAATGGACAAACCTACAAAAGAAATACAAGAAAAAGAGGAAAAGGATTATTATCTAGTATGGGAGAAATGGTATAATTGGTTGGAGAATAAAAAAGAAAAAAAGATAGGAAAATAAATGAGAAGATATAAAGTATAGATAGGAAATCAAGTACCAACTTAGGTTAACAGTAAATTTAAAATGTTAATTAATAGAATATATAGAGACGATGTATTAGGAATATAGATATAAGAAACGGGTTAAAATAAGAAGGAGAAAAGGTATAAATATGAATATAGATTACCGATGCGACAAGTTTGAAAAGATGTATAGATGGATTTTTGTTTACTTGTTTGTACGTTTTGTTGTTGCTTGTTTGTTTTGTTTGTGTTTTCTAATAAAAAAATTTATTTAAAAAACCCAACAAACCAGAGCCTTGGGGTACTCCACTGCATACTTCCCTTCATGTAGATGCACTTCCATTGAGGGCTACACGTTGAGTGTGGTTGGTCAGCCAGTTACGAATCCATCTGGTGGTGATGCTGTCTAACCCACATTTTTCTACTTTATCTAGTAGTAGGTTATGGTCTATTTTATCAAATGCCTTACTGAAGTCCAAATAAATAATATCGACAGTATTCCTCTGGTCCACTAATTTTGTCATTTTGTCAAAGAATGCAATAAGATTAGTCTGGCATGATCTGTTTTTGACAAACTCATGTTGGCTTTTGGTTATTACTTTGTTTGCTTCTAAGTGTTTGCTGATTCGTTGCTTGATTATCTTTTCCAGAATCTTCCCTGGTATTGAGGTCAGGCTGATAGGTCTGTAGTTTCCTGGCTCTATTTTTTTTCCCTTTTTTGAAGATGGGAACTACATCAGCTCTTTTCCAGTCCTCTGGCAGTTCCCCGGTGCTCCAGGATCTTTGAAAGATATAGTTCAGTGGTTCTTTTTTTTTTTTTTTGTAATTTTTATTTATTTATTTATTTTATTTTATTTATTTTATTCGATTTTTATACCGCCCTTCTCCTACTGGACTCAGGGCGTTGAACAGCCAAAAGTAAAAACATCACATACAAGATTTATTATTATTATTATTATTATTATTATTTATTTATTTATTCAAATTTATATACTGCCCTACTCCCAGACGGGACTCAGGGCGGTGAACAGCCAAAATAAGATACAATAATATAAAAGTTAAAAATCATTTAAAACAAATTAAATAATTTGGCTCGAACAATTTAAAATCCAATTGTATAAAATTTAAGACCCAATATAAAAGGAGGTTAAGCCAGACCAGCTTGTTCAAATAAAAACGTTTTTAAGGCGCGGCGAAAAGTACGCATGTCCTGTAACCTCCTTATCTCAGGGGGGAGCTTGATCCAGATGGTAGGTGCCCCCACAGAGAAGGCTCTCCCCCTGGGGGCCACCAGTCGACACTGTTTCACCGACGGCACCCTGAGGAGCCCCTCTCTATGGGAGCGGACTGGTCGGTGAGAGGCTGTTTGTGGCAGAAGGCGGTCCCGAAGATACCCTGGTCCTAAGCCATGGCGCGCTTTGAAGATGGTAACCAAAACCTTGAAGCGCACCCAGAAGACCACCGGGAGCCAGTGCAGCTCGCGCAGGAGGGGGGTCACATGGGAGTGCCACGTCGCTCCCATCACCACCCACGTGGCCGCATTCTGGACCAGTTGGAGCCTCCGGGTGCTCCTCAAGGGGAGCCCCATGTAGAGAGCATTACAGTAGTCCAGGTGTGAGGTGACGAGGGCATGAGTGACCGTGCGTAACGAATCCCAATCTAGAAAGGGACGCAACTGGCGGATCAGGCGAACCTGATAAAAACTCCTCCTGGCCACGGCCGTCATATGCCCTTCTAAAGACAGCCATGAGTCCAGGAGGACGCCCAAGTTGCGAGCCCCATCCGTGGGGGCTAATGACTCGCCCCCAATAGTCAGAGATGGCGCCAGCTGACTATATTGGGACGTCGGAAACCACAGCCACTCGGTCTTGGATGGGTTGAGCTTGAGTCTGTTCCTCCCCATCCAGATCCGTACGGCCTTCAGGCACCGGGATATCACTTTGAGGGCATCGTTGGGGTGGTCTGGGGTGGAGATGTACAGCTGAGTTTCATCAGCATACTGATGGTGCTTCACCCCAAAACCACGGATGATCTCACCCAGCGGCTTCATGTAAATGTTGAACAGAAGGGGCAAGACGACCGATCCTTGTGGCACCCCACAAACAAGGGGCCTCGGGGTCGACCTCTGCCCCCCTGTCAACACAGACTGCGACCGGTTGAAGAGAAAGGAGGAGAACCACCGTAAAATGGTGCCCCCCACTCCCAGCCCCTCCAACCGGCGCAGCATGATACCATGGTCGATGGTATCAAAAGCTGCTGAGAGGTCTAATAGGACCAGGACAGAGGAACAGCCCCTGTCCCGAGCCCTCCAGAGATCATCAACCAACGCGACCAATGCCGTCTCCGTGCTGTACCCAGGCCTGAAGCCCGACTGGAATGGATCCAGATACACCATTTCATCCAGGTGCTGGGGGAGCTGTCGCCCAACCACACTCTCAACAACCTTTGCCACAAAGAGAAGGTTGGAGACCGGATGATAATTAGACAACACTGCCGGGTCCAGGGAAGGCTTCTTGAGGAGAGGCCTCACCACCGCCTCTTTCAAGGCGGCGGGGAAGTCACCCTCACCCAATGAAGCATTTATAATCCCCTGGAGCCAGCCTCGTGTCACCTCCCGAGAAGCCAGCACTAACCAGGAGGGACACAGGTCCAACGAGCATGTGTTCGCGTTCAGTTTACCCAGAATCCTGTCCACGTCATCAGGAGTCACAGGATCAAACTCATCCCAGATAACATTCTCAAGACCTGCCTCAGTCACCCCCCCCCCCCAAAACTACCCAGTCGGAGTCCAGGTCTTCCCGAAGCTGAGTGATTTTGTCATGCAGATACTGTACAAAGTCCTCGGCTCTACTCTCCAAGGGGTCCTCCTGCACTCCCTGGTCGAGCAAGGAGTGGGTCACCCTAAACAGGGCGGCTGGGTGTTTATCTGATGATGTGATAAGAGCAGCAAAATAATTACATTTTGCTGCTTTTATCGCCACTAGGTAATTCTTAATATGAGATCTTACCAGTGTTCGGTCGGATTCAGAAAGGCTGGCCCTCCAACTGCTCTCTAGCCGTCTTTTCTGGCACTTCATCTCACTCAGCTCCTCGGTAAACCAAGGAGCCAGATGAGATCGGTGCCGGGTCAGAGGCCGCAAAGGCACGACCCGATCCAGAGCTCCAGTGGCCACCCTATCCCAGGCGGCCACTAGGTCTCCAGTCAAGGCGTGAGCCAGAACCTCAGGGAATAGCCCAAGCTCCATCTGGAACCTATCAGGCTCCATCAGGCACCTGGGGCAGAACCATCTTACTGGTTCCGCCTCCCTGCGGCAGGGTGTAGCGGTTCGAAGGTCAAGGCGAAGGAGAGAGTGATCCTACCATGACAAGGGCTCGATGACTATATCCCCTATCACAAGATCATGAAAACACTTCTTCTAATTCCGTGGCCACGGAAGCGTGGAGAGGTGAAACGTTATGTGAAAGGATGTCTTATATGTGCAGCATCAAAACCATGGTCAGGAAAACCAATAGGATTATTACAACCAGTAGCTGATCCTAATAGACCGTGGGAGGAGATTGCTATGGATTTTATTGTCGATCTCCCCACCAGTAATGGATATACAGCAATATGGACAGTGGTTGATATGTTCTTGAAGCAGGCCCATTTTGTTCCCTGCCAAGGTTTACCGTCTGCACAGAGATTGACTGATCTGTTCCTCCATCATGTCTATCGCCTCCATGGGGTTCCGAGACGGATAATTTCGGATCAGGGAGTCCAGTTTATTGCTAAATTTTGGAGTTATTTGATAAACCAAATAGGATCTACCCAGGGTTTGAGTTCTGCTTTCCACCCCAGTACCAATAGCTCAGTAGAACGAGCCAATGCCGCCATAGAATGATACCTTCATTGCTATGTTTCTTATCAACAAACAGATTGGTCTGATCTTCCATTCGCAGAAGTTGCCTACAACAACATAACCCATCGTAGCACGGGTCTTTCCCCCTTCCAGATAGTATATGGTAGAGAATTTCCAGCTATACCAAAAGTAGAACCTCCATCTATAAGCTCAGATACAGGGGCTGGTTGGGCAGACAAAATCTGCCGTATATGGCTGGAGGTCAAAACAGCTCTACAAAAGGCAGCGGACGAATATAAGACGTATATTGATAAAAAGAGGGCAGACCCGAAACTGTTTGTACTGGGAGATCAAGTTTATTTGTCCACCAAATATCTAAAACTTAAAATACCGAGTAAGAAGCTAGGCCCAAAGTACTTAGGTCCTTTCCCAATAACCAAAGTGATCAATCCTGTGACTGTGGTTCTTAAATTACCCCCTCTACTATTTTAGGTGTTTTGTGCCAGCCATGACAGTTTCTTAAAGGGCCACCAGATGGGAGCAAAGAGGGACTTCTGATCCCACTGGTGGGCCAGGGGGCTCTGGCCCCTGCAGCCCCATTGGGGAGAGTTAATGGCCCTCCAGCCCCCTCACACATCAGTAAGGGAGGGGCCAGGGACCCCTATAAGAACCCCTGTGTCAAGGTTCGAAGTCGTCTAAAAATAAATCAAATCTCAGCCCAAATTATCGAGGAAAATCATTCATTTATTAGAACGGCATTCTGATCCAAAACTCATTGCAGCTAGCAATGAGTTCTTGCTTCAAGCCCCTTCCCTTCCTGGCTAGCTCTCCTGTTCTGATTGGCCATCTTCCAAATCATTCTACTCCTATCTTCTAACTACGCTCACAGGAATTTCCCCCCTCCCATCTCATCTCCTAGGGAATAACTGGGTGAAATGTCAAACAATCTCTTGCCAGCTGCTCCCCCCCCCCACTCCTCTATGTCAGCCCTGAACGAAGTGTAGCTTGAGGAGCTGACATTCGGCCCCTCCCCCTTCATTTCTCCAGGGTGGCCTGTCTAAGACAAACAACAAGTTAGGAACCGGTACCCCGTCCGGGAGCCTGTGTCCCGTCCCCTCCTGCCTTTCCCGGGTGATCTGCGTGGAATTTGGCTATAAGGCGGTCAGCTTGAATGTTTCTGCTTTTCACCCAGGAAGCCTCTGACAAAGGGTAACCCTTCCACTTGATCAAGTATTGGAGGTGCCCCCTGTGCCATCTCGAATCGAGAATTCGCTGTACCTCATAGTGAGTGTGGCCCCCAATGACCAGGGGCTCAGGGGGGGTCACGTGGCACCGGTCTCAAAGTTGACCCCACCACAGGCTTCAGGAGACTACTGTGAAAAACGGGGTGTATCCTTCCTAGTAACCGGGGCAACTGCAATTGTACTGTGACCGGGTTGATTATTTTTACTATAGGGAATGATCCTATAAATTTCGGGCCCAGTTTCCTGGTCGGGAGTCTGAGTCTTAAATACTTGGTGGAGAGGTAGACCTTCTCTCCTACTCGGAACGGTCTTTGGGGGGCTTGGTGCTTATCTGCTTGCTTCTTATAAGGCCTTATCTAAAGCCTTCTTGACGTTCTCCCAGGTTTCTGTCAGCATCACCATCCAATCAGTCAAGCTAACTGAGGAAGGGGTTTCCCTTGGGTACTCTGGCATGGGAACAAAATCCATACTGCTCACTATCTTAAATGGGGTTAGTCCTGTGCTACTGTGGACAGCATTGTTATATGCGACCTCCACAAACAGTAGGAGGTCCGCCCAGTTCGATTGTTGGTAGTCAACGTAACACCTCAGGTACTGCTCTATCGTGGCATTCAGTCTCTCCGCTCCCCTATTGGTGCTTGGGTGAAACACTGAGCTGAGCCCTTGGGATGATCCTATGGATCAAAGGAATTCCCTCCAGAATTTCGCTGTAAACTGGACACCTCGATCAGAGATGATTCTTCTGGGTACTCTGTACAGGTGGTAGATGTGTTTCAGGAACAGTTTGGCCAACTGGTGGGCTGAGTGTAGTCCGCTGCAGGGTATGAAATGTGCCTGTTTGGAGAATAAGTATTACAGTCCAGATCACTGTGTTTCCGCCGCTCCTCAGCAGTTCTACTATGAAGTCCATAGCAATCTCCTCCCATGGCCTTGACAGTTCAGCTACTGGCTGCAGCAGCCCAGGAGGTCTTCCTGGTTGGGTTTTCATCGTGGCACAGATGGTACAACCTTTTACATAACTGTCTACGTCTTTTCTCATGTGGGGCCACCAAAACTGTCTCCGTGCTAAGTGCAGAGTCTTTAGGAAACCAAAATGCCCCGCTGGTTTAACGTCGTGATTCCTCTTGAGGACCAGGGTGCATAGAGTCTCTGGGACATAAAGTTTCGTCCCTTTCCATGCTAGGTCATCCCTCTTTGTCAAGAGATGTTGATTGTCTCGGAACCAGGGGTCCGCCAATGTTTCTGCTTTGAGCCTTGTCATCAGGTCACCTGCTGGTTGGCCCTGCTGGTCACGATGCTGCCGTCTGGTGGTTACCTGACCCACTCCTTGAGGAGAGGGGATGATGGCATTCACCACCTGTTCCCGTTCACTGTTGTATTGGGGCATTCGGGAGAGGGCATTGGCCAGAAAGTTCTTCCCCTCTGGGATGTGCTTCAGCTCGAAGTTGAAACGATTGAAGTATTGGGCCCAACAGACGATAACTTCCGTGGGGTCCTGAGGGCCTCCAGGTTTTTATGGTCAGTCCAAACCTCGAACGGTGTCTGGCCTCCTTCTAGCAGATGTCGCCAGGTCAACAGCGCCCACATCACTGCGAATGCTTCCTTTTCCCATGCCACCCATCGTCTCTCTGTGTCGGTGAGTTTGCAGGATGTGTAGGCACAGGGTTGTAGATTCCCTTGGCTGTTCTTTTGGAGTAGGACAGCCCCTACTGCCACGTCACTGGCATCTGCTTGGATGACAAAGGGTTGTTTGGGGTCAGGATGCTTCAAGACTGGTTCTTTTGCAAACATTTCTTTTAGTGTCTCGAATGCCTGTTGGCAGGCCGGGTCCCACTGTAGAGGTTGTCCTGGGTGGGGTTTTGTTGCCAGACTCCCTGTTTTTAGGAGGTCCATCAGAGGTTTGGCAATTCTTGCAAAAGAGGGGATGAATTGCCTGTAGAAGTTTGTGAACCCCAGGAAGCTTTGCAGTGGTCTTCAGGTGCGAGGGGGTCGCCAGTCTAGGACTGATTGTACTTTGGCTGGGTCAATTTGTATCCCCTCGTTTGACACTCGGTAACCTAAGTAGTCTAGCCACGACTGGTGGAACTCACATTTTGATAGTTTGACATAGAGGTTCGCCTTCAGCAGTTTTTCCAGCACTTTGCGGACGAGGGGTATGTGTTCGTCTATGGTTTCCGTTTAAATGAGAATGTCATCTAGGTAGACGAGGACCCCCTTATAGAGGTGGTCGTGTAGAACCTCATTTATCAATTGCATGAACACCGCTGGGGCTCCCTGTAGTCCAAATGGCATCACCTTAAATTGGAAACTCCCTAGGGGGCAGTTGAATGCTGTCTTCCACTCGTCCCCTTCCCTGATGCGTATTCGGTAGTAGGCTTCGCGGAGGTCTAGTTTGGTGAAAACTTTCCCTTTGGCCAGGTGGGCTAGCATGTCTTTCATGAGGGGAAGGGGATATAAGTTGTGTATGCAGACAGTGTTGATTCCTCAAAAGTCAACTACTAGGTGCATAGAGCCGTCTTTCTTCTCTTTGAAAAGGACCGGTGCTGCGACTCGCGGTTTGGCTAGCTCAATGAGACCCCTTTGTAGGTTCTTGTCTATGTAGTTCCGCATTTCTTGCATTTCACAGGGCGTCATGGCATACAATTTAGGTTTAGGTAGTTTCACCCCAGGGATGATTTCGATGGCGCAATCGGTCTCGCGGTGGGGTGGTAGAACATTACACTCGGTCTCGCTAAATACTTCTGCAAGGTCTTGATATTCTTTTGGGATCTGCTTTGTGTCATGGGGGCTGTCGGATGAGGCCCCCAACTGCTTCACAGTACCCTTCGGGAGGGGCCCTCGTGTCAGTGTCATCTTCTTTTGTTCAGGCGGGAAAGGTTGGGGCTCGTGTGGGGGGGGCGTCTCTCCTGGTTGGAGCGGCAGGGGTTGGGGCCCCTTTGCTATCCTCAATATGCGGGTTCCCTCTTGCCACCAGATGATTGGGCCCCACTTGTCTAGCCAAGAAAGTCCCAGTATGACTGGATCAGTCATTTGGGGGGCTATTATGAACCGAATCATCTCCCAGTGATCCCCTAGCTCCAGCTTCACTGGCTCGGTCAGGTGTGTGGCGTAAGCACCACCTACTAGGGATCCATCAACTTGCTCAAATCGAATTGGGTGGTTGAGTTTTTTTCGCTCGGATCCCCAATTTTAGGACTGTGGGTAGGTTAATCAGGCATCTCGTGCAGCCCGAATCTATTAGGGCCTGCAAAGTCCCTTGGGTCCTTGTTTTTGGGGCCGTTAGGCGTATGGGGAAGAGAAAAGGGTGGATGGGTCCACTCACCATTGGGTCGTCTTCACCATCGTCCTCGCTGTCATACGAGTCGGGGGATTGATCTCCATCATCTGGGATTCCCCTTGTTTTGGTCAGGTGGGCAAAGACCTCTGTACCTGGGGGAAGTTTTCGTGGTGTGTTGGTGGCGCGCTTGGGCCCTTGTTCCGGTCATGCCTTGGGTGGTGGGTTTGGCCTCAGCCTCAGGGTTCCACTCACTGCTGCCAGGTGGCCCGTTCCCCCACATCTTTAGCACCTCAGCGGGCTTTGTGGGACGACGGGCCTCTGGGTGGGCCATGGTGTTGTAGTTTCTCGTCTACTGGGTAGCCCCTGGTCCTGTTGGCCTCTCTCCTTGACATCTGCTTGCTTTAGCATGTTGTTGGCACGCAAACCCCTCTCGATTTGCATCACTACCTGGAACCATTCGGAGAGTCGGTTCGGGATATCCCGATAAACAGTCACTTGGGTGATTCACTTATCAAGGCTTGTTCTGAAGAAGTATACCAGTAGTTGCTCTGGCAAGGGAGGTAGGGTTCCAACGACTCTCCTGAATTCACGGATATGCTCTTTGATGGGTTTCCCCTTCTGCATCAGGTTCCTGAGCTCGTCCTCCACATAGGGGTCCTCCCCTGCCTCCTCAAACCGGGCTCGTAGTAGTTGCAAAAACCCATCTGCGACTTGTAGTTGGGGGGCCCTGTTCTTGTAGAGGGCTGCTGACCACCTCCTTGCCTCTCCCTCCAAGCCTTCTGAAATGGCACTGACTAGGGCTCTGGGGAATGGGTAGAGGTGTCCATAGCATTTGATGTAGATCTCAGCTGTGTCAAGGAATTGCACTAGCTGGTCTGGGTCGCCATCGAACTTCCCTCTGAAACGGGGTGGGTCCTCCCTTGCAGCTCTCTCCTCCCACTGCGGGGCTCTGTGAGGCCCCCCTCGGCGCCCCTCATTCTCTTCCTCATCTCTCATTCGAGGGCAGGGAGGTGGAGACTGGTCTGGGCTTTTCTGCCTGTCACGTGGTGGGGGAAACCATGGATGCGTCTTTGGGCTTCCTCTCCTCCTCTTGGGGGGAGGGGGAGGGCTGTGCCTCAGTCTATTTCCTTTTAATTCAGCAGGCTCCCTTCTTATCTTTGGCCTGCATGATGGCCTCTCCTCCCTAATAATGGCACAGTCAGAGTCCTCCTTTAATTCATCTATTGGGCTCCCGAGTGGTTTCCCTGAGGCTTTCTGCTGCCTGGCTTGCTGCCAGTCCCATAGCCATTCTGCCCTCCCCAATTCACTCAGGGGTTTCCCCCTCCCTTGAGAGCTGGGGAAAGGAAATTCTGCTTCTGAGGCTTTTGGCAAAGCGCACCAATACTTATCTTTTTCCTTCTTGGTTTGCATAACGATTGTCTGACCTTGGTCATCTCGCAGCTTCACCGGAGGAGGGAGGGATTGAGGCTCCGTGGTGTCCAAGCTGGCTGGGACCCAAGCTGGCTCTCTTCCAGTTGCTTGAATCGGAGTTTCTTGAGACAGTTTGCTTTCCGCCATAAGGTCAGCCTGTTCAGCTTGGAAAGGATTGCTGTCTGTCTGTCAAGGTTTGAAGTCGTCTAAAAATAAATCGCATCTCAGCCCAAATTATTGAGGAAAATCATTCATTTATTAGAATGGGATTCTGATCCAAAACTCATTGCGGCCAGCAATGAGTTCTTGCTCCAAGCCCCTTCCCTTCCTGGCTAGCTCTCCTGTTCTGATTGGCCATCTTCCAAATCATTCTACTCCTATCTTCTAACTAAGCTCACAGGAATTTTCCCCCTCCCATCTCATCTCCTAGAGAATAACTGGGTGAAATGTCAAACAATCTCTTGCCAGCTGCTCCCCCCCCCCCACTCCTCTATGTCAGCCCTGAACAAAGTGTAGCTTGAGGGGCTGACATCCTGCTCTTGTTCTAACTTCCTATGGGGCTGAACCATGGGCTCAATCCAGACATGGATGCCGCAGTGCCAGGGAACTCATTTTACTCTACTTTTACTTCTAAATAAAGACTTAATTTGATTGCATCCTTGCGTGCTGACTTTTCTTGGAAGTGCCCTCAACGAACCATCGATCTTCGTGAGAACCCTCACATACCAGGTAAAATACATCCTGTGTTTCACAGTAGCTTGTTGAAACCCATTACTGTAGACAGGACTAGTGATTCATCTGGCCCACCAGGCCCAGTACATACAGATCAGTATGAAATAGATAAAATTTTAGACTCCAGACATCGTAGGGGCAGGCTCCAATATTTAGTATGATGGAAAGGCTATCCCTTAGCGCAGGCCTCCTGGGTGGCGTCTACAGATGTACACGCTGCTTGTCTAATACACTGGTACCATCGCAAGTATCCGGATAAACCAGGACCTTCAGGAACTGTGTCTGCAGTGTCTAATCCTTCTGTTTTTTATTCCACAGGTGGTCCCCTGGTAGAATTGAGCTACCTTTCGAGCTCGTCTGGGACTCGCCATCACTGGAGGGGCTGGAAGGTTGGAGCCCCGATCGTCCAGGCATCTAACCTGTGCCTGTATCCTGTGTGGATTGGTGGGAGTCCTGTGCAGGACGACAGCCTTGACAAAGAGCTACAGGCACCGGCAGCATCAGAAAACATGTCGTCGGTGCCCTCTAGTGACATCAGTGCAGCGCCAATTGTCAAGCCGCTGAACAGCTGATGGGGGGGTTGGGTTCTTATGTGCCGGATGATAGTTAATATGGCACAGAGGGTTATAAATAGTGCTGCACGGCAGCTGCGTGCAGCGCTGACTTTAAACCTGTATTCCGGCTTGTTCTGTTCTTCCGGCTGAGTTGCTGCGGAACCTAAAAGTAAACCTGTGTAAACGTTCTTTCATGGTTTGAGTCATTTTTCTTTCGCTATTCAGACTGGATGAGATACGGAGCCGAGACACCCTACTTCAACTCAGGCTGTTTGAAAATGCATTGAGAAATGCAATGAAGTTATGGGAGGTTCATAAACAGGGCTGGTGGGCACCAGGTTGGAGAAGACAAATGAGAACAGGAGTACTTCCATGTCTGCAGGGGAGTTACTTCATCTTAATGGGAGGTAGCCCTAAAATGAGAGAAAGACGCACATTACATGTCTAAGACAGATTCTGGATTTAGAATAGCATTAGTTAGTTAGTTAGTTTATTAAATTTGTATACCGCCCTTCTCCTGACGGACTCAGGGCGGTGAACAGCCAAACATTAAAATACAAGCAATATAAAAGTTAAAAATGATCTAAAACATAATTAAATCAAATTTTGGCTTCCCCAAATTTAAAACCACTCATAAAATTCACCCATTAAAATCTACGTTAAGCCAGCCCAGCTTCCTGGAATAGAAAAGTCTTTAATTAGGGGGAGGGGGGGATCAGCTGGCCTAATGGAGCAGAAGTGCAGTTTGGCAGGGGTACAACTCAGAGGGGGGCTTGCATACCATTGAGAGAAGCACTTAAACCACTCATTCTCAGAAGAACAGAATTAAGTGGGGTTAATGAGACAGATGGAAAATGCAAAGCTTTCTCTTATTTTCTCCAGGGACTCTGAATAATGCCTACTAATTAAAACATCAGTAAGGAGAGAGTGTAGGCATGGGTTTGTGCCCATATGTGTGTTGTATGTGTAAAAATATACATGAAGAGAGCGAGATGGTGAGGAAAAATCCCCTCATCACCACCACCATTCCTCCCCCATCCACTTCCAAATGCCACCACTCTCCTGGCTAAAAATGCCAGCAGTTAAATTCTTGTGCTCCAGAGAACAGAAGACAGTTTGGTTGGCTGCTGTCCCTCTGATTTCAGAAAGTAGCCTTGTGGGCAAAACCTGTGCCAGTTCCTCTACATGTAGTGGCAAGAAGCACAACTGCATTTTTATTTTTCTTACAGTAATGCCTTTACACTAGGAGTGCAAAGTGTCCAGCTCAGGAATTTCATGGGGCCTATAGCAATTCACCTTTGAATCTAGAATAACAGAGTTGGAAGGGATCTTGGACATCTTCTAGTCCAACTCCCTGCTCCAGCAGGAGAACCTATACATCATTCCAGACAAATGGTTGTCCAATCTCTTCTTAAAACCCCCCAGTGTTAGAGCATTCACAACTTCTGGAGGCAAGCGGTTGCCCTGATTAATTGTTTTAACTGTCAGGAAATTTCTCCTTAGTTCTAGGTTGGTTCTCTCCTTGATTATAATTTCCATCCATCACTTCTTGTCTTGCTTCCAAATCTTCTCCAGGATGGATGGGGCCAACCTCTCCTCTCCTCTCCTCTCCTCTCCTCTCCTCTCCTCTCCTCTCCTCTCCTCTCCTCTCCTCTCCTCTCCACTTTCCCTTTCATTTTTGCAGGCTTTCAGACCCCCATGTCATTCCTTGAAATCCCCAAAGTTGAAATCCCCAAAATGAGATTCTGATCCTGCTAACTTTGGGATCGTGCTTTAAACATTCTGTGCAAAGACTTGTTGGAAGAATCCCTCCTTTTTTCCCCCAAAAACATGTCAGTTTTGAAACAAGTTCTTGGCAAAAGATTAAAATTGATCAGATCAGGGAGACTTGATGGGTACTTTTAATTATTCTGATGCAAAGGGGAAGGCATTGATAGAGGCAAAAGAAAAGGATTCCTTCAGTGGCTCCCAAAAGCTTTCAACCATGAAGGTCTAGCAGCCAGGGGAAAAGTTCTGGTAAGAATTTTACAGCATCCAATTTTCCATGCCAATTAATTTCAGATGTCAGATATCACTTTCTGTGAGCTTCCAGTCAGGTTTCAAGCAAGCACACGTCCCAAAATTTTTCACAGCCATGGTTTTCCTTTAAATTACAGGCTGCCCATTTCCAAGGGCTGGTTACTGAACCTGCCCTAGCTCTTACTTTAGTGCATCCAGGGTTTGTGAGTCCAGATTGAGGTTAGCCAGTGTGCAATCCAAGCTTTTATTATTATTATTACACACAATGAGCCCTGGGACTTCTACTCATGAGACCACCAGTGCAACATATCTTGCTTTACTGGGCAACTGGGTAGCATCATTTGTGAGTTATGGTCAGGGCTTGGGTTTTGGATATCACTTTTTCTGCTATCTCTTCAAGTGAGAGAATTACCTGAGGGGGATTGCCCCCTCCCCCATGGAATTAGGAGGATATGACTCCTTCGGCTTTTAGTGCCACAGAGCAAAAATCAACCTAGGAGAAGCTTTGTGTGGAGGTAAGTGAAGGGAATAGTTTCTGTCTAGTTCTGAATGGTGTGTCTCTCTGTGTGTGCATGTGTATGCAGCTACTTTTACAATACATGCAATACAGACATTTTGGACAATTTCCCTCCCACCAGACAGACATCTAACTTGCTGTGGCAACCACTCTCAAATACAATCCTTACATGAGTACATTAGACGGATTACTATATAAATGAGACAAGAAAAAAACCTTACAATGAATCTCCACCCTCCCCCATAGTCTTTCCAGCTGTCTTCTGGTGATTGAAAAGAGTTTTTTAGTCTTTATTTGTCCAGCTCAAGGTCTTTTCTTTCATGTCTGCTGGGTAGCATGCTTGGTGGTAAGGCTGGTCAGTCAGGCTTGGGAAGGTATCCTCCACTCTGGTTGCTGTGATGACTTTCAGTGGAGGCTGGATTCAAACCCAATTCCTGGTTCAAACAGATGGAAGGTGTCCTCTGGAGGCAGTATCTGGATCCATGTGCTGTGCTTACACAGGTTGCAGGGTCATTTGTGCAGGGCTGAAAGACCTGAGTACAGGGTCCCCTCCCCCCTTTTGTGGGTAAACTTCCCAGGAAAGGCATTGTAACAGGATTAGAGATTGGGGGGGGGGTGTAGATAGCTTGCAGGCAGAGTTTGAAAAGGAAGAACAACACATCAGTATTGCAGTTACTAAACAGATAATGTGGTTTCAACAAAATGGAGAGACAACAGATGAGAAAGAAAAACTGGATTCACATACTTTGGAAAAGACAGGTAAAACCATTTAAACACATACAGTGAGTGCAAGACTGATTTTTTTTCTTGTAAATGAACTTAAAACGTTTCCTCATAAACGTGAGTTGTTACTTTAAGATACAGAGAGGGAAGGAGGAAAAAAAATAGAAATAAAAATGAAAAGTTATCTTTACTCTGTTCTTGTTGGCCAGACGAACACAGGGCAAATGTTTTTTTCTTTTTCTCTCTCTCCCCCATTTCATTGCTTCAACCCTCTATTCTCTATTTACAGAATCGGACTGCAGAAGTGGTGGCCAACCATGTGCATGAGTATGAAACTGCATTTGTAAAAGCAGCGCATGCACATGTGCAGCCATCCCATCTCCACCCCCACACCTTGCCACCACCACCACTGCAACCACTGGTCCACCGAGCTGGAAAGGTTGGGGACTGCTACTGTAAGGGACAGCCCCAATGTTATTATCTGCCTTTGCTAAATTACTGACCCTATTAGTGTGTTTGTCATGGCGAAGCATGCTTTATTTTAAAAAGGAAAGTAAAATATCATCCCAAAGCTGCTTTTTCAAAAGGCAACTGGACTTCTTTTTCCTTGAAGACGTTTCATTTCTCATCTAAGAAGCTTTTTCAGTTCTAACTGAAGAATCGCCATAGAAAGTAAAATGTCCATTATAAGACTTGGTGTTCACCAGTTTCTGCCTCTTGGGTTTCCAGTATGGAGAACAGAAACATTTTGTTTCTGTTGATGGATGGAAATGCTTGCATATAGATGGTAGCATGCTTTATTCTGTAACATACTTTATTCTGTACAAGCTATCTGCTCTTTTTATATACTGTAGTTCCTGAGAGTATTCTGAACCATGAACCATGTTCTGTCTTAATACACCTCAAAGAACATATACAGGTAGACCTCGAGTTAACAACTATTTGTTTAGTGACCATCCAGAGTTACAATGGCATTGAAAAAAGTGACTTACAGCTGGTCCTCACACTTATGACTATTGCAAAATCTCCCAGTTCGAGTGCTTGGCAACCAACATGTGTTTACAATGTTTGCAGCATCGGGGTCATGTGATCACCATTTGCGATCTTCTGAGCTCGATTTTGACAAGCAAAGTCAACAGGGGAAGCCAGATTCACTTAAAAGATGCATGATTCAATTAACTGTAGTGATTCGCTTAACAACTGTGATAAAAAAGGTCATAAAACCGGGTGCAACTAACTTAATAACTGTCTTGCTTAGCAGTGGAAATTCTGGTCCTGGCTGTGGTCCTAAGTCAAGGACTAACTCTACAAGTAATCCTCGACTTATAGCTGCAATTAAGTTATCTGGTTACATGAACTGCAGTCATAAATCCTAGTAGTCATAAGTCAGTATCAATATGACTGGATCTGATTTTATGACAATTTTTACAACGGTCATTAAGAATCACATGGTGGTAAGTCTGAATCCACTCATCCTGAGTGGTGTTTTCATCAGAAATCAGCAAAACACATGCAAATTGTGGTTATGTGACCAAAAGTCATTGCAACCAGTTGTAAATGTGAACCCAGTTACAAGTGCCTGAAATGCAGTCATGACCACAGGCAAGTGTGTGTTTGTGTGAGTGTGTGATATTTTACACTGACCCGAAGTGCTTTGTGGACTGTAAAGCAGCCTTTGAGGTTGTTGTAACTGAACAGTCAATAAACAATCGGTCATAAGTGGAGGATTATCTGTACTACAGGTTGTAAATGGTTACAGGATAGCCTCTTGCAGAATTTGTGAATGTAGTGTAAAACAGTAGAATAGCCTCCTACCCCTCAACCTAGTACTGTTTCCAGTTGTGTGGGAGTTCAGTTTCCATAATTCCTAGCTAGTGAGCCATGCAGAATAGACTGAAGATGTATTGATAATAGATCTTTCAGCAGTGGTACCCAAAGCAAATGTCCAAGAAAAAAAAAATCTGCTGCAAACTCTATGTGGCATCAGGAAGGGCATCCGGCTAGTAAATGCTTGAGGTGTGGGTCGAGGTGGCACGGAAAAAGGAGCGCTCTGTATTCCGTGTCAATTTTTCGGCGTTTCGGGTCCCTGTAGCGGGAGAGATCGGTCCTGGGGTGGACTGACAGAAAGAGGGATACTTTGGAGGAGGCGATGTGGAGAGGTGCGGTCTCCCGCCGCACTGAGAAGAGCCCTTAATCCGGACGTGGGAAGAAGACGGCCAAGTTGGTCAGACCAGAGACTCATCGCTTC
Organism: Coluber constrictor foxii; assembly: GCA_038048745.1. NCBI lineage: Eukaryota > Metazoa > Chordata > Lepidosauria > Squamata > Colubridae > Coluber > Coluber constrictor. Next base: position 24,921,122 of record CM075966.1, on the reverse strand, counting down.
AAATTTTTAAAGCAGGAAGCGAAAGAGTGAGCACGGGGTGGAAATCGAGGTGAGCAGAAGGACAAAATGTTAAAATAATTTTATTGACGATTTCTGCGAGGAGGAGATCAACCCTAGAGTCCGGAGGAGTAGCAGAGAGACAGAGAGACTCGGAAAGGCACAGGCGGCAAACAACAAGGGGAGTGAAGTGACTCAGCGAAACCTGGCACGTTAGTTCTATTTTTTGAAGAGACTTTTGAAAGAGAATACATCTAGGAGGAATAAATTTCAGAGGAAGAAGGATAGGAAGCAGGATGCTGTTTTTTTCCTTTCTGGATTAAGCTACACCTACGGAGAAAAATAATATAGACAACAACTAAATTGGGGATATAAAGCAATTGCAAAACAACGAACGACCGCCATTCTTGACATTTTTTTTTTGCTTTCTAATTATAAGAAGAGTGAAATAAATATTAGCGGACCTTGGGGAACTACAAAATTACAAAAACGAAATCTCTGGAAAGAACAGTAAATCCTATGTAATTAATTTTTAAAAGGAAATCTATATATATTTATACTCTTATTGTATATTTATATACTATAGACATTTTTAATATATTCTAAATATAATAATCATTAATACTCCTACTGTGTAATTATAATTATAGTAATCTGTTTATCAGTAATTATCTTTTAATTAATTTACCTTTAGCTATATTAAATAATTTTTTTTCTTTTTTTAGAAGATAAATTTACCTTAAATAGTATTAATTAATAGACATATATATTAAATTAGTATTGCTTATAATATTTAATATTTTTTTATTGAAAAAGTTTTACAAACACAAATTTTTCCCCCACTTTCCCCCCCCCCCTCCAACCCTCCCCTCCCCCCCACGACTTCCCAAGGTGAAATCCAAATCATACCATATCATATAGTACCCTCCTACAACTCTAACCCTTGTCTACACTATAAATTTCTACATAACATTCAACTGAAAGCTATCTGATACTTCCTTGTTTGATATTTGTTCTGCACGTAATCTATCCATTTCTTCCATTCCCACATATAAGTTTCTTGAGTCCAGTCTTTTAAGTATGCTGATATCTTCGCCATTTCTGCAAAACTGGCCTTCTTCAAAGTCCATTCTTCTATAGTAGGCATAAAGTCTTTTTTCCAATATTGGCCAATCAATAATCTAGCTGCTGTGACCATGTATAATATCATTTTTGTTTCAGTCATTGAGGAATCCTTAACTATACCCAGTAAAAACAATTGAGGAGAAAATTGTAGTTTTTTCTTCAGAACATTTTGCATAACCCACCATATTTTAATCCAAAAAGCCTTCACTTTCTTGCATGTCCACCATATATGATAATATGTAGCATCTAAGCATTCACATCTCCAACATTTTGCCTGGACTTTAGGATACATACACGAGAATTTCTTGGGATCTAAATGCCACCTATAAAACATTTTATAAAAATTTTCCCTCAAGTTCTGTGACTGCGTGAATTTAACATTCTGAACCCATATTTTTTCCCATGTTTCCATCATAACTGGTTCCGCAAAATTTTGCGCCCACTTTATCATGCAATCTTTAACCAATTCATTTTCAGAATCTCTTTCTAACAAAACATTATAAATCCTCTTAATATGCATTTAGCCTTTATCTTTTATCTGTCTTACCAAATCTTCATGCAACATTAAACCAGTTTTTTGATCTTCCCTCCATCTCAATTGAAGTTGATTATACTGTAACCAAGTTAAAAATATCCCATCTTCCAACAGAGTATTTAATGTCTTTAATTGTAATCTACCCCCATCATTGAAAAGTACCTCTTTATATAAAATCCCCCCGAGTGACTTTATATTTATATTCCTTGTAATATGACCAAGATCCAACCACAACGGTATTTTGTAATCCATGCTTCTTCCATACTCTCATCAAAGAGTTTCTAAATATATGGCTCTTAAATACTTTATCAACTTTACATTCATAAAATAGATATGCATGCCAGCCATATTCTAGGTCATGGCCTTCTATGTTCAATATTCCAGTCTTTGTCGTTCCAAACCAGTCACTTGCTTGCGTCAACGCTGCTTCTTCATAGTACAGTTGTAGGTTTGGAAGTTTAAGGCCACCCCTTTCACGAACATCTTGCATAATTTTCAGTTTAACTCTTGGCTTTTTCTCATTCCAAACAAACTTATTCGCTCCTTTTTGCCATTCAGTCAGATGTTTATCATTTTTAAGCACCGGAATCATTTGAAACAAAAATAAGAATCTAGGTAGAACGTTCATCTTAACTGCTGCTATTCTTCCAAGTAAAGATAGTTGCAGTTTTTTCCAAGTTTCCATGTCTCTTTGTACCTTTTGTCACAACACCTCATAGTTATTTTAAAAAAGTTTTATATTTGAAGCTGCAACTTGAACTCCTAGATATTTCACCTTTGCTACTATTTCAAAGCCTGCCTTCCTTTCAAGTTCCTTCTTTTGAGCTTCTGTCACATTTTTAACTATCATGGTTTTTTTCTGATTCAGTCTGAATCATGACACCATACCATATTCTTCTATAATGTCTTTCATCTGGATTACTGATTCCATAGGCTGTGTTAGGGTAACAACCATATCATCTGCAAATGCCCTTGTTCTGTAATCCTCTTGCCTTATAACTATTCCATTCAAAATACTTGAGTCCCGTATTTTATTCAACAAGACTTCTAAAGTTAAGATAAACAACAGTGGGGATAGTGGGCAACCTTGTCTTGTCCCATTTTCTATACTAAAATTTGTAGTTAGACTTCCATTAATGATAATCTGCACTGTTTGATCTTGATAAATTGCTGTAACCGTTTGCACAAACTGATCCCCAAAACCCATCTTTCTTAAAGTCTTTAATAGAAAGTTCCAATTAACTCGATCAAAGGCCTTCTCCGCATCAAAAAACACCAGCACTGCAGGGATCTGTTTACTCTTCTCAAGATATTCCAATGAATCTATAATTTGCCTCACATTATCCTTCATATATCTGCCTTCTATAAATCCTGCTTGATCATGATGAATCACCTCTTGCATAACTGGCATTAATCTGTTGGCTAATACTTTTGCAAAAATTTTATAATCCGTGTTCAGGAGAGATATTGGTCTAACATTTTCCGGTTTTGTAGAACCTGTTTCCTCTTTTGGTATCGATGACACAAAAGCTGCTTTCCATGAAGGGGGTATTTTACCCCCTTTTTGTATGCTACAAAATAGATCTTTAAGATGTTCAATCATTTCTGCTTGTAAAGTTTTGTAGTATACCGCTGTTAAACCATCCGTCCCTGGAGCTTTAGCTGTTTTCAGTTGTTTAATTGCAATAATAATCTCCTCGACTGTTATTAGCTGATTCATTCTTTCCTTTTGCTCCTTGGCAATTTTCGTAACTCTCCCTTCTTCTAGGTATTTATCTATAAGTTCATTCTGTATATCATCTTTGGCATATAGTTTTGTATAGTAATTTTAAAAAGCTTCTTTAATTAGACTTTGTTGAAAAACTTCCTTCCCTCCATACTCAATTCTACCAATAACTCGAGAACTCTGCTGTTTCCTCAATGTGTAAGCCAACCACCTGCCTGGTTTGTTAGCATTACAAAATGTGTTATGTTTTGCAAATTGTAGGTTAGTTGCTGTTTGTTCCGCTATAAGCATTTGAAATTGGTCTTTCAAAAGTTTTATAATTTCTTGTAATTTTATGTCTGTCGGATTATTTATAAGTAGTTGTTCCTTTTTCTTTATCTCTCCTTCCATTTCTAATCTTTTCCTTTGCTGATTCAGTTTGTGTTTAGAGTTCATATAAATTAGTACCCCCCGCATATAGGCCTTACTCGCATCCCAAACAATTTCAATAGGGGTACCCTTATTCAGATTCATTTCAAAAAATTCTTTCATTTGTTTTTTAAGTTCGTTTAGATTCTTTTCGTATCTAAACAGATTTTCATTTATTCTCCACAATCTTCTCTCATTCTTTCCCATTTCCATTTCTATCCATACCGGGCTATGATCAGTTATAGTCCTCGAGAATATCTTTGTTTTCTTTGTTTCAGAAAGTAGATCAGCTGTAACTAGGATAAAATCAATCCTAGAGAAGGATCGGTGTCTATCTGAGAAGAAAGTAAAGTCCAATTATTTTGGGTTCTGCTCTCTCCATATATCTTTCAGTTCCAAATCTTTTTTCATATCAAAAAAAATCTGTGGTAATTTAGCACGTATTGATGACTTTGCCAAACTCTTCTTATCTTTTTTAATGTCTATTACTCCATTTCAATCTCCCATGAGTAAAATAGATCTATAGTCCCATTGTAATATTTTGGAATATAATAATTTATAAAAATTTTCTTGTTGCTGGTTAGGAGCATAAATTCCAATCACCAAAATTGGAGCATTTTGTGTATATAATTCAATTGCTAAGTATCTTCCACAATCATCTGCCTCTATAATTTTGGCTGACAATCTTTTATTTACATAAATCACAACACCATTCTTTTTCTCTAGATCTCATGCTATAAATTGTGCACCTAATTTAGAATTTATCAAATATTTTTGATCTTGTAATCTAATATGGGTTTCTTGCAAACAAATAACATCATTATTAACTTGTTTCAAATAATGAAATATTTTCCTTCTTTTCTGTGGTGAATTCAGTCCATTCACGTTCCAAGATAAAAGTTTAATTGTCATTTGTGGTCTCTTGAAGCGTTAAGAGCACTTGCTGAAGTTGCTGTTCCAAGGTGGTAGTCTTCAGTCTGGCTCCCCCCATAGCTTCAGATTTCTGTGGTTTACTATTGACTCCATTCTTATCTTGTGGTGGTAAAGACCTCTGCTGTTGTTGCTTTTCTTGAAGTTGCTTATAAGCTGCACGGGTTATACGTTGATCTTTCGGTTCATGCAATTTCAGTTCGAGGTCCAATGCTACCTGTCTTGTACTCTTAGGTGATCCACTTATAGCTTCCAGAGGGAAATCTAACAATGGTTCATCCAAAAAAACCCCCTCCTGTTGCTCCTTGAGTTTCTACCACCTCTGCATCTGTTTGTTTCCGCTGTTCTTCAGACTCTTGTTTAAATTCCTTCTCTTTATCACCCTCCTCTAAACATATCAATGAGGATGTGCGTGGAGATGCTGTACCAGTTTTTAGAATATTAAAATAAAATTCTTCAGCTTTTGCAAGAGTGTTTAATCGATATCTCTCTCCTTGATACCTCAATATTATGCCAACTGGAGCATCCCATCTAAATTGAATTTGCTGTTTCTTCAACTCATTCACCAGGAATCCAAAACCTTTTCTATCTCTCAACATCTTTGGTGGCAGCTCTTTGTAGATCCCAATCTCCTTTCCATCCACTTGGACAGTAGAAACAAAAGACTTTTGCAAGATGTCATTTCTTATTCTTCTGTCTGTAAAATAAATCACCACATCTCTAGGCAATTGTCTTTGCTTTGCCACACAAGAGTTCACTCTGTAAGCCTTGTCAATCTTACTCAAAACATCTTCAGGGTTAATCGTTAACATCACAGCCAGGGCCTCAGCACAAACTGTTCTCAGATCCTGTTATTTTCTTTTATTCCTTTCAGTCTTACAGCAAACTCCATAAATCTAAATTGCATCATGGTCAGTTCATTTTCAATTCTTTGAGTTTTATTATCCACATTAGTAATCTTATTATCAGTTTCCCTCATTTCAGATTCCAATTCTGAACTGAGTTCTCCCACTTTTTTGTCAATCTGAACAACCACTTTTGACAAGCGAGTCACTACTGTCAGTATATCTCGCTTCATCTTATCATACTTTTCTTGAACCACCTCTTTAATCTCCTGTTGAGACTTTTCAAATTTCTGATCCATAGTTTCAGTTTGATTCATCAGAGCCACAGCAATAAATTACTTCAAATCTTTAAATCTAGTCTCCTGTTCTTGGCTCTGAGTCTGCAAGCTTAAAGGCTGCCCTTTTTGTTGGTGAGTAGGGGAGCCCCCACCTTTGGGAGCTGACTTTGTCTGTTTTGAAGCCATACTGCTATGCAATCTTATTCTTTCTAGAAAGGAAGTCTTCCCCCACTTTCCACCAGCACAGAATCTTTTGAAAAACTTCCCCAGCTTTAATCAAGTCTCTAGGGGAAAAGGAACAGGTAAAAGTCACTTTAAAAATACTTTTTCCTTTTCTTCTGACAAGTGCAATTACTTTAGTTGCTTTGTAACGCATTAGAACGCACAGGCATAATCACTTTTGTTTTCAGCTTTCTTCTCTCCGCTAAAGCCAGACACCATTTTAAGGTCACTTTCACTCTTTGTCCATTCTTAAATATAATGACAGGGCTAATATAAATACTTGCGGTTTTTTAGTTCACAGTCCAGATTTCACCCTGCTTGTTTTGAAGAATTGCTTTAACTTTGCTGCTTGAGTTGGTTGCGTCGTCTGGCTCTGCTTGAATGCAGAGTTGTCCTGGAGTCCGGAGCTATGGCAAGCTAGTTAGGGAGCCTCTCCCTGCTTCCTCCCCAGAAACAATCCAGGGGCTTTGCAGGGGGCTCTACCTGGGCTCTCTGGCTCTCCTCTCGTTTACTTTCTAAACGAGAGCTTTCCAAGCCGCCTCTCAGCTGCGAGGGTGGCTTTTTTACGGGCGGCGGGGCTGGTGGTCATATTGTTCTTTTATGTGCACTTCTTGTAACACTATTATATCCAAATTGTAACTTTGTAATTTATGAAAGATCTCTCTCCTTTTCATGGGAAAGTTTAGTCCATTAATGTTCACGGATAGAATCTTACTTTCCTCTTGCATTCCTCTATTCATATCTTATATCTAGGTCTCATCATTCTTGTTATCCTGGTCTCTCTTGGTTCTTTAGGCCTTTCCCCATTGCTCTCTGATCTTTCCCTTTTCTTTTTCCTTCTTTCTAAAACGTAGTTCTCTTTCTTCCACCACAGGTATTCTTTGTTTTCTTTGTTCTGCTATTTCCCTCTCTTCTCATTCTTCTCGTTCTTCCTTGCTTCCAAAATGTTGATTATAAAATTCCTCTGCTTTGTCCAAAGATTCCACTCTATACCTCTTTCCTTGCCAGGTAACCATTATACCTTCCTGTGTCAGCCATCTGAAGCTCACTTTATACTTGGTCAACACTGATGTTAGGAACTGGTACGGTCTTCTCAGTTCCCTAACTCTTCTTGGAACCTGCTTTAGAACTGTCAGTTGTTTCCCTCTATATTCTATTGGGTCATCCCTTGCTCTATGCAATATTTCATCCTGAATCGACTTCTTCACAAACCTAACATGTACTTCTTTCGGTAGATTGTGCCTCCTCGTGTAATTTGTATGGATACTATAAATCTCATCCATTTTTGTTAACATTTCTTCTTTTTCTCTTCCAAGTGCTTTCGCTATTAGTTCCGCCATAATGTCTGGCAGGTCTTCTCCTTTCTCCTCTTAATATTCTGGAGTGTATGTAATGTGCCGCTTTTTCTGATTCGAGAAGAATAACTGTATTCTCTAATTCCTTATTCGCCTGAATTAGTTTCTCACTCATTTCATCCACTCTTTTTTCTTCTCTCTCCATCCTCTCTTCCATCAGCTGCAATTTCTTTTCACTTTTTGGTAATTTGCTGTTAGAAAAATTCAAATTTATCTTCCATCTTTTGTATATTTTCTTTAAGTTCTCCCGCATAATTTCTTACCTCTCCTATCTCTTTTTTCATTTCGTCATGATTCTTAGTCATAGCTTCTTGCATTGACTGTAACATGGCCTGCAGAACTTTAAAGGAATTAGACCCAGTGGTGAAATTTTAAAAAATCCCCTACCAGTTCTGTGGGCGGGGCTTGTTGGGGGAGGTCATGTGACTGGCTGGGCATGGCCAACTCGACATCACTCACATCAAGGGGCTCCTCACTAGCCCCTCCCCTCCCAGCCACTCCTTCTTGTGAATGGCAGGAAAATGGGGAGGGGAATATTCCTGTCTACCATCCTTCCCTCAGTCTGTGCTGAGATTGAGGAATGGATGACAGGCAGGAAAATCCCCTTCCCCATTTTCCTGCCTTTCACAAAAATGGCTCCATTCCAGCTGCTCCCCCCCCCCTCATTCCCCTCCCTCCTGGGGACTACCTTAAAAGGGACAGGCTGCAGCAGCTCTGTTCTGAATGGAGGGAGAAAAGTTAGCATTCTCTCTGCTGCATTTAACATTGAATTCTGTGGCAGAGAGAATGCTAACTTTTCTCCCTCCATTCAGAACAGAGCTGCTGCTCCCTTTATGGTTCCCTCCCGGCCCCCTCCCTCCTGGGGACGACCTTAAAGGGACAGGCTGCAGCAGCTCCATTCTGAATGGAGGGAGAAAAGTTAGCATTCTCTCTGCTGCATTTAACACTGAATTCTGTGGAATATCGAGTGGCCGGAAGAGGTGAGCAGCAACCGGCCGGGCGAGGGTGGGGCCAAGGAGGAGTAATTACTACCAGTTCGGTGAACTGATGCCCATAATCACTAGTGGTTCACCCGAACCAGTCCGAACCGGTAGGATTTCACCCCTGATTAGACCTCCCCCTTTGAACCATGTCCTCTATCTATCTCTGCATTGACAGACTAGATGTAGCTGATGATATCTGGGCAGTTTGCTTCCTTCCTATCCCTACCTTAGTGCTTGTCATTTTTAGAAAATTTTCTACAAAGGTGGACTCCAACCAGCAATCCCACCACTTTTTCACACCAATAGAGCCCTCCACTGCACAACATTTAGGTTGTTAATATTATTTGTTAGATATCAGACTTATTCTATTTATATAAGCCTAACTACTTAATATATACAATCCTAATAATACTTGTAATAGTTATAATAGTTACACTGATCACAATAGTACATCAAAAAATACTTTGGATATTAACAGCACCATTGATGGTAACTTCTGGATTCCAAAATCTTCTAAATAGTTATTAAAGTTCAGTTCAACAATTTTCTGACGTTGCCTTCTGCTCAGATCAAATGTTCAACATATGTCTCTATGTATTCTTCTCTTCTTACTATATATTTATTTATTATTTATTTATTTATTAGATTTTTATACCACCCTTCTCCTTGCGGACTCAGGGCGGTGAACAGCCAAAAATAAAAAACAATTTTACAAAAGTTAAAACAATTTTAAAAGCAACTAATATGAAATTTGGCCCATAAATTTAAAACAGATCAATTAGCATTTAATATCAACTCTAAAAATTAACCATGGGATCAGGCCAGTCCGGCTAACTGGAAAAAGTAAGTTTTTAAGGCCTGACGAAAAGTCCGGACGTCTGAGATAGTTCGCAACTCTGGGGGAAGATCGTTCCAGAGGGTGGGAGCTACCACAAAGAAGGCTCTCCCCCTGGGGGTCGCCAGCTGGCATTGTCTGGCTGACGGCACCCTAAGGAGGCCCCCTCTGTGGGAGCGAACCGGCCGGTGGGAGGCAATTGGTGGCAGAAGGCGGTCCCGTAAGTACCCTGGTCCTAAGCCATGGAGCGCTTTAAAGGTGATCACCAACACCTTGAAGCGCACCCAGAAGTCCACCGGAAGCCAATGCAGCTCACGCAGGAGAGGTGTCACATGGGAGCACCCTGTCACCCCCATAATCCCCCATGTGGCTGCATTCTGCACCAGTTGGAGCCTCCGGGTGCACCTCAAGGGGAGCCCCATGTAGAGAGCATTACAATAGTCCAGGCGAGAAGTGACGAGTGCTTGAGTGACTGTGCGTAAGGAGTCCCGATCTAGAAAGGGTCGCAACTGGCGTATCAGGTGAACCTGATAAAAAGCCCCCCTGGCCACGGCCGTCATATGCTCGTCTAAGGACAGCCGTGGGTCCAGGAGGACTCCCAAGTTGCGAACCCTTTCCGTGGCAGCTAATGATTCACCCCCAATAACCAGCGATGGCATCAGCTGGCTATATCGGGACGCCAGCAGCCACAGCCACTCGGTCTTGGAGGGGTTGAGTCGAAGCCTGTTTCTCCCCATCCAGACCCACACGGCCTCAAGGCACTGGGACATCACTTCCATGGCATCGTTGGGATGGTGTGGGGTGGAGATGTACAGCTGAGTATCATCAGAGTACTGATGGAACTCTACCCCAAAACCACGGATGATCCCGCCCAGCGGCTTCACATAAATGTTGAACAGAAGCGGCGAGAGGACTGACACTTGTGGCACCCCACACACTAGGTGCCTCGGGGTCGACTGCTGGCCCCCTGTCAACACAGATTGTGACCGGCCGGAGAGGTAGGAGGAGAACCACCGCAAAACGGTGCCCCCCACCCCCAATCCCTCCAACCGGCGCAACATGATACCATGGTCGATGGTATCAAAAGCCGCTGAGAGATCTAACAGGACCAGGATAGAGGAATACCCCCTACCCCGAGCCCTCCAGAGATCATCCACCAACGCGACCAATGCCGTTTCGGTGCTGTACCCAGACCTGAAACCGGACTGGAGCGGGTCTAAATAGACAGCTTCATTCAGGTACTGGGGGAGTTACCACGCCACCACACTCTCAACAACCTTCGCAAGGAAGCAAAGGTTGGAGACTGGATGGTAATTAGCCAAAACAGCTGGATCCAGGGAAGGTTTCTTGAGGAGGGGCCTCACCACCGCCTCCTTCAAGGCGGCCGGTAGGGCACCCTCACTCAAAGAAGCATTTATAATCTCCTGGAGCCAGCCTCGTGTAACCTCCCGGGAAGCCAGCACCAACCAGGAGGGACACGGATCCAATAAACATGTGGTCGCATTTAGTCATCCCAGAATCCTTTCCACATCCTTGGGAGCCACAGGATCAAACTCCGCCCAGATAACACTCTCAGGGCCTGCCTCAGTCATCTCGTCTGAACTTCATCTCCCTCAGCTCCTCAGAGAACCAAGGAGCTAAGTGAATTCGGCACCGGGTCAGAGGCCGCAAAGGCACGATGCGGTCAAAGGCCTCGACGGCTGCCCTATCCCAGGCGGCCACCAGGTCCTCAGCTGAGTTGTGAGCCAGTGTCTCAGGAAATGGCCCAAGCTCCATCTGGAACCTATCAGGATCCATCAGGCGCCTGGGGTGGAACCACCTAGTTGGTTCCGCCTCCCTGCGATGGGGTGCAGAAGTCAGAAAGTCAAGTCGAAGGAGCGAGTGGTCAGACCATGACAAGGGTTCAATACCTATATCCCCTATATCGAGACCACTCAACCACTGACCAGAGACAAAAACTAGATCCAGGGTGTGTCCACCAATGTGAGTCGGGCCGTGAATTACTTGGGTCAGGTCCATGGCCGTCATGGAAGCCATGAACTCCCGAGCTATCTCAGATGTTTCACCGATAGATGGCAGATTGAAATCCCCCATGACCAAAAGCCTGGGGGTAGCAATCGCCACCTCGGCTACAACATTGAGGAGCTCGGGCAGGGTCGTTGCCACGTGGCAGGGAGCCAGGTACGTGACCAACAGACACATCTGCCCCCCACGACCCCAAACTGCCGGACCTGTCCCAATCCCCCGTGGGTTCTCCCCCAAACCCACTCCCTCCCCCACCCCTGAGCCCCTTAAGAATCTAGTTAAAAAAGACCTTAAAAAACCCCTCAATCCCCGTTTTGCAACATGCCACCTCTTGGGGTCCCAAAACCCGTCATTAAGGTGGGCCCTCGATAACACAGAGGGCCAGGCCTGCGAATGGGGGGAATCTCACAGGGCAAGAAGCTTTGACCTAGAGTACATCCGAACACTAGAATGGAAATCGAGAAAATGGCAAAACATGGCTCAGGGTCCACAATGATAGTCAAACGTCCAGGAAACAAGGTTCAAGTCAATCAGGAGAATCACCACTACCCTCTCACGGTAGCAGGTAGGAGTCCTCACGTTCTGTCCAACTGAGGGAATGTCCAGAACACCCTCTCACAGTGGTCTGCCATACTAGTCAGGCAAGTTGAAGCGTCCAAGGCCACCCTCTCACAGTGGCCTGGCCATATTAATCCTGAGAGGTGAAATGCCCCATCAGAGGTGAACGAAGTAAAGGACCGGCTCCATCAGTCCTCCCGTAAACTGCCTTGTTTTCCAATACAGCCAGCGAGCGAGATGATAAACAGAGCCGAGTCCCAAGCTGCTCCGGAAGTTGGTGGGTCGATAATGGTGCAAAGCAAAGATGTTTCAGAAGGCAGACGGAGGACAGGCGGAGGGGGGGGAACAACTCCATCAGGGATGCAGTGGCTGACCCCCAGAATGTAAGTCCGCTAAGGCCAATGGAAAGAAGACCTCGCCCCAACAGAAGCCACGGGGGCCTTCACAGTTGGACCTTTTGGGTCTCAACCTCCTGGTGGAGAGCCCCCCTCAACATAATAGCCCCTGCCGGCCACCAGCAGACCCGCTAGCCAGCTGGGGCCCCACTGGCGCCGTTGGCGTCATCACCGCCGGGATTCCAGCAGCCTCCTCGTCGGGATCTTCTTCCTCCAGGTGCCCTCCTACTTCCTTCAGGACGCCTGCAATCCGGCGAACAGGCCGCTCCAGCGGCCCCGCAGTCAATGGCTCCAGCGCCACCCCAGGCTGCAGGAAACCCACGGGCCTGCAGGCCCAGCAACCGTCCGCTGCCGCCGCTGCCGCTCACCACCTTCTATGACTCCTAATTGTCTGCCACTACAAATTTATAAGGTTATCGCTTCACCAAAGTTCTTAAATCCACAGTTTAACAGGCACAAAAAATGTCACTTATAAGGATTTTCCTTCTTCAGCTTTCCCAACTTGCATGTAGTTACCTTCCTTGGCCAGTAGGTGTCTCCTTAGAGCCCTAAAGCCTTGTCTCAATTCTGACATAAAAGTGCTTAGTCAATGTCCAAAGAAGAGGAAGACAGCCATTTCCTCCCATATCCGATCCTCTACAGTTTCCATACTATTCAGCTTTTTAATAGTAGCCCACCAATGTCTCCAGCTCCAAATCCACCCTTTCTAGTTGACTTCCGTTGCCTTTCTCCTTTTATCTTCTATTTTTATGAGTCTTAAGATCTTAATAATAGAGCCCCCCTCCCTTCTAGCACTGATTATGTTACCTAGTTTGGTAATGAAATATCTGCAAGAAAACCACCAAGCTCAAAGAGTACCAAGGACCCCCCCACAGTTCAATCTTGAGCTACAAGTATTGTCTTCTATCAGTATACTGCTTTTGCTGTATTCACCCGCACACCAATACTTGTAAAATAATAAGAAACCTTTTAGTAGCCGTAAGGCATTGTCAAGAGTATTGCCAAGATTGCTGTGACTATAAGATTAGTTACAAACTGCAAAGACTCAATCAGGCCAATCTCCGCTTTGCAATTAACTACAAGCCTTCCCCGCCCTTCCCCTGCTCATCGGCTCACTATATAAGTAGGAGCTTGTTAACTGCCAAACAGAGTGATTCACAGAGAGATTCAGCATGATAAGCCAAGAAGCCTGAGGAAACCTGGACTCAGAAAGCTGAGTAAAGAGACAGAGCTGAAGTCACTGCCTAATGCCTGAGCTAGAAGCTCAGAGCCAGAGAGCTAGAAAGAAGGGAGGAGAGTTTGCCTTTGCTGAGCTGAGCATGCAAGCCAGTATATGCCTGCAAGCTAGCATCTGCTGTTGTCTCTGAGTTGTTGCTGCTGCTGCTACCACGACCAAGAGAAGGAGCTGCAGAATTTCCCTGCTAGAAGCTTCAAACCACGATGCTGATTGGATCAACCCTACAGGTGATTTGATTCACAGAAGCCCTCTACAGGACTCTTTCACTCATCACAGCTGAGAAGCCTACGCTGCCGCTTCCCACTGCCTCGATGATGTATCAATCCTGAAACTACTTAGTATTGTATTGTTGCTTGATTTCTAGGATCTTACCCAATAACTCAAGTACGAAATGCAGTTGAATCAGATTGCTTTTATTCATCAATGTTTCTATTACAGGTAACCATCTGGAAGTGCATCTGGATCCCTGGGTCACACCTTTTATGCTTGGAAGGCGGGGTCAAGGTAAGGAGGGACCAGGGGAGGGTCTGGCTGGGTAGGTGGGAGTAACCCTTGCCATGCCATGGGGTACAAAGCTAGGTATTTATATGCAACAAATCCCCCTCTAAATGCCTAGCGCTTGGACCAGTGTGGGTATCTTGTGTGTGTATGCATAGCTTTGAGGTCAGGTAGGTATGTTGCTTACTTTGCAGGGGTTTGGTCAAAATGTCAGCGATTTGTTCAGAGGTTTTGCAATGTATTGCCTTAATAAACCCAATGTTTGTTAACTGCCTGACATGCTTGTGCTTAATGTCGATATGTCTGGACCTCTGACCCACTGCGTCCGCCATGGATATGTCTATGGCTGCCCTGTTGTCCTCGTGTATTATTATTGGGCAGGCTCTCTCGGCCCAGATGTTGTTGAGCAGGTCGTCGAACCAGGTCAGGTTGTTGGCCGCCTTGGAGAGACAGATGTATTCTGCCTCTGCTGTGGATGTGGCCACCAGGTTTTGTTTCCCGGTGTACCAGTGTACTGGGCAGCCGTTGATGAGGAATATATAACCGGATGTGCTTTTCCGGCTCTTGGTGTTGCCTGCCCAGTCGGCGTCGGCATAGCAGGTTAAGATTGGTTCCTTGGACATCTCTGGCTCTAGGTTTAGATAGGCATTCATGCTATGTTTTAGATATCTGAGCACGCGTTTTACACCTTCCCAATGGTATACCTTTGGGTCACTGACGTGCCTGGACAAGAGGTTGACTGCAAGTAGGATGTCTGGCCTAGTCCAGTTTGCTATATACAGGAGTGACCCAATGATAGATCTATATAGGGTGTTGTCCTTGAAAGCCTCACCTTCATCGTTCATGTGTTTCAAAAAGTCAATTTGCATGGGTGTGTCACAGGGCTTGGCCTCCTCCATGTTGCATTTGTTTAATAGTTCCAATATCTTCTCCTTTTGGGAGATCCTAAATCCCTTTTGTGTCCTATCGATCTGTACACCCAAGTATTTATTTACCTTCCCCAAAGTTTTCAGTGTGAAATGCTTCCCCAACTGGTCTGCGAAGACATCACAACTTTGCTTATGTTGACCACAGTATAAAATGTCATCCACATACACAAGCACGTATTCGATGGATGTGCCTTTCCCTTTGGTAAAGAAGCATAGGTCGGCGGAGGTGGCTGTAAACCCCATGTCCTTGAGTATCCTCGCCAAGCACTCATACCACCTTTTACCGGATTGCTTTAGCCCATATAGACTCTTGTTCAACAGCCAGGTATCTCCCTTCTGGCTATTTCTTCCCGGGGGTGCCCTGACAAAGATCTCTTTGTCTAGCTTTGCGTGGAGGTAGGCAGTTTGCACATCAAACTGGTAAACCTCCAACCCTAGGATTGTTGCTACCACTAGGACGTTCTTTACACTCTCGGTCCTGACTGTGGGTGAATATGTATCTGTGTAATCTTCTGGGTACTTTTGTGCAAAGCCCTGTGCTACTAGCCTGGCTTTGTATAGTGTTTTATTGTTCTCGAGTTCTTTGATTTTGAAAACCCACTTTGTCCCAATGGGTGTCTTGTTCTCTGGTACCTTAGACGGGGTATACACATTTAACTCCCTCAGGCTGTTCATCTCTTTGTCTATGGCCTCCTTCCACCTGGCCCTTTCCTCTTGTGGCAACTTGAGAATGTCATTGTAGGTGTTGGGTGTGGTTGTGTTTGTGTGTATTGAAAGTACGTAGTCATCGAATTTTTTTGGCATTTTGCTTCTGTTGAGTCTGATGGGCCTATTGGGTAGTGTCTCTGTGTCATGCATGTGTTTGGCTTCTTTTTCTGTGAGTGTGTCTATCTTGATAACTGGATGGTCCTCTTTCCATTCTTTGGTGATTACTTCTTGGTGTTTGGGCTTGTGTTTCTCGTGTGTCCCTATTTTGGTTGTGTCTGGCCTACTTGTGTTCCTAACATTGTCTGTGGTTTCCTGTCGGGGTAACACTTCGTTTAGATGTATCTTTGACCAGTTTGTGTTCTCGTGAAACACTGCTGATCTGGACACGATAAACCTGTTGTCCTTATCGATAAATCTGTATCCCTTTGTCCCGGACTCGTACCCCATAAACCTCAGTCTTTTTGATACTTTGTCCCCTTTTCGCCTCAGCTGCTTCGGTACATGTATGTCTGCTGTTACCCTAAATACGTGTAGGTGAGCTATCTGGGGCTTCCTACTGTACATAACCTCATAGGGAGTTTTGTTTTTCACGCTTGACCATGTCCTGTTTAGTGTGTAATTTGAATACGTGAGTGCCTCTGCCCAGAAATGTTGTCCCAGCCCTGCGTCTTCTAGTACGCACCTTACCATTGTTTGTAATACGCCATTCTGCGTTCAGAAATTCCATTCTGGAATGGTGAAAATGGCGAAGAAGAAAAATGTAGTATCCCGTGTTTCTTTGTACAATTGGAGAAGTCCCTTGATAGGAACTCTGACCCCCTATCAGTCATAATTTGTTTTATTTTGACATTGTGTTGTGTTTCTACTCTCTTATAAAATTCCTTGAACCTCTGAAACACTTCACTTTTGTGACTGAGTGTGTACACGAACCCGTAACGACTGAAGTCGTCAACTATGGTTAGGAAAAACCTCTTCTTGTATTTAATAGAGGGTTTCATGGGTCCTACCACATCCATGTGAACTAACTGAAATATCGAATTGGTGGTGCGAGAAGCCTTTTTTGGTCTAGGTTTGGTTTTCAGTTTAGAGCATTTGCATACAGAACACTCCAGATAATTGTTACAGTTCTTTACTAATAGACCATTTGAACATTCAGTCATTTTTTGTACAATTGGGAAGCTGGCGTGGCCTAACTTCCTATGAAGTAAATGAGCGCACCCGTCATAGATGGGTTTTCCAATGTATGGTTTCCCTTTGTGTGCTGTGCTCGAGGTGTGTTGGCGTTCAGTGATGTGCTCTACCTTGTCCCCTTTTGTCTCCCCGAGGGTATCCGATTTCCCTTCCTTGAATTCTGGTGGTGTGTTCGTGTCTGGGTAGTTTTGGGGTTGCAAGTATGTCAGCCCCCCTTCTATGATGATTTTCCCTATACTTTTACCTCCCTTTCTCATGTACGCTTTCCCTTCCTTGAATGTCATCTCAATGCCTAAATCTTCACTGAGTTTAAGGGTAGCCAATATATTGTGGGGTATCTTGGGTATGAGTAGCACCCCCTCTATCTTCCCTATCCCTATGTGTGCACTCTCTTCTCCTGTCACCAATACCTTGTTCTGATTGGCTACCTTGATATGGTACCTCTTGGGTGTGAATGATGTCAGTATGTCTTTGTTACTAGTGGTGTGATTGGTGGCTCCGGAGTCGAGGAGCCACATGTTTATCTTTTCTGGTTGGGTGCGTGTGGGTTGGTGGTCCCCAAGGCCACACAGTGACCCTGTCTGACTGTCCCTGGAGCTGTCCCTATACCTTCTCCTGTCCCTGGGGTTGGGAGAGTCCCTGCGCCTGAACCTGCCTTCTGGTGAGCGTCTGTCTGTGGACCCTGACTTCCAACCTTGCCCTTCCCTGTGTTGGCCGTAGTCCCTGTCCCTTTGGTTCCTGGGGCAATCTCTTCTATAGTGATTCCTAGAGCCGCAGGTAAAGCATTCTGGTGTGTTGCGTTCCCTAGTTTGGAAATCTACCCTCTTTATGGGCCTGCTCTCCCTACGACTTGATGAGTGGTCCCTTCTCAGACTATCCTCCGCCATTAGTTTGTTGGTCAATGTCTCTAAAGAGAGGTGTTCTATGTTGAGGCTATCCAGTTGCATAATAAAGTTCTCCCAACTGGAATCCAAGGAGTTTATGATAATGCTCTTCATGCTGGATTCTGATATGGTTTCCCCCCTTTGTATGAGTTCTGCCCTGGTGGCATTTAGTTTAAGGATATGTTCCCCCATGGGAGTGCCAGCCTTGTGCCTGGCTGAATAAAATTCCCTGGATATTTTGGTGGTTGTAGCTGAGCTCTTGCTATAGAATATGTTAAATATTTTCTGCATCACTTCTGCCACAGTTAAGTGGCGGTCTAAGCTTGGGTAGATACTGGGTGATAAACTAGACATTAACAGGTAATAGGCCTTATGGTGTAAGCAATCAATGTCAAATGTCCAGGGTTTTTGTGGTGGGTCATCAAGCAAAAATACCTCATTTTCCCTTAGAAAGGCAATTTGTAGCTGATGGTTCCACTCTAGGAAGTTAGACCCATCTAGCTTTAACTCGTGAATGTCAGTTGTAAAAGTCATTGGGCTGTAAAGCAAGTTACTTACAGTCTGGTGCTGTCCATGGTTTTGTATGTGAGGAAACTCACAATATGCTGGGGGGATGCAGGTGGCAAGTCTGTATTGATTTATCTCTATGTTCCCTTCTCTTCCTGCAGGTGGCGTTTGGGCATGCACGAAGCTCATTTCGCGCTGGAGTCCATCGTGTGAGGAGCTCCCTGCTGCTGCTCTCAGGCCTCGGCCTAGGCCTGCTGGTGGGAGGCTGGACTCACTCCTGGCCGGTCCGTAGTCCTCTCTGGATGATGGGTGTTGTGGTTGGAGCCTCGGGTCCCTGGCGAAGAACGGCTGAAGCGAAGGAGGTGATCCGGTCGCAGGTCGAGGACTTCTGTAGCTCGGCGGCGCAGTGGTCATAAGTTGAGGATCGTCGGGGTCTGGAGGTGCGGCAGTGTCGGCGGCGATGGCGATGGACCTTGGGCGGTGCTGGATGGCCTCCAGATGCGTCAAGAAGCCTGGTGGGGGTCTCACGGCTGGTGAGTAGTCATTTTTTCTTCTCATTCCCGGGCCTTGTGTAGTTGGGACAGCGGGTGGCGAGTGCGAATCCTGCGGATTTTCGATCCTGCAGGCGGCTGGGTTCTGCTGGTTGTTTTTCAGGCGCGTTGCTTCTCTCAGTGTCGGCTGGGTTGCTGTATGGGCTCCGGTGGCCACCCTGTCACTTCTTTGGCCTCGTTGAGCGTCGGCTTGCTTCTTTTTTGTGGCGAGAGGCTTGAGTGTGGAGCCGAGTGCTGCCGCAAGAGTCTCGATCGCTTTTTCTACTTCGGGCTCAGTAGGTGAGCCCCCCGCAGGCTTGCGATCTTGTTTCGGTGTGGTCTTCGGGTTCTTCCCCATAGAGGTTGGGGTCCTCACTGTTTCGCGCCATTGCATTTGAATCTTGGCCTCCCATTGGTTGATGGCCATTCCAAGATGGCCACCGAGAGCATGGCGCGGAGATGAAATTTTCCATGTCTGGAGCTTCGGCTTGGGGGTACCTCTCCCTTGCCGGGCTGGTGGTCTCGTTGTCTTGTCGCTGGATGCACATCGCTGCTCTATGACTCTCTAGGAGTCCATGGAGTTTCACGATGAGCTCCTCTTTGCTGGCGGTGGCTTCCATCATTTCTACAATGGTTGATCGGAAGTCGTTGTTGCTTGGTAGCTCTGTCCTTCTTAGGCTGCAGTTTTCTTCTCTTGGCCAGTCCTGGCCTTGCTCATCCTCGATTGTGGTGGTTCTCGCCATGGCACCTTCGTGGGCCTGTAGTTCCTCCATCTGCTTTGCGTATGCTCTGGTGAACATCCTGTTCTCTGCTTCGGATTGGGTCCCTGATTCTGCCATTTCTGTGAGTTGTGGGTAAACCATCCTCTGCTACCAATCTGTTGCTTGATTTCTAGGATCTTACCCAATAACTCAAGTACGAAATGCAGTTGAATCAGATTGCTTTTATTCATCAATGTTTCTATTGCAGGTAACCATCTGGAAGTGCATCTGGATCCCTGGGTCACACCTTTTATGCTTGGAAGGCGGGGTCAAGGTAAGGAGGGACCAGGGGAGGGTCTGGCTGGGTAGGTGGGAGTAACCCTTTTTTCTTTTCCTTTTGGAAAGGGTTAAGAGGACTGGTTTCGGTATTGTGGAGAGGAATTTAAGGAGGCAACCTGGATTCAGCTAATGAAGATAAGTTTTAGTTATTGATGTGTTTTAAAGACATTTGCCCTTTTTAATGTTTTTAGTAAAGTATATTTTTACAAGACTCCTTTGTCAGTTTCATTTCAGCCCCAGCGTGTTTGCATGTGAACAGGTTCACGGTTTGTTGGGAGAAACCTTAACCCCTCGTAACAGATGGTAGCAGAGGATGGTTTGGCGAACTTTTGTTCACATTGCAATGCACTAAGCTGAAATGTCTACAATTAAATCAAAGCGAGAAAAAAAGACTCGGGCTGCTGTAAAAAGTATGGAGTCTCAAGATAGACTATCTGGGGCTCAGGCCAAAATGGTCTTGGCTGAAAAACCCCAGATTTTAGTTGAGCAAGAGAGTAGAGGAGCTATAGGTCTTGGAGCAGAAGCCTTAATTTTTGAAACGCCTAAGAAAGTGAGTGAACCATCATCATCTGAAGAAGTAGAGACCAGAAGAACGCCACTTCTGGCTTCAAACATAAATTCAGAAGTGGATGATGAATTTAAGAAGGCAATTTTTCGAGCTGTAGGTTTGCCAGCAACAAGTAAAAATCCGATTGCTGAAAGATTTTGCTATGATGACAACTGAAAGAAACAGGATTGAAGCTCCAGAAAACACTGGACCGGTAAGAGACTTTCAATCCTTTTCCAAAACCCCTACTGCGGACTCTAAGTTGAGAATGGGGGATAATAGACTACTTGTTTTGAATGTCCCTGCTTCTTCATTAAACCAGCATGGCCAAATCGATACAGCGCCATTTGCTGTTCAAACTATTGTTGATCAGGCTATAAAAATTCTAGCTCCCTTGATGGCAACAACGACTCCAGCTGAAAGTTCGAAAGACTCTTATGTTGAACTTAGGGTTGCGAATGCAATAGAAAAGCTGACAACCATTTTAGGTGATAGTTCACAGGTGCCATCGGCTCAATGTACTGCAGCTGCACGTGCTAATACACCCCGATGTCTGCGACCAATTCAGCGCACGCCACGAGTGGGACATGTCCATCTGTGACAACATCGACATCTAGGGCCATTCCAGAGACTGCCTCAACTGGGGACAGGAACTTAGGAGCACGTCCAAAATTGTCTAGGGAGGAGCGGCAAAGAGGACCCCCAAACCTTTATAATCAAACTAGAATAAGTTCTGCACCTGCACAACGTGAAGTTTTGATTCCTCCCATTGGGGAGGAACAATCATCAGAATGTCAGCTGGAAGATACTGTGTTATGTGCTTCCATTCCAATGCCTTATTGCCCGTTCCAGGACGAACCACACCTTGAACATCAATTAATGTCTGTTTCCATGTTTAATAATGTACAGGTTCTCCCTCCTAATTTTAAGAATTTGCGTGTGGGTGGAGGAAATTTTAAGGAATGGGTCAAGAGTATTCAAGTCATTTTAATGAAAGAGAACATTGTTTCATTATTGTTGAAACCCCCACCTAAACCCTGGTCTTTGGAAGTTGATCTTTTACATCATAAGGCCTTTTGTATCCTATTGATGTCAATTGATCTCGTTTTATATCCCAGTATATCACATAACCTGATTATAACGGAAGTCTGGACAAAACTGCATAAATTGTTTTATTCCAAGAGCTCCCATGCCACAAACAGAATTCAGAGTTTTATTCTGCGAGGTTGAAGGTGGGAGTAGATATTAATGAACACTTATGTGAGTTAAACAGATTAAGGGAAGAGTTGATTTTGAGAAGGGAAACAGTATCTGATCAAACCCGCATTACTGTTATAATCAATTCCCTTGATCCTAGCTGGGATAATTTCATAACTCAATTGGATAATGTTAACTATAACTTACCTCTAGAAGTGCTATCTGGCAAATTAATAGCAGAAGATAACTTGAGAAAACATAGGGCATCTTTTCACAAGAAAGGAAAACCTGTGAGAAGATCTGGCAGTCCAGATAGAGCATATGCTATCGGAGAATGTTTCAACTGCGGTTCAAGGAAACATTACAGAAGGGATTGCCCACAAAATGTGAATGCTAGGACACGTCTAAGGGCACCCTCTGGTGGTAAATGTAGAAGGAGGTCATTCACTCCTGGTAGAAAACCAAGTGGAGATATTCCTAGCCAGAGAAGGGGTAAATGGCTAAAGAGAGACGACAAAAGGGACGATCTCAGATTTAATGGTGGTTTTACAAACATAGTTGAAATTACTGAGTCAAAACTCACAAGGGAACAGTGTGAGCAACTATGGTTAATAGATAGTGGGGCTAGTAACCATGTAGTGAATGACCGAAGGTTGTTTGTCGATATGAGAAAGCATAAATCCATGGTTAAAGTCGCAAACGGTAAAAAGGTAAATGATGTTGGCATTGGAAATGTTTTTATTCCTGGGATAGGAGAGATTACTGATGCATTGTATGTACCTGAGATAGACCATAATTTGCTAAGCATAATGAAGATATGTGAAAACCCTAGAATAGAGATACTGTTTTCGGAAGGAACAGCTGTAATTACAAATGACAAATGTGTAGTTGGGGAAGTATTGAAAATCGGTGGTTTACCTTACTATTCCCCCAATGCAAGTAGTGAGGTATCTGGTGCTAGCAATTATACTATCTCATTTGGTAGTAATGATGAATCCCAGCTAGAACTGGGTGGTGAGCATCAAGGCTCTCAAGAAAGGAAGTCTTGTAATGATGGTTGTAGAGTTAATTTTAAAGGTAAAAAGTCTGTAACTTTTAATTTTAATTAAGACTCCTTTGTCAGTTTCATTTCAGCCCCAGCGCATTTGCATGTGACCAGTTCACAGTTCGTTGGGACAAACCTTAACCCCTTGTAACAGGCATCATGTTAGCTGCCCTTGCAACATACATTAAGAGCCTATCACATTCACACTCAATATGTATCCCTGAAAGAAACCGGAGTCAGGAGTCACTAATCTCATCCAGGGTTGTTGACAACTAATTTCAACCTTTGATTCATATCTAGGATGTGAATATAAATCTGTTTTCAAGTTTCAACTGAGGACAAGGGGTTACATAAAACATTCAGAGGTGTTTCCTGGATCTCTTGCCCCCCTCCCCATTTGTTCACTTACCAGACTGTCAATGGAGCTTAGCGTGTGGTTAGCATTGAGCAACAAATATGTGACCTGATATACTCCATCATTGGTCTTGCTGTTTCCATAGAAACTGATGCCAATCCCAGTGCTGTGACGGTTGGGATAAGCAGAGAAAAAGGAAGAGAAACATATGAACATAAGAAATTAGAAACCTTGTAGCCCTGTTCCTTAACGATGGGTATGTGCTTTTCTAAAAATGTTCGCAATCCTGTCTCTTTATGCTATGTCTACGAGATATAATACAGTATCTGATTTAATCTTCCTCCCTTCTAAAATATTTTTCCTATAAAATAAACTACATGGGCAGTGCCACTTTGGGGAAGGTAAGGTAATTGCCTCAGGGAAGCTGTCCAGAAGCAGCTTAAAGGTGATAGAGCAGTGTTTTTCAAACTTGACAACTTTAAGATGGGTAGACTTCAACGCCCAGAATTCCCCAGCCAGCTATGCTATCAGCTATGCTGGCTGGGGAATTCTGGGAGTTGAAGTCCACCCATTTTAAAGTTACTGAGATTGAAAAACACTGTGATATAGGGAAGTGATCTCTCAGGTGTGATAGAGATTGCTGTCACATTATTGAGAAAGAATTCCATTACAAAGCCAGCTGTGTATTAAATAACAAGCGGTACCATCTTATTCTGCACCCCAGGAAGCAAAATGTCTTGGTGGCTTGGTAGTTATACCAGGAGAAGAAAGTTCTAGCCTAGCCTTCTTACTGACATGCTCATTTTCTACCTGATGGGGTTTATTTGTTCCCGTAGCATGGAATAATCCCCAGTTCCTCATATGACTAAATTGGTACATCAGAAGCATAACTTCTTTAGGTGCATGTCTTCATATTAGTATGAATGCCTGGCAATTCTCTTTGGCCTATAGAATCTTAAAATAAGCTGACCTGATTCACAGGTCTCCATTCAATACACAGACTGGATATAATTATCCATTCTAGTCCTCACTTCTCAAATCTCGCAATCCTACACTCCTCCTCCCCCAAACATTCTGTGATACAAAGTACTTATACGAGCCCATTGCATTACAAAACATCTGTAAATGCGTACGTTCTACAA
The DNA here is from genome assembly GCA_038048745.1 of Coluber constrictor foxii. Taxonomy (NCBI): domain Eukaryota; kingdom Metazoa; phylum Chordata; class Lepidosauria; order Squamata; family Colubridae; genus Coluber; species Coluber constrictor. The sequence goes on along the minus strand of CM075966.1, from coordinate 24,897,095 downwards.
AAATGCATATAGGTATGTATACGTATGTATGTATGTGTTGGAAGAAATATCCATCTGGTTCCGTTCCAAGCTGGGAGAAAGACACTGGAAACATGGAGGCTGATTGGAAAGATGGTTTAATGATGAACAGAACCACCAGTGTTTATGGTTCTGGTGCAGCTGACAGAATGGAGCTGGGAGTGGGCTTTTTAATACCTTCTTTGGGCTTTGTATTTGAGCTTCCTGTTCCTGTGCAAGAACATGTCCTTTAATATTCTATTGGCTGTTGTCAGATTCCTATGTGGTCATGCAGGGGTTATGTAGGGGTCATAGCTGGCTCTATAGGCAAAAGAGGAAATGCAAATCCTAGGTGTTTGTATGAGCTAATCTGGTCAACCTCTGGCTTATTGTTTATCTGAGCTCCCAGATTTGAAGTTTGGACTGCTCTGGGATGGTGCAATGAAGGGGCTTGTGTTCTGAAAGGGGGTTGGGCAATTCCTATTGTGGCTTAATGGCTTTCGTCTTGTGTTGGATCTTGGGTGAGGGGCTGCTTCTAATCCTACCATTCTGCCTTTGTTCAGACTTTGCTACAGGGAGTTTCAAAATATCCTGTCTTGAATGGATTTCTGCCTGCAGTATTTGCTTTGCTTATGAATAGAGCTATCTAGATACTGGTCTTCCTCTTTCAATAAGCTCTTTATCTCTTAAGTATCGACATCTGCTGTGGGCTATTAAGAAAAGGTGGGGATTTCTTTCTGCCTCTAAAAAAACATGTTTCTACATTTCTCCATTTGGGGAAATATAATATTCTGCATTTTTAATATTCCTCAAAATATTTCATTCTTTTAGGAGTGGGGACTTCCCACATATGCACAAACACAAAATCAAATGTGCCCTTACACAATCTGATGGTGCTTCACAAAATGGAAAGAACAGTCTTCCTCAGGAGCTTGTTTAGATTTAGGAAGAGTTTTTAGAAATTATATTTATTGATTCTTAATTGGTTGGGTTGTATGAGTATTTTATAGATGTTTTATTGTGTTCATTGTAAAGCACCTGCAATTAAGTTAACCTTTCTTAGAATCTGATTGATGGAATGGCACACAGCCAATCATCAGATGGTCAAAGCTAAAACTAAATTTAAATATGAGGACTTAAAAAGCCAAGTCTCGGTCTATTGATTAATATAACAAATATCCTTCTCCTATATTCCATGTGAGAACTTAAGCTCCTTTCCTTTCTAAGGATGCCCCAGTCTTGTTTCTTCTTCCTATCTTACAGGCTACCAAACCATGATTAAAAAATAAGTGCCTGTGATCATGCTATGGATTTCTCACATAAAATAGGCCGCTTGCAATAACAGTGTCTCCAAGAGGCCAAAGGGCAGCACTTTGACAGCATAAATCACTTTCTCCATCCAGAAAGAAACAGCAGTCAGGAATGGGTTAACACTGTCTGTTAACTCAGCTTGGACTGAGTCTGCAAAATTGTTAAGCCACACCTCTGCCTGTTGCTTGCCAGCTTTTTTAGACTCAGTCGAGCTGGACAGACGTTTTTCTTTGAGCTGTACATTCCTGATTGCCTTTTTTCCTAGGAAAAACAGGTTGGAGATTTCTTTTATTTTTTGTTCTTTAACTTACCTTATTCTAGCGTGAAGGGAAATTCAGCGTGAGCCTGCTGAGGGCTGTGGGAGTGGCATGAGGTCTCTTGGCTGAGGACCTCTGGGCAGCTCTCACAGGCTTTGCCTTGAACAGCTGACCCACGGGGAGATTTGAGGCTTCAATTCCCCTGCAAGGCAAAGGCAGCACCCACGAGCTTGCTCCGTAGTGCTTGCCCAGTGAGTTGCTGGATCGTCATGGCTGAAAGCAGCTTCAGGCAGCGCCCATGAGCTTGCTCTGTAGCGCTTGCCCAGTGAGTGTGTGGATTGGCACAGCTGAAAGCAGCTTCAGGCAGCGCCCACGAGCCTGGCTCTGTAGCGCTGGCCTGTGCATCATATGGAGAAGCGAAGAGAAGCGTCGACCATTGCACTTCTTGACAGCCATTTTTTTAGGCGGATTTGTGCTGCAACTGCCTTTTGGAGTTCTGGGAGGCTAGGCCATTGCGAAACCGCATGGAGGCTTGGTGGCCATTTTGAGAGCCTTGTGTTTGTGGTGGCCATTTTGAGACCTTGTGGAGGTCGCGGCCATTTTGGATCAGCTGCAAGGAAGCTCGGTGGCCATTTTGATTGCACTCTGAGTGGGAGGTTCGGCAACGGATCCTCAGCTGCACATTTCAGCCCAGGTAAGACTGATCCAAGGCAGATCCCTTGTGGGTGCCCTCTCTACTTTATTCAGCTGGGAGTACATGCCATAATCATGCCCCTGTTGCCTGTGGGCACTGGTTCAAGAGACCTGGCTGGGGATGTGGCACTTGGGGTTGGGAACCCAATCGTGCTTTTAGGCTTCCCCCTTTTTAAATGAGCATGGTGGGCCCTGTGAGTACTCAGTATTACTGCAGCTGGGGACTTACTACCATTATTCATTGTGTCCATGTTCTCATTGCAGGAGTTGGCACTATGGCTTCTTTGGCTTCAGGGCATTCCAGGTCCAAATCTGGATATGACCTTTCAGAACAAGACAGTGATCCAGGGGAAGGACCTTCGGGTTCTCAATCCCTTGGGCAGGGCAGGGCAGGGCAAGGCCTGTTCTGAAAGTCAGAAGCCTGCTTCACAGCCTTCAAGATCTTCTAAACGAGGGTCCAAGCAAAAGCATAGCTCTTCTGGAAAGGCTTCCCAGGGAATTCAGAGGGAGACTATTCCTAAGGGCAAGGATCCCCCTAGAGCTCAGGCTGCCTCTGAGGACATGCAGGAGCTATCAGTTATTCCGGAGGAAGCTCCATCTGCTTGGTCTCCAGATGGGGATTCTACACAAGCCCCTGCCTTGCCTGGTGATAGTGATCTTCTTTTTGGGGCAATGCCTTCTCTAGAACCTTCAGTTATTCTGTGGGAACAACAAGTGGAACGCAGGTCTCCTCCCCTTGAGACATCCTCTACTCCCATTTCTGCAAGCTTACAGCCTGGTCAGGCAGTCGCGTCTCAAATTCCTGACCATGTGTCCACCTTGATTACTAATGCCATAAGTCAGGGCATTGAATCAGGGTTACAACGCATATATGCTACTATGGCTTCAGAGAGTTCCAGGGCTCAGCCTGCCCATCATAGGCATCATGGGTTGGAATCTTCTCTTTACTTCCAAAATCCAGAATGTTCAGAGGTTTTCAGCCAGGGCTCCCTCTCAGGGGAAGAGATGCAACGTGATATTGAGTTATCTGATGATGAGGATCTGTCACCAGATCAACCATCCTTTGTTGGGTTTTTCAGGCCTGACCTTTTCAGATCATTGCTGCACAAGGCCAAGGTTACCACTCGTCAGGGCACGATCCAATCAACTCCTGGTACTGTCTTGGATCCCGCTGATCCAGCTGATACTTTGTTTGTGGAACCCACCATTGAGTCTGAGGAGGTTCCGGCCCCCAGACTTTTTCTGGACATGGTGCATAGACAGTGGGTTTCCCCTGGCTCGGCCCCTATTCCCAGCAATTTGGACAAGCACCCGTACAACATTGGTTCTGATTTGACCAAGTCACTACAGCTTCCAGTGGTTGACCCTCCGGTGGTGGCTCTCTCATCTCATTCCACTTTGCCTGGTCCTCCGAAGGAACATCTCCATCCAGAGGATAAGAGATCAAAGCAATCTCTGGTCAAGGCTCATCAGGCTTTGGCCTGGGCTATTAAGGCAGCTTCAGCTGCATCCTTTTTTCACAGGGCTTCGCTGCTCTGGTTAAGGCAGTTACAGGACCGGCTTCCAGTCACAGACATCAAGTCCCACCAGGATCTCAACAAGATCATGGCAGCGATGGAATTTTCTGCCAATGCGATGCTGAATGTGTCTCTGTTTGCATCTCAGGCCATTGGTTCTTCCATCGCTTCTCGTTGTCTACTCTGGCTTTGCCAGTGGCAGGTTGACACTAGGAACAAGTGGAGACTAGCTTCTTCCCCATATATGGGAGATAAATTTATTTATTTATTTATTTATTTATTTATTTATTTATTTATTTATTCAACTTATATACCACCCTTCTCCCCGGGGGGGACTCAGGGCGGTGAACAGACAAATTTAAAACACATGTAATACAAAAGTTAAGAGAAACTAAAATAGATTAAATAATGGCATTACCAATTTAAAATCCAAATCTGCACAATCAAAAAAATCCCAATTTAAAATCCAACATCGATTAAATTTAAAAATTAAAAAACCCCCATTAAAACCGTTTATGCTAGGCCGGCTTGTTGAAAGAGATAGGTCTTCAGGGCCTTTCAGAAAGCGTGGAGGTCCAGAATCAATCATAACCCAGGAGGTAGCTCATTCCACAGGTTGCATGCCCCCACAGAGGGGCAGCCGACATTGCTTGGCCAACGGCACCCTGAGGAGGCCCTCTCTGTGTGAGCGTGTTGGTCGGTGGGAGGTTATCGGTAGCAGCAGGTGGTCTCGCAAATATCCTGGGCCTCTGCCATGGAGCGCTTTAAAGGTGAGAACCAACACCTTGAAGCGCACCCGGAAGACCACCGGGAGCCAGTGTAGCTCACGCAGGAGAGGTGTTACGTGGGAGCGCCCTGTTGCTCCCATAATCACCCGTGTGACTGCATTTTGGACCAGCTGGAGTCTCCGGGTGCACCTCAAGGGGAGCCCCATGTAGAAAGCGTTACAGTAGTCCAGGCGAGACGTGACGAGGGCATGGGTGACTGTGATCCAGAAAGGGAGGCAACTGGCATATCAGGCGGACCTGATAGAAGGCCCCCCTGGCCATGGCCATCATATGCCCCTCCAAAGACAGCTATGAATCCAGGAGGACACCAAAGCTGCGAGCCCCCTCTGTGGGGGCCAATGACTCACCCCCAATAGCCAGCAATGGCACCAGCTGGCTATACCAGGACGCCGGCATCCACAGCCACTTGGTCTTGGAAGGGTTGAGTCGAAGCCTGTTCCTCCCCATCCAGACCCACATGGCCTCAAGACACTGGGACATCACTTCGAGGGCATCATTGGGGTGGTCAGGGGTGGAGATGTACAGCTGAGTGTCATCAGCGTACAGTTGGCAATGCACCCCAAAACCACGGATGATCTCACCCAGCGGCTTCACATAAATGTTGAACAGGAGCGGCGAGAGGACCGACCCTTGCGGCACCCCGCAAACGAGGCGCCTCGAGGTCAACCTCTGCCCCCCTGCCAACACAGACTGTGATCGGTTGGAGAGACAGGAGGAGAACCACCGCAACATGGTGCCTCCCACCCCCAAGCCCTCCAACTGACGCAGCATGATACCATGGTCGATGGTATCAAAAGCCGCTGAGAGGTGTAACAGGACCAGGACAGAGGAACAGCCCCTGTCCCGAGCCCTCCAGAGATCATCCACCAACGCGACCAATGCCGTCTCCGTGCTGTACCCAGGCCTGAAGCCGGACTGGAACGGATCTAGATAGACAGTGTCATCCAGGTACTGCGGGAGCTGTCGCGCAACCACACTCTCTACAACCTTCGCCAAGAAGGGAAGGTTGGAGACAGGACGGTAATTTGCCAAAACATCCGGGTCCAGAGAAGGCTTCTTGAGGAGGGGCCTCACCACCGCCTCTTTCAAGGCGGCAGGCAAGAAACCCTCACTCAAAGAAGCATTTATAATCCTCTGGAGCCAGCCTCGTGTAACTTCCCATGTGGCCAGTACCAGCCAGGAAGGACACGGGTCCAATAAACATGTGGTTGCGTTTAACCTCCCCAGAATCCTGTCCACGTCCTCAGAAGTCACAGGATCGAACTCCTCCCAGATAATAGTCTCAAGGCCGGCCTCAGTCACCCCGCCGGGATCTACCTAGTCAGAGTCCAAGCCTTCCCGAATCTGAGCGATTTTATCATGCAGATACTGTACAAAATCCTCAGCCTGCCCTTGCAAGGAGTCCTCCCACACTCCCTGATGTAGGAGGGAGCGGGTCACTCTAAACAAGGCAGCTGGGCGATTATCTGCCCAGCTGCCTTGGTGAATCTAAGGATTCACCAAAATTGTTTGGTGAATCCTTAGATCCTATTCTAGTGGAATCTTGGGACAAATGCAAGATCATGCCTACCTTGACCAGACGGTCGGAGTCCCGACCGAGGCCTTATTTTTGTCCTTTCGGGGAACAGACAGTGGTTTTGGGGGGCAAAGATCAAAGAGACAATTTGCCTCCAGACAAGGTCAAGACAGACAGGGCAGACAGGGGCACCATTTTCCATCCAAACGTTCCTTTTGGGGTGGGAGGGGTCGTCCCTATTGGCGGTCCAAATGACTGCTCCTCCGAGCCTCCCATAGGGGTCCGGCTGGCTCTCTTTGCCGACCAGTGGGAGGATTCCACTTTGGATTCTTGGGTCAGGGAGACAGTACGGTCGGGCCTCTCCCTGGAATTTCTGTCCAACCCTCTGAGGTTCGTCTGCTGTCCCATGTCACAAGACCAGGGGAAGCGGCATCTCATGGAGTCGGCCATAACACACTTGTTGGCCATTCAGGCCATTCAGTCGGTTCCGGAGGCGGACCATGGTCAGGGATTTTATTCCAGACTGTTCCTGGTTCAGAAGTCCTCGGGAGGTTGGAGGGCAATTCTTGATCTCAAGACCTTGTACCATTACATAGTATATCAAAGGTTCAAGATGCAATCTCTCTACTCTATCCTGGAGAGCGTCAGGAAGGGCGACTTCCTCACATCAGTGGATCTCACAAAGGCCTACCTGCATGTTCCCATTCATCCCAATTTCAGCAATTTTTCAGGTTCCAATATGTGGGGAAACATTATCAGTACCAGGCATTGCCCTTCGGCCTGTCTTCTGCCCCATGGGTGTTTACCAAGCAGCCTTGGTGGGCCATCTCAGAGCATTGTCTATCCAGATACAGTTCTACCTGAACAACATCCTCATCCAGTCCAGTTCAGAAGCCAGGGCCAGGGAGGACCTAGATCTCACCATTCAGGTTCTTCAATGTCATGGTTTTTCCATAAACCGGTCCAAGAGTCATCTGATCCCGACAACACATTTGCTCCATCTTGGGGCAGTAATAGATACAGTGGAGTCAAAGGTGTACCTTTCGCCGGACTGCCAATCCATTTTAAGGGATCTGGTTGTCAAGGTCAGGTCACATTGGGCTTCTTCCCTGCTGCTTCTCTCCCAGCTGCTGGGAAAGATGGTGTTGTCACGCTAGAGTTGTCTGAACGAAATTTTGATTGTTTGATGTTTCAGCATCACGCCTTGGGCTCTTCTCCACAGCAGGGGTCTGCAGTGGTTTCTTCTTCCATTCCAACGAGCTCGGAGCAGCACGTTATCACTGCGAGTGGAGGTTCCACCAGCGGTCCAGTCCTCCCTCACATGGTGGTCTTCCAATGCCATTGCTCAGGGTTGTAGGTTCCAGGAGCCTCATCAGCTCATCCTGATGACCAATGCCAGCCTCTTCGGCTGGGGAGCTCACCTTGGAACCCACATGGCTCAAGGTCAGTGGTCTTCGGAGGATCTTTCTCACAACATCAACTGGTTGGAGCTGCAAGCCATCCACCTGGCTCTCAAGAGTTTCGAATCCCTAGTTTTGGGCAAAGACATCTTAGTGCTGACAGACAATGTGGTCGCCAAGGCCCACATAAATTGTCAAGGAGGGACCAGAACTTTGGCTCTGATGCAGGAAGCAGAGTGGCTGATACTATGGGCAGAGTCTTATCTGTCTCCCATCCGAGCGGAACACATTTCGGGAGTGGCGAACGTCCAGGTGGACTGGCTCAATCGGACATCAGTAGACCAGGCGGAGTGGTGCTTGGATCCATCTCTGTTCAGGGATCTGATGGACTGGTTTGGCCTACCAGCGGTGGACCTGTTTGCCACACGGGACAACCGTCAAGTTCCAAGATTCTTCTCCCAGTGTCCAGCTCCAGAGGCAGAAGTAGTGGATGTGTTGCGGAGCCCATGGCCATCAGGGCTCCTATATGCCTTTCCTCCTCTTTCTCTGATTCCCAGAGTCATCTGGAAGCTTCTGGAGGAGGGGGCAGAACTTCTGCTTCTGGCCCCTCATTGGCCCAGGAGACCTTGGTTTGCAGTTCTAGTGGCTCTCTCAGTGGACCGACCCTGGAGGTTACCTCGGGACAGGATGTCCCTCAGGCAGGGGTCGTTGGTACACCCGGACCCTCAGTGGTTTCAACTAACCGCTTGGCACTTGAGCGGGTCCTACTGAGGGGTGACAACTTTTCCTCTAGGGTCATCGCTATGATGCAGGCTTCTCGCAGGGATTCCACCAACCGTATCTATAATGCTACATGGAGGGCATTTTGTACCTGGTGCAAAAAAGGGGATCTGGTTCCCACTTCTGTTTCTGTGGTTTAGGTTTTAGAATTTCTTCAAAAGGGTTTAGATGATGGGTTGGCTCCTAATACTCTTCGGAGACAGGTGGCGGCCCTTTCTTCCATTTTGGCTTGTGGAACCAGGGACTCCCTGTCAAGGCATCCAGTAATTAGACAGTTCCTCAGAGGGGGCACCAATCTCAGACCTCCCATGCTCCATCGCTTTCCCACGTGGGGCTTGAATAAGGTCTTAACTGCCCTTACCCAGGGTCCCTTCATGAGAGGTTAGTTTAAAATTCCTTTGCTATAAGGTAGCCTTTTTAGTGGCTATCACTTCTGCTTGGCGTATATCTGAGCTGGCAGCTCTGTCCATCAGGGCAGATCTCTGCGTATTCCACTCTGACTGAGTGGATTTACACCTCAACCCTATGTTCCTTCCCAAGATAAACACTTGGTTTCATAGGGCTCAGGAGTTGATCCTGCCCAATTTTTGCCCTGAGCCTTCCCACCATTTGGAATGGGTTTGGCATATATTGGACATGCGGAGGGCTCTCCGCATATATATTAAAAGGACCTCTTCTCTGAGGAGGACAGAGTCCCTTTTTGTTTCTTTTCAGCCTGCCACCCTCGGCTGTAGGGTTACTTCCCCCACATTGGGATGTTGGATCAGGGCTTGTATCTCTATAGCTTATGAGGCCCAATCCTTACCTGTGCCCAGGTGTATTAATGCTCATTCGACCTGTAGTGCGGCTACTTCGGCAGCTTGGGGTACACAGGCCTCTCTGGAAGAGGTCTGCAGGGTGGCTACTTGCTCTTCTCCTTCTCCCTTTGTACGTCACTACAAACTTGATTCTTACGCCTCGGCTGAGGCTGCTTTTGACAGATGGGTTCTGCAGAGGGTTCATTCTGACCTAGAACCACAGGCCTGGACTTCTCCCTCCCAATAGGACAAGGCTTTGGTATGTCCCATTCCTGACTGCTGTTTCTTCCTGGATGGAGAATGAGCGTTGGTTATTACCTGATACGCCCTTTCTCGGCTTAGAAGAAACAGCAGTCAGCCCCGCCCAGGTTATTCGTCCGGTCCTGGGATGTGGGAGGGTAGGGCTTTGTTCTTTTGTCTTTACAGCTCATCATGTCAGTCTGCGATACCGCCTTGGTCAAAAAGCTGGCAAGCAACAGGAAGAGGCGTGGCTTAACAATTTTGCAGACTCAGTCACATGTTAATTATATATTTATGGTTCTGGAAGTATTTTATTTACATATTTGTAAATCTATAAATATTTACAAATATGTATATACATATTTGTAAATAACAGCACCTGTTTCTTTCCACTCTGGTCATTAATGAGGAGAAAGGAGGTTAGATATCCTTAGCAGACCTTCTCTTAGCTTGAGTCACATCTGTTTTGCATTCAGCCCTCTACCCAGGAATATTACTGGCAGAGTTGGAGATTCATTGCAATAAAACTGGACTACAAATAAAGATGCTTCTAGTATGTTTCTTGATAATCAACAATGTACTATAGAAGTTTATAGTCATGCTTTCTCCTTTTTCTGTGCAAGGGTAAAACTAGAGTTTCTTTGGAAAGTGGGACATTCAATATCCATGAAGACCTATGTTCCAGACCCAAAGATATCCGTAATTCTACAGCCAAAAAGTAATTATTTATTTTTTGGGCAGGGAGGTTGGGACAGGAACAGAGGAATGACACAATGGATCCCTTCACTTTTCTTCTTTCCCAGTTTTGACAGCTTGGCCAACTGTGAAAATCACCCAGGACAATAAAATCTCATCTACATTATGAGCATCTCTCTTCCCCTAGACCCGTGATGGCAAACCTATGGCACACATGTCAGAGGTGGCACGCAGAGCTGCCAGCTGCTCTTCTGGCATGCATCTTCGTGGGCACAGGAGCACCAGAAAACGGCCCGAAAAACAGCCAAAAAACAGGCCATTTTCTGGGCTGTTTTCCGGGCCGTTTTTGGAAATGGCCCAAAAAGCATTTTTGGAAAAAACAGCCCAAAAATGGCTGAAAAATAGTCTGAAAACGGCCTGAAAAACAGCCAAAAATGGCCAAAAACCAGGCATGTGAGTGCTGGCCAGCTGGTCTTTAGGTTTCTGGCGCTCCAGCATGCGTGTTCTAGTTTGGGCACTTGGTGCCAAAAAGGTTCGCCATCTCTGCCCTAGTCTCTGCCTACCTCTTACATCTCTCACAATGGAGAGAAAGAAAGAAAAAAAACACCAAAGCAGAGGAACAATGCACAGGAAAGACTCAGCATCTTGTCATCCATTCCTTTCAATCATTTTGGATTGGTCCTGACAACTCGTGCTTGCTCACCCACTCCCCAGCTTGTTTCTTAACTGTAATTAGGAAGCATGCAGTTGGGTAATTATAGCCTTTCACAAAATGACACAAACACGAAGGAAACAGCTGCAATTGAAAGTATAGCAATTAGCTGGAGAGGGACCAAAATACCAAGCATCTTTTTTTCAATCTATCTTGGCTGCTGCTCCTCCATCCCCGCATCCATCCACCTAATGTAAGGCTGACCTATTCAGGTTCACTTTATATCTTGTGCTGTATTCCAGCCATTTCTATAAGGCATGTCTGTATTTTACATAGATTTTTTCATTTCTGGAGTGTCACTGCGTTTTTATATTTACCAGCAGAGCTATTATTTCTGAACTGTCAGACTTACCATAGTTTGCCAAGTTTCTTATCAGCATCTACTGCGCATGTCTTGCATTCTTTCTTTCTTCTTCTAAAAAAACCTTTCCTTTGTTCTCCAGCCAGCTAAGGTTTGGCTGGGGATTCTCTGCCAACATGTAATCTAATTTAGATTAGTGAGATGTCTTTATTTTCTTACAATAAATATGAGTTTAATTAGAAGATGTATTCCGGTTTTATTGACCAAAGTATACACAAGGAGAACGTCACGATCCAACTCAAAATGAGGGCAATTACCCCACACAAGGTAACGGGGCTGATTGCTGCTCTGACATGGAGCAGTTCCATTGTAAATGCTCTTTCCATCCATTTGCCCAATAAAAGTAACATCCATTAGTACAATATGGACTTAGTTGCAAGCTAGCTTTTGTTCATTATGAAAAAAAAGAAAGACAACCTATAATCAAATCCAGAAGAATCACTTCTTGACTCTTCCAGCTTTTGGTCAAAGGTTGATTTCCTCTGATTTAGAGCAGCCAAAAGAACCATCAGAATATTTTTTATTATTATTATTGAAAAGTTTTTACAAACATTTTAACCAAGTTTGGGATATTCCCCCCTTCATTGTATCCTGGTGGTGCTTTGACATAGATTTCTTTGTCCAGGTCAGCGTGCAAGTACGCTGTCTGCACATCAAATTGGAAAACTTTAAGTCCTAGGATGGTGGCGATCACTAGAGCGCTCTTGACGCTCTAAGCCCTGACCGTGGGTGAATAGGTATCCGTATAGTCCTCAGGGTATTTTTGAGCAAACCCTTGTGCGACAAGTCTTGCTTTGTATAATGTTTTGTTGTTCTCCAGGGTTTTAATTCTATACACCCACTTGGTCCCAATTGGCTTTTTGCCTTCTGGTGCTTGGGCAGGTGAGTAGACATGCAGGCCTCTGAGGCTTTCCATTTCCCCTTCCATAGCTTGTCTCCATTTCTCTTTTTCATCTGGAGGGAGTTTAAGTATTTCCTCGTAGGAGTTGGGTGTAATATTGTTCCCTTGCACTGTCATTATATAATCCTCAAACCTTTTGGGCATCTTATTTCTGTTTGCCCTTACTGGTCTATCAGGCGATGTGTCAGTTTCTTGTAGGCTTTCAGCTTCCTTATTTGTAAGGTTGTCCAGATTTAGGATGGGGTGCCCTTCCTTCCATTCCTTGGCACATGGCTTGTGTTGTTTGGACTTGCATGGTTTGGTTTCGGTCGTCCTTCCAGTGTGTGGTTCCTCATCCTTCTGGTTCTGTGTGTGCACGTCTCTATTGAGGAAGATGTCATTGGAATGTAATTTGGACCAATTTGAGTGCTCATGGAAGTTTGCTGACCTTGATACAATGAATTTATTATTACAGTCCACAAATCTGTAATCCTTTGTCCCTGGTTCATACCCCACGAAACGTAGTCTTTTGGATATCTTTTCTCCTTTCTTCCTGAGTTGTCTGGGGATGTGTACATCTGTGGGGACCCCAAATATGTGTAGGTGGGCTAGATTTGGTTTTCTTTTGTACATTAGTTCATATGCGGTTTTGTTGATAGAGCTAGACCATGACCTGTTCAGCGTGTAGTTCGAGTAATGTAATGCCTCTGACCAGAATGATTGGCCCATCCCTGCGTCCTCTAGGACGCACCTCATCATTGTTTGGAGCACTCCGTTTTTTCGTTCTATGACTCCATTTCGGAAAGGTGAAAAAGGTGAAGAAGTGTAGTGTGGTATGCCTTGTTCCCTTAGCCATTTGGTAAAGTCTCTGGCCATGAACTCTGAACCTCGGTCTGTCATAATCTGCTTAATTCTGGTGTTGTGTTGTAACTCCACCTTTTTATAAAATTCCTTAAACTTTAGGAATGCTTCATTCTTATGCCTGAGTGAGTATACGTAACCATACCTGCTATAGTCATCCACAATTGTGAGGAAGAACCTTTCTCTGTACTTAATGGATGGTTTCAGTGGCCCTACCAAGTCCATGTGTATGAGTTGAAAAATAGAGTCAGTGGTTCTCCCCGATTTCTTTGGCCTGGCCTTGATCTTAATTTTTGAGCATTTACAAACAGCACACTCTAGATAATTTTTACAGTCTTTTACTTTCAACCCTTTGGTACATTCCAACACCTTTTTTACAACAGGGAAACTGACATGTCCAAGCCTTCTATGGAGAAGGTGGGCACACTCATCATGTATTGGTTTACCCATGGATACCTTATTTTTAGTTGTTGATTTACAATCTTCTGCCCCTTGGTATGTTACCCCTGTGGCTGTGTTCACTTTATCTTTGTCAACAGTGTTTGTGTATATGCTCCCTTCGCTGCCCCCACTTGGTGTGTAGTAAGGTAGCCTATCGTGCATGATTACCTCCCCAGTGTTGTTTCCATGATTGGATAGCTGTACCTTGCCCCCTTTGAATGTTATCTTGGTGTTTGTGTTTTGTGTGAGCTTGGTGGTTGCCAGTATGTTATGAGGTATTTCTGGCACGTACAATACCAATACAATATTTTCCCTATTCCTGGGATGCACACGCTTCCCTTTCCTCTTACCTTAGCGTTGCGTTGGTTGGCAACCCTGATCTCAAAGTCTGTTTCTGTGAGGGAAGTGAATAACTTCTTATGGCATGTGGTGTGGTTTGTGGCCCCTGAGTCTAATAGCCACATGTCCTTACTTATCTCCTGTTTCTGGTTGTGGTTTGCGTGCCTAAAACTGTTTACTGACCCTGGGTTACTGTCCCGGGAACTGTCCCTGCACTCATTGTTCCTTCTGGGGTTGGGAGACCACCCACATCCTCTTTCCCTATAGTGTTTGCGTTCTGGTGAGTGCCTTCCCGGGTACTTCCTCCCAGGTTCGTGTCTGTCCCTGTGTTCAGTGTATCCCCTGTCCCGGTAGTTCCTGGGGCAGTCCCTTTTTATATGGTTCCTAGAACCACAGGAGAAGCATTCCTTTATGCTGCTTGCCCTGTCTTAGAATTCAACCCTCCTGAGGGACTTCCGGCGGGGACGTAGGATCGTGGCGACATGGAGAGAATCGCTCTCTCTCCAGTGTCGGATTTCTGAGCCTTTTTGGTGCTGTTTAGGCAAAGGCTGGTCCCGGAGAGACCAGCAATAAAGAGGGGAAACTTCGGAGGAGGCAGGGAGAGGTGCGATCCCCCACTGCACCAAGAAGACCCCTTAATCCAAGGCTTAGAAGAAACCAGCGGTGGGGCGCGTACAGCTGGTCCGGAGATCAGACGCTCCGATTGAGATCTTTGGGAGCAGAGGAGTGAGTACAGTGCGAGAAACTCTGAGATCGAGCAGAAAATAGGAGAGCTGCTTGGACTATTTTGGCACGACTGTGAAAAGACTAGAGAAATTTTTCCGGAGGGCAGCGAGTGAAAGGAAGGCTCAAAGTGCAAACGAGTGGCAAGCGAAGAGGTGAGCAAACTGGAAGAGAACGGAACAGAGAGAAACGGAGGGGACTAGAAATATTTAAATAATTGAATAATAAAGGTGGAAAAAAAGTGGACTTAAAGACTAAGAGGAAGATCGGACGATATTTATAACTCCTTTTTGAGCTGCTCAAACGGAAGGAAAGAGGTAGTTTGGCAAAAGAGAAGTGCTTATAAGTGACTGTGCAGTTTTTTAAGATCGCCATATTGAATCCGGAAAAGACTGGCAATACAAAACAAACACTCTCTCTCCGTCTAAATATAACAGCAAGATCTACAGAACATTGTAAATACATAGACTGACTTTTATCGCTTTTTTTTCCTTGCTGGCTTTTTTTTTCTGTCTTTTTGTCTTGACTTTGACTTTGATTTTGTTATTTAGATATAAGAATATTATTAATAGTAATTTATCATAACTTATTAAGTATTAAGTATATTAAGTATATTAATAATTATTAATTATAACAATATTCTTCTTTTACCTACTATTTCTACCTGCTTTCTAAATGTATAAAATTTTACATAATTTCTTAAACTCCATAGTTTAAATAGAGATTTATAATTAATTACTGAAAAATAGTTAAATATTTTAGAAACATTATTCTTTCTTTTTTTTTTCTTTCTTTTTCTTTACTCTTTTTTTCTGGATAGCATATAACTTCATTGGTAGTATCCACTAGTAATTATTACAACAATTATATATTGAAAAATTAAGTATAAAATATTTTAGTATATTAGTAGTAAGGATTAAGGATTAAGAACTGATTAACTAACTTCCCTTTTTTTCTTTTTTCTTTTCCCTCTTCCTTATTGAATATTTGAGTGCATTAACTATATATTTATATATCCTATCAAGAAAGATATAGAATTAATTAATTGATTAAGCGAGTGATTAATTAAAAATTTAATTGACAGTAGTCCCCCCCCCCCCTGAGAGGGTGATTAAGGAAATTAGTAATTTAGAAGGGGGAAAATAGAAAATTGAATAATAGTGGAGAAAAGGGAAGAAATAATTTATAAGGAACTTGGATGGTGAATTGGGAGAAAATTGACAAAATAATAACGGAACAATATAGAATATTGGAAGAGATGACTACCACCACTACAACAACCTTGAAGACAGGGAAGAAAGCGACATCAATATTGGTGGGAACATTGGCATCCCCGGCGACACAGAAGACTTTGGAAGGAATGTTTGCAGCAGAGAAGCAGCCCACAACATCAAACATGCCAACAGTGCAGGCCACGCTCATGACAATACAGGAAACTATGGTCAAAATGCAAGAATGTATGACCAGGAACCATGAAGAATCAAGAAAAGACATGGATGAAATAAAGAGAGAGGTCAAAAATGATATCCAGAAGATAGATGGGAAAATAGATTTGTTACAAGAAATCATTAAAAAGAACGATCAAAGGATAAAAGCAATAGAACAAAAAACTGAATTGACAGAAGAAAAGTTGGGAGCATTGGATACAAAAATGATGGGACTCAATAAGGAAATGGAGAACACAGTGGCGCAATTGGAAATGGAAAAAGCAGCGTTTTATTTGCACTTTCAAAATGTAGTGGAAGAAAGAGAAGAAGATTTAACAATGATAATGGCGGAGATGATAGCAATAGTTCTAGAAAGAGAAAGAGAAGAAATAATAAATGAATTAGATGAAGTATATCGGGTCCACACTAACTACGCTAGACATAACAGACTCCCACGAGAGGTACACATCAGATTTGTAAGAAGGAAGGTGAGAGATATAGTCTACAAGATAACAAAGAATGAACCAATGTCTTATAGAAACAAAGAGATAACTACTCTGAAACAAGTTCCAAAAAGAATAAGAGACCTCCGAAAAGAATACTGGTTTTTGGCCACATTGCTAAATAAAAAACATATACTTTTTAGATGGATAACACCAGAAGGAATGCTAGTAACGTGGCAGGGAAAGAAAATAAAGATAGATACCCTAAGAAAAGCAAGAGAACTATATGATCAAATGATGGATACTGAGACAATAAATAACAGCAGAGAAGAGGGAGGTCGGAATGCCAAAGGGAAACAGAGGCAAGAACATGAAGGAACCCTACAACAAGGAGAAGGAGAAGAGGAAGGAGAGATCCAGGAAGAAGAGAGAATCCAAACAAGGGGGAAAAGAAGAGAACAGGAAGAAGCAAAGAAGAAAAAACAAGAGAGTCAGTAAAACATGGAACAAAGTCTAAAAATTTTATCGTTAAATGTAAACGGCCTCAATTCACCATCCAAAAGACACCAAATTTTTAAAAAAATAGTGAAACAAAAACCAGATATTGTGTGCCTTCAAGAGGTACACATAAAAAAACAAGACATAAAATATGCACAGTACAAAAAACTAGGTAAATTATATTCATCGTTGGCAGAAGAGAAAAAAAGGGGAGTGTTGGTATATATTAAAGAAGGAATAGATAGTGAAGTAAGATATGTAGATCGGGAAGGTAGAATAGTGATGATAGAGTTAAAATTGGATTTTAAAAACATATTATTGGTAGTAGTATATGCCCCAAATAGTAGGCAATCAGAATTCTACAAAAAAGTACATCAGGAAATCATTGATCAAAAAATGGAAAATGTATGTTTAATTGGAGATCTCAACGCTATTGTGGATGTAAGAAAAGATTATAAAAGTAGTCGGAAAAATAAAAACAAGAAAAACCTATTGCCCAAAACTTTTATGGATATGGTGGAAGAAATAAATTTGATAGATAGTTGGAGATTTTATAACCCTGAAACTGAAGGCTTTACATATTATTCAAACCCACACAGGTCTTGGTCAAGGTTAGACATGGCATGGGTAACCAAAGTATTAATGATGGAAATAGAAAGTGTACAAATATTACCAAATAATTGGGCAGACCACAACCCAATAATGATAACGTGGAAGCGGAAAAAAAGGAAAAATAATAGATGGACAATGAATACACAGGTTCTAAAAGAAAAAGAATATAAGAAATATATATAGAAAAAGAGTTAGAACTCTTTTACAAGGAAAATACAAAACAACAAACATCCCTACAAAATTTATGGGACACAACCAAGGCATATATAAGAGGGCTTACAATAGCTTACAATGTAAAACGGAAAAAAGAGAGAGAGAAAGAATATAATAAATTACAAGAAGAGGTACAAAATTGGGAAATTAAATTACAAAGGAACCCAGGGAACGAACAGATAAGAACAAACTGGATAGCAGCAAAACATAAAATTAATATATTGGAACAAGAGAAATATGTAAGGTCATTAAAATATATAAGGCAAAATTATTTTGAAAATGCAAATAAGCCAGGGAGATGGATGGCATATAGGCTCCGGAAAGAAAGAGAAAAAAGGGCAATTCAGAAAATACAGGACGAAGAGGGGAAGATTCAATATAGTTTAGAGAAGAAAAAAGAGATAATAGTCCAATACTATCAAAAACTTTATGAAAAAGAAATAGTAACAGAGGAGGAAATTGAACAATTTTTAAAAGAGAAAGGATTGAAAATGTTAATGTAAGAAGAAAAAGACCTATTAAATAAGGAGATTGCCATAGGGGAATTAAGAGAAGCCCTGAAGAGACAAAAAAATAATAAAACCCCTGGGATGGATGGGTTGCCAATGGAATTTTATAAAACATTTGATGAATCACTAACGGGAATTTTATTAGAGGTATATAATGAAGCTTTTTTTTTTTATTGAAAAAGTTTTACAATACAAAAATTTTTCCCCCTTTTTCACCCCTCCCCCACCCCCACCCTCCCATCCGCCCCAACCTCCCCCCAACCCCACCCCCTCCCTCCCCATCCCACCCCTGACTTCCGCTACACATTTCTTAAAAAAGAAATACAGCAAGAATTTATAACGACAAGAAAAGCAAATACTATTATATATTCAATTCTACATTGAGAGGAAGAGAAAGGAAAGAAAGAAAAGAATTAGGAAAAAATAAAAATAAAAAAAAAGCCCATAAACTTAGATATTTATCTAAAATTAACCATATTACAATAAAAAAAAAACACCCAGAGAATAACCATTATAGTATTTAACCTAATTTAAAAACAAAGAAAAGAGAAAGAAACATTACTAACATTACTAATCATATGCCATGCTCAGTCCCCCAAAAATTATATAACCTACTTGTTCATATTAGATAATATCAAACAGTTTAGTCCCAACTACTCCCCTTAATTCAAAAAAAACAACAAAGAACCCCCCCAAAGGAAAAAAAAAACATAAAACATACAGTATAATATAATTATACATATATTGTTATAATTTCTCATAACTCGAATTTCAATCTTCTCTTCATCCTGCTTAAAGTTGAAGTCTTCTTTCTTCACATATATCCACTTCCACTAGGCTTCAACTTCTATGTGCCCACATCAATAAAATAAAACATTCCACATAAACCCCCCGTGTGACTTTATCTGGATAACATCCAACCACGAAGATATTAATATTCACTCCTCTAGGTAGAATCATTCAAACTGACGTGTACTATTTCAACAAGAAAAAAAAAAAACCCCAATGCAGCTCCACCAAACCTTGAGAACAAAAAAAAAATCAAAAAAGAGAAGAAAATCCTAGAAGCTGCATTCCCAAATGTTCTTATGAAGCTATTTCAAATCCTGCCACCCTGTGTCGTTCACTCCTTCTGGTTGTAAGATGTTTTCATTTCCATTCTTTCCTCTTAGATGATAAATTCCAAGAAAAGCTATGATAGGGTAATCACAAAACGCTGCTACTATATAGATAACATCCAACCACGAAGATATTCGCTTCTCTAGGTAAAGTCATTCAAACTAACATATTCTATTTCAACAAGAAGAAACCCAATGCAGCTCCACCAGACCTTAAAAACAAAAAAATCAAAAAAAAGAAAGAAAATCCAGGAAGCTGCATTCCCAGATGTTCTTGTAAAACTGTTTCGAATCCTGCCACCCTGTGTCGCTCAGTCCTTCCGGTTGTAAGATGTTTTCATTTCCATTCTTTCCTCTTAGATGATAAATTCCGAAAAAAAAAACCCGTGATAGGATAATCACAAAACACTACTACTATTACAACAATCTGTTAAACTTAGTCAAGATATTGAGTCCAATTCAAAATAATGAAAGTTTTATAAATCTCCAATTCGGGATGAAGACTTTATAATCCATAAATCCAACTCAGTATAAACTTTGAAAATTTTATAACCATTTTCCGAAGTTTTCCATACTTTCTGATAATAACTGTAACTGATGGAGGACTTCCTTAGTTACCACTTGAATTTCCTCATTAATTTCTGGTTCCTGCTGCTCGACATCACCACCCTTTTCTTGCGAAGCGTTGGACCTCTGCTGCTGTTCATCTTGAATTATAATATTTTTTAAATCTTGCTCCAACAGTACAAGGTCCGGTGCTCCTAGTCTCGGTTCACTGGTATACTCAGTTTTTCCATCTGTAGAATCCATAGTAGAATCCTCCGAGGAACCAGATTGTACTCCTTGTACATTTAACATTCTTTGATTCATTCTTTGAGTCTCCTCCTTCTGTTTACCTTTTGCAAACTCTCTTTCTTGTTTCTTATTATTAGGATATTCCGAGGCTCCCTTAAAGATATTTTTATAAAAATGTTCCGCTTTTCCAATAGTATCCAAACAGTATCTCACGCCATGATATCTAAAAATTATGCCAGCTGGTAAGTCCCATCTAAATGGGATATTACTTTTCTTCAATTCCTTAGTTAAAAAAGCAAATTCTCTCCTATCCTTTAGAACTTTCGATGGTAACTCTTTAAAAATATTAATTTGTGCTCCTTCTATTTGCACTCTGACAGAGTAGGACTTTTGTAAGATGTCATCTCTCAGCCTTTTGTCAGTAAAATAAACAACAACATCTCTAGGCAAATTCCTTAGCTTGGCTACTCGCGAGTTGACTCTATAAACTTTCTCTATGCAACCAAGAATTATCTCATCTTCTAACTCTAATAATTCAGCAAAGACCTTTGCAAAAACTGCTTTTAAATCTCTCTGGTTTTCTTTAATACCTCTTACTCTGATTGCTGATGCCATAGTTTTGATTTGAAGCATGATAATATCATTCTGTATGATCTGATTTCGAGTCTCAGCTTCCACGAATTTTTCCTGTATTTCTTGAATCTGGGAGTCAAGTTTACTGCTAATTTCAGTTACTTTCTCCTCCATTTCAATCACCACATTTGAAAGATCTGAAATTACTTTAATAATAGTTTGACTTAATTGGTCATGCTTTCCAGCAATCAAGTCCACAAGATTCTTCTGTGAATTTTTAATTTTGTCAACTACGCTCGATAGAGAAATTGTTATAAGTTCTTTTAAGTCCCCTTCTGCCAATCCAGACAATTGCATCATCTCAGCTTTATTCTTCAGCTGGCTCAAGGGGGAGCCCCCCCTTCCTTTAGTCATCTTTACTTTACTTTAAATTGCTTTACTTTGCTGTACTTTATTTTACTTTACTTTACTTTAATTTTTTTTTAAAAAAAATATCCCAAAAAAAATTCTTCTTACTTTAAGTGCCTTTCCCATAGCAGAGTATTCATTTCAAAACCTCCGTTTTCAATCGCTCTGGCATTTCTTCAATTAAGACCAGTCGCCATCTTAAAAGACTTTCTTAGGAACTTTCACTTCTCTTCCTCTCCTTCCCCCCTCCTCTCATTCCTCTTCCAGAAAATCAATAAAAAATCAGTAAAAAAAATCCATACTTGCTTCGTCTTTTCTTCTTTCTTTTTCAGCTTGCTCCATAAACGCTTCAGCTGTGGTGTTGCTTCCAGCGTCTAGCTCCGCTAATTAACTAATTAGCGGAGGACAGTCTTGACGCGGAGCATTCTCTGGAGGGTATGGAGGGGGCCATCCTTCTGAGCCCTCCCCAGGACAAACGAAACGATCCTGGGGCGACTCAGGGGGCCCAGCCTCACCCCCAGAAGCTCTGCCTGCTCCTCCCGCTGAGGAGCAGGTTGTGCGAGCCGCCTGCCAGCTGTAAGGTGGCTCTGACATGCCAAGAAGCCGGCGGGCATGGAGGAGCCCGCCGACGACGAGGAAGGCGCCACCGGAAGTCCTATAATGAAGCTTTGATGGAGGCTAAGCTACCAAACATGTGGAAAGAAGCCTACATTTCCTTAATACCTAAAGAAGGAGCAGATACCACATTAATAAAAAATTATAGACCAATTTCTTTGTTAAATACCGATTATAAAATCTTTGCGAGTATAATTGCTAATAGGATGAAAAAAGTAATACAGAATAAAATACATCAAGATCAAAATGGTTTTTTGCCCTCCAGACAAATCCAAAACAACTTAAGAATAGTAATAGATGTTCTAGAATATTATGAGGTGCATCCAGAGAGACAGGCGGCACTGATCTTTCTGGATGCACAGAAGGCCTTTGACCAAGTAAACTGGACATTTATGATACACCAACTTCAAAATATGAATTTTGGAGACAAATTCACAAAAATGATTGCATCAATATATCAAAATCAAAAAGGAGTAAGACAGGGATGCCCATTATCGCCTTTATTGTTTATTCTAACCTTAGAAAACTTGTTAATTAGAATTAGGGCAAATGAGGAAATAATAGGACTAAAGATTAAAAAAGAGGAATACAAGGTCCAAGCGTTTGCAGACGACCTTGTCTTCTTCATAGAAAACCCAATAGAAACAACCCCCAAATTAATAGAAGAAATTGAGAAATTCGGAAAAGTAGCAGGATTAAAAATTAATAAAGAAAAGACGAAAATGATGACAAAAAATATGACAGTTAAACAAGTAGATAAATTATCAAAAGACTCAGGATTACAGCCAACTAAAAAAGTAAAATACTTAGGGATAAATTTGACAACTAAAATGGTGACAATCAAAGAAAATAATTATGAACCTTTAGTGCAGAAAATAAAGGAAGATTTAAATAAATGGGGGAAACTGAATCTATCTTTGTTGGGGAGAATAGCGGCGATAAAATCAAATATACTTCCAAGACTCCTTTATCTATTCCAAACGATTCCAATAAAATTAGACAAGAAATTTTTTACCAATCTGGATAAAATAACCACTAAATTTGTGTGGGAGGGGAAAAAACCAAGAACAAAATTAAAGATATTACAAGATGATAAAATGAGGGGCGGATTTGGGTTCCCGGCATGGGAAAAATATTATAAGGCGGCATGTTTATCATGGATCAGGGAATGGATAACCTTAGATAACCCTAGACTTTTGAATTTGGAAGGACACGATTTATTGAAGGGATGGCATGCCTTTCTATGGAGCCCCGGAAACAAAACATACAAACATTTCAATAACCATACAATCAGAAAATCCTTAATAAATATCTGGCAACAGATTAAATCTAAACATTATATGAAAATACCTGGTTGGTTATCAACAATAGAGGCAATAACATACCCGAACACATTGACGAAACATAAAATTTTAAGATATAGAGAAATATTAGATGTACAGGGACAATTGAAATCAAGAGAAGAACTTTATGATCAAGGAATAGTAATAGATTGGTGGCCCTATTCACATATTAAGACAAGATACAGAAAGGATCAGGAGGAACAAGGAATTGACATAAAACCAAACCAATTGGATAAATTACTAGAATCTAAAGAAGCAAAACTGATCTCAAAAATCTACAGATATTTATTGGAATATGATTTGGCAGAAGAACTGGTCAAAGGTCAGATGATAGCCTGGGCGAGGAATATAGGACATAGTATACAATTGGAGGAATGGGAAAAGGTATGGGAAAGCAATTATAAGATGACAAAATCGGTAGCGTACAAAGAAAATCATTATAAAATGTGGTATCGGTGGTATCTGGCCCCGGTAAGATTAGCTAAAATGTTTCCAAATGTAAATCCAACTTGCTGGAAATGTAAAAAAACGCAGGGGACTTTTTATCATGTTTGGTGGCTTTGCCCAGTAGTTAAGAAATTTTGGAGCAAAATTAAAACATGGATAATAGAAATAACAAAATATGAAATTGAATTGGAACCTGAGATTTTTCTATTAGGCATGATCAAAGGGAACATTAGGAAGGATATCAAGTTTTTAATTTTGCATATAATTACGGCGGCTAGGTTATCATTAGCACAACTATGGAAATGTGATCGCATGCCAACAGAACAGGAAGTAATACAAAAAATATTTGCTTGTGCAGAAATGGACAAATTAACCTTACAATTAAAAGATAAGGAGGACTCAGACTATTATATTATATGGAACAAATGGTATCAATGGATAAAACAGAGAAAGAAGAAAAGTGAGTAGGATGGAACTTTGAAAGAATTGACTATAATCAAAATAGCACTGTCAGATGAATATAGTTGGAACAATGTATATATGTATATATTTATATGTATATATATAAAAGGAAAAAAGATATAGAAATTAGTTAATATTTGTAATGGACTAATGGTATAAGTACATTTGTTTTTTGCCTTTTGGTTTTTCTTTTCTTTTCTTATCTATCTTTTTTCTTTTGTCTGATTAAGAATTTGTGTGTTTTAAATATGTATTTTTATTTTAAGTCTTAATAAAGGTTTGTTTTTTAAAATTAAAAAAAAAAGAATTCAACCCTCCTATTGGGCCTAGGGTCCCTCCTAGTTGTGTGGCGGTCCTTTCTCAGGTTATCTTCCGCAATTAATTGGTTTGAGAGCATGTCTAAAGTGATGCGTTCAATACATAGACTGTCAAGTTGCATTACAAAGTTATCCCAGCTGGAATCCAAGGAATTTATGATAACACTCATCATACTCTCCTCCGTTATCACCTCCCCCCTCTGAAGCAACTCAGCCCTGGTTGCATTGAGCCTTAATAAATGTTCGCTCATGGTAACACCTGGCCTCAGCCTAGCAG
Source organism: Coluber constrictor foxii (assembly GCA_038048745.1). NCBI lineage: Eukaryota > Metazoa > Chordata > Lepidosauria > Squamata > Colubridae > Coluber > Coluber constrictor. The sequence continues at coordinate 24,872,729 of CM075966.1, read as the reverse complement.
AGTGGAAGTCTCTGGATATTTTTGTTGTTGTGGCTCTGCTCTGGCTATAGAATAGGCCATATAATTTTTGCATGATCTCATGCACAGTCATATTGTCATTTATGCTATGGTATATGGTTGGTGAAATGCTGATTAACAATAGGTAAAATGCCTTGTGTTGTGCACAATCTACTTCAAATGACCAAGGCTTTTCTGGTGGTTTGGAAATAAAAAAGTATACATTTTCTTTCATGAAGGTTATTTGCAATTGCTGGCTCCACTCTAAAAGGTTCTTTCCATCTATTTGAAGTATTGGAAAGTTAGCTGGTAAATTTCCAGAATTTTGGGAATTATTACTTACTGGGAGCATCTGTCCATGGTCCTGGATGTGGCTGTATTCAAAGTATGGTGATGGAACATTGTAGCTTAGGTTAAAAAAAATTACTCATTTCTTTTTCCTGTTCTCTCAACAGGTGGATACTGGGCATGCACGAAGCTCATTTCGCGCTGGAAGTCGTCGGGTGAGGAGCTCGGGGCTTCGGCTCTCAGGTCTAGGCCTAGGCCTCCCGATGGGGTGTTGGACTCACCCCTGGTGCATCTGGAGCCCATCCTGGACGTTGGGAGTCGTTGCTGGGGGGCTGGATCCCTGGTGAAGATCATTTTCATTCATTTTCATTCATTTTCCTTAATTTTATTCATTTATTAGATTTATATACCGCCCTTCTCCTTGCGGACTCAGGGCGGTGAACAGCCAGAAATAAAAAACAGATTTTACAAAAGTTAAAAGAATTTTAAAAGCAACTAATATAAAATTTGGCCCATAATTTAAAACAGTTCAATTAATAATTAATATCAACTCTAAAATTTACCATGGGATCAGTCCAGTCTGGCTAACAGAAAAAAGTAAGTTTTTAAGGCCTGACGAAAAGTCCGGAGGTCGGAGATCGTTCACAACTCTGGAGGAAGGTCGTTCCAGAGGGTAGGAGCTACCACAGAGAAGGCTCTCCCCCTGGGGGTCGCCAGCCAGCATTGTCTGGCTGACGGCACCCTAAGGAGGCCCTCTCTGTGGGAGCGAACTGGCCGGTGGGAGGCAATTAGTGGCAGAAGGTGGTCCCGTAAGTACCCTGGTCCTAAGCCCTGGAGCGCTTTAAAGGTGATCACACCTTGAAGCGCACCCGGAAGTCCACTGGAAGCCAATGCAGCTCACGCAGGAGAGGTGTCACATGGGAGGGCCCTGTCGCTCCCATAATCCCCTGCACGGCCGCATTCTGCACCAGTTGGAGCCTCTGGGTGCACCCCAAGGGGAGCCCCATGTAGAGAGCATTACAATAGTCCAGGCGAGAAGTGACGAGTGCTTGAGTGACTGTGCGTAAGGAGTCCCGATCTAGAAAGGGTCGCAACTGATAACCTGATAAAAAGCCCCCCTGGCCACGGCTGTTGTATGCTCCTCTAAAGACAGCCGTGGGTCCAGGAGGACGCCCAAGTTGCGAACCCTTTCGGTGGGGGCTAATGATTCGCCCCCAATAACCAGCGATGGCATCAGCTAGCTATATCGGGACGCCGGCAGCCACAGCCACTCGGTCTTGGAGGGGTTGAAGGCACTGGGACATCACTTCCACGGCATCATTGGGATGGTCTGGGGTGGAGATGTACAGCTGAGTATCATTATTATTATTATTATTTATTATTTATTAGATTTGTATACCGCCCTTCTCCTTACGGACTCAGGGCGGTGAACAGCCAAAATAAAAATTCAATACACAAAAGTTAAAAATTAAAACACATATACAGTAGGCTGAAATTAAAACCAAATCAATATTAAAATGCAGCGACGCTACAAACATTAAAAATATTTAAAATTTGAAAAAAAAAATTTTAACAGTGCAGCAGGGATCAGGCTAACCGGCAAGTTGAAAAAGATGCGTCTTCAGGGCCCGACGAAACGTTCGGAGGTCGGAGATAATTCTCAACTCTGGAGGAAGATCGTTCCAGAGGGTAGGGGCTGCCACAGAGAAGGCTCTCCCCCTGGGGGTCGCCAGCCGGCATTGTCTGGCTGACGGCACCCTGAGGAGGCCCACTCTGTGGGAGCGAACCGGCCGGTGGGAGGCAATTGGCGGCAGAAGGCGGTCCCGTAAGTACCCTGGTCCTAAGCCATGGAGCGCTTTAAAGGTCATTACCAACACCTTGAAACGCACCCGGAACTCCACCGGCAACCAATGCAGCTCGCGCAGGAGAGGTGTAACGTGGGAGCGCCCGGATGCTCCCATAATCCCCCGCGCGGCCGCATTCTGTACCAGCGTACTGATGGAACTCCACCCCAAAACCATGGATGATCTCACCCAGCGGCTTTACATAAATGTTGAACAGGAGCGGCGAGAGGACCGACCCTTGTGGCACCCCACACACTAGGCGCCTCGGGGTCGACCACTGGCCCCCTGTCAACACAGATTGTGACCGGTCGGAGAGATAGGAGGAGAACCACCGCAAAACGGTGCCCCCCACCCCCAATCCCTCCAACCGGCGCAACATGATACCATGGTCGATGGTATCAAAAGCCGCTGAGAGATCTAACAGGACCAGGATAGAGGAATACCCCCTACCCCGAGCCCTCCAGAGATCATCCACCAACGCGACCAATGCCGTTTCCGTGCTGTACCCAGACCTGAAACCGGACTGGAGCGGGTCTAAATAGACAGCTTCATCCAGGTACTGGGGGAGCTGCCACGCCACCACGCTCTCAAGAACCTTCACAAGGAAGCGAAGGTTGGAGACTGGACAGTAATTAGCCAAAACAGCTGGATCCAGAGAAGGCTTCTTGAGGAGGAGCCTCACCACCGCGTCCTTCAAGGCGGCCGGTAGGGTACCCTCACTCAAAGAAGTGTTAATAATCTCCTGGAGCCAGCCTCGTGTAACCTCCCGGGAAGCCAGCACCAACCAGGAGGGACACGGGTCCAATAAACATGTCGTGTTCAGTCTTCCCAGAATCCTGTCCACGTCCTCGGGAGCCACAGGATCGAACTCCACCCAGATAACACTCTCAGGACCTGCCTCAGTCATCTCGTCTGAACTAACCCAGTCAGCAGCCAGATCTTCCCGAATCTGAGTTATTTTATCATCCAGATACTGAACAAAATCCTCAGCTCGACCCTGTAAGGGGTCATCCCGCACTCCCAAATGAAGGAGGGAGCAGGTCACCCTAAACAGGGCAGCTGGACGATTATCTGATGATGCGATAAGAGCGGCAAAATAATTAGATTTCGCTGCTTTTATCGCCACTAGGTAGGTCTTAATATGAGACCTTACCAGTGTCAAGTCAGATTCAGATCGGCTGGCCCTCCAACTGCTCTCTAGGTGTCTTTTCCGGCACTTCATCTCCCTCAGCTCCTCAGAGAACCAAGGAGCTAAGTGAGTTCAGCGCCGGGTCAGAGGCCACAAAGGCACGACGCGGTCCAAGGCCCTGACGGCCGCCCTATCCCAGGCGGCCACCCGGTCCTCAGCCGAGTTGTGAGCCAGTGTCTCAGGAAATGGCCCAAGCTCTGACATCTGGAACCTATCAGGATCCATCAGGCGCCTGGGGTGGAACCACCTGGTCGGTTCCACCTCCCTGCGACAGGGTGCAGCAGTCAGAAAGTCAAGTCAAAGGAGCGAGTGGTCAGACCATGACAAGGGTTCAATACCTATATCCCCTATATCGAGACCACTTAACCACTGACCAGAGACAAAAACTAGATCCAGGTTGTGTCCACCCATGTGAGTAGGGCAATGAATTACTTGGGTCAGGTCCATGGCCGTCATGGAAGCCATGAACTCCCGAGCTATCTCAGATGTTTCACTGATAGATGGCAGATTGAAATCCCCCATGACCAAAAGCCTGGGGGTATCAATCGCCACCTCGGCTATGACATTGAGAAGCTCGGGCAGGGTCGTTGCCACGTGGCAGGGAGCCAGGTACGTGACCAACAGACCCATCTGCCCACCACGACCCCACCTCACAAAAATGGACTCACACCTGGCTATCTGAGGTACAGTGGCCTCCCTCGGATTGAGACCTTCCTTTATAATGACCGCTACTCCCCCACCCCTACCCTAAGCTCTCGGCTGATGAAATGCATGGAAACCTGGTGGGCACATCTCCATGAGGGGAACCCCACCTTCATGGCTCAACAAGGTCTCCGTAATACCAGCCAGGTCCTCACCCCCCTCTTGAAGAAGGTCACATATGAGGGGGGGCTTATTTACTACGGACCTAGCATTGCACAACAGCAGCCGGAGGTTCGGGTCCTGAGACTCTGAACAACCTGGGGAACAGGAAGAGCTAAGGGGACCGGGGCATGCAATCGCTCGAAGATAGCGAGTGCGTGCCCCCACCACACGATACGGCCCCCTTCTCCCACCATATCTGCCCCTCCCACACAGTGTATTAATAGAAAAGCCCTCAACAGAGGGCTCTCTAGGAGCCCTCTTACCTCCAGAGTCTACACCCCCCGCGGCACCGTAAACTGCCGGAAAGTTCAGCAGAAGGTGCGGCGGTGGCGCAGTCATAGGTCGAGGACTTTCGGGTTCCTGCTGCTTGGCGGCGGCAGCGATGGCGGCGGCGGTCCCTGGTCCACAAGCGTTGGTTCCTGGAAGTGTGGGGAAGCCCGGTGGAGGTTGCAGGATGGGTATGCTGCTTGATTGGTTTCCTTCGCTTGGGTTGCGTTCTGGCAGTAGGGGTGGTTAGTCCGAGTCCTGCCACGTAGTTGTTCTGTAGGCAGTCAGTGTCCTTAACTTGTCGCGGAAGTGAGTTGGTTCCTTGTGTAGTGGCAGTGTAGATGTTTCGTTGTCGGTGGTCACTCTGGTGTGCCTCTGGGCTCCAGAGTCCCTTTTGCGGTTTGTGGCTGCCGCGGGCAGCTTGAATGCCGGTCCAAATGCTGCTTCCAGGATTTCTATAGCTTTCTTTATTTCAAGCTCGGAAGGCGAGCTCCTGTTGTCTTGGGGTTGCACCCCTTGGTTGCCTTCGGATTGTTCGTTGTTCATTTCTGGGTGCTGGCAGGTTCACGACATTGGATTTGAATCCCGGCTTCCTATTGGCTGCTGGCCATTCCAAGATGGCCGCTCAAAGGAAAGCACGGGAATGGATTCGGCTGGCTCTGGGTCATCCAACTGAGCCGGCCTGTCCTTTGCTGGGGTGATTGCTTCTTGGGTCCTCTCTAGGGGCTCGATTGCTGCCCCACGGCTTCCAATGAGGTTTTGGAGGTTTGCTATGAGGATCTCTTCGCTTGTGGGCCCCTCCATTAGTTTCAGTATGGATAGCTTCAGATCACCTCCTCTCTGCGGTGTCTCCTACTCTTGGATGCTTGTCCTTTCTTGCTGTTCCTCGTTTCTGGGTAGTGAGTTCAGATCTCCATCCTGCTCACTCTCAGCTTGTGGATTTCTTGCTGCAGTACCTCTGGGTGTTAGTTGTGCAGCCATCTGCCTGGCAAATGCTCTTGTGTTTACTCTATCCTTCTTCTCAGAGTAAACATCTGGTTCAATCATTATTCAGAGTTATGGGTAACCATCCTCTGCTACCAATCTGTTAAGAGGTGGATCTAACCCAGTAACTCACAAGTACAATTATTGATCTTCAATAATCATTTATTGTAGACCTGTATAAGTCCTAAGCCTTCTTCTAAGTACAGCATTAACAAACCTCAAGGGGAAGAGTCTCAGGTAAGGTGGGATTATGGGTATGTGATCTTGTTAACCCTTGCATGACTGTGTGGGGAAGGGGTTTGTATACATTTTAGACATTTCACCTGACAAATGATAATCAGTTGCATCATCACAATCACATCTCCAGCACTTAGGTTGTAGGTTTGGATACATACATGCTAATTTTTTAGGATCTAGATGCCATCTGTAAAGCATTTTATAAAAAATTTCTCTCAAATTTTGTGCTTGTGTAAATTTCACATTTCTAACCCAAATTTTTTCCCAAGTTTCCATCATTATTGGTTCCTGAATATTCTGTGCCCATTTTATCATACAATCTTTAACTAGTTCAGTTTCTGAATCTATTTCTATCAAAGCATTATATAACCTTTTTATATGGGATTGACCTTGATCTCTAATTTGTTTTACCAAATTTTCATCTGTTTTTATGATACCAATTTTCTGATCCTCTTTCCATCTTGCATGTAACTGAACTGAAACCAAGTCTGGACTATCTTTTCTTCTCTTAATACATCTAAAGGCTTTAATTGCATTATATTCTCATCCATTATAAGAAGTTCCTTATATGTAGTCCTATCTTGTTTCTGTTCCACACTTACATTTTCTATCACATGTCTGGGTATTGCCCATATAGGTATCTTATGATTTAATTTATAATGATATTTTCTCCCGACACGCAACAGAGCATTCCTTAATATGTGAGTCTTAAAAACATTATCTACCTTTTTATCATACAACAGATACGCATGCCATCCATATAGTAAATCATGTCCCTCAACATTCAATATCCTATCTTCTGTTAAGTTAAACCAATCACTGATTGCTGATAAAACAGCCGCATCATAATATAATCTCAAATTAGGCATTTTAAGACCTCCTCTTTCACATACATCTTGCATTATCTTAAGTTTTACTCTTGGTTTTTTCCCTGCCCAAATAAATTTATTAATACCTTTCTGCCATTCATTCAAGTTCGCATCTTTCTTAAGTATTGGTATCATTTGAAACAAGAATAAGAATTTTGGCAGGATATTCATTTTCACTGCTGCAATTCTTCCCAACAGTGACAAGTGTAATGTCCATCTTTCAATCTCTTTTTGTACCTTTTGCCATAACAATTCATAATTATTTTTATATAATTTCACATTTGAAGCTGTGATACATCCTCCCAAATATTTAACCTTTGTAACTATTTCAAATCCCATTAATCTTTCTAGCTCTTCTTTTTGTTTTATAGTAATATTTTTTACTATTATTTTAGTTTCTTGCTTATTTACCTTAAATCCAGACACTCGCCCATACTGTGTTATTATATCCATTAGTACTATAACCGATTTAGTTGGTTGGCTCAATGTAATAACCAAGTCATCTGCAAACGCTCTTAATCTATAATCTTGATGTCTTATTTTAATCCCCTTAATTTGGCTTGAATCACGTATTTTAATCAGTAGTATTTCCAATCCTAGAACAAACAATAATGGCGACAGGGGGCAACCCTGTCTTATTCCCTTTTCAATTTTACAAATTTCCGTTAAACTACCATTAATTATTATTTGAGCTGTTTGTTCCTGATATATTGCCCTGATGGACTGTAAAAAAAAGTCCCCGAATTTCATCTTATTTAATACTTTTAGTAAAAATTGCCAATTCAGTTAGTCAAATGCTTTCTCAGCATCTAAAAAAATCAGCGCTGCAGGAACTTGGTTATTTCTTTCCAAATACTCCAGTAAATTTACAATCTGTCTTATGTTACATTTCATTTGTCTCCCACTTATAAATCCTGATTGGTCATTATGAATTATTTGTTGCATAACCTGCATTAATCTATTTGCTAATATTTTAGCAAATATCTTATAGTCAATATTTAAAAGTGAGATTGGTCTATAATTTTTTGGTTGACTAAGATCTTGATCTTCCTTTGGAATCAGTGAGATAAAAGCTGTCCTCCAAGATGGAGGCACTTCTCCTCCCATCTGAATTGTTCTAAATAACTCCTTTAAAGGTTTCAACATTTCAGCCTGTAAGCTCTTATAATAAGTAGCTGTCAAACCATCTGTTCCTGGTGCTTTACCCACTTTTAATTGTTTGATTGCTAATATAATTTCCTCAGAAGTTATTGGATAGTTCATTCCATCCCTTTGCTCCTGTGTAATTTTAGGAATATTTGCTTCTTGTAGGTATCTATCTATATCTAAACCTTTTAATTGTATCTCTAGCATATAAGTTTGAATAAAATTCTGTGAATACCTTTTTAATAATATCTTGCTTATACTCCTCTTTTCCTTTATACTTTATTTTCTCTATGGTATGTAATTTTTGTTTTTTCCTTAACATATAAGATAACCATCTACATGGATTATTAGCATTATAAAAAGTATTAAATTTGGCATATCATAAATTAGTTGCCACCTGGTCTGCCATTAACATATTAAACTGCCCTTTCAACAAATTTATTGTATGACTTCCGGTTGGCACCGCCATCGTCGCTAGATGGTCTTCTTATCTCCGCCAGCCCCACCGCCCATAAAGAGCTGCCTCTACAGCTGAGAGGCGGCTTGAAAAACTCCGGGTTTTTTTTAAGAAACGTGAGGAGAGCCGGCGAGACCAGGTAGAGCCCCCTGCAAAGCCCCCAGACTGTCTTTTTTGCTTCTGGGGAGGAAGCAGGGTGAGGCTCCCTATCCAGCTCGCCAAGGCTCCGGACTCCGGGGACAACTCTGCACTCAGCAGAGCTAGACGACGCGACCAACTTCAGCAGTGAAAAACAACCGAATCCTTCAAACCAAGCAGGGTGAAATTGGGACTTTAAACTAAAAATGCAAGTATTTGTGCTAGCCCTGTCACTAAACTTAAGAATGGAGAAGGAGTGAAAGTAAATTAAAATGGCATCCGGCTTCAGCGGAGGAAAAAAGCTGAAAGCGAAAGTGGAAATGCTTGTGTGTTTCAACGTGTTTTAAAGTACTTAAAGGAACAGTGCTTGTTAGAAGAAAAGAGAAAAGTTTTCTTAAAGTGATTTCCATCTGTTCCCTCTCTTTTATAAACTTGATTGAAGCTGGGGAAGTTTTTAAAAGGACTCTGTGGTGGAAAAGGGGGAAGACTTCTTTCCTAGAAAGAATAAGACTGCGTAGTACTATGGCTTCAAAGCAGACTAAGCCAGCTCCCAAAGCTGCAGGGGGGGGGAGCTCCCCTACTCATCAAACAAAAGAGCAGTCAGAGACTCAGACTCAGAGCCAAGAACAGGAGACTGGATTTAAGGATTTGAAGGAATTTATTGTTGTGGCTCTGATGAACCAAACTGAAGTAATGGACCAGAAATTTGAAAAGTCTCAGCAGAAATTTGAAGTCTCAGCAGGAAATTAAAGAAGTAGTTCAAGAAAAGTATGACAAGATGAAGCAAGATATACTGACAGTTGTTACTGGTCTGTCAGAAGCGGTTGTTGAGATTGATAAAAAAAGTGGTTGAACTCAGTTCAGAATTTGAATCTAAAATGAGGGAAGCTGACAATAAAATTTCCAATGTGGATAATAAAACTCAAAGAATTGAAAATGAAGTGACAATGATGCAATTCAGATTTATGGAGTTTGCTTTAAGACTGAAAGGAATAAAAGAAAACAACAGAGAGGATTTGAGAATGGTTTGTGCTGATGCCCTTGCTGTGATGTTAAAGGTTAACCCTGAAGATGTCTTGTGCAAGATTGACAAGGTCTACAGAGTGAATTCTCGGGTGGCAAGGCAAAGGAACTTGCCTAGAGATGTGGTGATCTACTTTACAGATAGAAGAATGAGAAATGATATCTTGCAAAAGTCTTTTGTTTCTATTGTTCAAGTGGATGGAAAGGAGATTGGGATTTACAAATAACTGCCGCCTAAAATGTTAAGAGACAGAAAGGATTTTGGATTTTTGGTGACTGAGTTGAAGAAACAACAGATTCCATTTAGATGGGATGCCCCAGTTGGTATAATATTGAGGTACCAAGGAGAGAGATACCGATTAAATACTGTTGAAAAAGCGGAAGAATTTTATTTCAGAGTTCTTAAAACTGGTGCAGCATCTCCACGTACATCTTCAGTGTTAGCTATAGAGGAGGGTGTTAAAGAGAAGGAATTTGAACAAGAGTCTGAGGAACAGCAGAAACAGATGGAGCTGGAGGCAATGGAAATTCAACGAGAAATAGGGGAAATTCAAGGAGCAATGGGGGGCTCTTTGGATGAACCACTGCCGGATTCTTCTGAGGCTAGAAAAGGGCCACCCAGAAATACAAGAGAGGTGGCATTGGACCTTGAATTGTTGTTGCAGGAACCTAAAAATCAGCATATAACTCGAGCAGCTCACAAGCAAATTCTAGATAAGCAACAGCAGCAGAGGTCTATTCCACCACAAGATAAGAAGGTTGCCAATGGTAAACCACAGAAACCTGAAGCTATGGGAGGAGCCAGGCCGAAGACTACCACTCTGGAACAGAAACTTCAGCAAATGCTCTTAATGCTTCGTGAGACTACAAATGACAATTAAATTTCTATCTTGGAATGTGAATGGACTGAACTCACCACAGAAAAGAAGGAAAATATTTCACTATCTGAGACAATTTAACAATGATGTCATCTGTTTGCAAGAAACTCATATCAGAATACAGGATCAAAAATATTTGATGAATTCTAAACTAGGTGCACAATTTATAGCTTCAAACTCAGAGAAAAAGAATGGTGTTGTGATTTACATAAATAGATTATTAGCCAAAATTATAGAAGCAGATGATTTTGGAAGATATATAGCAATCGAATTACATACACAGAATGGCCCACTTTTGGTGATTGGAATTTATCCTCCCAACCAGCAACAAGAAAATTTTTATAAATTATTACATTCTAAAATATTGCAATGGGATTATAGATCTATTCTACTTATGGGAGATTGGAATGGAGTAATAGACATTAAAAAAGATAAGAAGAGTTTGGCAAAATCATGTGTTAAATTACCACAGACTTTTTTTGATATGAAAGAAGACCTGGAACTGAAAGATGTATGGAGAGTGCAGAACCCAAAAGAATTGGATTTTACCTTTTTTTCAGATAGACATAGATCCTTCTCCAGGATTGATTTCATCTTAGTTACAACTGATCTACTTTTAAAAACAAAGAAAACAAAGATATTTCCGAGGACTCTAACTGACCATAGCCCGGTATGGATAGAAATAGAAACGGGAAAGAAGGAGAGAAGATTGTGGAGAGTAAATGAAAATTTGTTTAGATATGAAAAGAATGTAAATGAACTTAAAAAACAAATGAAAGAATTCTTTGAAATGAACTTGAATAAGGGTACCCCTATTGAAATTGTTTGGGATGCGAGTAAGGCATACATGCGAGGGGTACTGATTTATATGAACTCTAAACATAAATTAAATCAACAAAGGAAAAGATTAGAAATGGAAGGAGAAATAAAGAAAAAAGAACAATTACTTATAAAAAATCCGATGGATAAAAAATTACAAGAAATCATAAAACTTTTGAAAGACCAATTTTAAATGCTTATAGCGGAACAAGCAGCAACTAACTTACAATTTGCAAAACATAACACATTTAGTAATGCTAAACAAACCGGGCAGGCTTACACACTGAGGAAACAGCAGAGTTCTCGTGCCATTGGTAGCATTGAATATGGAGGGAAGGAAGTTTTTCAACAAAATTTAATTAAACAAGCCTTTTTAGATTATTATACTAAACTATATGCCAAAGATCATATACAGAATGAACTTATAGATACATATTTAGAAGAAAGTAGAGTCACGAAAATTTCTAGAGAGCAAAAGGAAAGAATGAATCAATTAATAACAGCCAAGGAGATTATTGCAATTAAACAATTGAAAACAGCTAAAGCTCCAGGGACAGATGGTTTAACAGCGGTGTATTATAAAACTTTACAAGCAGAAATGATTGAACATCTTAAAGACTTATTTTGTAGCATACAAAAAGGGGGTAAAATACCCCCTTCATGGAAGGCAGCCTTTGTTTCATTGATACCAAAAGAGGAAGGTTCTACAAAACCGGAAAATTTCAGACCAATATCTCTCCTGAATACGGATTATAACATTTTTGCAAAAGTATTAGCCAACAGACTAATGCCAGTTATGCAAGAGGTGATTCATCATGATCAAGCTGGATTTATAGAAGGCAGATACATGAAGGATAATGTGAGGCAAATCATAGATTTATTGGAACATCTTGAGAAAAGTAAACAGATCCCTGCAGTGCTGGTGTTTTTGGATGCGGAGAAGGCCTTTGATCGAGTTAATTGGAACTTTCTATTAAAGACTTTAACAAAGATGGGTTTTGGGGATCAGTTTGTGCAAACGGTTACAGCAATTTATCAAGATCAAACAGCGCAGATTATCATTAATGGAAGTCTAACTACAAATTTTAGTATAGAAAATGGGACAAGACAAGGTTGCCCACTATCCCCACTGTTGTTTATCTTAACTTTAGAAGTCTTGTTGAATTCAATACGGGATTCGAGCACTTTGAATGGAATAGCTATAAGGCAAGAGGACTACAGACCAAGGGCATTTGCAGAGGATCTGGTTGTTACCCTAACACGGCCGATGGAATCAATAATCCAGATGAAAGACATTATAGAAGAATATGGTATGGTGTCATGATTCAGACTGAATCAGAAAAAAACCAAGATGATAGTTAAAAATGTGACAGAAGCTCCAAGGAAGGAACTTGAAAGGAAGGCAGGCTTTGAAATAGTAGCAAAGGTGAAATATCTAGGAGTTCAAGTTGCAGCCTCAAATATAAAACTTTTTCAAAATAATTATGAAGTGTTTTGGCGAAAGGTGCATAAAGACATGGAAACTTGGAAAAAGCTGCAGCTATTTTTACTTGGAAGAATAGCAGCAGTTAAGATGAATGTTCTACCTAGATTTTTATTTTTGTTTCAAATGATTCCGGTGCTTAAAAATGATAAATATCTCATGGAATGGCAAAAAGGAGTGAATAAGTTTGTTTGGAATGAGAAAAAACCAAGAGTTAAACTGAAAATCATGCAAGATGTTCACGAAAGGGGTTGCCTTAAACTTCCAAACCTACGATTGTATTATGAAGCAGCAGCGTTGACACAAGCGAGTGATTGGTTTGGGATGACAAGGACTGAAATATTGAATATAGAAGGCCACGACCTGGAATTTGGTTGGCATGCATATTTATTTTACAAAAATAAAGTTGATAAAGTATTCAAGAGCCATATATTCAGAAACTCTTTGATGAGAGTATGGAAGAAGCACCAGCTTAAATTGGATTACAAAATACCTTTGTGGTTGGATCTTGGTCATATTACACGGAATATAAAGTCACTCGGGGGGATTTTATATAAAGAGGTACTTTTTGATGATGGGGTAGATGGCAATTAAAGACACTTAACACTGTTGGAAGAAGGGATTAATTTAACTTGGTTACAGTATAATCAACTTCAATTGAGATGGAGGGAAGATCAAAAAATTGGTTTAATGTTGCATGAAGAGGAATTGGTAAGACAGATAAAAGAGAAAGGCCCAATGCATATTAAGAGGGTCTATAATATTTTGTTAGAAAGAGACTCTGAAAATGAACTGGCTAAAGACTGTATGATAAAATGGGCGCAAAACTTTGCAGAACCAGTTATGATGGAAACATGGGAAAAGATATGGGTCCAGAATGTTAAATTCACACAGTCACAGAATCTGAGGGAAAATTTTTATAAAATGTTTTATAGGTGGCATTTAGATCCTAAGAAACTGTCATGTATGTATCCTAATGTTCAGCCAAAATGTTGGAGATGTGATTGTTTAGATGCTACATATTACCATATATGGTGGACTTGCAAGAAAGTGAAGGCTTTTTGGATCAAAATTTGGTGGGTTATGCAAAATGTTTTGAAGAAGAAACTCCAATTTTCTCCTCAATTGTTCTTATTGGGTATAGTTAAGGATTTTTCATTGAATGAAACAAAACTGATATTATATATGGTTACAGCAGCTAGGTTACTGATTGGTCAATATTGGAAAAAAGATGTTTTACCTACTATTGAAGAATGGACTTTGAAGGTGGCTAGTTTTGCAGAAATGGCAAAGATATCAGCATACTTAAAAGACCGGACTCAAGAAACTTTTGTGTGGGAATGGAAGAAATGGATAGACTATGTGCAGAATAAATATCAAACAAGGAAGTATCAGATAGCTTTTAGTTGAATGTGACGCAGAAATTTATAGTATAGACAGGGGCCAGAATAGTTGGGGGGAATTACATGATATGATATGGATTTGGATTTCACCTTGGGAAGTCAAGGGAGGGGAGGGAAGGGTTAGGGAGGGTTAGGGAGGGGAAGGGGAGGGAAAAAGGGGAGGGAAAAAGGGGAGAAATTTTGTATTTGTAAAACTTTTTCAATAAAAAAAACAAATTTATTGTATCTTTCACTTTCTTATCAGTTGGGTTCAAAATAAGTACTTTCTCTTTTTTCTTTATCTCCGCTTCTAACTCTTTCCTCTTTTGTTCCTTTCTGCATCTATATTTATTACTTCTTTGCCCTAGAAAAGAAATCATTGGTGATTAATATAAAATCAATCCTAGAAAAGGATTGATGTCTATCGGAGAAAAAGGTAAAATCTTTCTCTTCAGGATTTCACTCTCTCCAAATATCTCTCAACTCCAGATCATCCATCATCTCAAAAAAAGATTTGGGCAGCTTAGCACAACTTTGAATACCTTGGAAGGGTCCTTTTTTATCTTTCTGTTTATCCAAAACTCCATTCCAATCTCCCATTAAAATAAAAGATCTATAATCCCATTGGGTTATTTTGTTATATAAAAGTTTGTAAATTTTTTCTTGCTGTTGATTTGGTCCATATACTCCACTTACAAGTGTTTTCTTCCCTTCTATTAAAAGTTCAATTATAATATATCTTCCTTGAATGTCAGCTTCAATTAATTTAGCTGTTAAATCCTTTTTAAAATATATAACTACTCCATTTTTCTTATCTGGCACCGAAGCAATAAAATGCATTCCCAATCTAGAATTTATTAAATATTTCTGATCTTTTGTTCTAATATGAGTCTCTTGCAAACAGATAACATCATTTTTATATTGGTTCAAATAATGAAATATTTTCTTCCTCGTTTGTGGTGAGTTTAAACCATTAACATTCCAGGTTAAAAATTTAGTCATCGTTTTTTGTAACTTGAAGTTTCTGGAGCACATCCTGCAGGTCCATATATACCTGCCTCTTTGGTTTTGCTCCTCCCACTACTTTGTTAGTAACTTCATGGGCTTTAATTTTAAATTGTTGTTCCTTTTGTTCCTGTTGTTTACGTCTAGATGCAGCTCTTGTCACTCTTTGTTCCTTTACTTCTTCTATTGGTACCAGCGGCTGTTCAATATCCACTAATTGCTGTGTTTCTTCTGCAGTCAGCGAATTCCTTCCTTCAGCTTGTATCTGTTTCCGCCTTGTCCCTTCTTCATTTGTCTTTTTAGTTTCCGGAAGTTGTGGGGATCCAGCTTTCAATACATTGCTATAAAAATCTTTTGCTTTCAACATTGTAATAAGTCGATATCTTTTTCCTAAATAGTTCACCACTATTCCAACTGGTATGTCCCATCTAAACTGGTGCTGTCGTTTTTTTAGTTCATCTGCCAAAAAAGCAAACTCCTTCCTTTGTCTTAGAATTTTTTGGGGGGATTTCTTTCATTATTACAACCTCTTGGTCTTCCACTTTAAATCTCTTGTCATAAAAAACTTGTATAATCTCATTTTGAATTATCCTTTTTGTAAAATAGATCACAATGTCTCTTGGAAGTTTCATCTGCCTCGCAATCCCGGAGTTGACACAAAATATTTTATCAATTTCCATTATAAGTTCCTCAGATTTCTGTCTCATTATAGGTGCAAAAGCCTTTGCAAATATCTCTCTCAGATTTTCTTGCTGATTCTCTTTCATTCCTCTTACTCTCAACGCAAATTCCATATCTCTATATTGAGACATTACTGCCTCTTCTTCAAGCCTCTCCATCTTATTTTGAGCATCAATCATATCCTCTTCCAATTTTAAATTACTTTGACTAATTTCTACCACCACTTTGTCCAGTTCCACAATATACTTAGCCAGCCCCTGAAATGCCATTACAATATCTTCTCTCATTTCCTTATTCTTGGTATTGATAGTTTCTCTAATTTCACCCACTTCTTCTGACATTCCTTCCATCCCTTTCATTATTAGCTCCATTTTATTATTCATTTGCTCCATCTTACTATTGATTTCTTCCATTTTGACTTCTATTTCTTTGGTTTGAGATTTTAAAGCCTCCTGTAAATCCCTTAATGTCAGTGGTGGTTGTGATTGTAACTGTGTAGGAAATACTGGGGGTGGCATCATGCCCTGTGATTTTGACTGCTGTACCGGCGAGGCCCCTGCACTTTTAGAGACAAGCGTTTTCACTGACTTAGATGCCATTCTTAAATTAAGAACTTTCACTTTTCCACCCCTATAAGTCTCGTCAAGATAAGTTTTAATTTAATTTAGTGCTTATACAGTGGGGCAAAAAAGTATTTAGTCAGCCACCAATTGTGCAAGTTCTCTCACTTAAAAAGATGAGAGAGGCCTGTAATTGACATCATAGGTAGACCTCAACTATGAGACACAAAATGAGAAAACAAATCCAGACAATCACATTGTCTGATTTGGAAAGAATTTATTTGCAAATTATGGTGGAAAATAAGTATTTGGTCACCTACAAACAAGCAAGATTTCTGGCTCTCACAGACCTGTAACTTCTTTAAGAGGCTCCTCCGTCCTCCACTCATTACCTGTATTAATAGCACCTGTTTGAACTTGTTATCAGTATAAAAGACACCTGTCCACAACCTCAAACAGTCACACTCCAAACTCCACTATGGTGAAGACCAAAGACCTGTTGAAGGACACCAGAAACAAAATTGTAGACCTGCACCAGGCTGGGAAGACTGAATCTGCAATAGGCAAGCAGCTTGGTGTGAAGAAATCAACTGTGGGAGCAATAATTAGAAAATGGAAGACATACAAGACCACTGATAATCTCCCTCGATCTCGGGCTCCACCCAAGATCTCACCCCGTGGGGTCAAAATGATCACAAGAATGGTGAGCAAAAATCCCAGAACCACACGGGGGGACCTAGTGAATGACCTGCAAAGAGCTGGGACCAACGTAACAAAGGTACCATCAGTAACGCACTACGCCGCCAGGGACTCAGATCCTGCAGTGCCAGACGTGTCCCCCTGCTTAAGCCAGTACATGTCCGGGCCCGTCTGAAGTTTGCTAGAGAGCATTTGGATGATCCAGAAGAGGATTGGGAGAATGTCATATGGTCAGATGAAACCAAAGTAGAACTGTTTGGTAGAAACACAACTCCTCGTGTTTGGAGGAGAGAGAATGCTGAGTTGCATCCAAAGAACACCATACCTACTGTGAAGCATGGGGGTGGCAACATCATGCTTTGGGGCTGTTTCTCTGCAAAGGGACCAGGACGACTGATCCGTGTACAGGAAAGAATGAATGGGGCCATGTATCATGAGATTTTGAGTGCAAACCTCCTTCCATCAGCAAGGGCATTGAAGATGAAACGTGGCTGGGTCTTTTAGCATGACAGTGATCCCAAACACACCACCCAGGCAACGAAGGAGTGGCTTCGTAAGAAGCATTCCAAGGTCCTGGAGTGGCCTAGCCAGTCTCCAGCTCTCAACCCCATAGAAAACCTTTGGAGGGAGTTGAAAGTCCATGTTTCCCAGTGACAGCCCCAAAACATCACTGCTGTAAAGGAGATCTGCATGGAGGAATGGGCCAACATACCAGCAACAGCGTGTGCCAACCTTGTGAAGCCTTATAGAAAATGTTTGACTTCTGTCATTGCCAACAAAGGATATATAACTAAGTATTGAGATGAACTTTTGATATTGACCAAATACTTATTTTCCACCAATTTATTTGCAAATAAATTATTTCCAGATCAGACAATGTGATTGTCTGGATTTGTTTTCTCATTTTGTGTCTCATAGTTGAGGTCTACCTATGATGACAATTACAGGCCTTTCTCATCTTTTTAAGTGGGAGAACTTGCACAATTGGTGGCTGACTAAATACTTTTTTGCCCCACTGTATGAAAATCACTTCTCTATTTGAAGGAATCAAAACTCTGATTTCAAATTTAATTTTTCCTTTTTAAATCTTTATAATTCTTTTATCCAATCGCAGAGTCTATTAGGTATTCCTAAACGCCATGTTCAAGCTCTTTCTACCGTTCACTTTCACTTCCGCTTTCTCTTCCTCTCAATTTCATTCAGACGCCATTTTTCCTCCATGTTTAAAATAATTTCAAAGGAAGAAAGATTATTGTTCTGAAGTTAAAGACCAATATTTGCTATTTCAGTTGCTCCTGCTTCCGCTCTGCCTGCTTTTGTTATTTTGCTGTTGTTTATTACTCGCAGGGATGGTTACAGTGTCTTGTTCTGCATTAAAGCAGAAGCGTCCTGTATCTGGAGTTGATTCAGACTCCGAGGGAGCTCTCACCCTATGAGTCCCAGATTGGTATTCTGGGGCTCTAGGGGAGCTCTACCTCTGCCCAAAAACTCACTTTCCCTTCTTTGCCTGAAGGGGAAGTTTTCCAACCGCTGGCTTTTGCGGTTTAACAGATAACGGGGCTGGCGATCAGCGCTGATCGTCCATGACACCTGCCTTGCCACCCGGAAGTCTCAGAACCATCAGAATATTAAGGAATGGGGAAGTTGATGTCGCGGCGAAACAGACGGGCGATTTTGGGGCTCCCAAGATTGCCACTGATAGCCCCGCTGCTAGATGGTCCAGGCAGGACCCCACAGTCTAGTTTTGACTGTGGTAGTGGAGGGCACCTTCTGTCGATCTCAGGGACATCGCAAAGTCCCTGATGGATCCAGAAAAGCCCTTTTTCCAGCAGCGGGGAAGCAGCCATTGCGGCTGCCAAGGCTGGGACAGCTTTGGAGGAAAAAAGAGAAATGACAGCTACCCGATGCGGTGAGAGAGCCTTACTTTAATACATAAAATTCACCCTAATGAGAGGAGTGCTTAGGTGATTAACTAAAGAAAGCTAAGCGGCGAGTTTTATTTTGGAATAGACTATTTGAAACCCGATTGCTGATTTAAAGGATTTTAAATTAATTGCTTTTGAAGACCGAGACTGGACTGAAAGAGAAAGAGAAGAAGATATTGGTTTTTTGGGACTGTGCTTTTTTTTAAAGAAAAATTTTAGTCTGATTTGGGATTGATTTACTAATCAATCCCAAATCCTTTCTTTTTTTATTTAACTTTTCTTTCTTTTTTGCTCTTTTTTCTAAGTAACTTTTAATAAAGAAGATTTGGATTGTTAATGTAGGAAAGCTAAGAGAGTGAAAGGGCTGCCATCTGCTGGGGAAAAGAAAGGAAGAGAAGAAATTTTGTTGCAATGTGTATCCAGGCAGAAAGCTGAAGGATACATTGTAGCCAAAATAATAACGAAGTGGCTCTGAGCTTCAGTTTGTTTAGCACAAGTGAAGAGAACATCTGAGATAGTATCTATCTGCATTGTTGATTCAAGTGTTCTTGGTGGCTTTGAAGTAGGAGCCTTAGAAAAGTGTGGAGGGGAATTTTCCTCTGTATGACCATTATTTTTTGGGGTAGCCACTGTTATTTTCTCTCTTTGAGGCTTGTATGAGAGAGAACTCTCTGTATGCTTTCCAGATATAAATATAAGTGAAAGATCTTCTTTATTTCGAGACTTTTTAAGAATTGAATTGGATTAAGGCATTCAAGAGCCAGAAGGTTTTTTTTTCCTTATCCTTTCTGGATTTTTTTTGTTTTACCCTATATTTGGTATATTTGGTGCAAATACACCAAAGACTGGGAAGCTACTTTTGCATGGATTAAAATCCAATGAAATCGACAGAACAAATATGATGGCCTACTGTAAATTGTGTCAGAAATCATTCACAATTGAATATAATGGTATAAAAGCTGTCACACAGCATGCAAGCACAAAAAATCATTTAGATAAGGAGAAAATAGCTTCCAGCAACAAGAGAATCAATTCTTTTTTTAAAATAATTTTTATTGATTATAAAGATATAAAGACAGTACAAATACAAACAAAACCCCACCACCCACAAAACCTACACAACATTTATGACATTTTACATATATGCTTTGTCATCAACAGAATAAATAGTGTTTTACTTTCTATATTAGTGCAAAAATAGTATTAAATTCATTTGTTCAAATATTTTACACTAAAAATATACTTGTATTATCTTCCTAATCATTTCCTACTATTACTCTTTCACCCGGATTTTCATCTTCTAGATTTGTGCTAATTTTACTTTCCAGCCATTTATACCATTTGTGCCACACAAGATAATAATCACTTTCCTCCCTATCGTGGAGTTCCATTGTCAATCTATCCATTTCGGCACATTCTGTTATCTTTGAGATAATTTTATATTTTGTTGGGAGTTTGTCTAATTTCCAGTTTTGTGCGAACAATACTCGTGCTGCTGTCAAGATATGTATAATAAGATATTTTGTTTCTTTCATGTATTGCGCTGTGATCATGCCAAATAGGAAGAATTCTGGGTTGTTCTCTACTTCTAAGTTCGTTATTTCCTCAATCATTTTTTTTATATCCTTCCAATATTGTTGGGCCTTACTACACTTCCACCAAGCATGGTAATATGTTCCCTTTTTTGTCTTACATTTCCAGCAGAATGGGGAGGTGTCAGGATATATTTTGGCTAATCGGGCTGGGGGTAGGTGCCATCTGAAAAACATTTTAATAAGGTTCTCTTTATACGATGTGGCCCTTGTCATTTTAATATTTTCTTTCCATAATTTCTCCCAATTTGCCAGTTGAATATTGTGCCCTATGTCCCTCGCCCACCTTATCATGTTTTCTTTAACTGTTTCTTCTATTAATTTATATCTAAGGAGATAATTATATATCTTAGTTATCATTTTTTGTTCTGTTCCCTGTAAAATCCTGTCAAATTCATTCAAATCATTGGCAATTCCATACTGTTTTTTATCTGTTATATATCTTGAGTATATTTGAGTATAGGGCCACCAATCAATATTTATGCCAGAGTTTTGTAATTGATGTCTTGGGATAAGTTCTCCTTCCTGGTTTAATAGATCTTGATATCGCATCATCTTTCCTGTCTCAAGGGTATTTGGATGTATCAAAGCCTCCATCGGGGACCACCATTTAGGTATATTAGTATAATGATTTTTCTTGATTTCCTGCCAAATCTTGAATAATGAGCCTCGAATTATATGTCGTTGGAAATACATGTGTCTTTTATCCGGTCCGTCCCATAGGAAAGCGTGCCATCCTCATGTTAAATCAAAACCTTCTAAGTATAGCATTCTTTTATTGTCCAATCTCATCCATTCTTTAATCCAAGTCAACCCTGATGCCTTATAATAAAGTTCCCATTCTGGTACTGCTAGGCCTCCTTTATCTCGTGAGTCTTGTAAAGCTTTAATTTTGATTCTGGCCTTCTTTCCTTGCCATATGTAGGTCATTATAATTTTATTAAGATTCCGAAGGACTTCCGGCGGTGCCGCCGGCATCGCAGCAGCTCTTTTGAGAGCTGCGTTTCCCTGGGAACCGTAAAACAGCCGGAGCAGCGAAGATCAGCTGCTCCAGCGGCTCAGAACTTCCCCCTCGGGCAAAGAGGGGGGATGAGCTAATTAGGTGTGGGTTGAGACCCCCAAATCCCCCCAGGATTAATTCCCTGGGGTGGGGAAGGAGAGACCTCCCCAAACGCCTAATAAAACCTCCGGACCAGGGCAGCTTCTGTCTCCGACAGAACAAGGTGCCGCGACCACCCCTGCGAACTTAATGAGACCAACGGAGTGCAAGATGCAGGCAAAGCAAAGTAGAAGACCAGGCATTAACAGCAAGTATAATAACTTTAACTCCAAAACTCTCACTTCCTTCAAGAAGCTAGAGAAAGTATTAAAAGTATTCAAAGATGGCGCTGGCTGGTTTTAGACTGTGAAATCAAAATTTAAGAAGAAAGTGATTGTTAACGCTCATTAGCACTTGTTAAGGTTGTTAACAGTTTAAGACTTTACTGAATGGAGAGAGGCTTGAAGCTTAAAGAGACAGGATTATTTGCTGATCAGCTGTAAAAGTTACAGAGGACTTTAAACAAGAATTCTGCTGGCTTTGCTGGGGAGAAGTTGGGGGAAAGTGAAACCTGTAAATGGCGGCTAGACAAGCAAAGCCAGGGGTGGTGAAAAGTGCTGGATCATCCCCAGCTCAGACTTCAAGAATTCAATCATTGGTTCCCGCCCCCCCCCCCCCCAGCTCCTATAGAATCACAAGTCTTAACTTTGGAAGTTCTGGAGGGGGCATTGAAGAAATTGTCTGATAATTTGGAAGAAAAAATTACAACTCATTTAGAAGAAAAATTAAGAGGTGCAGGAAGATTTGCAGGGCATTAAAGAGACAATCCAGATTAACAATAATGAAATAAGAGAAGACATAGTGGAAGCCTTTAAAGGAGTGTGGGGTTTGGCTACCACATTGGAGGAAAGGGTGGAGGAAATTGATCAGCATAATTTAGAGGTGGATGTTAAGCTGAAGGAAGCTCAGATAAAAATGGAGAGAGTGGAAGCTGAACTTGTAATGGAACAATACAGATCAATGGAATGGGCAGTTCGGGTGAGAGGATTGAAAGAGAATAATCAAGAAAATCTTAGAGAGATCTTTGTTGAACCCCTTGCACTGGAGAAGCAAAGGCCAAGTGTGCCTGGCAATTGGACAAAATATTTCAAGTGAATTCATTTATTGCAAGACAAAGACATCTGCCCAGAGACATTGTGATTTACTTTGGAACAAGGAGGATGAGAAATCAAGTTTTACAGGCATCCTACCAAAAGAAACTCCAAGTGGAGGGGCAGGAAGTCATAGTAATGAAGGAGATACCCCTGAAAATGTTGAGATCTAGGAAGGATTATGCTTTCTTAGTGGAGGAACTAAGAAAATGTCAATTACAGTATAGATGGGAGGCACCAGCTGGACTAGTGGTGAATTACCTGGGTGAGAGATATCACCTTAATTCAGTGTGGAAAGCAAGAGATTTTTATACTACTGTGCTGCAGGCTGGAAAGCCTCCATCTCCACAGGCAACAAGAAAGAAAGATACTGAAGAGGCTAAAAAGGGGAAAAAAGAAGCAAAGCAGGCTCAAGCTCAAGGGGGTGCATTGATTAACCAACAACAATTATTGCAAATCACAGAGGATGTTCAATTACTGGACTTATTTGAAAAAATGGAAGAACCCAAAGACCAAAGACAGACACGGGCGGCAACTAAACGTAAAGAAGAATTGAAGAAACAACAGATGTCAACCCAAGAAATTGCACCTACTAATACAGAAGCTGTGGGAGGAGCTAGACCTAAGAAATTCCATCAGGATTTCGAAAAGGTTCTCCAGAAGCTTTCAGGAGCCAAAGATGGCATTTAAATTTTTGACCTGGAATGTTAATGGATTAAATTCACCACAAAAGAGGAGAAAGATATTTCATTATTTGAAACAATTTAAAAACGATGTAATTTGCTTGCAAGAGACTCATATAAGGACAAATGATCAAAAATACTTGACAAATGCTAGATTGGGGACACATTTTTTTGCAGCTGCACCGGAGAAGAAAAACGGAATAGTTATATATATTAGAAAGGACTTAACAGCTAATCTAATTGAAGCGGATACACAAGGAAGGTATATAGCAATTGAGTTATTAATAGAAGGAAAGAAAGTTCTTTTAATGGGGCTTTATGCACCAAATCAACAACAACAGAAATTCTACAAATTTTTGCATACAAGGCTCGTATAAATGGATTATACATCATGTATACTGATGGGTGACTGGAACGGGGTAATTGATACCAAGAAAGATAAGAAAAGAACAGTGCCAAATGTACATACACGGGCTAAACTACCCCAATCTTTTTTTGATATGGTGGATGATATGGAATTAAGAGACATGTGGCGTGAAAGAAATTCTGATGAGCAAGATTTTACTTTTTTCTCTGATAGACACCAATCCTTTTCGAGAATTGATTTTATTTTAATTACTAATGATTTTCTTTCCAGGGTTAAGAAGACCAAGATTTGTCCAAGGACTTTGTCAGATCATAATCCGGTATGGATGGAGTTAGAGGTTGGAGAAAAACCCAGGAGGTCTTGGAGGCTGAACGAAAACTTGTTTAGATATGAGGCAAATGTAAATGAATGTAAAAAATTAATGAAGGAGTTTTTTGAACTGAATATGAACAAGGGTACATCTATGGAAATGGTTTGGGATGCAAGTAAAGCATATATGAGGGGAGTGTTAATGAATTTAAATAATGTATATAGGCAAAAACAGGGGAGAAAACGGAGGGAATTGGAGGAGGAAATAAAAAATAAAGAACAGGCATTAGTAAAGAAACCAGATGATAAGAAGTTAAAAGAGGTGATTACAATACTGAGAGGACAGTTTAGTATGTTAATGTCAGACCAGGTGGCAACAAACTTGCAATATGCTAAGCATAATACTTTTTGCAACGCAAATAAACCAGGTAGATGGTTAGCGTATATATTAAGGAAGAAACAAAAATTACGTACGGTAGATAAAATACAATATAATGGTAAACAGGTATATCACCAGACTATGATTAAAAAAGCCTTTTTAGATTTTTACACAAAGCTCTATGCTGGTGATAATATACAGGGTAATGATATAGATAGATTTTTGCAGAAGGAGAATATCTCTGTAATTAATGAGGAACAAAGAGCAAGATTGAATTCAATGATAACTACAGAGGAAATTCTCCTTGCAATTAACCAATTGAAAAGTGGAAAGGCTCCGGGAACAGATGGTTTGACTTCAGCATATTATAAAAATTTCCAACTTGAAATGGTGGAACTGCTTAAAGAATTGTTTGTTAAAATACAATTGGGAGGAGAGGTCCCACCATCTTGGAGAACAGCTTTTATATCTTTGATTCCGAAGGAAGATCATGATCATACTCAGCCAAAGAATTATAGGCCTATATCTTTACTTAATACAGATTATAAGATTTTTGCAAAATTTTAGCAAATAGGTTAATGTCAGTTTTGCAAGGTGTGATTAATTATGATCAAACTGGGTTTATACAAGGTAGACAAATGAAAAGCAATGTAAGACAAATAGTTAACATATTGGAATATTTGGGAAGGAACAACCAGGTCCCTGCAGTGCTCATGTTTTTGGATGCAGAGAAGGCGTTTGATCGTTTGAACTGGAAATTTTTAGAGAAGGTTATTCAAAAGATGCAACTAGGGGAGTATTTTGTAAAATCAATTCAAGTGATATATCAGAAACAAACAGCACAAATAATAGTGAATGGAAATTTGACTGAAACATTTAAAATTGAAAAAGGTACAAGACAGGGATGTCCCCTGTCTCCATTGCTGTTTATTTTAACTTTGTAAGTATTGTTGAATAAAATACGGGGGGCAGATAGTTTACAGGGTATTACGATTAGACAACAAGATTACAGAGTTCGAGCATTTGCAGATGACGTGGTTGTAACCTTAACTCAACCAGTTAAATCAGCTACGATATTAATGGATATAATCAAACAGTATGGTCAAGTTTCAGGATTTAAAATAAATGTAGGGAAAACTAAGATGTTAACCAAGAATATGACTATACAAGACAGACAAGAGTTGGAGAGAGTAACGGGCTGTGAGATAGTGAAGAAGGTTAAATACTTAGGAGTTTATATTACAACGTCAAATGGGAAGTTATATAAATATAACTATGAAGTGTTATGGCATAAAATACAGATAGATTTAGAAAAATGGAAAAAATTACAATTGTCATTGTTGGGTAGGATTGCGGCAGTTAAAATGAGTGTTTTGCCTAAGTTTTTATTTTTGTTTCAAATGATACCAATATTAAAAAAAGATGCAAATTTGGAAGTTTGGCAGAAAGGTATTAATAAGTTTATTTGGGCTGGTAAGAAACCAAGAGTTAAGTTAAGAATAATGCAAGATAATTGTGAAAGAGGAGGCTTGAAAATGCCAAACTTGAAATTGTATTATGAAGCAGCCGTATTAGCAGTTATCAGTGATTGGATTAACCTAACAGAAGAAAGGATTTTGAATATTGAAGGTTATGACTTGATATATGGCTGGCATGCTTACTTGATCTATGATAAAAAGGTGGATAGGATTTTAAAAGCCATATATTAAGGAATGCTTTATTGCGTGTCTGGAAAAAGTATCAATATAAACTAAATGATAAGATACGTTTGTGGACAGTTCCCAGACATGCAATTGAGAATATAAGTATAGAGCAAAGACAAGATATAGTTACCTATAAACAATTATTGATTATAGACAAGAGTGTATATCAGTTAAAGTCTTTGAATACATTAAGAGAGGAAAGGTTGATTCAAACTTGGTTTCAATATGTACAGTTGCAGAATAGGTGGAAAAAAGATCAAAAAATTGGAATTGCACATAGTGAAGAGCATTTGATACAACAGATTAGAGACCAGAGGCCAATGCATATAAAAAGATTATATAGTGTACTGATAGAAATTGACTCAGAGACAGAGTTGGTTAAAGATTGCATGATAAAATGGGCACAAAACTTTGAAGAACCAGTAATGATGGAAACTTGGGAAATGATTTGGGTGAGAAATGTAAAATTTACACAAGCACAAAATTTATGAGAGAATTTTTATAAGATGTTTTACAGATGGCATATGGATCCAAAAAAATTGGCTTGTATGTATCCTACCTTGCAACCTAAGTGTTGGAGATGTGACTGTGTTGAGGCTACTTATTTTCATATTTGGTGGACATGTAAAAAAGTTAAAGCATTTTGGATAAAAATATGGTGGATTATGCAGAATGTTTTGAAAAAACGGATAGAATTTACTTCACAGCTGTTTTTGTTAGGTATTATACAAAACTGTACGGTAACAGAAACTAAGTTGATGTTGAATTTAATAACTGCAGCGAGACTTCTGGTGGCGCAGTATTGGAAGAAGGAAGAACTACCATCTATTGAAGAATGGACATTAAAAGTAATGAATTTAGCAGAAATGGCAAAAATTTCGGCATATTTAAAAGACCATTCAAATGAGAAATTTAGGTTAGAATGGAAAAGATGGATAGAATATATTCAAGGTAAATATAAGACTAGAAAATTACAATTAGTTTTTTGAATGGGGAATGGGTTATAGAGTGTTATAAAATATATTAGGTTAGATTGGTTAAGGGGAGTTAAAAGTTTAAGAGGGTGATGAGAAACTACAGATTATTATCTTAAATTAACATATGATTGTTTAATGTGATACTCTGTATTTTGCTTTGGGAAGGGAGGGTTGGGGTGGGGTGGGGTTAGGGAGGGACCGGGAGGAAGGGGTGGGGGAAAGGGGATATACATGTAAAATGTTTGTTAATTTTTTTTTATATATAAATCTTTATTAAATATTTACATTAAAATTAACACAAAGTAAACATTGAAAAACAATATAAATGGTGAAATGTAGAAACACATAAACACAAGACTAAAACGAAACGACAAACATGACTAACCGAGAGTTAAGCTCACTCTCCAATTAATAATAACTAGTGTCATCTAAACCAAACATTTCAATAGAGTCAATTTCTACTAACTATCTACGGAAGAATTAGCCTGTTTTTGTCGAAATTTTAAGAAATCATATAGCCTAATAAATATCTAATTAATCTAAATAGACGATCTTATCACCCCTTTCCTAGGTTTAACCTTCTTTTGAGCCAGACAAAGCATTTGTCCCAACTTCTATTATATATTGAATCTTTCTTGTCTTTTAAAATATACGTTAATCTATCCATCTCAGCACATCGGAGGTTAAAAATTTTCAATAAAAAAAAAAAGATTCTTAAAAAAATCTCTTCCCGGATGTATTGGTATTACCTGATACAGATATAATATTCTTGGTAGTATGTTCATTTTTATTGAGGCAATTCTGCCCATCAATGACAGTTGTAATCTATTCCAAATTTCCAAATATTTTTTAATTTGTTTTAATAGTTTAGTATAGTTATCTTCTTTGATCGTAATTGCTTTTGCCATCAACCAGATACCTAAATATTTTATCTTCTTTACTATTTGAATTCCCAATTCTTCTTCTAATTTCAAACTCTGTGTGTGGGTCATATTTTTCGTCAATATTTTTGTTTTTTGTTTGTTTATTTGGAGGCCCACGACTTCCCCGTATTCCTCTATCATCGCCAACAGCCTGGGTCCCGATAATCTTGGATGTTCCATGATGAAAATTACGTCATCTGCAAAGGCAAGCAGTTTGTACTCTTCCCCTCGAATCTTAAGGCCTTTGATATCTTCCTCCTTCCTGATTTCATTTAATAGAACTTCTAATGCTATTATGAATAATAGGGGTGACATGGGACATCCTTGCCGTACTCCTTTCTGAATGTCAAAAATTTGTGTCATATCGCCATTTATTGAGATTTTTGCTGTTTGATACGAATAAATGTTATTAATCAAATTAAGAAATTTCTCTCCACAGTTCATCAATTCAAGTTGTATTTTAAGAAAGGACCGATTCAAATTATCAAAAGCTTTCTGGGCGTCAAGTGAAATTAGGGCCACTTCTTTATCTATCTTCTGGTCGTAGTATTCCAAAATATTTATGATTGTTCTCAGGTTGTTTTTGATCTGCCTCCTAGGTATGAAACCATTTTGATCGGGATGTATATATTTGTGAATTATTATTTTGAGTCTCTGTGCCAATATTGACATAAATAATTTATAGTCCACATTGAGTAATGAGATTGGTCTGTAGTTTTTGACTTGGGTCGGGTCTGTGTCTTCTTTGTGTATTAATGTAATGATGGTTTCTGTCCAGGATTTTGGTATTTCGGCTGTTAGTAATGCTGCATTAAAAACTTGTAACATTGTTTCATCTATTGGTTGTTGGCAATATTTGTAAAATTCCGTAGGAATTCCATCTAGCCCTGGAGTTTTATTGTTCTTTTGTTTTTTCCGAGCTTCAATCAATTCAAACATTGTTATGGGTCGATTTAGAATCTCTCTGTGTTCTTCTTCAAATTGTGTGATATTCACTTTGTGGAGGTATTTTTTAATTTGGTCTTCTGGGACATCTTCCTGTCGATAGAGTTTTTGATAGAATGTTTTAACTATATATATTTTTTCTAAATGTGTATGATATAAAATACCCAATTCATCTTGGAGTTGGTGAATAATTCTTTTTTCTGTTTGCTTTTTTACTTTGTATGCCAACCAGCGTCCAGTTTTATTTGCATGTTTTTTTTAAAATTTGATTTATATGCCGCCCTTCTCCGGAGACTCAGGGCGGCTTACAATGCGTTAAGCAATAGCCTTCATACTTTTGTATATTTATATTTATACAAAGTCAGCTTATTGCCCCCAACAAACTGGGTCCTCAATTTACCCACCTTATAAAGGATGGAAGGCTGAGTTGACCTTGAGCGTGCCTGGGATTGAACTCACAAGTAATTGCAGCAGCTGGATCTTAAATGCTGCCTTTGTAGGAGGCATTACTCCCCTATGCTACTCAGGCTCCTAGTTGGTTCAAAGTTGGTTTGCTTCGCCATTCTTATTTTCTGTGCCAATTCAGTTTTTGTAGTTAAATTCAGTTTGTGTTTGGCCAAATTAAGTTTTTGTTGAGCTGTCTTGTTATTTGGATGCTGTTGTAATTTAATTTCCTCTATCTTAATTTCTTCCATTAATTCGTTCCTAATTCTTTGTTTCTCTTTATTTCTTTTCACCACATACGCGATAGTTAAGCCTCTAATATAGGCTTTCGTCGTGTCCCATAAGTTTTGTAGTGACGTTTGGTCATTTGTGTTAATTTGGAAAAATATCTTAATTTCTTTTTCTATCATTTGTTGGTATTCTTTTTCCTTTATTACACTTGTATCCATCTTCCATCTTTTCTGTTTTCGAAAACCTTTCCAAACTATTTTGACGGGATTATGATCAGCCCAAATGCTAGGCATAATTTCAGCATCATATGTTTCCTTACTTAATTGAGGTGTCATCCAGGCCATGTCCAGCCTGGACCACGATTGATGTGGGGCAGAGAAATATGTGTATTGTTTTACTTTAGTATTCAATTCTCTCCAAGTATCATGTAAACTCATTTCTTGTGCCAAATCCTTAAATGTTTGTGGCAATGTCTTTCTTTTGATTTTGTTCTTCCTACTACTGTGATAATCTTCTCGTGGATTTATGATCGCATTAAAGTCGCCCACAATGCAAACATTTTCATAATCCAACTCTTTGAGTTTATCATGTAATTTTTTGTAAAAGTCTGTTTGGTTTCCATTTGGGGCATAAATAGCTACTATCAATATTGTTTTTGTTTCCAATTTTACTTCTATCATTAACACTCGACCCTCTTTATCAGTGTGAATTAATTTAGTTCTTATATGGTCTCTGACATATATTACCACTCCTCTTTTTTTGGAATCTCCTAACGATGTATAAATTACTCCTAATTTCTTGTCTTCAAGTAATTTTTCTGTTGTTTTCTTATGTGTACTTCCTGTAGTGTAATTATATCTGCCCCTAGTTTTCGCAACTTAGTAAATATTTGATGTCTTTTACTCGGTGAGTTTAAACCATTTATGTTTATGGAAGTGAATTTTAGTTCTTTTTCCATTTTTGCTAGTATTTATTTATCTGTGGTTTTGAGTTTTGTTGTGTTCCTTGTTACTCTTTGTGTAGTCCCCATTGCTTCCTCCTTTCCTAACCTCCCCCTCGCCTGGTCCCTCTCCTCCTTATTTGTTGTTTGTGTCTCTTGGTCGCTAGAATTTTGTTCTCTGCTTCCTCTACTTTCCTGTTCTCCTTCATATCCTAGATGTTGGTCAACAAACTCTTGGGCTTTTTTTTTTCCAAGTATCTACTTGGAATTTTTTCGCTTCCCATGAGATAAGTACCCCTTCTGGTACAAGCCATCTGAATTTTATCTTGAGCTTATTCAGTTGTCTAGTTAAGAAATTGTAATCTCTCCTCCTATCCCTGGCCCTTCTCGGTACTTGTTTTAATGTTAGAACTTCCCTGCCTTTGTACATTACTGTCTCCTCTCTCATTTTTCTATATATTTCTTCTTTCATTGTTTTCTTTGTAAACCTAATATGTACTTCTTTCAGGAGTTTATTTCTTCTTGCATAATTCGTATAAGCTCTATAGATTTCATCAATTCCGTTTCTTATTTCGTTCCTATCTTTGTGTGTCGCCTTTGCCATTATTTCAATCATGATTTCACCCAAGTCTTCATCTCTCTGTTCTTCTACATTCTGGAATCTTAAATAGAAAGATGCCTTCTCCATTTCAAGAAATGTCAATGCATCTTTGGTATCTCGGGTCCTCATCGCTTGTTGATTTTCCATCCTTTCCAACCTGGTAGCTGTGGCTTCCGCTTTTTGTTCTACTTTATCAATTCTCTGTTCATTGTCCAAAATATTTTGTTGAATTTTCACTACCTTTTCATCTATATTTTTAATATCGTCTTTGATCTCCCCTATATCCAACCGCATTTGTTCATGATTCCTTTTGGTTTCATCATGGTTAAGAGTCATTTTATCTTCCATCTTTTTCATTCCCTCTTGTATCATTGCAAGTGCGGCCTGAATATTTTGCATACCTATAATAGTACTAGTCTTCTCTTTATCTATCGGTTCTCCTGTTTTCTGTTGTACCAGGGAGGCCACCAATAATGTTTGGGTTGGGGGAATCTTCTTAGTCATTTTAGTAGTGGTTGATGTAGCTGAAGTTGCCATATCTATCATATGTGTTATTCTTGACCACAATTTCATAAATTTAGCAATCACTTAATTGATGTTTATAGTTTAAATATGAAAATATTATTACGAGGCTATTTGAAAATACTTCTAATCAATAGTGCAACAATATAATTACAGAAGTAGAAAAGAAAAAAAGAGAAAAAAGAGAAAAAAGAGAAAAAAGAAAAGGGGGAGGGGAAGAAAGAGGGGGGAGTCAGGAAAGGAGGAAACAACGGGGAAATGGCAAGCTTCTAACAATTCATCAATTACCTTACTCTTCAATTAATTAAAAAATATATATAATATATTTCTCTAGCGATTTTATAATAATTCTAAAATTAAATCAATATCAATACTTCAATTTTATACGTTCTCTATATACCCTTTTACCCTTTTACCCACCAGGTTTTAACTAATTTAATTGTTATGGATCTAGATTGATCAAGTAAATAAATTTATCAACTATGATCAAATGTAATACACTTAGTTTAACTAAATTTAAATAAACAAACTATTCTATTATTAATATTAAGAAAGAAAAACTAATAATTTGTCTAATGTTATTTTCCAATTATATTACGTTCTAGTATAACATAATATGCTTTGGCCAAACCAGCCGAAATTTTTATTGTTCGTTTGTTTTTATTTCGTTATGTGGACTTATCCTTCTTCCAATCAGTCACTACGCCAAAATCTGGATCTTCTTTTTCACCTTAAATCTTTTTCTTTTTTTTTTTATTAAAAGTTTTATAAAGTACAAAAAAGTACCTTCCCCCCTTCAACCCCCCCATCCCTCCCCCCCTTCAACCCCCCTCCCCCCCCGACTTCCCAGAGTGAAATACAGGGTTTCTCTTCTTCAACAAAAATTTTAAACCAACCATTAGCCTATCAAATTTCTAGTTTACAAACACTATCAAAATCTTAACTCCAATAAAAAAAAGAGAAAAAAAAATTACAACTCTAGTTCCTCTTCATTCATACGCTATCTTATATGATATTTGTTCCGCACATAGTCAATCCATTTCCTCCACTCCAAAATAAATTTTTCTTGCGTATGATCCTTCAAATATGCTGAGATTTTGGCCATCTCAGCTAAGTTCATTACTTTTACAATCCATTCTTCTACTGTAGGCAAAGAGTCTTTTTTCCAGTGTTGTGCAACCAACAGTCTAGCTGCTGTTATTAAGTTTAAAATCAACTTAGTCTCCAATAATGTACATTCATTTATAATACCCAACAAAAAAAATGTCGGTGTAAATTCCAACCTTTTTTTCAAAATATTTTGCATTACCCACCAAATCTTTATCCAAAATGCTTTAACCTTCTTACAGGTCCACCAAATATGAAAATAAGTTGCATCTTCACAATCACACCGCCAACATTTAGCTTGTACATTAGAATACATACAAGACAACTTTTTTGGATCTAAGTGCCATCTATAAAACATTTTATAAAAGTTTTCTCTAAGGTTTTGTGCTTGAGTAAATTTAACATTTCTAACCCAAATCTTTTCCCATGTCTCCATCATTATTGGTTCTTGAAAATTTCTAGCCCATTTAATCATACAATCTTTAACCAACTCTGTTTCAGAATCTATCTCTAATAATACATTATATAATCTTTTAATGTGCATAATACCCTGGTCCCTAATTTGCTTTACCAAATTTT
The DNA here is from genome assembly GCA_038048745.1 of Coluber constrictor foxii. Lineage (NCBI taxonomy): Eukaryota > Metazoa > Chordata > Lepidosauria > Squamata > Colubridae > Coluber > Coluber constrictor. The sequence goes on along the minus strand of CM075966.1, from coordinate 24,839,502 downwards.
CTTCGTTTTCCATAAGACCTGTTTTTTGATCCTCCCTCCATCTTGCTTGAAGCTGACCATATTGAAACCAAGTATAAATTATCCCTTCCTTCTTCAAAACCTCTAAGGGTTTAAGTTGTAGTTTACCCCTTTCTCTAAATAAAAGTTCTTTATATGTGATCACCTCCATCTTTTGTTCTATACTTATATTTTCTATTGCATGTCTGGGATTTGCCCAAATAGGTATTTTATAATCCAGTTTATATTGATATTTCTTCCAAACTCTCAACAAGGCATTTCTAAGCATATGACTTTTAAAAACTTTATCCACTTTCTTTTCATACAATAAATAAGCATGCCATCCATAAAATAAATCATGTCCTTCTAAATTCAAAATTCTATCCTCTGTTAAATTAAACCAATCACTAATCTGAACTAATACCGAAGCTTCATAATATAATCTTAAATTTGGCATTTTTAAACCACCTCTCTCCCGAATATCTTGTATAATTTTTAATTTAACTCTGGGTTTTTTACCTGACCATATAAAAGTATTAAGACCTTTTTGCCATTCCCTCAGTTGTTCATCCTTCTTCAACACCGGTATCATTTGGAACAAAAATAAAAACTTAGGTAATACATTCATTTTAATTGCTGCTATTCTACCTAGTAAAGATAATTGTAGCTTTTTCCAATCCTCCATTTCTTTCTGCACCTTTCGCCATAAGACTTCATAATTGTTTTTAAATAACTTCCGCTTGGCGCCGCGATCCTCGCTGACGACCTCTTGTTAGGTCGCCGGCTTTGAACTCCGTTAAACCGCCTTTGACAGCGAAAAACAGCTGTCTGGCGGTTTTGCAGCCCTTTCTCTGGGAAAAGGGGAAAGGCAGAGAGATTCCCGGCAGGTAGAACCGCCAAAAAGCCCCTGGAATTAAGTACAGGGGCTGGAAAGGTGGGTTCCCTAGGGGAAAGACTCCGGACTCAAAGCGCGGCTGCATAAGCAGCATTAGAGGGACGCGACCAGCTCTGCAAGCAAACTGAAAGATTAAGTGATTTCGGCAGCAGACGGAGTGGAGCAGGAGAGCTTGCAACAAAGTTACAGAGCTTAACTCCTGTGTACCTTGGTTTGAATGAGCTTAATTGAAAGAGGAAGTATCCAATTAAGAGTATCGGGACTGTGCTGAGAAGAGAAAGTGAGTACTGAAAAGGACTTTTTTTCTATTTTTAAAGAAAAACTAAGCTGCCAAAAGAGAGCAATCTGGGAAAGATATTGAAAGCAGCAATTTAAAATAATTTGGACTGAATTTAGAGGCATTTAAGGCTAAGTAATTGCAAATTGGGGTGAAGAGGAAAAAAGTTTTTTTGAAACTAAAATGGCTTCTAAACAAACTAAGCCAGCATCAGCCAAAGCAGGAGGGGTTTCTCCTTCAGTCTCTACTGTGACTCAAAAGACACAACTTCCGGGGGAGGTCACAAGTAGAGAGGACTTTATGAGTGAGCTTAAGGAGTTTATAACGCAAATCACGATTGCTCAAACAGCTAAAATAGAAGAGAGAATGGGGAAATTTGAGGAGGATCTGAAAGATGTAAAAGAAATTAGAAATGAAATTAAAAAGACTGTTGAAGAGAAACATGATGAAATAAGAGAAGATATTTTGTTGGCTGTTTCTGGTTTGTCTAAAATTCTTGTGCAGCTTGATGAAAGAGTGGAAGAAATCAGTGAGGTTACCCAAGATTTGGAGGACAAGATGGGAGAATTCCAGACCAAATCAGAGAGAATGGAAGGCGATATTACTATGATGCAATATAGGTCAATGGAGTTCGCCCTGAGGCTGAGAGGGTTGAAGGAAGATGGACGGGAGAACTTTAGAGAGAAATGTGCTGAAGTGATTGCCTCAGTGGCTGGAATGAAAAAGGATGAAATAATTGGTCACCTGGACAAAGTCTACAGAGTTAATTCATGGATTGCAAGAAATAGAAATTTGCCAAGAGATGTTGTGATTTATTTTAATGAGAGAAGAATGAGAAATGATGTACTGCAAGCCTCTTACAATAATAAAGTACAAGTGTCTGGGCAGGAAATTAAGGTGCTGAAAGAGATTCCCCCTAAAATGCTCAGAGATAGAAAGAACTTTGGTTTTTTAGTTGATGAACTAAGAAGACAACAAATAGTGTACAGATGGGATGTACCAGTAGGCATAATAGTGGATTATGCTGGAGAGAGGTACCGAATGAATACCGTTGAGAAAGCAAGAGAATTTTATCGTAGTGTGCTGAAAATGGAAACCCCCCCGAAAGATGACAAAAAAGCAGGAAAAGGAAAGCAACAGTCCTTAACATATGCTGAGGCAGTGGTTGGAGAACCTAAGAATCAAGATAACCAGAACCAATCGGATCCAACATCACTTCCTTTTCCTTTAAGTCAACTGGAAGGACCATTGGAATTTGCAAAACTGGAGCAACCAAGAGCACAACGTGTGACAAGATCAACTACTAAACAACAACAACAACAACAACAACAACAACAACAACAACAACAACTGGATACAAAATCAGAAGCGGTGGGGGGAGCAAGACTGAAGATCAAGGTCAAACAGGATCTTCAAAATATGTTCCAAGTGCTTCAGTCTCGCAAGGATGCCAGTTAAATTTTTGTCTTGGAATGTCAATGGTTTGAACTCACCACAAAAGAGAAAGAAAATATATCATTATTTGAAACAATTTAATAACGATGTTGTATGCTTACAAGAGACACATATTAAATTATCAGATCAGAAATATCTAATTAATGCTAAATTAGGGACTCACTTTGTGGCGTCATCTTTGGAAAAGAGAAATGGAATAGTGGTATATATAAAAAAGAACATAACAGCAAATTTGGTAGAGGCGGATGATCAAGGAAGATATATAGCAATTGAAATGAGGACTCAAAATGAAACAATGCTTTTGATTGCAATTTATGCACCGAACCAGCAACAAGAAAATTTTTATAAATTTTTACATACCAAAATATCACAATGGGATTATAAATCAATTATTTTGATGGGTGATTGGAATGGAGTAATTGATATTTCTAAGGATAAGAAGACTATATCTAAAGCTGCCTTGCGTGCCAAGTTACCCAAACCTTTCTTTGAAATTATGGATGATTTAGAGTTAAGGGATGTCTGGAGAGAATTGAATCCAGATGAAAAAGATTTTACTTTTTTCTCTGATAGACATCAATCCTTTTCTAGGATAGATTTTATCTTGTTAACATCTGATTTCCTTTCTAGGGTGAAGAAAGTCAAGATATTTCCAAGGACTTTAGCTGATCATAGCCCAGTTTGGTTGGAATTAGAACAGGAGAGAAAAGAAAGGAGGTCTTGGAGATTAAATGAAAATTTATTTAGATATGAAGAAAATGTTAAAGAACTTAAAAAATATATGAAGGAGTTTTTTGATAATAATATGTATAAAGGTACTTCTATGGAAATGGTTTGGGATGCAAGTAAAGCTTATATGAGAGGAGTGTTGATATACATGAATAATAAATATAGACAAAAGCAGGCAAAGAAACGGAAGGATATTGAGGAAGAAATAAAGAAGAAAGAACAGTTGTTAATAGATAATCCAGAAGATAAAAGAGTAAAAGAAGCAATAGGTATATTAAGACAGCAATTTAATATGCTAATGGCTGATCAAGTTGCAACTAATTTACAATATGCTAAACATAATACATTTTGCAATGCTAATAAACCAGGTAGATGGTTAGCCTATATGTTAAGGAAAAAACAAAGATCACGTATTATTAGTAAGATGGAATATAAAGGCAAAGAAGTTTATCAACAAAATTTGATTAAAAAAGCTTTTTTAGAATATTATGCAAAATTATATGCAGGAGATTTGATACAAGGTCAAGATATAGATAGATATCTTAAAGAGGTTGATATCCAGGAATTAACCTTGGATCAAAGAGAAGGTTTGAATCAACCAATAAACTGTGAAGAGATTACCTTAGCAATTAAACAGCTTAAAGTAGGTAAAACACCGGGAACGGATGGGTTGACAGCTATTTATTATAAGAACTTGCAGATGGAAATGGTGGAACCGCTTAAGATGCTTTTTAATAAAATTCAATCTGGGGGAGAAACCCCACCCTCATGGAAAACAGCTTTTATATCACTGATTCCTAAAGAGGACCAAAATTGTGTTAAACCTGAAAACTTTAGACCTATTTCACTTTTGAATACCGATTATAAGATTTTTGCTAAAGTATTGGCAAATAGATTAATGCCAATTATGCAACAAATAATTCATAATGATCAATCAGGGTTTATAAAGGGGAGATATATGAAATATAATTTGAGACAAATAATAAATTTGGTTGAATATTTGGAGAAAAATAATCAGATTCCTGCAGCTTTTTTCTTTTTGGATGCAGAGAAAGCTTTTGATAGATTGAATTGGCAATTTTTATTTAAAATAATAGATAAAATGCAATTTGGAGAGCAATTTATGAGTTCAATTAAAGCAATATATAGGGAACAAAATGCACAAATAATTATTAATGGAAGTTTAACGGATAGTTTTAAGATAAAAAAGGGAACGCGGCAGGGTTGCCCATTGTCTCCCTTATTGTTTGTTTTATCTTTGGAAATTTTGTTGAAAAAGATACGTGAATCTAAAGAATTAAAAGGAATAGTGATTCGACAGCAAGATTATAGGTTGAGGGCTTTTGCAGATGATTTAGTTGCGTACACTAACGCAACCCACAGACACAGCTTCATATATGTTGGAATTGATAGAACAATATGGTAAAGTTTCAGGATTTAAAATAAATCAACATAAGACTAAGATAGTCACCAAAAATATGTCTTTTAATCAAAGAGAAGAGCTTCAACAAATATCAGGATTTGAAATAGTTAAAAAGGTTAAATATTTGGGTGTGTTTATTGCTGGGCTTAAATCTTTTTCAATATCCAATTTAGTCCACTGTGTTCAACTTGTAACTCCGAAGTCCAAGTCCAAAATTCTTATATCCACTATCTGCTACTCAATGTCTAATCCTCAGTCACAAATTGTATCCAAATAGTTCTGTGTTTATTAGCCAAATAGTCAAAAACTTTCACTTGTATCCCAATCTTCAAAAGAAATGTCACTGGAAGTATCGAAAATGGCAACAATTTGTAACAATCCACATAAATGAGTTCTTCCGGATTCTATCACTTCTTTCTCCACTTTCCCTCGATCTGTTTCGTCCGATTCAGCCCAATCAATCCAGTTAATGGCAATAAAATCCAGTATAATCGTTTTATAGCAATCAGTCCAAAATCCTTCTTCCAGTCTTCAGCACACCGCAGTCCTCACGCTCTCTCCTTTCACCGCAATATTGCATGATCTGTTCTTCTGCTGTATTTATCCAATTCGATCCACTTAGTTTAGTTAGTTTAGTTTAGTTTATTAGATTTATATACCGCCCTTCTCCTGACGGACTCAGGGCGGTGAACAGCCAAACATTAAAACATTAAAATACAAGCAATATAAAAGTTAAAAATAATCTAAAAATGTAATTAAATCAAATTTTGGCTTCCCCAAATTTAAAATCCCTCCTAAAATTCACCCATTAAAATCTACGTTAAGCCAGCCCGGCTTCCTGGAATAGAAAAGTCTTTAATGCCTTGCGGAAAGTGCGGATGTCTGGGATTAATCAAATCCCTGGGGGTAACTCGTTCCAGAGGGCGGGAGCCCCCACAGAGAAGGCTCTCCCCCTGGGGGTCACCAGTCGACATTGCCTGACCGACAGCACCCTGAGGAGGCCCTCTCTATGAGAGCATATTGGCCGGTGGGAGGTTATCGGTGGCAGAAGGTGGTCTCGTAAGTACCCGGGCCCTAAGCCATGGAGCTACCTTCTCCACTCTCTCCATACACACCGGCTGCTCGAATTATTTTTGCGCTGTCACGATCTGTCAAAATGGCTCCGTTCCGGTCACTCACTCCATCGCCACTTCTCTTGTCTCTCTTTCTGTCTCTCTAGCACCGGCATCTACTTCTTGTTATCCAAATACTTTGGGTTTAAATTTTCTAGGTTTCAGTCTTCTGTTAATGACTTATTTTCGCTGTTAATCTTTGCTTCTCACTTACATAGTCTCCAGTGGCTCTGGCCAGCCCCGAAAGGCTGGTTTTTCTGCACTCTGGACTAAGGGATTTATCTTGTACCTTCGAAGGGGTTGCGATCCCCTCCGAGGTCCTGAGATGCTCCCCTTTCAGCTATTGATCTCTCCACGATCAATAGCGCCTGTTTTGGCTCCAGATGTGGGATTGTTAGGAACCCATGAACGGAGCCCCGTCCCTTTCGTTCCTAACACGCTGAGGTCACTGCTGGAAGTCAACAAGCTAATCAATTCGTTTTTCATTGTTAAAGACTCCTCTTTCAGTGAGAAAGTGACTGTAGCTGAAATGGCTGAAACTTACCATGGGATCAAACACCATATTTCTTTCCTGGCTCAAGATTGCGGTATTAACTTAATGAAGCAAATTTTTGATGATTCAGAAATTGTAAAAAAGATGTCTTGTGGAAGAACCAAATCATCAGCTATTGTCAATGAGGTTTTGTATCCTTTTTCTATTGAGTTGGTTCTCAATGATCTTAGAACTGGAATTCCATTTTCTCTCTTCAGTGACGCATCAAACAAGGGAAATCGCAAAATGTATCCCACTGTTGCACAATATTTTACTTGTGAAGAAGGACTGTGTGTGAAAATTTTAGACTTTTATGAGGATTCTTTCGAAAATTCTACATCAATAAAAAATCAGCTGTGTCAAGATCTTAGTGATAATGAATTGGAAATAAATAATGTTTCGGCTTACTCAGCAGATAATGCATTGGTCAATTATGGAGTGAACAAATCTGTTTACCAAAAATTATTGCTGGAAAATGACAATATTGTAGCTGCTCATTGCAATAATCACATTTTACACAACAGCGCAAAAATGCATTAAAACAGTTATCTTTTCATATTGAAAATGTAGTGCTGAAGGTTTTTGCCAAATTTTCGAATTCTGCGAAGAAACGAAAGAGTTGAAATCATTTTTTGAGTTTTGCGAGTCAGAATTCCATGAAATTTTGCGCCATGTTCCAACACGTTGGTTAAGTTTGTTTAAAGTGGTTGAAAGACTTCTTTTAAACTGGATACCTCTAAAATCGTATTTTATTTCTCTTGGATCTGATGAGTGCCATAAGGTTATCTGGAACCTTATTTCAGATCAGGAAAATGAACTCGCAAAGGACGATGAACCAACAATTTCAGAATTGTATTTATATTTCACGCACTCTTCATGTCAATAATGCAAGACACCCTACTGAAGCTGGAAAGCAAGAAAATTCTTGCATGTGATCTTTACATTATCATGTGTAAGCTGCGAGATTCTTTGCAAAAAAAAATACGATGAGCAGTTTTATTTGCCTTACGTAAAAAACATTTGCCTGAGAATGCCGTGCAAAAGTTCAAGAAAGTAGCCATCAACGTGTATCAAAGAGCCATTGCGTACCTAGAAAAGTGGTATAATTTCACCGATTCATTATATGAGACGCTAAGTTGTTTCAATCTAATTGATCGCAATAATCCTCCAACTTTAGAAGAAATGACGAACATCTGGTTATTATCACCATGGCAAGAAGAACTTCCACTCAACACTCTCTTCGATGAAATTTCTGCCTTAGAAGAAGTTTATGTTCATCTGCAGGGCGATTCATCCCTTGATAAGTGGACGTACTTTTTCAAGAAAGAGCCAGCTCCGAGTTTACTGAAACTGTTCCGGTATTGTGCATCAATTCCGGTATCAAATGCAAACGTTGAACAAATTTTCAGCGTCATGGGAAATTTGCAGACTGACGAACGTAACCGACTGCTTGTACCATCAGTTCGAAGTGAACTTTGTATATTTTTTAATATTTCTCAACGTTGTACTGAAATTAAAGAATTATTCCTTAAACACAAAGAATTGATCAAAGCTGCGCAGTCAAATAAAAAATACACACGACAGCAAAGTAAAATGTAATTTAATATTTTACATATTATTATATTTGATGTTTTGAATTTTAAGTAAAGTTTTGAAGTGATTATTTTAATACTTGTTAAATTGTTTGTAAGAAAATATATAATTTAATTGTATTTTTTTTAAAAAAAAAATTACTACTTAACCCACCCACCCCCCACCCCCCGCTTGTCCGCTATTTTTTGGAAGCAGACCTGGCAACCCTACCTTCCAAGCTAATCCATTCTCATTAAAGACCAAGAAAATATCAAATTTTAAATCCATCTAAAGGGACGTTAAATTCCAAAAGCAGTCAATTGGTGCTATTGTCCTTTAATGGGTCTTCTCCTTGTTAATTGTTTGAATTCTTTGCCCAAATAGTTCTTAGCCACTGTTGGAGCCAGGGCATTATTAGTATTTAAATGTTTGAAGACTGTTCTCACCTGGGCTAATCCTACTCACCCGGCATTCAAACATCTTGCCCCTGTGTCTCCTCCTGCACTTTGCTTGTCCCGGCTGCCGAAGCCTTGGGGCAGCCACCATGGCTGCCTCTCCCACCACCACCGGTGCAGAGGGTAATCCTCTGGCCCCAAGGAACCTGCTTGTGCCTCTCGGCCATCCAAGGGGTCCCTCTCTAATCCCCTGTCCCTCCAGGACAGGGTAGGTCTACAGACCTGCCGGCGGTGGCTTAAAAGACGGGGTTTTGCAATGGCTTCGAGAACACCACTTATATGCCAAGCTGGAAAAGTGCCAATTCTACCACACGACCATCAACTTCTTGGGCCATCACATTTCTCCCGAGGGCATCATGATGGATCAGAGCAAGGTCGAGGCATTGAAAAATTGGCAACCTACCCGTCAGGTGAAAGATGTTCAGCGACTCCTTGGGTTTGCCAATTATTACCGGACATTCATCCCTGGCTTCGCTACTTTCACCGAGCCCCTCACTTGACTCCTGCAGAAGAAAGTCCCGTTCCTGTGGGGCAACCCTGAGCAGCAGGTTGTTCTGGCCCCGTGCCCAGAAAGAAACCCCCCCCCTCAGACACCCAGAGGCTAAGGAACTGGCAGGCAACCAAGTGAGATGATAACAAAATGACGGCAGCACTCCGCAGTTGCTTGCCAACGTGTTTATTAAACAGTCCGTCACATACACACCACAGCTAAGACGCCGGGCCGATTCAACACCGGGATCCACGTATCTTTGTTTTTGTTCGTCACAAAGATATGCCTACGATCCCTCACTTATATAGTCTAGTAAGAGGCGTGGTCCACCAGCTAATCACGACCACGCCTTTTCCTCTGCTGGGCTCTCCTGTCTCTCCGATGCTGGCGAGGGTCCAACCAAAACTCGCTTCCCTCGTCAATGTCCTCCTGTGGCTGCGGGGACGAGCTTGGCTCTGGGCCTATCTCCTGCCCTTCGGTGTCCTCCGGAGGCATTGCCAGAGAGGAGAGTCCTGGAGAAGGAGGCCTTGCCAACTCCTCTCCCTCACTCTCAGAGTCCTCCCCTGCTGATGACGCAGGCTCAGGCAACGGAGCCACAACACAGGTGTTCCTGGCCTTAAAGCAGGCCTTCGTGTCAGAACCGATCCTTAGGCATCCTGACCCGCAGCATCCGTTTGTGGTAGAAACGGATGCGTTGGATATCGCGGTCGGAGCGGTGTTACTCCAGGCTCATGTGGATGGCGGTACTCTTTTCCCTTGTGCATACTATTCCTGGAAATTTAAACCTTCTGAACACAATTATACCATCTGGGAAAAAGAGCTACTGGCCATTAAGACCACATTCGAGACCTGGAGACATCGCCTCGAGAAGGCCCGACATCAAGTGGAAGTCCGGATGGACCACAAGAATCTGGAGCCCGCATTTATTTATTTATTTATTTATTATTTCAATTTATATACCGCCCTTCTCCCCGGGAGGTGGACTCAGGGCGGTGAACAACCAAATTAAAACACATATAGTACAAATATTAAAAGAATTTAAAATTAAATTAAATTAATTGGCGTTCCAAAATAAAAGTCTCAAACCCCATTAAAATACCCAATTTAAAACCCCAGAGATTACTAGTACAAAAATTTTTAAAACCCCATTAAAATCAATCAAGCAAGGCCGGCTTGTTGGAATAAATAAGTCTTAAGGGCCTTTCGGAAAGCACGGAGATCCGGGATCAAACGAATTTCAGGAGGCAGCTCGTTCCATAGGGTGGGTGCCCCCACAGAGAAGGCTCTCCCCCTGGGGGCCGCCAGCCGACATTGCTTGGCTGATGGCACCCTGAGAAGGCCCTCTCTGTGTGAGCGTACTGGCCGGTGGGAGGTTATCGGTAGTAGCAGGCGGTCCTGCAAATACCCCGGTCCCATGCCATGGAGCGCTTTAAAGGTCAAAACTAACACCTTGAAGCGCACCCGGAAGACCACCGGAAGCCAGTGCAGCTCGCGCAGGAGAGGTGTCACGTGGGAGCGCCCTGTCGCTCCCATAATCACCCGCGCGGCTGCATTCTGGACCAGTTGGAGCCTCCGGGTGCACCCCAAGGGGAGCCCCATGTAGAGAGCGTTACAGTAGTCCAGGCGAGACGTGATGAGTGCATGAGTGACTGTGCACATGGAGTCCCGATCCAGAAAGGGGCGCAACTGGCGCATCAGGCGAACCTGATAAAAGGCCCCCCTGGCCACGGCCGCCATATGCCCTTCCAAGGACAGCCGTGAATCCAGGAGGACACCCAAGTTGCGAGCCCCCTCTGTGGGGGCCAATGACTCACCCCCAATAGCCAGCGATGGCACCAGCTGGCTATATCGGGACGCCGGCATCCACAGCCACTCGGACTTGGAAGGGTTGAGACGAAGCCTGTTCCTCCCCATCCAGACCCGCACGGCTTCAAGGCACTGGGACATTACTTCGAGGGCATCATTGGGGTGGTCAGGGGTGGAAATGTACAGCTGAGTATCATCAGTGTACAGTTGGCAACTCACCCCAAAACCACGGATGATCTCACCCAGCGGCTTCACATAAATGTTGAACAGGAGTGGCGAGAGGACCGACCCTTGTGGCACCCCGCAAACGAGGCGCCTCGAGGTCGACCTCTGCCCCCCTGCCAACACAGACTGCGATTGGTCGGAGAGATAGGAGGAGAACCACCGCAAAACGGTGCCTCCCACCGCCAAACCCTCCAACCGGTGCAGCATGATACCATGGTCGATGGTATCAAAAGCCACTGAGAGATCTAACAGGACCAGGACAGAGGAACAACCCCTGTCCCGAGCCCTCCAGAGATCATCCACCAATGCGACCAATGCCGTCTCCGTGCTGTACCCAGGTCTGAAACCAGACTGGCACGGATCTAGATAGATGGTTTCATCCAGGTACTGTGGGAGCTGTTGCGCAACCACACTCTCAACAGCCTTCGCAATAAAGCGAAGGTTGGAGACAGGATGAAAATTTGCCAAAACAGCCGGGTCCAGAGAAGGCTTCTTGAGGAGGGGCCTCACCACCGCCTCTTTCAAAGCAGCAGACAAGAAACCCTCACTCAAAGAAGCATTTATAATCCTCTGGAGCCAGCCTCATGTAACTTCCCGAGTGGCCAGCACCAGCCAGGAAGGACACAGGTCCAATAAACATGTGGTTGCGTTTAGGCTCCTCAAAGTCCTGTCCACGTCCTCGGAAGTCACAGGATCGAACTCATCCCAGATAACGTTCTCAAGACCAGCCTCAGTCATCTCGCCGGAATCTACCCAGTCAGAATCCAAGCCTTCCCGAATCTGAGTGACTTTATCGTGCAGATACTGTGCAAAATCCTCAGCCCGCCCTTGCAAGAGGTCCTCCCGCGCTCCCTGATGTAGGAGGGAGCGGGTCACTCTAAACAAGGCGGCTGGGCGATTATCTGCCGATGCAATAAGAGCGGAAAAGTAATCACCCTTTGCCACTTTTATTGCCATCAAATAGGTCCTAACATGGGACCTAGCTAGTGTTCGGTCGGATTCAGATCGACTCGCCCTCCAACCACTCTCTAGGCGTCTTTTCCGGCGCTTCATCTCCCTCAACTCCTCAGAAAACCAAGGAGCCGGGCAGATTCGGTGCCGGGTCAGAGGCCGCAGAGGCACGACTCGGTCCAGAGCACCGGCGGCCGCCCTATCCCAGGCGGCCACCAGGTCCTCGGCCGAATCGTGAGCCAGAGTTTCGGGCATTGGCCCAAGCCCCCTCTGGAACCTATCAGGATCCATCAGGCGCCTGGGGCGGAACCACCTAATCGGTTCCGCCTCCCTGCGGTGGGGTTCGGCGGTCAAAAAGTCTAGCCTCAGGAGAGAATGGTCCGACCATGACAGGGGTTCAATGACTATATCCCCAACATCTAGGCCATTCAACCACTGACCAGAGACAAAAACCAAGTCCAGAGTGTGTCCGCCTGTGTGAGTAGGGCCAAGAATTAGTTGTGTCAGGTCCATGGATGTCATGGAAGCCATGAACTCCCGAGCCAACCCAGACACCTCACCGACAGACGGCAGGTTGAAATCCCCCATAACCAAAAGCCTGGGGGTGTCAACCGCCACCTCGGCAATAACATTGAGAAGCTCGGGCAGGGCCGTTGTCATGTGGCAGGGAGCCAGGTACGCGATCAACAAGCCCACCTGCACACCATGGCCCCACTTCACCAGGAGCGACTCACATCCGGCTATCTGAGGTACAGTGGTCTCCTTTGGATCAAGACTTTCCCTTATAACGACCGCCACCCCCCCACCCCTGCCCTGGGCCCTTGGCCGATGAAATGCACGGAAACCTGGCGGGCACATCTCCATGAGGGGAACCCCCCCCTCTTGGCCCAACCAGGTCTCCGTAATACCTGCCAGGTCCACACGCCCTTCTTGAATAAGGTCGTAAATGAGGGGGGCCTTATTAACCACGGACCTGGCATTACATAACATCAACCTCAGGCCCGGACACCGTAACTCTGGACAACTCGGGGAGCGAGAAGAGTCCTGAGGGCTGAGGCACGCCACCGCTTGGAGACAGCGGCTACGTGCCCCCAACACATGATACGGCCCCCTGCTCCTGCCATATCTGCCCCTCTCAACCATGGCTCTGATGGGATCGCCCTCCTTACCTTCTGTGGCAAGCTCCTCCTCACCCCGTTCCCCGCCTCCCGTTTCAGGCCCCTGTGACAAGCTCGGCCTATAACCCTCCCTCCCCTCCCCCATCCCCCATCCCCCTAAAAGGTTAGACAAGGACAAATTTAAAAAACCCCGCAACCCCCTCTTTGCGGCATGCCACCTCTCGGGGTTCCAAAACCCGTCATCGAGGTAGGCCCTCGATAGAGTGGAGGGTCAAGCCTGCGAGAGGGGGGTGATCTGTCCCCCTCTACACACACCCACAAAAACACAGCCAGTCGAGGGTTAAAGAAGCACTTGGCACACACCACAGTTCTTATCTCCAACTTGGCAGCGATATTCACACCGTCTGCCAAGTGCTTTAATTGTTCACAGAAAGAAAATCACATACGTAGCTTTGCCAAAATCCGTTCTTTTAGCAGCTTCAGGCTCCAATGACTACCAGATTGAGTTTTGTTCGTCACAGGGATCACTGACCACCACCCTCTCTTATATAGTCTCTGGGGTGTGATCCAGTGACTCATTGGTCCTGTGACTCAAGTCCAGTGACTCAGGTCTATTCCCTCGCACGCCTCCTCAGCTGCTGCAAGCGCTTATCTTGCCTTCGTTGACGTGCGTCCAGGAATGACGTCTCTCCCTCACTCTCATCTGAGACACCTGTTTCCCCACTACTTTGCTCTCTTTCAGCTGGCACCTGAGACAGTGCCAGAGGGGGGGGGGCTGGGAGATCTGGCTGGCTCCTCTTCCTCATGCTCAGAGCTTCCTTCCTCCAATGGGAGAGGCTCAGAGGACGGGGCCACAACAGGGGGAATCTCGCAGACCAAGAAGCTCCGCTGCTGAGTACATCTTGATTATAACGGGTAAACACGACCATAGCCTGAGGGTCCATAAAGGTCCAAGGGAGAGAAGAAAAAGAAGACATGGAGGGGTCACAAAGATCTGTTCACAGGGCCAAGTCCACTGTCCTCTCACCACAGGGGACAAAGTCCAAATTCCAAGACGACCACAATCCGAGGGGGGGCAGGAAATAAAGTCCAACTACCCTCTCACGGTAGTTAGGTTAGCTGATCAAACCCCCTCTTGTGGTGAATGGCAGCAATGAACCAGTGCCAGCCACAGCGTCCAGGGGTCAAGGTCCGGGAGACCGCCCTCTCACGGCGGCTGGTCCAGACCCCTCCGCTGACAGGGTGCAACGTGAAATCATCTCGGTTCGGCCTCCAGGGACCTCGACACCGGGCCACCCTCTCACGGTGGTTAACTGATGTCAGCCCCCTCAGCCGACGGGATGAAGCCATATCCCGGTCTCAATGAAGCATGTTCATCCAACATGTCTTTCTGCTTCATGGACTACCAGATAGGGTCGTGTCGGACAGAGGGACCCAGTTCACCTCCCAGTTCTGGAAAGGGGTGATGTCGGTCTTAGATGTTAAGATCTGCTTATTGTCGGCTCATCATCCCGAAACTGACGGGAGGACTGAAAAGGTCATTGGAATATTGGAGCAATACCTGCACTGCTTTGTCAATCAACAACAGGACAATTGGACAGAGTACTTAGCAGTCATGGAGTTTGCTTTTAATAATTCCCAGCACACCTCCACCAAAACCACCCCTTTCTTAGCAAATCTGGGCTATCACCTGCGTTTCTTCCTGCTCACACCCCTTGACTCCCCAGTTTCAGCAGCTGATGAATTCTTGGCTGAGTTACAGGCCGTTCAACAGCTAGTGAAACGGTATCTCAACAGGGCCAAGGACAATTACAAAAGGGTCATAGACCACTCTCGGCGGGCAACACCACTGTTGGCTGTTGGGGATCGTGTGTGGTTGTCAATGAAGCATCTCCCCTCAGACTGGCCAGTGAGAAAACTGGACCATTGGTCCAGTTGGTCCAGTTGGTCCATTCATTGGACCTTTCCCTGTAGAGGCGGTCATCAATCCAGTGGTCTACCGCCTGACCTTGCCTCGGTCGTTGAGAATACACCCGGTGTTTCACTGATCCCTCCTGGTTCCCGGACGCCCTACTTGTCCACTCCGTCAACTTGACCGTCCTCAGCCAGCGCCCCGTGACAGAGATGGATCACTCGAGTACGAGGTTGCGAGCATTCGAGACTCCCAGTGGTTGAAGGGTCGGTTCCAATACCTCATCAAGCGGAAGGGGTATGGGCCAGAGGACTTCACATGGGAGGATGCGGCCTCTGTTCATGCTCCAGAACTTGTTCGCACCTTTCACGAGCAGTTCTGACCGCATCCAAATCGACAGACTCGGGGGAAGGGCCCTGCGGTGAGGGATAGTGTTGTGGCCCGTCAGTGGCCTGCATGGATTGTTGCTGATCCGGACAATGAGGAGACTGGTGTGGTGTCGCGCCAGCAGCCTGTGCAGACAGGACAGCGAGGAGGCTGAAGAAGATGTCGTGCCAGAGGCAGGGATTCAGCCAGGGCCTTCAGAACTTCCAGAGGCTCCTTTAAGTGAAGAGGATGAAGTGGAGGAGCCTCTTCTCAATGTACCAGCACGCAGAGCTGCCAAAAGGCAGGAGTGGTTACTCAGGAGGAGGTCTCCTTGACAGTAAGGCTTGGGGATAATTGGCCACTCCCTTAGCCTATTTAACTTTGCACACAGCTTGTAAAAAGCTGCAGGAAACAACGTATGTTCGTCTGTTTGTTTGCTGATCATTGAGTTTGAATTTTCTCTGCAAACCTGGTTTCTGGGCTTTCTGCCAACTCTAGTAAGACTCTATCTTATCTGTGGAATTTCTGGCAGATTGTTAAGAAAGTTTTATTAACAGCCTGCATTTGCAAAAGACTGTGTTTTGAAGTAAACTGAGTTTTGTTTGAAGTTTGTGTGTGCTACATTCTTTCGGATTCATAGCTGAGGCAGAACATTTCCAGCCCTAGATTGCTGTCCAGTTTCAAAGCGTCTTCTGAAGCCATGTCTAGTGCCAGGGTTTGTGGTCCTTCCTCTCTCTTTCTTTCTTTCTTTCTTTCTTTCTTTCTTTCTTTCTTTCTTTCTTTCTTTCTTTCTTTCTTTCTTTCTTTCTTTCTTTCTTTCTTTCTTTCTTTCTTTCTTTCTTTCTTTCTCTCTCTCTCTCTCTCTCTCTCTCTCTCTCTCTCTCTCTCTCTCTCCCTTCCTTCCTCTTCCTTCCTTCTTTCTCTCTTTCTTGTCTCTCCCTTCCTCTTTCCATCTTTCTTTCTCTCTTGCTTTCTTTGTCTCTTTCTCTTTCATTCTTTCTTTCTCTTTCTTTTTTTCTTTGTCTCTTTTCCTTCATTTTTTCTTTTCTCCCTCTCTCCCTTCCTCTTTCCTTCTTTCTTTCTCTTTCTTTCTTGTCCCTCCCTTCCACTTCCTTTTTTTCTCTTTCTCTCATTTTCTTTGTGTCTTTTTCTCTCTCTTTCTTTCTCTCTCTCCCTCTCTCCTTCAAAGTCTAGGAGAGTGAGACTGGGACGCCCAAGAGAAAGCACCTGGCGGTGGCAGCGGCAGCAACAGCAGCAGCCAGCAGCACCCAAAACAGGAGCTTCAGGCTGTGGCAGGTGGGGGTGGGGGCTGAAACAGGAGCTTCAGGCAGCAGCAGCGGGGCATCCCAGACCACCCGGGAAGTTTTCCTGTGCTGCTTTTGCCATGGGAGGCAGCCGCGGCAGCGGCTGCAGGGCATCCCGGAATGCCTGGGAAGTTTTCCTGCATGGCTTTTGCCGTGGCAAGCATCAGTGGTGGCTGCTTGGCATCCTGGAACACCCAGGAAGTTTTCCTGCACGGATTTTCTGGTTTCTGCCTCCCTTCACATGCGGTGCACATGTGCAGCAGCACTGGAAAATCCGCTCGTCCTCCCACAAAACTGCCGCTGCTGCCACCCCTCTCAGCCCCAGTGCAATGGCTCCATCTCCCTGAAGGGCCGCCCACCCACCCACTCACTGCCTAAGCATGTCTCCCGTCATGGGCTGCATGTGTGACCCGACCTCAGAAGGCAAAGGCATGGGAAGGCCGCTTGGAAGGCAGGCAAGCATGCCAGGCCACAGGGAAGGGAGGGGAGCTGCTAGCTCCCTTCTCTATGGCTGGGTGGCCCTGACATGGTTGCCTGCCTTCCATGCACCCTTCCCTGCAATCCGGTGGTCAGGCTCACTTGCCTGCCTTCCTCCCCCACCACTGCTTCTTTGTTCGTCTGCTTACCTTCTGCTGCGGCTGGTCCAGAGTTGGGAAGGCAAGCTACTTGGAGTTTTCAGCAGCCCCAAGACAGCCGCCGCTGCTGGAAAGCAGCTGGGAAAGAAGCCTCTGAAAAGGCTTCTTTGCCAGCTGCTTTCTCTGAAGGCAAGCTGCTGCCATCGCCACCATGTTCTTCATGTATGCACACATCCCATTTGACTTGCAAGGCAATGGGATGCGCATGCATGAAGAACGTGGCGGCAGTGAACATGGCAGCCAGGGAGAGGAAGTGGCGACTGGGTGACCGGTTTGGGGGTGTGGCCAGCCAGCCATTGCTACCGGTTCTTCGAGCAACTAAAAATTTTTACTACCTGTTCTCCCGAACTGGTGCGAACTGGTAGCAACCCACCACTGGTCCCGGATCGTGGGAGATGCCAAAGAGCCCATACACCTCTTGGCTGAACACTGGCATGGAAGGCCGCTGGGGAAATAGCCTGACAAGTGGCATGGGGACCCCCACCTCTGCAGCAATCTTTCGATGGTGACCCGGATCGGGTGGCATTATTCATCAGTCAAGCCCATTTTGAGGATGGCTCCTGTACCCAACAAGTAGAGGGGGGGTTATTGGCAGTGAAGCAACGGGGCCGGCCAGCAAGGTAATATGTTCATGAATTCCTTCGACTTGCTGGTAGACTGCGCACTTAGCCAGAACATATGCCGGTGCAGCAATTTCAATGTGGCCTTGACCGCAATATCTGGCAGGCTTGCATATACTGGGGTCTCCCGCATCAACTACAAGACTGGTTTCACGCGGCTGTGGACTTGGACACTGGGTTGCGGGAGTTCTGGCCCAGAGGGGAGGTGGGTCTCGGACCCCAGAAGGCTGCTGACTGATCGGTGACCCAGAGCATGGCCCATCCAGGTCCTGGCACCATCACTACGTTGCTTTCGGTGCAACCTCTTGGGGCATAGGGCGGTGGAATGTACAATGCTGGGTCCACAACAGCTATCAAAACCCCCTGCACCTGCAGGAATGCCTGGGAAGAGTTTGGGTAGACCCCAGCAATCTCCCAAATGGACTCGAGGGGTAGTTCACACAACGCCAGTGAACACCATCCCCACGACCCAGCAGGAGGGTTCACCAGCAACAGCAAAGGCACCACTGGTGGCATATGACAGTGATGACAATGAATCCAAGGATCCAATGGTAACTGAACCAATTCAGCCTTTCATCATCCCAGTTATGTTAAAGGAGTTACACACACAAAAAGGGGCCTGATACAGGTCGTTACTTGACTCAGGGTATACTCGGTGTCTCATCAATCAAAAGATAGTGGATGAACTGGGTATTTGGGGTAAGAAGACTGGTGAGGCCCATTAGATTTGAGCAGGTAGATGGCTTGATTCTGGGGGGTGGGGGCACCAGCTACCCATGTCATGGAGCCAGTCTAGCTAGAGATAGGGGAACATTGAGAACTCATCCGATTCATTGTAGTAGCTATGATGAATGAATCCCTGATATTAGGCTTAGCATGGATGGACAAATGGGGTCCCACGATATGGTGGGAGGGGGGTTCCAGAAAGTACAGATAGCACTGGCCCCAATCCACCACCACACAAACTGAGGTGGGTGGAGGGGTCTGTAACCTGTGATATGCCTGTGTGTCAAGCCATCCAGGACCCCACATTCCCTCGGGTTTATGCTGATCTTGCAGATGTATTCAGTGAGGCAGAATGCGAGAACTTGCCCCCTCATAGGCCCACAGACTGCGCCATCGAGTTGATACCTGGGGTAAGGTTACCAAAACCCCAGATGTATTCAATGACGCCACAAGAAATGATCGAGTTAAGAAGGTATATAGATAAGAACCTGGCGAGGGGTTTTATTAAGTCCAGGAGGTCCTGGTTAGCCGCACCTGTACTGTTTTGGGAGAAAAAAGACGGCAGGTTACGTCTTTGTGTTGATTTCCAGGGTCTCAATGGCATTTGTGTGGAACATCTCTACCCCTTACCATTGATGAAAGACCTGTTAGCGACCCTTACGAAGGGCTGGTTTTTTACCAAGTTAGACTTACAACTGTCTGTTAGGGAAGCTACCAGTTCCAGGTGATGCCATTTGGGCTGCAAGGGGCCCTGGCAGTGTCTGGTCTGGTGGAAGGGGTACCCAGTCACTGATGCATCCTGGGTACCCAGTAGGGATGTGAACACCAACAGACACTTACGGCAATTCCACCGCTGTCATCCAGACAAGCCGGGGGGGGGGGGCACAGGGCACGTGCCAGAGCATGTGGGCTAATGTATCTTTGTTCTGTCTTCCAGGTGTACTCCTGGTAGAGGGGAGCCGCCTGTTGAGCCCAGTCCTTGGGCTTGCCACAATTGGGGGGGACAACACGGGAGTAGCGGAGGCAAAGGCAGCAATACCTGGCAGAGGTGTAACCTACCAGCACGTGTCCCGCATCGTGGGAGACACCAAAGAGCCCATGCACCTCTTGGCTGAACACTGGCATGGAAGGCCGCCGGGGAAATAGCCTGACATACTCCTTAGTCATCTATGCCAGATGTTAGCTGCCGGGGGGTGGGGGGGAAACACTGTAGGATAATCAGGTAATTGATGGTTGGGTAATTGGATAATTAGGAGGACAAAAGCTGGATAATTGGGGGTGGAGAGTGGGGGATAAAG
Organism: Coluber constrictor foxii; assembly: GCA_038048745.1. NCBI lineage: Eukaryota > Metazoa > Chordata > Lepidosauria > Squamata > Colubridae > Coluber > Coluber constrictor. Next base: position 24,819,604 of record CM075966.1, on the reverse strand, counting down.
ACAGTGCTGGAAGGCAGCTGCTCCCAGCACTGACTTCACATGTCTTGTTGCATTTTCACCAAGTTCTGTGGTTTGCCTGTAACAGATAAAATAAAGACACAGCTCCAGCTACCATTGTGGTTGTGTCGTGTTGGCTTTATTGTAGTTCCAGCCAGGTCAGCCCTGACAGGCTGAGACCTAAATTTTGCAACGAGAAGCTCATGATCTGAGTCACAGTAAACTCCTGGTCTTGTTTTTACTGACTGTATAGAGCTTCTCCATCTTTGGCTGCAGAGCACATAGTCAATCAGATTTCTGTGTTGACTGTCTGGTGATGTCCATGTGTAGAGTTGTCTCTTGAGTTGTTGGAAAAGTGTGTTTGCTATGACCATCGTATTCTCTTGACAAAATTCTATCAGCCTATGCCCTGCTTCATTTTGTACTCCAAGGCCAAACTTGCCTGTTATTCCGGTTATGTTTTGGCTTCCTACTTTAGCATTCCAATCCCCCACGATGATAAGGAAATCATTTTTTGGTGTTAATTCTATAAGGTGCTGTAGGGCTTCATAGAACCGCTCCTCAGCACCAGTGGTTGGGGCATAGACTTGGATTACTGTGATATTGAATGGTTTGCCTTGGATTCGAACTGAGATCATTCTGCCATTTGGGGGATTGTATCCCAGAATTGCTTTTCCTACTCTTTTATTGATTATAAAGGCTACTCCTTTTCTTCTGAGGGATTCTTGCCTGCAGTAGTATACCTGATGGTCATCTGAATTAAATTCACCCATTCACCCATTTTATTCACCCATTTTAGTTCACTGATTCCTAAGATGTCGATGTTCAATCTTGTCATCTCTTGTTTGACCACATCCAGCTTGCCTTGATTCATGGATCTTACATTCCAGGTTCCTATGGAGAAAAAATCTTTACAGCATCGGACTTTCCTTTCACCACCAGATGCATCCACAGCTGAGCATCCTTTCGGCTTTGGTCCAGTCACTTCACTCTTTCTGGCACTACTAGTACTAGCCCTGTGCTCTTCCCCAGTAGCATATTGGACACCTTCTGACCTGAGCGGCTCATCTTCCAGCATCATATCTTTTTGCCTTTTGGTACTGTCCATGGGGTTTTCATGGCAAAGATACTGGAGTGCATTGCCATTTCCTTCTCCAGTGGATCACGTTTTATCAGAACTCTCTGCTACGACCTGTCCATCTTGGGTGGCCCTGCACGGCATAGCTCATAGCTTCATTGAGCTATGCAAGCCCCTTCGCCATGACAAGGCAGTAATCCATGAAGGGGAGAAACATTATAAAACATTATAAATGTAAAACATTGTAAAAGTTCTGATGAAAAGAACTGTAACATCTTCCCCTGTTCATATTAACACAAACTAACACATATTAGAAACATTATAAAACATTATTAAACATTATAAGACATTATAAAACATTGTAAAACATTATAAGACATTGTAAAAGTTCAGATTGTAAAAGAGAACAATATCAACACTTTCTACAGATTAAGTCTGTCAGGTGGTTGTGAACATCTGCCGCTACGGGTGACGACTGGCCCTCTTTGCACTACGGGCTTCTCTGACCTCACTGAGACCACTGAGCTCTTCTCACCACTTACTGGGGTGTCCAGCGTTTGACTGCTATTGGGTATACCCACTTGCTCCAAGCTCTCATCAACATTGGTCTGAGGCCCCATCCCTGTGCATTCCTTATTGTCAATGGGTAAGTGCGGCATGGTAACACCAGATGCATCTGGCCTGTCCACAGGATATGTAAAATCTGGCTGCTCAGCTTACGTGCAAATCTACCTGATTGTGACAATATAGAGTTCCTTCAATGTCCACTAAATAGGAGCGTGGAGCCACTTGTAAGCAGCTACCCATTATTCAGTGGCCTGTTCGATCTTCAGGTAGCGGTCTCATTCGAATCCGTTCCCCAATCTTCAATTCTGGCAAATCTCTAACTGGTTTGTCATATCTTGCCTTGACCGTTTTTCTCTTCAGCTGTAGCTTTTCTGGAACCCCTTGTATCACAGAGGGCTCAAGCAGCTTGTCTGCCACTGGTAAGGATGTCTTTAGTCTCCTTGACATCAGTCTCTGTGCCGGACTACTGTCCATGCCCTTAGTTGGGGTACTTCTCCAATGTAGAATGGCTTTCCATGGGTCTTTACCTTCACTGTGAGCTTTCCTACATAGATTCTTAGCGATCTTCACAGGTGATTCAGCTTTGCCGTTAGCTTGTGGATGATGCGGTGAAGTGGTCACATGCTCGAACTCCCACTCAGCGGAAAATTTCCTAAATTGTAGGCTCGCAAACTGAGGACCATTATCTGAGATCACTTTATCTGGTTGGCCATGACGTGCAAACTGAGTCTTGCATCTCTTAATGGTAGTCTCAGCTGAACAGTCAGAAAGGGGTTCGATTTCCCAAAAGTCAGAGTAATGATCAACTAATATTAGATGCTCTTTTCCTGCGTAGTTGAACAAGTCCATATGAACAATCTGCCAAGGACATGATGGTATCTCATATGACATCATGGTTTCTTTTTGTTGCGAATATGCATATTCATTGCAGGTGAAACAATTGCTAACGAAGTCCTTGATTTCACCTTGCATGTTGGGCCAGTAAAGCATGTCACGGGCTTGTGTATAGCATGCCCCTCCGTCAAATATGGCTCGAGTGTATGCGCAATAGCATCTCTGCTCTCAGTGACCTTGGCACTATGACTCTTGGACCCTTGTACAAGATACCATTTTGTATGGTGATCTCATCTCTAAAAGACCAGTATTCCCTCACTATCGCAGGAACTGCTTCCTTCTCATCCAGCCACCCGCTCAGATCGATAGCCTTCAGTGCCTGTAAAGCTACATCAGTACCTGTGTGCTGCCTAAGCTGACATAGCCGCTGATTTGTGACATTAAGATAGTCTGCTTGATTAACTTCGGCGAAGAAAGTTTGTTCCTGTTGCAACCAGCAAATCGTCTGATGCTCATGTTCTCCTCCGAGTGTCACCTGATCTAACGTAGCCCTACTCAGGGCATCACTGATATACATTTCATGTCCTGGCTTGTAGACAACATTGAGGTTGTAATTGTGTAAACTAAGCATCATGCTCTGCAGCCGCTTGGGAGCGTACAAAAGGGGCTTCTTGAATATGGCTATTAGCGGCTTGTGATCAGTTTCGGCTGTGATTGTATCCCAGCCATAAACATAATGATGGAAACGCTGGCAGGCAAACACAATACTTAAGCATTTCTTTTCAATTTGAGCATAATTCAACTTGGCAGAAGAGAGCGCTCTGGATGCATATGCAAATGGCCAACCTTCTTGCAATAGGCAACATCCTAGGCCATTTTTGCTTGAGTCACTTTGAATAGTAACAGTCTTTGTAACATCATAATATTTTACCACTGGAGCAATGGTGACAAAGTGTTTTATCCAGGGGTGAAATGTAAAAATGTTTGCTACCAGTTCTGTGGGCATGGTTTGATGGGCGTGGCTTGGTCATGTGACTGGGTGGGCATGGTCAACTTGACATCACTCACTGTTAGAACCAGGAGCTGTACAATTTGAAGCACATTCTGCCCCTTCTGAAGCCCCCAACGCTTTGAGTTTCCCTCCACCACCCAATGCTTGTTAGTGTCAAGGGGCTTTTGACACTCGACACTAACAAGCATTTGGAATTTGCCCAGTTTAAAATAAAAAGGGAACTTTATTTTACATGGTGTCTATCTCTGATTTTGCAGTCATGGGGTACATCTACATATTGCTATGCTGCCTCATCTTGGGGGGAGGCATGTTACTGGGAGGAATGATCGAAGAACATTAGTATATGCCAAGAGTATATATAGGTACAAGTAGTCCTCGACTTAGGACCACAATTGAGCCCAAAATTTGTTAAGTGAGACATTTGCTAAGTGAAGTTTGCCCCATTTTACAACCTTTCTTGCTTCCATTGTTAAGTGACTCACTGCAGTTGATAAGTTAGTAACCTGGTTATTAAGTGAATCGGGCTTCCCCACTGACATTGCTTGTCAGAAGGTCGCAAAAGGGGATCACATGGTCTTGGGACACAGCAACGGTCATAAATACGAACCCGTTACCAAGCATCTGAATTTTGATCACATGATCATGGGGATGCTGGAAAGGTCATAACTGTGAAAAACAGACATAAGTAACTTTTTTCAGTGCCATTGTAACTTTGAATGGTCACTGAACTGTTGCTAAATCAAGGACTACCTGTAGTCCTTGCCTTTCAACCACAATTGGCACAAGAATGTCTGTTGCCAACTAAGCAGTTGTTAAGTGAGTCATGCCCAATTTGATAACTTTTTTTGCCATGGTGTACTACTGTAGAACTACCTGTACTAGTTCCTTCTTTCCCAGGGACAGAATGTGTGAAGCACGGTGTCATCTCGGCCCATGAATTTGGAAAAATGAATTCTGTATTTAGTCCTTCTGTTCATGTACATAGTCCTCTCAAATTTCATTCCCACTTAGTTTTAAAATGTCTGGAGAATGTTGATTGATCCAGTCACAAGTGAGTTTCTTCTTCTGATTTCATTTAGAATTATGTTATCCAACATAAGAAGCATAAATGAGGCTTCTTCCAGGTTTGAAGAGCTTCCAGCAGCCACCTAGTCAGCAGTACTTTACTGTACACAGTCTCTCTCACATACACGCTACGTAACGCCTCCCAGCACTCTTTCGCAGACTGGAGACCCCTCACGTGAATTAGCTGACTGTCTTCCAATGCAAGGATTATGCTGGCTAATGCCTTTTCATTTCTTCTCTGGTCCCCATAATCTAGGACTGCTGGTGGATTAGTAACAATCGTCCACAACTCCTCCCTCCACAAGTACAACTCCATCTTCACATTCCAGGAGAGGTAATTAGACTCATTCAGCCGAGTCTCCAGGAAACTTCCTCCCATTACACCGACGGAGGCCATGCTGCCATGCTAACCATGATTTAAACCACTTACTCTGGTGCAAGCTCACACTGGGATTCTCTTCTGTCTAGTTACTATGGCCTTTTCTATGGACTGGGCCCATAACCTGTCAGAGTTTTGGCAGTGTAACTAGTATTATGAGATAAACCCAGGAGCAAAACACAGCACACAGCACACAGCACACAGAGCCCTTTAGATAAATAACAGTGGTTTTATCTAGAGTTAAATATGTACAGACTTATACGTGGTTAAATACCTTTACAGCTACTGACACACGAGAGAGAACATGAAGATAATGTACGAGGAGAAGGCATGAGGAGAAGGGAAACACCCTCTAATGGCTTCCTTTATATAGGCAGCTTCTAACCCAGCTTCTTAAAGTGGCAGTAACTCTGCTGCCTCATTCCATTGCATCAGCTTCTGGTTGCCTACACTTAGAAACCTCTCATCAGCTAACAGCTATTAACTCTTCATACCCTGACAAACTTGATTTAGATAACTTGCTAGAGCAGGGGTGTCAAACTCACGTCGTCATGGTGGTGTTACATGACATATTAGGACTTTTTTCCCCTTTGCTAAACTGGGCATGGGTGTGGCCAGCGTGTGACACATCCAGCCCATGGGCCGGGAGTTTGACAGCCCTGTGCTAGAGGAAGAAAATAGACAAATACTCAAGATGATGAGTAGGAGACCATTGCAAGGAGGAGCAGAAGACTCAAGTGAGCAGCACTGGGCAGCCATATTGAAGCACTTCCAGCATTACATTTAAATCTCATGATTCAGCCAACATTTGCTCCAACAATGGTTTTCAGTTAAGACACCCACACAAATATAGTTATAACAGGTGCATTTGAGCAATATTTGCTTTTCCATTCCTGCAGCTAATGAGTTCAGGTTTCAGACTTTTTCCTATATAGAATAATAACATAAAAAAATAAGAGTTGGAAGGAAGCTTGGAGGTCTTCTAGTCCAACCCCCTGCTCAAGCAGGAGACCCTATACCATTTCAGACAAGTGGTTGTCCATTCTCTTCTTAAAAACCTCCAGTCATGAAGCACCCACAGTTTCTGAAGGCAAACCATTCCACTGGTTAATTGTTCTCACGGTTAGGAATGTTGGAAAGAAAATCCATCTGGTTCAGTTCCAAGCTGGGAGAAAGACACTGGAAATAACATGGAGGCTGATTGGAAAGAAAGTTTATTGATGAGCAGAAACACAGCGTGCAGTTCTGAGACAGCTGTCCAATTGGTTTGGTTTTACATGGGCTTTTATACAGGGTTTTTTTACCGCATTTTGTAATCTGGAGGCTTGCTTTGTGTGTTTTTATTATTTGATTGGTTTTACTTTACTTTACTTTACCGAGTGGCTGTGGATGCCGGCGTCCCGATATAGCCAGCTGGTGCCTTCGCTGGCTATTGGGGGCGAGTCTCTGCCCCCCACAGAGAGGGTTCGTAACTTGGGCGTCCTCCTGGATCCACGGCTGTCTTTAGAAGAGCATATGACGGCCGTGGACAGGGGGGCTTTTTATCAGGTTCGCCTGATACGCCAGTTGCGTCCCTTTCTGGATCGGGACTCCTTATGCACAGTCACTCATGCCCTGGTCACTTCTCGCCTGGACTACTGTAATGCTCTCTACATGGGGCTCCCCTTGAGGACCACCCGGAGGCTCCAACTGGTCCAGAATGCGGCCGCGTGGGTGATTATGGGGGCGACTTGGCGCTCCCATGTGACACCTCTCCTGCGCAAGCTGCAGTGGCTCCCAGTGGTCTTCCGGGTGCACTTCAAGGTCTTGGTTCTCATCTTTAAAGCGCTCCATGGCTTAGGGCCCGGGTACTTACGAGACCACCTTCTGTCACCGATAACCTCCCACCGGCCAATATGCTCTCATAGAGAGGGCCTCCTCAGGGTGCTGTCGGTCAGGCAATGTTGACTGGTGACCCCCAGGGGGAGAGCCTTCTCTGTGGGGGCTCCCGCCCTCTGGAACGAGTTACCCCCGGGGATTTGATTAATCCCAGACATCCGCACTTTCCGCAAGGCATTAAAGACTTTTCTATTCCAGGAAGCCGGGCTGGCTTAACATAGATTTTAATGGGTGAATTTTAGGAGGGATTTTAAATTTGGGGAAGCCAAAATTTGATTTAATTACATTTTTAGATTATTTTTAACTTTTATATTGTTTGTATTTTAATGTTTTAATGTTTGGCTGTTCACCGCCCTGAGTCCGTCAGGAGAAGGGCGGTATATAAATCTAATAAACTAAACTAAACTAAACTAAACTTGTTTTGCAAAGGCTCATGATGGGTCTTAATTATCACTTCTTTAGTCCTAATCCTGTCAGGCATGTGTAATTGATTTTATCCTGTTAGCTATTGCCTCTAGCCCAGGGGTGTCAAACTCGCATCATCACATTCTCGTCACATGACTTATTGTGATTTTTTCCCCCTTCCCTAAACTGAGGGTGGTAAGTGCATCTGGCCTGCAGGCTGTGGGTTTGACACCCCTGCTCTAGTCTGTCTTTCAAAATGGACCAGTATTGTTTCCACGTTTCTCAATGAATGGGGTTAAAATCATGTCTTGTCCTTAATCCCATCACCTGGAGGTGAAGGTATTTTGTGAATAGGCTGGCCCAGGATTTCTTAATGGGCATCTGCTGTAGGCGAAAGACTTGGGGCTGCTTTTTGCCTCCAAGAACATGTTTCTCCATTTCTCCCTTCGGGGAAACATAATACTCTGCTTCTTTTAATATTCCTGAAAAGATTTCATTCTTCTAAGGGGGGGGGGGGGGGTCCCACAGGAAGTTTCTCCTTAATTCCAGGTTGCTTCTCTCCTTGATTAGTTTCCATCCATTGCTTCTTGTCCTGCCCTCTGGTGCTTTGGAAAATAAGTTGACCCCCTCTTACTTGTGGCAGCCCCTCAAATACTGGAATACTGCTAACATGTCACCCTAGAGATGGAGCATGAAGTGCTGCAGATGGATCCAGGGGCCAGTTAGATAGTACAGAAGCCAGTGCACACAGAAGTCAATTGATTTGACCAAGAGACAGGAAAAGTTGGTCATACTACAAAGCAACTATTTTGGGAGCAACTGGGAGGGGGAGGGAAGGATAATTGTTTCACCAAAGGGCAGAGTACACTTTACATTTGGGAAATGGGATCTGCAACAGTGCAACCTTTCATCCTTTGCTGTCAGGGCAGGATCCCCTAGGGTAAGCATGATGAAGAGGACTCCTCTGAAGACCCCTGAGAAGTCCTGACAGGCAAACCAACCAGTGGAGGGTTCACCAGCACCAACTGAGGCGGCCGAGGTAACACCAGAAGAAGGGGAGTACCAGATGGCTTCCTACAACAGTGATGAAAATGGGGAAGGGGATCTGATGGTAAATGCACCTGTTCGGCCCTTCCTCATCCCTGTGACCATAATGGACCCACAATTGGGTTGAGACAGTAGATATAAGGCGCTGATAGACTTGGGGTGTACCTAGTGCCTGATAAGCTGAGTGGTAACTAACGACCTAGGGGTACGGGTCAAGAAATTAGTTAACCCCGTTCGGTTTGAGCAGGTTGATGGGTCCCGTTTGGGGAGTGCTGGCCACACATGTCACTGAGCCGGTGCGGTTAGACAAGGCCCAGCATTGGGAAATGATTCAGTTTGTAGTGGTGCCTATGATGACTGAATCCATAATCCTAGGATTAACATGGTTAGACAAGTGGGGTCCAATGATATGGTGGGAAGGCGGGTTCCGCAAGCTGAGGATCGGGACAGGTCCCTGGCCCTTGCCACACAAATCCATTCGAGGGGGTAAAGAACGGGTCCCAGAGGGTCGACCTCTGCCAACCCAATTTCCACCCCACACCTTCCCTCGAGTCTACGCAGATTTGGCAGAAGTGTTTAGCAAGGACGAATGTGATGTGTTGCCCCCCCCCCCCATTGGCCAACTGATTGTGCCATTGACATCCTACCCAGGGCATGACTACCAAAGCCCAAGATGTACCTGATGACACCAGAAGAGATGGAGGAATTTAGCAAGTACATCGACAAGAAGCTGGCTCGGGAGTTCATTCAGCCCACTCGCTCAAAGAGAAGGACAGGACTATACACTTATGTGTGGACTTCAGGGGCATTAACGGTATGTGTTGAGAACATGTACCCTCTGCCCCTGATGAAAGACTTGCCCAAAGGGAGGATCTTTACCAAATTGGACCTGAGGGAGACATATTATAGGGTGAGTATCCAGAAGGGGGAAGAATGGAAGACTTCATTCAACTGTATGTGTGTAAGGAAAAATAGGTGCTTCTTATGTGGGAAAAATGTGTAATTGTGTTTACCTACAAACTGGACTGGAACATGTACATCTCTCTCAAAATAGGTGTTGTCAGTGGAGAGCACACTATCCCTGTTCCCCTTATGGGGCATGTTCAAAAAGGGGTGCCACTCTTGGTCCCACTATTAGCAATCCTGGGTATAGGGACTGCTGTTGGAACAGGTATAGGTGGCATGGCACACTCCATAACACAGTTCAAGCAATTGTCAGAGGAGTTCCAAGAAAGCCTGAACCAAATTGCAGGGACCTTGGTTAAAGCCCAAGAAGATGGTTTGTGTGTATTCTTGAGAGAAGACTGTTGTTTTTACATGAATAAGTCAGGTGTGGTCAGAGAAACTGCCAAGGATTTACAAGACCGAGCATCCAAAATGGGTCAGAAGTTACAAGCAACAGAAATGTGGTTCTCTTAGTTGTCTGGGCCTGGCTGGATTAGACAGATGTTATTCCTGTTGTGACAGGCCTGGCTTTTATTCCTTGTTCAGACAACTAGCTATGAGAGCAGTGAAAGATAAAAATTGAAAAAATGAGTTGATTTTGATGAAAAGCCTTATAGACTGTAAAATTGACCCTGATCTCCTTGATGAAAATGAAGTTTCTGATGCAGGAACATATGTACAACTCTCAACTGGGTAATTAGAGAAAGTGCTTCAGAGAATAAGATTTGAAAATCATATGTATTATTTATTTATTTATTTATTTATTTATGTGATTTATATGCCACCATTCTCCCCGAGGACTCAGGGCGGCTTACAAAAACAATCATAAATACAAATCACAATAAACACAATTAATACACATTAAAATCCCTTAAAATCATTCTAAAAAAGACTATATAACCCCACGATCGTAATGTTCTTTAAACAGCCATGTCTTTAATCCCCGGTGAAAGGAGAGGAGGTCGGGGGCCATCCTGAGGTCGGTGGGAAGACTATTCCAGAGGGTCGGGGCTCCGACAGAGAAAGCCCTCTCCCTGGGGGCCGCCAGCCGACATTACTTGGCTGATGGCACCCGGAGGAGGCCCACTCTATGGGAGCGCACTGGACGGTGGGAGGAAGGCAGGAGGTGGTGGTCCTGTAAGTACCCCGGGCCTAAGCCATGTAGGACTTTATAGGTTAAAACCAGCACCTTGAAACGAACCCGGAGAACAACCGGTAGCCAGTGCAGCCCACGCAGGAGAGGTGTAACATGGGAGTAACAAGAAGCCCCCGTAACTACCCACGCGGCTGCATTCTGGACTAACTGGAGTCTCCAGATATGTCCCAAGGGCAGCCCCATGTAGAGGGCGTTACAGTAATCCAACCGAGAAGTAACCAGAGCATGGGTGATCGTGGTGAGGGCATCTAGGTCCAAAAAAGGGTGCAACTGGCGTACAAGAAGTACTTGCACAAAGGCCCCCCTGGTTACGGCCATCAGATGGTCATTCAACGATAGCCGAGAATCCAGGAGGACACCCAGATTGTGGACCCTATCGGATGGGGTGATAGTCTCCCCACCGATCACTAGAGATGGTATCTCAGGATCCCGAGATGCCGGCACCCACAGCCACTCCGTCTTGGAGGGATTCAGTCTGAGCCTGTTCTTACCTATCCAAACCCGCACCGCCTCCAAGCAGCGAGACATCACGGAAAGGGCATCCCCAGGGTGGCCCGGGGTAGAGATGTAAAGCTGGGTATCATCCGCATATTGGTGATACCTTACCCCGAAGCCATGAATGATCTCACCCAGCGGCTTCATATAGATGTTAAAAAGCAAGGGGAAGAGAACCGATCCCTGAGGCACCCCACAAGTGAGAGGTCTCTGGGAGGATCCCTGACCCCCCGCCAATACATACTGCGAGCGGCCCAAGAGGTAGGAGGAGAACCACTGCAACACAGTGCCTCCTATCCCCAACCCCCTGAGTCACTGCAGTAGGATACCATGGTCGATGGTATCAAAAGCTGCCAAGAGGTCAAGAAGGACCAGGATGGAGGAACAACCCCCATCACGGGCCCGCCAGAGATCATTCACTAGGGCGACCAATGCCGTTTCCGTGCTGTGGCCGCGCCTGAAGCCAGACTGGTAAGGATCAAGGTAGTCCGTTTCCTCCAGGAAATGAGGGAATTGCTGTGCCACCTCGGTCTCAACAACCTTCGCTAAAAAGCGAAAGTTGGAGACAGGACGATAGTTGTTAAGTGAGTCTGGATCCAGGTTAGGCTTCTTAAGGAGGGGTCGTACCACTGCCTCTTTTAACGAGGTGGGGACAAAACCCTCCCTCAATGAAGCATTGACAACTGCCTGGATCCAGTCTCCAGTCACCTCTCTGGCTGCAGAAATGAGCCAGGAGGGACACGGGTCCAGAACACACGTGGAGGCCCCCAGCCGACCCATAATCCTGTCCACTTCATCCAGCGAAACAGGCTCAAACTCCTCCCAGAAAATTTCACCAAGACTAGCCCCAGTCTCCTCAGTGGATTCTGTCTAGTCGGAGTCCAACTCGGTCCGGATCCGAGCGATTTTATCTTGCAGAAACTGTGCAAAATCCTCAGCACGACCCTGCAAGGGGTCCTCCCTCACTCCCTGGTTTAGAAGGGAGCGGGTTACCCTAAACAGGGCGGCTGGGCGGTTTTCTGCAGATGCAATGAGAGCAGCAAAATATTGGCATTTCGCTGCTTCTATCGCCACAAGGTAAGACCTAATAAAGGTTCTTAACTGTGTTCGGTTGGATTCAGCCCGAGAGGACCTCCAACCACCCTCCAGGCGTCTTTTCCAATGCTTCATTTCCCTGAGCTCCATGGTAAACCATGGAGCCACTCGGGATCTGCCCCAGATCAGAGGCCGCATAGGCGCGATTCGATCCAGGGCCCCCATCGCAGCCTGCTCCCAGGCTGCTATTTGGGTCTTGGACAAATCGTGGGTTAAGGAGGCGGGAAATGACCTAAGCTCCGTCAGGAACCTTTCAGGTTCCATCAGGCGCCTGGGGCAGAACCCGCACACCGGTTCCGCCACCCAGCGACGGGGTAAGGCGATAGGAAAGTCTAGCCTAAGGAGGGAATGATCGGTCCATGACAGGGGGTTAATAGACAAAGACCCCACCCCCCCGATCATTTATCCACTGCCCAGAGAGAAAAATCAGGTCGAGTGTGTTTCCTCCATTATGAGTTGGGGCCTGTACAATCTGAGTCAGGTCCATGGCCGCCATGGAGGCCATAAACTCCCGCACCAGCTCAGATGTCTCCCTGGCCGAGGGCAGGTTGAAATCTCCGACAACCAAGAGGTTGGGGAGTTCCACCGCCAACTCGGCCAAGACATCTAGCAGTGTGGGCAGGGCTGAGGCTATGCAGCTGGGTGATAGGTACGCAACCAACAAACCCGACTGAACTCCAGGATCCCACTTCAGAAGGAGTAATTCACACCCGCCTATCTGAGGGACAGTGACCTCCCTAGGACTGAGCCTTTCCTTAATCACTACCGCAACTCACCCGCCCCTCCCCTGGAGTCGTGGCTGATGAAGTACCTGAAAACCTGGGGGACACAAATCGGAGAGGGAAACACCTCCCTCCGTCCCAAGCCAGGTTTCGGTGATACAAGCCAGGTCCGCATCCTCCTTGTCAATTAAATCCCGGACGAGGAGGGCCTTGTTCACCACGGATCTGGCATTCAGGTACAACAGCCGGAGTCCAGGGGACCGCTCTCTGTCCCCACCGGGGGAACAGGATGGGTGAAGGGGACTGGAGAGCCTCAGTGAAGGCCTCACCTCACTGAACCAGGCGGTGGGGCTCTCCAAGCCTCCTCCTCCCCCCACCCCCGCCCCTCCCAACCAACACCGGGATAGAAAGACCCTCACTCCACCGAACTTCCACATTCCCTCCCCCTCCCCCCATCCCCCCTCCCCCCACAGACACCCAACAGGCCTGAGTTCCGGTCAGGGGGAGCTTCTTCTTCTTATGTCAGCATTGGAGTAAGTGCAGCGTGAAATGCTGACAAGCCGCTTCCCTTCACTGCAGGGAGACGGAACCGACCAGGTGGTTCCGTCCCAGGTGACTGATGGACCTGGAGAGGTTCCTGACGGAGCTTGGGCCACTCCCAGAGGCTCTGGCTCATGACTCGGCTGAAGAACTGGTGGCCGCCTGGGATAGGGCGGCCACTGGAGCCTTGGACCACGTCATGCCTTTGCGGCCTCTGACTCGGTGCTGATCTCAATTAGCTCCTTGGTTCTCTGAGGAGCTGAGGGAGATGAAGTGCCAGAAAAGACGCCTAAAGAGTGATTGGAGGGCCAGCCACACCGAATCTGACCGAACACTGGTGAGGTGTTATATCAAGACCTACCTAGTGGCAATAAGAGTGGCGAAATCTAACTATTTTTCTGCTCTTATTGCATCTGCAGAGAACCGCCCAGCCACCCTGTTTAGGGTGACCCGCTCTCTACTTCAGATGGGAGTGCGGGAGGATCCCTTGCAGGGTAGGGCTGAGGATTTCGTGCAATATCTGCATGATAAAATCGCTCAGATTTCGGACGGCCTGGACTCCAATTGGGTAGGTTCAGATGGGATGATGGGGGTGGGTCTTGAGAGTGTTATCTGGAAGGAGTTTGACCCTGTGGCTCCTGAGGACATGGACAGGATTTTGGGGAGGCTTAACGCCACCACATGTTTATTGGATGCGTGTCCCTCCTGGTTGGTGCTGGCCTCCCAGGAGGTCACACGAGGCTGGTTTCAGGGGATTATAAATGCTTCTTTGGGTGAGGGTGTCTTCCCATCCTCCTTGAAAGAGGAGGAGGTGAGGCCCCTCCTCAAGAAGCCTTCCCTGGACCCAGCTGTACTAGCTAATTATCGTCCAGTCTCCAATCTCCGCTTCAAGGTGAAGGTTGTGGAGAGTGTGGTGGTGTGACAACTTCCTCGATACCTGGATGAAGCTGTCTATCTAGATCTGTGAGGGATCTCACGAAAGAACGATGGTTCATTGAGGGTGCTTCCAAGAAAAGGCAGCACGCAAGGATGCAATCAAATTAAGTATTTATTTGGAAGTAAAAGTAGAGTAAAATGGATTCCCAGGTATGGAGGCATCCATGCCTGGGTTGAGCCTATGGGTCAGACCCATAGGAGAGTAGAACAAGAGCAGGAAAGAGCAGCCCCTGTGCAGGGGTTCTTATAGGGGTCCCTGGCCCCTCCCTTACTGATGTGTGTTATGTCCTTATAAGGACATCCGCCTGGGATTGGCTGAAGATACTTTCGGCGGGAGTTTTGAATCCCTGTCAGTGGGCGGTGCGTCTGCCGGAGCAAATATAAGGAGAGCTCCGGCAGCGCAACGCCAGTTCAGTTCTCGTTAATAAACGTTGTTACTTGAACTCTGCTGGTCACTTCTTCTTTCCTGCGCCGATCTAACACTGGCGACGAAGGACTAGAGAAGAACCTCCGCGTGGCACGATCGCCTTAACGAGCTGAAGTCACTCGACGCGGTCTGAGAGATGGCAACGCCGCAAGCGCCGTTCGCCTCGTTGGCTCCTTTCAACCCCAGCCGGGAGAAATGGAGCTCCTATATGATACGTTTCCGCCAGTTCCTCCGGGGAAACGGCTACAACAATCTAGACGACGAGAGGAAGAGGGCTCTTTTCCTCGCTCACTGCGGCACCGACATCTTGGAGCTCGCCGTCAACCTCGTCGCACCCAGAGACATTGAAGTCATGTCCTGGGTGGATCTGCAGACGGCCCTGCAAGACCACTATGCACCAACGGGCACCCCCATCTCCAATCGGTTCACTTTCCGCCAACGGAACCAGAAGGAAGGCGAATCCCTCAAAGACTTTGTGGCGGCATTGCGTCAAATCGCAGCAAACTGCGAATTTGAGAACGTTGACAATGCCTTACGCGACGGGATCGTCTTCGGGATGAGAGATGCAAACCTCCAAAAGAAGTTCCTGAGCAGAAAAAGACTGTCCCTGAAGGACGTTCTTGAGGAGGCTACGGCTGCTGAAACATCCGAGACTGCCGCCGCTGCCATGCTCCAGTCCCGAGGGATCCATAAGATCCGCAAACCGTCATCTGAATCGTCCGATGACTCTGCCACACCAACCGACTCAGAGGGGGAGTCGGCCGTTTTGAAAGTTTCCCGCCCATCTAGGCGGGAAATTCAAAAAGATGGCCGCCGCGCCGCTCAGTGCGGCAGTTGCAAGGGACACCATCCCCGCCAATCCTGCCGCTGGCGTGATGCAACCTGCAGACGCTGCCTCAAGAAGGGGCACATCGCTGAGGCATGCAGAGCCTCTGATCCGGTTCCAGAATCGATCAAGCCCCGTAATTCGGAAAATCGCCGCGACTCCCAGAGGTCATCCAAACGGTCCTCTCTCCAGCACAACCGCGACGACCGCAACAGTTCTCATGGCGGCGCTGTGAACCAGACCACGATCGCCCTCACCAGCAACAACAGTGCCACAAAATTCCATGTGACACTGTTGGCAGAAGGCTTGCCGTGCACGATGGAAGTCGATTCTGGCTCTGTCTATACTATCATCGACTGGCACCAGGTAAAGAGGCTGAAGCCGGCACTCACCAAGCGCCAACTTGAACCCCTTCACTCCAAGCTGGTGGATTTCGGCGGCAATCCCATCGGCGTCATCGGAAGAACCAACCTCCAGATCGCCTTCAAGCAGTTCCAAGGCCAGCTCCCCATAACCGTCGTGGAGCATAGCCGCCCGACCCTGCTGGGCGTGGAGTGGTTCCAGCCGTTGGGGCTTTCTATTGGAGGCATCCACCAGATTAGCTCAGGCGAACTCGACTCACTCATTGGAGAGTTCCAAGAAGTCTTCGATGGTAAGTTAGGGACCTTTTCAGGGAAACCCATCTCTTTTAATCTGGACAAGGGGGTAACCCCAATTCGGCTCAAGCCCCGCCGAGTTCCATTTGCCTTGCGGGCTAAGGTAGACGCTCAGCTAGATAAGCTGATTGCCCAAGGCATACTGGAACCCATCGATCATGCTTCATGGGAAACTCCCATTGTGACCCCCATGAAGCAGGATGGATCTGTGCGCATCTGCGCCGACTACAAAGTGACCATCAACAAGGCGTTGCCGCAGAGTGCATACCCTGTGCCAGTAGTGCAACATTTGCTGCACTCACTCGGCAAGGGCAAAATTTTTGCGAAACTGGACCTGGCCCAGGCTTACCAGCAATTGCCAGTTGATCAGGAAACGGCGGAGGCACAGACTATTGTCACCCATAGAGGCGCGTTTAAGTGCAACCGTCTCCAGTTTGGAGTCAGTGCAGCCCCAGGCATTTTCCAATCAATGATGGAACGCCTTCTCCAAGGCGTTCCAGGGGTGGTGCCTTACTTCGATGATGTACTGATCTCTGGGGACTCAAAGGCTCAACTCCTTGACCGACTAAGGCTCGTTCTCCAGCGGTTCAGGGAGAAGGGCTTGAGGGTCCGGAGGGACAAGTGCATCATTGGAGTACAGGAAGTCGAGTTCCTGGGCTATCTCATAGATAGTTCTGGCATCCACCCCACCAAATCAAAAGTTAAAGCTATCCATGAAGCTCCCAGCCCCAAAAACAAAGCGGAGCTTCAGGCTTTCCTTGGATTGCTTAACTTCTACGCTATTTTCCTCCAACAGAAAGCCACTATTGCTGAGCCGCTCCATCGCTTACTGGCAAAGGCGGCTTCCTGGAGGTGGGGACGCGAGGAAGAGTCTGCATTCAGAGCCGTTAAGCAACTTCTGACCTCTGACAGTGTGCTCATTCAATACAATGAGACGTTGCCCATCAGACTGACCTGTGATGCTTCCCCCTACGGTGTCGGCGCTGTGCTCAGCCACGAACTGCCTACCGGCTGTGAAGCCCCCATCGCCTATTTCTCAAAAACTATGTCCAGTGCTGAGCGCAACTACAGCCAACTGGACAAAGAGGCGTTGGCTATCGTTGCGGGGGTGAAGCGTTTCCACGAATATCTTTATGGACGGCGTTTCACCATTGTCACTGATCACAAGCCTCTCCTGGGCCTACTCGCAGGCGACAAGCAGACCCCAGCCTTCATGTCCCCACGGATGACGCGCTGGGCTATCTTCCTCGCCGGCTACTCCTACAGCCTCGTCCACCAGCCTGGTAAAGCCATCGCGAACGCCGACGCGCTAAGCAGGTGCCCATCCACAGACTCTGTGGAAGACCCAGCCCCCACGCTCGAGCTGCTGCATATTGACAACGACAGCAACTGTCCAGTGACATCTGCCGACGTGGCGACGCACACGAGGGCTGACCCTATCCTTCGCCAAGTCCACTCCTGGGTCCTAAGAGGCTGGCCTGCCCGAATTGACGGCGACGACTTCAGCCCATTCAGCCGCAAGCAAGGGGAGCTGTCCACCATGCGCGGCTGTTTACTATGGGGAGATCGGGTGCTGATTCCCAGCTCGCTTCAACAAAGGACTCTTGCAGCTCTGCATAAAGGACACCCGGGCATTGTCCGGATGAAAGCCCTGGCACGGAGCTACGTCTGGTGGCCGACACTGGACAAAGACATTGAACATTGGGTCGCCAGGTGTAGCCCGTGCCAAGAAGTCAGAGCTGCCCCGCCTCAGGCTGACCCGACGCCCTGGGAAACCCCGAGCTCCCCCTGGTCGCGCATTCACATAGACTTTGCTGGCCCCATCCGAGGGCACCACCTCCTCATCGTGGTTGATGCCTACTCAAAATGGCTGGAAGTCGTCCCCATGGCATCCACCACAACGGAAGCCACGATCCGTGCACTCCGGCGTCTCTTCGCGACTCATGGACTTCCAGACGTCTTGGTTTCCGACAACGGACCCCAACTTACGTCCGTGCCCATGGAAGCTTTCCTGGCAGGTTTGGGCATCCGCCATGCCCTCTCTGCCCCTTACAGACCGGCCGGAAATGGACAGGCTGAACGGATGGTGAGGCTTACAAAGGAGTCGCTCGCCAAGATGGGACCGGGTGATTGGCAGGAGCGCATTGACACTTTTTTGCTTACCCAGCACATCACGCCTCATTCTGCCACCCGGAAATGCCCTGCCGAACTGTTAATGGGCAGGCGACTCCGGTCACCCCTGGACAGACTGCACCCGCAATACACCTCCGAGGTTCCCGCATCGGCCAGTCGTCAACTTCGCCAGTTTTCCGTCGGCGATGCCGTTTTCGCTCTCAATTTCCACGGCTCGCCTAAATGGCTTAAAGCTACAGTACACAGCACAACCGGTCCCAAATCCTACCGCGTTGAGCTGGAAGATGGACAGATAGTGAGACGTCATCTCGACCAGCTCCGCAAAAGGTGGAGGGAAGTGAGCGAAAACCACCCTGACGAGGTAGGCCTAAACCACCCCAACGAGGTAGGCCTAAACCACCCCAACGAGGTAGGCCTAAACTACCCCGGCGCGGTAGGCCTAAACCACCCCTACGAGGTAGGCCTAAACCACCCCGACGGGGCAGGCCAAAACCACCCTGGCGAGGTAGGACTAACCCACCCAGACGAGGAAGGCCGGCGACATGCGGGAAGAACAGACACCCCAGCACCTAGCCTAACGCAAAATCCGGCAAGGCGAGTAGACCGGGGACAAGCCAAGCAGGGAACCCCGAAGCAACGCGGGGTGAATGACAGCCAACACCCGGAGACCCAAGACCTCCCGGCAAGCAACGAAGGCCAAGTAGACCGGGGACAACCCAGCAGGGGAAGCCAACATCAACCCTGCGAAGTAGGCAACCGACAGTCCAGAGACGGGGACCTCCAGCCAACGTTACAGGAGGCCCTACAACAACCAGCCGACCGCGCAGAAGACCAACCCTGCGAGGAAGGCCACCACCACCCCTGCAAGGTAGGCCTACACCACCCCGACAGAGCCGACCTGTCACCAACTTTGTCCGCCTGCCGCCCCGGGAGTAAGCCGGACTCAACCGGAGAACCCGGGGGCCTAACCAAACCACCACCGCCGAACTCGCACCCTGACCCAGACCGGCGCGACCCTATCCCAGAGGGGACCCGAGGGAGACCCAGGGACCTACCGTGGCTCAGGAGTTCCGGACCGGTCGAAAGCAGGGATCCACACCGGCGGCTCCACGATCCGTGCAGGAACGAGGCAGACCAGCATCACCCGCAGGCGGAGGTCCGTGACCCGGCCGGAGGTTCGGGAACAGTGCCCACGTCCTCGACGGCCAGATCCAGCCCGGCACCGGGAAGGAAGCCCCGAGCAGAGAAAGCACCCTCCGTCTGGGAGAGTGCCCAGCTTGACGGTGAACTGCGCAGGTCTTCGCGAGCACGTAGACGTCCTGTGTATCTAAGTGACTATTTCCCTGATTGACTGACTAAGAACTAGGGGGGAGGAATGTTATGTCCTTATAAGGACATCCGCCTGGGATTGGCTGAAGATCCTTTCGGCGGGAGTTTTGAATCCCTGTCAGTGGGCGGTGTGTCTGCCGGAGCAAATATAAGGAGAGCTCCGGCAGCGCAACGCCAGTTCAGTTCTCGTTAATAAACGTTGTTACTTGAACTCTGCTGGTCACTTCTTCTTTCCTGCGCCGATCTAACAATGTGTATGGGGGGCCGGAGGGCCATTAGCATTCCCCAATGGGGCTGCAGGGGCCAGAGCTCCTTGGGATCAGAGGTGCCTCTTTGCTCCCATCTGGTGGCCCTTTAAGAAACTGCCATGGCTGGCACAAAACACCTAACAAGATCTGTGCCAGTCGGGCTTCAGGACAGGATACAGCATGGAAACGGCATTGGTCATGTTGGTTGATGATCTCTGGAGGGCTCGGGACAGGGGTTGCTCCTCTGTCCTGGTCCTCCTAGATCTCTCAGCAGTTTTTGATACCATCAATCATAGTATCATGCTGTGTTGGCTAGAGGGGTTAGGAATGGGGGGCACCGTCTTACGGTGGTTCTCCTCCTTCCTCTCTGACCATACGCAGTCTGTGTTGATGGGACAGAGGTCGACCTCGAGGCACCTTACTTGTGGGGTGCCGCAAGGGTCAGTCCTCTCGCTCCTCCTGTTCAACATTTATGTGAAGCCTCTGGGTGAGATCATCTGTGGTTTTGGGGTGAAATGTCAACTGTATGCTGATGACACGCAGCTGTACATTTCTACCCCGGACCACCCCAATGATGCCCTTGACGTGATGTCCCGATGCCTGGAGGCTGTGCGGATCTGGATGGGGAGGAACAGGCTCAGGCTCAACCCCTCCAAGACCAAGTGGCTGTGGTCTCCGACTCCCCGGTATAGCCAGCTGGTGCCATCGCTGGCTATTGGGGATGAGATCTTGCCCCCCTCAGAGAGGGCTCGCAACTTGGGTGTCCTCCTGGACACACAGCTGTCTTTAGACGATCATATGACGGCCGTGGCCAGGGGGGCTTTTTATCAGGTTCGCCTGATCTCCCAGTTGCACCGCTTTCTGGACCGGGATGCCTTGTGCACGGTCACTCATGCCCTTGTCACGTCCCATCTGGACTACTGTAATGCTCTCTACATGGGGCTCCCCTTGAGGAGCACCCGGAGGCGTCAACTGGTCCAGAATGCAGCCGCG
Source organism: Coluber constrictor foxii (assembly GCA_038048745.1). Taxonomy (NCBI): domain Eukaryota; kingdom Metazoa; phylum Chordata; class Lepidosauria; order Squamata; family Colubridae; genus Coluber; species Coluber constrictor. Next base: position 24,798,841 of record CM075966.1, on the reverse strand, counting down.
CGAGTGATTATGGGGGGTGACACGTTGCTCCCATGTAACACCTCTCTTGCACGAGCTGCACTGGCTCCCGGTGGTCTTCTGGGTGCGTTTCAAGGTGTTGGTCACCACCTTCAAAGCGCTCCATGGCTTAGGACCTGGATATTTACAGGACCGCCTTCTGCAGTTTGCTTCCCACCGACCGATACACTCTCACAGAGACGGCCTCCTCAGGGTGCCATTGGCCAAACAATGTTGACTGGCAACTCCCAGGGGGAGAGCCTTCTCTGTGGGGGCCCCTGCCCTATGGAACAAACTGCCCCTGGATATACAACAAATCCCCGACCTCCATGCCTTCCGTTGTGCTTTGAAGACTCTATTATTCCATCAAGCCGGGCTGACAGAATAATGATTTTAAATGGGTTTTTAAAATGGTTTTTAGTTTGGGGTTTTAATAACGGCCAATGGATTGAATTCTTTTAATTGGGTTTTTAATATTTGTGTGGTTACTGTTTTATTATGGCTGTACACCACCCTGAGTCCTTCAGGAGAAGGGCGGTATAAAAATGCAATGAACTAAACAATAAACTAAACTAATCAATTTAACATCCATTATGATGAGAATGTACCAGGAGAACCCCTGCATCCCAGACAATTTAAGGACACTAAAGCAAATCAGGCAGGACTGTGTGTAAGACAGATGACTGTACGCTTGGACCTTTGTATCCTGAACAGTTCCACTTGGGGTGACTACCCAGCAGACTATACTTATCGGGGAGCAGGAAGAAAATCTACAGTTGATTACTGGATAATACCGTATGACCTACTGAAGTTCTTGAAGAAGATGGAGGTAGACTCGCGTCTGGAAAGCGATCACGATTCACTTATCCTTACTCTTACATTACACCAGAAATTTCTAAGGGTTGGCTCAATCCATCTACCCAGATTAGAGAGCCAAAATACCCAGGTAAAAATTAAATGGACCAAGAAAAATGCAAAGGAAGTTACTAAATGGATGTTAGCTCCAGAAACCATAGAATTACATACATCTCTACTAAGAAATAAGTTTGAAGGACCATACTTAGAGGAGTTTGAAACTTTAATTTCAAATTTGAAATCGGTTCTCACTAAGAGAATACTAGCTCACTCCAAGAAGCCAGTTTTAAAGAACAAAAAATGGTTTGATAGAGATTGTGTGCAATTAAAAAGGATATATAAAAGGAATACAGAAGAAGTAAAAATGACCCTTCTGAGGATCACACTCACTTCTTAAAACAGTTGAAAGCACAATATAAGACCCTCCTAAAAGAAAAGAAAAGTGCGGCTTTGAAGGAGTCTTGGCAGAGATCAATTACATCAGTCAGGACAAAAAATACATCCCTCTTTTGGTACATCACCAGAGGATTGGGGAAATCCCCCCTACCCGCAATTAATCAGGTACCAATTCAGGCCTGGGAAGAATATTTTAGAGACCTATATATAGACCCTGACTATGTAAGTAAGGAGAGACAAATTAGTTTGGACCAAACTGCTTACTGGCCCCCTGTCACACCAGAAGAGGTATCCTGGCTGATTGAATCCCTCAAGACTAATAAGGCACCTGGTGCTGATAATGTCCTCCCAGAAATAATCAAAAAGAACACCAGTTGGTGGGCCCCACTTTTAGCATCACTGTTTACATTTATAGATAAAACAGGCCGTATGCCAAGAGATTGAGGATTAGCAATTATTATACCAATCTATCAAAAGGGTAATAGAAATGATCCAGGAAATTATAGACCCATTAGTCTTTTGAGTGTTATTAGTAAATTGTATGCTAAACACCTAAACTATAAACTCCAGGACTGGCTAATTTCAGGAGGGATAATCAAGGATGAACAAGCCAGTTTTAGAGAAGGAAGATCTACGGTAGATCATATCCTGATACTTCACCATCTGGTGCAAAAATATACGCACCAAAAAAATCCTCTCTCTACGTGGCCTTCCTTGATTTTAATCAGGCCTTTGATTCAATATCCAGGAACACCCTATGGGAGAATTTAGAATCCACTACAATCGATAAACGTCTCCTTTTCCTCATACAAAAATTGTATGCCAATTCCACCTTGAAAGTGAGGTGTAATCCTCAAGGGACTTTAACTGGCCCAGTAAGGGTTCAAAAAGGGGTACGGCAAGGCTGCATCCTGTCCCCCTCCCTTTTTAACTTCTATATTAACCCTGATTGATCTCTTACAGAACCCTGACCTACATTCTCCTAACATAGCACAACACAAAATCCCAATTCTCCTTTATGCCGACGATGCTGCTATTATTTCACAAGCGCCCATAGGACTGAAGAGAGCAATTAGGGCAACACTTGACTTCTGTAGACAGAACAAGTTGGTCCTTAATTTTGATAAATCAAAAATTATAGTTTTTGCTAAAAGACCCAGACAATACTCTTGGAAAATTGAAGGACACAGATTGGAACAGGTTAGGACATTTAGATATCTTGGGGTGGTCTTCCACTCACAAGGGACATGGAAGGCACACCTGGAGCAAACATTGCAAGCAGCCAATAGGTCCTCAAATGCAATTAAACACTTCTTTTATACAGGCAGAGGTCAGTTAGTACCTGCTGCCTTAAAACTTTTTGAGGCCAAAACTTTGGCGCAAATTCTTTATGGGGCACAAACAAGAATCCTTGCAAATAAAAACTTGCTAGAAACTATACAAACCAAATTCCTGCGAGCTATCTTAGCTGTACCCAAAGGAACTCCAAATGCCCAGTTAAGAATTGAGACAGGTATGCCTCAAATTCAGGTAAGAGCCTGGAAGATGATGATCATTTATTGGCTGAAAATTCATCACTTTCCAGAGGGACTGTCCCTGCTAGTGCTGACTCACAACTTCCCCTCCCCCTGGAAATAGGCGATAGATCACAAGCTGGGCTCTTATGGGCTGTCATCAGTATTCTTAATGTCCCTCGGCTTTGACAAAGCAAAGCAAGTGGTAATTGATAGAATGAAGGACATGGAGTTCCAAGAAGAACTAAATAGGTTGCCTCTCCACAGTAGGGACAGAATCAAGCAGGGTGTGTGGGAATCAGCAGGATATCTAAATGATCTGATCTTCCCAAAACAAAGAATAGCTTTCTTCAGAGCCAGATTTAATATTCTTCCCTCAGCACTTCTCCAGGGTAGGTACAAGAGAACACCAATAGCAGAACTAAGGCAGGACATAAAATGAAATTGGATATAAGAGTGAAATAATACGGGGTCAGCCTGCATTATCCCTGAAGGACCCTTTTGACTTGAGAAAGTTGCAGAGTTCAAGAAGCCAAACCTCAGGCAAAGACAGTTACTGGGTTCAAAAAGTCAAACTACAAGTATTAGCTAACTTCCTGGTACTATGTTAAAATGCAGAACTAACCCACATGGAGTTTCCTGCCTAAAGCGATAGGGGAGGGGGAGTTAGCTAAAAAGGCTGATCTAAAATACTTCCTGTCTTTGTTAGTATATAGATATGTGTCTAAAGAAGAATCCTTGTTCAGATTATATTATGCTATCTGAACCTTTTGGCCAAAATAAATAAAAGCTTTTTCTGATCTCGAAATTAAATTTATTCGTTATTTTTCTACAACATTAATGGCGACCGTGGCAGGACTACAGCGAGATTTCGCTGTGGGCGGAAAAGACTAGCCGGTGCCCGGGCAAGGCCATCCTGCCCAACTTTCAAGGCGCCTCTGAGAGTTTTTTCCTCTGGAAGGAAGCAGATGGCCCCTCTGGGTACTCGGTGGCTCTGACCGACCCAAGAACTAAAACAAGATTTTAAAAAAACTAATAGATAAATGCTAGCTGAGAAAGAAAAAGAAGAAGACGCCTGCAGGCAAGTATTGTGGGAATTGTAGACCTACTCCTTGAGAGTAGAAGAGAGAGATTGATCACCTCCCTGGGTCCGGGAAAATGTCCCTTCCTAACGGAATTGGCGTATCTCCTGTGCATGCCCCAAGATGGCGCCCCGACGCTAGACCTCCAATTTTTGGGGGAGCGATGTTGTGTAAAGGGGGCTCGGGGGGGGGTCAATTTGAGCATCTAAGACCCCCGCCTGGGTAAAGGAAGGTCAGCAGAGCATTTTGAGAGCTCTATTAGCTCTCCGGACTATCTCAATTCTGGGAAGGACGGCGCTCCAGGAAACGGCGAGCGATGGTGGGTGCGGCCTGTAGAGTGGCTCCAGCGGCTACCTGGTGGTTTGCGGGGTGGCGGCAGCGACGTTGGACGATGGCGACGCTGAGGCCCCCTGCGGAGTCTCCCCATGCCCCCGGATGCCTCGAGAAAGATCTGAGGAGGCTAGGGGTGGCTGGAGACGGTCGTGGGGGGCCCAATGGCGACAGTGGCGGCAGCGATGGCGGCGATGGCGGCTGCATCGGCGGTCGGCGAGGATAGCGGCTGACGCTAGGGCGGCTTTCTAAAGGCTTGGAGACCAACTGAGGCCTGTAATTTAAATGAGATGGTGTGGGACTCTTGGCAGAAACTGAAAACTGGATCTTCCTGAGGTCTGGAGGGTGCTTGGCCCTTGGGGATAGGGCCGCCCCCATGCAGACCCAGAGACCTCCTTAGTGAGCTGGAGGGGGCACAAAGTGGGGAATATTATGTCTCACGAATGGGAAGTTTGAGAGGTTGGAGGGGGCTGGAAAATGTCTATTGGCACTTACGGCCTATATTTCCCCCCTCCCCTCCTTCCCTTTTTCCAACGGTGTTGAGACTCTGTGGGCGTGATCTTGACTATAATTACTCTGCCTATCCTGGTCTGCCGAGCTGTTCCTTTTTTCCCCTATTTCCAGCAAGCCATCTCAAAATTTGCCTTGTAAGATTTCGCCTGAACTGAATTTCGAGCTATATCCTCTCATGAATTGGAAGACTGGACTCTGACTTTTCCTAACCCATACGGGGAACTGGACCTATGGATTTAAGGCTGGTGGGAGTCGGTATTTGGCTGCCTCCACTCCCGGGTTTTCCATCAAAGTTTTATTGCTCAACCTTTGTGAGAGAACGGTTGGCCAAGAAATTTCTGGGGGTCGGATGGTATTTATCTCCCCCTCCACTGCTTTGAGAGAGCAAGGGGATGCCGGTCGCCTGGGCCTGGACTAGAACTTTTACCCTGTATTATAATAACATGATGGTTCCCTGATCATGGACTTCGCTCATCCCTAACGATTTGATGTATTTAGTGTCGGAACTCCTTGCCCTGCGAGATTCCCCCCTCTCGCAGGTTTGGCCCTCTACTTTATCGAAGGCCTATCTCGATGACAGATTTTGGAATCCTGAGAGATGGCATCACACGAGGAAGGGGTTATGGGGTTTTTTGGGTAAATTTTTAAACAAGGTTTTAAAGGGTTCTGGGAGGGGGGTGGGTTCTGTAGGTTCGGGGGAGAACCTGTTAGGGAGGAGGCCGGTGCCGGCTGAAGAGCACAGCACTAGAGATACAAGTACCAGGGTCAAGGAGGGGGTTAGAGCTTGTGTGGTTGATGGTTATAACATCGGTACTGTAGGTGGGAGGGGCAGATATGGTGGGAGCAGGGGGCCACATCAGGTTATGGGAGCACGCCCCCGCTGTTTACAAGCGGTGGCGCACTCCGGCCCCCAATGCTCTTCCAGTTCCCCGGGTTGCACAGACCCTCAGGCCCAAGGCCTTCGGCTGATGCTGTGCAATGCCAGGTCCATGGTAAACAAAGCCCCCCTCATCTGTGATCTTATTCAGGAGGGGGGCGCGGACCTGGCGGGTATTACGGAGACCTGGTTGGGCCAGGAGGGGGGGTCCCCCTTGTTGATATGTGCCCACCCGGTTTTCATGCATTTCATCAGCCAAGGTCACAAGGGAGGGGCGGGGGAGTGGTGGTTGTTATAAATGAGGGTCTTGCCCCGAGGGAGACCACTGTTCCTCAGACAGCTGGCTGTGAGTCCCTCCTTGTGAAGTGGGGTCATAAGGTGCAGTTGGGTCTGCTAGTCACGTACCTGGCTCCCTGCCATGTGGCAGCAGCCCTGCCCGAGCTGCTCGACGTTATTGCCGCGGTGGCAGTTGATACCCCCAGGCTTATGGTCATGGGGGATTTTAACCTGCCATCAGTCGGTGAGACATCTGAGACGGCTCGGGAGTTCATGGCTTCCATGACGGCTATGAACCTGACCCAGTTAATTAATGGCCCTACTCACATGGGGGGAAACACGCTGGACCTGGTTTTTGCCTCTGGACAGTGGCTGAGTGATCTTGAGATAGGGGATATAGCGACTGAACCCTTGTCATGATCCGATCACTCTCTCCTTCGCTTAGACCTTCAAACCGCCACACCTCGCTGCAGGGAGGCGGAACCAGTGAGGTGGTTCCGCCCCAGGTGCCTGATGGATCCTGAGAGGTTCCAGACAGAGCTTGGGCCATTTCCTGAGGCTCTTGGACACGGCTCGGCCGAAGACTTGGTGGCCGCCTGGGATGAGGCGGCCGCCGGGGCTTTGAACCAGGTCATGCCTTTGCGGCCTCTGACCCGGCACTGATCTCACCTGGCTCCTTGGTATACTGAGGAGCTGAGGGAGATGAAGCGCCAGAAAAGACGCCTAGAGAGCAGTTGAAGGGCTCGTCGTTCTGAATCCGACCAGACACTGGTAAGAGCTCATATTAAGAATTACCTAGTGGCGATAAAAGCGGAGAAAAGGAGTTACTTCTCCACTCTTATTGCGTCATCAGATAATCGCCCAGCTGCCCTGTTTAGGGTGACCCGCTCCTTGCTCCAACAGGGGGCGCAGGAGGACCCCTTGGAGGGTAGAGCTGAGGACTTTGTACAATATCTGTATGACAAAACCGCTCAGATTCGGGAACAGCTGGACTCTAACTCCGAGTGGGTAGATCCAGGGGAGGTGACTGGGGCAGGCCTTGAGAATATTATATGGGAAGAGTTTGACTCTGTGACTCTGGAAAACGTGGACAGGATACTGAGCAGTCTGAGCGCAGCCGCATGTTTGTTGGACCCGTGTCCTTCCTGGTTGGTGCTGGCCTCCCAGGAGGTGACACGAGGCTGGCTCCAGGGCATTATAAATGCTTCCTTGAGTGAGGGTGTTTTCCCAGCCGCTCTGAAGGAAGCGGTGGTGAGGCCCCTCCTCCAGAAACCTTCCCTGGACCTGGCAATGTTGGTAAATTATCGTCCCATCTCCAACCTTCGCTTTGTTGCGAAGGTTGTTGAGAGTGTGGTTGCACGACAGCTGCCTCAGTACCTGGATGAAACGACCTATCTAGATCCGTTCCAGTCGAGCTTCAGGTCCGGGTACAGCACAGAGACGGCATTGGTCGTGTTGGTGGATGATCTCTGGAGGTCTCGGGACAGGGGCTGTTCCTCTGTCCTGGTCCTATTAGACCTCTCAGCGGCTTTTGATACCATCGACCATGGTATCATGCTGCGCCGGTTGGAGGGGCTGGGAGTGGGGGGCACTGTGTTACAGTGGTTCTCCTCCTTTCTCTCCAACCGGTCGCAGTCTGTGTTGTCAGGGGGGCAGAGGTCGACCCTGAGGCCCCTTGTTTGTGGGGTGCCGCAAGGATCGGTCCTCTTGCCCCTTCTGTTCAACATTTACATGAAGCCGCTGGGTGAGATCATCCGTGGTTTTGGGGTGAAGTACCATCAGTACGCTGATGACACTCAGCTGTACATCTCCACCCCAGACCACCCTAACGATGCCCTCAAAGTGATGTCCCAGTGCCTGGAGGCCGTAGGGATCTGGATGGGGAGGAACAGACTCAAGCTCAACCTTTCCAAGACCGAGTGGCTGTGGTTTCCGACATCCCGATATAGTCAGCTGGTGCCATCTCTGACTATTGGGGGTGAGTCATTAGCCCCCACGGATGGGGCTCGCAACTTGGGCATCCTCCTGGACTCACGGCTGTCTTTAGAAGGGCATATGACGGCCGTGGCCAGGAGGAGTTTTTATCAGGTTCGCCTGATCTGCCAGTTGCGTCCCTTTCTAGATTGGGATTCGTTACGCACGGTCACTCATGCCCTCGTCACCTCACGCCTGGACTACTGTAATGCTGTCTACATGGGGCTCCCCTTGAGGAGCACCTGGAGGCTCCAACTGGTCCAGAATGTGGCCGCGCGGGTGGTGATGGGAGCGACGTGGCGCTCCCATGTGACCCCCCTCCTGCGCGAGCTGCACTGGTTCCCGGTGGTCTTCCGGGTGCGCTTCAAGGTTTTGGTTACCATCTTCAAAGCGCGCCATGGCTTAGGACCAGGGTATCTTCGGGACCGCCTTCTGCCACAAACAGCCTCTCACCAACCAGTCCGCTCCCATAGAGAGGGGCTCCTCAGGGTGCCGTCGGTCAAACAGTGTTGACTGGTGGCCCCCAGGGGGAGAGCCTTCTCTGTGGGAGCACCTACCATCTGGAACGAGCTCCCCCCTGAGATAAGGAGGTTACAGGACCTGCGTACTTTTCGCCGCACCTTAAAAACATTTTTATTTGAACAGGCTGGTCTGGCTTAACCTCCTTTTCTATTGGGTCTTAAATTTTATACAATTGGATTTTAAATTGTTCGAGCCAAATTATTTAATTTGTTTTAAATGGTTTTTAACTTTTATATTATTGTATCTTATTTTGGCTGTTCACCGCCCTGAGTCCCGTCTGGGAGTAGGGCGGTATATAAATTTGAATAAATAAATAAATAAATAAATATCCTAATGAGACTCTAGAATTGTGTGGGTGGTGAAGCCACTGCAATTCCCTTTAATGACCATTGGAATGTCCAGCATTTCTGGGTTAGTGGCAGTGCCTTAGAGAATGGGTGGAAAAGAGAGTGTTCCATGGACACCTCTTCAATGTATGTTGAAGAATTTTAAGAATGGTTTTAGTGGGGATTATGAAGAACCCAAGGCCAATCCAGGTGACTTAAAGAAGTCCTGTGAAAATCCCAAAAGCAAACCCCAGGATTTTCAGGAAATTGTGAAGCTGTGAAGTGTAGGAGGTGTCCGTTGTCTGTGTTGTGGGCACCAGGTCCTCCCAGATTTCCATTATAAGAGAGGTCTGAAAATCAGTGGCAGAACTGATGTTGTGTAGCCCGGCTGAACCAAAGTGTAAAACCGCACGTCAAAAAGGGAAACATGGGAAATTGCAGCCTGAAGGTGGTAGATACCCCCCTTCAGGAAACTTGTTGAGGCATAGGACAAGAGGCAGATGCCTGTCCTGGCCAGCCTGAAGAAGAGAGAGGAAAACAGATGAAGGAAATGGGCTTGCTGAGGGATGACACAGGAAAATCAATTTGGCTAAATAAAGGTCCTTAAAAGAAAAGTGAAGTTCAAACTTGCTCATGAGAGCCCTGGCTAAGTGCAATGATGTGTGAATAAAGGTCTCTATACATTTTGGAACTTTAAAATTAAAGCCAGCGCCGGCTGGGAGATCTAAGCTAGAGAGAGCTAGACAGAATATCCCAGGGCAGAGTAAAAAGTGAGAAGTTCACAAAAACAATTAGAAAGAATCCCAAACTGCAAATAGACCTGACTAATCCTTAAAGGAAAAATAATTAGAAGTTGAGAAGCCCCACCATACAGTAAGATGATTCAGATGTTGGGGCTGACCAAAAAAAGATTATGCTGTTATGTGTGGTAAGAGAACAGAACTACTGCAGTGTTATAAAGATTCTGATAAATTACCAGAGAACTCTGAAAGAACTAAGAATAAAGAAGAAAATTGTTATTGTTCTTCCCACCCGGGGTTTAGCAGGTAATAAAAAGAAAAGCCTGCCTAAATGGGAAAACTCAGATAATTAAATTGATTAAAATTGATATGATTTCTGTAAATAATAATAATAATAATAATAATAATAATAATAATAATAAGTGTTAAGATCTGTACATTCCCTTATTCAACTAAAATTTAAGGCAGGAATGACTAGTGTATATGTCTAAAGTCTTTGTGTACCTTCAAGGTAACTGCAACTGCCTGATCTCTAGAGATATGAATTTTAAAGAATTGAGAGTATTGAGAGGAAGGGGGAAAAAATCTCATCCAGTTTGGTCTGGCCAACCAGACAGGGTGAATAACAGAATTTAACTTTTCTTCCTTCTCTGTACTTTCAAGATAAACTCGAGTTTATAAGTAAAAGTTTATAAGTAAAAGTTATAAGCAAATGTTTTAAGTTCACTAAATACAATATTGATGTGTGGTTGTTGTTCCTTTAAACATGACCACAAACTATTTAATCCCTCCCTTTTCTACTTTGCAATGCTTTTCTCACCCACAAAGGGGGGAGGGGACCTCGCTCTCATGTCTTTAGCCTTGCGAGGATGACTCTGATCTGTAAAAGCAGAACTAGAGAAATTGAGGAATCAGCCTTTATTCAGTTATGAAGAATTATCAAAAGTGAAAGATGATTTACAAAAAGGACACAAAATAAATATTGAAAATCTTAAAGATACTATGATTATGCAAGCTAAACAGATGATTTGCAAAATGAAGTGAAGAAGAAAAATTAGAAGCTATGCAATTCAAAAATGACAGCTTAATTAATAATAATGATGATGGTGATGATGATGATAATAAAATCAGAATCAACTTACATTAGAAATAGCAAGACTAAAAGATTACCTACAGCAATTACTATCTCCAAAGAAATGATGCTTCTGGTAAAATAACCTCAAGGAGAGATAGAAGTTCATAGACAAATTAATAGCTGAAAATGAGAAGACATCAAACAAAAGGAAGAGATTGATACACTGAAAAACTCCTTTTCACTTGCTGAAATAAATTTTAAACATAATTACCAAGAACTCCAAGAAAATTATATTTCTCTTTTAAAAGCAAAAATTGGATTTAGAAGAGAGCAAGGGCAAGAATAAAACTAAACTCCAGGCTTTGATGGAAATAGCCTCGGAACACTGTGCTTGCCTGCCTTCCTATAAACAATAAACTAATTTTGCTCTCAAGCAAGAAAAAAGGGAAGCTCTGCCTTCTAACAATCCTTAAAGGGAAAGGTTCCTTTTCTTCCAATAAGTCATTATAAAGACCCACAATCCTACCTGGCAGAACTTGGACCACTCTCCTTAATGGTGAAGAGAGAGAGAAATGAAGTAGTTCCATTGGTAAGATTTTAAAACCCACAGGCTATAATAGACCGTTTCCAAGAAGGAATCCTCACTTTCTTTCTCTTGGAGCATTGCTGGACATTATAAAAAGACTTTGTTTGTATCTAACTGAGACCTTTGCTTAGCCACAAAAGTGACAAAACTTGCCTTCCTTCTCTTTGCACCCCAAATTCCATTTGGATTTAATTGAGTGAAAGTATTATGCTCAGCAGTAGAGGGAAGACAGTTCTTGTGTTGGCTAAGAAGGTTGCCTGTAATAAAAGGTCCCAGGGCAGCATATTGAATCATCATTGCAAGGTTTGTGCGTATGTTATTTTAGACAATTTGCTTCTCAAGCCTAGTGAGCTCAATTTGCAATTGAAGAAAAGCTACAAAAGCATTCTGTAAAGAAAGGAAGCCATAGGCATGGCTGCAGTAGCTGAGAGGCCTGAAGACTGAAGGGGATCAGGGTTCAGTCAAGCCCCCCCGAATCCTTGGTCCAAATGAAAATAGGGGGAATAATGTAACCTTCTTAGTAGACACAGGGGCATCTAAACAAAGCTGCTAGCTCCCTTTTCTAAAATATCCAAGGGGTTAATGGCATCATAAATCGTCACCCCATGCTGAAACCCTGAAATGTTCCTTAGATGGAAGAAATATAGATATGCCTGCGTGTCCAGTTTCCCTCCTAGTCGTGATGGGGAGTAATATGGCTCAAGAAGGTCAAATCCCCAATACGTGGCAGGAGTTAAAGTACAGGCAGAAAAGCTGTCCCCGCTGCATTGCAATAAGCCAAAGGAAGAGAGAGATGGAAGGAAGCTAATAACTACTATGGATTCCAAACTTTGCTCTTCTGGCTAAACCACTTAAGTTACAAAGTGGGAGAAAAAGCACCCTTTGTCTGGGATCTGGAGCAAAAATGGGCATTTGAAACCTTAAAATCAAAATTATTACAGGCTCCTGTCATGGGACTCCCTAACTTAGAGAAGCCTTTTAATTTATAATAATACAGCCCTCGGAGTCTTAACACAAGAAAGAGGAAGCTGGCAACAACCGATCGCTTATCTATCAAAGCAGCTTGATGGAGTAGCGAAGGGCTGGCTGCATTGCTTAAGCTGCCATTGCTCTTTTGATAGAGGAAGCTAATAAATTAACCCTTAGGCAGCCAACTACTATTTACACCAGCCATGCGATTCAAGGAGTTTTACAAGCATCAAGCTCTCCTCACTCAAAAACCACCATCGGGTCCTGAAATTGAAACAACGTATGCAGGTCAACACAACAACCAGAGTGGAGCAGACCTTCCCAAGCCTGATTGACCAGCCTTACCATGACTATAAGAGAATAGGTGACAAAAGGTGTGCCTTGAAAATCACCTTAAGTGAGTAAATGCATTACCACTAGTACTTTGATCTATCTGATGTTCTCCACGTAAAGGAATTAGATTATCTCCTTTTGAAGTACTTGAAAATTGAGGCTTCTGGTTGGCGCCGCGGTGAGCAGACGGGGAAATAGCGGGGCTCCTTGGAACCCCGCGAAAACCCCATCTATAAAGTCACTGCCGGCAGGTCTGAGGACCTGCCCCGTCCTGGAGGGACAGGGGATTAGAGAGGGACCCCTCGGACGGCCGAGAGGAACGGGCAGGTTCCTCGGGGCCAGAGGATTGCCCTCTAAGCCAGCAGAGGTGAGAGCGGCAGCCATGGCAGCTGCCCCAAAGCTTCGGCAACCGGGACAAAGCAAAGTGCAGGAGGAGATGCAGGAGCAAGATGTTTTGAATGCTGGGTGAGTAGGACTAGCCCAGGCAGGAACAGCCTTCAAATAATTAAGTACTACAATGCCCTGGCCTTAATTGAGGCTAAAAACTATTTGGGCAAAGGATTTAAAGCAGTTAACAAAGAGAAGACCCATTAAAGGACAATAGCATTTATTGACTGCCTTTAGAATTAATCATCTTCCTTTGGATGGATTTACAATTTGATATTTTATTGGTATTATGAGAATGGATTCTTTTTGAAGAGGGAGAAGAAGAAGAGAAAATAAGTAGAATGTCTTTTTAAAGCTACGAGAGTTAACAAGTGGAGGAAGTTAAAATGGCTCCCTGCTGAGAACTGAAAGCATAAACTGCAACTTTGAATTGTTTACTACTTAAAGAAGAAACTTTGTATCCTGTTTCCCAAATGGGGCAAAAGATTTAAAACAATTAACAAGGAGAAGAGAAGACCCTTTAAAGAATGAAAATATTTACTATCTGCTTTTGGAATTAATTTTTTTTAGATGGATTTTTGGTTATTAAAGAGAATGGACTAGCTGTAGAGAAAGAAGGAGAAGAGGAAAGAGTTTGGACAGAATGACAGAACACCATAGTTTGATTAATATGGACATAAATGTTTTCTATGTAACTAGATCTCTAGACAATGTAAGGAAGAGAGTTTCTCTCTCCTCTCTCTCTTTTCCTTTTACCTTTTTCTTTCTTGCTCTGTATTATCCTTTTATCTCATTCCTTTCTTTTATGAATGACTTGCTGAGTATTAATAAGAATTGCTGATAATAATTACAGAAAATTGTTCCCCTTTTTTATAGAAAGTAAGGAAATGTGCATATCTGAATATTGTCAAGAATTATTTATAGATGATGATTTTTAAAGCATGGAATATTATTATAGGAAAAATGTGGATACTTTGAAAGAAATTTTTAAAAAGGAAAGAAAAAGTTTTTTTTCTTTTTATTAATAAGCGTGGTTTAAAATGCTGTAAGTTATAAGAAATATGAAGACCATGAATGAATCTTTGATTATCAATAAGAATTACTGATAGATTTAACAATTACAGAAAATTGTTTCTTTAAAATGGTTAAAAATATTATGCTTTATAGAAAATAAGTAAATGTGAATGAAACTCTGAATATTGTTAAGAACTATTTATACAAGCTCATTTTTAAAGCGAGAAATGTGATTAATAGAAAAAATGTGGATACTTTGAAAGAATTTTCTAAAAAATATTAATAAGTGTTTTAATGGTTATAGAAAATGGTTTGGAAATTCATTTTAAAATGTTGTTTTTTTATAGCAAACAAGAGAATGGGAATGAATTCTTGAATAACAAGAAGATTTGTTAACATATTATTATCTTAAATTGCTAAAGAAATATGATTTTGGGAATTAAATGGTAAAAACTAAACTGAATTTGTTAAATATAAGGTTAGGAGTGGAGGAAAGCATCCCTGGAGAGCAGCTGACTAGGCTGTTAACCAGTTAAAAATAAACCTAGGAGGAATGGAGGAGGCAATGCTGGAGAGCAGTTAGAGCCAAACTGCGAATCAGTTAATATAAGGTAAGGAGTGGAGGTAAGCATCCCTGGAAAACAGCTGATCAAGCTGTGAACCAGCCAAAAATAAACCTAGGAGGAGTAGAGGAGGCAATGCTGGGGACCAGTTAAAGCTAAACTGAGAACCAGTTAAATATAGGGTAAGGAGTGGAGGAAAGCATCCCTGGAAAACAGCTCACTATGCTGTGATCCAGCAAAAATAAACCTAGGAGGCGAGGAGGAGATATACTGGGGAGCAGTTAAAGCTAAACTGTGAGCCAGTGAAATATAGGTTAGGAGTGGAGGGAAGCATCCCTGGAAAACAGCTGAAAAACTGTTATTCAGCCAAAAATAAAACTAGGAGGAGTGAAGGAGAAAATGTTGGAAGCAGTTAAAACTAACTGTGATCCAGCCAATAAATAAGGTCAGGAGTGGAGGAAAGCATTTCTGGAAACCAGCTAATTAAGATGCAATCCAGCTAAAAATAAACCTAGGAGGAATGAAGGAGATAGATAGATAGCTTTTATTGCGGTCAGAGACCAAATTAAATACATATAAAAAGGGGGGGTAGATTTTACAATTGTAAAAAGATCATGCAACAATACACCATGTACTACCTCAAATACAATCTATACTATCAATACTAGTGATCCTCTGCCATAGGAATTACCGGTCTCTTCCCCCGTTTTTTTTTCTGCCGTGACTGCAGCAAAATTTTTTGCCACCTTTGAAGTTATATTAGGGTCTGCATCCTGGAGTAGGAAATAAAGGCTGAACAGATCAGGTGATCCTGGGAATCTCTGGGAAATAGGGGAAATGAATCTTGATCTTATGTCTCGGTAGTGGGGACATACGAATGTAATGTGAAACAGAGGAGATACTTTTGAAGAATGGATATTGACTTTAAAATGTCTTTAGAGAGGAATGAAATATTTTATATTGGTTATTATATGTGTTTTAAAAGAAATATTGATTTGATTTGGGTCTTAGAAGTACAGAAAATACATGAAATAATGATTATATAAATTAATGATAAATGAATAATATAAAGTGCTGTTTGGATTTGAAGTTTAAGAATTACGGTGACTACATAGTAAAAGCTTAAATGTTAGAATAAGACGTTAGATTGGATGATAAAAATTGGGTTTAGATTTGTTTTTTTGGTTGTTGTTGTTGTTTTTTCCTTTTCTTTTGTTATTCTTGTTATTTTTTGGTTTGCTTTCTGATGCTAATTGATGAAATTGTGAATTTATACTTATGTTATACCGGGCCAAACTCTTGCTCCAAAAAGATGTTGTTTTATGTTTTATGTTTTAAAAATAAATTAAAAAAAATTTCAAAAAAAAAAAATACTTGAAAATCATATAGGAGACCTATGCCAGATAGGAACTAAGATAGGGACTAAGTGGGTGAATCAGATGGTGGGAGAATTAAATAAGCAAATACAAGAAATCCAACAATATTGTGTGTCCCTTAGCCCACCATTTTTAACCACCTCTAGTTATAATATTCAAATAGTAGTAAGAAATAAATGGGAAAACATGATTGTAAAAATGAAATGAATAATAATTGGAGTATTTGTCTTTGTATTTTGAAATCTAGACAGTGATAAGTTTTCCTTTTTTAATCTTTTTCGAGAAATATGAATAAGTATAAACTGTAACAATTGAAATACCTTAATGGTATATGGTGGTGAAAGTAAAAAGGATTAAGTTGTAGCTTGGATGCCAGCTAGAACAATTCAAAATTTAATTAGGGTAATTGTAATGATTGAAATATTTTAAATTATATTGTGATGAAAGTAGAAATGATTAAATTGTGATTTGGAGGATTGTATGGGTAAAACACTGGAAAGAAAAAAGTTTAATGCCTAGGTGGAAGGGCCCGTATATTGTGGTCATGTGTTCTCACTTGCAGTAAAAATGTTGGAATCCAAGTCTTGGATTCACTGGACTCGAGTTAAGTCCGCAGTTTAGGAATATTGGGAGGCAGACCAGGACTAGGCCTGACCTCTAGTAGTACGCTTGAAGAAGCGCCCCCTATAACTGTCCTACCGGCAACAGGCAGGCAACATACGGGGAAGAAGAGGCCTTACTGGTGTCACACCGGAAGCTGACCCTCTACGTACGGCTGAAGATTTGGAATGGGAAGTCAACATATATATAGCCATAGGTACACTATCCCTTATTTTAATAAGTGTGCTTGCTGTTATTGTGATTAGTTATTATTTGTTGTATATAGTATGCTGGAATCACCTCTTCCTCAAAAAGACAGGTGCTGAATCTAAAATCATAGACTGTGACAGAAAGCAGTATGAAACTCCTGTAGATATTTATGTTTAAAGAAGCCAGGGAGTGAGCTCTCTGTGGAGCTGCTCTAGCTCTAGGAATGTGGCTATTGTATTTAACAAATAAGAGGTGGTTCTGGGAGATACCTAAGACTAATATTGCCTTTTCCAAGTCACATATAACCCTAACCTTCTTCCTGATGTGGTGATTTTGTAGATTAAGGGAATTGTGATTGGATAGGTTCTGTGTAGAGGACAATTATGAGTTTTCTGTGGCTTTGGCTATTATTGGCAAAGGGCCTAATGAGTAATAACACACTGAATAGTAGTTCCCAATGTTGTGAGAATGCCCAAGTGACACCCTTGCCCTTGAGAAAAGATATGGGGAAATTGAGAACCCCAAAAGACAAGGCAAGAATGGGTCACAAGGTGTGAACTCTTTGGAACAGATCCACTCCCGCCAACGATGTATCATAAATACATACAGCACCCTGGACCTAAGCCAACCCCAAAACCTAAAGACAAGCGTCTGACAATCCCAGGACAGAGTGGGGTAGAACAAAGGGAGAATGGGCCCCTGTAACAATTGAGAAAAGGGAACTACATGTTAAGAATACTGGAATTGAGTTAAAGCCTAGTTAATCAGTTTGACCCTACCCTAAGCCAAAAATGCTGGTTCTGTTTCTCTGCTGGACCTTCATTTTACAATGCTGTTCCAGTTGAGCCAGATTTTTGGATCAGGGCCAGGGACACAATAGTCCTTGAGAAAGATATTAATGGTGAACCAAAGTAACAGTAGCCAAATTGCAAGGAGACTTTTATAATGCATTCAAAAGGCTGGGAATGAATCATTTCCCCATTGTTAGCCCTATAGCTGTTGGTGTGGAAATCCTAGGGTCACCCTCCTTGTGTGTAAAGTGACGTCAGGAACCAGATGTTCCTGTAGGATCCCTGATGGGAGATCAATATCCATCAGAAATACACTTATCCCTAGAATGACATTTATAGATGTAAAAACTAACTCGTGGCATTTCTCCTTATGCCCACTATTATTTCAACAGAAGGTCACTTTCTCAATACCACCACATGTCTCCATTAGAGCCAACACAGGCTTATGTGTCCTACTTCCCCTTGGAAATGTAAGCTAATGTTATCTTTTTGAAGGCACAATTCTCAGAGATAAGCAAAAGGACCCTACATTAGAAGTCCCATTGCAGCCACTGATGGGATGTTAGTGGCAGGGACTTTAGGGGTCTGGATTAATGAGAAAAACCAATGAGCCCATACATTTTCCATGAATATAGGTGTGTATGTAAGGAAAGATGGAGTTTTCTTCTTATGTGAGAAAAATGTGTATTTGTGTTTATGTACAAACTGGAGTGGAACATGTACATCTTTCCCCAAACTAGGTGTTTAGATTTTTTAGATTTAGATTTTATTGAATTTATATACCGCCCTATTCCCAAAGGACTCAGGGCGGTGAACAGCCAGAGATAAAAATACATCTTACAAAAGTTAAAAACCCATTAAAAATACATTAAATAATTTGGCCCAAGAACGAATTTAAAAACATCCAATTTACATAAAACTTAAAAACACATTTAAAAGAGAGAGTCAGGCCAGACCAGCCTGCTGGAATAAAAATGTTTTGAGCGTGCGGCGGAAAGTGCGCAAATCTGGGTTCCTCCGTATCTCTGGGGGGAGCTCATTCCAGATGGCAGGTGCCCCCACAGAGAAGGCTCTCCCCCTGGGGGCCGCCAGTCAACACTGTTTGGCCAACGGCACCCTGAGGAGCCCCTCTCTATGGAACCGTACTGGTCGGTGAGAGGCTACTGGTGGCAGAAGGTGGTCTCATAAATACCCTGGCCCTAAGCCATGGAGCGCTCTAAAGGTGGTAACCAAAACCTTGAAGCACACCCAGAAGACCACCGGGAGCCAGTGCAGCTCGGCAGGAGGGGGGTCACATGGGAGTGCCACGTCGCTCCCATAACCACCCGCGCGGCCGCATTCTGGACCAGCTGGAGCCTCCGGGTGCTCCTCAAGGGGAGCCCCATGTAGAGAGCATTACAGTAGTCCAGACGTGAGGTAACGAGGGCATAAGTGACCGTACGTAACGAGTCCCGATCCAGAAAGGGACGCAACTGGCGAATCAGGCGGACCTGATAAAAAGTCCTCCCGGCCACAGCCTTCAAATGCCCTTCTAAAGACAGCCGTGAGTCCAGGAGGACACCCAAGTTGCAAGCCCTATCCGTGGGGGCCAACGACTCGCCGCCAATAGTCAGTGATGGTACCAACTGACTATATCAGGATGTCGGAAACCACAGCCACTCGGTCTTGGATGGGTTGAGTCTGAGTCTGTTTCTCCCCATCCAGATCCGCACAGCCTCCAGGCACCGGGACATCACTTCAAGGGCATCATTGGGGTGATCCGGGGTGGAGATGTACAGCTGAGTGTCATCAGCGTACTGGTGGTACTTCACCCCGAAACCATGGATGATCTCGCCCAGCGGCTTCACATAAATGTTAGGTGTTGTCAGTGAAAAGCACACTATTCCTGTTCCCCTCACAGGGCATGTTCAAAAAAAAAAAAAAGGAGTGTCACTTTTGGTCCCACTATTAGCAATTCTGGGGACTGCTGTTGGAATAGGTGTAGGTGGAATGGCACACTCCCTAACACAGTTCAAGCAATTGTCAGAGGAGTTCCAAGAAAGCCTGGACAAAATTGCAGGGACCTTGGTTAAGGTCCAAGAAGGTGGTTTGTGTTTATTCTTGGGAGAAGACTGTTGTTTTTACATGAATAAGTCAGGTGTGGTCAGAGAGATTGCCAAGGACCGGGCATCCAAAATGGGTCAGAAGTGGTTCTCTTAGTTGTCTGGGCCTGGCTGGATTAGGCAGATGTTATTCCTGTTGTGATAGGCCTGGCTTTTATTCCTTGTTCAGACAACTAGCTATGAGAGCAGTGAAAGAGATAAGAGTTTTTAAAAAATGAGTTGATTTTGATGGAAAGCCTTATAGACTGTAAAATTGACCCTGATCATGATGAAAATGAAGTTTCTGATGCAGCAACATATGTACAACTCTCAACTGGGTAATTAGAGAAAGTGCTTTAGAGAATAAGATTGAAAATCATATGCATTACTTCTCTTCCCTTTGCATTACTATGTATCTTATCCTGAATTGATTATGTTATGTCAAATGTTATATGCTTACATTGTTGAATTAAGCTGAGGAGCCTGAGTAGCGTAGGGGAGTAATGCCTCCTACATAGGCAGCATTTAAGATCCAGCTGCTGCAATTACTTGCGAGTTCAATCCCAGGCAGGCTCAAGGTCGACTCAGCCTTCCATCCTTTATAAGGTGGGTAAATTGAGGACCCAGTTTGTTGGGGGCAATAAGCTGACTTTATATAAATATAAATATACAAAAGTATGAAGGCTATTGCTTAACGCATTGTAAGCCGCCCTGAGTTTCCGGAGAAGGGCGGCATATAAATCAAAAATTTTTTTTTAAAAAAAAAGCTCTGTAATAGGTTAAACTCAATTGTAAACAAGTAAAATAGAGTCTAAAAGGGAGGATAAGGCAGGACATAAAATGAAATTGGATATAAGAGTGAAATAATACGGGGTCAGCCTGCATTATCTCTGAAGGGCCCTTTTGACTTGAGAAAGTTGCAGAGTTCAAGAAGCCAAACCTCAGGCAAAGAGACAGTTGCTGGGTTCAAAAAGTCAAACTACAAGTATTAGCTAACTTCCTGGTACTATGTTAAAATGCAGAACTAACCCACATGGAGTTTCCTGCCTAAAGCTATAGGGGAGGGGGAGTTAGCTAAAGAGGCTGATCTAAGATACTTCCTGTTTTTGTTAGTATATAGATACGTGTCTAAAGAAGAATCCTTGTTCAGATTATATTATGCTATCTGAACCTTTTGGCCAAAATAAGTACAAGCTTTTTCTGATCTCGAAATTCAATTTATTTGTTATTTTTCTACAACAGAACGGGTATGCATATGTGGAAAGGGAGAAGTTGAAGATATCTCACATGTTTTATTGTAGTGTGAGTTATACAGAGTATGTACTATAGGTCAATATACATTCTCCCCTTACTAGAGAGATTGCCAGGGAGGACAGACGACTTTTATGTAGGCTTTCTCCTCCAAGACTCTAATCCGGCTACCACGTGTGCCGTGGCAAAATTCTGTGTCGCTGCAATGTCCACAAGAAAAAAACTGGTTACAGAATTATAATATCAACTGGTGCCAATTTTTTGAGATCTATAACAATACATTTACCCACATACTTACACGCATGTAAATTAGGTTTGAGATCATGTATTTTTATAACAGAGATGTTATTCACGATTAATGTCAGAATTAATTTTAATTTATTGTATGTCTATTGCTGGTCAATGACCGTAATAAAAGTTGAATTTGTATAATGTTCTCCAACTCTTTTTCTTGTTCCTTTGTGAGATTTTTTGTTATTAATTTTGATTAATTTTGATTTATCTTTAATCCTGCCACTTTGTTGTGACCCTGACTCCCGAGCCTGTCCTAACAGTGGAAGAGGACTCAGAAGGTGATGGGGAAGAACTGACAAGGCCTCCATCTCCAAGACCCTCCTTTCTGGCAATGCCTCAGGTTCCATCCGAAGGCCAGGAGGAACAGCCTGGGATGTGCCAGGAGGAAGGCATATCAGAGCACCAATTGATAGGGAGCGAGGATGATGAATCCTGGCTTGATCCCAGGCAGCATCGGAGGGAGAAGCGTGCGCAGCAATGGAAGAGGCGTGGGAGGGCCAGAGATTGAGCTGAGTCATGGAGCCACACCCCACCAGGAATAAAAGTGGGTGGGATTGCTCTTCAGGCTTTGTGATGGACAAAGTTAAACCCTGAAAGTCACATTGTGATCTCTGAAATTCAGCTTGGATATATTTTGGACTGAACATTGACTAAACTCTTGTCTCATGGATAATTTGTTGCTCCTAGAATGGACTGAAGATAAGTCCTCTTCTGCTTTATGGGAGTGAAACTGGTCTTGGCAGGCATTTGGCAGTTTGCTGCCAAAACCTTGGTCTGCCAAGAATTCTAATCTGTTTACCTAATAAAATAGTGGCAGGCGTGCTTGGTATTACATTTGCCTGTGTGAGGAAGGGGAACAGAACACACTTCTCCAAATTCTTCCAATTTCTTAAACAATTTTGGTGCTGACGCTAGTGGTTCTTCTACTATAAACACAAGATCATCAGCGATGGCCTGAACCTTGTATTCTTCTCTCCTTATCCTTAGCCCTTTAATTTCTTGGTCTTCCCTGACCTTTTTTAAAAGGATCTCCACTGTTAAGATATACAATAGTGGAGACAGTGGGCATCCCTGTCTAACCCCTTTTATTATGCCAAATTGGTCTGTGGTGTCATCGTTCATAATTATTCTTGCTGTTTGTTTTGTATAAATTTCCCCTATGATTTTTTCAAATTTTGTCCCGAATTGCATAAATTTTAGTTGCCCCATTAGAAATTTCCAATTTAGATTATTGAATGCTTTTTGGGCATCAAGGAAAACCAGTGAGGCTTGTTTTTCCAGGTGTGATTCGTAATACTCTAATGTGTTTATTATTATTCTGATGTTATTCTTGATTTGTCGGCCTGGGAGAAATCCATTTTGATCCGAGTGTATATGATTATTTAATACTTTTTAAATTCTTTCAGCTATAATTACTGCAAATATCTTGTAATCTGTATTTAGCAAGGAGATTGGTCTGTAATTTTGTATTAACTGGTGGTCCATATCTTCTTTGGGTATAATAGTAATTATTGCCTCTGTCCAGGTTGTTGGAATTTTTGCCTTTTCCAAAGCCTCATTATATAGTTCTAACATGGTTTCTCCCAATATTTCCTGTACGTTTTTGTATAGTTCCACCGGTAGCCCGTCTGGCCCCAGTGTTTTATTGTTTTTTTGTTTTTTCAGTGCCAATTCAATTCAAGTTTAGTTATCGGTCCATTTAATATTTCTGGATATGGTTATGGTTATGGTCAGTGGTGGGATTCAATTTTTTTAACAACCGGTTCTGTGGGCGTGGCTTAGTTGGAGGTGTGGCTTGGTGATCATGTGACTGGATGGGCGTGTCTAGCTGGTCATGTGACCGGGTGGGCGTGTCTAGCTGGTCATGTGACTGTGTAGGCGTGGCTAGTTGGTCATGTGACCGGGTGGGTGTGGCTATGTGCATAGGGACTACTCAGAGGGCTGAAAAAAGTCATTTCTGACTGGTCTTCGCACTTTTGACCAGTCCTTGCACTTATGACCATCCTCACATTTATGCCCATTGTGGCATTCTTAACAACCGTGTCAGTCATTTCACAACTGCTTCTCTACACCATGGTGACAAGATAGGGCAAAAAACGTAAAATGTGAGGACAGTCGTAAGTTCGAGGACTGGTCAAAAGTGCGAGGACCAGTCAGAAATAACTTTTTCAGCCCTCTGAGTAGTCCATATGCATAAAAGGATACAGCAATAGAGAGGGATGAAGGAAGGGAAGGGAAATTAGAGTAGGAGTGAGGGTAAGAGAGGGAGGAAGAGAGGAGGAGAAGGCGAAAGGAAGAGGAAGTAGGAAGGAGAAGAAGAGAGAGAGGAAGAGAAAGTAAAAAGGAAAGAAAAGAGAGAGGTGGTAGGTTTGAGGAGAAAGATTGCTATACAATAAAAAAGATGAAAGGGAAGAAAGCCAACCCCAAACAAATATATAACAAAGAATGAATTGTTAAATTTTAAAGAATAAAAGAGAACAAATATGAATAAATAACAATAATTAGAAACACATATACAAACATACAATGTATTTTCTTTGAACAAAGTATTTGGCCGGTTCACAAATTTAAACAGTGTTTAGTCATTTCAATTAAATTTACAATTTCTATATTTCCTTTTTGTCATATTTATTCCTCATCTATTTTTGTAAAAAACCAATATTACCCTTCATCCTCATCTCTAATCTTAATCAAATTCCATTTTTCCCTTCTATTCTATATTATACCCCTTCCCATTGTTATCTATTTTTATATCCATCCTCACATTGGTTAATTATGTAATATTACAGTTGTTTAATATAAATTCAACATTTTAATATAAATCAATTAGTTATATAACTACCTTTTTTGTATATTAATCAATATGAACATGAATATTCCAATTATTTCCATGCAATCCAATTTCTTACAAATCAATTAATTATATTTACCAATAATAATAAACCAAATAATTTTCCCCATATATTCCTCCAAACCACAACTTAACCATTTCTGCTTTCAACACAATATACAATTAATAGTATCTCAATTATTACAATTCTCTAGTTAAATAGAGCTTTTTTTCTTTTGTGTTTTAAAATCTTGAACTCTCCTCTTTTGCCCTAAATTTCCCATTGTTTGCACTTACCGTTTTTGGTGAGGAAAAAGAAAAGCAATCTGCCTGCCTAATTTTCCAACGTTGCAGCAACAGCAAAGCCAATTTACTTTCAGTTTCCTTTTTCAGCAAAGCTAGCTCCAGCAAACAGCAGAGCTCTGCTCCAGCAAGCAGCAAGCAGCAGAGCTCCAGCAAGCAGCTGAGAGTCAGGAGCCAATCTAATCAAGGGCTAATTAGCCTATGCTGAAGCTCCGCGGGCCAATAAAATTACAAAAAAACACCGAACCCTTTGTTAAATTGCTGGCTCGCCCGCCCCTCGCCCACCACTATTTATTGGCAATAAATAGTGGTGCGGAGGGGTGGGGCAAGGGGCGGGGCGAGCCAGCAATTTAACAAGCAGTTTGGCCGAACCCCCTAGAACCGGCAGAATCCCACCACTGGTTATGGTTTATTATATTTATATACCGCCCTTCTCCTGAAGGACTCGAGGAGGTGAACAGCCAGCAAATAAAATACAGAAAATACAAAATTTAAAACAGTATTAAAATCCAATTAAATTAATTTGGCCCATAGCTAAAACCCCTATATTAAAACCTGAAATTTTAGCAAATTAAGTTAAAAACAATTAAAAGAGTAGGTCAGGCCAGCCCGGCTTGATGAAACAAAAGCGTCTTTAGGGCAGTTCGGAAAGCGTGCAGATCAGGGATCCGCCGTGTCTCAGGGGCAACTCGTTCTCTTTGTTCTTCTGTGATTGTTGCCATTTCTGATCTTTCTATATTTATTTATTTATTATTAAAATTTATATGCCGCCCTTCTCCCATAGGACTCGGGGTGGCTCACACATTAAAAACAGCAACAGTAAAATTCTAAAATCCAATCCAATTTAAAATCCCCAAAATTAAAAAAACCCATAATCGGTCAGGGAATTTGATGAAAAAGCCATGTCTTCAGGTCAGCGTGGAAAGTGTGGAGATCAGGAGCCGTCCAGAGCTTGGTGGGTAACCCATTCCAGAGGGTCGGTGTGGCCACAGAGAACGCCCTCATCCTGGGGGTTGCCAGCCGACATTGTCTGGCCGACGGCACCCAGATGACTGCAGCTCTATGAGAATGCACAGGGTAGTGGGAGGCCGGTAGGAGGCGGTCCTGCAAGTACCTCAGGCCCATGCCATGAAGGGCTTTATAGGTAAGTACCAGCACCTTGAAGTGGATCCGGAAGTCCACCGGCAGCCAATGCAGCTCGCGCAGGAGAGGTGTTGCACAGGAGTAACAGGAAGCTCCCATAACAATCTGTGTGGCTGCATTCTGGACCAGCTGGAGCCTCCGGGTGCACCCCAAGGGCAGCCCCATGTAGAGGGCGTTGCAGTAATCCAACCGAGAGATAATGAGAGCTTGAGTGACTGTGCGAAGGGCATCCCTGTCTAAGAAAAGCCACAACTGGAGCAACCTGTGCAAAAACCCCCCTTGTCACGGCCATTAGATGATCCACCAAGGATAGCCGTGAATCAAGGAGGATGCCAAAATTGCGAGCCCTTTCTGAGGGAGTCAACAACTCCCCTCCCATCATAAGTGATGGGGTAGCTAGATCAGGAGATGCCAGAATCCACAGACACTCGGTCTTGGAGGGGTTGAACCGGAGCCTGTTTCTACCCATCCAGACCCATACTGCCTCCAGGCACTTCGACATCATGGAAAGGGCATCCCTGGGTTGATCCGGGGTGGAGATGTACGGTTGGGTATCATCAGCGTATCGATGATACCTCACCCCGAAACTACGAATGATCTCACCCAGCAGCTTCATGTAGATGTTGAAAAGCAGGGGGGAGAGAACTGACCCCTGTGGCACCCCACAGGTGAGGGGTCTCGGGGAGGATCTCTGACCCCCCGCCCAAACTGCATACAGCCCGAGAGGTAGGAGGAGAACCACTGTAAAACAGTGCCCCCCACTCCCAGCCCCCGGAGCTGACACAGTAAGATACCATGGTCGATGGTATCAAAAGCTGCTGAGAGGGGAGACTTCCAGTGGCACCGTAGGCATTGACAATGCTCCCGTTGGAGCGCCAGCCCTGTGATCGCATATAAACTGCTAGAACAGTGCAAATCAGCTGTCTAGTGGCTTGAAAACTTTCCCCTCAGGAAAAGAGGGGGAGATGAGCAGCTGGGCAAGGGTAGAGCTCCCCTAGACCCCCAGGAGCAATTCTGAGGCTCAAAGGGTGAGAGCTCCCCAGCAGCCCAACAGAGCTCCGCATCCAGGATGCTTCTGCAGCAGCAGAACAAAATGCCGCGACCATCCCTGCAAACAATGCTTGAATTTACATCTGAATAAGAAGCAGACAGAGCAAAGACAGGAGTGATTATAATTGCAAGTACAAACTTTAACTCTGATGCAGTATTACTTCCTTCTGTGAAGATTGAGGGGAACAAAAGGGTAAGGAAGATGGCGCCTGAAAGTTAAAGGGTGTGGGGAAAGTGAAAGTTAACAGGAAAATGCTTGTTAAGTGCTTGTTAACGTCATTAGCTCTGTTCTAATCAATGGACTCAATTTTAAAAGAACAAAGAGCTCAAGATTAAAGAAAATAGCACTGGTTTACTAACAAACTATAAAATTTACCCAATTTGGGGATTAAGTGGACTTTTTGGATTTATTACTTTGGCTGCTGGAAAGTGTAATTTGAAAATTTGGAAATGGCTTCAAAGCAAACAAAAGTTGGTGCTCCTAAGAGCGCTGGAAGCTCTCCAGCTCAGCCTTCCAAATTGCAGTCTTTCTTACCCCCAGCGGATACACAAACACTGACACTTGAAGCCCTCCAAGGCGCTTTAAAGGCACAAGCCTCTGTTTTGCAAGAAAAAATTTCAACTGCTTTTAAAGATGTGTCTGACAAAATGTCTGAAATTAAGGAATTAATCCAAACCTGCAATCAACAAATAAGAGAGGATATTGTGGATGCATTTAAGGGCTTGCTTGGTTATGTTACATCACTGGATGACAGGGTGGAAGAAGTTAATCAGTCTAATGTTAATTTGGAAAACAAAGTTGATGAGGCTCAAATTAAGATTAAGAAAAGACAGAGGCAGAAGTTACAATGACACAATACAGAGCGATGGAATTTGCTTTGAGAATAAGAGGCCTGAAAGAAAATAACCAAGAAAATTTGAAAGAGACTTTTGCAGAAGCTTTTGCTCAGTTAGCTGGTGAACCAAAGGCAGAATATGATTGGCAGATTGACAAAATTTACCATGTTAACTCATGGATTGCTAGACAGAGACAACAACCAAGAGATATTGTAGTCTACTTTGTTACCAGGAAGACAAGAAATGGAATATTACAAGAGTGGCAGGACAGGAGGTGGCAGTACTGAAGGAAATTCCCCCTAAAATGTTGAGATCCAGAAAGGACTATGCATTCCTAGTTGATGAATTTAGAAATCGTCAGATACAGTACAGATGGGAGGCTCCAGCTGGATTGGTGGTGAATTACTCAGGAGAAAGATATCGTCTTAACTCAGTTTGGAAGGCAAGAGATTTTTACAGTAATGCACTAAAGGCTGGATACCCACCATCTCCAGGAGCCAGAAGAAGGAAAGATGCAGGGGAGGTTAGAAAGGAAGCTAGCCAGGCACAAGCCCAAGGAGGTGTTTTGAGTACACAAGAAGATTGACTTGCCCCTGCTCCTGGACATTTGTTCTATCATTGCGGACCCGAGCCATGCTTTTATCGTCCTCTCTGTCTGTACTTGTCCTGGATGTATTCTAGGTCCACGCTTCTTGCCCTGCGAGACTCCCCCCTCTCGCAGGCTTGGCCCACTATGCTATTGAGGGCCTACCTTAATGACGGGTTTTGGGACCCCGAGAGGTGGCATGTTGCAAAACGGGGGTTGAGGGGTTTTTTAAGATTGTTTTTTAATAGAATTTTAAGGGGTTCTGGGGTGGGGGTGGGAGAGGGTTTGGGGGAGAACCCGAATGGGAGAAGGACAGGCTCGGCAGTTTGTGGTGCTATGGGGAGTGTAGACTCTGGAGGTAAGAGGGCTCCTAGAGAGCCCTCTGTTGAGGGTTGGGCTATAAATACGCTGTGTGGGAGGGGCAGATATGGCGAGAGCGGGGGACCATATCGTGTGGTGGGGGCACGCACTCGCTGTCTTCGAGCGATTGCGTGCCCCGGTCCCCGGAGCTATTCCCGTTCCCCAGGTTGTTCAGAGTCTCAGGACCTGAGGCTCCGGCTGCTGCTATGCAATGCCAGGTCTGTTGTAAATAAGGCCCCCCTCATATGTGACCTTCTTCAAGAGGGGGGTGCGGACCTGGCTGGTATTACAGAGACCTGGTTGGGCCGCGAGGGTGGGGTTCCCCTCGTGGAGATGTGCCCACCAGGTTTCCTTGCATTCCACCAGCCGAGAGCTCAGGGTAGGGGTGGGGGAGTAGCGGTCATCTTTAAGGAAGGTCTGGATCTGAGGGAGGCCACTGTACCTCAGATAGCCGGGTGTGAGTCCATCTTTGTGAGGTGGGATCCTGGTGGGCGGATGGGTCTGTTAGTGACGTACCTGGCTCCCTGCCACGTGGCAACGACCCTGCCCGAGCTCCTCAATGTTGTAGCCGATGTGGTGATTGGTACCCCCAGGCTTATGGTCATGGGGGATTTCAATCTGCCATCTATCGGCGAAACATCTGAGATAGCTCGGGAGTTCATGGCTTCCATGACGGCCATGGACCTGACCCAGGTAATTCAGGGCCCGACTCACATTGGTGGACACACCCTGGATCTAGTTTTTGTCTCTGGTCAGTGGTTGAGTGGTCTCGATATTGGGGATATAGGTGTAGAACCCTTGTCATGGACTGACCACTCGCTCCTTCGACTTGACTTTCTGACCTCTGCACCTCACCGCAGGGAGGCGGAACCGATTAGGTGGTTCCGCCCCAGGCGCCTGATGGATCCTGATAGGTTCCAGACGGAGCTTGGGCCATTTCCTGAGACACTGACACGCGACTCGGCTGAGGACCTGGTGGCTGCCTGGGACAGGGCAGCCGGTGGGGCCTTGGACCGTGTTGTGCCTTTGCGGCCTCTGACCTGGCGCCGAACTCACTTAGCCCCTTGGTTTACCGAGGAGTTGAGGGAGATGAAGCGCCGGAAAAGACGCCTGGAGAGCGGTTGGAGGGCCAGTCGCTCTGAATCTGACTTGACACTAGTAAGAGCTCATATTAAGACTTACATAGTGGCAATAAAAGCGGCAAAGTCTAATTATTTTACCGCTCTTATCGCATCATCAGATAATCGCCCAGCCGCCCTGTTCAGGGTGACCCGCTCCCTCCTTCATTCGGGAGCACGGGAGGATCCCTTGCAGGGACGTGCTGAGGACTTTGTTCAATATCTGGATGATAAAATAACTCAGATTCGGGAAGATTTGGCCGCTGACTGGGTTAGTTCAGGCGGGGGGACTGAGGCAGGTCTTGAGAGTGTTATCTGGGCTGAGTTTGATCCTGTGGCTCCCGAGGACGTGGACAGGATTCTGGGAAGACTGAACGCAACCACATGTTTATTGGACCCGTGTCCCTCCTGGTTGGTGCTGGCTTCCCGGGAGGTTACACGAGGCTGGCTCCAGGAGATTATAAATGCTTCTTTGAGTGAGGGTGCCCTACCGGCCGCCTTGAAGGAGGCGGTGGTGAGGCCCCTCCTCAAGAAACCTTCCCTGGACCCAGCTGTTTTGGCTAATTACCGTCCTGTCTCCAACCTTCCCTTTTTAGCGAAGGTTGTTGAGAGTGTGGTTGCGTGGCAGCTCCCCCGGTACCTGGATGAAGCTGTCTATTTAGACCCGCTCCAGTCCAGCTTCAGGTCTGGATACAGCACCGAAACGGCATTGGTCGCGTTGGTGGATGATCTCTGGAGGGCCCGGGGTAGGGGGTACTCCTCTATCCTGGTGTTGTTAGAACTCTCAGCGGCTTTTGATACCATTGACCATGGTATCATGTTGCGCTGGTTGGAGGGATTGGGGGTGGGGGGCACCGTTCTGTGGTGGTTCTCCTCCTACCTCTCCGACCGGTCGCAATCCGTGTTGACAGGGGGGCAGCGATCAACCCCGAGGCGCCTGGTGTGTGGGGTGCTACAAGGGTCAGTCCTCTCGCCCCTCCTGTTCAACATTTATGTAAAGCCGCTGGGTGAGATCATCCGTGGTTTTGGGGTGGAGTTCCATCAGTACGCTGATGATACTCAGCTGTACATCTCCACCCCAGACCACCCCAACGATGCTGTGGAAGTGATGTCCCAGTGCCTTGAAGCCGTGCGGGTCTGGATGGGGAGAAATAGGCTTCGACTCAACCCCTCCAAGACCGAGTGGCTGTGGCTGCCGGCGTCCCGATATAGCCAGCTGACACCATCGCTGGAATTGGGGGCGAATCATTGGCCCCCATGGAAAGGGTGCGCAACTTGGGCATCCTCCTGGACCCACGGCTGTCTTTAGAGGATCACACGACAGCTGTGGCCAGGGGGGCTTTCTATCAGGTCCGCCTGATACGCCAGTTGCGGCCCTTTCTAGA
This sequence comes from Coluber constrictor foxii, assembly GCA_038048745.1. Classification (NCBI taxonomy): domain Eukaryota; kingdom Metazoa; phylum Chordata; class Lepidosauria; order Squamata; family Colubridae; genus Coluber; species Coluber constrictor. The sequence goes on along the minus strand of CM075966.1, from coordinate 24,768,297 downwards.
TCGGGACTTCCTACGCACGGTCACTCAGGCTCTCGTCACTTCTCGCCTGGACTACTGTAATGCTCTCTACATGGGGCTCCCCTTGGGGTGCACCCGGAGGCTCCAACTGGTGCAAAATGCGGCCGCGCGGGGGATTACGGGAGCGATTGGGCGCTCCCATGTGACACCTCTCCTGCGCGAGCTGCACTGGCTACCGGTGGACTACCGGGTGTGTTTCAAGGTGTTGGTAATCACCTTTAAAGCGCTCCATGGCTTAGGACCAGGGTACTTACGGGACCGCCTTCTGCCACCAATTGCCTCCCACCGGCCGGTTTGCTCCCACAGAGAGGGCCTCCTCAGGGTGCCGTCAGCCAGACAATGCCGGCTGGCGACCCCCAGGGGGAGAGCCTTCTCTGTGGCAGCTCCTACCCTCTGGAACGACCTTCCTCCAGAGTTAAGAACAATTTCTGACCTCCCGACTTTCCGGCGGGCTTTAAAAACACATCTTTTTCAGCTTGCTGGCTTAGCCTGATTCCTGTCAAATATTTTATTATTTTTAGAGTTTTTATTATCTTTTAAATTAATTTGTTTTAATCTACGGCTATTTATATTTGTTCTTTTTATGAAATTTTAACTTTTGTGTACTTGCTTTTTAATTTGGCTGTGCACCGCCCTGAGTCCGTAAGGAGAAGGGCGGTATATAAATCTAATAAAACTTAAACTTAAACTTAATTCAACTTTTGGGTGCTGTTCAAGCCTTGGATTTATTTGAAGAGACAGAAGGAGTTATGGAACAAAGACAAACAGGAGCAGCAACTAAACACAAAGAACAAGAATTAAAGAAGCAACAAACTCAGATAATAACCCAGGAAACAATAAATACAAATACAGAAGCTGGAGAGGGGGTGGGGGGCAGACCAAAGAAGAAATTCCAGCAAGACTTCCAGGCTGTGCTTCAAAAGCTTCGAGGGGCTAAAGATGACAATTAAATTTTTAACCTGGAATGTTAATGGTTTAAATTCACCACAAAAAAGGAAAAAAATATTTCACTATTTGAAACAATTTAAAAATGATGTAATTTGTTTGCAAGAAACACATATTAGAACAAATGACCAAAAATATTTGATAAATGCAAGATTGGGAACACATTTTGTGGCATCTGCCCTGGAGAAGAAAAATGGCATAGTTATATATTTAAGGAAAGACTTAAAGGCTAAATTAATTGAAGCAGACCCTCAAGGAAGATATATTGCAATTGAGCTATTAATAGAAGGAATGAAAATACTTTTAACAGGAGTATATGCTCCCAATCAACAACAAGAAAAGTTTTACAAGTTGCTGCATACTAAATTGACAAAATGGGATTATAGATTGTGCATATTATTGGGTGATTGGAATGGAGTATTGGAAACTAAGAAAGACAAGAAGGGACTTTTGCAAAATACTCAAACACGTGCAAGACTGCCTAAATCTTTTTTCGACATGATGGATGATATGGAGTTGAGAGATATCTGGCGTGAACGGAATGTTAAAGAGCAAGATTTTACATTTTTTTTCCGATAGGCACAAATCCTTTTCTAGAATTGATTTTATATTAATTATGAATGATTTTCTTCCCAGGGTGAAGAAGACGAAGATATGCCCAAGAACTCTAACAGATCATAATCCAGTGTGGATGGAATTGGAATATGGAGAGGGGTCTAGGAGGTCTTGGAGGTTAAATGAAAATTTATTTAGATATGAGGGAAATGTGACAGAATGTAAAAAACTATTGAAAGAATATTTTGTTTTAAATATGCACAAGGGAACACCCATGGAAATGGTTTGGGATGCAAGTAAAGCATATATGAGAGGTGTTCTAATAAATTTGAATAATGCACACAGACGTAGACAGGGGGAAAAACAGAGACAATTAGAAGAGGAAATAAAAAAGAAAGAGCAGGCGCTAATATCTAACCCAGATGATAAGAAGATAAAAGAAGCAATTACTTTACTGCGAGGGCAATTTAATACGTTGATATCAGACCAGGTAGCAACTAATTTGCTATATGCTAAACACAATACTTTCTGCAATGCAAATAAACCAGGTAGATGGTTAGCATACATGTTAAGGAAAAAACAAAAATCTCGTACCATAGAGAAAATAGAGTATAAAGGGAAAGAAGTGTATCAACAGAATATGATCAAAAAGGCCTTCTTAGAATTTTATACGAGACTATATGCTGGTGATACAATACGAGACATAGATATAGACAGATATTTGGAGAAGGAGAATATTCCTATACTTACAGATGAACGAAGGAAAAGATTGAATCAACCGATAACCACGGAGGAAATTCTCCTGGTAATTAAGCAGTTAAAAGTTGGTAAAGCTCGTGGCACAGATGAACTGACAGCGGCTTATTATAAAAATTTCCAACTAGAAATGGTACAACCTCTTAGGGAATTACTTATTAAAATACAACTTGGAGGACAGATCCCACCATCTTGGAGAACAGCTTTCATTTCTTTGATTCCGAAAGAAGATCAAGATCATAGTCAGCCAAAAAACTATAGGCCTATATCATTACTTAATACAGACCATAAGATCTTTGCTAAAATATTAGCAAACAGGTTAATGTCAGTTATGCAACAAGTGATTCACAATGACCAATCTGGTTTTATACATGGGAGACAAATGAAAAGTAATGTAAGACAAATTGTTAATATACTGGAGTATTTGGGGAAGAATAACCAAGTCCCTGCAGTGCTTATATTCTTGGATGCAGAGAAAGCATTTGATTGAGTGAATTGGCAATTTTTAATGAAAATAATACAAAAGATGCAGTTTGGAGAGTATTTTACGCAATCTATTAAAGCAATATATCAGAAACAAACAGCACAAATTATAGTTAATGGTAGCTTAACAGAATCTTTTAAAATCGAAAAAGGAACAAGACAGGGGTGTCCCCTGTCTCCATTATTGTTTATTTTAACTCTGGAATTATTGCTGAATAGAATATGTGATTCAGATGATGTACAGGGAATTAAGATTAGGCATCATGAATATAGATTACAAGCATTTGCAGATGACTTGGTTGTAACTTTAACCCAACCGGGGAAATCAGCTATAGGTTTAATGGACATAATTAATCAATATGGTCAAGTATCTGGGTTTAAAATAAATCCAGGGAAAACAAAGATGATAGTTAAAAATATGACTACAAATCAAAAAGAAGAACTAGAAAGAGTAACAGGATGTGAGATAGTAAAAAAGGTTAAATATTTAGGAGTCTATATCACAACATCAAATGGGAAATTATATAAGTATAATTATGAACCATTATGGCATAAAATACAGACAGAGATGGATAAATGGAAAAAATTACAATTGTCTTTGTTGGGAAAGATAGTGGTAGTAAAAATGAATGTTTTGCCTAAGTTTTTATTTCTATTTCAAATGATACCAATACTCAAAAAAGATGCAAATTTGGAAGAATGGCAGAAAGGTATTAACAACTTTGTTTGGGCAGGGAAGAGACCGAGAATAAAACTTAAAATAATGCAAGATATACGTGAAAGAGGAGCTTTGAAAATTCCCAATTTAAAATTATACTATGAAGCAGTTGTTTTATCAACAATTAGTGATTGGATTAACTTAACAGAGGATAGAATATTGAATACTGAGGGATATGATTTGGTATATGGGTGGCATGCTTATTTAGTATATGATAAGAAGGTGGATAGGATCTTTAAAAGCCATATATTAAGGAATGCTCTATTACGTGTCTGGAAAAAATATCAATATAAATTAAATGACAAGGTACCTACGTGGGTAGTACCCAGACACGCGATAGAGAACATAAGTATAGAACAAAAACAGGATGTAATTACATATAAAGAGCTTCTTGACATAGAAAGAGGTGTATTACAGTTAAAGCCTTTGAATGTATTAAGAGAGGAAAGGGTAATTCAAACCTGGTTTCAGTATGGACAGTTACAGGCTAGATGGAAAAAAGACCAGAAAATTGGTATCACACAAAATGAGGAAAATTTGGTAAAACAAATTAGGGATCAGAGTCAAATGCATATAAGATGGTTGTATATTGATAGAAATAGATTCGGAAACAGAGTTAGTTAAAGATTGTATGACAAAATGGGCACAAAACTTTGAGGAACCAATCATGATGGAAACATGGTGTCAGGCGAAATGTCTAACATATACACAACCACTTGGCCACACAGTCATGCAGGGGTTAACTGGTCCCATACCCATAATCCCACCTTACCTGAGACTCCTCCCCTTGAGTATAAATGGGACCACCACGAGGTCATCCAGCAGTTCCACATGTGTACCTGAAACAGAAGGACAGAGGTTTGTCAATACCCTATGCAATAGAAGGCCTGGGATCTAAACAGGTCTATAATAAAGAACTATTGAAGATCAACAGTTGTACCTGTGAGTTATTGGGTTAGATCCACCTCTTAACACATGGGAAAAGATCTGGGTAAGAAATGTAAAATTTACGCAAGCTCAAAATTTGAGAGAGAACTTTTATAAAATGTTTTATAGATGGCATTTAGATCCCAAAAAGCTAGCTTGTATGTATCCAAATCTACAATCCAAATGTTGAAGATGTGATTGTGTTGATGCTACATATTATCATGTATGGTGGACTTGTAAAAAAGTTAAAGCATTTTGGATAAAAATAGGGTGGATTATCCAAAATATCCTTAAAAAAAAGATAAAGTTTACTCCACAGTTGTTCTTGTTAGGTATAATTACAGACTGTACAGTCATAGAGACTAATTTGATTCTGAACTTAATAACAGCAGCAAGATTGTTGGTGGCGCAGTATTGGAAGAAGGAAGATTTGCCTACTATTCAAGAATGGATGTTAAAAGTAGTAAATTTAGCAGAGATGGCCAAAATTTCAGCATATTTGAAGGACCATTTGAATGAGAAATATATGTTGGAATGGAGAAGATGGATTGACTACATTCAAAACAAATATCGGACTAAGAAATTTCAATTAGCTTATGAATGAACAAAGAAATGTTATAATTTACTTAAATTTAGTCTAATAAAAGGGGAGTTAAAGTAGAAGAGGGAGATAGGAGGTTATAGTTAGTTAGCTTATGTTAGCGTACGATTGTCAAATGCTATACCCTGTATTTTGCTCTGGGAAGTTGGGGGAGGGAGGGTTGGAGGGGGGAAGGTTGGGGGGGGAGGAGGGAGGGGGAAGAGGAAACATTTGTAAAATTTATTAAAACTTTTCAATAAAAAAAAAAGCCGCTGAGAGGTCAAGTAGCACCAGAATGGAGGAACAACCCCCATCCCGGGCCTGCCAGAGACCATTCACCAGGGCGACCAATGCCATTTCCGTCTCAGCTCCTTATCCCGCACAGCACGGAGACAGCAAGAGAACACAGCCGGACACATCAAAATGAGTTGAATGCTGGTTTAATGCTTCGTCAGTTACGAGACAACGCTGAGCCGTAAAACCTTTCAAAGTTGGTGTTACAAGCATCTGCTCTCAGCCATTCCGGGTGAAGCACAGTAGACTGCAGTAACACTCATAGTCCGTTTGCTTAGTATGCTGGTTTATTTACGTGCTGGCTCCAGAAACAAGCTGCACTCGCAAGGCGATGTGAAATTAGCGCTACCTTTAGCAGCCCACAGCTGTTTATATCATATGGCTAATTACAGGGAGCGTTATATACCTGCCCCTGCTTCTGGATCACCACGCCCATCCACACCCATCCCGCTCATCCTGCAGCATTTCCTGTACCATTTCCGCGGTCATCCCGGGTCTTTCTCGGCATTTCTTCAGCGTCGGGCAACGTGTTGTGTAAAGCATTCCTAATACCGCCGAACCACCTCTCCCCTGCCCTGCATACGGCTGCCTACACACCCGGTGCTCCCATCACCATGTGAGTATCCCCTCCCACCCCCCCGTTCAGGCTTCTCGTTCTGTGATGTGTCGAGCGTGATGCTTGGCTCGACAGGCAGCTCCCCTTTCACCATGGGTCCTTCTGAAAGGGAAAATCACAAACGTTAGCATTTTACTGTGGTTTCTGTGGATATCTTTTATGGAACTGTTTAATTAATCGTTTAGCGTTTACGTTTTCAATAGGTACCCAAGAGGCATCCTCAACGGGATATCCTTGCCACCAAATCAAATAATGTAGGTTCCCTCATTTTAATTTGGAATCTAGGATTTCCTTAACCTCATAGTGGTCTCCCGTGACCAGTCCGGGACGGGTATGTGGGTCCTGAACTGGATTGACTAGTTTGAGAAGGCTACTATGAAATACGGGGTGGATTTTCCCCAGCAAAGAAGGTAGTTTTAGAGCTACGGTCACAGGGTTTATCACTTTCACCACTGGGAAAGGACCCAGATATTTTGGGCCCAGTTTTCGACTCGGGACTTTCAATTTGATGTACTTGGTTGAGAGGTACACCATATCACCAACTTGTAAGGGCCGGAGAGGAGCCCTCTTTTTGTCTGCCTGTGCTTTATATTCTATTGCACATGGTCGTAGCCGGCCCTGATTATCCATTTATAATAGGACCGCCCCCACTGCCACATCGCTCGTGTCCACCTGTACTATAAATGGTCTTGTTTGATCGGGATGTTGAAGTACCGGAGCCTCGGCGAAACATCTTTTCAGAGTTTCAAACGCTTTTTGACAGTCCAACGTCCAGTCTAGGCGACATCCAGGCTGTGGTGGTACCTCCCCTCTGGTGTGTAGCAGGTTGGTTAGGTGTCACATTCCCGTTCATCAAACACCGCTGCTAAATTGGCATACACGGCTGGTACCCCGTCAGGACACAATTCGGTGTTCCCTAAAGACACTGCCCCACTGGTTTGAGACTCTTCGTTGGTCTCTGGTTCTGGCCCAAGCCCAAGCCACAATTTTCAGGAACCCCCTTCCCACCAGATAGTGGGCTTCCATTTATCCAGCCAGCTAAACCCAGGATCACCGGCTCAATCATTGTGTCTATCACCACAAACCGTAATCGTTCCCGATGGGTCCCTATGTCCATCCATATTGGCTCCATCACATAGGATGCTGGAGCCCCCCCCCCCCCCCCCCCCAGCATAGACCCATCCATCTGTTCAAAAGTTATAGGGATTTTTAGCGGTCGTAAAGGAATTTTTAATCGAACCACCAAGGAACGCCTCATCAGACAACGGGTGCACCTAGAATCAATTAACGCCTCATGTTGTACACCCTCAGACCCATTGTGCGGCATGAGGGTTATCGGAATGAGGAAGGGAGGTATCTGACCACTTACCATTGGGTCATTGGTCTCCTCATCCTCATCACTCTCCGGTATCACCATGGGAACGATACCAGTGTGCGTGGTTGTCTCCTTCTGTGGTGTTCCGGTGGTAGGCTGACTCAACTGTGATGCCCCTCTGGTTTTCTCCATAGTGGTTTGCCCCCGGCTCTTACTACTGGTCACAGGGGTAGTTGGTCCACTTGGTTGGACGGGGGGTAGTGGGCAGTCTAAAGCTCTATGGCCCACTTGGTCACAGCGGAAACACTGTAATGGCCGGCGGGTGGGTTCTGCTAGGCGAGACTCGGGGCCCCCTTGCTCCGCAGACCTGGGTGGCATTGGCCTGTCAGCTGGCTTCCACGGGGTGGCCGGCCCTACACTCCTCTTCACGCGAAATTTGAGTAAGCCTACATCTAGGTCGATGGCTGCTTTACACGATTCCGATAATCATGGTGGCAATCCTCTGTAGACACATGCCTGCCTCAGGTCCCTGTCTAAGCCAAGGTGGAACTGGTGGACTAGCATGCGTTCAGGCCACCCCCTCGCCCTCCCTGCTAGCTTTCGGAACTCCTTCACGGAACTGCCTTGTAACGCTGCCTTGTAATGCTCTTTATCCCCTCGCCCCACCCCGCCCGTAATCGAGCAGCCGCTCATCAGCTGTAGCGGTTCCTTCCGGGGCTCCACCTTCTTCTCTCCCAGCATCTTCATCCTGAAGTCTCTCACAGGTTTTTGGCAGAATAATCCTATCCCCAACGCCCCATCACCTACAACCGTGTCACTTACACCCAGCGCTACCTCCACCAATTTAGCGTTATGCTGCATTTCCTGATGAGTTCGTGCAGGTGTTACCATTCACCGCCGCTCCTCCTTCCCATCCCTGGAGTGTCGAGTATGCTGGGCTCGACATTCCATGCTGTGGCCGCGCCTGAAACCCGATTGGTACGGGTCTAGGTAATCAGTTTCCTCCAGGAATTGTGGAAGTTGGTAAGCCACCACGGCCTCAACAACCTTTGCTACAAGGCAAAGGTTGGAGACGGGACGAAAATTGTTTAAGGAGGCCAGATCCAGCGTTGGCTTCTTGAGGAGGGGTTGTACCACCGCCTCCTTAAGTACAGCGGGGAAGACCCCATCCCTCAAAGAAGCATTGGTAATCACCCAGATCCAGTCTCCAGTCCCGTCTCTGGTTGCCACAACCAGCCAGGAGGGACATGGGTCCAACAAACATGTGGAGGCTCTCAATCTACCCACAATCCTGTCCACTTCATCTATGGAAACAGGGTCAAACTCAACCCAGATGTCACCTTCAAGACCAGCTCCCATTTCCTCGTCAGACTCTGCCCAGTCAGAGTCCAACCCCATCTGGATCTGAGCGACTTTGTCTTGCAGAAATTGAACAAAATCCTCAGCACTGCCTTGTAAAGGGTCCTCCCTCGCTCCCTGATTGAGGAGAGAGTGGGTCACTCGAAACAAGGCTGCTGGGCGATTTTCTGCAGACGCAATGAGAGCAGCGAAATAATCCTGTTTCGCCGCTTACATCGCCACAAGATAAGACCTAATATGGGTTCTTAGCTGTGTTCGATCAGATTCGGAATGGGAAGATCTCCAACAGCCCTCTAGGCGTCTCTTCTGATGCTTCATCTCCTGCAGCTCCATGGAAAACCACAGAGCAAACCGGGATCCCTGTCGGTGGAGAGGCCGCAAAGGGGCGATTCGATCCAGTGCCCCGGTGGCAGCCCATTCCCAGGCATCCACCAAGGCCTCTGGCAAATCGAAGGAAAGGTCAGTGGGAAATGTCCCAAGCTCTGTCAGGAACCTGTCAGGGTCCATCAGGTGCCTGGGGCGGAACCAACGAGTCGGTTCCGCCTCCCAGTGGTGTGGGTTGGCGGATGGAAAGTCTAGCTTAAGGAGGGAATGGTTGGTCCATGACAGGGGTTGGGTAGAAAATTCACCCCTACCCCAAGCATTTATCCACTGCCCAGAGATAAAAATCAGGTCGAGTGTGTGTCCACCCCTGTGAGTTGGGCCCTGTACAACCTGAATCAGGTCCATGGCCGTCATGGAGGCCATGAACTCCCGAACCAACTCCGATGTCTCACCGGCTGACGGGAGATTAAAGTCTCCCACAATCATCAGGTTGGGGAGCTCAACCGTCAGTTCGGCTATGACTTCGAGCAGTGCGGGCAGGACTGAAGACATGCAGCTGGGAGACAGGTATGTAATCAACATAGCCAACTGTACTCCAGGGTCCCATTTCAACAGAAGTGATTCACACCTGCCTATCTGAGGGACAGTGACCTCCCTAGGTCTAAGACCTTCCCTAATAACAACTGCCACACCACCATCCCTCCCGTGGAGTTGAGGCTGGTGTAGAACACGGAAACTGGGTGGGCATAGATCAGAGAGAGGAACACCCCCCCCCCCTCCGGACCCAACCAGGTCTCCGTGATACAGGCCAGGTCGAACTTCCGGGTCTTTAATGGAGGACTGGTAGGACATATGCTTCTCTCCTGCTTGTTTTTAACTTCTATCTTAGTTTAATCCTGTTTTTCACTACCTCAATACATTTCCGAGGAGTTCTAAATGTTTGACATTTATTATTTAATGTCCTCAGCCTCCTAATCTTGTAATTGGCTAGCTATCTTCCCTTTTTGCCCTCGCTAGCAATTTTGTCTAGCCATTCTCAGATAACATTGTTTGCTAGGCCTAACTGCCAGGCCTTGCCGGTTGTTTTTCACTGCCTTACTCCTCTGACAAATTGATCTGTCCCCCCCCCCTTCAGAGACCCACAAAAACACAGCCAGCCGAGGGTTAAGAATCACTTGGCACACTCCGCAGTTCTTATCTCAACCTTGGCAGCGATATGCACACCGTCTGCCAAGGACTTTATTGGTTTACACAAACAAGAAAATCACCTACGTAGCTTTGCCGTTCATCTAGCTTCCAAGACTACGAGGTTGCTCCGTTTGTTTAGCTTTGTTCGTCACGAACTTCGTGACTCACTGGCCTGTCTTATATAGACAGGCTTCTGGGTGTGGTCCAGTGACTCACTGATCCCATGACTCCAATCAGTGACTCAGGACTATTTCCTCATATGCCGCAGCTGCAATACTCTTTTGTCTCGCCTTCTTTGGCGTGCATCCAGGAATGACATCTCTCCCTCACTCTCATCTGAGACACCTGTTTCCCCACTACTTGGCTCTCTTTCAGCTGGCACCTGAGCCGGTGCCAGAGGGGGGGGGCTGGGAGATCTGGCTGGCTCCTCTTCCTCCTGCTCAGAGCTTCCTTCCTCCAAAGGGATAGGCTCAGAGGACGGGGCCACAACACAAATAACCCAGCAACTCAATCTGCTTTGAGTGGACTTGAAGCATTGTTCAAGGCCTTGCCTGTACTTGGGGTATCCTTTTGTTGTGACCTCAAACATCCAACTTTAATCCACTAATGGACTGTTTAGTTGTCCTCAAGGACCTTACTGTATAGTTACAATTCCTTTACAGGGAGTACCTGAGTGTTTCTGATATGAGCAAACACAAATGCTGCCGTTCTTTGTCTCCTGTGGCCTCGAGTTTGGAGGTTATTTCCAACCATGCAGTTGGCCCTCTGCCCAAGATTAAAAAGACAGACATTCCAAAATTGTCAGATAAGGATTTGAATTCCTCAATTACTTCCTTGGAGGAATTATTCCACAATTTATCACCTTCAGAGTTTGCGCCATGTGCCCTGCCAGAGGAGCCGGAGTGTGCGGTTGCCCGTCCTTGTGATGTGCTTTCTCTATCAGACTGCACGCTACCAACTGATGCAGACTCTACGTCGCCCTGTTCTCTTCCCTCCTTATCCTTTCTGCGGGGATGGTTATCTCTTGCAACAGTTTTGTCTCCGCTTGGCTGAATCCATCACACCCTTGACGACCTCTATTAGAGTGTTGGAGGGCAAAGTGAGCTCCCTTGAAAAGGCAGCCTTCGGGGCACAGCCTGCCAGAAACCTCGGTCAAGTACTGGATCAACCACCAGCAGATAGCCACATTCCACCGTGATAGATGCATCCAATTAATCTTCAATTGCTTACGGACAATTTATGCCTGAACCTGGCTCACTCCCGCTTTAACAAGTATGACTGGAATACCCGCAAATCCATCTTATCTTCACTTAGGTCCCTGTCCAATCATAACATTTCAAGTAAAGAACTGCTCTCCGTGGAATGGCTTCCCAGCACAGCTAAATATAAACGCCTGATTTTCAAGTTTGGCTCACCTAAGATCCCCTCACACCTTTGTAGTCTCCGCAACCACCTAAATTATCTCGGAATTTTTCCTCAAAGATGTTCTACAAATACGCAACTAACACCACTTAGGATGAATCCAGCTATCAGGGCCACTCATCCCTGGATAGGGCCGAAGTGTGAGGACTACTACATGGAAGCTGAAAATCCTGTGCCGGCTACAACTGCTGGAGCTACTAACCTCCCGGTGACCCAGCAACAACGTGAAGACAACCTTGGGTCAAGAGGTTTTCCCCCCAAAGGACAAACTCCTGACACCCTCGTTTCTGAGGGTGCTTCAGGGCTTGCTTCTACCTCTTTGAGCATTTGTCCCTCCCCTCCTTCGAGGAACATTCTTAATGATGCGCCACTATCTCATTCCATTCAAACGACCAGTTTGCCAACTCAGAACTCTTGGACTCTCCCTCTCTCTCCGTCAGTCACTATTATTAAACCGCACAAGGGCTGTATCTCCACTGATGACAACGACATCATACAGGTGCTCGCTATAACAGACTCACTTGTACAACATCTAAACCATCATCAATGTCAGGACGACTGTTCCAATCTAAATGTGCCCAGCTACTCGAATCTGCCACTCAATCAAGACGCAACTAGAACGGATAAACAAGGCAAGATTACAGACTTTTTTTGCCAAAATTTTACCCCGTCTTCCCATCGACCCTCTGCAATCTCTAAATGACAGCCAAAGTCTAACCCCCCAAGTACTCCCTGGTCTATCTTGAGCTGGAATATTGCAGGCTGGACGTCAAAAAGAGCCGACCCAGGACTTCCAGTGGCACCGCCGGCGCCGCAGCAGCTCTTTCGGGAGCTCCGACCCCCGGGATCTGTAAAGCCACTAGAACAGTGAAAATCAGCTGTTCTGGCGGCTCGGAACTTTCCCTTCGGGTATAGAGGGGAAAGCAAGCGGACTGGCGTGGGTAAAGCTCCCCAAAACCCCCCAGGATTAATCCTGGGGTTTGGAGGGTGAGAGCTCCCCAAGCGCCTGAAGAAGCTCCGGACCCGGGAAGTTTCTGTCATTGACAGAACAAGGCGCTGCGACCACCCCTGCGAATTAAAAGATTTCAATGTTTTGACTGGATGCAGGCAGAGCAAAGACAGGAGAAATGGCAATAACTGCAAGTATTAATACTTTAATTCCAAAAATTACTACTTCCTTCAAGAAACAAGAGAAAATTAATAAAGATGGTGCTGGCTGGTCTGAGAGTGTGAAAATGAAAGTTAAAAGAGGAAAGTGATTGTTAATGCTCGTTAACACTTGTTAAGGTTGTTAACACCTTAAGACTTTGTTGAATGAAACTGAGGCTTGCAAGTTTAAGGTAATAGGACTAACTGGCTGATGAATTGCAATATATCTACTAAGGACTGAGAATAAGAACTTTATTGGCTTTGTTGTGCTGAGGCTGGGGAAAGTGAAACCTGGAAATGGCGGCGAAGCAAGTAAAGCCTGGGGTGGTTAAGAGTGCTGGGTCATCCCCAGCTCAGACTTCAAGAATTCAGTCTTTGGCGCACACACACCCCACCCCCCATAGAATCACAAGCTTTGACTCTGGAAGTTCTGGAGGGGGCACTGAAGAAGCTGTCTGATAATTTGGAAGAAAAAATTACAACTCGTTTAGAAGGAAAATTAAAAGAGGTGTATGATGAATTGCAGGATATTAAAGAGACAATTCAAACCAACAATGATGAAATAAGGGAAGACATAGTGGAAGCTTTTAAAGGAGTGTGGGGTTTTGCTACATCATTAGAAGAAAGGGTGGATGAAATTGATCAGCACAACTTGAATGTGGATGCTAAACTGGAGGAAGCTCAGATAAAAATGGAGAAAGCAGAAGCTGAACTTGTAATGGGACAATACAAAGCAATAGAGTGGGCAGTGAGGGTGAGAGGATTGAAAGAAAATAATCAAGAGAATCTTAGAGAGATTTTTGCAGAAGCCCTTGCGCAACTCACTGGAGAATCAAAACACAAGTGTGCCTGGAAACTGGACAAAATTTTTTGTGTGAATTCATGGATTGCAAGACAGAGACAGCTGCCAAGAGACATTGTGATTTATTTTGTAACAAGGAGAATGAGGAATGAAGTCCTACAGGCATCTTACAAAAAGAAACCTCAAGTGGCAGGACAGGAGGTTGCAATAATGAAGGAGATTCCCCCGAAAATGTTGAGATCTAGGAAGGACTATGCCTTTTTAGTGGATGAGCTTAGAAAACATCAATTACAGTATAGATGAGATGCACCAGCTGGACTAGTGGTGAATTATTTAGGTGAGAGATATCGCCTTAACTCAGTTTGGAAAGCAAGAGATTTTTATACTACTGTGTTGCAGGCTGGAAAGCCCCCATCTCCAGAGGCTAAAAGAAGGAAAGAAGTGGGCGAGGCTAGCAAGGGGGAAAAAGAAACAACACAGGCTCAAGCTCAAGGAGGAGCACTGACCACTCAAGTACAATTGTTGCAAATTACGGAGGATGTACAATTACTGGATTTATTTGAAAAAATCGAAGAACCTAAAGACCAAAGACAAACACGAGCAGCAATCAAACGCAAAGAAGAGCAAAAGAAACAACAAAGCCAGATGATAACTCAAGAAATGGTATCTACAATGGTATCTACAAATACAGAAGCTGTGGGAGGAGCTAGACCTAAGAAAAAATTCCATGAAGATTTTCAGAAGGTTCTCCAGAAACTTTCCGGAACTAAAGATGGCAACTAAATTTTTGACCTGGCATGTTAATGGATTAAACTCACCACAAAAGAGGAAAAAGATATTTCATTATTTGAAACAATTTAAAAACGATGTAATATGCTTGCAAGAAACACATATAAGGATAACTGATCAAAAATATCTGATAAATGCTAGATTGGGAACACATTTTGTAGCAGCCGCACCTGAGAAGAAAAATGGAATAGTTATATATATTAGAAGTGACTTAATGGCCAAATTAATTGAAGCAGACACACAAGTGAGGTATATAGCAATTGAACTATTAATAGAAGGGAAGAAAGTCCTCCTAATGGGAATATATGCACCAAATCAACAAGAGAAATTTTATAAATTTTTGCATACAAAGTTAGTACAAATGGATTACAAGTCATGCATAATGATGGGCGATTGGAATGGGGTATTCGATACCAAGAAGGATAAGAAGAAAATTATGCCAAATCCTCATACACGGGCTAAACTCCCCCAATCTTTTTTTGACATGGTGGATGATATGGAACTGAGAGATATATGGCGTGAAAGAAATTTTGATGAATAAGATTTTACTTTTTTTTCTGACAGACACCAATCTTTTTCCAGAATTGATTTTATTTTAATTACTAATGATTTTCTTTCTAGGGTTAAGAAAACTAAGATTTGTCCAAGAACATTATCAGATCACAGCCTGGTATGGATGGAATTAGAGGCTGGAGAAAGATCCAGGAGGTCTTGGTAATTAAATGAAAATTTATTTAGATGGACTTCCGGTGGCGCCTTCCTCGTTGGCGGCGGGCTTTCTCATGCCCGCCGGCTTCTCGGCGCGTTAGAGCTGCTGCGCAGCAGGCAGACGGCTCGAAAAACCTGCTCCTTAACGGGAGGAGCAGGGAGAGCTTCTGGGGGTGAGGTTGAGCCCCCTGAGTCGCCCCAGGAATTTTTCCTTTGTCCTGGGGAAGGCTCAGAGGGATGGCTCCCTCCCTACCCCCAGAGTATGCTCCGCGCCGAGAGAGTCCTCCGCTAATTACTTAATTAGGGGAGCCAGACGCTGGGAGCAACACCACAATTGAATTGATAATTGGAGCAAGCTGGAAAAGAGAGAAGATAAGTTAAAGCAAGTATGGATTTTTCTCTACTGATTTTCTGGAGGAGGAAGGAGGGGAGGGGGGAAGGAGAGGAAGAGAAGTGAAAGTCTTTTAAGATGGCGACTGGCTCTGCTTGAAAGAAAAGTGAGAGCGGAAATGGAATCTAGAGTTCAGTCCTGAAAGACTTTGAAAGAAATATTTTGTCACAGAAAAAGAATTTAAAGGAACAAAGGCTGATTTAAATAGATTTCTTCTGTTTTTTTCCCCTTTTTTTTCTCTATTGAAGTAAGAAGGAATTTTTTTTGGTCCTTTTCAAAAGCAAAGATGCCTAAACTTAAAGGAAGGGGGGGCTCCCCCTTGAGTCAGATGAATAAAGTTGAAATGTCTCATTTACAGAGACTTACAGAGCTGGATCTAAAAGAGTTAATTACAAGGTCCTTAGAGAGTGTGGTAGATAAGATAAAAGGATCACAGAAGGATCTTGAGGAGCTGGTTTCTGGGAAATATGATCAACTAAGTCAAACTATTGCTCAAGTAGCTTCAGATCTTTCAACTGCGGTGGCTGCAATGGGGAAGAAAGTGACTGAGATTAGTAGTAAATTTGAATCCCAGATACAAGAATTACAAGGGAAACTTCTAGAAGCAGAGGCCAAAAACCAGAACATTCAGAATGATGTTATTATGCTTCAAATTAAGGCTATGGAATCTGCAATTAGACTAAGAGGGATAAAAGAAAACAACAGAGAAAACTTAAGAATAACTTGTGCAAAGGCCTTTACAGAATTATTAAAGCTACAAGATGAACTAATTTTGGGTTCTATAGAGAAAGTTTACAGAGTTAATTCACGTCTGGCTAAACAAAGGAATCTGCCTAGAGATGTCGTTGTTTATTTCACTGATAAAAGACTGAGAGATGATATTTTACAAAAGTCTTATTCTGATAGAGTGCAGATAGCAGGTACACAAATCAGTATTTTTAAAGAGCTACCATCGAAGGTTTTAAAGGACAGAAAAGATTTTGATTTTTTGGTCAAGGAACTGAAGAGAAGTAATATCCCATTTAGATGGGATTTTCCAGTTGGTATAATTTTTAGATATCATGGTGTGAGACATTGTCTGAATACTATTGAAAAAGCAGAATATTTTTATCAAAATATTTTTAAGGGAGCACCGGAATATCTCAAGAATAAAAAATCAAAAACAGAGTCTACAAAATGTGAACAGAAAGAAGAAAATCAAAGTGTGTTAAAAGTAAAAGGAGAATTTGGTGGTTGTCCAGAGGATTCTACTATGGATTTTTCTGATGAGAAAATTGAACACCTCAGTGACCTTGGAGGGGGATCACAGGACCTTGAACTGCTGGAGGAAGATTCAAAAAACAAAGTTTTACTTCGAGATGACCAGCAGCAGAGGTCCAGTACTCTTCAAGAAATGGGGGGTGATGCTAATCAACAGGAACTAGAAGTTAATGAGGAAATCCAACTGGAAACCACAGATGATAAATTTAAGGAGCATCGTGAATCGTTTGATACTGAATCAGAAAGCATTGAAAGATTTGGAAAAAATGGATTATAAAAATTCTTTTAAGATGTATAACAATTTGTTAAAAGTTTATTCTGAGTTGGATTAACATTAAACTTATATATTAAAATGGATTATAAAAAATTTTTACTATGAAGTTTATCCTGGATTGGACATGATATCCTGAGTGTTGATAGATTGCTGCAAAATTAGCAGCGATCACTGGTTACCCAATTATATATTCTTTGTGGAATTCATCTTTTAGGAGAAGACTATGAAATTGAAAATATCTTATAACCCGAAGGACTGAATTGCAAAGGGTGGCAGGATTTGAGAGAATTTTAAAGGAACATCTGGGAATGCAGCTCCTAGTTGGTTTTTTCTTCTCTTTTTTTTTTCTTCAAGGCTTGAATGTTAAGGCTGCGAAAGCCTATTTTTAGGTACAGTATAAGTTAGCTTGAATGAATCTTCCTAGAGGTGTGAATACCTTTGTGGTTGGATATTATTTATATAAAGTCACTTGGGGGGTTGTGTGGAGAAATGTTTTACTTTGCTGATGGGGGCAGTGGCAAGATGAAGATTATTGAAGCAGGATTTATGTGAGGAAATATGTTTGACTTCAATCAAGTTGAAGAGAAGATTGTAATTTGGATTATAGAGACTGAGAAATGAATTAAATAAAAGATAATTTTCTTTATGATATAACTGTATGATTATAATTATATATGCATATATATTTCTTATGTTTTATGTCTTTGGGGTTTTTTTTAGTTAAGGGGTGTAGTTGGGACAGAATTATAATGGTTATTAATGGTTTTTTTTACTATAATACTGTTTGTCTTAGAAATATATTAATGTCTGTTTTTTTTACTTTTTTTTCTTCCTTTCCTTCTTTCTCTTTCTCTTCCTCTTTCGAAATTTGTTTAATTTAGAATTTGAATATTTAATAATCTTTTTCTTTTTCTCTTGTTCTAAACTTTGGTTTTTTTTAAACCTGTAGCGGAA
Organism: Coluber constrictor foxii; assembly: GCA_038048745.1. Lineage (NCBI taxonomy): Eukaryota > Metazoa > Chordata > Lepidosauria > Squamata > Colubridae > Coluber > Coluber constrictor. Next base: position 24,750,470 of record CM075966.1, on the reverse strand, counting down.
GTCAGGGGGGATGGGGAGGGAAGGGGTTGGGGTTGAGGGAGGATGGGAGGGGTTGGGGAGGGGGGATTGGGGAGGGGGGGTGAAAATGAAAAAAAAATTTGTATTGTAAAACTTTTTCAATAAAAAAAAATGAAAATGTATTTAGATATGAGGGAAATCTGAAAGAATGTAAAAAGTTATTGAAAGAATTTTTTGCTTTAAATATGCACAAGGGTACACCTGTGGAAATGGTTTGGGATGCAAGTAAAGCATATATGAGAGGAGTGCTAATAAATTTAAATAATGTACATAGGCGAAAACAGGGAAAAAATGGAGGGAATTGGAGGAGGAAATAAAAAAGAAGGAATAGGCATTAATAGGGAAACCAGATGATAAGAATATAAAAGAAGCTATTACAATATTGCAAGGGCAGTTTAATATGTTGATGTCAGATGAAGTGGCGACAAATCTGCAATATGCTAAGCATAACACTTTTTGTAATGCAAACAAACCAGGCAGATGGTTAGCATATGTGTTAAGGAAAAAACAAAAATCACGTACATGATGTAATGATGGATTTAGCCCAATTACTCACAAGACAACCAGCTTCCTTTAAGTAATATTTTTTTGCAGGCCTGGATGCTTCCTAGGCCCTTGGTATCAGAGGTCACTGACCTTGATCTCTTATCTCCTAGGTCTACATCTGGAACTGCTGGAGTACCACGTGGTGGGAGTTGATATAACCAGGAGGAGTGGCCAGAAGGTAAGGTGTGGTCAAGGAGAAGGGTGTGTGTGTGTGTATTGAGTTAACCCTAATATCGCTGGGTACCTAGGGCATGGACACAGTTAGGCATTTATCCTGACAAACCCCCTCTAAATGTCTAACTGGGTACAGGTATGCTTTGTTTACATAAACATATAATCATACATACACATATACAGATCATATACAAACACATATTTTTGACATTAGGTATGCGTGTTGTTTAGCGGGTAGGGGCTTTGTAAGTATGTCTGTGGTCTGTTCCTCAGTGTCGCAGTGTACTGCCTTAATGTCTCTGAAAACTGCCTGACATGTTTACATTTTATGTCAATGTGTCTAGATCGTTGCCCTATGGCATCAGCTCTTGAAATTTCTATTGCGGCCTTGTTGTCTTCGTGTATGATTATGGGATACAAGGGCTCAGTCCAAATAGTGTTAAGCAGGTCATCGAACCACACTAGACTGTTTGCGGCCTTGGATAGACAGATGAATTCGGCTTCGGTGGTTGAGGTGGCAACGAGCTTCTGCTTTCCCGTATACCAATGGATGGGGCAGTTGTTGAGTAGCATTACGTAGCCGGAGGTGCTTTTTCTGCTCTTAATGTCCCCTGCCCAATCGGCATCAGCGTAGCATGTTAGTCTTGGTTTGTTGGTCATGTCTGGTTCTAAACAGAGTTGTGCATCCATGCTGAATTTTAGGTACCTGAGTAGTCTTTTGATGGCGTTCCAATGGGATACAGTGGGGTTGCTCACATGTCTGGACAGGAGGTTGACGGCTAAGGCAATGTCGGGCCTGGTCCAATTGGCGATGTACAATAGCAACCCAATGGTAGACCTGTACAGCCTGTTGTCGGTGAAGGGCTCTGATTCCTCATACATGCTTTTCAGAAACTCTGGTTGCATTGGTGTCTCGCTGGGCTTCGCTTCTGCCATGTTGCATTTGGACAGCAGTTTGATGATTTTGTCCTTTTGGGAGAGTCTAAATCCCTTGTTGGTTTTTGTGATGTGGACCCCCAGGTACTTGTCAATTCTGCCTAGCGACTTCAACGAGAAATGGTTGCCCAGTTCAGTGGCAAATCTTTCACATCTGCTTTTATGTTTACCTATGTATAAGATGTCATCCACATAAACGAGTTGTCAAAGTTTCGGTTCGGCGCTCTTCAGTCAGCTTGAACGATTGGATGGCGATGTTAAGAGAATCCTGGGAGAACGTCAAGAAGGCATTAGACAAGGTGGCACAGGCTTATAAGAAGCAAGCAGATAAGCACCGAGCCCCTCAAAGACCGTTCCGAGTAGGAGAGAAGGTCTTCCTCTCCACCAAGTATTTGAGACTCAAGCTTCCGACTAGGAAATTGGGCCCAAAATTCATAGGACCATTTCCTATAGTAAAAATAATCAACCCGGTCACGGTACAATTGCAGTTGCCCCGCTTACTAGGAAAGATACACCCCGTTTTTCACAGTAGTCTTCTGAAGCCTGTGGTGGGGTCAACTTTAAGGCCGGTGCCACGTGATCCCACAGGGCCTTTGATCATTGGGAGCCAAACTCACTATGAAGTACAGCGAATTCTCAATTCGAGGTGGCACAGAGGCCGCCTCCAATACTTAGTTAAGTGGAACGGTTACCCTTTGTCAGAAGCTTCCTGGGTGAAGAGCACCAACATCCAAGCTGACCGGCTTATAGCTAAGTTCCATGCAGATCACCCGGGCAAGGCGGGAGGGGGTGGAACACCTTCTCAGATGAGGTGACAGCACTAACCCTGTTGTTTCTCTTGCACAGGCCTCATTGAGAGAATGAAGGGAGAGGCAAGGAGCTGGTCAGGGGCCCTGTACAAAAACAGGGCTGCCCAACAACAAGATGCAGATGGCTTCTTACAACTGCTGCGAGCCCGTTTTGAAGAAACAGGGGAAGACCCCTATGTAGAAGATGAGCTTAGAAACCTAATGTAGAGGGGAAAGCCCATCCAAGAGCACATCCGTGAGTTCAGGAAAGTTGTTGGGACTTTACCTCCTTTGCTGGAACGACTGCTCATGTACTTCTTTAGAACGAGCTTAGATAAACAAATCGCCCAAGTGACTGTTTATCGTGATATTCCGAACCGACTCACTGACTGGTTCCGGATAGCGACACAAGTCGAGAGAGGGCTAAGGGCCAACGACATGCTAAAGCAACCACAGGCAAAGGAGAAAGCCCAGCTGGACCAGGAACCGTATACCAGACGAGGAACTTCAGCACCACGGGCCACCCAGAGACCACCCGCCACCCGGAGCCTGCTGAGATGCTACAGATGTGGAGGAGTTGGCCATTTGGCAGCGAGCCCCTTCGAATAGGTCATTTTCTCTCTTGGTGAATAGGCACTTGTCAGCTGAGGTGGCCTCAAAGCCCATGGACCTCAGGGCCTTGGCTAGGCAGTCATACCACCTTTTGCCTGACTGCTTGAATCCGTACAGGCTTTTGTTGAGTAGCCAGGTTTTGTTTTCTCCTTTGTCATATCCGGGTGGGGCCTTGACGTTGATTTCCTTGTCCAGTTCTGTGTGTAGATAGGCAGTCTGTACGTCGAACTGGAATACCTCAAGTCCCAGGATGGTGGCCACCACCAGTGCGCTCTTGACACTTTCGGCCCTGATGGTGGGTGAATACGTGTCTGTGTAATCTTCGGGGTACCTCTGGGGGAAGCCTTGGGCAACCAGCCTCGCCTTGTACAGGGTCTTGTTGTTTTCTAATATCTTGATCCTGAACACCCACTTGGTTCCAATTGGCTTTTTGTTTTCTGGGACCTGAGCAGGTGAGTACACATTCAGTTCTCTTAGACTCTCCATCTCCCTGTCCATGGCAGATATCCATTTTTCCTTTTCTTCTCGGGGGAGGTCAAGGATGTCCTCATATGAATTGGGTGTGATGGGGTTGTTGTGAATGGTCATGATGTAATCTTCTAACCTTTTGGGTGGTTTGTTTCTGCTTTCTCTGATTGGCCTACTGGGAGGTGGTTCGATTTCTTGCATGTGGTCTGCCTCTTTGCTCGTAAGACAATCTAGTTTTAGGGATGGGTGCCCCTCTTTCCACTCTTTGGTATTTATTTTGTTAAGGCTGGTTCTGGGTGTTTCTATCTTTTCTCCCTCCTGGTCATGTTTGGGTGTATCCTTGTTGGTGAGGACTTCATTGGAGTGGACCCTCGACCAGTTTGAGTGTTCGTGGAAGTTGGCAGACCGGGATACTACGAACCTATTGTTATTATCGATGAATCTGTAACCCTTTGTGCCTGGTTCATAACCCATGAACCTCAGTCTTTTTGATATTTTCTCCCCCTTCCTCCTCAGCTGCCTGGGTATGTGTACATCAGCTGGGGTGCCGAATATGTGTAGGTGGGATATGTTGGGCTTTCTTTTGTAGAGCATTTCGTATGAGGTTTTGTTGATGGAACTTGACCACAGTCTGTTCAGGGTGTAGTTGGAGTAATGCAGTGCTTCTGACCAAAAGTGTTGCCCCATCCCTGCATCCTCTAAGGCGCACCTCATCATTGTCTGTAGCACCCCGTTTTTTCTCTCTACGACCCCGTTCTGGAATGGTGAGAACGGCGAAGATGTGTAGTGCGCGATGCCCTGCTCTCTCTTTACCTGGTAAAGTCCCTGGCCATAAACTCTGAACCCCTGTCTGTCATTATTTGTCTTATTTTCATGTTGTGTTGTAGTTCTATTTTCTTGTGAAATTCCTTAAATCTTTGAAATACTTCATTTTTGTGTTTGAGGGAATAGACATACCCGTACCTGGTGAAATCATCTACAATGGTGAGGAAGAATCTTTTTCTATGTTTGATAGATGGCTTAAAGGGCCCTACCAAGTCCATGTGCACTAATTGAAATGGGTATTCTGTGGTTCGTTCAGACCTTCTGGGTTTTGCTTTGACCTTGATCTTTGACCGCTTACAGATGGAACACTCCAAATAGTTATCACAATTTTTTACTTTAAGTCCTTCAGTACAATCAGGCATTTTTTTTACAATTGGAAAACTGATGTGTCCCAGTCTCCTGTGAAGGAGGTGGGCGCAATCATCGTGCATGGGTTTTCCTATGGATACAGAGTTGTTCACGCTTTGTTTGCATTTGCTTGCTTCCTGCTGCACCCTCTCATCTCCCATGTCTCTTTCTTCTCCTGGGTCAGTGTTTGTGTATATGCTCCCTTCTTTTTTTGCGTTGGGTGTGAAGTAGGACAGCCCTCCTTGATTGGACACATTCCCTATTTCCTTTCCCTCCTTGATTATGTGGGCCTTCCCGTCCTTGAATGTTACTTCTATGCCTGTGTCTAGTGTTAGCCTGTTAATGGCTAGTACGTTATGGGGTATTTCTGGTACGTACAGTACTGCCTCTATTTTCCCTATGTGTGGTATGTGGGTGTTCCCTTTCCCCCGTGCTTGAACCCTGTCTTGATTTGCTACCTTCAGTTCGAAGTTTGCTTCGCTGAGTGGTTCTATTAGAGTTGGGTTATAGGTCGTGTGATGTGAGGCCCCTGAGTCCAGGAGCCATGTGCCGTTGTCTATCTTGTGTGTGGAGCTTGAGTGGTCATGCCTGAGCCCATATATGGGGCCTGGGTTGCTGTCCCTAGAGCTGTCCCTTCGTTCATGATGCCTTCTGGGGTTGGGGGACCACCCTCTCCCCCTCTCCCTCGTGTGCCTGCACTCGGGTAATCGCCCCCCTCTATGGTCATTGTGCCTCCTATCCCTGCTGTTCCTGGGGCAGTCCCTTTTTATGTGGTTCTTGGACCCGCAGGAGTAACACTCTGGGGCATTTCCTATTCTGTCTTGAAACTCTACCTTTCTGTTTGGTCTGTGGTCCCTTCTGACTATGTGGCGATCCCTTCTCAGGTTGTCCTCTGCAATGAGCTTGTTGGTTAATGTGCTTAGTGTAAGGTGATGCAGGTAGAGGCTATCTAGCTGTAGCACGAAGTGGTCCCAACTACTGTCTAGAGAGTTTATTATGACGCTCATCATGCTCTCTTCAGTGATAATTTCCCCCCTTTGTATGAGTTCTGCCCTAGTTGCGTTCAGCTTGAGTATGTGCTCACTCATGGGGACCCCTTGTTTGTGCCTAGCAGAATGGAACTCCCTAGATATCTTTGTGGTGGTGGCTCTACATTGGCTGTAAAACATACCATATAACAGTTGCATAATTTCAGATACAGTGAGATTATCGTTAATGCTAGGGTACATTGTGGGGGGAATGGTAGTTAACATGATACAAAATGCTTTATGGTGGATGTTGTCAATTTCCAGAGACCAGGGCTTTTGTGGGGGTCTCTGAATTAAAAACAATGCATTTTCCCTCATAAAAGCAATCTGCAATTGCTGGCTCCAATCTATGATATTACCCCCATCCAGTTGTAATTTTGGTATATTGGCATAAGCAGTCCCCAAATTGCCACTGTAATTACTTACTGGGGGTAGCTGTCCATGGTCCATGTCATGACTGAACTCGCAATAAGGCTTTGGAACATCTGTTGCGAGTCTGTACTGACTTGTCTCTATGTGTCTTCTTTCTCTTGCTGCAGGCTGTGACTGAGCATGCACGAAGGTCATTTCGCGCTGGAAGCCGTGGAGAGAGGATCCTGCTGCTGCTGCTCCCAGGCCTAGGCCCTCCGCCTGCTGGTGGAGGGCTGGACTCACCCCTGGAGAGTCCAGAGTCCCCTCTGGGCGGCGAGCACCACTGCTGGGCGGCTGGATCCCTGGCGAAGAAGGGAAGAAGGTGAGGAGGCGAAGCGGTCGTAGGTGGAGGACCTCCGAAGATCAGTGGCGCGACGGTCGTAAGTTGAGGACTCCTCGTGTCCGGCGGCGCAGCAGCTGTGGCGGCGATGGCGGCGGGTCCGGTCTCCTGTCCGTGGGTCCTTGGTCGGATGGAAAAGCCAGACAGAGGTCATGGTGGCAGTGAGTAGCCGGTTCTTCCCCTCGTTCCTCGTCCTCGCGTCGTTGGTGCGGCGGGTCCTGGGTTCGAGTCCTGCGGTTGGTAGTTTCTGCAGTCGAACCAACCTTGGCGCTCGTGCTCGGTGTGGGTGGCTTATCTGGATGGCTGAGGGTCAGCTGTCTCATTGGTGCTGGTCCTGATGCCCTCTTGGTCATCAGGCTTTTCTTTTCGTTTTCTGGCTGCTGCGGGAGGCTCAAAAGTGGAGCCGAATGCTGCAGTCAGCGTTTCAATCGCCTCTTGGACTTCGAGATCGGTAGGCGATCTCTCTTTTGGTTTTATTTTTCTTTTATGGTTGCTCTCTGGGTGTCCCCCGTCTTTTTCAGGGTTCAGGTTGTTTCGCGCCAGAGAATTTAAATCCTGGCTTCCCATTGGTTGGAGGCCATTCCAAGATGGCCACCGGGAAGAGGGCACGAAAAAGGTTTCAGCCACCTCGTGGTCATCTGGTTGGGCTGGCCTACCTTTTTCTCGTGCCTTTTCTTTATCGATTGTCCTTGGGACCTCGATCGCTGCTCCTCGCTGCTCGAAAAGGCTTTGCAGGTCTGCGATGAGGTTCTCCTCGTTGTTGTTCGTTTCCATCAGCTTCAGGATGGATAGTTTAAATCTGTTTATCTTCTGCGCTGTCCTTCCTTCTAGGTTGATGGCCTTTTCTGGTGATCTCTCCTCATCAGAGTAGGAATCCACGCTGGAGTCCAGCTCGATCTCTGCTGGGGCTTCCTCTGCTGCGGGATCCTTGGATGCCAGAAGTTCATCCATCTTCTTGGTGAGTGCTCTTGTCTGTACTCTGTTTTGTTATGTTGTTTGTTTGGTTGGGTCATTACCTGTGAGTTATGGGCTAACCATCCTCTGCTACCATTTGATGTAACGATGGATTTAGCCCAATTACTCACAAGTCAACCAGCTTCCTTTAAGTAATATTTTATTGCAGGCCTGGATGCTTCCTAGGCCCTTGGTATCAGAGGTCACTGACCTTGATCTCTTATCTCCTAGGTCTACATCTGGAACTGCTGGAGTACCACGTGGTGGGAGTTGATATGCCCGGGAGGAGTGGCCAGAAGGTAAGGTATGGTCAAGGAGAAGGGTGTGTGTGTGTGTGTTGAGTTAACCCTAATATCGCTGGGTACCTAGGGCATGGACACAGTTAGGCATTTATCCTGACAGTACAATAGAAAAAATAGAATATAAAGGTAAAGTGGTGTACCAACAGAGCATGATCAAGAAAGCCTTTCTAGATTTTTACACGAAGCTTTATGCTGGTGATAAAATACAAGGTATTGATATAGATAGATTTTTGCAGAAGGAGAATATTCCTATAATTACTGATGAACAAAGGGAAAGATTGAATTCAATGATTACTACTGAGGAAATTCTCCTTGCAATTAAACAACTGAAAAGTGGAAAGGCTCCTGGAACAGATGGTCTGACATCAGTGTATTACAAAAATCTCCAATTAGAAATGGTGGAACCACTTAAGGAGTTATTTGTTAAAATACAAACGGGAGGAGAGGTACCACCATCCTGGAGAACAGCCTTTATATCTTTGATTCCAAAAGAAGACCAGAATCATACTCAGCCAAAGAATTAGAGACCTATATCATTGCTTAACACAGACTATAAGATTTTTGCAAAAATCTTAGCAAATAGGTTAATGTCAGTTTTGCAACAAGTAATTCACACTGACCAAACTGGGTTTATACAAGGCAGGCAAATGAAAGGCAATGTAAGGCAAATAGTTAATATACTGGAATATTTGGGAAAGAACAACCAGGTCCCTGCAGTGCTTATGTTTTTGGCTGAGGGTAGCCCACTACAGGGTATGAAATGTGCCTGTTTGGAGAATAAGTCTATTACGGTCCAGATCACTGTGTTTCTGCCACTCCTCGGCAGCTCTACTATAAAGTCCATTGCAATCTCCTCCCATGGTCTTGTCGGTTCAGCTACTGGCTGCAGTAACCCAGGAGGTTTTCCTGGTCGGGTTTTCATCGTGGCACAGATGGTGCAGCTCTTCACATAGCTGTCCACGTCTTTCCTCATGTGAGGCCACCAAAATTGTCTCTGTACTAAGTGCAGAGTCTTTAGAAAGCCGAAATGGCCTGCTGGTCTAACGTCGTGGCTCCTTTTGAGGACTAGGGTGCGTAGAGTCTCTGGGACTTAAAGTTTCATCCCTTTCCATGCTAGGTCGTCCCTCCTTGTCAAAAGATGCTGATTGTCTCGGAACCAGGGGTCCGCCAATGTCTCTGCTTTGAGCTGTGTCGTCAGGTCACCCGCTGGTTGGCCCTCCTGGTCGCGATGCTGGCGTCTGGTGGTTACTTGACCCACTCCTTGAGGCGAGGGGATGACGGCATTCACCACCTGCTCCCGTTTACTGTTGTACTGGGGCATTTGGGAGACGGCATCGGCCAGAAAATTCTTCCCCCCTGGGATGTGTTTCAGCTCGAAGTTGAACCGATTGAAGTATTGGGCCCATCGGACTTGTCTGGGTGATAATTTCCGTGGGGTCCTGAGGGCCTCCAGGTTTTTATGGTCAGTCCAAACCTCGAACGGTGTCTGGCTTCCTTCTAGCAGATGTCGCCAGGTCAACAGTGCCCACCTCACTGTGAACGCTTCCTTTTCCCATGCCACCCAGCGTCTCTCTGTGTCGGTGAATTTGCGGGAAGTGTAGGCACAAGGCTGAAGGTTCCTTTGGCTGTTCTTTTGGAGTAGAATCGCTCCCACTGCCACGTCGCTGGCATCTGTTTGGATGACGAAGGACTGGTTGGGGTCAGGATGTTTCAAGACCGGTTCTTTTGCAAACATTTATTTTAGTGTTTCGAAGGCTTGTTGGCAGGCTGGGCTCCACTGTAGAGGCTGTCCTGGATGAGCTTTTGTTGCTGGACTCCCTGTTTTTAGGAGGTCGGTTAGAGGTTTGGCAGTTTTTGCAAAAGAAGGGATAAATTGTCTGTAGAAGTTCGCGAACCCCAAGAAGCTTTGCAGTTGTCTGCGGGTGCGTGGAGGTCGCCAGTCAAGGACTGATTGTACTTTGGCTGGGTCCATTTCTATCCCCTCATTGGACACTCGGTAGCCTAAGTAGTCTAGCCGCGACTGGTGGAACTCGCATTTTGACACTTTGACATAGAGGTTCGCTTTCAGCAGTTTTTCGAGCACCTGGCAGACGAGGGGTATGTGTTCACCTATGGTTTCCGTGTAAATGAGAATGTTGTCCAGGTAGACGAGGACCCCCTTATAAAGGTAGTCATGTAGAACTTCCTTTATCAGTTGCATGAACACCGCCGGTGCTCCCTGTAGTCCAAAAGGCATCACTTTAAATTGAAAACTTGCTAGGGGGCAGTTGAATGGTGTCTTCCACTCGTCTCCTTCCCTGATGCGTATGTGGTAGTAGGCTTCATGAAGGTCTAGTTTGGTAAAAACTTTCCCTTTGGCCAAGTGAGCTAGCATGTCTTTCATGAGGGGGAGGGGGTATAAGTTGTGTGCACCGCCCTGAGTCCGTAAGGAGAAGGGCGGTATATAAATCTAATAAATACAAATACAAATACAGACTCTGTTTATCCCACGAAAATCGACCACCAGGTGCATGGAGCCGTCTTTCTTCTCCCTGAAGAAAACTGGTGCCACTACCCGTGGTTTGGCTGGTTCGATAAAACCCCTTTGTAGGTTCTTGTCTATGTACTTTCGCAGTTCTTGCATTTCACGGAGTGTCATGGCGTACAATTTAGGTTTTGGTAGTTTCGAACCAGGGATGATTTCGATAGCGCAATCAGCGACATGGTGGGGTGGTAGTACGTCACACTCAGTCTCGCTAAATACTTCTGCCAAGTCTTGGTACTCTTTTGGGATCTGGTCCGGGCCATGGGAGGGGCTGGAGGTGGCCGCCAGTCACTCTGTTGTCCCTTTACAGGGCAGGTTGGGCGCCTGTGTTGGAGGCATCTTTTGTCCCTCTAGAGGGAGGGGTTGGAACCCCTGGGTGGGAGGAGGGGCCGTTTTCTCTGGTTGTGGCGGCAGGGGGTGGGGTCCCCTTGCTATCCTCAGTCTGCCGGTCCCTTCTTGCCACCAGATGGTGGGGCCCCACTTGTCCAGCCAGGAGAGTCCCAGTATGACTGGGTTGGTCATCTTGGGGGCTATTATGAACCGAATCATTTCCCAGTGATCCGCTAGCTCCAGCTTCACTGGCTCGGTCAAGTGTGTGGCGTCCGCCCCCCCAGCTAGGGATCCATCAACTTGCTGAAAACGGATTGGGTGGCTGAGCCTTTTTGCCCGGATCCCCAGTTTTAGGACTGTGGGTAGGTTAATCAGGCACCTCGTGCAACCCGAATCTACTAGGGCTTGAAAAGTCCCGTGGGTACCTGTTTTTGGGGCTGTTAGGCATATGGGGAAGAGAAAAGGGTGGATGGGTGCGCTCACCATTGGGTCGTTTTCACCATCGTCATCACCATCATACAGTTCGGGGGGGGTCGATTCGCATCGTCTGAGCTCCCCCTATTTTCAGTCAGATGGGCAAAAACTTCTGCACTTGGGGAAAGTCTTAATGGTGCCTTGGTGGTGCACCTGGGTCCTCGTTCCGGTCGTGCCTTGGCCGGGGGCTCTGTTTTTGGCCCCGGGGTTCCACACGCTGCTGCCAAATGCCCAACTCCCCCACATCTGTAGCACCTCAGTGGACTCTGTGGGGTGGATGGCCTCTGGGTGGTCCGTGATGCTGTAGTTCCTGGTCTGGTAGATGGTTCCTGGTCCGGCTGGGCTTTCTCCTTTCCCTGTGGTTGTTTTAGCATGCATCTTGCAGTTGGGGGGCCCTGTTTTTGTACTGGGCTGCTGACCAGCTCCTTGCTTCTCCCTCCAGACCTTCTGCGATGGCACTGACTAGGGCCCTGGGGAAAGGGTAAAGGTGTGCATAGCGCTCGATGTAAATCTCAGCTGCATCGAGAAATTGAGCTAGCAGGTCCGGATCCCCATCGAATTTCCCTCTGAATCGGGGTGGTTCCGCCCTTGGTGGCCACTCCTCCCATTGCGGGGGTCTGTGAGCCTGCCCACGGTGCCCTTGGGCTTCTTCATCATCTCCCATTTAGGTGCAGGGGGGTGATGCCGTGGCTGGGCTGGGTTGCTTGCTGAGCAGGTAAGGAAACCCTGGGTGCATTTTGGAGCTTTCTTCTCTCTTTTTTTTTTTTGTTGGGGGGGTGGGGCTATGCTGCTGTTTGGAGAGCCATTGAACCTTCTCTCGTTACCTGGCACTTGGTGAGAGTCCAGCGAAGGGCATCATAATTTTTTCCTCTCAGCTTGTTGATTTTGCAGCTTCCTGAGGCAAACCTCCCGTGGAGAGTTGGCTTTCTTCCATGGCCTTTGAAGTGCCGTTCGTCTTCACAGACATCTGGAGGTCTGCCAACATCGGCGTGGAGAAGCTTAAAAATACATAAATATTTTTAGAAGAAAAGTTTATTTTCCTGGCTATCTGTCTGAGTGGAGTTGTCTAAAAAGAAATAAATTGCCTCTCACATTTTGATAATAAAGGAAAAAAAACATTTATTTATTAGAACAACGTCCTCACGAACTCATATGTAGCCAGGAAATGACCTCTGCTCCAAACTCCCTCCCTTTCCTCGCTTGCTCCCTTATTCTTACTGGTCATTCTCTAAATCATTCTACTGCAGTTTTTCTTACTAATCTCACAGGAATTTAACCCCCCTTTTACTATGTCAGCCCTGAACGAAATGCAACTTGAGAGGCTCACATTTTCATTGTTCCATTAATTTCTTCTTTCTAATCTTCAATAAATCCTCCAGTGAACAGATTATGTATCTTAAGTCAAGTTCTCTGAGTCTTTTCCTCAAAATAGTCAAGTTTAAATAACAAGCAACAAAGTTTCTCTTTTCAAGTAAGAAGCAGCCTGGAATTTACACTTTCACTTTTCAGCTGGCAACCATTTTATCTGTCTCCGTTTGTCTTTTTCCTTTGCTTTTGAAGGCATAATTATTTCCTCTTCTCCTTCCTCTCTCCCAAACATAGTCCAATCTCATTTATCCACCAAAAAGTAAAGAAAAATATATCCAGATCTGTAATCAAACATTTCCAAAAAGTCAGTAATTTATGTTATCCACCAACAGGTCTTTTGTCTTTGTGCCCCAATAGTTCTCAGCCGCTGTTAAGGCTGGGGCAGACTAATTGTAATTCGGTGTTTGTGGGCAGTTCCTGCCTGGGTTGATGTCCACTCACCTGGCATGCAAACTCCTGGCTCTGCTCTCCGCTTCTCCTCTTCTCCTGCACATTCTTGTATCCTGGTTGCTGCGCTCTCAGGGCAGCCGCCATGGCCGCCATTCCACTGCTGCCAGCGCAGAGGGCAAGCCTCCGCCCCCGAGGAACCTGCCCATTCCTCTCGCCTTCATGGGGTGCCACGGAGGATCATTTTGGATAGGGGGGTACAATTCACAGCCAAGTTCTGGCAGGAGTTCATCCGAATGATAGGTGATCTGTCCCCCCCCTTCAGAGACCCACAAAAACACAGCCAGCCGAGGGTTAATAATCACTTGGCACACTCCGCAGTTCTTATCTCAACCTTGGCAGCGATATGCACACCGTCTGCCAAGGACTTTATTGGTTTACACAAACAAGCAAATCTCCTACGTAGCTTTGCCGTTCATCTAGCTTCCAAGACTACGAGGTTGCTCCGTTTGTTTAGCTTTGTTCGTCACGAACTTCGTAACCCACCGTACTGTCTTATATACATATGCTTCTGGGTGTGGTCCAGTGAGTCATTGATCCCATGACTCCAATCCAATGACTCAGCATTTCCTCATACGTCTCAGCTGCAGTACCCTTTTCTCTCGCCTTCTTTGGCGTGCGTCCAGGAATGACGTCTCTCCCTCACTCTCATCTGAGGCACCTGTTTCCCCACTACTTGGCTCTCTTTCAGCTGGCACCTGAGCCGGTGCCAGAGGGGGAGGGCTGGGAGATCTGGCTGGCTCCTCTTCCTCCTGCTCAGAGCTGCCTTCCTCCAAAGGGATAGGCTCAGAGGACGGGGCCACAACAATAGGGTCTTCCCAGGGGTTAAGTTCAGCTTTCCATCCAATTACTAACGGGGCATCAGAGAGAGCCAACGCCATTGTGGAAAGATATCTTAGGTGCTATGTCACCTATCAGCAGACCAATTGGGCAGAACTCCTGCCATTTGCAGAGGTGGCATACAATAATGTTGTCCACAGCAGTACCGGCTTTACCCCATTTCGAGTAGTGCATGGGTCGGATTTCGTTCCCATACCTGAGTACCCGCGAGAACTCCCTACCCCCCTCAACCCAAAAGAATGGATAGATACCTTGCCAGGGGTGTGGGAAGCCATGAAGAAGGCCTTGCAGAAAGCCGCAGAAGCCCAGAAGATACAGGCAGACAGGAAGCAGGTTCCCCAGAAGCCATTCCAGGTGGGAGACAGGATATATCTATCGACCAAATATTTAAAGTTAAGGGTCCCCTGCCGGAAGCTGGGTCCAAAGTTTGTGGGCCCATTCCCCATTGTATGGATAATTAATCCTGTAACGGTGGAGCTGAAACTACCCAGACTGTTAGGAAAGGTGCACCCTGTATTTCACAGTAGTCTGCTTAAGCCTGTGAGTCCATTCAACCACAACCATTACCATTGCCCGGTCCCGTGGAGGTGGGAGGAGAGACCCATTACGAGATCAATCAGATATTAGACTCCCAACTGCATAGGGGTCGATTGCAGTACCTGGTTCGATGGAAGGGATATTCCAATACAGAAGCCTCCTGGGTGGCAAGCAGAGATGTACGGGTGGCCCGTCTGCTCAGGAAGTACCATGGGGAATATCCTCACAAACTGGGGGGGGAATACTGGAGGTCGGGTATAGTACCCTTTTGCTATGTATTCTCACTATGTGTGCTTACTATCTTCCAGGTGCAGCCCTGGTGAGAGGGGAGCTGTCTGTCAAACCTCGGGGTTTGCCTTACCAGGGGGTGGGAGGGAAGCTCCTGGTGTTGGGGGGGGGAGTCTGTGATGCCAGCGAAGCACCAATCAGCTGTGGCAGGGAGGTGGCCAGCATGAACCTCCATTGGAGCGCTGATCAGCTGTGTGGCTGGGAGGCGGCCAGCACGAGGCAACCGGAATGCCCGACAATCAGCTGGGGGGGGGCAAAGGCATCGAACAGCTGTGAAGCCTCGTGGAGCCAATCAGAGCCACAGCCAACTTCTGAGCTAGGCCTGCACCGGTGGAGGGTGTGGCTTGCCTATATAAACGTGCTGGGAGGCAGATGCTCCCAGTGCTGACTTTAATTATGGATTGCATCTATTTCATGACCAGTGCTTTTTGGATCTCATTTGTGTGCCTGAGTCCGGCTTAATAAACCCAGTTATCACCCAGACACACGACTGGAGTTGTTACTACTGGATTAGGTCCAGAGCTCGGACCTCTTGAGACTTGCCTGACAGACTGCAGAAACCAAAAAAATTACCATCGTATTAGTGGAAAAACAAGCCCAACTATCCAATTTTTTGTTTCCCAGCTACTAAAGTTATTTAGCAGGTAAAAGAGAAGGAATGTGTGAGAAACAGACTCACCAATCAGAAATTTGACAGAGTCATAAAGTGAAACAGCAAGCAGTTTATTGCATGTAAAATATGTTCTTGCAAGAGCAGGTGGCTAACAGGTAGGCACACAGAGGAATACATTTCTTCAACTTTTTATTCCCTCCACCCGAACCACAAATCCCTCCCTGCAGCCCCCTTTGACAAAGACCACAGGGTTGCAATCTTCCTGGAATGCCTGTTTCTCCGTGAATTTCCCCATGCTTAATCTTTTGCCCAGTTCCCCTTTTTCCAGACCACCTTTTGTCCCTTTTCTTATTTCTTAACCTAGATTTCTTGTTTCCTTACAGTCCTTGCAGCATAAGCATAATAAATTGAGGCAAGTGGTTAATTTATCCACCTTATACTAGACTGTGGTTAAAACTGTTAACTAATCTGCTTGCCCAAGCTGACTCACTTAGCGGAACAGCAGACTCTTCCTGTTTTCCAGTCTTGAACTTTTTACCTTTAATGTCCCAATGAACTTTTAAACCCACATCTCTCAAAAATTGCTTTCTTTGCAAAAACACTATCTCCACCTCCCACCCACCTCCTAGGCTGGTTCTTGCTCTGTGGCACTAAGGCCCAAGCAATCATACCTCCCTGCCAATTCCATGGGGGAGGGGGCATGCCCCCTCAGGCAATTACCTCACTGAAGAGGTAGCAGAAAAGAGATATCCAAACCCCAAGCCCTGATTGTGACTCACAAATTCTTCATCCGACGATACAGGATGAAGTATCAGCAATATGCTGATGATACCCAGCTGTATATCTCTACCCCATGTCAATTCAGTGAGGTGGTGGATGTGATGTGCCAGTGCCTGGAGGTTGTGAGGGTCTGGATGGGAGTCAACAGGCTCCGTCTTAACCCAGACAAGACCGACTGGCTGTGGGTATTGCCTCCTAAAGACTATGTTGATTGTCCATCCTTGGTTCGGGGGTGGGGGGAGAAATTGTCCCCCTCAGAACGGGCTTGCAATTTGGGTGTCCTCCTAGACTCACAGCTAAGATTAGAGCAACATCTGACAGCTGTGGCTAGGGGGACCTTTGCACAGGTTCGCCTGGTGCACCAATTGCAACCCTACTTGGATCAGGAGGCTCTCCTCACAGTCACTCATGCCCTTGTCACCTCACGGTTAGATTATTGCAACACGCTCTACATGGGGCTACCCTTGAAAAGTGTTTGGAGACTACAGTTGGTCCAGAATGCAGCCGTGCGAGCTGTCATGGGTGCACCTAGGTACACCCACATTACACCAATTCTCCTCAAGCTGCACTGGCTCCCTATTGGTCTCCGGTCACAATTCAAGGTGTTGGTTATTACCTTTAAAGCCCTACGTGGCTCAGGGCCAGGTTATCTTCGAGACCGCCTTCTACCGCATAGCTCCCAGCAACCGGTAAGATCCCACAGAGTTGGTCTCCTCCGGGTCCTGTCAGCTAAACAGTGCCGGCTGGCGGGCCCACGGGGGAGGGCCTTCCCTGGGGCTACCCCAGCTCTCTGGAACCAGTTACCTCCTGAGGTCTGGACCATCCCCACCCTATTGGCCTTCCAAAAAGTGGTGAAGACCTGGCTTTTCCAGTAGGCCTGGGGCCGTTGAGCTCGCTGTTGCGATCTGGCGAGATCCAGCCATGAATGGTGTGAATGGGTTTTAATTGTTTTTAATTGTTTTTAATGTTTTAATGTTTTAATGTTTTTATATATAGTTTTTAAATGCATTGTAAGCCGCCTTGAGTCTTCAGAGAAAGGCAGCATACAAGTTGAACAAATAAATAAATAAAATGATGCTGCCCAGTTAGGCAGAATATGTTGCACTGGTGGTCTCATTAGTAAGAGTCCCAGGGCTCATTGTGCGCAATTTCAAAAATATTAATAGCCTGGATTGCACACTAGCTAACATCAGTTTGGCCTCACAAACCCTGGATGCACTAAACTAAGAGCTAAGGCAGGTTTAGGAAGCAACCTTTGGAAATGGGCAGCCAGTAGGTATTTACTAAAGCAAAACCATGGCTGTGAAGAATTTTGGGGGCTGTGCTTGCTTCAAACCTCACTGGAAGCTCACAGAAAGTGATATCAAACATCTGAAAATAATTGGCATAGACAACTGGATACTGTAAATTTCTTTCCAGAACTTTCGCCGTGGCTGCTAGACCTTCATGGGTTGAAAGGTCTCCTCTTGGGAGCCACTGAAGGGATACTGTTGTGATGCCTCTATCAATGCCTTCCCCATTGCATCTACAGTTTGATCAATTTTTAATCTTTTGTCAGTAAAAGTATGTGTGTCACCCAAACTTATGGCAAAAGCCCCCACCCACCCCAGAACCCCCAGAAGAATGAAATATTTTGGGAAATATTAAAAAAGGCAGAATATTATATTTCCCTAAAGGAGAAATAAAGAAACATGCTCTTAAAGACAGAAAGCAGATTCAGTCTTTCTTAATAGCCCCCAGCAGATATTTTGTGCCCATTAAGAAAGAGTGGAAACGTGGTGTAAAGGTTGAAATATGTTTAATAAAAATTTATTTTAAAAAGAAAAAAGATTGGGCAAGGCTATTCAGAAACAAAAGACCTTCACCTCCAGTGATGGGATTAAAAATTTACAAATTCCTCCACCCAAATTCCAAGAACAGGACATGACCATTCAGGACATAATAGGTTTAACCCACCACCATTTAGCAGAAAACACAGAGCTCATTACACTGCACAATCTCCTAAGGGCATTTCAGACATTGCACAACCCCCCTAGCAGCATCTCTGAAACTTATAAAAATCCATGTACTCATCAAACCAATTGGTCAGCTGCACCAGAACCACAAACCCTAGTGGTTCTGCTTCATCAATAATCCTTTCTTTCCAATCAGCCTCCATGTTGTTTCCAGCATCTTTCTCCCAGCTTGGAACTGAACCAGATGGATTTTCCTTCTGAAGAAAGTTAGCACCCACCCCTCTTAGTAGAATGAAATATTTTAGGAAATATTAATAGAATAGAATAGAATAGAATAGAATAGAATAGAATAGAATAGAATAGAATAGAATAGAATAGAATAGAATAGAATAGAATAGAATAGAATAGAATAGAATAGAATAGAATAGAATAGAATAGAATAGAATAGAATAGAATAGAATGTTTTATTGGCCAAGTGTGATTGGACACACAAGGAATTTGTCTTGGTGCATATGCGCTCAGTGTACATAAAAGTTACGTTCATCAAGAATCATAAGGTACAACACTTAATAGTCATAAGGTGCAAATAAGCAATCAGGAAACAATATCAATATAAATCGTAAGCATACAAGCAACAACGTTACAGTCATAAGTGGAAAGAGATGGGTGATGGGAACGATGAGAAGATTAATAGTAGTGCAGATTTAGTAAATAGTTTGACAGTGTTGAGGGAATTATTTGTTTAGCAGAGTAATGGCATTTGGGAAAAAACTGTTCTTGTGTCTAGTTGTTCTGGTGTGCAGTGCTCTATAGTGTCGTTTTGAGGGTAGGAGTTGAAACAGTTTATGTCCAGGATGTGAGGGGTCTGTAAATATTTTCACAGCCCTCTTTTTGACTCTTGCAGTATACGGGTCCTCAATGGAAGGCAGGTTGGTAGCAATTGTTTTTTCTACAGTTCTAATTATCCTCTGAAGTCTGTGTCTGTCTTATTGAGTTGCAGAACCAAACCAGAGAGTTATAGAGGTGCAGATGACAGACTCAATAATTCCTCTGTAGAACTGTATCAGCAGCTCCTTGGGCAGTTTGAGCTTTTTGAGTTGGCGCAGAAAGAACATTCTTTGTTGTGCTTTTTTGATGACGTTTTTGATGTTAGCTGTCCATTTGAGATCTTACAATATGGTAGAACCTAGACATTTGAAGATCTCTACTGTTGATACTGTGTTGTCTAGTATTGTAAGAGGTGGAAGTATGGAAGGGTTTCTCCTAAAATCTACCACCATTTCTACGGTTTTGAGTGTGTTCAGTTCCAGATTGTTCCGGTCGCACCATGAGGCTAGTTGTTCAACCTCCTATCTGTATGCGGATTCATCATTGTCTCAAATGAGACCGATCACTGTTGTGTCATCTGCGAACTTCAGTAGTTTAACAGATGGATCATTTGAGATGCAGTCATTGGTATACAGAGAGAAGTGGGGAGAGCACACAGCCTTGGGGGGTCACTGTGCTAATTGTACAGGTATCTGATGTGATTCTGCTTAGCTTCACCTAATATTATGGGCAGAATAGTATATTTACCTGGATGGGAAAAGGAGAAACATGTTTTTAAAGACAAAGCAGCTCCCTGCCCCCAGCAGACATTTTGGTGCCAGTTTATCTACAAGACAAAAGACCTTCAGCTTCAGGATGATGGGATTATCCTTCAGGGTAAAGCCATTCAGCCACAATAGGAATTGCCCTTCATTACATCACCCAGCAAACATCATTCCACCAAACTTGATTAAGACAAACAGGACTCCACATGGGACTCTGCAACCAATAGGATACATGCCCTTGCCACAGGAACAGAAAGCTCAAGGTCAAAGCCCAAGGGACGGTATAAATAACACTCACTCTCCACTCCATGTGGTCAGCTACCCAGGACTTCAAACCCATGTGGTCCCATTCACCATTAAACCATCCTTCCAAGCAGCCTCCATGTTTCCAGTGTCTTTCTCCCCACTTGGAACTGAACCCAGATGGACATTTCTTCCAACACTTCCAACAATTTCATGTGTGTTTTGTCTTTCTTCTGGATCTTCAAGGCAGGGGACCTCGAGTCTCTTTTCCCCCTTTTATATCCTCACAACAACTGCATAAGGTAAGTTAGGATACAAGAAAACGAATGGTCCAAAGACACTGAGTTGGATGGAGGTTACAACCTGCATCTCCCATGTCCTGAGATACAGTAGTGTCCAAAATTGTGGAAACCTTTTGGGAAAAGTGTATTTTCTAAAACTAGCTAATAATACTTTTTTTGTAGTACCATAAAATTATATATCAATGGAAAGAAAATTTAAACAAGAATGTAATGCAATAACTTTTATGAAGGATTTGCTATTAGAATAGCAGTTACAGTATAAAGAAGAAAAGTGAAACACGTAGAAAAAATGAGATATACAAAAAGTATCACGTCAGTTAATACTTAGTTGGGTAACCTTTAGCATGAATTATGGCCTTACAACGTCTTCCCATTGAGTGAACCAAGTCTTTTAGTTCTGCAGCTGTTATTAAGATAGAACGTAAAAAGAAATTAAATATAAAAGTGAAATAATATGGGGTCAGCCTAGAGGATCTCTGAAGGACCGCTTTAACTAGTAAATATAAAAGACAAATACTGGGTTCAAAAAGTTAAACCGCAGGGTTACTCAAACCACAGGTTAGCTCACCATTCTACAGTTGGAGAGTTCAAGAATTCAAACCGCAGAGGCACTTACGTCAAAATGCAGAACTAGCCCACATGGAGTTCCCTGCCAAAGGAGGGGGCTAGCTAAAGAGGCAGATCTAAGATACTTCCTGTTTTTGTTAGTATATAGATACGTATCTTAAACAAAATCTTTGTTCAGATTATATTATGCTATCTGAACCTTTTAGCCAAAATAAATAAAAGCTTTTTCTGATCTCGAAATTCAATTTATTCATTATTTTTCTGCAACATTTATGGCGACTCCGCCAGGACTGAAGCGAGATTTCGCTGTGGGCGGAAAAGACCAGCTGGTGCCCGGGCGAGGGCATCCTGCCCAACTTTCAAGGCGCCTCTGAGAGTTTTTTTCTCTGGAAGGAAGCAGATGGCCCCTCTGGGTACTCAGTGGCTCTGACAGACCCAAGAACTAAAACGAGATCAAAACAGGCTAATAGATAAATGCCAGCTGAGAAAGAAAAGGAAAGAAGACACCCGCAGGCAAGTATTATGGGAATTGTAGACCTACTCCTTGAGAGTAGAAGAGGGAGATTGATCACCTCCCTGGGTCCGGGAAAATGTCCCTTCCTAACAGAATTGGCATATCCTAATGAGACTCTAGAACTGTGTGTGTGGTTAAGCCATTGTAGTTCCTGTTGGTGACTGTCGGAAAAGTCCAGCACTGCAGGTCAATGGCAGTGTCTTAGAAAATGGGTGGAAAAGAGAGTATTCCATGGACACCTCTTCAATGTATGTTGAAGAATTTTAAGAAAGGTTTTGGTGGGGATTATGAAGAACCCAAGGCCAATCCAGGTGATTTAAAGAAGTCCTATGAAAATCCCAAAAGCAAACCCCAGGATTTTCAGGAAATTGTGAAGCTGTGAAGTGTAGGAGGTGTCCGTTGTCTGTGTTGTGGGCACAAAGTCCTCCCAGACTTCCGTTATAAGAGGAGTCTGAAAATCAGTGGCAGAACCGATGTTGTGTAGCCTGGCTGTAAAACCCCACATCAGAAAGGGAAACATGGGAAATTGCAGCCTGAGGGTGGTAGATACCCCCCTTCAGGAAACTTGTTTGAGGCATAGGACAAGAGGCAGATGCCTGTCCTGGCCAGCCTGAAGAAGAGAGAGGAAAACAGATGTAGGAAATGGGCTTTGCTGAGGGATAAAACAGGAAAATCAATTTGGCTAAATAAAGGTCCTTAAAAGAAAAGTGAAGTTCAAACTTGCTCATGAGAGCCCTGGCTAAGTGCAATGATGTGTGAATAAAGGTCTCTATACATTTTGGAACTTTAAAATTAAAGCCAGTGCCGGCTGAGAGATCCAAGCTAGAGAGAGCTAGACAGAATATCCCAGGGCAGAGTAAAAAGTGAGAAGTTCACAAAAAAAAAAAAAAAACAATTAGAAAGAATCCCAAACTGCAAATAGACCTGACTAGTCCTTAAAGGAAAAACAGTTAGAAGTTGAGAAGCCCCACCATACAGTAAGATGATTCAGACGTTGGGGCTGACCAAAAAAGATTTATGCTGTTATGTGTGGTAAGAGAAAAGAACTACTGCAGTGTTATAAAGATTCTGATAAATTACCAGAGAACTCTGAAAGAACTAAGGATAGAGAAGAAAATTGTTATTGTTCTTCCCACCCGGGGTTTAACAGGTAATAAAAAGAAAAGCCTGTCTAAATGAGAAGATTCAGATAATTGAATTGATTAAAATTGATATGATTTCTGAAAAAAATAAAAATAAAAATTAAGTGTTAAGATCTGTGCATTCCCTAATTCAACTAAAATTTAAGGTGGGAATGACTAGTGTGTATGTCTAAAGTTTTGTGTAACTTCAAGGTAACTGCAACTGCCTGATCTCTAGAGATATGAATTTAAAGTGTTAGAAAAGAATTGAGAGTATTGAGAGGAAGAAAAAAATTTCATCCAGTTTGGTCTGGCCATCTAAACGGATGAAGAACAAAATTCAACTTTCCTTCTTCTCTATGCTTCAAGATAAACTCAAGTTTATAAGTAAAGGTTTTAAATTCAATTTAATTTAAATTAAATTAAACTCGTTCTCATGTCTTTAGCCCGGCACGAATGACTCTTATCTGTAAAAGCAGAACTACAGAGATTGAGGAATCAGCCTTTATTCAGTTATGAAGAATTATCAAAAGTGAAAGATGATTTACAAATAGGACACAAAATAAATATTGAAAAATCTTAAAGATAATATGACTATGCAAGCTAAACAGATGATTTGCAAAATGAAATGAACAAGAAAAATTAGAAGCTATGCAATTGGAAAATGACAGCTTAAATAATATAATAATAATAATAATAATAATAATAATAATATCAGAATCAATTTGCATTAGAAATAGCAAGACTAAAAGATTACCTACAGCAATTACTATCTCCAAAGAAATGATGCTTCTGGTATATAACCTCAAGGAAGAGATAGAACAAATTAATAGCTGAAAATGAAAAACTTGTACAAGAAGACATCAAACAAAAAGTCTTGCTGAAATAAACTATAAACATAATTACCAAAAACTCCAAGAAAATTATACTTCTCTTTTAAAAGTAAAAAAAATGGATTAGAAGAGAGCAAGGGCAAGAATAAAATTAAACTCCAGGCTAGCCTTGGAACGCCGTGCTTGTTTCCTGCCTGCCTTCCTATAAACAATAAACTAATTTTGCTCTCAAGCAAGAAAAAAGGGAAGCTCTGCCTACCAACAATCCTTAAAGGGAAAGGCTTCTTTTTTCCTTCCAACAAGTCATTATAAAGACCTACAATCCTACCTGGCAGAACTTGGACCACTCTCCTTAATGGTGAAGAGAGAGAAAGAGATTAAGTAGTGCCATTGGTAAGATTAATAACCCACAGATGAGGGGAAACCTCTAGGCTATAATAGACCAACGGTTTCCAAGACAAGACCCACAGTGGGACCCCTATAATGACATGGTTTACCTCCAAGATTATCAGGTATTAATCCTACAAGGTTTAGAACAAGCTGCTAAACCTCCAGTGAACATGTCCATGCCGTCCTTGCTAATACAAAAGACTGAGGCTTGTTGAGACATATAAGACATACACTCCAATCAATCCCCTGGATCCCAAGAATGCCCGCATGTTAGCCCTAGCCTTCATATCCCAGAGTGCCCCGGACATAAAGCGGAAACTCCAGAGGCAAGAGGGAGCCTTGGGAATGAGCATTAGTCAATTAATGTGAATAGAGACAAAGTAGAGGAAAAGAAGAAGGAAGTGAGGATGCAACGCAAAGCTGAATTGTTGGTAGTTGCTTTATCAAACAATTCCAAAGCCTGGGAAAGAGACAGGTGTAATTGGTGTAAGGAAAAGGGCCACTGGCAACAAGAGTGTCCCAAAAGACTTGATGTCAAATTAAATAGAGAACATGGACCAAATAGAGGAAGAGGACGTGGTCAATTGACTCGAGAGGTCAAAATCTATGATTTTCAGAGAAAAGGGAGAGGAGTGCATCCCCATGGGTTCCAAGGCAGAGGGCAAAGTCATTTCCAAG
The DNA here is from genome assembly GCA_038048745.1 of Coluber constrictor foxii. NCBI lineage: Eukaryota > Metazoa > Chordata > Lepidosauria > Squamata > Colubridae > Coluber > Coluber constrictor. Next base: position 24,726,324 of record CM075966.1, on the reverse strand, counting down.
AAAGGACGGAAGCCATAGGCCTGGCTGTAGTAGATGAAAGGCCTGAAGACTGAAGGGAACCATGGTTCAGTCAAGCCCCCCCACCCCCCACCCCCCACCCCGAATCCTTGGTCCGAATGAAAATAGGGGAAATAATGTAACCTTCTTAGTAGACACAGGGGCATCTAAACAAAGCTGCTAGCTTCCTTTTCTAAAATATCCAAGGGGTTAATGGCTTCATAAATCGTCGCCCCATGCTGAAAACCCTGAAATGTTCCTTTTTTTTTATTGAAAAAGTTTTACAATACATTTTAACCCCACATTTTCCCTCCTCCCCCCCCCTTTCCTCCCCACCCTCCCCCCCCTGACTTCCATTATATGCAAGCATAAGTATATATCAGTCATTATTGAACATTAGATGTAGGTGAGATCCACAATATATATCATAAGTTTTAGGAAAAATAAGATAAATCCAAAATTCTGTACTAATAAGAAAGAAAATTTAAACACATGAAATTTATAAATGCCCCTTTAAACCTAACTCAAACATAAAATTTATCCCTTCTTTTTGTTCAAGACAGCAGTATAACCAAAATATATAAGTTTATATCAAGTTGATAATTATCTAGACAATAATATAATATATATATTTAACATAATATTATGTTATAACATATTATAACAATAAAATAAACAATAAAATATAGTAATAGCAATAAAAATAATTCTGTATTTCTTCAACCTCTATCAAAAGGCTAACTGAAGATTCTTAATTTGATATTTATTCTGCACATAATCAACCCACTTTTTCCATTCCCTAACAAAAACCTCATGGGTCCTATCTTTTAAGTATGCAGAAATCTTTGCCATCTCCGCAAAACTAGCCATCTTTGACATCCATTCACCTATGGTGGGCACACTGTCTTTTTTCCAGTATTGGCCAATCAATAACCTAGCTGCAGTAATCATATACAAAATCAATCTCGTATCACTCGGTGAACAATCCTTAACTATACCTAACAAAAACAATTGCGGAGAAAATTGAAGCTTCTTTTTTAAAACATTCTGCATAACCCACCAAAGTCTAATCCAAAATGCTTTCACTTTTCTACAGGTCCACCAAATATGAAAATATGTAGCATCCAAACAATCACACCTCCAACATTTAGGTTGAACATTTGGATACATACATGATAATTTCTTAGGATCTAAATGCCATCTATAAAACATCTTATAAAAGTTTTCCCTCAAATTCTGTGCCTGTGTAAATTTAACATTCTGGACCCAGATCTTTTCCCATGTTTCTAACATCACTGGTTCTGCAAAATTTTGTGCCCATTTTATCATACAATCCTTAACTAATTCACTCTCTGAATCTCTTTCTAGCAATAAATTATACACCCTCTTAATATGCATCGGCCCTTTTTGTTTCATCTGTGACACCAAATCTTCTTCATGTAACATTAGTCCAATTTTCTGATCTTCTCTCCATCTCGAATGAAGTTGAGAATACTGCAACCAAGTTAAATTCTTCCCTTCTTCCAACAGAGTTTTAAAGGATTTCAAGTTCCATCTGCCCCCATCATTAAAAAGCATCTCTTTGTATAAAATCCCCCCGAGTGACTTTATATTTGGCATAATCTGCCCAAGATCCAACCACAAAGGTATTTTGTAATCCAATTGAAACTGGTGCTTCTTCCAAACTCTCATCAAAGCATGTCTTAAGATGTGACTCTTAAAGACATTATCCAACTTGTCTTCATAAAACAAATATGCATGCCAACCAAAATCCAAATCGTGGCCTTCTAAATTCAGAATGTCATTTTTAGTTATTCCAAACCAATCACCCAGTTGTGTCAACACTGCAGCTTCATAATATAAACGTAGGTTTGGGACTTTAAGGCCACCCCTTTCACGAACATCTTGCATAATTTTAAACTTAACTCTTGGTTTTTTCTCATTCCAAATAAATTTGTTTAGACCTGACTGCCATTCGGCCAATGTTTTATCACTTTTAAGCACTGGAATCATTTGAAACAAAAACAGAAATCTAGGTAGAACGTTCATCTTAACTGCTGCTATTCTTCCAAGTAAGGATAGTTGCAGCTTCTTCCATATTTCAAAGTCCTTTTGAATCTTATGCCACAAAACCTCATAATTATTTTGAAAAAGTTTTATGTTCGATGCTGCAACCTGAACTCCTAGATATTTCACCTTTGTAGCTATTTCAAAGCCTGCCACCCTTTCCAGTTCAGTCCTTTGTGGTTCTGACATGTTTTTAACTATCATCTTAGTCTTTTTCTGGCTTAGTCTAAAACCTGAGACCAAACCATACTCCTCAATAGTCTTTTTCATCTGGATGATTGATTCCAAAGGTCGTGTTAGGGTTACAACCAGATCATCTGCGAATGCTTTCGTCCTATAATCTTTTTGCCTTACAACAATTCCACTCAGTTTATTCGAATCCCGTAGAGAATTCAACAAGACTTCTAAAGTTAAAATAAACAATAATGGAGATAGCGGGCAACCTTGTCTAGTTCCTTTCTGTATATGAAAATTGGTAGTTAGACTTCTGTTAATAACCATTTGTGCTGTCTGTTCTTGATAGATTGCCTCAATTGCTTGTACAAACTGATCTCCAAAGTCCATTTTATACAAAGTCTTTACTAGAAAGTCCCAGTTGACTCGATCAAAGGCTTTTTCCGCATCCAAAAAAACCAGCACCGCAGGGATCTGTTTACTCTTCTCAAGATATTCCAATAAATCTATAACTTGCCGCACGTTGTCCTTCATGTATCTCCCCTCGATAAAACCTGCTTGATCACTATGAATCACCTCTTGAATAACTGGCATCAATCTGTTGGCCAAAACTTTAGCAAAAATTTTGTAATCCGTATTCAGGAGAGATATTGGTCTAAAATTTTCTGGTTTTGAAGAACCGTCTTCCTTTGGTATAAGTGAAATAAAAGCCGTCTTCCAAGAGGGGGGTATTTTACCCCCCCGTTGTATACTGCAAAATAAGTCCTTAAGATGCTCTACCAATTCTGATTGTAAATTCTTGTAATATACTGCTGTCAAGCCATCCGTCCCAGGAGCTTTAGCTGTTTTCAGTTGTTTAATTGCAAACAAAATCTCTTCAGACGTTATTAAATGATTAAGTCTTTCTCTTTGTTCCGATGAAATTTTTGTAACTCTCGTTTTTCCAAGATATTCATCAATAAGATCCTCTTGAATGTTATCTTTACGATATAAATTAGAATAATAATCTAAAAAAGCTTGATGAATTGACATCTGTTGAAAGACCTGTTTTCCTTTATGTTCAATAGTATCTATTATACGAGAACTTTGTTGCTTTCTTAAAGTATATGCTAACCATCTGCCCGGCTTATTAGCATTGCAAAAAGTATTATGTCTGGCAAATTGCAAATTAGTCGCCGTCTGATCAGCTATCAATATTTGAAATTGGTCTTTCAGAAGTTTTATAGTTTGCTGTAGCTTCTCATCAGTCGGATTTTTTATATGCAATTGTTCTTTTTCCTTTATTTCTGCCTCCAATTCTATTCTTGTCTTTTGTTGTATTGATCTGTGCTTAGAATTCATATAAATCAGTACACCTCTCATATAAGCCTTGCTTGCATCCCAAACAACTTCAATAGGTGTACCTTTATTCAAATTCAGCTGAAAAAATTCCTTCACATGTTTTTTAAGATCATCTATATTCTTCTCATACCTAAATAAATTCTCATTAAGTCTCCAGGATCTCCTCTCCCTCTTACCAAAATCCATTTCCATCCATACAGAACTATGATCAGTCAAAGTTCTTGGAAAAATCTTAGTCTTAATCATATTAGCAAGTAAATCAGTAGAAACCAATATGAAATCAATCCTAGAAAAGGATTTATGTCTATCAGAGAGAAAGGTAAAGTCCTGTTCCTTCGGATGATGAATTCTCCATACATCCTTCAGTTGTAATTCTTCTTTCAATACGAAGAAAGTCTGTGGTAATTTGTTCCCCTTCTTAGCCAATGTCTTTTTGTCAAGATTTATATCAATCACTCCATTCCAATCTCCCATAATCAAAAAAGACTTATAATTCCATTGCAATATTTTACTATGTAATAATTTGTAAAAAGTTTCTTGCTGCTGGTTAGGGGCGTAGATTCCTATCAAAAGCAACTGAACATTCTGTACATTTATTTCAACCGCAATATATCTCCCTTCATCATCCGATTCTACAAGTTTAGCTGGTATTCTTTTAGAAATATACAACACCAATCCATTCCTTTTCGCCAAATTAGAAGAAGTAAAATGTGCTCCAAGTTTTGAATTTATCAAATACTTTTGGTCCTGGGTTCTAATATGAGTTTCTTGTAGACAAACAATCTCATTTTTGTATTGCTTCAAATAATGAAATATTTTCCTTCTTTTCTGTGGGGAATTCAATCCATTCACGTTCCACGATAAAAGTCTAACTGCCATCAGAAGATTCACGAAGCTTGCTGAGGACTTGTCTAAGACTCTGTTCAACAACAGAAGTCTTAGGTCTTGCCCCTCCCACTGCTTCGGATTTTTGTAGTGTCCCATTCGTCCCCTTCACTTCTTGTGGCACCTCGGACCTCTGTTGTTTTTGCTTCTCTAATCTCTGCTTTTCTGCTGCACGAGTTATACGTTGGTCTTTTGGTTCTTGCATCAACAATTCAAGGTCCGGATCCACCTCTCTTGTCGCTCTGGAGTGTTTTGTTCTGGACTCTGGGAGGCCCGTAAAAAAATCCTCTGTTAAGCCACCTTCTGCTCCTAAAACTTCCTCCGTTGCCATTACTTGAAATACCTGTTGTTCTTGTTCCCTTGGAAGTTCTAAAATCCCTTCCTCGCAATCCTTGTCTTGAGAGGCTCCTTCAACTGATAACAATGTGGATGAACGTGGTGGTGTTGGAGATCTTTTGAGAATGTTCTGGTAGAAATGATCTGCTTTTTCCAACAAATTCAGATGGTATCTAACATCCTCATATCTCAAAATAATCCCAGCTGGTGCATCCCATCTAAATGGAATCTGTCGCCTTTTCAATTCATTCGCCAGGAACCCATAGTCTCTCCGATCTCTTAACATTTTAGGTGGTAGCTCTTTAAAAACTCCAATTTGATTGCCCTCCGCTTGAATACTGGTATGAAAAGAACTTTGCAAAATATTATTTCTCAGAGTTCTGTCAGTGAAATAAATCACAACATCTCTGGGCAAATTCCTCTGTCTCGCTACTCGAGAATTAACCCTGTAAAGCTTGTCAATTCTTTTATCAATTAACTCAGGTTCCATTTTTGCAATTTTAGCCAATATGTCCACACAAGCAGCCCTCAAGTCCTGTCTGTTGTTTTCCCTCAGTCCCCTTAGTCTTATGGCAAACTCCATATTTCGAAATTGTAACATGGTAATTTCCTCCTCTATCTTCTGATTCCTCACATCCACCTTAAAGAATTTCTCCTCTGCATCTTTCTTGTTCTTTTGGACATCTAAATTTAGGTCATCCACTTTTTTTTCAACCACCACCAAAGCATCAGTAAGAGCAGTTACTACTGAAGTTACATTCTGATTCAACTTGTCACTTTTTTCCTTTACAAATTGCTTCATTTCATTTTGATTATTTTCAATCTTCACATTCAAATCTTTAATCTGGTTAGCAAGAGTTGCTGTTAAGTTAGCCATAAAAGCTTTCAAATCCTCATTCCCTCCTCCTTGCATTGAACTCTGAGGCTGAGTTAATGGCTTGGCTGATAACTCCTTTGTCTGGTGAGAAGGGGAATCCCCACCAGTTTTCTTTGAAGCCATGCCTGGGGAACGCCTTCATTTCTTAAAAAAAGAAAATCTTCCTCCCTTCCCTAAAAATCCAGTCTTTCTCCCCAGTTTTGCAGGAAGGGGGAACAACCAAAGTTATTTTCCACTTTAAAATCTTTAAAGTCTTTTTAGATTGAAGCCAGGCAGGCTAAAGTTGTTAATTATCACTCTCACTTTCTACTTTCGCTTTTTAAGCCAAACACCATTTTCCGTTCCTTCCACTCCAGATTTTAAACTGCTGCTTCTTTTCCTTTAGCCCTCAGCAGGCTTAAAAACTTTTAGAAAAATTCCCCTTTAAAAAGGATTCTCACCTAGAATTCAAGTTGTTGCAGGATTTGTTAGTAAGGGATGGGATTACTCCAATCGTCTCGCTCTGCCGCTGACAGAGGTCCCTCGGCGCACGGAGCTTCAGCGAAGTGGAGAGGGAGCCTTCACACAGAGCACCTTCCAGGGCAAAAAAAAAAACCCCTGGAGGTGCTTCTGGGGCTCTACCTATACTTCGCCGGCTCTGGCCCCCTCCTAAAACAGAAGGGGGGTTTTCCGAGCCGCTCAACAGCTGTTGTGCGGCTCTAATGCGCGCTGAAGCCGGCAACTACACAGGAGCCGCCCGGCGACGATGAAGTCCCACCAGGAAGTCCCTGAAATGTTCCTTAAATGGAAGAAATATAGAACACAAGTTCCTCTATATACCTGAGTGTCCAATTTCCCTCTTGGGTCGTGACATCCTATGTAAAATGGGAGCTATTCTGTATTTTGAAGAAGATAAGTTGTCATTAATAATGAGGCACCCCCCCCCCCCCCCCCGGATGAATTGTGGCGAGTAATGTTAGCTCAAGAAGGTCAAAATCCCCAATACCTGGTAGGAGTTTGAAGTACCGAAGTTGAAGATAACCCAAAGGAATGCATGGCAAAGAATTACAAACAAACTAGAAAGGATTTAGACGATGTTAAAAATGCCATCAAGGACGACATTCAAAAATTGGATGGAAAAGTAGACTTATTCCAGGAACTGATTCTAAAGAACGAACAATGGATATCGGTGATAGAAGGGAAAACAGAACAGGTAGAGGAGAAAATAGAATTATTAGATGGAAAAATGAACTGTCTCAACAAAGAACTGGAAAGCACAGTGGCACGACTCGAAATGGAAAAAGCGGATTTTTACTTGAGGTTCCAAAATATTAAAGAAGAGACAGACCAAAAAGAATATATGTGAAGTAATGGCAGAAATATTTGCAAATGTATTACAATGGGATAAGGAGGAAGTAATGAAGGAACTTGAAGAGGTATATCGCGTGCACACCAATTATGCCAGACAACATAAACTCCCCCGAGAGGTCCACGTAAGATTTGTAAGAAAGAAAGTGAGAGACACAGTTTATAAAATAACAAAAGATGAATCGATATATTATGAACAAAAAGAAATAATTACATTGAAACAGATCCCGAGACGTATCAGAGAATGGAGGATAGAGTATGGATTTCTCACATCGATCTTAAATAAAAAGCAAATTCTGCTCAGATGGATTATACCAGAAGGGGTGCTGGTAACGTGGCAAGGGAAAAGGATAAAGGTGGACACCATAGAGAAAGCATGAAATCTACATGATCAGGTGATTGAGGCAGAAAGAACGAATGGCAGAAGAGAAGAATTAGAAGGGAATACTAGATCTAGGAAAGCCACGGAACAGCAAGATCGATCCTTTGAGGGGAGAAATAGTAGAAAAGAGACGCAGGAAGAAAGTGAAAAATTGGAAGAAGAAGGAGTAACAACGAGAGCAATGAATGAAGCGAAAAAGAAAGACAAGAAGTAATAGGAAATACATTTAGATTAGGCTATGGACTCTAATGTAAAAATTATTTCATTAAATGTTAACGGACTTAATTCAACAGTTAAAAGACATCAGATATTCAAGAAGTTAATTAGACAAAATTTAGACATAATATGCATACAAGAAACACATATAAGAAGGCAGGACGAAAGGTACTTGCAATGTAAAAAATTAGGAAAGGTCTATACATCTTTGGCTGAGGAAAAAAAGAGAGGAGTAGTAGTGTATGTTAAGGAGAAGGTAGAAAGTAAATTGATTTATGCTGATTTGGATGGAAGAATTTTGTTAATAGAAATAAATATTAAGAATAGAAAAGTATTATTGGTAGTATTATATGCTCCAAGTTATGGTCAAAAAGAATTCTTTCAAAAAGTACATGGGAAAATAATTGAACAAAATATAGAGTCAATTTGTCTACTGGGGGATTTGAATGCAATAGCGGATTTGAAAAAAGACTATAAAAGTAATCAAAACAACAAAAAGAAGAGAAATCTACTACCTAATACATTTTTTAACTTAATAGAAGAACTAAATTTGATAGATATCTGGAGGTTTCAGAATCCAAAGAAGCAGAAATTTACCTTTTATTCTAGTCCACACAAGTCCTGGTCTAGGATTGATATGATATGGATTTCTAAGAGTTTATTCCAGGAAGTTGAAGGGGTAGATATTGGAATAAATGAGTGGGCGGACCATAATCCGATATCAATAGAATGGAAAGGGCAAGTACCAAAAAAAGGTAGATGGATGGTAAAAGGAAAAAAAGGGTAAAGGGAGTATAATAAGATACAGGATGAAATTAAAAATTGGGAAGAGAAATTAGGTACCTATCCAGGAGATGAGAAAATAAAAATTAATTGGATAACAGCCAAACATAAGTTGAATCTGCTGGACCAGGAAAAGACTATAAATTCTTTGAAATACATAAAACAAAACTATTTCAAGCAGGCGAATAAGCCAGGGAGATGGATGGCCTACAAATTAAGAAAAGAAAAAGAGAAAAGGATTATACATCAATTACAAGATAAACAGGGCAATGTACAAAAAAGTATTGAAAGGAAAAAAGAGATAGCAATTCAATACTTCCAGGAATTATACAGCCAAGAGGAAGTAGCAAATGGGAAAATAACATAATATTTGGAAGAAGAAGGGCTCCCAGTAATTACGGAAGAGGATAGAGAGATGTTAAACAGAGAGATTACCAAAGAAGAATTGCAGGAGGTAATTAAAGGACAGAAAAACAATAAGACACCAGGAACGGATGGGATCCCAGTAGAATTATATAAAAGTTTAGGTGAAATTTTGAATCCAATCCTCTTGGAAGTTTATAATGAGGCTTTAAAAGAAGCAAAAATACCAGATACTTGGAGAGAAGCTTATATTTCATTGATCCCTAAAGAAGAGACAGACACCACCCTGATTAAAAATTATAGACCGATCTTGTTATTAAATTCGGATTATAAAATTTTTATGAACTTATTGGCTAATAGAATAAAGATAATATTAAACCGGAAAATATATGTAGATCAGAACGGATTCCTACCAGGCCGGCAAATTAAGAATAACTTAAGGACAGTTATGAATGTAATTGAATATTATGATAAACATCCAGAAAAACAGGTAGCCCTGATTTTTCTGGACGCACAGAAGGCATTTGACCAAGTTAATTGGAATTTTATGACCCAACAAATTAAAAACATGAAATTCGGTGAGAAGTTTGGAGAACTAATTTTGTCAATTTATACTAAACAAAAGGCAAGAATACTAATTAATGGAGAAGAAAAAAAATTTCGGAATAGGTAGGAGAGTAAGGCAAGGGTGCCCCCTCTCGCCGCTATTATTTATATTAACCCTAGAAAACCTGCTTCAAAGAATAAGAGCAAATGGAGATGTAAAGGGGCTTAAAATAAAAGGAGAAGAATACAAGGTCCAAGCCTTTGTGGATGACCTTGTATTCTTCCTAGAAGATCCACTATCAACAGAACCCAATCTAATGAAGGAAATTGAAAAATTTGGAAAAGTTGCAGGTTTGAAAATTAATAAGGACAAGACTAAAATACTAACTAAAAATTTAACAACAAAACAGATAGAGGAATTAGAGAAACAATCTGGACTAAAAGTAGTTAAGAAAATAAAATACCTAGGAATAAACTTGACAAATAAGAATATTGATATAAAGAAAAACAATTACGACGGATTGATGCATCAAATTGAAAATGATTTAGAAAGATGGGGAAGTTTAAACATTTCATTTTTAGGAAGGATAGTGGCCCTGAAGATAAATATTCTACCGAGGCTTCTCTACCTATTCCAAACCATCCCAGTGAAATTGGAGAAAAAATTCTTTATTAATTTAAATAAAATTATGTCTAAATTTTTATGGGCGGGCAAAAAACCCAGGATAAGTTTGAACACATTACAGGATGATAAACTTAGAGGAGGTTTTGGTCTTCCTGCGTGGGAGAAATATTATAAGGCAGCATGCTTGTTATGGATAAAAGAATGGGTTAATTTAGACAATCAACGGTTACTAAAACTGGAGGGGCATGATTTAATGATGGGGTGGCACGCCTTCCTGTGGAATACCGGGAACAAAATATATCAACATTTTAACAATCATATAATTAGAAGAGCATTAATTTGCATTTGGTTGGAAATAAAGAAAAAATGCTATATGAAGGTTCCCGGGTGGTTTTCCACAGTGGAGGTGGCTATGCACCCAAATACTATATCTCCTCATAGAATTATATGGTATAGAGACCTACTAGACTCAAATGGACTATTAAGAACACGCCAGGACCTTAGAGATGCGGGAATGGAATTAGATTGGTGGCCCTACTTCCAAGTACAAAATAGGTATAGGAAAGACAGGGACGAAGGAGGAATTGAGGTAAACCCCAATAGGCTAGATAAATTTCTGGAAGTGAAAGAAGGGAAGTTAATATTCAAAATATGCAAATATTTATTAGAACTTGAGTTAAGTGAGAATATAATTAAAGGACAAATGATTGCCTGGAATAGAAACATAGGTAAAAATATTCAACTAGAAGAGTGGGAAAGGATTTGGGAAAATAACATTAAAATAACGAAATCAGTAACTTACAAAGAAAACCAATATAAGATGTGGTATAGGTGGTACCTTGCCCCCTCGAGACTAGCACAAATGTACCCCAACTTAGACCCGAAATGTTGGAAATGTAAACAGGCCTGAGGAACTTTTTATCATGTATGGTGGCTATGTCCCAAAATCAAGGTATACTGGGGGAAAATTAGAACTTGGATATCACAAATTATAGGAGAAGAGATAGAATTAGATCCAGAGATTTTTTTATTAGGAATATATAAACAAAATATTAGAAAAGAAATGACATATTTGATACATCATATAATTACGGCGGCCAGAATAGCAATTGCACAAGTTTGGAAGACGGATCATTTGCCAACTGACCAACAGATAATACAAAAAATATATGCATGTGTGGAATCAGATCAACTAACACTGAAATTAAAGGATAAGGAAAGCTCAAAGTATTTTAAGGTATGGGACAAGTGGTACGATTGGATTAAGCGAAAAGAAAGTTGATAAGGTTATTATTAGTAAAGTATAAAGACAATTTTGATGAGTACTAAATTTTACTTTTCTTTTAGTGAGTTTTAAATTAAGAACCGATAATTGGGAGTTTATTTCCATGCTTATTTCATATAAATACCAACAATGACTTCACCGTCATGAGGATGAATGTGAATATTTTACTATGGTTTTAATTGTGTTTGTAATTATTTGATAGCTTAATAAAGTTTGTTTTTTAAAATAATAATAATAATAATAATGAGGCACCCCCCAGATGAATTGTGGCGAGTAATGTTAGCTCAAGAAGGTCAAAATCCCCAATAAGTGGTAGGAGTTTGAAGTACCGAAGTTGAAGATAACCCACCAGGATATGTTGCACCCCATGTTGAAGCCTTAGCAGTGCCTGTTCCTCTCAGGCAGAAAAGCTAACCCCGCCCCATTACCAGTGGTGGGATTCAATTTTTTTAACAACCGGTTCTGTGGGCGTGGCTTAGTTGGGGTGTGTGGCTTGGTGATCATGTGACTGGGTGGGCGTGGCTAGCTGGTCATGTGACTGGGTGGGCATGGCTATGTGCATAGGGACTACTCAGAGGGCTGAAAAAAGTCATTTCTGACAGGTCCTCGCACTTTTGACCATCCTCACATTTATGCCCGTTGCGGCATTCTTAACAACCATGTCATCATTTCACAACTGCTTCTCTACACCATGGTGATAAGATAGGGCAAAAAACGTAAAATGTGAGGACAGTCGTAAGTTTGAGGACTGGTCAAAAGTGTGAGGACCAGTGAAAAATAACTTTTTCAACCCTCTGAGTAGTCCATATGCACAAAAGGACTACCCAGAGGGCTGAAAAAAGTGATTTCTGACAGGTCCTCGCACTTTTGACCAGTCTTCGCACTTATGACTGGTCATCATTTATGCCCATTGTAGCATTCTTAACAAGAATGTTTCTCTTCACCATGGTGACAAGATAGGGCAAAAACATAAAATGTGAGGACAGTCATAAGTTTGAGGACTGGTCAAAAGTGCGAGGACCAGTCAAAAATAACTTTTTCAGCCCTCGGTGTGCTGCGAGGCCAATAAAATTACAAAAAAACACCGAACCGTTTGTTAAATTGCTGGCTCGCCCGCCCCTTGCCCACCACTATATATTGGCAATAAATAGTGGTGTGGAGGGGCGGGGCGAGCCAGCAATTTAACAAAGGGTTCGGCCGAACCCCCTAGAACCGGCAGAATCCCACCACTGCCCATTACCATAAGTCAAAGGCAGAGAGAGATGGAAGGAAGCTGTTTGTCGAATTGCAGAACCAACTATTGGGAAATTAACCCTCAGGCAGCCAACTACTATTTACACCAGCCATGCGATTCAAGGAGTTTTAGAGACAAATGGCCATTTATGGTTGACAAACCCCAGAAATTACAAGCATCAAGCTCTCCTCACTCAGAAACCACAAGTGACCCTGAAACAAACAAATGCTACCACAAGTGACCCTGAAACAAACAAATGCTTTAATCCAGCCTTACCACCAAGAAGACATGAAAGAAAGGATAGTCAGAAATTATTTGCTTTTGAATGAAAAGGCTGAAAGAATGAACTGGACTATAAGAGAAAAGGTGACAAAGGTGTGCCTTGAAAATCACCTTAAGTGAGTAAATGCATTACCACTAGTACTTTGATCTGTGTGATGTTCTCCACGTAAAGAAATTAGATTATCTCCTTTTGAAATACTTGAAAATCATATAGGAGACCTATGCCAGATAGGAACTAAGATAGGGACTAAGTGGGTGAATCAGATGGTGGGAGAATTAAATAAGCAAATACAAGAAATCCAACAATATTGTCTGTCCCTTAGCCCACCATTTTTAACCACGTCTAGTTATAATATTCAAATAGTAGTAAGAAATAAATGGGAAAACATGATTGTAAAAATGAAATGAATAATAATTGGAGTATTTGTCTTTCTATTTTGAACTCTAGACAATGGTAAGTTTTCTTTTTTAATCTTTTTCGAGAAATATGAATAAGTATAAACTGTAACAATTGAAATACCTTAATGGTATATGGTGGTGAAAGTAAAAAGGATTAAGTTGTAGCTTGGATGCCAGCTAGAACAATTCAAAATTTAATTAGGGTAATTGTAATGATTGAAATATTTTAAATTATATTGTGATGAAAGTAGAAATGATTAAATTGTGATTTGGAGGATTGTATGGGTAAAACACTGGAAAGAAAAAAGTTTAATGCCTAGGTGGAAGGGCCCATATATTGTGGTCATGCGTTCTCACTTGCAGTAAAAATGTTGGAATCCAAGTCTTGGATTCACTGGACTCGAGTTAAGTCCGCAGTTTAGGAATATTGGGAGGCAGACTAGGACTAGGCCTGACCTCTAGTAGTACGCTTGAAGAAGCGCCCCCTATAACTGTCCTACCGGCAACAGGCAGGCAACATACGGGGAAGAAGAGGCCTTACTGGTGTCACACCGGAAGCTGGCCCTCTACGTACGGCTGAAGATTTGGAATGGGAAGTCAACATATATAGCCATAGGTACACTATCCCTTAATTTAATAAGCGTGCTTGCTGTTATTGTGATTAGTTGTGATTTGCTGTATACAGTATGCTGGAATCACCTCTCCCTCTAAAAGACAGATGCTGAATCTAAAATCATAGATTGTGACAGAGAGCAGTACGAAACTCCTGTAGATATTTATGTTTAAAGAAGCCAGGGAGTGAGCTCTCTGTGGAGCTGCTCTAGCTCTAGGAATGTGGATATTGTATTTAACAAATAAGAGGTGGTTCTGGTAGATACCTAAGACTAATATTGCCTTTTCCAAGTCACATATAACCCTAACCTTCTTCCTGATGTGGTGATTTTGTAGATTAAGGGAATTGTGATTGGATAGGTTCTGTGTAGAGGACAATTATGAGTTTTCGGCTTTGGCTATTATTGGCAAAGGGCCTAATGAGTAATAACACACTGAATAGTAGTTCCCAATGTTGTGAGAATGCCCAAGTGACACCCTTACCCTTGAGAAAGGATCTGGGGAAGTTGAGAACCCCAAAAGACAAGGCAAGAATGGGTCACAAGGTGTGAACTCTTTGGAACAGGTGCACTCCCGCCAACGATGTATCATAAATAGGTGGGGTCGGCACCCTGGACCTAAGCCAACCCCAAAACCTAAAGACAAGCGTCTGACAATCCCAGAACAGAGTGGGGTAGAACAAAGGGAGAATGGGCCCCTGTAACAATTGAGAAAAGGGAACTACATGTTGAGAATACTGGAATTGTGTCAAAGCCTAGTTAATCAGTCTGACCCTACCGTAAGCCAAAAATGCTGGTTCTGTTTGTCTGCTGGTCCTTCATCTTACAATGCTGTTCCAGTTGAGCCAGATCTTTGGGTCAGGACCAGGGCCACAATAGTCCTTGAGAAAGATATTAATGGTGAACCAAAGTAACAGTAGCCAAATTGAAAGGAGACTTTTATAATGCATTCAAAAGGCTGGGAATGAACTGTTCCCCATTGTTAGCCCTATAGCTGTTACTGTGGAAATCCTAGGGTCACCCTCCTTGTGTGTAAAGTGACATCAGGAACCAGACATTCCTGTAGGATCCCTGATGGGAGATCAATGTCCATCAGAAATACACTTGACCCTAGAATGACACTTATGGATGTAAAAACTAACTAGTGGCATTTCTCCTTATGCCCCCTATTTATTTCAACAGAAGGTCACTTTCTCAATACCACCACATGTCTCCATTAGATCCAACACAGGCTTATGTGTCTTACTTCCCCTTGGAAATGCAAGCTAATGTTATCTTTTTGAAGGCACTATTCTCAGAGATAAGCAAAAGGACCCTACACTAGAAGTCCCATTGCAGCCACTTGCAGGGACTTTAGGAGTCTGGACTAATGAAAAAAACCAATGAGCCCATACATTTTCCATGAATATAGGTGTGTATGTAAGGAAAAATAGAGTTTTCTTCTTATGTGAGAAAAATGTGTATTTGTGTTTACGTACAAACTGGACTGGAACATGTACATTTCCCCCAAAATAGGTGTTGTCAGTGAAGAGAACACTATCCCTGTTCCCCTCATGGGGCATGTTCAGAAAAAAAGGGGGTGCCACTCTTGGTCCCACTATTAGGAATCCTGGGGACTGCTGTTGGAACAGGTGTAGGTGGAATGGCACACTCCCTAACACAGTTCAAGCAATTGTCAGAGGAGTTCCAAGAAAGCCTGAACCAAATTGATGGAACCTTGGTCAAAGTCCAAGACCAAATAGATTCTTTGGCAGCAGTGGTCTTACAAAACTGGCATACCATAGCCTTTTAACAACTGAAAAGTGATTTGTAGACATGAATAAGTCAGGTGTGGTCAGAGAGATTGCCAAGGACCGGGCATCCAAAATGGGTCAGAAGTGGTTCTCTTAGTTGTCTGGGCCTGGCTGGATTAGGCAGATGTTATTCCTGTTGTGATAGGCCTGGCTTTTATTCCTTGTTCAGACAACTAGCTATGAGAGCAGTGAAAGAGATAAGAGTTTAAAAAAAAATGAGTTGATTTGATGGAAAGCCTTATAGACTGTAAAATTGACCCTGATCTCTTTGATGAAGATGAAGTTTCTGATGCAGGAACATATGTACAACTCTCAACTGGGTAATTAGAGAAAGTGCTTCAGAGAATAAGATTTGAAAATCATACGTATTAATTGTCTTTCCTTTGCATTACTATGTATCTTATCCTGAATTGATTATGTTATGTCAAATGTTATATGCTTACATTGTTGAATTAAGCTCTGTAATAGGTTAGACTCAATTGTAAACAAGAAAAATAGAGTCTAAAAGGGGGGGGGGGATAAGATAGAACGTAAAAAGAAATTAAATATTGTTGAATCTTCCGAATGGCTTTCCCCAAAAGGGTTCAAGTTTCCCGGCAGGGAAACCCTTGCAGGCACGATGAGCCAATTAACGAGTGAAGCGAGCTGTGTGAAAACAGGATCCATCAAATCAACTCTCATTCCCATCAACGTTGTGGAGCACAGCCGCCCGAACCTGCTCGGCGTGGAGTGGTTCAAGCCGTTAGGGCTTTCAATAGGAGGCATCCACCAGATTCAGAGGGACGAACTCGACACCCTCATCAAAGAGTTCCAAGAAGTCTTCGATGGTAAACTGGGGAAATTTGTGGGTAAACCCATATCGTTTAATCTGGACAAGGGAGTCACCCCAATCAGGCTCAAGCCCCGCCACGTTCCATTCGCCTTGAGGCCCAAGGTAGATGCTCAGCTGGATAAGCTGATCGCCCAAGGCGTCTTGGAACCCATTGATCATGCTTCATGGGAAACCCCCATTGTGACCCCAATGAAGCACGATGGATCTGTGCGCATCTGCACAGATTATAAGGTGACCATCAATAAGGCGTTGCCGCAGAGCGCATACCTGGTGCCAGTGGTGCAGCACCTCCTGCACTCACTAGGTACGGGCTCAATTTTTGCCAAACTGGACCTGGCCCAGGCTTACCAGCAACTGCCAGTAGACGAAAGAACAGCGGAGGCACAAACAATCGTTACGCACAGGGGAGCATTCAAGTGTAACCGTCTCCAATTTGGAGTCAGTGCTGCCCCAGGAATATTACAATCTATGATGGAATGCCTTCTCCAAGGCGTTCCAGGGGTGGTGCCGTACTTCGACGATGTATTAATCTCCAGCAATTCAAAGGCACAACTCCTTGAGTGGCTAAGGCTTGTCCTACAGTGATTCAAGGAGAAGGGCTTGAGAGTCAGGAGAGACAAATGCATCATAGGAGTCCAGGAGGTCGAGTTCCTGGGCTATCTCATAGATGGCACTGGCATGCACCCCACCAAATCAAAAGTTAAAGCCATCCATGAAGCTCCCAGCCCCCAAAATAAAGCGGAGCTTCATGCATTCCTTGGACTGCTTAACTTCTATGCCATATTCCTTAAACAGAAAGCCACGATTACTGAGCCACTCCATCGCTTGCTGGGGAAAGCGGCTTCCTGGAAATGGGACCAAGAGGAGGAAGCGGCTTTCCGAGCCATCAAGGGACTATTGACGTCCAAAAGTGTCCTCATCCAGTACAGCGAGACGCTGCCAATCAAACTCACCTGCGATGCATCACCATACGGGGTCGGGGCAGTGCTAAGCCACGAACTACCCAACGGCTCGGAGGCCCCCATCGCCTATTTTTCCAAAACCATGTCCAGCTGGCAACTACAGCCAGTTGGACAAAGAGGCTTTGGCAATCATCGCAGGAGTGAAATGCTTCCACGAGTATGTCTATGGGAGGAGCTTCACAATAGTCACTGATCACAAACCGCTCCTGGGACTACTCGCAGGCGACAAGCCAACCCCGACATTCATGTCCCCACGGATGACACGATGGGCCATCTTCCTCGCCGGCTACTCATACAGACTTCTCCACCAGCCAGGCAAGTCTATCGGGAACGCCGACGCGCTGAGTAGATGCCCATCCGCAGACCCAGTGGAAGACCCGGCCCCAACGCTCGAGTTGTTCCACATAGACAACGACAACAGCTGTCCAGTCACATCTACAGACGTGGCCGCACACACGAAGAAGGACCCCACACTCCGCCAAGTGCAGTCCTGGATCCTCAGAGGGTGGCCGATGGAAAAGACAGCAGAGAAATACAGCTCATTCACCAGAAAGCAAAAGGAGCTGTCCACAATGAAAGGCTGTCTGCTATGGGGAGACAGCGTGCTGATTCCCAGCACTCTGCAACGGAAGACGCTGGAGACATTACACAACGGGCACCCCGGCATCGTTCGCATGAAGGCCCTGGCACGGAGCTACGTCTGGTGGCCATCACTGGACAAAGACATTGAGGAATGGGTCGCCAGATGTGGCCCATGCCAAGAAGTTCGTGCCACGCCACCCCAAGCCGAACCGACGCCATGGGAGACCCCCAGCAGCCCCTGGTCTAGGATACACATCGACTTCGCGGGTCCAATGCAGGGGCGCCACCTACTCATCGTGGTCGATGCCTTTTCCAAGTGGCTCGAGGTGGTACCCATGACATCTACCACGTCAGAAGCGACGATCCGGGCTCTCCGCCGACTCTTCGTGACCCATGGACTACCTGACATTTTGGTTTCCAACAACGGTCCCCAACTTACATCCGTGACTATGGAGGCGTTTTTGGCCGGACTGGGCATCCGCCATGCCCTCTCCGCACCCTACAGGCCAGCGGGGAATGGACAAGCAGACCGGATGGTGAGGCTCACCAAAGAGGCACTCACCAAGATGGGCACAGGTGACTGGCAGGAGCGCATTGACAACTTCCTCCTCACCCAGCACATCACCCCGCATGCCACCACAAGGAAATGCCCATCAGAGCTGTTGATGGGCAGAAGACTCCGGCCACCACTTGACAGACTACACCCACAGTACGACTCTGAGGTGCCCGCTACTGCCAGCCGCCAACCTCATTGTTTTGCCATAGGAGACCCGGTCTTCGCCCTGAATTTCCACGGCTCTCCGAAGTGGCTCAAAGGAAAGATCGACAGCACAACCAGCCCGAAGTCCTACTGGGTGGAGCTGGAAGATGGACTGGTCTGTAGATGTCACATCGACCAGCTCCGGAAAAGGTGGAGGGGAACGGATGAAAACCAACCCGATGAGGTAGGCCTACAACACCCCGAAGAGGTAGGCTTGCCTCAACCCTTCGAGGCAGGCCTGCAACACCCCGACGAGGTAGGCCTACCACACCCCGTGGGAGAGGGACCACCACCCCCCGTCGAGGTAGGACTGCCCAGGGTCGACATTGACGATGAGACGGCGCAAGTAGACCGGGGACCATCCAAGAGGGGCACCCCAAAACCCCCCGGGAAGGACAGTCAGCAACACCCCGAGGCCAGGGACCGACCAACCGACAACCGTAGCCAGGGGGACTGCAACCTGGATGCCAACCATGCGCGACAACATCCCGGCGAGGTTGGACAACAACAGCCCGTAAGAAAAGACCCTCGCCAGAAAGGTATGGTAGACCGGGGCCAACCAATCGAGGGAGCCAACCAACAGCCCTGCAAGGTCGGCACCCAATACACCGGCGAGGGAGACTGCTGCCAACCACACCAGGTGGTTCACCAACAACACACCAGCCGAACTACAGACCAACCCTGCAAGGAGGGCCTCCACCACCCCAGTGAGGGAGGCCTACACCAGCCAGACAGAGACAACCACAGCCAACAACAACCCAGCGGTGAGAGTTGTCGACCTCCCGGGCAACGCCATCCCAGCAGAGAGGGCCAACACCACCCCTGCGGAGGAGGCCAGCACCACCCCAGCGAGGTCGACCAGAGGCCAATCCAGACTGGCAGCCATCCTGGGAGTGGACCGGACTCAACCAAGGAACACCGGGACTGGGACCAGACCCAGACGATACCGCACGACCTGAACCTCTGACCGGACCCAAAACCTCTGACCGGACCCAGACAACCCCTACACAGGAGCCTGTGTAGCGTAGGGGGCTAATGCCTCCTACTAAAGGCAGCAATTAACACCAGCTGCCTGTAATTTCTGTGAGTTCAATCCTACCCAGGCTCAAGGTCGACTCAGCCTTCCATCCTTTCTAAGGTGGGTAAATTGAGGACCCAGTTTGTGGGGGCAATAAGCTGACTTTGTATAAATATACAGAAGTATGAAGGCTATTGCTTAACGCATTGTAAGCCGCCCTGAGTCTCCGGAAAAGGGCGGCATATAAATCAAATTAAAAATAAAAAAAAAAATAATAAAAAAACCCCCGACCCAGTAAGGACCAGAAGGAACACCAGGGACTTACAGGGATTCAGGAGTTCCGGACCGGTTGAGAGCGAGGGCCAGCGGCAGAGACTTCAAGATCCGAGTGGGGAAGAAGACCAGCATCGCCCGCGGGCGGAGGTCCACGACCCAGCCGGAGGTACGGGAACCCAGCCCGCACACTCGACAGCCAGATCCTGTCCGGTTCCAGAGAGGGAACCAGGAGACGCAGGAGCTCCCTCCGTCCAGGAGGGCTGCCAACCAACAATGGAACTGCGCAGGTCAGGCAGGACTTGTAGATGCCCAGCGTACCTGCGTGACTTCGTACTTGATGGACAGACTAAGAACTAGGGGGGAGGAGTGTTATGTCCTTATAAGGACATCTGCCGGGGATTGGCTTAGAAATCCTCCGGCGGGAATTTTGAATAGCTGTCTAGTGGGCAGTGCGGCTGCCGGAGCGAATATAAGGAGAGCTTCGGCAGCGCAGCGCCAGTTCTGTTCCTGTTAAATAAATCTTCTAAATGATTTGAGCTGGTCACGTCTTCATTCCCTGCGCCAATCTTACAGTTACAATAGTCGAAGGGAGTGAGAGAATCATCAATATAAATATACCTTTAAAAATTACCTGGATAGTTTAGGATTTTTCTAGAGATTCACCCTGCAAATAAGCCTCCAAAAATGCACACTTTAATAGTATTTCTATTACTTGATAGGATTTATTTAAAGAACTGTTCTGAAGCCACTCTGGGCTCTTTGGGGGAGGAATATTTGCATTCACCATATAAACCATTATTTCTATGCAAGACTTGGAACTGAGGTTCTAGTTTCTTGCGAGTTTGTGAAAGTGACTATAAATAACCTAAAGCAAAACTTGTACTCTCTGAGAAAGTAAAAATCCAGATTTTTATGTCATGAATGCTACATTGGAAGAATAAGTTTAATTCAGAATAACCCTTCCAATGAATCATGTCTGGAGGAACCCTCTGTAAATGATTTTGCATTGGATCATTTAAGCTCTGGTCTAATTGTTTGATCTTGAATGGCGTTACAATGAACTGCAGCTGGGTTATCCCTAAACTATTAATAGATACAAATAGTACAGAGGCTGTTTTACATGGATATTGGTAAGGGGTGGATCAGATTTGTTCTTTGGTTGAAGGAGGATATAGATAGATATCCTTTATGTACCAAATATGTCTGAATATTCTTTTGTGCTTATCTGTTTTTGTGCTTATTCTTTACCACTCTTTTGTTAAGTTTTCTTTGCTTTTTCTGAATCATACTCCAGAGTTAGTGAAGTTTGGTTCAGTTTTGGATAAGTGTCAAGAGTTGTAAGAAGTAAATTGTAAATCACCCATTTTGCCAGTTCAGTACTCCAGAAAGCAGAAAAGGGGGGAAGATTATTCAGTCTTGAAGTGCTGCTAAAAGAATTATTGGTGTGCCCACTGTTACATGGTGTTCCTGTGCCATAGTTGTGCCCCTCTGGTGTAGGATAAAATGGAGGCTGAAGAGAGTCTGGAAGATGAATGATTTGTCAGAAGCATTTAAAATTAGAAATACTGTTCAGTTCTCTGAAAAGTTTGGCAAGAAAAACATAGGTAGCTGAACACTCCTTGGAATTATGTTTGGTCAAAGTCGGTGAAGGAAATTGCAGGCTTGATTTTAGGTTTAAAGAGATTGAGACTAAGCTCCACAATTTGGAAGCTGTTGTCTTTTCTAAGCAATTGCTTGTCCCTACCCTGGCAAAATATTTCATTCTGTGATGTCTTTGAGGGATTATGATGTGAACTATAGTTATTCCCAAATCGAATTCTGTATGCAGCCTGGAAACACTGACATCTTCAGTTAATAGAGGGTTTTTGTTTTTTTCCCCTGCTCCTCCCCTTCCTCTCTATTTGGATCTTGAAGGAGCAACATGTGAAGAATTTCCATTAAAACATGTGGCTGTAACAACTATTTGAATACTAACTTGTTTTTAAATCAAATCTTCATATGGATGTTTTAATACAGTGGGATGATACATTTCTAACAATGATTCCATTTCTGGTATTTTTCTGATAGTACTTCTCATTAATCTTTTATAGATTAGAATTGTCAATATTTCAAAATGAGGCCAAATACTTGGTTTTGAATTATAAATTTAGTAGTGGGACCTAATCTTTGAAAACACAGAAAATGGAATTGCACAAGGGATGTTGGCTCAGGACTGGGCAGGACAAAAGAAACCCGTGGCATTCCTGTCAAAAATAATGGACCCAGTAATAAGGGGATGGCCAGTATGTATTCAAGCAATTGCTGCTACCCAATATTAGTCCAAGAAAGTAGGAAATTGACCTTTGGGGAAGCCCTTATTGTGAGCACCCCATCTAAAATATGAAGCAATTTAAATGCAGCAGACAGACTCGATTTTAACTACAGATCACAATTTGAATCCAGCACAGTTCTTAGCCAACACCAGATCAATGGATCAGTATGGATGAAAACATTATGGTGCTAAAGTAATTGATTTACAAACAAAAATAAGACCTGATTTGGAGGAACACCCCCCTGGAGAAAGGAGAATCAATTTTTATAGATGGTTCCTCTAGGGTGGAGGAGGGAGTATGGAAAAATGGATATGCTATTATAAAGGGACACACTAAAGAGATCCTGGAAGCAAGGGGTTTGCCTCAAAATTGGTCTGCTCAAACCTGTGAATTGTATGCACAAAATCAAGCTCTATTGATAGGGAGCCTGGATAGCTCGCATTGTAATTTAACTCCAGCTGTCTGTAATTAGTGGGTTTGAATCTCACCAGGCTCGGGGTTGACTCAGCCTTCCATCCTTTCTGGGGTGGGTGAATTGAGGACCCAGTTTGTGGGGGCAATAAGCTGACTTTGTATGAATGTGCGGAAGTGTGAAGGCTATTGCTTAATGCATTGTAACCCTGAGTCTCCGGGGAGGGGCGGCATATAAATCAATTTTTTTTAAAAAAAAAAGGCTCAATGCATCTTGGAAGGAAAAATAGGCAGATTCGAAGTATGCATCTAGGGATAGTGCATACATTTGGAAAAATATGGGTGGAGTCATTGGGGAATTCAAGCTATTGTAAATGAACTTTTAAAATGCTATGGTTGTATTGGGATATATCCTTTAGCAAAGTTAATTATAAACAAATGTTTGATTTGCAAAAAGGTGAATAAACAAGCTGTCAGGAAACAACAGATGGGTGGGAGACCACCAGCTTTAAGACCGTTTCAATGTATTCAAGTGGGTTTTACAGAATTACCAAAAGTGGGGAGAGTAAAATAGTTATTGGTCATAGTGGACCACCTCACAGGGTGGGTTGAAGCTTTCCCTGCAATAATGCTACAGCAACAGAAGTGTCAAGAGTTTAGTTAGACCCAACCTAGAAAGAATATTGGAATATCATCATATGAATTGTTGTTTGGAGTAGCTTTCACTCCAGAAAGCATATGCATTGATTCCCTGGAAACCAGAGACAAAGTATTGAAACAATATGTGTATAAACTGTCCAGATATTTTAAAGTTCTTAGGAAACAAGGACTATTAGCCCAAACACCACCTTTGGAGTTTCAAGTCCACAAATTCCACCACGATGATTGGGTGCTGGAAGGAAGTCAAACCCCAAGTGAAAGGGCCCGTGCCAGCCCCAAAGGAGTGGAAGGTGGAATCTCACCAAGGAGATCCACTGAAGTTGGCAATCCAAAGAACCCAAAGGACTGGTAGGCAGTAACCAGTGGGAATAGCGGTTCTTCATCATCTGGACTATTTTTGTATTTTTCTTTCTTAGGACTGAGTGTTTGCCTATGCTGTTTCCCCAACTGAAGAGGACTACAACTGATCAGATTCCATTGCGCGCTCTCCCAGATGTGTTGGTTTTGTAATTGTGTTTTTAAGACCTTAGAAGGAAGATCTTGGATCCACTGGACGAGACTGAAGCCCGCAGACCAGAGTGACCCGGTCACATACCAGGTAACAAAAACTGACAAACCATTGGTGCTGAAGTTAAAGAAGAATACACCCTGCTGAGTCCTACCGGCAACGGACTCTCAACGCATGGTGGTGATCGTCAGCCTTGTTGAACCACCCCGGAAGCTGGTTCCCCGCGCACGGCTGAAGCTTGGAACAGAGAAAAACAATATTCCTTTTGTAAGATGTATTAGAAATATGGCCAAGTATTAAGGAATGTTAGCATATCTAGTCTAAGCTTAGTAATTTTAGGCATAGTGAATTTCATCATCTTAACTGTAATTTGTAATGTAAAACCCATTAACTGTGATAGAATCCAGTGAGCAATTTTTAAAGACACTTATGCTTGAGGAAGATTGGGTGTGGGGACTCTGGGCAACAGCTACTTTAGCCCTTCTGTTGGTATTGTTTTACACCGATATTGCCCTACCCCAAGTTACGCATGCCCCTAACCCTCTTCCTGACGTAGTGAATTTGTAAACTATGGGTCTTGCGCTCTTAAGGCCTTGTGGGTGTAGGAATTAGGTCATTATGATTTATTTATGGCTTTGGGTAGTATTAGCTAAAGGTCTAGTGAGTGATACTATCTTGAACAGTAGTTCCCAATGTTGCGTCAGTGTCCAAGAAATCTCCCTTGTCCCTGCGGAAGGATTTGAAGATGTCAAGAATCCCAGGGGACCTAGCAGCATCAGGACACTGAATGGGGACACTTTGGGTCAAGTCCACTCCCGCCAACAACATCAGAAGGTGGAGTGGGTACCTTAGTCCTAAACCAACCCCTAGACCTAAGGTTAAGAGTTTGACAATCCCAGTAAAGGGGGGAATACAAGAACAAAGAGAGAACGGACCTGTACAACAATTGAGAAGAGGAGATTGCATATCAGGGATACTGCAATTGGGTCGAAACCTTGTTAAATCATAGAGTCACCTTCTCTGTGTATAAAGAGACATCAGAAACATGGTAGGCCTGTAGGATCCCTGACAAAAGAGCAATGTCCATCAGAAGTGTACCTTGGTCCTAGAATGAACCTTAAGGATGTCAAACTAACCAAAGATCTTTTGTTGTGGCTCCGTTGCCTGAGCCTGCGTCATCAGCAGGGGAGGACTCTGAGAGTGAGGGAGAGGAGTTGGCAAGGCCTCCTTCTCCAGGACTCTCCTCTCTGGCAATGCCTCCGGAGGACACCGAAGGGCAGGAGATAGGCCCAGAGCCAAGCTCGTCCCCGCAGCCACAGGAGGACATGGACGAGGGGAGTGAGTTTTGGTTGGACCCTCGCCAGCGTCGGAGAGACAGGAGAGCCCAGCAGAGGAAGAGGCGTGGTCGTGATTAGCTGGTGGACCACGCCTCTTATCAGACTATATAAGTGAGGGATTGTCGCCATATCTTTGTGACGAACAAAACAAAGATACGTGGATCCCGGTTTTGAATCGGCCCGGCGTCTTAGCTGTGGTGTGTATGTGACGGACCTTTTAATAAAGACGTTGGCAAGCAGCTGCAGATTGCTGCCGACCTTTGTTATCATCTCACTTGGTTGCCTGCCAGTTCCTTAGCCTCTGGTTGTGTGAGGGGGGGTTATTTCTGGGCACGGGGCCAGAACATCTTTTTCCTTCTGCACACCACTCATTTCACCATAAGGTCACTTTCTCACTACCACCAACTGCCATTTTCACAAGATGGGGAGGATCGGAGGAGTCCTGGAATATATCCAAGGAAAGGGGCCCCAGTCTATTCCAGCCCCCTCGCTTCCCTATCTGGCTCTCCATTGGGTCCAGCACAGGTTTCTGTGTCTTCTTTCCCCCTGGGGATACTACCTCCCGGTATCTTTTTGAAGGTCCAATCGTCAGAGATAAGCAAAAGGACCCGTCACTAGAAGTTCCATTACAGCCGCTGGCTGGAATGTTTGTGGCAGGGACTTTGGGGGTCTGGACTAATGAAAAGAACCATCGGACCCATGCTTTCCCCATGAACATAGGCGTGTGCGTAGGGGAAAAGGGAGTTTTCTTCTTCTGCGGAAACAATGCGTATTTATGTTTGCCAACAAATTGGACTGGAACATGCACACTAGTACACCTTTTTCCTAAAATAGGTGTTGTTAGTGGAGAACATACCATCCCTGTTCCTCTCATGGGACATGTTCAGAAACAGGTCCCAACCCTAGTCCCACTGTTAGTAATCATGGGGATAGGAACTGCAGTTGGAACGGGTGTAGGTGGAATGACACACTCAGTAATACAGTTTCGGCATTTATCAGAGGAGCTCCAAGAAAGCCTGAACCAAATTGCTGGAACCCTGGTAGAAGTCCAAGACCAGATAGATTCATTGGCAGCAGTGGTCCTACAAAATCAACGTGCCTTAGACCTCTTAACTGCAGAGAGAGCAGGTGTGTGTGTATTTGTGGGAGAAGATTGTTGCTTCTATATGAATAAATCAGGTGTGGTCAGAGGAATTGCCAAGGAATTGCAGGTAGGGCATCCAAGATAGGTCAGAGGTTACAAACAACGGACATGTGGTTTTCTTGGTTGCCTGGATCCGGCTGGATTAAACAAATGTTATTCTTGTTGATATGGCTGTGGCAGGCCTAGCTTTTATTCCTTGTGCAATCCCTGTGCTGAAACAGCTATCTATCAGAGCAGTGAAAGAGATACAGAATGAGAAGGCGTTCGTTTTGACAGAGCGCTTTCTTGAAGAAAAATTTTCTGAAACACATATGTAGAAATGGAGTCTGGGAAAGAATGGAGGGAGTACCTCCAAAGATAAAGAGAATGAAGATGAAGAAATACCTATCTCTTGCCTAGATTAGTCATATTTTGTTAGATATTATATGTTAGCTTTGTTTATCCAAAAGAATGGATAAACAGAATATTTACTACAGAAAAAGAATATTTACTAAAGAGTTGAACATGTAAGGAATGGTGAAAGTTTCTGCATAGAAAAACTTGCAAAGGGGGGAATAAAGTGAATAAAAGTGAATAAAATAATAATGGGAATAAGGTAAATGGGAATAAAAGTGAATAAAGTAGGAATCATACAGGATCAGTTACATGAACCCTAAAAGACACTCTTTATTCACTTTTATTATAAGGGAGAAAGGGTCAGTTAAAGGACACTCTCTATTCACATTATTATAAGGAAGAAAAGGGCTTGGAGATTATATTAAAAATCAGCTAAAACCCATTATTGGTAAATATATCTTCTGATGAGGCCTAGCTCAGCTAGCTATCAAGGAAGGACAAGCCATATGGAAAACATTTGAGGGGCATCACTGTCAAAGACACAAAGACATGTATGTTACAAAGAGTCACTTATGACCCAAGGATAGCAGTAAATTTCCCATTAGCAACTACAAGCACTTAAGGAAGGTTGTCTAAACTAAGATAATCTTATAAACCAAAAATAATGGTTTACTAATGGTTTAGTAATTAGGAAATGTCAATTATCATATAACAAGTGTATGTTAACCATATATAGAAAATGTATGAGCTCATGTTAACCATATATGGAAAATGCATGATCTCACCGAATCCTTTGTCTTGGAAATATAATATAAACTGTCTATCAGAGCTGTTTTCTTTGTTCAAAGTTTCAGGTAGAAATTTGGCTTTGAACCTCCGGAAATAAACTCTCTCTGGCTGACCCAGGAATGTTGTTTGGTCCCTTCATTCCATAACACAATCATGGAGTCTTTACTCAAAGCTAAGATGGGAAACTAGCTTCTGATTCTTTGCGCAAATAAACTCTCTCTCTGGCTGACCTAGGGATGTTGCTTGGTCACTTCATTCCATAACATTTATGGCACCCCAGATGGGACCAAGGAACAAAGACCTTTGTATCTACTTTGACGGCTGCCCTGGTGAGATCGGCGCCTTCCCAAGTGGAACATCCATCAATCCGGCTACAAGGACTCCATTGAAGTCTAAGGAATCTTTCGGTGAGGAGGTGCCGTGAACCCACCAGCGAAGAAGACCAGTCAAGGACCCACAAAGGTCAGCCAGACAGAGACCTCAGCAAAAAGTTCAAGAAGAAAAGCAAGCCTGCAGGTAAGTATAAATCAGGGAATTTTACTCTCTCTGTTAAAAAGGTAGCCCACCAATTAAGTGGTGGAAGAGGAAGTTGATCACCTTCCTAGAAGACAGAGGCGGCGCCCTTAAAGTCTTCAGTAATGAATTAAAGTCTCATGTTAGGATTGTGTAAGTAGAGAACTTGATAAAAGTTAAAGTACACAGAGTAAAAAGTGAGAAGTTAAAAAAATGTGTGATAAGAGAAGGAAACTGCTGCAGTGTTGTAGGCATTCTGATAAATCACCATTTTTAAGGGAGCTGAGAAGCTCTGAAGGAACTAAGAATGGAAAGGAAATTGTTTTATTGTTCTTCCCACCCAGGGTTTAGCAGGTAATAAAAAAGTAAAGCCTGTCTAAATGGGAAAACAATTTGAATTGATTGCTTTGATGTGATTCCTGTTGAAAATTATTTTGTTGATGTGCATTTATAATGATAGTGTGTAGAATTGAATAGGATTGAATTAATTGTGACATGTCTGGTCAGCCTGCAAATTAATTGAACATCTTGACTTGGAGCTGTGGGAAACGGAAAGTAGTTAGGGCCCACAATCATAATTATGATTTAACTGCTCTCTGAGTTCCCCCACTCCTTTAAGAATAAGCTATAGGCTGCCCAAGGAAATAAAATTAAAACAAACAACCTCCCTCCACAGATCTGGAAATGTTTAATGGTATGTATGCGTATGTGTGTGTATGTAATCATTTCCAAAACTGCAAAGAGGATGAGACTCTCTAACAAAGTGCACAAAAATATTTAGAAAATGGAGCTCATTGAAATAATTGTAATGATTGGTTTGCATGAAGTGGGATTTCTGCATGTAAAAGTGGTGTACACAAGCAGTTTGATTGCAGCACAAATGTGAGTGTGTGTGTGAGGTGTCCCAAAGCTCATAAGGAGTGATAGAGTGATCTTGTGCCCTGTGAATGTCTGTGTGTTGTTGAACGGATGCTGAGAGGTGTAAGGAGATGAGAATCCTATGCAGTTTAACCATTTTTTTTCCTCTCCCTGTATTCCGGACCCCCTCCCCCCTTCCTTTGAGAGAAGCAGGAAAAGGGTGGGCTGCGGGCTTTTGTTCTTTTCACCATTTTTCTCTCTCTGCTGAACCAGCCTGAGAAAGGCGGGGTAAAGGGTGATATCTGATACCTGCCTTTGTAGTTTCACTGTTTTTGACTCGGAATACAGTTTATTTATTTGTTCGTTTGTTAGCAGCATGAGTTGTTCATTTCGAAGAAAGAGCTAATTTGTTTATAGAGGGATATACAATAGTAAAAGGGAGTGTGGCTTGTCCGCTTGCTTTAAAAAAAATTTTTTTTCCTTTTCTCTTCATCTGTCTGAGAAGGGAGGGGCAAATGGGGGATCAGCTGCAGCCTCTCCCTCTCTCTCACTGTTCCATTTGCATATAAAAGCTTTTCTTTTCTGCTCTGAAAACAATTTTGATTTTATTTTTTCTGGTAATTTTTGAGGTTTAAAATATTTAATTAAACCTATATAAAATAAATGATTTTGAAAGATTTTCTGAACCTGACTTGCATTTGTTAAAAGCAGAGATTGACACTGAAGTTTGATACAAATATGCTTCAGAGCATTGATCTAAAATACTTCATTTAAATTGTTTTACTTTTGAAGCTATTCTTCTTACAATATAGAAAGTTGGGAAGGAGGGGGAAGCCTTTCCCTTTGAGGATTTCTGAGAGGCAAAGCTTTCCCTTCTGGAATTCAAAGCTCCTGGCTGGGAGATTGCTTTGAAATGATTGGAGGTCAGCTGCTTGAGAGCAGAAGTAGTTTATTGTTTATAGGAAGGCAACATGATAAATGCAAGCACAGCTTTCCGAAGCTAGCCTGTTTGGACTGCAAGAGTAACCCTTTTTTATATCCTAAAACGTCTTTTGATTTTCTCTGTGACCCTTTAAGGTCTTTTGAAATTCCTTTGATTTGTGTGTGATTGTTTTAAAAATTCTAATTACTTTGATTTGATTTCTTTTCCTTGTTGGGTATTTTTTCTTTCAGGTGGGGGCTGGAGCTCTGCCTGCATTTTTGCTTATTTCTTTTGGGGCATTTCACTGCTCTTTTGGTGTTGAGTTTCTTATATTTTCCAACAAAGAGAGAAAGGAAGTTTTAGTGTAATCCAGAAAGTTGTCTTTAAAGTTGGTTTAGTGAAGAAAGAGTTAGAGGGTGGAACCGATAAAAAGAATATGTGATTTGTTTCTGGATCATGGGGGACCTTCGGAAGGCGAAGACAGAGTTAAAGGGTGCCCGATCCAAAGAAGGGAAGCGTAAGTGTACAATTTGATGGCAGAAGCGTAAGTGTAGAGAAAGTGGTGTTGGGTGATTCCTTTTTGGATTACACAGAGAGCTCTTGATAAATTTAATATTAGGACCTAAAGAAGAGGAAGTAGTGTTTTTTAATTGACTGAGATCAAAATAAGTAAATAAAGCATTAGAATACACTTAATTAAGTGAAGAGACTAGAAAATCACTCCTGATAGAATAGAAGAGGTGGCATCTCAACCTCTACCTGAAATCAAGCAAGAACTAAGGAAATACTGAGGTTTGGGTTGATGGGAATGCTGATTTTACCAAACCCCTGTATGCAAAATTAATTGAATCTGAACCTTGGAATTTGAAATGGGAGGGGCACAAAAGAGGAAGCTTTGACAATTTGAAACAAGCTTTAACCAAGGCTTCTATATTAAGTTTACCAAATTTAGAAAAGCCATTCCATCTCTTTTAAACACAGTAAATGGAATTGCACAAAGGGGTGTTGGCTCAGGACTGGACAGGACAAAAGAAACCCATGGCATTCCTGTCAAAAAAAATGGACCCAGTAATAAGGGGATGGCCAGTATGTATTCAAGCAATTGCTGCTACTCAATACTGGTCCAAGAAAGTGGGAAATTGACCTTTGGGGAAGCCCTTATTGTGAGCACCCCATCTAAAATATGAAGCAATTTTAATGCAGCAGACTGACTTAATTTTAATTACAGATCACAATTTGAATCCAGCACAGTTCTTAGCCAACATCAGATTAATGGATCAGTTTGGATTAAAACATTATTGTGCTAAAGTAATTGATTTACAAATAAAATAAAATAAAATAAAATAATAAAATAATAAAATAATAAAATAAAATAAAATAAAATAAAATAAAATAAAATAAAATAAAATAAAATAAAATAAAATAAAATAAAATAAAATAAAATAAAATAAAATAAAATAAATAAAAATAAAAATAAAAATAAAAATAAAAATAAAAATAAGACCAGATTTGGAGGAACACCCCCTGGAACAAGAACAAGCAATTTTTATTATAAATGGACACACTAAAAAGAGATCCTGGAAGCAAGGGGTTTGCCTCAAAATTGGTCTGCTTAAACCTGTGAAGTGTATGCACTAAATCAATCTCTATGCATCTTGGGAGGAAACATAAACAGATTCCAAGCATGCATTTGGGATAATGCATACATTTAGCAAACTATAGGTGGAATCATTGGGGAATTCAAGCTATTGTAAATGAACTTTTAAAATGCTATGGTGATATTGGAATATACCCTTTAGCAAATTATAGACAAATGTTTACTTTGTAAAAAAGGCGATTAAACAAGCTGTCAGAAAACATCAGATGGGTGGAGATCACCAGCTTTAAGATCATTTCAATGTACTCAAGTAGATTTTACAGAATTACCAAGAGGGGGGAGAGTACAATATTTATTGGTCATAGTGGACCGCCTCACAGGGTGGGTTGATGCCTCCCCTGCAGTAATGCTACAGCAACAGAAGTGTCAAGGGTTTACTTAGACTCAACCTAGAAAGAATATTGGAATATCATCATATGTATTGTTGTTTGGAGTAGCTTTCATGCCAGGAAGCATATGCATTGATTCCCTGGAAACCAGAGACAAAGTATTGAAACAACATGTATATAAACTATCCAGATATTTTGAAGTTCTTAGGAAACAAGGACTCTTAGCCCAGACACCACTTTTGGAGTTTCCAGTCCACAAATTCCACCACGATGATTGGGTGTTGAGCCGGAGCTGGAAGGAAGTTAAACCCCGAGTGAAAGGGCCCGTGCCAGCCCCAAAGGAGTGGAAGGTGGAATCTCACCAAGGAAATCTATTGACATTGCTGATCCAAAGAAACCAATCGACTGGCGGGCAGTAACCAGTGGGAATGGCGTTCTTCATCACCTGGACTATGTTTGTATTTTTCTTTTTTAGGACTGAGTCGTTGCCTATGCTGTTTCCCAACTGAAGAGGACTACAACTGATCAGATTCCATTACGCGTTCTCCCAGAGGTGTTGGGTTTTGTAATTGTGCCTTTTAAGACTTTAGAAAGAAGATCTTGGATCCACTGGACGAGACTGAAACCCGCAGACCAGAGTGATCCGGTCACATACCAGGTAACAAACACTGACAAACCATTGGTGCTGAAATTCAAGAAGAATACACCCTGCTAAGTCCTACCGGCAACGGACTCTCTACACACGGTGGTGAACGTCCGCCTTGCTGAACCACTCCGGAAGCTGGTTCCCTGCGCACGGCTGAAGATCAGTAAGGACAAAGATAGCCTTCACATTATATATATATATATCTTATTCATTGTAATATTATATATTCTTACACATACTAATGTTAGAGATAGGTTGGGTGTGGGTGTGGATCCTGTGGGTAAGTTGCTATCCTAGCCCTACTTTTACTCTCGTTTTACACATATAAGGAATGGTTTTGTGGTACACCTAGGATTTTTCTTGCTACTGCTATTTCCCAATCATCACGTACCACTGACCCTATTCCTGACGTAGTGAGTTTTACACCATAGGTGATTATGATTTGTTTATGGCTTTGCACATTGTTCGCAACAGGACTCTCACGTAACCATATCATGTACATAAATAGAGACACTTTAGGTCAAGTACACTCCCGCCAAAAACGCATTGTCTATGCACGGGGTCGTTACCTTAGCCCTAAGCCAACTCCACGACATAAGGTTCTGATATTAACATTCCCTGCAGACGGGGGAATAGATAAGGAAAATGGGCCTCTACAACAATTTCATAAAGCAGACTACATATCCAGAATCCTGGAATTAAGTCAAGAACTTGTTAATCAATATAACCCTACCCTAGGTCAAAGATGTTGGTTATGTTTATCTGCTGACCCTGCATCTTAGCATGCTGTTCCTGTCAAGCCACAACTCTGGGTTAGAACAAAGGCTACAATTATCCTTGAAGGGGATAGTAGAGATAAAGTACCCGTCTCACCGATACAAGGAGATTTTTATGAGGCATTCAAAAGACTGGGTAAAAGCCGCTTTCCTATTGCAGGCCCAATAGCTACAGGTATAGACCTCATAGGAACGCCTTCTCTGTGTATAAAGAGACACCAGAAACTAGGTAGGCCTGTAGGATCCCTGACAGAAGAACAATGTCAGTCAGAAATGTACTTTGGCCATAAGATGTACTTGATGGATATAAAATTAACAAAAGGTATTTTTCCCTCTGCCCACCACCTATTTCAACAAAAGGTTACTTTCTCAACACCATCAGAAATGAGCTCTAAGAAAGGAAAGTGGGAAGGACGGAATATAACCTTTGAAAGCTGTCCAAAACGATTTCAGCCTCCATGGTTTCCAGTTTGGCTAAACTTTAAGATCAAATAAGGTTTATGTATCCTTTTTCCACCGGGAAATATTACCTCCCAATATCTTTTTGAAGGACCAGTCCTCAGAGATAAACAAAAGGACCCTTCATTAGAAGGCCCATTACAACCACTGGCAGGAATGTATGTGGCAGGGACTTTGGGGGTCTGG
This sequence comes from Coluber constrictor foxii, assembly GCA_038048745.1. Classification (NCBI taxonomy): domain Eukaryota; kingdom Metazoa; phylum Chordata; class Lepidosauria; order Squamata; family Colubridae; genus Coluber; species Coluber constrictor. The sequence continues at coordinate 24,692,508 of CM075966.1, read as the reverse complement.
ACTAAGGAAAACCACCGTAGGAATCATGCTTTCTCCATGAACATAGGAGTATGCGTAAAAGAAAAAGGAGTGTTCTTTTTGTGGACAGGATGCATATTTATGTTTGCCAACAAACTGGACAAGAACATGTACATTAGTTCACCTTTTTCTTAAAATAAGTGTTGTCACTGGAGAATATACTATCCCTGTTCCTCTCATGGGACACGTTCAGAAACAGGTGCCCATCATAATCCCACTATTAGCAATCATGGGAATTGGGACTGCACTTGGAACAGGTGTAGGTGGTCTGACACACTCTGTAATACAGTTTCAGCAATTGTCAGAAGAGCTTCAAGAGAGCTTGAACCAGATTGCTGGATCCTTGGTCAAAGTCCAAGATCAGATAGATTCCTTGGCTGAAGCAGCTATCCATTAGAGCAGTGAAAGAGATACAGAATGAGAAGGTCTTCGTTTTGACAGAGCGCTTTCTTGAAGAAAAAGTTTCTGAAACAGACACATATGTAGAAATGGAGTCTGGGAAAGAATGGAGGGAGTACCTCCAAAGATAAAGAGAATGAAGATCAAGAAATACCTATCTCTTGCCTAAGATTAGTCATATTTTGTTAGATATTATATGTTAGCTTTGTTTATCCAAAAGAATGGTATGATATTTACTGAAGAGTTGAACATGTAAGGAATGGTAAAAGTTTCTGCACAGAAAAACTTTCAAAGGGTGGAATGAAGTAAATAAAAGTGAATAAAATAATAATGGGAATAAGGTAAATGGGAATAAAAGAGATTAGTTATTGGCAGTGCGATTTTGGCGAACGAGGGGATGAACTGTCGATAAAAGTTAGCAAACGCCAAGAAACTTTGTAATTGCTTGCGGGTACGTGGCGCCGTCCATTCTAACACCACCCGAACCTTTGCAGGGTCCATTTCTATTCCCCCCTGGTAGATGCGATATCCAAGATAGTCAATCTTGGTTTGGTGGAATTCGCACTTAGAAAGTTTTGCATACAGTTCAGCAGCCCTGAGTTTTTTCAGGATGGTGCGCACTAATTTTACGTGGTCGGCCATGTTTTCAGAGTAGATGAGAATGTCATCCAAATAAACCAGCACCCCCTTGTACAAATGCTCATGCAAAACTTCATTGATCAATTGCATGAATACCGCAGGAGCCCCTTGTAGCCCAAAAGGGAGTACTCAGAACTGGAAACATCCCAGCGGGCAGTTAAATGCAGTTTTCCATTCATCCCCCTCCTTAATTCGCACTCTGTAGTAAGCTTCCCGTAAGTCTAGTTTGGTGAAAATCTTTCCCTTCCCTGTTTGCTGCCGAACCAGTCCTCAAACACCCAGACATGGATGAACCTTTTGTAGTACAGGCAGATGCCAGTGATGTCGCAGTAGGAGCCGTACTTCTGCAAAAGAATGCAGATGGGAAACTACAACCTTGTGCCTACACGTCCCGGAAACTGTCCGAAACTGAAAGGAGATGGGCCATATGGGAGAAAGAAGCTTTTGCTGTACGCTGGGCACTTCTAACCTGGAGACAATTTCTCGAAGAAGCTAAGCATCCTTTTGAAGTATGGACTGATCATAAAAATCTCGAGGCTTTAAAAACCCCACGTAAGCTGTCGCCAAAACAAGTTCGCTGGGCCCAACACTTCAACCGCTTTAACTTCACCTTGTGCTACCTCCCTGGTGGGAAGAACTTCATGGCAGATGCTCTGTCCAGATTGCCTCAATACAACAGCACCAGGGAGGAAGTGGTTCGTCCAATTGTCCCTTCAGCCCAACTGGCGGCACCAGTGACTACCCGAGCACAGTCGAAGAGTGACCCAAGCCTCTCGGGCGATTTGCTCCAGAAACTACAAGAGACTTTGAAAACCGATGAGTGGTTCCAAGCCCACTCAAACGAATGTACACTTCGTGATGGTCTAGCTTGGATTGGAGCTAAATTGTATGTTCCAGCCAGCCTATGAGTAACAGTTCTGCAGCACGCCCATGATTCCAAAGTGGCAGGGCACTTTGGATTTGTCAAAACCTTACATCTTGTCAAAAGACAGTTCTGGTGGCCTGCACTCAAAAAGGACACAGAGGCATATGTAGCGAGCTGTCCAGTGTGTGCCTCAGCTAAGAGACCCCCAGGGAAGTCACCTGGTCTACTCCAAAGTGTAGCCAGACCCACTGCCCCTTGGAAGGAAATATCCATGGATTTCATTGTAGACCTTCCTGAAAGTGGGGGGTGCACAGTTATATGGGTAGTGACTGATTTGTTTTCCAAACAGGTGCATTTTATCTCATGTTCTAAGATCCCATAAGCAAAAACCCTTGCTAAAATGTTCATTCAACATGTATATAGACTACATGGAGCTCCGAAACGTATAATTTCAGACAGGGGAGTACAATTCACCTCTAATTTTTGGAAAGAGTTCCTGATGCTGATAGGCCCTACCCAAGGATTAAGCTCCGCCCATCACCCCCAGACCAATGGGGCCTGTGAAAGAACCAATGCTGTATTAGAACAGTATCTGAGGTGTTATATAAATTACCAGCAAGATAACTGGGTGGACTTGCTGCCATTTGCAGAGGTGGCATACAATAATTCCATACATAGCAGCACAGGGTTCACTCCTTTCAAGGTGGCTTCTGGCCAGGAATTTGTGCCAATCCCAGAGCTACCTCACGATAACCCACAGAACCCTTCTCTAATTGAGTGGATCGAACAGTTACGAGGGACTTGGGCAGTAACTCGAAAAGCTTTAGATGATGCTCACCAAGCCCATAAAACCCAAGCCGACAGAAAGAGGTGCCCTGCACATGTTTATGAAGTGGGGGACATGGTTTATCTTTCTACCAAGTATTTGCAAACTCCTCAAAAATCAAAAAAGCTTGGGCCTAAGTATGTGGGCCCTTTCCCCATTACTCGGATCATTAACCCAGTAACAGTTGAATTAGATTTACCCAAGAACTTGCGACGAATTCATCCAGTGTTTCATGTTAGCTTACTGAAACTGGAACATTCGTTCCCCTCTACGTCCAGCCAAAGAACCTCCTCCCGTTCCCATCCTCATTGAAGGAGAACAACATTTTGAAGTAAAAGAAATTTTGGACTCTAGAAAACATCATGGTAAAGTGCAGTATCTGGTGGCATGGAAACACTTCCCGTTATCACAAACTGAATGGGTGAATAAACGTGATGTTCGGGCACCTAAAAAAGTGCAGTTGTTTCACACCAAATACCCTGATAAACCTTAAGTAATGATAGTTATTAATTGTTGCGATATTACCTCTTCTTTTTCTCTGTTTCAGGACTAGAGGTCATCTCTTCTGAAGGGGGGCCGAATGTCAGCCTTTGTCTCAGCTCTCCGTTGTGCTGTGCTACAAACTCACGCCTTCACGCAGGTAAGCAGATAATTAACGTGACTTTTATTTGTGCTACAGCTCTTTCCGTGAGAAGCCGGCATGCGTTAGCAACACAAAGACTCGGCTGTCAGGCATGGCTGGGAGGCGTGCTTTATAGGAGTCCTGATCATGGGCGTGTCCCGCCTCAGTAATGAGTTTAAAGCGCCCGCCCGGGAGCGCCCCGCCTCAGTAATTAGTTCAAAACGCCCGCCCGGGCGCTTCGTGCTGCCGTCATCCATCCCAGCTGCTGTTGCCTCACCGCCCACGCGCCCCGACATACTGCCCGCCACCGGTGATACACGCAGCCTATACGGACTCCAGCCCCTCCACCAGCACCCGTGCACCCCACCACCCGTAGTTAGTCCCCCCCCCCTCCGTCTCCGGGTGGCATCATTTGCTTGCAGCGTGGGTGGTCAATGTTGCTCTGTTGTCGAGCAGAGGCTGTGCTCGACAGGCGGCCCCCCTACCAGGTGTCCGCCTAGGGGAAAAGAAAAAAGAAAACGGTTAGCAGTTTATTGTTAGGTTGTATATTTGTCCGGATGCTGCTTATGGAATTTCCTGACTAGTCGTGGGGCGTGCACATCTTCCTTGGGGACCCAAGAGGCGTCTGTATCTGGGTAACCCGTCCACCTGACTAAGTATTGGAGGTGACCTCTGTGGGTTCGGGAATCGATAATGTCCCGTATTTCATACTGGGAGCCGTGTACTGGTCCTGGTACGGGCTGTGGACTTATAGGGACAGCAACTGGTTTTACCAGGCTAACATGGAAAACAGGATGGATTTTCCCATATCGGGGAGGGATGTGCAATTGCACGGTCACGGGGTTGATAATCTTCGTTATGGAAAAGGGTCCTATATATTTCGGGCCCAGTTTTTTACTCGGTAGCCGTAAGCGGATGTATTTCGTAGAGAGATATACATGGTCCCCCACTTTGAATGTGGGGCCGTCAACCCGTTTCTTATTTGCCTGTTGTTTATACTCATGGGATGCTTTTTCTAACGCCTTCTGGATATGGGGCCACGCTTTTTGTATATTGGATGCCCATTGAAATGGGGTGGTCTTGTCAGGGGGTTGGAGGTCTAGGTCAGGGACAGCCACAAACTCTCTGCCCATCACCACTCGGAAAGGGGTATACCCAGTGCTACGATGGACAGCGTTGTTATAAGCGGTTTCTGCAAATGGCAAGAGATCCACCCAATCATGTTGTTGGTATGAAACGTAGGAACGGAGATACCGTTCCACCATAGCGTTAGCTCGTTCTGCTGCTCCGTTCATACTAGGATGGTATGCGGAACTGAGTCCCTGTGTTGAGCCAATGCGCTTAAGGAATTTCCGCCAGAACACTGCTGTGAACTGTACGCCTCGATCTGATATTATACGCTTTGGTACTCCGTGAAGTCTATATACATGGTGTAGGAACAGTTTTACCAACTGCTGGGCTGTTGGCAGGCCCTTACAGGGAATGAAATGGGCCTGTTTTGAGAAGAGGTCCAGTACTGTCCAGATCACTGTATAACCTTTATTACTTGGTAAGTCTACGATAAAGTCCATAGAGATTTCATCCCATGGTCTTGTGGGTTCTGCTACCGTTTGTAACAGGCCAAAGGGTTTTCCGGGTTTTGTTTTGGAGACGGCACAAACGTGGCAGTTACGGACATATTCCTCGATCTCTTTTCGCATTCCTGGCCACCAAAATTGCCTTCTAATGAGGTGCAGGGTCTTCAGAAAACCAAAATGCCCCGCAGTTTTGACGTCATGACACTGGCGTAGTATTCGGTCCCGTAGAACGGTGGGTATGTACAACTTATCACCCCACCATGCCAGGCCATCCCTGTGGGTGACGGCTGTCTGATTTTTCAACACCCACGTGTCGGAGGCTAATCCTAGTCGTAGGTCCCGGATCCAGTCTGGGTGCTGAGACCGTTTATCGGTACAGACATTCACCCGAAGATCTGAGTGGGGCCCTGGTAACAGGCTTTGTAGGTCCTCACTGCGTTTGCTATTATATTGGGGCATACGGGACAAGGCATCGGCGAGGAACATCTTGCCCCCTGGTTTGTATTTCAATGAGAAACGAAACCGTTGAAAATATTGAGCCCATCGGATTTGCTTTGGGGACAGTTTTCTAGGGGTTTGCAGCGCCTCCAGGTTCTTATGGTCAGTCCAGACCTCGAACGGCTGGGTGCTTCCTTCTAACAGATGCCGCCACGTCTGTAACGCCCATTTCACTGCAAATGCTTCCTTTTCCCATATAGCCCAGTGTCGTTCTGTGGTTGTGAATTTCTTGGAAGTGTAGGCACAAGGTCTGAGATCTCCAGAAGAGTCCGTTTGTAACAGGATAGCTCCTACAGCCACGTCACTAGCATCTGCTTGTATGATAAACGGTTGTGTGGTGTCTGGGTGTTTCAGGATAGGCTCTTGAGCAAACAGCTGTTTCAGGTGTTCAAATGCCTTCTGGCAGTCGGGGGTCCACATTAGGGGCTGGTTTGGTTTTGGTTTTATGCCCGAAGCGGTTTTTGTTCGTAACAGATTCGTTAACGGGAAAGCTGTCGCTGCGAACGATGGTATGAAATGCCGATAGAAATTTGCAAACCCTAAGAAACTCTGCAGTTGTTTCCGTGTTCGTGGCGCTTGCCATTCCAGAACTGCCTGTACCTTTTTGGGGTCCATTTGGAGTCCAGCCTTCGTGATTCGGAAACCGAGATAGTCTATTTCTGTGCGATGGAACTCACATTTGGAAAGTTTCACGTAGAGGTGCGCTTTCAATAACTTGGCCAACACCTGCCTGACTAGTTGTACATGCTCTTCCATCGTATCTGAGTACACAAGAATATCGTCTAAATAAACCAACACGCCCCGATAGAGATGTTCGTGCAATACACTGTTAATGAGTTGCATAAAGACCGCTGGAGCCCCTTGCAGCCCAAAAGGCATGACGAGAAACTGAAAACTCCCTAACGGGCAATTGAATGTTGTTTTCCATTCATCCCCTGGTTTTATACGGACCCGGTAATACGCTTCTCGAAGATCGAGTTTTGTGAATATTTTCCCCCTCGCTAACGTGGTTAAGAGATCAGACATCAATGGTAGGGGATACAAAGGCTCAACGCACACGGCGTTCAGGCCTCGGTAGTCAACGCAGAGGCGTAACCCACCATCCTTTTTCTCACGGAACAGGACAGGTGCTGCTAAATGTGAGCGGCTGGAACGTATAAACCCCCGGGCTAGGTTCTTATCGATATAGGCCCGTAACTCCTGTAACTCCGGCTGGGTCATGGCATACATGCGGGGTTTTGGTAATTTGGTCCCTGGGAGCAATTCAATGCCACAATCGGTATCCCGGTGGGGTGGTAGTATGTCACACTCGTCTTCACTAAATACCTGAGCAAGATCGTTATAAACAGCAGGAAACATCTGGGGTTTCTCGTGTTCTGGTTGGAGTGCCCCGCATGGTTCTGGACCAACTGGTAACCGTACTTTCCGACAGTCCCCTTGCCACCATATAACCGGTTTCCATTTGTCCAGCCATGCTAGGCCTAAGATCACTGGTTCGATCATTTGGGTTATGACCACGAACCGTATCCTCTCCTGGTGAGCGCCTATTTTCAGTAACACCGGTTCGGTGATCTGGGAGGTTGGGGTACCCCCCAACACTGAACCATCTACTTGTTCAAACTTTATGGGCTGTCGTAATGTGATAAAACGGAGCCCTAGTTCTTCTGCTATGGAGCGGCGGATAAGGCATCTCGTACACCCGGAATCTATAAGCGCCTCCTGATTGCTTTTACGCCCTGTAACGGGGTTTGTTAACTGTATGGGGACCAAGAAGGGACGTACAGGAGCACTTACCATAGGGTCTTGCACGTCGTCATCATGGTCACTGTTCTCGATGGTGTCGGACAAGCGAACTGGTCCTGCGGGTCCGGGAACCGTAGGACAGGGGGTCGTTTCTCCCGATGGTGTTTGGGCAGCCACTCTGGTCCTTTCCACTGGCCTCAAGGACCGCTGTTTCGTGACTGTGCCTGGGGTTGACCCAGCGGGTTTTGGGGTAGACATGCGTGCCGGTGGCAACGGGCAATCAAGGGCCCTGTGTCCCTCCTGGTTGCAGCGGAAACACCGGAAAGGCCGTCTGCTGGGGCCCAGACCCCCGGCCTCCCCCTCAGAAACCGGCCGTACCGCCCCGGTTGGTCTTCCGGCCGTAAATGGGCGTGTAATCCCCCGTCTTTGTTGGCTCTGCCCTTGCGGGCCCCGGATTCTGAACTCCCGTAGGCCAATATCGAGATCGACTGCCGCCTTGTACCAGTCTGTGAGGCGGGGTCCCAACCCACGGTATACACAGGCCTGTCTGATCTCCCTGTCCAACCCGGTCTGAAATTGATGGACAAGGAGCCGTTCGGGCCATGACCGCAATTTCCCGGCCAAGGCGCGAAACTCTTTAACATAGTCCTTGACCGCCCTACCTCTTTGTTTAAGAGTTAGCAGGTCTCCCTCTATGACCTGCGTTCGGGTCTCGTCCTCGAACCTGACACGTAATGCCTCCAAGAATAAGCCTAGGTCAGTTAGCTCACGAGCGTGTTCACTATGCAGATCCGCCACCCAATCTGCTGCCTCGCCCGTTAACACTGCTGTTACTGCGACCACGCGCGACCATTGCGAAGGATCCCAGCGGCCGTACATATCCATGTGGCTGATGACTTGGCTCAGGAATAGGGCTACCTTCTCCGCTGCTCCATCAAATGACGCCTGGACTGGTGGTGGACTCCAGGGAAACTGGGGACCCCAAGGGTTGGGACCCCACATCGGCAGCACGTTCCCCGGCTGGGGACCTGAAATCCGGCGATTGGAGCCACTCCGGGTCGGTTGATGCTCCCCTTGGGGGTCTCCCCTTTGTTCTCTCCTCTCTGGTCCCATGGTGCCTCCCCAAGTCATCTGAGACCGCTCCTCTTCTGGCCCAGGACCCGTACTACTGTGCTTCAGCTCCTCCTCCCTGTCCCTAATCGCTCGCCTGTCCCCTCTGAATTTGGGGCTTGCCAAACGGAACCGGGTTTCTGAACTGGCCCCCCCAACTGGGGGCCCCTGCCGGGAACCCCCCTGTTCCGCTGTGGGCGCCCACGGTTGCCAAGAGGGAGCATCCCTAAAGCTGGCCTCACCAAATCGATCTCGCAAAAGATCCATAGTCGTTGCTCCCGGCATGGTGGAATGACTCCATTCGCCCTCTTCATCCTCAATCCATTGCCTTTCCCGCCAACCCTGGAACTGGGATCCAGCAGGGGGCGTGGTATGTGTTCGTGAGCCTGTAAGGGCGGGGCTATGCCACCAGTGCCCAGCTCCGCTCCGGGTGTTGGGATCTGAGCCCTTTATTTCCTGGCCATCGGTAGCATCCCGTGACTCCCGATGTTTTGGGCGTACTACGGGTTGCTCGGCTGGTGTGGGTAGATCGGGCACGATGTTTTCCGCCTCCTCCACATCTGTCACCAGAGTCTCAGCAAGCGACCCCTCCTCGGCTCCGCCCTCTGCCATACTGCTTCCGTCTCTCCTTGGTCCTGAAAAGGGTGGGGGTGAGCCGAGTCTTCCTCTCAGCTCTCCGTTGTGCTGTGCTACAAACTCACGCCTTCACGCAGGTAAGCAGATAATTAACGTGACTTTTATTTGTGCTACAGCTCTTTCCGTGAGAAGCCGGCATGCGTTAGCAACACAAAGACTCGGCTGTCAGGCATGGCTGGGAGGCGTGCTTTATAGGAGTCCTGATCATGGGCGTGCCCCGCCTCAGTAATGAGTTTAAAGCGCCCGCCCGGGAGCGCCCCGCCTCAGTAATTAGTTCAAAACGCCCACCCGGGCGCTTCGTGCTGCCGTCATCCATCCCAGCCGCTGTTGCCTCACCGCCCACGCGCCCCGACATACTGCCCGCCACCGGTGATACACGCAGCCTATACGGACTCCAGCCCCTCCACCAGCACCCGTGCACCCCACCACCCGTAGTTAGTCCCCCCCCCTCCGTCTCCGGGTGGCATCATTTGCTTGCAGCGTGGGTGGTCAATGTTGCTCTGTTGTCGAGCAGAGGCTGTGCTCGACACTTTGCTTGCTTTGGCTGTCATAGTAACGGAGGGAGGGGGGTTTAGGTAGCTGAGCTTTGAATGAATCTAAGAAACGAAACCAATTCCTAAGCTGTTATCAGGCCAACGGACACTGCATTCCTGGATGCTGACACGGCTTGACGTGTGCTCCCACCTGACCTCTGGGAGACCTTTGGATTGGATGATTTACGGTGGACAGTGGGAGGGGATGCTTTCTATATGTAACTTTCGCGCTTTTTGCCTCAGAATCCTGCTTTCCATGGTTGCGTTCATTTCATATCTAGTAAAAGTACCATACTTTAATCTGTGATGAAGTCTGGGTTTTCCTTTCCTGGATACTGAAGGAAGCATATCCGACATCTCTCTTGATTCTTGAGGAGATTCTTTCCATCTTTCTACAGGTCCCATTTCCTCATATGGGTCTGCCTCAGGATCTGTTGTGGCCCCGTCCTCTGAGCCTATCCCTTTGGAGGAAGGCAGCTCTGAGCAGGAGGAAGAGGAGCCAGCCAGATCTCCCAGCCCTCCCCCTCTGGCACCGGCTCAGGTGCCAGCTGAAAGAGAGCCAAGTAGTGGGGAAACAGGTGCCTCAGATGAGAGTGAGGGAGAGACGTCATTCCTGGACGCACGCCAAAGAAGGCGAGAGAAAAGGGTACTGCAGCTGAGACGTATGAGGAAATGCTGAGTCATTGGATTGGAGTCATGGGATCAATGACTCACTGGACCACACCCAGAAGCATATGTATATAAGACAGTACGGTGGGTTACGAAGTTCGTGACGAACAAAGCTAAACAAACGGAGCAACCTCGTAGTCTTGGAAGCTAGATGAACGGCAAAGCTACGTAGGAGATTTGCTTGTTTGTGTAAACCAATAAAGTCCTTGGCAGACGGTGTGCATATCGCTGCCAAGGTTGAGATAAGAACTGCAGAGTGTGCCAAGTGATTATTAACCCTCGGCTGGCTGTGTTTTTGTGGGTCTCTGAAGGGGGGGGACAGATCAGGATCTTTATGTTCTTTAAAGGCATTAGAGCTAACCTGATGATCGATGAGAGTTTTCATTAAAACTAACTCCTTTTCAGATTGCAGTTCCTTTACCGCTCTCTTTGATAGTTGTTTAAGCAAAGGATTTATACAAGAAATAAAAACTAGACCTGCTTCAGCACATATTAACAAAAATAACATTTGTTTTATCCTGCCGGATCCAGGCAACCAAGAAAACCACATATCTGCTGTCTGTAACCTGTGGCTTATTTTGGAAGCCCTATCCTGCAATTCATTAGCACCTTCCTTGACCACACCTGACTTCCTTTCTCAGCTGACAGGAGGTCTAAGGCACATCAGTTTTGTAAAATTACTGCTGCCAAGGAATCTATCTGATCTTGGACTTTGACCAAGGATCCAGCAATCTGGTTCAAGCTCTCTTGAAGCTCTTCTGACAATTGCTGAAACTGTATTACAGAGTGTGTCAGACCACCTACACCTGTTCCAAGTGCAGTCCCAATTCCCATGATTGCTAATAGTGGGATTATGATGGGCACCTGTTTCTGAACGTGTCCCATGAGAGGAACAGGGATAGTATATTCTCCAGTGACAACACTTATTTTAAGAAAAAGGTGAACTAATGTACATGTTCTTGTCCAGTTTGTTGGCAAACATAAATATGCATCCTGTCCACAAAAAGAACACTCCTTTTTCTTTTACGCATACTCCTATGTTCATGGAGAAAGCATGATTCCTACGGTGGTTTTCCTTAGTCCAGACCCCCAAAGTCCCTGCCACATACATTCCTGCCAGTGGTTGTAATGGGCCTTCTAATGAAGGGTCCTTTTGTTTATCTCTGAGGACTGGTCCTTCAAAAAGATATTGGGAGGTAATATTTCCCGGTGGAAAAAGGATACATAAACCTTATTTGATCTTAAAGTTTAGCCAAACTGGAAACCATGGAGGCTGAAATCGTTTTGGACAGCTTTCAAAGGTTATATTCCGTCCTTCCCACTTTCCTTTCTTAGAGCTCATTTCTGATGGTGTTGAGAAAGTAACCTTTTGTTGAAATAGGTGGTGGGCAGAGGGAAAAATACCTTTTGTTAATTTTATATCCATCAAGTACATCTTATGGCCAAAGTACATTTCTGACTGACATTGTTCTTCTGTCAGGGATCCTACAGGCCTACCTAGTTTCTGGTGTCTCTTTATACACAGAGAAGGCGTTCCTATGAGGTCTATACCTGTAGCTATTGGGCCTGCAATAGGAAAGCGGCTTTTACCCAGTCTTTTGAATGCCTCATAAAAATCTCCTTGTATCGGTGAGACGGGTACTTTATCTCTACTATCCCCTTCAAGGATAATTGTAGCCTTTGTTCTAACCCAGAGTTGTGGCTTGACAGGAACAGCATGCTAAGATGCAGGGTCAGCAGATAAACATAACCAACATCTTTGACCTAGGGTAGGGTTATATTGATTAACAAGTTCTTGACTTAATTCCAGGATTCTGGATATGTAGTCTGCTTTATGAAATTGTTGTAGAGGCCCATTTTCCTTATCTATTCCCCCGTCTGCAGGGAATGTTAATATCAGAACCTTATGTCGTGGAGTTGGCTTAGGGCTAAGGTAACGACCCCGTGCATAGACAATGCGTTTTTGGCGGGAGTGTACTTGACCTAAAGTGTCTCTATTTATGTACATGATATGGTTACGTGAGAGTCCTGTTGCGAACAATGTGCAAAGCCATAAACAAATCATAATCACCTATGGTGTAAAACTCACTACGTCAGGAATAGGGTCAGTGGTACGTGATGATTGGGAAATAGCAGTAGCAAGAAAAATCCTAGGTGTACCACAAAACCATTCCTTATATGTGTAAAACGAGAGTAAAAGTAGGGCTAGGATAGCAACTTACCCACAGGATCCACACCCACACCCAACCTATCTCTAACATTAGTATGTGTAAGAATATATAATATTACAATGAATAAGATATATATATATATAATGTGAAGGCTATCTTTGTCCTTACTGATCTTCAGCCGTGCGCAGGGAACCAGCTTCCGGAGTGGTTCAGCAAGGCGGACGTTCACCACCGTGTGTAGAGAGTCCGTTGCCGGTAGGACTTAGCAGGGTGTATTCTTCTTGAATTTCAGCACCAATGGTTTGTCAGTGTTTGTTACCTGGTATGTGACCGGATCACTCTGGTCTGCGGGTTTCAGTCTCGTCCAGTGGATCCAAGATCTTCTTTCTAAAGTCTTAAAAGGCACAATTACAAAACCCAACACCTCTGGGAGAACGCGTAATGGAATCTGATCAGTTGTAGTCCTCTTCAGTTGGGAAACAGCATAGGCAACGACTCAGTCCTAAAAAAGAAAAATACAAACATAGTCCAGGTGATGAAGAACGCCATTCCCACTGGTTACTGCCCGCCAGTCGATTGGTTTCTTTGGATCAGCAATGTCAATAGATTTCCTTGGTGAGATTCCACCTTCCACTCCTTTGGGGCTGGCACGGGCCCTTTCACTCGGGGTTTAACTTCCTTCCAGCTCCGGCTCAACACCCAATCATCGTGGTGGAATTTGTGGACTGGAAACTCCAAAAGTGGTGTCTGGGCTAAGAGTCCTTGTTTCCTAAGAACTTCAAAATATCTGGATAGTTTATATACATGTTGTTTCAATACTTTGTCTCTGGTTTCCAGGGAATCAATGCATATGCTTCCTGGCATGAAAGCTACTCCAAACAACAATACATATGATGATATTCCAATATTCTTTCTAGGTTGAGTCTAAGTAAACCCTTGACACTTCTGTTGCTGTAGCATTACTGCAGGGGAGGCATCAACCCACCCTGTGAGGCGGTCCACTATGACCAATAAATATTGTACTCTCCCCCCTCTTGGTAATTCTGTAAAATCTACTTGAGTACATTGAAATGATCTTAAAGCTGGTGATCTCCACCCATCTGATGTTTTCTGACAGCTTGTTTAATCGCCTTTTTTACAAAGTAAACATTTGTCTATAATTTGCTAAAGGGTATATTCCAATATCACCATAGCATTTTAAAAGTTCATTTACAATAGCTTGAATTCCCCAATGATTCCACCTATAGTTTGCTAAATGTATGCATTATCCCAAATGCATGCTTGGAATCTGTTTATGTTTCCTCCCAAGATGCATAGAGATTGATTTAGTGCATACACTTCACAGGTTTAAGCAGACCAATTTTGAGGCAAACCCCTTGCTTCCAGGATCTCTTTTTAGTGTGTCCATTTATAATAAAAATTGCTTGTTCTTGTTCCAGGGGGTGTTCCTCCAAATCTGGTCTTATTTTTATTTTTATTTTTATTTTTATTTTTATTTTTATTTATTTTATTTTATTTTATTTTATTTTATTTTATTTTATTTTATTTTATTTTATTTTATTTTATTTTATTTTATTATTTTATTATTTTATTTTATTTTATTTTATTTGTAAATCAATTACTTTAGCACAATAATGTTTTAATCCAAACTGATCCATTAATCTGATGTTGGCTAAGAACTGTGCTGGATTCAAATTGTGATCTGTAATTAAAATTAAGTCAGTCTGCTGCATTAAAATTGCTTCATATTTTAGATGGGGTGCTCACAATAAGGGCTTCCCCAAAGGTCAATTTCCCACTTTCTTGGACCAGTATTGAGTAGCAGCAATTGCTTGAATACATACTGGCCATCCCCTTATTACTGGGTCCATTTTTTTTGACAGGAATGCCATGGGTTTCTTTTGTCCTGTCCAGTCCTGAGCCAACACCCCTTTGTGCAATTCCATTTACTGTGTTTAAAAGAGATGGAATGGCTTTTCTAAATTTGGTAAACTTAATATAGAAGCCTTGGTTAAAGCTTGTTTCAAATTGTCAAAGCTTCCTCTTTTGTGCCCCTCCCATTTCAAATTCCAAGGTTCAGATTCAATTAATTTTGCATACAGGGGTTTGGTAAAATCAGCATTCCCATCAACCCAAACCTCAGTATTTCCTTAGTTCTTGCTTGATTTCAGGTAGAGGTTGAGATGCCACCTCTTCTATTCTATCAGGAGTGATTTTCTAGTCTCTTCACTTAATTAAGTGTATTCTAATGCTTTATTTACTTATTTTGATCTCAGTCAATTAAAAAACACTACTTCCTCTTCTTTAGGTCCTAATATTAAATTTATCAAGAGCTCTCTGTGTAATCCAAAAAGGAATCACCCAACACCACTTTCTCTACACTTACGCTTCTGCCATCAAATTGTACACTTACGCTTCCCTTCTTTGGATCGGGCACCCTTTAACTCTGTCTTCGCCTTCCGAAGGTCCCCCATGATCCAGAAACAAATCACATATTCTTTTTATCGGTTCCACCCTCTAACTCTTTCTTCACTAAACCAACTTTAAAGACAACTTTCTGGATTACACTAAAACTTCCTTTCTCTCTTTGTTGGAAAATATAAGAAACTCAACACCAAAAGAGCAGTGAAATGCCCCAAAAGAAATAAGCAAAAATGCAGGCAGAGCTCCAGCCCCCACCTGAAAGAAAAAATACCCAACAAGGAAAAGAAATCAAATCAAAGTAATTAGAATTTTTAAAACAATCACACACAAATCAAAGGAATTTCAAAAGACCTTAAAGGGTCACAGAGAAAATCAAAAGACGTTTTAGGATATAAAAAAGGGTTACTCTTGCAGTCCAAACAGGCTAGCTTCGGAAAGCTGTGCTTGCATTTATCATGTTGCCTTCCTATAAACAATAAACTACTTCTGCTCTCAAGCAGCTGACCTCCAATCATTTCAAAGCAATCTCCCAGCCAGGAGCTTTGAATTCCAGAAGGGAAAGCTTTGCCTCTCAGAAATCCTCAAAGGGAAAGGCTTCCCCCTCCTTCCCAACTTTCTATATTGTAAGAAGAATAGCTTCAAAAGTAAAACAATTTAAATGAAGTATTTTAGATCAATGCTCTGAAGCATATTTGTATCAAACTTCAGTGTCAATCTCTGCTTTTAACAAATGCAAGTCAGGTTCAGAAAATCTTTCAAAATCATTTATTTTATATAGGTTTAATTAAATATTTTAAACCTCAAAAATTACCAGAAAAAATAAAATCAAAATTGTTTTCAGAGCAGAAAAGAAAAGCTTTTATATGCAAATGGAACAGTGAGAGAGAGGGAGAGGCTGCAGCTGATCCCCCATTTGCCCCTCCCTTCTCAGACAGATGAAGAGAAAAGGAAAAAAAAATTTTTTTAAAGCAAGCGGACAAGCCACACTCCCTTTTACTATTGTATATCCCTCTATAAACAAATTAGCTCTTTCTTCGAAATGAACAACTCATGCTGCTAACAAACGAACAAATAAATAAACTGTATTCCGAGTCAAAAACAGTGAAACTACAAAGGCAGGTATCAGATATCACCCTTTACCCCGCCTTTCTCAGGCTGGTTCAGCAGAGAGAGAAAAATGGTGAAAAGAACAAAAGCCCGCAGCCCACCCTTTTCCTGCTTCTCTCAAAGGAAGGGGGGAGGGGGTCCGGAATACAGGGAGAGGAAAAAAAATGGTTAAACTGCATAGGATTCTCATCTCCTTACACCTCTCAGCATCCGTTCAACAACACACAGACATTCACAGGGCACAAGATCACTCTATCACTCCTTATGAGCTTTGGGACACCTCACACACACACTCACATTTGTGCTGCAATCAAACTGCTTGTGTACACCACTTTTACATGCAGAAATCCCACTTCATGCAAACCAATCATTACAATTATTTCAATGAGCTCCATTTTCTAAATATTTTTGTGCACTTTGTTAGAGAGTCTCATCCTCTTTGCAGTTTTGGAAATGATTACATACACACACATACGCATACATACCATTAAACATTTCCAGATCTGTGGAGGGAGGTTGTTTGTTTTAATTTTATTTCCTTGGGCAGCCTATAGCTTATTCTTAAAGGAGTGGGGGAACTCAGAGAGCAGTTAAATCATAATTATGATTGTGGGCCCTAACTACTTTCCGTTTCCCACAGCTCCAAGTCAAGATGTTCAATTAATTTGCAGGCTGACCAGACATGTCACAATTAATTCAATCCTATTCAATTCTACACACTATCATTATAAATGCACATCAACAAAATAATTTTCAACAGGAATCACATCAAAGCAATCAATTCAAATTGTTTTCCCATTTAGACAGGCTTTACTTTTTTATTACCTGCTAAACCCTGGGTGGGAAGAACAATAAAACAATTTCCTTTCCATTCTTAGTTCCTTCAGAGCTTCTCAGCTCCCTTAAAAATGGTGATTTATCAGAATGCCTACAACACTGCAGCAGTTTCCTTCTCTTATCACACATTTTTTTAACTTCTCACTTTTTACTCTGTGTACTTTAACTTTTATCAAGTTCTCTACTTACACAATCCTAACATGAGACTTTAATTCATTACTGAAGACTTTAAGGGCGCCGCCTCTGTCTTCTAGGAAGGTGATCAACTTCCTCTTCCACCACTTAATTGGTGGGCTACCTTTTTAACAGAGAGAGTAAAATTCCCTGATTTATACTTACCTGCAGGCTTGCTTTTCTTCTTGAACTTTTTGCTGAGGTCTCTGTCTGGCTGACCTTTGTGGGTCCTTGACTGGTCTTCTTCGCTGGTGGGTTCACGGCACCTCCTCACCGAAAGATTCCTTAGACTTCAATGGAGTCCTTGTAGCCGGATTGATGGATGTTCCACTTGGGAAGGCGCCGATCTCACCAGGGCAGCCGTCAAAGTAGATACAAAGGTCTTTGTTCCTTGGTCCCATCTGGGGTGCCATAAATGTTATGGAATGAAGTGACCAAGCAACATCCCTAGGTCAGCCAGAGAGAGAGTTTATTTGCGCAAAGAATCAGAAGCTAGTTTCCCATCTTAGCTTTGAGTAAAGACTCCATGATTGTGTTATGGAATGAAGGGACCAAACAACATTCCTGGGTCAGCCAGAGAGAGTTTATTTCCGGAGGTTCAAAGCCAAATTTCTACCTGAAACTTTGAACAAAGAAAACAGCTCTGATAGACAGTTTATATTATATTTCCAAGACAAAGGATTCGGTGAGATCATGCATTTTCCATATATGGTTAACATGAGCTCATACATTTTCTATATATGGTTAACATACACTTGTTATATGATAATTGACATTTCCTAATTACTAAACCATTAGTAAACCATTATTTTTGGTTTATAAGATTATCTTAGTTTAGACAACCTTCCTTAAGTGCTTGTAGTTGCTAATGGGAAATTTACTGCTATCCTTGGGTCATAAGTGACTCTTTGTAACATACATGTCTTTGTGTCTTTGACAGTGATGCCCCTCAAATGTTTTCCATATGGCTTGTCCTTCCTTGATAGCTAGCTGAGCTTTCCTCATCAGAAGATATATTTACCAATTGTTGTAAGAAACATCCTTGTAGGTTCTGCTCCAAGTGGGGACAAAGACACTGGAGACATGGAGACTGCTTGGAAAGATGGTTTAATGGTGGACAGGATTACATGGCTTGAGTTCCTGAGCAGAAAAGGGCAGATACAGGGAGTTCTCGGGTTTTATGCTCTCTCTGGCTTTGAACTTCCTGGGGCCCAGAAAGAGTATTCTGATTGGTTCTCAGACTTCCAGGGGGTGGGGGTCTTAGCTAGCCTTGCTGGCTGATGGTCACATGTGCTTCCCAGGTCACATGTGGTGAGTTTCTGCTGCTATTGTGTAGAGGGCTAATCCTATCTTGCTGGATATTTGGCAATTCCTACTATGGCTGTGCCTGAAGGAGATAGATCTTTGTTATTTAGAATAGACTGCCCCAGGCCTTAATGGCCTGTTGACAAAGGGTGGGGGGGAGGAAGATGGGAGCTGTTTCAAAGTATGCTTATCCATTTCTCATCCAGGAAAATACAATATTCTGCCTTTTTAATATTTCCCAAAAATAGTTCACTCTTCCAGGAGAGGGGTGGGTGCTAACTTCCTACAATCCCTACTCTTTTTTTTTCTTTTTTCTTTTTTTTTCAAAACGTGAGTTTTCAAACAAGTTCTTGGCAAACTAAAATTAAAATTGATCAGATCAGGGAGACTTGGTAGGTGCTTTTAATTGTTCTAATGCAAAGGGGAAAGCATTGATAGAGGCAACAGAAAAGGATTCCTTCAGTGGCTCCTGAAAGCTTTCAACCATGAAGGTCTAGCAGCCAGGGGAAAGTTCTGGTAAAAATTTTACAGTATCCAATTTTCCATGCCAATTAATTTCAGATTTCAGGTATCACTTTCTGTGAGCTTCCAGTCAGGTTTCAAGCAAGCACATATCCCAAAAAATTTTTTCTCACAGCCATGGTTTTCCTTTAAATTACAGGCTGCCCATTTCATGGGTTGGTTACTGAACCTGCCCTAGCTCTTACTTTAGTGCATCCAGGATTTGTGAGTCCAAATTGAGGTTAGTCAGTGTGCAATCCAGACTTTTTCTTTCTTTTCTTTTCTTTTCTTTTCCTTTCCTTTCCTTTTTTTTTTTTGGTGTTACACACAATGAGCCCTGGGACTTCTACTCATGAGACCACCAGTGCAATATATCTTTCTTTACTGGGCAACTGGGCAGCATCATTTGTGAGTCACAGTCAGGGCTTGGGTTTTGGATATCACTTTTCTGCTATCTCTTCAAGTGAGGGGATTGCCTGAGGGGGATTATCCCTTCCCCCATGGAATTAGCAGGGAGATATGACTACTTGGGCTTTTAGTGCCACAGAGCAAAAATCAACCTAGGAGAAGCTTTGTGTGGAGGTAAGTGAAGGGAATAGTTTCAGTCTAATTCTGAATGGTGTGCCTCTCTGTGTATGCATGTGTATGCAGCTACTTCTAAAATAAAGGCAATACAAACATTTCGGACATATTTCTCCTCCCCACCAGACAGAAATCTAAGGTGTACATAACTTGCTGTGGCAACCACTCCCAAATACAATTCTTACAATAAACTGATTACAATATAAATGAGACAAGAAAGAAAACCTAACAATGAATTTTCACCCTCCCCATAGTCTTTCCAGCTGTTTTCTGGGGATTGAAAAGAGTCTTTTAGTCTTTACTTGTCCATCTCAGGGTCTTTTCTTTCACATCTGCTAGGTGGTATGCTTGGTGGTAAGGCTGGTCACTCAGGCTTGGGAAGGTCTGCTCCACTCTGATTGCTGTGCTGACTTTCAGTGAAGACTGGATTCAAACCCAATTCCTGGTTCAAACAGATGGAAGGTCTCCTCTGGAGGCAGCATCTGGATCCATGTGCTCTGCTTCCACAGGTTGCAGAGTCCTCTGTGCAGGGCTGAAAGACATTAGAACAGGGTCCCCTCCCCCTTTCATGGGTAATCTTTCCAGGAAAGGCATTGTAACAGGATTAGAGATGGGTGGGGGGTAGATAGTTTGCAGGCAGGGTTTGAGAAGGACCAACACAACATTACTGCAGTTACTAAACAGATAATGCAGTTTCAACAACAACCAAAAAAAACAGTTTCAACAAAATGGAGACACAACAGATAAGAAAAAAAACCTGGATTCACATGCTTCAGGAAAGAGATGAACAGGTAGAACCATTTAAACACATACGGTAAATGCAAGACTGATTTTTTTCTTTTTTCTTGTAAATGAACTTAAAATGTTTCCTCATAAACTTGAGTTGTTACTTTAAGATACAGAGAGGGAAGGAGAGGGAGAAAAAAAACAGAAATAAAATGAAAAGTACTCTTTAATCTGTATTTGTTGGCCAGACAAACACAGGGCAAAGGCTCCTTCTTTATTTTTTTTCTCTCTCTCTCTCCCATTTTTCATTGCTTCAACCTTTTTTTCTTTTCTAACAATTTAAAATTCTTGTCTCTAGAGATTAGATACATTTTACAGTTACAATTACCTCGAGGGCGCACAAAGACTTAGACACACACACATAAAAACAAGGAGGATAAAGAGAAGAAAACAGAACTCTGAGATTTACACACACACTGATCATTCCCGCCATAAATCTCAGTTAAATTAGGGAAGGCACAAATCTTAACAAACATACCATGTGGTTGCATAGAAGACAGGGAGACAAACAAATCAAACAAAACCCCAACATTCCTATTTATATATTTCCCTTTTCTTTTAAGTACCTTTATTTAGCCAAATTTGTCTCCCGGTGTTATCTAATAAACTTAATCTAATAAACTTAAACTTATCTCTTAGCAAAGCCCATTTTTGACACAATTTCCTTAATTTCTTCTTATTCATGCCCCTCAACATGGGCATCCGCCTGGCGTCCCAGGCCGCGAGCACTTCTTCCAAAGGGGTTCCCGCCACCCGTGAACTACCACTACCCATGACCCTGTCCTTTTTTACTAGAAGGATCACTTCGATTTAGCCGGGTGGCACGCCGTCAGTTTTCAGAGAAAAAGCTCTGGGAAGGACTTCGATCCCCTTACGAAGTATGGGCCCCTTCGATAGGGAATCGCCGTAGATTTTCGGATCCAAAAAGGGGATCCGGGAAGACCTGCTGACCCCAGCAAAAGGTACTGGCACCTCCTCTCACACACGCTCGCTCCGTGTCTGGGCTGGACAAAACCGGGATTCAATTCTACATTTTTATTACCCCCCCCCCTCACACGCTTGGCTTTCGCTCGGCTTCCATTCCTTTTAAACACAAAGTTCCATGTTTGGCTTCCCCCCCTTGCGTTCTCTATCCTACTGGTCATGGCTCGGTGGAGCTAGCAGTAGGCAGAGGTGCGGCTAAAGGTCACTCAAAGAGGTGAAATCAGACTGTTTTCCAGATGGAATCCCACACACACACTTCCTCCTTCCCTAACAGAAGGTCTTGTGCTCTGGCAAAACCCCCATGCTCTCCAGACTGTTAGTCTTTCTGTGGTTAGGAAATGCACAAAGGAAGCAAGATCCAGCTGTGATTGGGAGAAGGGCCTTCACTCACACATATACAGGCATACACACATTTCCCATGCTTTTCCATGCTTTAAAATTAAAATTTAGAGGTACTCACCTTCTTTCCAAGCAGCCTTTGAGCTCAAACTCAAAACCCCTTTAAAACCTAGTTCCACATGGCCAAGGTCCAGGAAAACATACCCACAGACTCAATGGGTCTGCTGCTAGCAAGGGAAGCTTACCTGGGCCTGGTCCATTGGTTAGGTTAGCTTGGAGTCCCATCTGGGTCGCCAATTGTTGTAAGAAACATCCTTGTAGGTTCTGCTCCAAGTGGGGACAAAGACACTGGAGACATGGAGACTGCTTGGAAAGATGGTTTAATGGTGGACAGGATCACATGGCTTGAGTTCCTGAGCAGAAAAGGGCAGATACAGGGAGTTCTCAGGTTTTATGCTCTCTCTGGCTTTGAACTTCCTGGGGCCCAGAAAGAGTATTCTGATTGGTTCTCAGACTTCCAGGGGGTGGGGGTCTTAGCTAGCCTTGCTGGCTGATGGTCACATGTGCTTCCCTGGTCACATGCTTCCCAGGTCACATGTGGTGAGTTTCTGCTGCTATTGTGTAGAGGGCTAATCCTATCTTGCTGGATCTTTGGCAATTCCTACTATGGCTGTGCCTGAAGGAGATAGATCTTTGTTATGTAGAATAGACTGCCCCAGGCCTTAATGGCCTGTTGACAAAGGGTGGGGGGGAGGAAGATGGGAGCTGTTTCAAAGTATGCTTATCCATTTCTCATCCAGGAAAATACAATATTCTGCCTTTTTAATATTTCCCAAAAATAGTTCACTCTTCCAGGAGAGGGGTGGGTGCTAACTTCCTACACCAATAATGGGTTTTAGCTGATTTTTAATATAATCTCCAAGCCCTTTTCTTCCTTATAATAATGTGAATAGAGTGTCCTTTAACTGACCCTTTCTCCATTAGAATACAAGTGAACAAAGAGTGTCTTTTAGGGTTCACGTAACTGATTCTGTATGATTCCTACTTTATTCACTTTTATTCCCATTTACCTTATTCCCATTATTATTTTATTCATTTTTATTTACTTTAATCTCAGTTCCTGCCATTAAGGCAGCACAAATTCTGATATTGGATTATACCCCAAATATTAGGGTCTTAACATTTTGGCCCTGGGTAACTTTCCTCTCCCGAGCCATAAAAGGTTGCTGGCTTGACCAAGGTAGTTGACAAAGGTCCTTATCTGTAAAGGGTGTCTTGACCCAAAATAAATGCATCCTGTGATTTACTGTTTATTGCACCCCAAATGTCATGTATATGCCCAGATAACAACTGATGCTTCCTTTATTGCCCTAGAGGCGTCTTCCTGTCCCTAATCTTCTTATGTTTTGTCTTAAGACACTTCCCAGATAACATGAATGTGTCAGGGGGTGTTTATTATTTCCTTTCCTCTTTGATCCGTGCAAATTGATGAAGGTTAGTTTCTACGTGTTAGAAGCAAAGTTCTCTGATATGTATATGTAGTTGAAATGATATAAATACTAGTCCCGAGGAACTCTTCGGGGTTCAGACTTTTGTTTGCCTTAGGGCGGTTTGAACCGTGCACAATAAACTCTTTCCTGCATTGAAGAGCTTGGCCTGGTCTCTATCTTTTTGCTGCAACACCATTATATTTGTGGTTACCTCTGCTTGGTTAAGTGTGATATTTTAATCCTGATAATGTTTCCTGAGCTTGACAGCTGTGGAAGATTAGTTAATTTCTGTGGTTTTACCTTTTGAACCCAATACTAAAGAAAGGGGCCCTTCAGAGATCATCTAGACTGACCCCGTTTATATATATATATATATATTTTATCCAATTTCATTATTCTATTTTAAGGCCATTCCAGCAGTGGAATATGATTATCTTGAAACTCCCCCCCAAAAGGGGGAGGGGGTGTTATTACCCATCAAATCTCAAAAATACACTTTTCCCAAAAGGTTTCCACAATTTTGGCCACTACTGTAACACCTTGTGTGGATCCCATCAGGTTGAAGTTAAATGAAACCTGCAGGGTCATAGGAGTTGTAGTTCTACGCTTCTGAAGCGGAAAGGTAATATCCCACCCACCAGAACAAACCACGTGAAAAAGCTTGGCGGAACGTCATCACGCACGTCGACGTCCTCTCGCCGTCCTCGGGCGCACCGCTTCCTGGGAGCAACCGGAAGGAAGGAGTCTGGCAGCTGAGACTGGGACAGGAAGGGAAGAGTCACCGGGCGCCATTTTGGGAAGCGTTAGGGCTCCTCTTCTCTGCACTTGAACCGACGAAACTTGTGGCCTGCTTCGGACTGTGGCACCAGGAAGTGGCCTTCTTTTGCCACAGGCCACGAGGCGGTCGGGGCTTGAGCGGGTGGCTCGCCGCTCCTTCCGTTAGGTTGAGGGCAGGAGGAGGAAGCAGTCGGGAGTGGGTGGGCGAGGGCAGCTTGTGCAGGGGTGCCTGTGGTAGGCAGGCAGGCAGGCAGGCAGCGAGCGAGTAATTTTTGGTGGGAGTTTTTTTCGGGGCGCTGAGAGGGGATAGCAGGGAAGGGTGGGCGGCGGGGTCTGCTGCCAAGGAAGAGGGTTGTGGGTGAAGCTTTTGGGCCCCGAGGGTGAGGGAATGTTCGCATTTAATGCTTCAGAAAGGGGGAGTGTGTTACACTACAGAAGGGCCTCAGATGTGATATAATTACAAACGGCGCAAACAAACCCCAGAAAAAACGTGGGGTGATAGGATTACATAGCGTCTCGCTTCGTTGCAAGAACTACTACCTTGACTACTAGTTGTGAAATATGAAATTCCCGAGGCTCTTGAGCTCTTGGCTTGCCCTATGATGAAAAGGGGCATCAGGAACTCTGCTATAGAGATGTATCCACGATCCTGAGTTGTGCCTGTTACCTTGTTAATTTCCTTTGTTTGGCCTCTGCTTCTGGAAGAAGAACGAAAAAAAGACACATTGCCAGGCTTTGGATTTGCAACCATTCGATACCTACAGTTGCCTGTTCTACGAATTAGAATGGCTGCCAGTATAGAAGACCAGCATTCTTCAGAATGGTGATTGCAAAACTTTATTTTAATTTCAGCTCGTGGGGAGGGGGAGAATTAAGGTTTGGGTAGGCTTGAGCCAATTTGAACTATGTGTCTACTAGGAAAGCCTTATTACTTGACATTGCTTATGTGATGTACTATTTTTAAGTAGGTGTTTTTTTTAAAAGCACACTAACTTTTCCATGTTGTAATTAAAGGTAGGTAACATGCAACATTCTAGATGTTGATGGACCAACTCCCATGTGCTGTAATGGCTGCTGGTACAGCAACATCTTTTGAAATACAAATTATTCACTTCTGAATTTAAAGATACTAGGTTAGCGATGGCTAACCTTTTTGCCATCACATGCCAAAAGCAGGGGGAGTGCGGGGTGGTCGCGCACATGCGTGCCCACACTGATAATTCTGTGCACCCTCCCCCCCCCGTGTATGCACGTGACCCCCCCATGCTCCCCCCGCTTTTGACATGTGACTGTATGGTGGACCCGGTAGGCCCGTTTTTCACCCTCCCCAGGCTCCAGAGGCTTTCTAGGCGCCTGGGGAGGGCAAAAACAGCCTTCCCCACCCCCCGGAGGCGCTCCGGAGGCCGGAAAGAGCCCGTTTGCTCACTTCCAGTGGGCCCAGAAGGCCCGAAAATCAGCTGGCCAGCACACACATACATGCTGGAGCTGAGCTAGGGCAACGCTCGCATGCACACCAAAATGGCTCTGCATGCCACCTGTGGCATGTGTGCCATAGGTTCACCATCACGGTA
Organism: Coluber constrictor foxii; assembly: GCA_038048745.1. Classification (NCBI taxonomy): domain Eukaryota; kingdom Metazoa; phylum Chordata; class Lepidosauria; order Squamata; family Colubridae; genus Coluber; species Coluber constrictor. The sequence continues at coordinate 24,667,325 of CM075966.1, read as the reverse complement.
CTAGGTATTGGATTATTATTCTGTACCTCTAAGGCAGGGGTGTCAAACTCAAGGCCCGTGGCCCGCATCCAGCCCATGGGGTGTTTAGATGTGGCCCGCAAGGCCGGCCTCAAAACAGCCTCAAAACAGCAAAGGACACTCATTGTGCCTCTGCCTGCGAAAACAGAACTTTGGAGGCATGGCTCCCCGCTCCTTGTTTTTGCTGGCAGAGGACTGCAGGAGCCCGTTGTGGCCAAAAACGTCCTGTGCCACACCCACCGTGGCCACCCCCAGTCCAAGGTCAAACACAACACTGATGTGGCCCTCAATGGAATCGAGTTTGACATCCCTGCTCTAAGGTGAGGATTCTACCCTACAACTGATATCACAGTCAAAACTGAGGAAGAGGGAAGAAAAGTAACTGCATCCCCTTTGTACTTATGGGAGGGCAAGGCTACTGAATTGTGTCATGTTGACCTTTTTGATAGGAACTCCAAATGTAATTCCCAAGGGAGGGAGGTTTGAGGTAAAAGGAATAATGCAGTAGGATGCATTATTTAGGATCTTTAGGATGCCTCATATGCAAATTTTGTTATGCTAATCAGGAATGATTACTCTTTGGGTTTCAATTTAGTTCTTTTAAAAAATTGAGTTTTGTTTTCAGAATTGTTTTTTTAAAAAAAGTGTATTTTCTTTCTGTGATCAATTTGGATTTGCTTTTTTTTATTATTTTATCTAACCTTATATTTTAGTTACTGCTAACCCATAGGACTGATCCAACTTTTCTAGGAGCTAACTGCCTTTTGCATGTGAAAGGATAAAGTATTTCTATTCAATAATATAATCATATTCCCTGAAGATGACTGCTTTGGTTTCTGCTATAAAAGACTTTAAAGCTGAATACACTTTCTTGATTTGGGTTGGTCAATGTGGATTTTTTAAATAAGTAAAATAAAGTTAGATAAAATATTTTAGGGCTTTATAGAATAGAGTAAAAAAAACCCTCATCAGTAAAGATTTGTAATTACAACAGCTTTCTGAGTGAATGTAGTCGTAGAAAAGATGTTCATAGAATTCTTCAAAAAATGCAATTTCGTGAGAAATGTTCTGAATTTTTTTTGACAAGTAATTGAAACTGTTTTTGTATTATTGTTGCCACAAGTTAGACTGGGGGAAATTTGAATTTTAACAAAGAGTGAGGTGTACTATTTAAAAAGCAGTATTTTGTAATAAAAAAAATTCAAACCAAAACCACTTTCTTAGACTTGATTCAAGTTGAAATTGACATTCTGCTTATGACGACATAATGCTGATAATATCAAAGGCTTATAGGTCTTGCGTAGTTGACCAAGATGATATGGTAACACTTTCCAATTAAATATAACTATTTTAGCCATCAGATGTGGGTGAGTATTCATTTTGTCTCATTCATTACTTGATAAAAATGTATTCCTCGGCAAATAATGTTGAATTTTGTTGGTGGTAAAATTTGCATGAATATTGACAATTTTATTTTTGACTATTTTGTAATATATAGGCAGCTTTAATTTGTTCTTGTGTTTATTGTAAGCTGTCCTGAGAATTTGGTTGTAAGGCAACTAGGCATAAACACTCTTAAAGTTACTCCTATCACCAGAACATAATAAGAAGGCAGGCTCTCAAACTGATAAAAAAAAGGAAGGGAAAAATGGGAAAATCTCAGATTCTTAATATTAAATGTGAAACTAATTTTTTGTGGCATTGCTCACATACATGAATAAAAATTCTAATTCTTGAAAAAAACAATCCAGTTATCTTGTGGCACCTTACAGACTTACCATAACATACACTGTAAAGGAGGAGAATTGTGAAATTAAGAAAAAAGTATGTCTAGGTATTAGTTGAGCAAAACTGCTTATGCTTGCCAGTTGGAGTGACTCAACACATTTTGCTAGCGAGAAGTCGAATTTATCAGTGCATAGTACTAAACAGCACAGAAGGCACTTCTATTCTTGCTGGCAGGAAAAGCATGTTGCTCATTTAAGATGTAAAGATCCCAGAATTCTGGATCAGTGGGAATATGCAACTGGTTGTGTTCTAGCAACTGTCTAAAATTACCCTCTTTTTTGGACTATAAGACGCACCCCCCCCAAAAGGGTGAAAATCTGGGTGCGTCTTAGTCCAAAGGTAGCCCCGCCCACCCACCACCACCAACCCTTGGGACATTTTCGGCCTCTGCACGCGTCGCATTTTCAGGCAGTAACAGGTAGCGGGAATCTGGGTCAGGGCACAGCCTGAGGAATGAGCCTCTTCAGGACAGGGGGGCGGGGGATCTGCCTGGTGGCTTCAGCAAACATGGCGGGCCCCACTGGTTCGCGGCTGGTCTCCCCTCTGGCCGCCCAGCAGGCAGCTCAGGGCAGACAATGGCCACAATGACTTCATTCCCCAGCAATGTGAGGAGACTCCGCCGCCACCTAAGCCCTCTTCGTGCCCGGGAGCCAAGCGGGAGCCCCTAAAGCGAAACGTCCCTCCTTTCCAGCCACCGCCGCCCGTTGGCCTGATGCAATTCGCAGAACTGTGTTTCAGGTGGCAGCCAGTTCCCCTGCAATGTGCATCAGGGAACCAGGGAGGAAAGCATTTTCAGGTGGCAGCACCAGCTGCACGCTGTGTTTTTGGATTCGGGGAGGGCATCACAGCACTGCCACCTGAAAATGCTTTCCTCCCTGATGCACATTGTAGAGCTGGGAAGGGGGGTGGGGGGGTTGATCGGCCGTTTGAAGTGGAGGGGGAAGATGCAAGCTCTTAACTTTGCACGTGCCGCGGTCAGTGTTGGAGGAAGAGAGGCAGAGGAGCTGGAGGTGCTGATGCTCTGTCCCTCTGTCCCCCCACCCTCAGGCTGCCCCTACAACTTTTGTCTCCCTGGAATGGCTGCAGCAGTGGCTAGATGAATCAACGCCCCCACAAAGCCATCAACAACATGGCCTGTTTGTGCTCCCATGGCAAGCTGCACCCGGATAAGATCTCCACTGTCGAGCGGGTCTCAGAGGACGTGGCCGACTACTTCTACAAGAGATACGGAGGAGGACCCAGGCTGACTGGTGGGGGAGGGGGGCGCCATCCTGGACGAGGACAGCTTTGGCCCTGGCCTCCTCCTCCTCCTCCTTGGTGTGATCCCCTCTGCTTTTGGGGGTGGGGGGAAAGGAGCAAGGAAAGAAAGGTGAAGGAATACCAGGCAGATGGAGGGAGCCTTCCAGCTCTGCAGGTGGTGTGATCTCTCACACTGTTGCAAAGTTGGTGTTGCACCTCACTGGTGTGTTGCCACATTTGTCAGTTTCCTCCCTCACCCAACCCCGTCACACCTTCACTAGCACTGTTTTTGGAGCTGCCTCTGAAGAGGCAAGTTGTGACCCAAGGAATCCCCATTGGCAAAAGCGGCGCCTGCCCACAAAAGCTCAGGGAGATTGTCTTTCACCTTCCTTCCCCAGGTGGGAGCTCTGTGCTGGGTCTCCACAGGGTTAGGGCAGTGGGATGGCAGAGGCGCCCCACTTGCCAAATGCCCCATTTTTGGATTCGGGGAGGGGAAAAGCCAGCCTCGTCCAGGATGGTGCCCCCCACCTGTCAGCCTGGGTCCTCCCCGTATCTCTTGTAGAAGTAGTTAGCCAGGTCCTCCGAGACCCGCTTGACGGTGGAGATCCCCAGCGGGTGGGTGGGGCTACATTTGGACTATAAAACGCACCCAGATTTTCACCCTTTTGCGGGGGGGGGGGGTATTTTATAGTTTGAAAAATATGGCAATTTTAGACTGTTGCTAGAACACAACCAGTTGCATATTCCCACTGATCCAGAATTCTGGGATCTTTACATCTTAAATGAGCAACATGCTTTTCCTGCCAGCAAGAATAGAAGTGCCTTCTGTGCTGTTTAGTACTATGCACTGATAAATTCGACTTCTCGCTAGCAAAATGTGTTGAGTCACTCCAACTGGCAAGCATAAGCAGTTTTGCTCAACTAATACCTAGACATACTTTTTTCTTAATTTCACAATTCTCCTCCTTTACAGTGTATGTTATGGTAAGTCTGTAAGGTGCCACAAGATAACTGGATTGTTTTTTTCAAGAATTAGAATTTTTATTCATGTATGTGAGCAATGCCACAAAAAATTAGTTTCACATTTAATATTAAGAATCTGAGATTTTCCCATTTTTCCCTTCCTTTTTTTTATCAGTTTGAGAGCCTGCCTTCTTATTATGTTCTGGTGATAGGAGTAACTTTAAGAGTTTAAGACCCTCCCCCCAGAGCATGCGAGGGGTCTTTTCTGGGAAATCGAGTAGTCCCTGCAGATTGCAGGAGCACCCCAATAAGTTTTCTGGAAAAGAACTTCTCAGTAATCGATGCCCTCTTTCCCAGCCGAGTCTCTGAGGCACCTCTTGCTTGCAGGAGGAGGAGGAGGGCGGCGTAAAGCAGCACTACCTTAAATGGTGGTAGGCAGAGGCAGAATTCTTGTTTTCTTGTTTTACTCCCCAAAAATTAAGGTGCGTCTTATACTCCGGTGCGTCTTATACTCTGAAAAATATGGTACTGTCTCATTAAAAGTTTTAACTATCCTGACGTACCTGAGAAATATGTATTGTAAAAATCCAGTAAACAGGAATATACTGTAATGTCATTTTTAACAAAGTTTTTGTATCATAAGTGGACAGTGTCTGGCCCTCCAATGTCAGTCAGCATGGTGAATGATACTGGGAGTTTCAGTCTAACATCCTAGGACCAAATGTAGTAAAAGAGTGATGACAGTTTGGACAAAAACAGTTTATATAGGTAGCCCTTGACTTACAACTACAATTGAGTCCAAAATTTCTATTGCTAAACAAGACAGCTGTTAAGTGAACATTGCACCATTTTACAACTTTTCTTGTGATAATTGTTAAATGAGCCACTGCAGATGTTGAGTTAGTAATATGGATGTTAAGTGAATCTGGCTTCCCCATTGACTTTGTTTGTGAGAAGGTCACAAAAGGTGATCACATGACCCCAGGACACTGCAGCCATCATAAATACATCCCAGTTGCTAAGGGCCCAAATTTTGATCATGTGACCATAGGGATACTGAAATGGTTATAAGTGTGGAAAAAAAGTCATAAATCACTTTTTTTAGTGCCATTGTAACTTTGAACAGTCATTAAATGAATGGTTGTAAGTCAAGGAATACCTGTAATGTATAGGCTTACTTATGACAACTTTCATTGTGACTAGAATTGGTAGTTGACCTGTCAGAAATCTGTTGATTGTATTATTGTCATCCCTGGCCATGGAACCAAGCAACTATGCCTAGATACTGTTTTTTAGTGAGAAGCAGCAGTGAGGGAAGTATTGTCTATCTTGGCGTTACCAGAGATTCCAATTTCTACGAAGCAAGTACTTGATAATATTCTTTCATATAATTGGTTGTTATTCTGTCTATCGAACTGAGAAATTTATTGAAAGCTGGTTTCACAATTAATTAATTTGATGTATACTATATGGAGAACAAAGTAAAGAGATTATAAACTTTAAATGTTTTGGATGCAAATAGATGGGCAGATAATAGCCTACATAAATGTGTGAGCTTGTTAAACTTATTTGAAGATGGAATTAGGAACTGACTTTTCTCCCTGGTTTGAAACTATTCTTTAGCAAGCTCTAAAGTCATAATAGCTCATGTATATGAATTTTCTGTGATGACTCAGGAGCTGAATAATAGTGCTCAATTAGACTGAACCTGAGTTCATATTTAACCTACCAGATGTTCTTGTTGGCACTCTTGGGCGGCAAGTTCTGTAAACTGAAGACAAACACATCTGAAAATTGAAGATGCTATGTGATTTCAATGACACATGGGAATAAAAGTTTTTCTTTTTTATCTATTTTCTCTTCTATTTTGTAGGGTTTCACAGTACAACCTGGGTACTGAAAACACCGAAGGCCCAATGCATGAGAACCCCGAATGGGAGAAGGCTCGGCAAGCACTGGCTAATATTAGCAAGGCCAATGCTGCAGCTGCTTCTGGCAACAGCAAAGGTACGACCAACGGTCAAGCTAACACACAGGTAAGAGGGAGCCAAAGATTCTTTAGATGCCCTTGCATTACTGTTTGCATCTTAAATTTATAATTTGAAAACATACAATTGTATCAGCCTTGATTGTTTAAGACTGAGACTAAAATTTTTACTTCATTTTGTTGCTAACTTGGGATTTCAGAATCAATAAGAAATCGAACTCTGTTCAGAACCAGTATTCTGAGGAGAGTTTTCTAGAAGCTCAAAGAGTCTTAAGTGGGGAAGCTGGAAATGAATGAAGTTAATGTCAGTATTCTATTGATGTATCTCTTGGAAACACTGGAACACACTTTTTTTAAAAATTGGGGACTGTAAAAGGAAGAGAACCTCTGTATTCTGAAATGGCTTTAGAGTCTGCATTTTGGGGATTCTTAAGCACTGGACTGTCACACACTAATCTGCCATCCTGAAATCAATCAAAGGAAAAGATTTGGACTTGTTAGACAAGTACTCCTATTTTCACTTTGTAGTAGTGGGTGGAAACATTTTGATCAGTTCATGACACACTTCTGCTACTTTTCACAGTACACAGCACAGCAAGGAGACTCCCTGCAGCAGCAACAGCAGTACTACCAGTGGTATCAACAATGTAGCTATCTCTACCCCTATAATTACTATTATCCTATGGTAAGTAATAGCATTTGGCTAACCTCATAAGGTCCCTTTAGAACAGGGGTGTCAAACTTGATCGCATCACAGACTGGATCGTGATGTATCGCAATGTTTTTTGCCTTTGTGGAGCCAGGGTGGGCGTGGCCTCTAGGTCGCCAGTTTGACAGGCCTGCTTTAGAATTCCTTAACTAGGATGTTGGAGAGGGACTCATGACTTATAAAAGCAAGATACAGGTAGTCCTCAACTTAGAACAGTTAGTTTAGTGACTATTCGAAGTTATATCAGCACTGAAAAAAGTGACAAAACCATTTTTCAAACTTGCGACCATTGCAGCATCCCCCAGGTCATGTGATTTAAATTCAAATGCTTGAGGACTGATTCGTATTTATGACACTTGCAGTGTCCTGGGGTCATGTGATCACCTTTTGCGACCTTCTGACAAGCAAAGTCAATGGGAAACCCACATTCACTTAACAACGGTGTTACTAATTTAACAACTTCAGTGATTCACTTAACAAATGTGGCAAGAAAAGTTGTAAAATGGGGCAAAACTCACTTAACAAATTTCTCACTTAGCAACATAAATTTTGGGCTCAATTGTCATAAGTCCAGGACTACCTGTATAATACTGCAGAATAAATGAGGCAAGGCAGAATTTTCCACAGACAATTCAGCTGTGCACTCCAACCCCATACAGTTTTTAATAGAATGATCCCAAAATGGTCACATCGTGTGATGAAAGCAAATAGGTCCTCGTTGCTGCTAATTTGTGTGCCAAAACTTAGTTTAGAATTTGCTGGATGGATACCAAAGAATGGGAACACCAAAGAAGTCACCAGAATGGCAACAAACCTGTTAGCAAATTTTTATTCAGAAATTGACCCCGAGTATATTCACAGTGCCAGGGGGCTCCTACTGCTGTGTGAGCCCAAATGGCAAGGACATCGGTATATGGAATGAACCTTTTCCTTCCTCCCCCACCCTTTGAAATGCTGGCACACAATGGGGAATACACATTGAGAGGAATGTGCTAGTTCCTGCTGTTTCCTAGTGAGACTCTTGGACAAAATCCTTGGGTATGTAACTCATTCAGGTCTTGTCAATTTCAGGGGGCTTGTGAAAAAAGTTGCTCACAAGGGGGTGGGGAAATGGCTTAACCATAGGACTCTACAGACCTATTATATATCAGATAAATGCAGAAGTTTCATAAAGGTCATACAAAGAGAGACTGGGATTTCAAAATGTCAGAAATCAATTAAATGGAATTCAGGCAAGAGAAGACATTGAGTGGAAACCCATATAGCTTCTGTTTTTATACAAAAATTATATACTGCCTATCATGTAAAATATCTCTTCACTGATCTGAATCCATGATTTGCCTTCCCAGCAAAATGTCTACTCTGGCTATGGTTCTCCTGGGCAATATGGTATCCCATGCTCTTATTCCCCAACACCCCAACAGCTACCAGTTCCTGGGCAGCACCAAGGGAGCATGAGCCAGGTAATATATTTCACTTTATTAAATACTGTTTTCTATTTTAGATACAGTATGGAGGGGAAGAAAATACACAAATCCATTGTGTATGGATTTCCCCACAAATTTTGGGAAATAGGTGGTTTGCTGCCTTGAGTTGTTTGTAAAAATAATGACAGCAGGATTTTTAAACAATAAAACTTGGGTTTTAGAGAAAGAAGTAAACTCTTTGAATAAACAAGTGGAACAATTTGTGGTCCTTGGGGCATTGTACTATATTTCTGTTGGCCCAGCCATTGTATTTGATATTCACAGAAAATGGGGGATTTAGTGTAACAGTACAGAAACAATAGAAGTTACACCAGCTTACACAAGAGAAACAGATTGAACCAACCCCCAACTCCATCAAGTAAGCTCTCTGCTTTTAACTGTTTTTAAAAATGCAGCTGGCAGAGGTAATAATGGCACAAATCTCCTTTCTCTAGCCTCCAGTCCCAGGCATTGAAGATGGAGGGATGTCATACTCAAGCCAGCCTCAGCAAATGCAAATCCCTAACCCGCTGCAGTCCCCTATGCAGCATCCCAACCACCCTTCGCAGCATAGCAACCTACCCATGGGCCCTGGGGGGCAGCAGCAGCAGGGTGGTCCTCCTGGAGGGTTGCACTCTCAGCCAAACCAGTCAAGTGCTTCCTATAACCAACAGCAGCACTCTTACCAGGAAGCAGCCAAGCCCAAGAAAGGACAGCAGCTGTGGAACCGCATGAAACGTGAGCTTCTGGGAGTAGAAGTGGAGGGGCTTGAATAGGCCTTCAGGAAAGGAAGGCAAAGCATTTTCAGGGACTTTGTTACTGGGAAGGGGAGTTGGCAGTAGCTGGAGGAAGCGTTATTTCCAGCTTCTGGTGTATTATCAGTTATGCCATAGTTTCTGGCATAATTTAAAGCCTTTGCTTTAATGAAGTAATTTCTACTTTGAGGTTTATTAGCATATAGGGAGGTGGAAAGAGAAAACAATATGCCCCTGAAATGGTTAGCTTCCTGTGATACATCAAAAATGGTTTTCATTCATTTGTTGGGTTAAGCCTATAGAAAGAGTTGCCAAGCCATTTGTAACAAATTTAGCTCAGCTGGCAAATCGAGAATGTTCTCTAATGTAGAATAAATAATATCCAATTTTTAAAAAAGTTTATAGTGGATATCCTGCAAGCCACAGGTAGCCTTGAGCATCTTAGCGTATCTCCAAGAATATGTTGTTGATTTCAAGCAGCAAAATGGCCAGATTCTAGAATCATGATTTTGTTGTTAGTTCAGCATTAAGAACGGGAATGGAAGAAAGCTGATGAATAAATTGATAAAGGAGGATATAACGGAATAGGAATGGAATAATATGAATATACAGGTGAAACTTGAAAAATTAGAATATTGTGCAAAAGTTCATTTATTTCAGTAATGCAACTTAAAAGGTGAAACTAATATATGAGATAGACTCATTACATGCAAAGCAAGTTAGTTCAAGCCTTGATTTGTCATAATTTTGATGATTATGGTTTACAGCTCATGGAAACCCCAAATTCACAATCTCAGAAAATTAGAATATTGTGAAAAGGTTCAATATTCTAGGCTCAAAGTGTCCCACTCTAATCATCTAATTGAGCCATAACACCTGCAAAGGGTTCCTGAGCCTTTCAATGGTCTCTCAGTCTGGTTCAGTAGGAATCACAGTCATGGGAAAGACTGCTGACCTGACAGTTGTGCAGAAAACCATCATTGACACCCTCCATAAGGAGGGAAAGCCTCAAAAGGTAATTGCAAAAGAAGTTGGATGCTCCCAAAGTGCTGTATCAAAGCACATTAATAGAAAGTTATGGAAGGGAAAAGTGTGGAAGAAAAAGGTGCACAAGCAGCAGGGATGACCACAGCCTGGAGAGGATTGTCAGGAAAAGGCCATTCAAAAGTGTTGGGGACTTTCACAAGGAGTGGACTGAGGCTGGAGTCAGTGCATCAAGAGCCACCACACACAGACGGATCCTGGACATGGGCTTCAAATGTTGTATTCCTCTTGTCAAGCCGCTCCTGAACAGCAAACAACGTCAGAAGCATCTTACCTGGGCTAAAGACAAAAAGAACTGGTCTGGGGGCTTCCGGTTTGGCATTGTGGTGATGCAGTCAGGGAAATAGCGGGCTCTCATGAGCCCCACAAAAACCCCGACTGACAAACCGCTGCCGATGGGTCTTCGGACCGAACTCGTCCTGCAGGGACGGGGGAAGAAGAGGGGCGCCTTGGACTGCCGAGAGGAACAGGCAAGTTCCTCGGAGGCCAGAGGGAACCCTCTGAGTCGGCAGCGGGGAGCAGCAGCCATGGCGGCTGCTATGAAGCCGCGACAAGCCGGGAAAAGAATTGTGCAAGAGGAAAGAAGAAAGAACGAGGTACTTTGAAGCCGGGTGAGTGACACCATCCCTGGTGGGAAGCAACACTTGAGTATGGACTTTTATCAATAAGACCCCCAGCTTTAAATAGCGGCTGTAGATTTGTGGGGCATGAAGATCTGACATAGTAATAAGAGGAAACAAAGACCCATTAAGAAACTTGCTTTGATACAGGCTGACTTGGTAGAATTGATTATTAATATGCTAGAAAATTGCAGAAGAGCTGAAGGCTGCTATTGAAACATCTTGGTCTTCCATAACACCTCAGCAGTGCCACAGGCTGATAGCATCCATGCCACGCTGCCTTGAGGCAGTAATTGATGCAAAAGGGGCCCAAACCCAAGTACTGAGTACATATGCATGCTTATACTTTTCAGAGGTCCAATATTGTTCTATATACAATCCTTGTTTTATTGATTTCATGTAATATTCTAATTTTCTGAGATTGTGAATTTGGGGTTTTCATGAGCTGTAAGCCATAATCCTCAAAATTATGACAAATCAAGGCTTGAACTATCTCGCTTTGTATGTAATGAGTCTATCTCATATATTAGTTTCACCTTTTAAGTTGCATTACTGAAATAAATGAACTTTTGCACGATATTCTAATTTTTTGAGTTTCACCTGTATGGGTCCCGGTGGGCAAGTGGAAAACCTTTCATTCATGTTGTTAGAAGCTCTATGGGTTCAATCCATTATGTTGGAGTCAAGCTAAGTTCTTGCCCTTGTCTCAAGAGTTTTGGCAAGAGCTATGTATGGCTTAAATGGAAACTAGCTTATATCGTCCCATAATTTTTATGAAAATGCACAAAATGCTCTCAGTACTGCTGTAAGGGCATTTGTAAATGCATAAGGCTGTTTCCTCACATATGTGGTCACAAATTTGGGGAGTATCAAAATATGTTAAAATAATCCTTGGTGCCTTTGCTTCTCTTGAGGGGAAGGTTTATACATATAGATTTAGAGAGACAGACTACTAAATCTGCAAAGTATATTTTTTTTAAAAAATGCATGCACATACACACCTATGAATCCTCTTTTTATTTTTATAAACAGAAGCACCTGGGTCTGGTGGTCTAAAATTCAACCTTCCAAAGCATCCCTTTGTAGTAACAAATCAGAACTTCAACTCTTTGGAGCATCAGCAGCAGCATCCAAACTTTGCCTCTCAGCAGAATTCAGAGAAATGTCACAATCATAGGTTTGCAACTTTCCTCTCTTCTCATTTTTTTATTTATATACAGCCCAAATCAGCTCTAGGTAGTTTACACCATGGGGGTTTAAGCAATGATAAAATCAGGATAGAGGACAAAAACAGATAATTTGGTGTGTGAATAAAACGTGGGAATGTCCTAAAAACATTCCTCCATTTTCCAGTGTGCTGCGTCTACACTCCATAGCTGGGATCAATCCTCCTTTTCTGACAACAACTGAGAGAACTTTTTTTTTTCTTAATTATTCCTACGTCACTCTGTGCTCTAGCTCCACCCCCCTTCTCCCTTTACCTCCCCAGTCTTTCTCTCAGTTGCTGACAGACTGGGTGGATTTTTGATTCCTCTGTGCTCTAGAGTAGTTCATTAGGCCTTTAGTTATTTTTGAATAGAAAATTTTTTATAATTTCATCAATTCGGTTTAGATTAGGGTTCTGTTTGTTTTTGTGGTTGTTGCTGTCTGGATTGCCTGCCCTGCTGTGTGACTGACTCCGTGCCTGGTAAGCTAGGTCGGGTCGCGCTTCGCGCTTTTAGCGCTCACAGCTGCCGGTCTCTGTCCCTGCGGGGCGGATCCGGCTTGAAAAGCCTGCTGCCGGTGGAGGGGGGGCTGGGCGGTTCGCCGTCGTAACCCCTGCCTCAGCTTATCAGATCGGAAAGCTCCCGGCAAGAAAAAGAGGCGGAGGCGAGGCAAGTACAAAGCGTTTCGCCTGCCTACAGCCGGTGTGTGTTCCCGGCTTCTCTTTCAGCCAGCTCCCGTCCCGTCAGGGATCTGCGGGCGGGGCCGTGATTTAAAGGGCCAGGGACTTCAGAGCTCCTTCCCTGAAAGAAGAGGAGTTGCTTGAAAGGCCGAGCGGCGGTTTCGGGAGCCTCAACCGCCCACGCCGTGGTCGAGTGGCCAGCGCTCTCCTCGCGGTGAGCGCTGCCTGAGGCGCGCGGAGGCGCGGCCGCCATTTTGGGGGCGCCTTCTCGGCTAAGTTTCGTGCTATTTCTGGCTCCTGCAGAATTGCCTGCCTGACCCTGCTATTCAGTGGGGGGGGGGGCACAAGTGACTGGCAGTCATTGGGACAAGTGCCTGGTTTGGTGTTTCTGGCTGTAGTTGGTCAGTGCACCGGTAGTTTCTGTCCCACGCCCTGGGGAGGCTGGCGGGCTTTCCTCACGTGGCTGTTTCCCTTGGAGCTTGGCCTTGCATATCACTGCAACCCTGCAGAGCAGAGCAAAGAGTTGCAAGGCAAGGCAGGGCAGGGCAGGGCAGGGCAGGGCAGGGCAGGGCAGGGCAGGGCAGGGCAAGGCAGGGCAAGGCAGGGCAAGGCAAGGCAAGGCAAGGCAAGGCAAAGCAAGGCAAAGCAAGGCAAAGCAAGGCAGGGCAAGCTATACTAGCTAAGCCTAGCTAGACCCAGCTGAGCAGGGCAAGCTGAGCAAAGCTAAGCTAAACTAAACAAACACACTGTGCACAGTAAAGTGGATACCCATTATCTTCCATCCATGGCTGATTCTTCTCTATCTTCTGACCTCGAGCAGGAGGTCAGCCCTGTTCGATCAACAAGATCACATAAGAAAAAGAGGGACAAGAGGTCGGCTAGCTCCAGCCATCAATCACGCCTCCCAAAGAAGTCGGGGAGAGGACAGGGACGCCCTTCGCCGTCATAAGGCATTTGAGAGACAATTCGAGAAGGCCAGATTGGCCGCAGCCTTGTTGGTGCGTCCTGAGACGGGCAGAGCCCAGACCTTGGCTACAGATCTAGAGGTGGGGATGTCTGGCCAGATGTCCCCCGCTCCTCTGGCTATGAGTAAGAGGGTATCTCAGTCTATGCCCGATGTCTCTACTGCAGGGGCGGACCTTCTCAGGCCACCCGCCAGACAAGCTCCTTCGGCTACCTTTACGCCCACAGCGGCGGGCCTGCGCCCGGTGGATCCAGCTCCTGCGAGCCCACAGGTCGATTTCCAGACCATGCTGTCCTCGGCCCTAGCCACGATCATGGCGGCCGGAGCCCATCAACCGGTTCAGCCTCAGTCAACGAGGGGGCGGCCGGAGTCATCTTCCGCACACAGGGCGCACAGATCAAGGTCCCCGCTTCGGCAGGTGTCAGATTCCTCAGACGGTTCAGAGGAGGGGGAGGAGACGTATCCGGAGGATCCCGAGTTTTCCGAGGATGAGGGCCTGCTTCCTGATACTCCTGCCTTCTCGGGCCTGTTTCGCCCATCATTGTTTAAATCTCTCCTCCATAAGGCTCGTTTAACAACAAATCTGGGATCGGTGGGGGCGCAACTCCCTCCGTCTCAGCCCGAGACTGGCCCACACGATGCATTGTTCAAACAGGCCAAACGTGAAAAGGATTTTGTACCTTGTCCCCAGTTGTTCACTGATGTGCTCCAGGCCCCGTGGGCTCAGCCTGGGTCTCTGACTGCGCCCAACAATCTGGACAAGAAATTGTACTGCTCCGCCCCCGAATTGGAGGCTCTCATAGACCTGCCGTCTGTTGATGCTCCGGTGGCGACCCTCACCTCTCATTCGGTGGTCTCGACTGACCCGCTAGACGCCCTGAAGGCGGAGGACCGGAGGATGGAGCTGGCCTTGCGTAAGTCACATCAGGCGGGGGCCTGGGCGGTTAGGACTGCTACGGCTACATCGTTCTTCAACCGCGCTTCACTGATCTGGCTGCGTCAGCTACAGGAGCGTCTTCCCCCGGAAGAGACACGCTTACATCAAGATGTGAATAAAATCATTGCGGCCACCGAGTACTCTGCCGACGCTTCCCTAAACTCGGTCAAGTTTGTCTCTCGAGCCTTGGCTTCCTCCGTGACGGCTCGCCGTATTTTCTGGCTCCGCCCCTGGAAGGCGGACATCAAAACCAAGTGGAAGCTGGCATCGGCACCGTATAAGGGATCCTCTCTGTTTGGGCCCGCGTTGGATCCTCTTCTTGTGGAAGATAAGGACAAGCGGAAGGTCCTCCCATCGACCTTCCGTAGACAGGACAGGCGATTTCACCCGTATTCACAACGCCAGTCCTTTCGGAGCTATTCCGGGCCCGGAGGGTCCTCGGCCTACCGTCCTTCCTTCCATCCTGCCGACCGTCCTTCAGACAGACAACGCTTCCGCGATAGAGGCAGGGCGCAGGCTCCTTCGAAGCGTCCGTTCCGTGGGGCAGGCTCCAGGCCCTATCGTAGGGGCAAATGACTCACCGCCGGAAGGCCCGGTGGGGGGTCGCCTCCGGGACTTCCACAGTCAATGGGCGTTGTCGACCTCAGACGCTTGGATTCGCAGTACGGTCTCCGACGGCCTTCGTATAGAGTTCATCTCCCGACCCCCAAACCGGTTTGTCCAGTGTCCCGTTCCACGTTCCGCACGAGAAGTTCGTCTCATGGCGGCCGAGATCACTCACCTGTTAGAAATCAAGGCCATAGAACAGGTCCCGTTGGACCAGCAAGGGACCGGCTTTTACTCCATCCTGTTCCTGATGCCGAAGAGCTCCGGAGGGGTCAGAGGCATCCTCAATTTAAAGCAATTGAATTTGGCAGTCCTGTATCGACGCTTCAAAATGCACTCGCTACGCTCCATTCTAGCTTCAGTGCGCCAGGGAGACTGGATGCAATCAGTGGACCTTCGGGAGGCCTACCTCCACGTTCCGGTGCATCCGTCACATCGTCGCTACCTGCAGTTCGAGTTTGCTGGGACTCACTACCAGTACTGTGCCATGCCGTTTGGACTCTCCTCTGCCCCCACGGTTTTCACCAAGCTGGTGGCAGCCCTAGCGGCCTCGCTTCATGCCATTCCAGTGAGGCTGCTCTGCTACCTAGATGATGTGTTGATCCTGTCGTCCTCCCGGGAGCGAGCAGTTCGGGACAGGGAGTTAGTGCTCCACGCCTTCCGTGCGCACGGCTTTACTGTGAACATGGAGAAGAGTCACCTCGTTCCATCAACGTCCATCTTACACCTTGGGTCCATGATAGATTCGGCAAGAGGCCAGGTGTTCCTGTCCCCAGAAAGGATACAGAATGTCTCGGCGTTGGTGGACAAGGTCTTGTCCCTGAGGTCAGTGCCCCTAGCGACCCTGTCTCAGCTGCTGGGGAAGCTCGTGTCCTGTATACACATCGTACCATGGGCACGCAGACACTCCCGGCAGTTGCAGTGGCTACTCCTGCCGTACCAGCGGAAAGGCTGCGCGACTTCGTCAAGAAAAGTGTTCCTGCCCCCTCAGGTCCGGCTGTCTCTTCGCTGGTGGAAGTCCCCTGCCATCCTTCAGGGCAGCCATTTCCTGGATCTGGACCGAGTGGTGATAACCACGGATGCCAGCTTGCACGGTTGGGGGGGCCACATGGCGAACAAGGTAGCCCAAGGCAGGTGGTCCCGGTCAGAGCGTCAACGCAACATCAATCTCCTTGAGCTTCGGGCGATCCGCCTGGCTCTACTTCACTTCAAATCGGAGGTCCAAGGTCGCCACGTGTTGATCCTCACGGACAACACGTCAGCGAAGGCGCATGTGAACAAAGAAGGAGGAACGAGGTCTCGAGCCCTGATGTTCGAATCGGAGGGCCTGTTCAACTGGGCGGAGCGCCATCTTCTCTCGATCCGGGCGGACCATTTTCCGGGGCGGCAAACGTTCAGGCAGACTGGCTAAGCAGAGAGCTGATCGACCCGGCGGAATGGCAGCTTCACCCGCGGCTGTTTCGGGAGTTGACTCTCAGGTTCGGGACTCCCGTGATCGACCTATTCGCCAGCCCCTCCAATGCTCAGCTTCCTCGCTTCATGTCACGCTACCCCAGCCCAGCGGCAGAAGGCGTGGATGCGCTCAGGTGTCGTTGGCCGAGGGGGCTGCTGTATGCCTTCCCACCAGTCGTTCTGATGCAACAGGTGGTGCGGAAGTTAGTGGCGGAACTAGCAGAGCTGGTACTGATCGCTCCCAATTGGCCTCGCCGGCCCTGGTTCGCAGATCTCGTCGAGTTCTCCGTCGACAGGCCGTGGATCATCCCGCCTCATCGGATCGTGCTGTGCCAAGGGGCCATTTTCCATCCAGAGCCACAGTGGCTCCAGTTGGCCGCGTGGCGTTTGAGCGGGTCCTCTTGAAGAAGAGTAGGTTGTCCGATGATGTGATCGGGACAATGCAGGCGTCTCGTCGTCCTTCCACTACGAGAATTTACGAGGCGACATGGAAGGCGTTCTGTCGCTGGGTGGCGACTCAGCATGTGGACCCGACCTCTGCGGTCATCCAAGATGTTTTGGATTTTCTTCAGGCCGGATTGGCGAAAGGCTTGGGCCCGGCCACCTTGAGGCGTCAGGTGGCGGCCTTGTCCACGGTCATCTCTTGCCCGCCGTACCGGTCATTGTCTCATCACCCATGGGTTTGGGATTTTCTGCATGGAGCTACTAACATCCGTCCCCCTACAGTTCATAGATATCCTTCCTGGGACCTGCCGCTGGTTTTGCAAGCTCTAACGGCTCCACCCTTCGAACCCCTGGGTTCCGTGTCCCTGAAGTTCCTGTCTTTTAAAGTTGCATTTCTGCTGGCGATCACATCGGCTCGCCGTGTGTCGGAGTTGGTGGCCTTGTCGGTCCGGAAGGACTTGTGCATCTTTCACGCCAACACGGTTGTTCTGCGGCTTGACCCAGCATTTACTCCTAAAGTTAACACCTGGTTTCATCGTTCTCAAGAAATAGTGCTTCCGGACTTTTGCCCTAACCCGAGGCATCAGCGGGAGGTCCAGTGGCATACTCTGGACGTGCGTAGGGCCTTGAGACGTTAAATCCGTCGTACAGCCCCGTTTCGGAGGTCAGAGGCACTACTCGTTTCTTTCCATCCGGCGTCCATGGGCCAGAAGATCTCGTCGGCTACGGTGGGTCGGTGGATTAAGGCCTGCATTTCCTTGGTGTACCAGCAGCAGGCCTGTCCCGTTCCTGCGAGGATTTTGCCTCATTCGACGAGGAGTGCAGCTGCGTCGGCGGCTTGGGCGACACAGGCATCTGTATTGGACATCTGTCGAGCGGCTACCTGGACCTCTCTGTCGCCTTTCATCCGGCATTATAGAATCGATGCCTACGCTTCTGCGGAGGCGTCCTTTGGCCGGAGAGTTTTGCAGAGTGTGGTTGGGGCCCCTTCGGGGGGCAGTCAGCCTCCCGCCCCTGGGGTTTAGGCTTGGGTATGTCCCAGCTATGGAGTGTAGACGCAGCACACTGGAAAACGGACGTTGTCTTACCTGAACGTCCATTTTCTGGGTGCTGCGGATACATTCCATTCCCTCCCTTAATGGGCTTCCTGCATTGTTGGTTGTTTGGTTGTTTATTGGTTAATAAAATTGAGTTGTATCATATGCTGTACTGCACCTTCGTTAAAGACTGAGGAGGTAAAGGGAGAAGGGGGGTGGAGCTAGAGCACAGAGTGACGTAGGAATAATTAAGAAAAAAAAAGTTCTCTCAGTTGTTGTCAGAAAAGGAGGATTGATCCCAGCTATGGAGTGTATCCGCAGCACCCAGAAAATGGACGTTCAGGTAAGACAACGTCCGTTTTTGTCTCTTTGTCTTTGAATAGAGAGTTTACTATGCTTAGTAAAGTGAAAGAGATTCAGATGAGGTACTGAGCAAATCCCAGACTGGGGAAAAATTTTGCAGTAAGCCTAATAGGAAGCAACCTCTTGCTGCTGCTCATCCTTAAGAGCTTTTAGAGTCTGAATAATATAAACATAATGTAAATAAAATATATTGGATTCCGTTCATTTGAAATTTCTTAAATTGTGCTAGGGATTGCCAACCATGCCTAGCCTGTGCATCAGAAGTTGTGCCAGTCAAGTGGTGCAGGGAAACCTCAAAACACTGGTGTTTTTTCTTTATTATAGTATGTTGACTTCGGTTCCAGTAACCCATCCTTGAGTCATCTTAGCTGGCTGATTTTGAGGCATATTTGGGGTGAGGAGCAGAAATATATTTTACACTAAGTGGTAGTGCTTCAAATATGAATATGCTATGGAAATTATGTGTTCTTCTTGAGGGATCTTAGGAAGTAGTGTTTTATGGAGTGTAAGGGTCATACCACCAGGTGATCCATCAGGTAATTCTCCACTTAATGACCATAATGGAGCCCAGAATTTCCATCATCATGATGGTTGTAAGTTGGAGGCATCCACACAACTGACACAATTTTACTACCTTTTATGCAATGGTTATAAAGCAAACAGTGGTCATAAAGCAGGTCAATTCATTCCCATGAATGTTTTTTGCTGGAAAACCAGCAAATGACATTGTAAACCATGGTCATGTGACCTTGAACCCTGCAACCGACCATAAGAGTGAGCCGGTTGCCAAATGGTCAAAATAAGGTGATGTGGCCACAGTGGGGTGCTGCTGTCGGAATTCCATACTTGGGTTGTTCCTTTTGGGCATCTGTTGTAATTTTGAACGGTCGCTAAGCAACTAGTTAAGAGAAGAGTACAAGTATGGAATAAAGCCATATGTGTTTCTGTGAGGATGTTTGCAAATTGTAAAAGAGCATCCCTCACATCCAGGGGAATGTTGTGATAATGTGGCAGTAGCCTTTTCAAGGATGTCTCTTTCTCATTAGATAGGTTATGATGCACTTGGGAGGGAAACAGTAATGTCAATAGGACAGAAGCAGGTAAATCAGATCTTAGTGCTGCCTTTTAGGCCCACACATTTGGATGCTAAGGGTTAGAGTTCATGGCTATTGTGTTTGTTGGTTAAGGAATACAGGTAGTCCTCGACTTACAACCATTTGTGTAGTGACCATTCAAAGTTACAGCAGCACAGAAAAAGTGACTTATGACTGGTTTTCACACTTCTGACCCTTGCAGCATCCCCCACAGTCATGTGATCAAAATTCAGCCACTTGGCAACTGGCTCATATTTATGACAGTTGCAGTATCCCAGGGTCATGTGATTACCTTTTCTGACCTGACAAGCAAAGTCAACGGGGAAGCCAGATTCGCTTAACAACCATGTTACTAATTTAACTGCAGGGATTCACTTAACAACGGTGACAAGAAAGGTAGTACAATTGAGCAAAACTCCCTTAACAGTCTTACTTAGCAACAGAAATTTGGGGCTCAATTATGGTCATAGGTGAAGGACTACCTGTATCACCTTGTAAGGCCCTAGGAGGGTTATTCAGATTGGTGGTTGAATTTCAGATAATCTGCCTATGAATGTGACAATATGACCTAGGAACAATTGGGCCAATGAGACAGCATGCAAACGTTGAAATGTGACGCATACTGTGTTAAAAAATGAGGTGGAATGGAACAAGCTGCATACTGAGAGAGTTAAGGTTCCAGTCATGGAAGTTTTGCAAACTGTTTAGCTTCCTTTCAACTAATCTTAACCATTTCTAAAGTGTGTGTTGCAGTTAAATGTATTAGTGGAGTCTTGCTATTTTAAAATTTTCTTTTTGTGTATAGTTCTTCAACAGGTAAGCCTGAAGATTGGCCACAGGACATGAAAGAGTATGTCCAGCGTTGCTTCACAGCCTGTGAGTCAGAGGAGGATAAAGACCGCACAGAGAAGCTGCTTAAGGAGGTCCTGCAGGGCAGGCTTCAGGATGGCACTGCCTATACCATTGATTGGAGCAGGGAACCATTGCCTGGGTGCGTAGCTTTGGGGGCAGAGGTGGAGATGGGATTTGGAAAGCATTGTTCTTTTTATTAGTGCATAAATTAAGCCAAATTAGCTTAGTGCTTTCTACATATGTCCCTCCTGATAGTATTACTTTAAGATAAGAAGAGGCAAAAAGATAGTGATCAGCTAGAGAATGATGAATGTGGTCACCGACTGGAGATTTGAATATAGGTAGTCCTCAACTTATGACCATAATTGAGCTCAGAATTATGGTTGTAAGTCATGGCAGTCATTAAGTGGGTCAAGATGTGACCGTGTCTGTTTTATTACCTTTATTTCAGCAGTCATTAAGCAAATCCATTGTCCAAAATGGGCATTTTTGCCAGAAACAGACATTGGTTTTCAACAAAAAAACCCAACAACAACCCATAATAACTTGCAGTGACATGACTGTGGGACACTGGAGATGGCTATAAATGGGCTGATTGTTGGACTCCCAAAATGTGATCATGTGACTGTAAGGGCGCCCCAACTGTCAGAACTTCGAATGTGGGTCATAAGTAGCTCTTGGGAGGTCTGTCTTAATTTCAAACATTCACTAAGTGACCAGTTATAAGTTGATGACTACCTGTAATATTCTTTATCTCTGTCTAATGAACTAAGAAGGGGAGAATGCTTGGAAGACCAAGATCTCTGTTCTTTTTTTATTAAAGATGTATTTTCCTTAAGAGGCAAATAAGGCTAGTAGACTTGATTGCATCTAGTGGAGTTAGCACGCAACATGTTCAACTTTTTTAGCTGGCATGTATGTTTTAGATATTAGAGTACATATAATGGATGGCCTAGTTGCCATTGTGAGTAGCTTGCTCATTCACAAAACCATTTCCTAAGATTCAGCAGATCTATAATTCCTTCTACAGCTTGGGCCGAGACAACTTGGCTGAAAGCCCCAAGGAAAAGCAGCAGTGCTGGGAAGTGGCTTCTCTCCACTTGCCACGTGCCTCTATGCAGTCAAGTCTTGATCAACAGCAGCAGAGGAGTGGTGGTGGCAATTCTCAGCCCCAGCGAGGGGAGGGGAGGGGAGGAGCTGGGACTGGTTGGACACGTGCGAATGCCTTCCCCACCAAATTTGGAAACCGCAATGTTTTCATGAAGGAAAATAGCTCCTCCTCAAGTGTTGATTCACGTTCTAGATCAAGGTCATCATCCCAATCTCCCGGTCGCCACTTCCGAAGAAGGTAAACAATGGCAGTCAAAGAATAGAATATATTTGTGACAGTTATCTTGAATCTGTGTAGTTCCATTGGTTCTGTGTTGGAGGTATCACTTCATTCCTTTTTTTAAAAAAATTTTTTTTATTGATTATAAACAAAGATATAAAGACAATACATTTACAAACAAATAAACACAAAACCCCACCACCCATACCACTTTACAAATATGTTTGTCATCAACAGAGTGAATAATATCTTAGTTTCTATATTAGTGCAAGAGTCATATTGATTTCATTTGTTTAAATACTTTACACTGTAAATATATTTATATTATCTTCTTAATCATTTGTTTCTATTAAACTTTCACCCAAACCTTCATCTTCTCGTTTTGTGCTAATTTTCCTTTCCAGCCATTTATACCATTTGTGCCATACAAGATAAAAATCACTTTCCTCCCTATCTTGTAATATCATTGTCAGTTTATCCATTTCGGCACACTCTGTTATCTTTGAAATTATTTTGTCCTTTGTTGGGAGTTTATCTAATTTCCAGTTTTGTGTGAACACTATTCGTGCAGCTGTCAAGATATGTATGAGATATCTTATTTCTTTAGTGGATTGCATTGTGATCATACCAAAGAGGAAGAATTCTGGATTTATTTCTATTTTTAAGTTTATTATTTCCTCAGTCATTATTTTTATGTCCTGCCAATATTTTTGGGCTCTACTACACTTCCACCAGGCATGGTAATATGTTCCTTTTTTTGTCTTACATTTCCAACAGAATGGGGAGGTATCAGGATATATTTTTGCTAATCGGGCCGGAGGTAGGTGCCATCTGAAAAACATTTTAACGAGGTTCTCTATATATGAGAAAGGAGACAGTAATGTACAAAGGCAGGGAAGTTTTGACATTAAAACAAGTACCGAGAAGGGCCAGAGATAGGAGGAGAGATTATAATTTCTTAACTAGACAACTCAATAAGCTTAAGATAAAATTTAGATGGCTTGTTCCAGAAGGGGTACTCATTTCATGGGAGGGGAAAAAATTTCGAGTAGATAAGGTAGAAAAAGCTCAGGAGTTTGCAGATCAACATTTAGAATATGAAGGAGAACAGGAAGGTAGAGGAAGCAGAGAAGAACAAAGCTCTAGTGACCAAGAGACACAATAAATAAGGAGGGGGAGGTTGGGAAAGGAGGAGACAACGGGAATTACACAAAGAGTAACAAGGAACGCAACAAAACTTAAAGCCACAGATAAAATAAACATTAGCAAAAATGGAAAAAGAACTAAAACTCGTTTCCATAAACATAAATGGTTTAAATTTACCAAGTAAAAGACATCAAATATTTAATAAATTGCAAAAATTAGAGGCAGATATAATTACACTACAGGAAGTACACATAAGAAAACAACAAAAGAAATTACTTGCAGATAATCACTAGGAGATTCAAAAAAAAGAGGAGTGGTAATATACGTCAGAGACCATATAAGAACTGAATTAATTCACACTGATAAAGAGGGTCGAGTGTTAATGATAGAAGTAAAATTGGAGACAAAAACAATACTGATAGTAGCTATCTATGCCCCAAATGGAAACCAAACAGACTTTTATAAAAGATTACACGATAAACTCAAAGAACTGGATTATGAAAACGTTTGTATTGTGGGCGACTTCAACACGATTGTAAATCCACGAGAAGATTATCATAGCAGTAGGAAGAATACAACTAAAAGAAAGATATTGCCACAAACATTCAAGAATTTGGTACAAGAAATGAGCCTACATGACACTTGGAGAGAATTGAATACCAAAGTGAAACAATATGCATACTTTTCCGCCCCGCACCAATCGTGGTCCAGGCTGGACATGGCCTGGATGACACCTCAAGTAAGGAAACACATAATGCAGAAATTATGCCTAGCATATGGGCTGATCATAACCCCGTTAAAATAGTTTGGAAAGGCTTTTGAAAACAAAAACGATGGCAGATGGATACGAGTGTCATAAAGGAAAAAGAATACCAACAAATGATAGAAAAAGAAATTAAGATATTTCTCCAAACTAATACAAATGACCAGACGTCACTACAAAACCTATGGGATATGATGAAAGCCTATATTAGAGGCTTAACGATTGCATATGTGGCAAAAAGGAATAAGGAGAAACAAAAAATTAGGAACGAATTAATGGAAGAAATTAAGATAGAGGAAATTAAATTACAACAACATCCAAATAATAAGATAGCTCAACAAAAACTTAATTTGGCCAAACACAAACTGAACTTGACTACAGAAACTGAATTGGCACAAAAAATAAAAATGGCAAAGCAAATTAACTTTGAACACGCAAATAAAACTGGACGCTGGTTGGCATACAAGTTAAAAAAGCAAATAGAAAAAAGAATTATCCACCAACTCCAAGACAAATCAGGGATTCTACATCATACACATTTAGAGAAGAAAAATATAGTTAAAACATTCTATCAAAAACTCTACAGACAGGAAGATGTCCCGGAAGATCAAATTAAAAAATATCTCCATAAAGCGAATATCACACAATTTGAAGAAGAACATAGACTAAATCAACCCATAACTCTGTTCGAATTGATTGAAGCGCGGAAAAAACAAAAGAACAACAAAACTCCAGGGCTAGATGGAATCCCTACGGAATTTTACAAATATTGCCAACAATCAATAGATGAAACAATATTACAAGTGTTTAATGCAGCATTACTAACAGCTGAAATACCAAAATCCTGGACAGAAACCATCATTACCTTAATACATAAAGAAGACACAGACCCGAGTCAAGTCAAAAATTACAGACCAATCTCATTACTCAATGTGGACTATAAACTATTTATGTCAATATTGGCACAGAGACTTAAGATAATAATTCATAAATATATACATCCTGATCAAAATGGCTTTATACCCAGGAGACAGATCAAAAATAATTTGAGAACAATCATAAATATTTTAGAATACTACGACCAGAGGATTGATAAAGAAGTGGCTCTAATCTCACTTGACGCCCAGAAAGTTTTCGATAATTTGAATTGGTCCTTTCTTAAAATACAACTTGAAATGATGAATTGTGGAGAGAAATTTCTTAATTTGATTAAAAAAATGTATTCGTATCAAACAGCAAAAATCTCAATAAACGGCGATATGACACAAATTTTTGACATTCAGAAAGGAGTACAGCAAGGATGTCCCATGTCACCCCTACTATTCATAATAGCATTAGAAGTCCTATTAAATGAAATTAGGAAAGAGGAAGATATCACAGGCCTCAAGATTCGAGGGGAAGAGTATAAACTGCTTGCTTTTGCGGATGACGTAATCTTCATCCTGGAACATCCAAGGACATCGGGACCCAGGCTGTTGACAATGATAAGAGGAATATGGGGAAGTCGCGGGGCTCCAAATAAATAAACAAAAAACAAAAATATTGACGAAAAATATGACACACACAGCTTGAAATTAGAAGAATTAGGAATTCAAACAGTAAAGAAGATAAAATATCTAGGTATATGGTTGATGGCAAAAGCAATCACAATTAAAGAAGACAACTATACCAAATTAATAAAACAAATTAAAGACGATCTGGAACTCTGGAATAGACTACAACTGTCATTGATGGGCAGAATTGCCTCAATAAAAATGAATATATTACCAAGAATATTATTTCTGTTTCAGGTAATACCAATACATCCCGGAAGAGATTTCTTTAAAAACCTTAATAAAATTATAAAGACCTACATATGGCAAGGGAAGAGAGCCAGAATCAAAATTAAAGCTTTGCAAGACTCACGAGATAAAGGTGGCCTAGCAGTACCAGACTGGGAACTTTATTATAAGGCATCAGGGTTGACCTGGATTAAAGAGTGGATGAGATTGGACAATAAAAGAATACTATATTTAGAAGGTTTCGACTTAACACGAGGATGGCACGCTTTCCTATGGGACGGACCGGACAAAAGACAGGTACTTCCAAAGGCATATAATTCGAGGTTCATTATTCAAGATCTGGCAGGAAATTAAGAAAAATCATTATACTAACATACCTAAATGGTGGTCCCCGATGGAGGCTTTGATACATCCAAATACCCTTGAGGTAGGAAAGATGATGCGATATCAAGATCTATTAAACCAGGAAGGAGAACTAATCCCAAGACATCAATTACAAAACTCTGGTATAAATATCGACTGGTGGCCCTATACTCAAATACACTCAAGATACACAACAGATAAAAAACAGTATGGAATTACCAATGATTTGAATGAATTTGACAGGATTTTACAGGGAACAGAACAAAAAATGATAACTAAGATATATAATTATCTCCTTAGATACAAATTAACAGAAGAAACAGTTAAAGAAAATATGATAAGGTGGGCGAGAGACATAGGGCACAATATTCATCTGGCAAATTGGGAGAAATTATGGAAAGAGAATATTAAAATGACAAAGTATCACTTCATTCCTTGCATATGTGCACAGCTACGGTGATTATAACTCCACCTGATGAATGAAGGCAAATATATGTGTCCCAGAATAATGTTGCAGGATCTAATCTGAGTTGGTCACCAGGACCAGAGGTTTAGTCTTGCAAGCTTTCGGACTCGTGCTGGAGCTCATCCTCAGGGAACTTACCGATGACTGACTCAGATTGGATCCTGCAAAGTTTCACCTGTTTGATATAGACATGCCTATTACACTAGAACTAGAATCATCATTTTTTTAAAAGAAAAAAAATTATTTATTTATTAGTTCGATTTATATGCCGCCCTTCTCCGGAGACTCAGGGCGGCTTACAATGCATTAAGCAATAGCCTTCATACTTTTGTATATACCTGCTTAGTAGGGCTTTCACACACACACACACACACACACACACCCGTGGTGTTCTTTTTTATACAAAGTCAGCTTATTGCCCCCACAGTCCGGGTCCTCATTTTACCTACCTCGGAAGGATGGAAGGCTGAGTCAACCTTGAGCCTGGTGAGATTCGAACTTGCAGTAATTGCAGACAGGTGGCAACTAAGTGCTATTTTAACAGCACTTAGTCCACTGCGCCACCAGGCTTATAGTCTTATAAACCAAGACTACAGGTAGTCCTTGATTTAGAACCATAATTGAGCCCAAAATTTATATTGCTAAGTGCGTATTGCCTTATTTTACAACTTTTCTTGCCACGTTTGTTAAGAGAATTGTTGGCAGTTGTTAAATTAGTAATGGTTGTTAAGTGAATCTGGCTTCCCCATTGACTTTGCTTGTCAGGAAGTTGTAAAGGAGATCTCATGACTCTGGGACAATGCAGCCGTTGTAAATGTGAATCAGTTACCAAGTGTCTGAATTTTGATCATGTGACCATGGGGATGGTGAAATGGTTGTGTGAAAAATGGTCATAACTCATTGTGTGCCATTGTAACTTCGAAAGGTTACTAAACAAACTGTTGTAACTTGAGGACTATCTGTAGTGGAAACTTGTTCCTTTACAGCAGGGGTCCTCAAACTACAGCCCGCAGGCCACATACGGCCCGCCGAAGCCATTAATCCGGCCTGCGCGGGACCACAAGGCTGCCCTGCCCACATCACCCCACCCACCCGCTGGTCCCCATCCTGCCGAGCGCAGGACTTACCTTTGTGAGCTCCGCGGGCTAGAACTGGAAGGTAAGGCCAACATTTTTGGCCTGCAGAATGCTTCTGGAGGTGGGGCAGGTGAAAAACAGGGGGCGCGGATGCCCCGGGAGGCCAAAAATGGGACTGTTTTTGGCCTCCCCCGCCTGCAGAAGATAGAGACAGAGAGAGAAAGAGGGAGGGGGGGAAAGAGAGAGAAGACACACACACGCACACACATGCACACACGCACAGAGATAGGCCAAAAAAGGGGCCCATTTTAGCCTGTTTTTGGCCTGCAGAATGCTTCTGGAGGCGGGGGAGGTGAAAAACGTGGCACATGGATGCCCCGGGAGGCCAAAAACGGGCCCGTTTTGGGCTCCCCCTGCCTCTAGTAGCACTCTGCAGACCAAAAACGGGGCGCACAGAGGCCTCCCGGGGCGTCCACGTGGCCCATTTTTTACCTCCCCCACCTCCAGAAGATAGAGAAAGAGAGAGAGATAAACAGAGATAGAGAGAGACAGACAGAAAGATAGACAGAGAGAGAAGGGGAGGAGAAGAGACAGAGAGAGAGAGACTTGTTGATTGTAAGCTCCTTGGGGTTGAGAAGAATTGCTGCAAAACTTGAGTTTCCTGAAGTGGACCACTAGACTCCTAAACAACTGAAAAACTGATCTAGTAAAAAGAAAAGTCAACCAAAAGAGAAACATGCAAACAAAAGCAAATAAAACACCCCCAGGAGCAAAACAAAGTAAAGTTTAATTTGTGTGAATAAGAAACTCATTATTACAAATTTGGCTTAAAACTAAAAAACAGCATTACACGAAAATACCAAGTTGGTTATCGCCAGTAGAATCAATTAGACACCCAAATCTAACAGATAAGACAAAAATAGATATAAAGATTTAATTGACTATCAAGGTAAACTAAAGACAAAACAACAATTAGAGACAGATTTAGATAGGGAAATAGATTGGTGGACATATACCCAAATACAATCTAAATATAGAGAACATATAAAAACATATGAAGTTCATAAAAACAAGAAATAGATAAAATTATATTAGATTCAGAAAACAAATTAATTAGCAGAATTTATAAATTTCTCTTATGCTATAAAATGGGAGAAGAGACAGTCAAGGAAACGATGATTAAATGGGCTCAAAACATTAAACATACAATACCTTTGGAAAAATGGGAAAAGTTCTGGCAAATAAATATAAAATTAACAAGAGCAGTGGCGTATAAGGAAAATCAACTGAAAATGTTTTATAGGTGGCACATGTCGCCAACCAGACTGGCAAAAATACAGCCCAAAAATAGCCCGATCTGCTGGAAGTGTAAGAAGACACAAGGAACCTTCTATCATTTATGGTGGACATGCCCAGCAGCAAAGAAATTTTGGTCTAATATTAAAAAATGGTTGGAACAAATAACAGAAACACAGATAGATAAAGAACCAGAAACATTTTTACTAGGAATTTTTAATAAATCATACCCTAAAGATATCAACTATCTTACAGTTCACATATTAACAGCTGCAAGAATAATTTAAGCAAAAAATTGGAAGCAAGAAAGAACGCCAAATGAAACAGAGTTAATAGAAAAATTCTAGAATGTGCTGAAATGGATAGGTTAACCAAAGAAATACAAGAAAGAGAAGAATCAGCTTATTACAAAATATGGAACAATTGGTATAATTGGTTAAAAATTAGAAACAAAAAATATAGGGGGAAATATTGCCGGTATAAAAAAAAGTTAGTAGACTAAGGAGAGGTGAAGAAATATATTATAAGCAGAATGTCACTTTGAAACAATGCTTAAGAAGGAAATATAATCTTTTTTTTTGTTTATATGTTGTATAAATGTTCATTGTGTGTATGTTATGTTACATTTTTTAATATTTATATTCTAATAAAATATTTTTTTAAAGTTTAATTTGTGTGCATTGTTTAATGGATTGCTAAATTGGCCACGGCCACCTAGTCACATGACCTAGCCACGCCAACCCAGTCACATGCCCACCTACCCATGCCCACCCAGCCAGTCCAGCCCCCCAACAATCTGAGGGACCGTGAACTGGCCCCCTGTTTTAAAAGTTTGAGGACCCCTGCTTTACAGCACTAATAATACTGTTCATTTTATTGAGGGGTTTTTTTTTTTTTGGCCGGGGGGTGAGGTGGCTGATTACAATACCAGACCTTGAGTTTAACATAACAGCCAAAGGTAAATCTTTTCTTCATCTTTATATAGTGATTCTGATTCAGACAGCTCCTATTCTGGAAATGAGTGTCACCTGGGTGGCCACCGGAATGCTCAGAAAAACCAAGGGCGTGGAGACCATGTGGATAGAGGGCAGATGAGAACACAGCGAGGAAAAAGGCAAGTTGCATGGGGAGAGGGCCTTCAGTGTGATTGCTTGTTGCTAATAACCTGTTTCCCCCAAAATAAGACATCCCCTGATATTAAGCCCAATCGAGCTTTTGCGTGCATGGCAATAAGGCCAAGTGCTTATTTCAGGGTTCAAAAAAATATAAGACAGGGTCTTATTTTCAGGGAAACACGGTAGGTGATTTGGAAATAGAACTTGTAAGAGTGATTGCAAGCAATTTTTAGTCTTTGTCTGACCCTCAGATGAATAGAATCATGCACACAGCAGTGCTGTATCCAGAACTGTTATGCACAAAGTCCTTAATACATGCCAATCCTACTCTGCAAGATCCTTAGGGATTTTGGACAATTCAAGTGTGAGGCCCAACTCAGATTTAATCCAGTTTTATTAAAGAGATTGTTTCCTACTGACATGTGCGATTACTTGTATAGCAGATGTGGCTTTTCCTTCAGGTATCATACATTTCTTCAGAAGTTTCAGTTTGGCCCTACATTCATACATACTGAGGAGCCGTGATGGTGCAGTAGTTAGGATTGCAGATAACAAATCATTTTCTTAGAGACCTCATAAATTCCTCTTCTTGGTATCTGTTGTAATTTTCAGTTTTCCAGCTCATTGCATTTCTTAACACGGTTCCTTTGCAGCTGTTTGAGTCCATCTTAGCCCATTTGTCTGCTTACTGTGACATTTCCCACTTCCATTCATGCTCTGAAGTGCTTATGTTGTGTCTAAATTGTAATCAGTGAACAAAGATAGTACAGCAGTAATGATCATGAAGATCCCACCAGTCTCAAGGTTGACTCAGCCTTCCATCCTTCTGAGGTCAGTAAAATGACCCAGATTGTTGGGGATCTGACTCTGTAAACCTCTTAGAGAGGGGTGTAAAGCACTGTGAAGCGGTATATAAGTCTAAGTGCTATTGCTCTTGCTATCTATGAGTAATTAGTATAAAACAGTTCAACACAAACACTCATAAATATTGCATGGATGATTGCATAAGGGTCTTAGCAACCCATCCAGTTCTTCTCTCTCTATCCATCTAGACATGATCAAGGTCCTTTCGAGCGCCATCGGAACCGCAACACTATGGATTATGAAGACCCTGAAAAGGAGTTCAAGAAGGAACGGAGGGTAGCACGCTTCCAGCACAGAGCCCATCCCAAAAAGCTGCGTCTGGAACCTCTTATCTTACAGATCAATGCTCTGGACACTGTTGGCTCTGATGGCCTTGACTGGAATGAGCTGAAGATTGTAGGCACCTGCCGAGATATCACAAAGCATTACCTGCGCCTCACCTGTGCCCCAGACCCGTCCACTGTCCGGCCTCTGTCAGTGAGTAACCACCAAGGGGAATACAAAAAGAGCCTGCCTAGTACAGGTAGTCCTCGACATACGACCACGGTTGAGCAATTTATGTTGCTAAGTGAAAAATTTGTTAAGTCAGTTTTGCCCCATTTTACAACTTTTCTTGCCACATTTCTTAAGTGAATCACTGCAGTTGTTAAATTAGCAAACCCATTGTTAATTGAATCTTGCTTTCCCATTGCCTTTGCTTTCAGAATGTCACAAAAAGAGTTCCCATGACCCTGGGACACTGCAAGTGTCATAAATATGAACCAGTTGCCAAACGTCTGAATGTAAATCACATGACCATGGGGATGCTGCAATGTGTCAGCCTTGGAAGCCATATTAGAAAATGCCTGCTTCCGCGTCTTTACTGGGAGTCGGGGGTTTTCTGGAACGCTGACACAATGGTCATAAGTGTGAAAAATTGTCATAAGTCACTTTTTTCAGTGCCATTGTAACTTTGTCACTAAACCAACTGTTGTAAGTCGAGGACTATCTGTCCCAAAGGTGCTTTTTCAGGAGGCAACTGGACTACTTTGTTTTTCTTTTGAAGACATTTTGCTTCTCATCCAAGAAGCTGCTTTAAGCTCTGACAGGATAGTGGGGAATGGAAGGATTTATATTCCTTGCAGACAGCTGGTCATTTGCATCCTTTTAGAGCAGGGCTGTCAAACTCCCTGGCATGTGGCCCAGATGCATCACACGCTGGCCACGCCTGGTTTAGTGAAGGGGAAAAAGTCCTGATACGTCATGTGACGTCTCCATGACTTTGACACCCCTGTTTTAGAGGGTTGTTGAAGCACTTGGAGGTTTATCTGTGTCCTCAGGGTCAACTGAGTAGTGCTCCTGGTTCCTGTAGTCTGCAATTTTTTCCTCTGGAAATCCATTCCTACTCCCACACCATTCAAGTGCTTCAACAACCCTTTAAAAGCATGCAAATGACCAGCTGTCTGCAAGGAATATAAATCCTTCCATTCCCCACTATCCTGTCAGAGCTAAAGAAGCTTCTTCAATGAGAAGCGAAACGAAACGTCTTCAAAAGAAAAACAAGAAAGTTCAGTTGCCTCCTGAAAAAGCACCTTTGGGACAACCATGACCTGGATGACTGAGAATCTCTACAGACTTGAGGACTATCTGTATATTTTTGCTTCTATTTTGCCCTGTCCTGTATGTTAGGGATCCTTTCATGATCTCGTCAGAGCCTGGGACCAAAGAGGAGATGGAGCTGGGGCCAATGGAGGGGGAGGGCGCAATCCCTATGGCCCATGAGGGATTGTGCCCTCCCCCTCATCCACCTGGAGATGAGGACAAGGGAGTCCCGGGTCCCTCGGGCCTTGGAAGAGTAGGCAAGGAGGAAGAGAGGGCGCAGGCAGACTGAGGAAGGGGGGAGGAGATAGAAAGGGCAGGCAGAGGAGCAGAGCAGGGGCAGAGCTCCGGAGACAAGCAAATGCTTCCCCCATCTTATCCCCGAGTGCAGAGAATGGAGAGGAGTCAGAGTCAGCGCAGGGCGACCCAACTACTCGGGAGGAGGGCACCCCCCCCCCGGATCACCTGGAGAGTAGCATTTAAGGAGATGCCATGGGGAGGAGGGGGTTTTGTCGGGAATTTTGTGGCGACATGCTCCATGGCTCCGAGAAGAACTTTGCTCCAGAATCCTTGCTGGTGTGGACTGAGGTTTGATCCTTTGCTTTGACATTCGTCATGAACTTTTCCAAGTTTGAGACCCTGTCTTGCCCCCATGGACTTTCACTCCTGGGAAGTTGCACGAAGTGTGTGCGGGCATATGTGTTCGAGCCTTGCTCTTGGACTGTAAGGGTAACCTGGGGCCGAGACCTTGGAGATCGGACTGGGAATTGCTGGATTGTGGGGGATGGTGGTTGAATAAAAGTTGTCAAGCTTCTGCCTAGCACGTGTTGCTTGTGCGCCAACCCTGGGTCATAACAGGTCCCCAACCCCTGGCAGGCAAGCGCACATGCGCGCAGTTCCACTTTTGTGGGCAACGGGCAAGTGCGCATGTGTACAAAGCTCCATTTGTGGGAGCAACAGTTGCAGGCACAAATGGAGCTGCACACACTCGCTCACTGCTCACGTGGAACCATCCCCTCTCACCCCCTGCTACCGCTGGTTCACAAAGTCGGAAAGGTTGAGGGACCACTGCTTTATACAGTTCTGGGTTGGTTTCAAGACAATAGGCACTCATAGGATGTGAAGAATTCTAAGAAAGGAAGAGGAAGAAGAAGCAGATTTGCCCAGCCAGGTGTACAAAAATAGAGACAGTGTACTAGAGAGGATGAAGTGGTACAAAAAAAGATAAATATTCCTTTACTCCTATTATGGTCATAGACATCCACTCTGCTCTTCTTGTCCAGTATTCATGTTTTAAAGTTACGTGGATGGACAATCTTCTCCCAATTTGGACTGCTGAATTTCAGACTGACCTTTTTTTATTAGTAGTAGTAGGCAGGAAATGACAAACTAGATGTCGAGCCTGCCCAGCTCGACACATCAGGGCAAAGGACTTACCTGCTAGGTGGGACGGAGAGAACACACTTGCTATCAAGAGAAAACGCATGGGCACAATGGTGGAGGGGGTGTCACGGGCTAGGCGGTCGGTCACGCTGCGGACGGGCTAGGCTAACCATGATTAATGAGAGACACTTACAATTTGCATAATGGGTGGGGTGGAACCTGGAAGCAGCGCTGATTGGCTGGTTGTACAGCGTGGCTATTTAAACAGAGTTGGGGTGAGGGAATCCCAACGCCGACTTTGTGTTATCCCTTTTGGTGAACTCAGCGTAATCTACGGCTTCCTGGAAGACGAAAATAAACTGCTTTTCTGTTTGCTCGAGCATCTCGTCTCAGCGTGGTTTGTTGGAGTGCCCAGGCTGCCGAGCGGTCTGAGACTGGATGTGCTCTTTTGGGGGAGGGGTGGAGAACTGTAAAATATAAATTCTGTTAGTTGCCTTGAATGTTCCTTGGACAGAAAGTGCAGGCTAATCCAGGAGATCAATTATGCCACCCTGCAGTCTTGGCAATGGTCATCATTCCTCCATCAGCAGTTCATGTCTGTCTGTACAAAATATTTTGTTTGTCCCTTTTTGAAGGCTCTTTTTCCTGGGCTATGCCCAGTCTCATTTCAGAGCTGTTTTAGAACTTGTTTAATGTTTCCCAACAGGGTGGATAAAAATCAATGATTTTTTTTAAAAAAAGTTTTAAAAATCAGATTTTTTAAATTTAAATTGGATTTTTAATTTTTTTTATCAAATTTTAATAAAATGGTTTCAGAGTAAAAATCTAAAGATAGTTTTCTATTTAAGATAAGTTAATAATTTAGTTTATTCAGCATGAAATGGAGTTTAGTTATGTACCATGAAGCTGTATATTCTGCAATATTTAAATTTTTGGTAAATTCATGCAATGATTCCAAGCTCTGCAAGCTGGAGATAAAATGCACTGCATTGATGCATTCACACAATTTCACAGTAACCATGAGATAAATCATAAAACAAAGTTCAGGAATATTCCTTTATCCCATTGTTTTGCAAATCTATGTATGCTACAAAGTGTATGATTGAAGAGAAATGCATCTGTACCAGGCTCTAAGTGTGAGGAGGAAGGGCAAGCAGTAAAAATGAAAGTGAAACCTTCTAAGCAGCTTATAAATATAATATTAAAGAGCACCTGTCATTTCAGATCCATCATGGCAGCCCCTGTTAGTGGGCATCCGCGTCCTCCACCTTGTGTCACTGCCACATCACCAGCCGTCCCATTAAAGTGAATGGGACTGTCAGTGAGTCAACAGCGGGTCAGAGAAGGAGCCACTACAGGACAAAGATGACAGGTGCTCTTTAAAAATTATGATTTAAATTGAGTTGATTTAAATCAAGCCTTTTTACTGGTTATTTAAATCAACTTGATTTAAATCAAATCCACCCTGTTTGCCAGGTATCTTTAAACTCTGCTTCCCTCTTTTCTCCCAGGTACTTAAAAAATCTTTATCTGCAGTGAAATCGCACTGGAAAGAGAAGCAAGATTATGCCTACGCTTGCGAGCAGATGAAATCAATCCGGCAGGACCTTACAGTAAGCCAGTTCAGGCCTTGGTGGGGGCAGAAAGTCATGGCTCAATTCACAATTTGCATGCTAAGCTATAATTTTCTAACCATGAGTAGACTTAACCATGTTAAATCACATGTGTGACTTCATGCATCATTCAAAGCCAGAATTAAAGCCAAAACAGCAGCACAGTATGAAGCTGACCACCACTGTGATAGTTAGACTAAAATGTATCTTAATATATTTGGTTGGTAGTTGTCATTTTGTGGGTGAAGTTAGAGGAACTTTAGCTACTTTAGAATAAGAAGGGTTTTTAAATTAGAGTAGAGTTTTATACACTAATTGGAGTAATCTGGTAGAAGCAGCAAAATTTGGCAACCTGGAACAATCCCCCCTCTTCCCCCCTCCCTTTTTTTTAAAGGTTGGAAAATATCTTGACAGTAATTTTCTATTTTTGTTTTTTTATTTTATTTTATTTTTGTTGCATTTTTACAATTAAACAAATCTTACATCTTATGCATAACTGCGACCATTTACATACCATAACATTCCAGTTCAAATACATTCTATACATTTTACTATACATTTTAGTTCTACTTCTATTTTGTCTATTTCTTTTCCATTTTTCTGTTCTCAATCCAGTCATACCAATTCTCCCATATTGCGTAGTATTCCGAATCTGTTTGTCCTTTCAGTTCAATTGTCAACTTGTCCATTTCTGCACAAATATTTTTTTTATTACTAAGCCTTCGGAAGGTATGTTTGTATTTCTCCAGCATTGTGGGTAAGCTATCCTTGCTGCGGTTATTATATGTAAAATGATGTATATTATTCTTTTTTCATATTTCCTTTTAACTATCCCTAGGAGAAATAGTTCCAGAGTGTATTATATCTGAAGTCCTGTTAATTCCTGTAACCACCTATGTATTTTCTTCCAGTATTTTTTCGTTTCAGGGCACAACCACCATGTATGATAAAAGGTACCTTGTTTTTGGCCACATTTCCAACAATTCGGGCTTAGGTTTGGGTATATCTTCGCTAGTCTAGAGGGTGCCAAGAACCAGCGATAGAACATTTTATACTGGTTCTCTTTGTATTTTGCTAATTTAGTTATTTTATAAGTTCTATTCCAATTTTTCCCCCAATCTTCCAATTCAATATTATGCCCGACATTTTTTGCCCACACTATCATAACTCCCTTCACTATATCTTCAGCTGTATCAAATTCTAATAAGTAATTATAAATTTTTGTTATCAATTTTTCATCTGGGCCAATCAATAGTTTATCCAATTGTTGCGGCACCATCTCAATTCCATACTCATCTTTGTCTTTTTTATACTGTGATTGAAGTTGCAAATACGGCCACCAATCTATGATTATGCCTTGTTCTTCCAATTCCTGTCTATTTTTTTAAGTTCCCTTGGATATCTAGAATTTCATTATATTTGACCATTTTACCTATATCCAGAGTGTTAGGGTGTATCATCGCTTCCATTGTCGATAACCAACTGGGGATTTTCATATAATGCTTTTTCTTAATCTCTTGCCATATTTGCATCAGAACTTCCCTTACTTTATGTCTAAAAAAATATAAATGAGACTTATTCTCCCTGTCCCATAAAAAGGCATGCCGTCCCTTTTGTAGGTCATGTCCTTCCAGAGTAAGTAGTCTTCTATTTCTCAGGTTAATCCACTCCCTGACCCATACTAAAGTTGCCACTTTATAGTAAAGTCACCAATTTGGGAGCCCTAAGCCACCTCTGGTTCTACTATCCTGAAGATCTGTTAATTTTATTCTTACTTTCTTACCTGCCCATATAAACTTTGTTGTAATTCTATTCAAATCTAAAAAATGTCTTGTCCAATTTTATAGGTATAGTTTGAAAAAGGTAGAGCAGTTTCAGCAAAACATTCATCTTGATGGTTGCAATTCAACCTAATATAGATAGCTGTAATGTCCCCCATCTTTCCAAATCCAATTTTATTGGTTGTATTAATTTCACATAATTATCTTTAATCAAGGAACACCTTGCTGTCAGCCAAATTCCTAAGTATTTTTTTTGTGCTCTGCAGTCCCAATTCTTCCTCTAATTCTCTTTTCTGTTTTAATGCTATATTTTTAACTATCATTTTTGTTTTTGCTTTATTAATTTTAAGGCCCGATACTTCTCTGTATTTCTCTATTTTCCAGCTAGGAACTCGAGACTCCAGACATGGGTATCACTCTGTCTTCTGGCTCTATGGACTGAGTTCAATCTTAAAGAGATGCCCTCCTTTGCACACAGCCCCAGATTCAACTCAGTCCTGAGCTTGTTTGGATGGATTTGGAGTTTTCTCTTGCTTAGATTTAAAGTGAACATTTAGAAATATATATATATATATCTTTGTTGTTTTTTCTCTTTCCCTTCTTTATAGTTTTAGGTGGATAGAAGAGTAGCGGCGTTGTGGCCTTGGTGGTGGCTGCCATCGGGCATGCGCGCTGAAGGTGCAACTTTCGTTGGAGGGGGGCGGGGTTCCTTGGCCGAGGACCCCTTGCTGCATCCATGCCCAGCCTTAATTATTGAATTCTCGCTTCTGCTTGCAGGGCGTTGGGCTGGGGGATTTCAGCTGTTTGGCAGCTTGAGGAAGACGGCCGCCATTTTGAGGAGCACTGAGCCACGTGTTGGCTCTATTCAGACAGTGGACTGTGGGGACTCAGGAGAGGACAGTACTGCCTTGTGCTTTCACCACCTACCCTCCGAAACTGTAAGTAGTAAGGAGGGGGGTGGAAGCACCGGCTGGAGGATTTTTTGTTTTTTGGCACCAAAACAGAGCTGAGGAGGTCACTGGATGTGATGGCCATTTTGTTTGACCCCTTTTAAGGCACAGAGCAGCAGCTGCCATAGGGCTCAGTTCTCAGCCCTCCAGTGGAGCTTAAGTCCTCAGAGGAGAAAAGTGGGGAGCCCAGACCCGGGTTCCAGTTACCCTGAGGTGAAGAGGAGGTCCGGTCACACATTGCTGACCGGAGGGCCATAGTGCAGCCGGTTTTGGACTGCCTAGGCTTCATTAGTCTCTGACTTACTGCAGAGACTGACTTGATCAGATCATCTACAAATTTTGCCTCATATAATCGGTTTTGGCCGATCAAGTGAGACTGTTTCATCTCTTTCTCAGTTGGGGATTGTTCCTTGTAATTCTGGTGGAGTAGAGATTTAAGACAGTTTTTTGTTGCCATTATGGAGAGAAGTGAAGGTTTTCATTCTCGCAAAAGATCGACCCGCAGCACAAAAGGTGGCCATGGGACAAAATCTGGTGGTAAGGCTGCAGCGGCAAAGATCAAGGCCAAAGCCATGGCCATCACGTGCCCATCCAGAGCACAGGAGAGGGCGGAGAAACACTTACATAATGCCTTAGAACAACAGGTGAAATAGAGCCTAAAGGCAGCGGCAAAGCATAGGCATTTGGATAATCAACAGCCTACTCAAGATTCTGGTTTGGGCCTAGGAGAACCAGGGCCATCTACCAGTTGGTTATTGCCTAGGGAATTGTCTCCTCCACCTTTGGAGAGGGAGCAGGAAGGAGAACAGCGACATAGTGTATCTCCTTCACTATCAGTGGCACCTCAATCAACGGGACAAGCAGCTAGTAAGGAAGCTGAGATGCCAGCGATGGTTCAGCAATGGATTGCAGAAGCAGTGCAGCGGGGTTTAGCAGCTGGTCAGACACGGTCCAAATGATCACAGCTGGGAAATGTGGAGATGGTGCAGACCCAGAGTTCCACTGGTCTTGGACCAGCCAGGCTAGAGTCGGAATCTGCAAATGCAGGATAGGGTGCCAGTTTCGGACCTTAGAGCTCATCAGGATTTCAATAAGATAGTCGCGGAGTATACAGCTGATGCTACCTTAAATTCAGCAAAATTTGGAGCACGAGCCATTGCATCTACTGTGATGGCAAGGAGACTCTTACGGTTAAGAAATTGGCAGGCAGATCCCAAGCGTAGATGGCGTTTGGCCTGTGTTCCATTTCGAGGGTCCAAGTTGTTTGGGTCAGCCTTAGATCCCCTTTTATCCGAGCCAAAGGACAGGAAGAAGGTTCTTCCAGCACTATCACGTAAGGCGGACACCCGACCTTCATTGCAGTCTTATTTTCTTCCCCATGGGGGAACAGGATTCAATAGAGGTCAGAGAAGGTTTTAGCAGGGCCAGGGCAATTCCATCAGTCAGGGGCGGGACATACAGATAGGAACAGATCAGGACAGTCCAAACACTCCTTTCATGGAGGGAACTATCATTCCTCTCGCAGACCCCGTTGACTGGAGCCACGAAGCTCCTGTTGGTGGCCGTCTCGGCCTTTTTGCAGACCAGTGGGAGAAATCCACCACAGATGCATGGGTAAGGGAGACCATTATGTCAGGGCTATTGCTCGAATTTCTTGCAGTTCCCCCAAAGGTTTTTGTTTGTTGCCCAAAGTCAAGAGTCGCAACCAAAAGGTTTATGGAAACAAACCTCCAGCATTTGATAGACATAGCTGCAGTGGAGCCCGTCCCATTATGAGAACAGGGGACCGGTTATTATTCAATGCTGTTCGACATGCAGAAAACCTCGGGGGGCGGGGGGGACTGCAACCGATTCTCAACCTGAAGGGCTTGAACAAGTTTTTGAGGTATCAGAGGTTCAAGAGCCACTCTCTCCAGTCAATCTTAGTAAATGTCTGGAGCAGGGACTTCTTGACCTCCATCGACCTCACAGAGGCGTATCTGCACATCCCAATTCATTGGCATCACAGACGGTACCTGAGGTTTTACTATGACAGCATGCATCTCCAGTACCGAGCCCTTCCGTTTGGTCTAGCTTCTGCCCCCAGGGTCTTTACGAAGATCCTGGCAGCACTGGAGGAAGTCCTCAGAACAAAACCAATTCATCTTCAGGCCTACCTGGATGACATTTTGGTGCAGTCAACATCTCTAGCTCGGGCGGGGTCAGATCTGAACATCACGATCCAATGTCTGCAGGCCCACGGCTTCTCTATCAATGTAGGGAAGAGCCATTTCTGCCCGACAAATCGACTCATACACCTGAGGGCTGTTATAGACACACTACAGGGCCAGGTGTTTCTGTCTCCGGACAGATTGGAAGACATCAGGAGATTGATAGAACAGGTACATTCTACCCCCAGAGTACCTTTAGCACACCTCTCCACCCTTTTAGGCAAAATGATTTCATGCATAGAGATTGTCCCTTGGGCGAGGTTTCACACCAGGCCTCTGCAATGGCTCTTGTTACCGATCCAGAGGTCAGGAAGAGCAACGTTGCGGGCCAAGGTCAGGGTCCCGGGGATAGTCAGAGCATCCCTGTGCTGGTGGATGTCTGGACAGATGTCACGGGGATGTTACTTCCTAGTACAGGAGAGGGTCACAGTGACCATGGACGCCAGTTTAGTAGGATGGGGGAGCTCATTGCCAGAATCAGATGGCTCAGAGAGTTTGGTGACGGGCGGAGGTGCATCAATTGGCTGGAGCTGAGAGCGGCCTGTTTGGCGCTCAAGGAATTCAAGCCCTATCTCGTGAACCGCCATGTGCTCCTCATGACAGACAACATTACAGTAAAAGCCCATATCAACAGACGGGGATACATGATCCCAGACTCTCATGAAGGAGGCAGGGCGGCTTTGTCGCTGGGCGGAGCACAATTTGAGGTCCATCAGAGCGGAACATCTGGCAGGACAGGACAACACATGGGCGGATTGGCTGAGCAGGGCAACCTTAGATCAGTCAGAATGGCATCTGAACTCGACATTATTCGAGGAGATTTTGAGACGCTTCGGTCAGCTGATCATCAATCTCTTCGCTTCACAGATGAATGCCCAGCTACCCTGTTTTTTCTCCCAGTTCCCGTGTCGGGGGCAGAGGGAGTAGATGCTCTTCATTGTCCTTGGCCCAGGGGCCTATTATATGCCTTCCCTCCTCTGGCACTCCTGGCAGCTACTGGAATTTCTGCAAGCAGGTTTAGTGAAGGGGTTAGCACCAGCAACACTTCATAGGCAGGTTGCTGCTATAGCATCAGTGTTAACATGTGGGAGGAGAATGCTAGTGGCACAGCATCCAGACGTAAGGAGATTTCTCAGTGGGCCTACTAACTTGAGACCGGCGGTAGTACACCATTATCCCACCTGGGATCTCCAGAAGGTTTTACAGGCATTGTCTACAGCCCCTTTTGAACCGCTTAGGCAGGATCACCTCAGTTTCTTAACATATAAGACTCTTTTCCTCATGGCCATTACATGGGCCAGATGCATTTCAGAGCTAGCTGCCCTTTCCGTGAAGGAAGAATTATGTATCTTTCATTCGGATAGAGTTGTTTTACGTTTAAATCCGGCCTTCATGACCAAAATTAATTCTTTGTTCCATCGGGCACAAGAGTTAGTACTCCCGGATTTTTGCACAAATCCATCTCATCCTAGAGAAAAGGTCTGGCATAAGCTTGACGTCAGGCAGGTATTAAGGATCTACATTAAGAGGACAAGGTCATTTCGAAGGTTAGAGGCTCTATTTGTGTCCTCCTTGCCGTCAACTATGGGGCTGAAGCTTACCAGTTCAGCGGTGGGCAGATTGATCAGAGTGACCATTGCTAGGGCTTATGAAGCTCAGTCGCTCCCTCGACCCAGGGGAGTGACCACTCATTCGACTCGCAGTGTGGCTACAAGTGCGGCCTGGGCTACTAGAGCATCAGTTGAAGAAATGTGCAGAGCAGCGACATGGTCAACACCTTCGACATTCATCCACCATTATAGGATTGATGCTTATGCCTCAGCGGAGGCAGCATTTGGTCGGAGAGTTCTGCAGTGTGTGTTGGAGGCGCCCGGAGTGGATGACCAGACATCTTCCCACCCTTGAGGACTGTCTGGTAAGTC
The DNA here is from genome assembly GCA_038048745.1 of Coluber constrictor foxii. NCBI lineage: Eukaryota > Metazoa > Chordata > Lepidosauria > Squamata > Colubridae > Coluber > Coluber constrictor. The sequence goes on along the minus strand of CM075966.1, from coordinate 24,625,465 downwards.
CCATGCCTGGAGTCTCGAGTTCCTAGCTGGAAAATGGGTGTTGGTTCTACCTGATACACCCGTTTTCAACAGGAATGAGAGACTCCAGCCCCACCCTAACATGGGGTTCTAGTCATGAGGGTGTCCTGGACGTGTCATTGCAGGTGCAGTATCCTGGAACCTCGTCGGACATCGTTGAATCTGGGGCCGTGTGCAAAGGAGGGCATCTCTTTAAGATTGAACTCAGTCCATAGAGCCAGAAGACAGAGTGATACCCATGCCTGGAGTCTCTCGTTCCTGCTGAAAAGGGTGTATCAGGTAGGACCAACACCCATTTCCCGTATTAAGATAGGTCCTGTCTCCTTTGGGTCCTCAATAAAAATACCAGGTCGTCCACAAATGCCTGTATTTTATACTCTTCTTTTAATTTTGGTTCCTTTAATCTGGGTTTGCTCTAATTTTCTTTAATAACGACTCTAATGTCAGAATGAAGAGCAGAGGTGACAGTGGGCATCCCTGGTGGACTCCTTTCTTTATTTCAAATGGTCTTGTAATATCTCCATTTATTATAATACTTGCTTTTTGGGAAGAATATACTGCTTCTAAGATTTGTTCAAATTTGTCTCCGAATTTCATTTCTCTAATTTGGCGAATCATGTATTGCCAATTCAAATTGTCGAATGCTTTCTGGGCATCCAGAAAAACAAGTGCTACTTGTTTCTCTGGATAGACTTCATAATATTTTAGTATGTTCAATACCGTTCTTGTATTATTTCTGATTTGTCTCAATGGGAGAAAACCATTTTGGTCAGGGTGAATAATCTCATTTAATATTTTTTTTATCCTTCTTGCTATAAATAGTCATGAAAATTTTATAATCGGCGTTCAGAAGTGAAATTGGCCTATAATTTTGGATTTGATTTGCATCGGTACCTTCCTTCATAATCACCGTGATGTATGCTTCCCTCCACGAAACAGGCATTTTTGCTTCCAACAAAACCTCATTATAAAATTGTAAAAGTATTGGTTCTATTAGTTCCCCCATGTTTTTATAAAATTCCCCTGGCAGACCACCTGGTCCCGGAGTCTTATTGTTCTTTTGTCTTTGAATCGCTTCTTTTAGTTCCATAGATGTTATCTCCCTATTTAACAACATTCTCTTTTCTTCCTCCAATATGGGCATAGTTTCCTCTTTTAAATAGTCGTTTATTTTATCTCTCAATTTCCTCTTGCCTATATAAATTCTCAAAATATTTTAATGCAATCTTTTTTATTTCTTCTTCCTTGTTTTGTAAATTTCCTACCTCATCCTGCAACTGATGTATTATCCTACTTTCTTTTTCTTTTTTTAATTTGTATGCCAACCACCTCCCCGGTTTATTTGCATTTTCAAAGAGATATTGTTTCGTATGTTTAATGTTTTTTTGCATACTCTGCTTGTTCTATTAAGTTTAATTTATGTTTAACTAATGTTAACGTTTCATTGGTTTGTTCATCGCCTGGCTTTACTTGAAGGTTTTTTTCTAGCTGACCTATTTCTTTCAGTAATATATCCTGTTGTTTCCGTTTCTCCTTATTTCTTTTTTTTTATTCAAAAAGTTTTACATACAAAATTTTCCATTTTTTCTCCCCCCCAGCCCCCCCTCCCCCCTGCCTCCCCCCACCCCCACCCCATTTTCCCCCCATCCCCCCCTTGACTTCCGCTACAAGTTAAAAAAACAAAAAAAAAAACAAGTACATATACTTATATTTAAACCCAATTTAAAAAAAATCATACCTTTCTCTAATCCATTAATGTTAGCATTACAAATTATATACCAAAATCTATCCCCCTGATAATAAAATATAATAAATCACATCCATATCCATAACCATATCAGTATCAAATAATTTTAACCCAGCTACACCCATCAACTAAGAAACAGATTATCAATCAGTACCATACTTATAATATTTAAACCCAATTAAAAAAAAACATACCTTTCTCTAATCCATTGATATTAATATTACTAATTATATACCAAAATCAATCCCCTAATAATAAAATATAATAACTCACCTCCATATCCATATCAACTAATTTTATCCCAACTAGTCCCATTAACTATTAACAAAAACACAAAACATTTCTCTATTCTAATAAAATATCATATATGATTATACATATATAATTATGATTATACAATTATATCCAAAAATTTTCCATCTCAATAATCCATGTTTCAATCTTCTCTTGATCTTGATTGAAGTTTATCCAACATAGCACTAATAAGCTTTGTATTCCTGCTGCCTCCATCAGCAAAAAACATTTTTCCATATATTAATCCCCCCAAGTGACTTTATCCAATAGATTTTCTATCTCAATAACCAGATTTTCATCTTTTCTTCATCTTTAGTCTTAATTAAAGTTGGACAACTATCTTCTGAGACAATATGTATAGACTGGTTCTTATTCTTATTCAAGCTGCCCCCATCAGCAACAAACATCTCTTCATATATAAATCCCCCCGAGTGACTTAGTATTTGTAAAATCCAACCACGAAGGTATCTTATAAACCTCTAGGTAGATCAATCAACCTGACTCCTGTTGTATCTGTTCAAAGAAAAACAAAAACAAATGCAGCTTATACAAGCTGCACTCCTAGATGTTCCTTTAAAACTCTTTCAAATCCTGCCGACCTTTCCACCTCTTTCCTTCGGGTTTCCAAGATATTTTCATCTTCACGCTCCTCATCTAGATAATTAATTACAGTAAAATTATAAAAGGGTAATCACAGATCCTCTACTTATTTTGCAGTGATCTGTTTAACTTTCTCAAGATGTCAAATCCAAATCAGGATGAGTTTATAACAAATTTTAAGTCCAATATCATATGAAAATTAAATATAACAGTTATCTTCCAAACCATTTCAAATAATCCTTTATGCATTAGTTTCCATCTATTCAGAATTAACCTCTAGGGTTCACCATGCGGTTCCATCAAAAGACACATTTTCGGCTGCAGTTCAGTTTCAGTGGTTTTCAGTTTCTTTCCTCCCTTGACTTGTAATTTCTGTTGCTTCTCCTCCTCATACTTTTCCACTTGTGGAATACTGGGCCTCTGCTGTAAAAATATTTGTTTTTCATCTTGCTTGAACAGTTCAAGGCCCAGTACCACGTCTCTTGAATCTCTGGAATGCTTTGTTTTCAAATCTGGATATTCCGTAATATAATCAACTAGAAAACCACCTAACTCTCCTTTTTCTTCTAACACACTTTGCTTATTTTGATTTTGTAATTCCATCTGCACACATTGTTCCTCAACCTCTCTTTCAGACTCTTTATCTTGCTTGTCTTCTTCCATAGATGACAACATAGCAGAAGATAAAAGTATGGGGGCTCCCTTAAGAATGTTATTATAAAAATGTTCTGCTTTTTCAACAGTATTTAAACAATATCTCACATCTTGATAACTCAAAATTACACCAACTGGTACGTCCCATCTAAATGGAATCTTCTGTGCAATTCCTTCACCAAAAATCCAAATTTTTTTCTGTATCTCAGAATCCTAGATGGTAATTCTTTATAGACCCTAATTTGTAGACCTTCTACCCTTAAAGTAGCTGAATAAGATTTTTGTAAAATATCATTTCTTAATCTTCTATCAGTGAAGTAGACAACAACATCTCTGGGTAGATTCTTCTGTGTGGCAACACGTGAATTAACCCTGTAGACTTTTTGAATACAGCCAAGAATTTGGTCAACTTCCAAATTTAAAAAAGCAGCTAATGCCTTAGCACAAAGTATTCTCAAATTTTCTCTGTTATTCTCTCTTATACCTCTTAATCTCAAAGCAGACTCCCTAGCTTTAAATTGAAGCATCATCACATCATTCTGGGTTTCCTGATTTTTGGCATCAGCTTCATCTAATTTTTCCTGTAAGTCTTTCACCTTGGAGTCAAACTTCCTACTAATTTCAGCCATCTTCTTCTCTATTCTCACCACCGCACTTGTAAAAGCAGCAACTACTTTGAAAATAGTTTGGTTCAGTTCTTCATATTCTCCTTGTACCAGCTCTTCAAGGTTCTTCTGTGAGTTTTCTATCTTCTCAGCAATACCTCCTAAAGACCTAATTATAAAGTCTTTTAAATCCTCATTTGCAATTCCCTGCAAGTGCTTTGGAATCATTTCTACTTTTTCCTTTGTCTGACTTGTGAGGGAGCCCCCCCTTGCCTTTTGTTTAGGAGACATACTTCCAAAAAAGTTCTAACTTTTCTCAGAAAAAACAAAAAAAACACAAAAGAAACAAAAAACCAAAAAGGTCTTGTTTAAATCAATTTGTTTCCTTTTCCCTGCTGGGATATTTCTTTTAAAAATACTTTGGGACTGGCTAAACTCTTACTTTCATTTTCCACTTTCCATTTTCTCAAGCATTTTCCAAGCAAAGCCAGTCACCATTTTCAAAACACTTTCTCCAAACACTCTTCTTCTTCCTCCTCTCATTTCTAAGAATTAATAAAAAACAATACTTGCATTTTTCCTCCAGTTTTCACCAGCTTGCTTTTTTCTTTTCTTTTTTAAAGCTTCAATCAGTCTGTGGTGTTGCTCACGACGTCTGGCTCTGCTGCTAGAAGCAGCAGAGATCCCTCGCAGCGCGGAGCTTCCCTGGGGGTGAATAGGAAGCCGTCATCCTGAGCCCTCTCCAGGACACAAAAAAAGTCCTGGGGGCAATCCAGGTGGCTCTACCACACCCCCAGTAGCTCTCCCCGCTCTTCCGACTGAAGAGCGGGTTTTACGAGCCGCCTGCCAGCTGTGAGGTGGCTCTTTCACGCGCGGCGAGGCCGGCAGTCATAAACGACTGCCGACAACAAAGGAGGCGCCACTGGAAGTCTCCTTATTTCTTTTTGACATATAAGCTATTGTTATTCCTCTTGTGTACGCTTTCATTGTATCCCATAAATTCTGCAGTGAGGTGTGTTGTTTTTTATTTATGTCGAGGAATAGTCAGTTCTTTTTTAATCTCCTGGAGATATTCGTTCTCTTGTAATATCTGCGGATTCAAGGTCCATATTTTAATTTTCCTTTTTTGACCTCTCCATGTTATTATCAGAGGGTTATGGTCCGCCCAAATGTTCAGGGGAATGTCTACACTTTCTATCTCTTTGCTTAATTCTCTGTTTGCACATACCATGTCAATTCTCGAGAAGGATTTATGAGGCTTAGAATGAAAGGTAATTTTTTTTTCATTGGGGTTTAATGTTCTCCACACATCAATCAAATTGAACTCCTCGACCATGTCAGAAAAAGTTTTCGTAGTACATTTCTCCTTTTTTGCTTTTTCTTATCACTAACAATCTTTTTTGATGTTTACTACTCCATTGTAGTCCCCCACTATACATATGTTTTTACAACCTGACTCAATAATCCTTTCATGGGTTTTCTTATAAAACTCCCTCTGATTTTTATTAGGGGCATAAATATTAGCTAGTAACATTTTAATTTCCCCTATTGTTAATTCGAGCAATACTACCCTTCCCTTAGGGTCCGCATAAACTAGATTAGTTTTTATTTCTTTTCTGATATATACCCCCCCCTCTTTTTTTTCTCTGCCAGTGCTGAGAACATTTTCCCCAATTTATTATATTCTAAATATTTCTGGTCTTGCTTTTTGATGTGCACCTCCTGGAGACATATAATATCTACGTTCTGCTTCACCAATTTCGTGAGTATGTTTTTCCTTTTCACAAAATCATTCAATCCATTCACATTTATTGACAATAGTTGGGTTTCTTTCTCCATTTTCCTAGTTGTCCTCCGATCTCTGGTTTCTATTTGTTCTGGTAGTTCTTTGAGCCCTAGTCCTAGTACCCCTTTCTTCCTCTTGGTTCTCTTTTATCACCTTGCTTCTGTCTTCCAACTCTTCACCTCCGGATTCCTGTCTCTGTTCTTCTAGACTACCTGTCTCCAATTTCTCTCTGCTACTTGAGTGTTCCTCCATCCCCATCAGTTGATCGTATAGTTCTTGGGCTTTATCTAAATTGTCAACTTTAATTCTTTTGCCCTGCCAGGATATCAGCATTCCTTCTGGGGTGATCCTCAGAATAATATGTTCTTTCTATTCAGCAGAGATGCTAGGAACCGGTAGTCTTTCCTCTGTTCCCGAATCCGTCTGGGGACCTGCTTCAACGTTATTATTTCTTTTCCCTTATAAATCATAGGTTCGTCCCTTGTAATTTTATAAATGATATCTCAGACCTTCTTTTACACAAACCTGATGTGTACTTCTCTGGGCAGGTGATGGCGTTTTGCATAATTTGTTTGGACTCTAAGCTGCATCCAACTCATTTATAATCTCATTTTTTTCTCTCTGGAGGGCTTCTGCAATCAGTCCCGCCATTACCCCTCCCAGGTCGTCTTCTTTTGTTTCCACGACATTTTGGAACCTCAGATAAAAGGAGGCTCGATCCATTTTCAAGGTGTATCAACGAACTCTCTAGATCTTTATTTACGCCATCATTTTTTGGTCTTAAACAAAAAAAAATAGTTCTATTTTTTTTTCCGTTTGCTCAGTTTTCATTTCCACCAACTTTATTTTTTGTTCATTTCTTTGTATCGCCTCTTGAATTGAACCAACTTTATTGTCCAAATTCTGTATATCAGTTTTCAGCTCTCCATGATTTTTTGTCGTCATCTCCTGGAGTTTCACCATGGTTTCCTGTATCATTGCAAGGGTAGATTGCATCGCTTGGGAAGTCAGGCTAGAGCTTGGTTTTTCCGTGGATAGCATCCCTTCTATTGATCTCTGAGTTAACAGGGAAGCCATTGCCACAGGGTTAGATGCCGTCTTTTTCCCTGCTCTCAGTGTTGTAGTGGTAATGCTTGTCATTTCCTTTAGAATTCTGTTTTGTTCTCCCAAAATTTTATAAATCTTTTCCCAAATTGCCATCCACCACTTTTATAAATACAAATAATTTTTTATCTTTCGAGATTACTCCTTTTACATCTATTTCTTTCTTTTAAATAGATTACAATAAGCCCACCAATAGGTTGCTAATAATTATTAAATGTCTTTCTTTTCCTCTGTCAATATTATAATATTATAGTATTTTCTTCTATCAATTTTTACTTGTTTTTATTTCTAATTCTATTGTCATAAATTATCTTTACAATACTCTATAGCTATGAATCAACATAAAAGTATACAGTACAATACAATATGACTAGAAGTCACTAAATATATTTCCTCTATATTCAACCAATTAAATTAATTTGATTGGTTAAACTAAATTAACTATAATAAATAGATATAATTTCCAGTAAATATTAATTGTAAATAATTCTGCTTTAAATAAAGTACCTTCAATACAATCTAAATAGCTATAATTAATATTGATATATAGATATATATATAACTATAAATACAATCTTGCTATGAGAACAATATCATGGAAGGAATATTCAAGGAAATCGTATTAATCAGGGTGTTGATCACAATACACAATGTAACACTCCGATTGACACTCGGAATAGGGTGGCTCCACTGTTTAAATATCTTAATTCTCCGGGTTATTCAGTGTTCTTAATAGTGTCGTCCTCGTTGTTCACTCTGCCTCTGTCCGCTTCTCTGCTTAGTCACTCAGTGTTATATCCAGATCTCTCAATCCCTATAGTTCCTCTCTCTTCTCTTCTCTTCTCCGCCCTCTCACTGTCTCTTTCACTATTAGTCTCCGGATTACCCAAAACACTCGCCTTTCACTTTTTTGTTGTATATCGCCGTTCTCCTCCACCGGACACCGTCCTCACCAGCTTAATCTCGGCTCTGTCTGCTCCTCCAATCCTCTCCAGACACCTCTCCTTTTACTCTCAAGTTCTCCCTGGTCACTCATTCTTCTTCTGTCTTGGATCGTCTTTTTCCAACCCCTGGTTCTCTTGTCGGTTACCAAAACAAAAGCATAAAAATGAGACATTTTAATTACATTTGGGGTTGGTCGTCTACCCTCTCTTTTCTCTCTCTTCACAACAAACCACCTTCTCCTTCTTTCTTTCCCCTCCCTCCCTCATCTCCTCTTCTACTTTCTTCTTCCTCCTCTCCTCTTCCCTACTTCCCCTTCCCCTCCCCCACTCCTCCCCTCTTTTCCCCCTTTCTCGCCTTCTCTCCTGCTCTCGCCCACTATCCTTTCTTTCCCCTTTCTTCCATTCCTCTATCCCTCTCCTCCTCTATCCCTCTCCTCCTCTCTCCTTTCTTTCTCCTTTGTTGTGCAATATTTCCCTTATTTAGTATCCGAGCAACCAGGGTGGATTTGATTTAAATCAAACTGATTTAAATCACAATTTAAATCACGATTTAAATCACTAGTCAGTAAGGCTTGATTTAAATCATAGTTTTCTACATAAAGACTAATTCTTGCTGGTATAACTTTAATATGCAAGTAGATGAAGATTTTTAGAATAACAACTTTTCATATTAGTTTTTTTATCCCCAGTTTAATAGGTTAATCATTCATATTTGGACAACTTTTCTGTTGTACTTAGGAAGGAGAAAAATAATCATTACCTTAATAATCACAATTTAAATAGATTTATTCAACTGAAACAATAACATTACAGCATATGTTATTTGCTTAAACAAACATCCATGTTTGTTAACTAATTTGGCTAAACAAAATATATATATTTTAAGAAACTTAAGACTGTCAGCCCAGCCTACACATGAAAAACTTAAATACTGTCCTCTGTAGCTCACTCGTCATCTTCATCTTCTTCTTTGTTCATAATCTGGAAAAGAAAAATAAGCTTTCCTGCTTTATTGGGTCCCAAACCATTTCTCAATTTAGAATGAATGAGACCAAAGGAAGAGAATATTCTTTCAACGCCTGCAGAAGAAGCTACTGCTGTTAAAAGTGAAATCATTACTTGAACGGTCTCTACATCCAAGTGCCTAAGTGACTTCCACCAGTTCACTGGTGTGACTTTCTTTAAAATATCTTCAGCAAACATATATTTCTTGAATGGTTCCCCCTTAGCTTTGAAGTTTATTATAGTTGGCATTACAGATGGATGATTGCTGGATACCCATGTCATAGCTAACTCCTCTTCCTCAGCACTTAAGTTTTGACCCTGATACTGGATATTGACAATATTTGCCAAAAAATGAGCTGGAGACAGTACTTGTCCCATTTGTTTTTTTAATGCTTGTAATTTAATTCTGTCCATGTGTAGTTCTGTTTTTAAATGTTCACCCAGTTCCTTCCAAATTTCAACAGCATCAGCAATAAAACAGCTATTTTTCTGTATTTTGTTTAAAGCTTCAGAGATGGGTTTCAGGATGCTCAACATATGTTCAACATTTCTCTTAAGCCCAATGTTGAGGATTTTGGCCATGACAGTGCCATCTATTTTATCTCGATTTTCTTCACAAACTGTCATCAGAATAAGCCAGTTCTTGATATACTGCTCAAAACAGTCCACCACAGAGTTCCATCTAACATCTTGTGGGAGGGTTAGCTTGATTCCACCCATCCTTTTCAGAGCTGCTGCAGCAAAATGATTATTAGTCATTTTAGTCATAGATTATTACTAATGATTATTATCATTAGTCTTTATTTCTGGAACACTTAAGTCTTTGGCTAAGAGGTGCAGCAAATGAGCACTGCAACCATATGTTATTAGCTTTGTATTCCCTTCCTGCTCTTCTAAATTTCTTCTCATCTTGGATACATTTGCAGCATTGTCTGTGACCAAACTGCGTACTAGACATTTGAATTTTTGTTCACATGTTATTATAGGGTTTACTGCCACTTCTTGTAAGTATTCTGCTGCGTGTGCATTTCCTGGCGTATCAATTGTTTGTGCAAGGAAGACTTTCCCTTCTTCTGTTGTTATACAAGCACATACAATAGGATCATTGTGGACTCCACCCATCAATACTTAGGTTAACAATTCTACCCTCCAGAGCTGTTGCACATTGCTCCATTTCTCTGTCATACACTTTATCCAGCAGTTTCCCTGCAACATCTGCTCTGCTGGGTGGACTGTATCCTGGTCTCAGTGACTGAACCATATTAATGAAATGTGGGTTCTCAGTCAGACGGAAAGAAGAGTTTGTTGCATGAACAAACTGGGCAATTTTTTCATCAATTAACTCTTTTTCTAATCTGCTAGTTTTTATCACAAACTTATCTATGGTGGTTCCAGGAGGGAAAGGTTTTTTCTTTCTTTTAGGTGATAGTGATATGTGGCTGTAGGTGTCTGATGATGATGATGCTAATGAAGCACTATCCTGGATGTGTTGTAGAAAATGAAAGACTGGAAAACATTCCTGGGTCAGATAGATGCATTTATTTTGCGCAAAGGTTCAGTGCAGTATTGGTTCTCGCAAATCTGAACAAAGAGCAGCTTTTCTTACACTGTTTTTATCTGTTTTCAAAACAGGGAGCGCTATTAGCTCTTCCGACTTCCATATATGGTTACATTATAAATACATCAAACTTACATTACACTTTACTAAACATCAAACCATTACATACTAGTAAATGAAATTATTTTGGCTACACAATTTTACTACTCCATTAGTTTACTAATTATTAAGCTATTACACTTTCCTTAAGTACTATAACGCTTAAACGCAGAAATTTATAGCTATCCCTTAAACACTAAGTAACTTCCTTGTTTCCTATGCATGTCCTTTCAGAGGTTCCCTATAGTTGGATTTTCATGGCATTGATTCTATTAAGAAGATATATAGGATCAGTATGTCCAGCACAGTGTCATAGGTCAAGTAATTAAGAGGAACTTTATGAGGTAGTTACTTAGCCCCTTCTCCTCAACAGACCCATTTAACTACAGGAACACCATTCCCTGTTCTCCTGAGGGCTGACAGCTTAGGTCCTATTATTACCAATGATGAGGTTCAGATGCCTCTAACAAGCAGGTTATTCTTTTTTAGAAGTAATGTGAATAGAAAAGGTCTTTCAGAGTTCATCCGATTTTAAGTATCTGACTTTATATGATTCTTATTTTATTCACCTTACTTATTTATTATAATTCCTACTTTATTTACTTTATTTCTCCCCCCTCTGGAAGTTTTTTCCATGCATAAAAACTTTCATTCCTTTCTACACAACACTCTATGTGAAGCTAACATTATCCTATAACATATATAACTAATCTAAACAAGAGACGGGTTTATCTTGATCCTTTTTACTTTCCTACTCTTTAGAGATACTCCCTCCATTCTTTCCCACATCTCATGTCGACATATGTGTCTGTTTCAGAAGCTTCTTCAAGGAAGCGCTCTGTCACAAGGAACGTTTTCTCATTCTGTATCTCTTTCGCTGCTTTGATAAATAGCTGTCTCAACACAGGGATTACACAAGGAATAAAAGCTAGACCTGCCACAGCACACATCAGCAAAAATAACATTTGTTTCATCCACCCGGATCCAGGCAACCATGAAAACCACATGTCCGTTGTTTGTAACCTCTGACCTATTTTGGAGGGTCTCTCCTGTAATTCTTTACCAATACCCCTTACCACACCTGACCCATTCATATAGAAGCAACAATCTTCCCCCAGAAATATACAAACACCTCCTCTCTCTGAGGTTAGAATGTCTAAGGCACGTCGATTTTGTAGAACTACTGCTGCTAATGAATCTATCTGGTCTTGGACTTCTACCAGAGTTCCAGCAATTTGATTCAGGCTTTCTTGGAATTCCTCTGATAATTGCCGGAACTGGATTACTGAGTGTGTTACCCCTCCTATGCCTGTCCCCACAGCAGTTCCTATTCCCATGATTACTAACAGTGGGATTAAGATTGGTACCCGTTTCTGAACATGTCCCATGACAGGAACAGGGATTGTATGTTCTCCACTAACAACACCTATTTTAGGAAAAAGGTGTACTAGTGTGCATGTTCCAGTCCAATTTGTTGGCAAACATAAATACACATCCTTTCCACAGTAGAAGAAAACTCCCTTTTCCCCTACGCACACGCCTATGTTCATGGAGAAAGCATGGGTCCGATGGTACCTTTCATTAGTCCTGATCTGTCCCCCTCTACACACACCCACAAAGACACAGCCAGTCGAGGGTTAAAGAAGCACTTGGCACACACAACAGTTCTTAGCTCCAACTTGGCAACGATATTCACACCGTCTGCCAAGTGCTTTAATTGTTCACAGAAAGAAAATCACATACGTAGCTTTGCCAAAATCCGTACTTTTAGCAGCTTCAGGCTTCAATGACTATCAGATTGAGTTTTGTTCGTCACAGGGATCATTGACCACCACCCTTTCTTATATAGTCTCTGGGTGTGATCCAGTGACTCATTGGTCCTGTGACTCAAGTCCAGTGACTCAGGTCTATTCCCTCGCACGCCTCCTCAGCTGCTGCAAGCGCTTATCTTGCCTTCGTTGACGTGCGTCCAGGAATGACGTCTCTCCCTCACTCTCATCTGAGACACCTGTTTCCCCACTATTTTGCTCTCTTTCAGCTGGCACCTGAGACGGTGCCAGGGGGGGGGGCTGGGAGATCTGGCTGGCTCCTCTTCCTCATGCTCAGAGCTTCCTTCCTCCAATGGGATAGGCTCAGAGGACGGGGCCACAACACTATCCCCCACCGCAGGGCCCTTCCCCCGGGTCTGACGGTCGGGATGGGGTCGGGACGGGAACTGTTCGTGGAAAGCCCGCAACAGGTCAGGGGCCTGAACGGCAGACGCGTCCACCCAGGTGAAATCCTCGGCCCCGTACCCTTTCCAAGCGATGAGGTATTGGAAGCGCCCCTTCAGCCAACGGGAGTCCCGAATACTGTCCACCTCATACGTCGAGGCGTCCTCGTCGGCTGCGGCTAGGGGGGCAGGCGGCGGCGGGCAGCGGAGAAGGCTCGCGGGAGTCTCAGGGACCAGGAGGGACCGATGAAAAACGGGGTGGAGCCGCATGGAGCGGGGTAGAGTCAACCGATAGGCCACCGGGTTGATGACCGCCTCGATAGGGAAGGGACCGATAAAGCGGTGGGCCAGTTTCCTCACCGGCCGGTCCGTGGGGAGGTGTTTCGTGGACAGCCACACCCGATCTCCAACTGCCAGCGGTGGTGTCGCCCAGCGGGCGCGATCGGCGAACCGTTTATAATCCTCTTTCGCCCGGATCAGCTGCCGCCGCACCAGTTGCTGCACCACCTGCAGCTCCGAGAGGAAGTCCCGGGTCTCAGGAACAGGGGAGTCCATGATGGTCAACGGAAAAAACCGTGGATGGTATCCGACGTTGGCATGGAACGGTGTCATCTGGGTGGAGGTATGTTGGGAGTTGTTAAAAGCGAACTCCACCAGGGGAAGGTACTCGGCCCAGTTGTCCTGCTGCTGGTTGACAAAACAGCGGAGGCACTGCTCCAGTATGCCAATGACCTTCTCCGTGCCCCCGTCAGTCTCCGGATGGTGCGACGACGACAGGCACACCTGCACCTCCAGCGCAGCCATCAGGCTTTTTCAGAAGCGGGCCGTGAACTGGGCCCCGCGGTCCGAAACCACCCGGTCCGGCAGACCGTGGAGGTGGAAGATGTGTTGCAGGAACAGGCGAGCCGTGGTACGAGCCGAGGGCAGGCCGCGGCACAGGATGAAATGTGCCATCTTCGTGAGCGCATCCACCACCACGAGGACGGTCGTGAACATAGCGGACAGGGGCAGGTCAGTCAGGAAGTCCATGGAGATGGCTCCCCACGGTCTCTCCGGTGTCGGCAGCGGCTGGAGGAGTCCAGGAGGGGGGCCAGACGCGGCTTTGGCCTGTCGGCACGGCACACAGGACATCACGTAGGCGTGCACGTCGTGCCATACCCGAGGCCACCAAAAAGTCCGCGTCACTAGGTTCAAGGTCTTAAAGAAGCCGAAGTGCCCCGCCGCGGGATTGTCATGGCACTGGTTCATGACGAGGGCTCGGAGCGGACTTGTGGGCACGTACAGCCGACCCCGGTGCCTGAGCAAGCCCTCCTCCACGGTCCATGGGGACGTGGGGCCGACGTCCGCTCTCCGCTGCTGCGACCAGTTGTCCCGTCGCTGCGCTTCCAGCACCTGAGTCCGCAGGTCCACCGGTTTCTGGACCGCGGCTAAGGAGTCCGCTGGCTGCACCGTCCGGGGGAAAGGAAGTCCTTGGGGCAAACGTATTCCGGCTTACGGGAGAGCGCGTCCGCCCTCTGGTTGAGGTTGCTCGGAATGTATGTGACGTGGAAGTTGAACCGGGCGAAAAACGACTACCGGATCTGCCGCTGGTTCAAATTCCTGGCTGTGGTGAGGTGCTCCAGGTTCCGATGGTCCGTCCGCACCTCCACCTGGTGTCGGGCCCCCTCGAGGTGATGTCGCCAAGCCTCGAACGCGGCCTTGATAGCCAGCAACTCCTTTTCCCAGATGGTGTAGTTGCGCTCGGAAGGAGTGAGTTTCCGGGAGTAGTAAGCGCAGGGAAAAAGAGTGCCGCCATCCACCGGAGCCTGTAGCAGCACCGCCCCAATCGCCACATTGGACGCGTCTGTCTCAACCACGAATCCCAACAGACGCTGGACGTCCTTCACCCGACGCGGGGGTTCCCAACTGCGCAAGGCCTCCACCTTGTGTGGGTCCATCGTGATGCCCTCGGGGGTGATGATGTGCCCGAGGAACTCTATGGAAGTCTGGAAGAAGTAACATTTCTCCAACTTCGCATAGAGCTGGTGCTCCCGCAGGTGCTGCAGGACCTGGCAGACATGCTGGAGGTGACTTTCCGGGGTCCGGGAATAGATCAAAATGTCATCCAGGTAGATCACCACGAACCGATCCAGCATGTCCCGGAACACGTCGTTCATCAAGTGCTGGAAGACCGCGGGGGCGTTGGTCAACCCGAACGGCATGACGGTATACTCAAAGTGTCCGTACCGAGTGCCGAACGCTGTCTTCCACTCGTCCCCCTCTCGCATCTGCACCAGGTTGTAGGCTCCCTGGAGGTCGAGTTTGGTGAAGATCGAGGCCTCCCGCAACCTCTCCATCAGCTCCGGGATCAGCGGCAGGGGATAGCGATTCCGTACCGTGATGGCATTCAAGCGCCGGTAGTCGCAACACAGGCGCAAGTCCCCCGTCTTCTTTTTCACGAAGAGGACTGGGGCCGAGAGCGGGGAGGTCGAAGGCCGGATGAACCCACGGGCCAGGTTCTTGTCCAGAAAGTCCTGTAAGGCGGCCAGCTCGGGCTCCGACATGGAGTACAGGCGTCCCGAGGGCAGGGGCGCGTTGGGCATCAAGTCCACCGCGCAGTCGTAGGGTCGATGCGGGGGCAAGCAATCCGCCTCCTTCTCGCTGAACACGTCGGCGAAGGATGTCAGCTCCGGAGGCAAGGAGACGTTCGGGGCAGAGACGTCCTGGCCGGCACAGGTGTGGCGAAGGTGGTTGACACACTGCAGGCTTGGGAACAAGATGGCATTTCTCGACCACGCCACCTGAGGGTCGTGCGCCCGAAGCCAGGCCATCCCCAGGACCAAGGGGAAGTGCAGGTCCGCCGTCACATAAAACTGGATCGCCTCCTCATGGTTCCCAATGGCAAGGCGCAAGGGCTGGGTAGCGAAGTTGATGGGCCCCGCCACAAGTTCCCGCCCATCAATAGTTTCAACCCTCAACGGAGGGTCCACTGGAACCAAGGGAACCTTGTAATGGGCCACAAAGGCCTGGTCCATAAAGTTCGTGGTGGCCCCCGAGTCCACCAGCGCGTGTGCCTGGAGCCCCTCCGACCGGTTAGCCAACAACACCCGGGTGTTCAAAATCAGGTGCCGAGGGGGCTCACAGTCCACAGCCGCCGACTCCGGCGGGGCATGGTCACCTGCCTGACCCAGAGTTTCCCCTAAGCCAGGCCTGACCCATTTCCCGGCTGGTCACGCCGAGGCTCCGGAACAGGCTTGAGCGGTCCACTCCGCTTCCGGGGACACGAGGCGGCGAAATGTCCAGCCTCGCCGCAATAGAGGCACAACCCCCCTTGGCGTCTCCGCATCCGCTCCTGGGCTGTCAGTTGAGGTCTGGCTGCTCCGAGCTCCATGGGCTCCTCAGCCGTCGCCACAAAACGTGGTACAGTCCGGAGCGCTGTCGGTACGAAACGCGGGGGTGCTGGCGCTGTTGGTGGTTCCGGAAGAGCCCTATGGGGCCGTCGCCGTTGTAGGCGGGCGTCGATGCGCAGGCAGTGGGTCACCAGCGCGTCCAGGGTCTGTGGCGCCTCCACCCGAACCAGCTTGTCCTGCATCTCATCGCAGAGGCCGTCCTGGAAGGCATCCATCAGCGCCGCCTCATTCCAGGCCGAATCCTGGCCTAGCAATTGGAACTCCGCAATATAGTCCTGCAGGGGGCACTTGCCTTGGCAGAGGTCCTTGATGCGCCTCGCTGCCGTCTGCACCCGGAGGGGGTCCTCAAACATGGTGCGCAGGTGTTGCAAAAAGCCCTGATAGTCCAGAAGCAAGGGGCTGTCTTGCAGCAACAGGGGCGTGGCCCATCGGGCGGCAGTGCCAGAGAGGGAGCTGATAATAAAGGCCACCCGAACCCGGTCATCCGGAAAATCCTCCGGCCTCATCGCCATGTACAGCTGGCACTGTCCCAAGAAGGCCGGGAACATTTCCTGCTGCCCAGAAAACTTATCTGGCATGTTCACTGGGCATCTTGGACGGGGAAGGGGAGCAGGTGGAGCTGCTACAGGAGCATTTCCCAAAGCAAGTTGGGCAGTTAGCTGTGCTACTTGCTGTTGCAGAAGTTGATTGGCCTCCAGCATCTGCTGTACCTGCTGCTGCAGCTGTTGGTCCATCGTGGGTTAATGATGGAGTTGGGATGACGAACAAGATGATCTGTCCCCCTCTACACACACCCACAAAGACACAGCCAGTCGAGGGTTAAAGAAGCACTTGGCACACACCACAGTTCTTATCTCCAACTTGGCAGCGATATTCACACCGTCTGCCAAGTGCTTTAATTGTTCACAGAAAGAAAATCACATACGTAGCTTTGCCAAAATCCGTTCTTTTAGCAGCTTCAGGCTTCAATGACTATCAGATTGAGTTTTGTTCATCACAGGGATCATTGACCACCACCCTCTCTTATATAGTCTCTGGGTGTGATCCAGTGACTCATTGGTCCTGTGACTCAAGTCCAGTGACTCAGGTCTATTCCCTCGCACGCCTCCTCAGCTGCTGCAAGCGCTTATCTCGCCTTCGTTGATGTGCGTCCAGGAATGACGTCTCTCCCTCACTCTCATCTGAGACACCTGTTTCCCCACTACTTTGTTCTCTTTCAGCTGGCACCTGAGACGGTGCCAGAGGGGGGGGGGGGCTGGGAGATCTGGCTGGCTCCTCTTCCTCATGCTCAGAGCTTCCTTCCTCCAATGGGATAGGCTCAGAGGACGGGACCACAACAAGTCCAGACCCCCAGAGTCCCTGCCAGAAACATTCCAGACAGCGGCTGCAGAGGAACTTCTTGTGATGGGTCCTCTTGCTTATCTCTAAGGACTGGACCTTCAAAAATATACCGGGAGGTAATATTCCCCGGGGGAAAGAAGACACAGAAACCTTTGCTGGACTTAATGGAGAGCCAGATAGGGAAGCGAGGGGGCTGGAATACACTGGGGCACCTTTCTTGGGATATATTTCTGGGCTCCTCAGATCCTCCCCATCTTGTGAAAGTGGCAGTGGGTGGTAGTGAGAAAGTGACCTTTTGTTGAAATGAGTGGTGTGCCGACGGAAAAAGTTTTTTTGTTTGTTTTGCATCAATATGGTTTGCCCTAGGACCAAGGTACACTTCTGATGGACATTGTTCTTTTGTCAGGGATCCTACAGGCCTACCATGTTTCTGATGTCTCCTCACACACAGAGAGGGTGACCCTATGATTTCCACACCTGTGGCTATTGGGCCAGCAATAGGGAGGCAGCTTTTCCCGAGCCGTTGGAATGCTTTATAGAAATCTCCTTGTAACGGGGATACTGGTACTTTATTTCTGCTATCTTTTTCAAGGACTGTTGTAGCCCTTGTCCTAGCCCAGAGCTGTGGCTCCACAGGAACGGCATGATAAGATGAAGGGCTGGCAGATAAACACAACCAGCATTTTTCACCTAGGGTAGGGTCATACTGATTAACAAGGTCTTGACCCAATTCCGATGTCGTTGATATGTAGTCTTGCCTTCTTAGTTGTTGCAAGGGCCCATTCTCCCTATCTATTCCCCCCTCTCCCGGGATGGTGAAACTCTTGACCTCTGGTCTAGGAGTTGGTTTGGGTCTAAGGCTTCCCCCCCCACCTTCTGATACCTCGTTGTTGGCGGGAGTAGACTTGACCCACAGTGTCCCCATTCAGTGTCCTGTTGCTGTGTGTTCTTCTGGGATTCTTGACATCTTTAATTCTTTCTACAGGAGGGATTTCTAAAACACCTACACAACATGAGGAACTACTGTTTAACATTACTCACTAGACCCTTAGCTAATATGACCCATAACCATAAATAAATCATACTGACCTGATTTCTGCACTTCACAAAGCCTTAAGAGCGCAAGACCCGAAGTTTTACAAATTCACCAGGTCAGGAAGAGAGCTAGAAGTATACGTAACTTGGGTGAGGTCAAAGTCTGCTACATCCCTAGGTCTTCCACAGAACATGTCCCTGTATATATAAAAGGATACCCCCAGGAGTACGAAACCAGTGACTCCCCAGAGTCCCCACACCCAATCTTCCCAAACCATGAGTGTGTTTGTGTTTAATAAGTGCTTACTGTATACTACTAGTGTGAATGGGTTTTTACATTACAATTTACAATTTTTGGACTGTTGTCTTCCTCCACTTCAGACTTCGGCCGTGTGCTGGGAACCAGCTTCCGGGGTGGTTCAGCAAGGCTGACGATCACCACTGTGCGTTGAGAGTCCGTTGCCGGTAGGACTCAGCACAGCGTATTCTTCTTGAACTTCAGCACCAATGGCTTGTCGGTTTTTGTCACCTGGTATGCGACTGGGTCACTCTGGTCTGCGGGCTTCAGTCTCGTCCAGTGGATCCAAGATTTTCCTTCTAAGGTCTTAACTGCAAGAGGTGAACACATCACAACAGTATATGGCCCTTTCCATCTAGGTCGTAAAGGCTCATTTTTCCAATGTTTTATCCATACCCTATCACCTGGTTTGTAGTTGTGGCCTGCAGTTGTGATAGGGGGAGGTCTGCATTCCTGCATATAATGCCTCAGTTCGTTGACATGATTGTTGTGCTGTTGTAACTGCAAAAGTAATTTTCTGGTTTCTACCCCCCCCCCCCCCTTTTTGAGTTAAGTCTGGCCAGCCTTGAAAACGGTGCTTGAACAAGGCAGGGGGTCTCCCGTACAGAAGTTCAAAAGGAGACAGCTGGTATCTGGTTCGTGGGGTTGTTCTAAAAATATACAAGGACATGGGAAAAACCTGAAGCCATGGTAAGTGAGTTTCCAAGCACAGTTTCGTAATGATTGCTTTTAATGAGCGATTAGCCCTCTCACATTTCCCCGCACTTTGTGGCCTGAACGAACAATGATACCTCCATTTCAGGCCTGCAGCTTCAGCCAGATGGCAATTTATACTTTGCACAAATTCTTGGCCATTATCAGAGCTGATAGTCGAGGGGCATCCAAATCTAGGGATTATTTCCTTTAAAAGAAAGCGTGCTACTTGTATGGCTAATTTATTTCGAGTGGGGAAGGCCTCAATCCATCCAGAGTAAGTGTCAATGAAAACGAGCAAAGCTTTATAACCATTGCATTTGGGCATATCAGTAAAGTCCATAACTAAGTAATCCATGGGTAAGTAGGAGATTGGCTGCTGTCCTGGTGGTAAACGTGGTCCTTGCTTAGCATTTACTTGTGCGCATGTAAGACACTGGGAAGTGGCTTTGGCAACCAGACTCTGTAAGTTAGGTATGTAGAATGTTGCTTGCAACTGTTGGGCTAAAGCAGTTTTGCCACTATGTGAGGTTTGGTGTGCTTCTGATACTAAAGGCCAAGCGAGTGAAACTGGTACCACTAAGCGATTGTCTGGAAGGGTATACCATCCCCTCACCAGATTGGCTTTTAAATCTCCTTTGGCTTTTTCCTTTTCTACCTGAGTATAGGTGGGAGAAGATTTTTCAATGTAGGATTCAATTTCTTGTGCCATATAGAGATAATAATCATTCTTGTCCAGAGGCAGGTGTGCTGCCAATTTGGCCTCTCTATCAGCAAATCGATTGCCTTGTGCAAGTAATGTGTCCGTCTTCTGATGACCCGGACAATGGATGACAGCTAAGGATTTGGGAAGCTGTGCAGCAGAGATCAGCCTTTTAATTAAAGGGGCATGTTGGATTGATTTGCCTGCAGAGTCAGTGAAGCCTCTTTCCTTGTAAATAGCCGCATGTGCTTGAATAGTCAAAAAGGCATATTTACTGTCCGTGTATACATTAATAGTCTTGTCTGTGGCTAATTCTAATGCTCGGATAAGTCCCCATAACTCAGCTGCCTGGGCGCTGGTACCTACTGGAAGAGAGGCACTTTCAATAACTGCATGTTGGCTAACTATAGCATATCCTGCATAACGAGCTCCTTTTTCCATAAAGCTTGAGCCATCAGTGAACCAAGTAAGCTGGGCATGTGGAAGAGGGGTGTCAGTCAAATCTGGTCTGCAGGAATACTGATGATCTAACACATGTAAGCAGTCATGCAGCGGGAGAAATGTATCAGGCACAGGCATGAGAGTAGCTAGATTAATAGTGGCACATTGGTGAATACTTATCTGGGGGTTTGCTAACAGCAAAGCCTGATATTTATGCAATCTCTGGTTACTTATCCACAAGTGTCCTTTGTTTTCTAGGATAGTTTGCAAAGCATGGGAGGTGTATATTGCTACTTCTGAGGTAAACATTAGTTTGTTTGTGTCTCATAAACTCTGCCACAGCGGCCAAAATTTTAAGACAGTGTGGCCAGCCTTGAGCAGGGCTGTCCAATTGTTTGGATAAGTACGCTACCGGCCATTGCCATGATCCTTGCTGCTGAGTTAATACCCCTAGTGCCACATTATGACAGACATCTACATAGAGACGGAAAGGTTTGGAAAGGTCTGGCAACCCTAACGCTGGAGAGGATGTAAGTGCTTCCTTTAAATGACTTAATGCATTTGTTTGTTCCTTGCCCCTTTCAAAAGGATCTGTTTCTGCTCCCCAGGTTGAGGCATACAGGGGTTTGGCAAGTAAGGCAAAATTGGGGATCCATAAACGACAAAAGCCCATGACTCCCAAAATGCCTCGCAGTTCTTTTCGATTTTTCGGTGGGGGCAGTTGCAAAATTGCCTGTTTTCTAGGTAAGCCTAAAGTTCTCTGACCTTGGGACAGGGTATATCCTAAATATGTAACCTCTTTCTTGACTAATTGAGCCTTTTTCCTTGAAGCTCTGTATCCACAGTCTTGCAGTAATTCAAGGAGGGTTTGGGTATTTTTGAAACAGTTTTCCTTGTTGGTTCCTGTTACTAATACATCATCTACATATTGGAGGAGACAGTCCCCTTCCTGAACGGGTTGGAAATGCTGCAAGTCCAAGGCAAGGGCGTGCCCAAAAAGAGTTGGAGAATTCTTAAAACCTTGGGGCAGTCTTGTCCAGGTATATTGACAATGTCTACGCATTTTAGAGTCTTTCCATTCAAAGGCAAACAAGTCTTGGCTATCAGGGTGCAAGGGTATAGTGAAGAAAGCATCTTTCAGGTCTATGACTGAAAACCATGCGGCTGAAGGAGGGATGGTCCCCAACAAAATGTAGGGGTTCGCCACTATTGCGTGGAGCATGACCGTGGCCCTGTTGACGGGCCTCAGATCCTGGGCTGGCCTCCACCCCCCCATCTGGTTTCTTTATGGGTAAAATTGCTGTATTCCATGGGGATTGAGTTTCTCTAAGTATTCCGGCTGCTAAGTATTTGTCAATTAGAACTTGAATAGCTTCTGCCGCTTCTTGAGGGACATAATACTGGGGTACTCTGATGGGCTTGTATCCCAATTTCAGTTTGACTTCTACTGGAGAGGCAAATTTAGCTAGCCCAGGGGGGTTGTCCTCTGCCCACAGAGCAGGAACGTTAAATTCTTCCCATGTGCTTTCCTGAGTAGAATCTTGCATTAACATTAATCGCCAAGTTTCTTCCACTGGATGTGACACTGTCAAATACTGTCCATTGTCATTGAAAGACACGGTGGCTCTCAATTTAAAAAGCAGATCTCTTCCTAACAGTGGAACTGGGCATTCAGGCATATACAAGAATTGGTGTTCTACTAAGCCGTTCCCAACCTTGCATTTAACTGGTTTTAGGACGCTGTGTGTGGCTGGGGTGCCTGACACTCCTTGGACTCTGACTTTTTCCTTTGATAAGGGGGCCACTTGTTTGTTCATTACTGATCGACTGGCTCCGGTATCGATCATCATGCGGACTTGACGTCCTCCCACCCATAAATCCATCATGGGCTCCGGGGGTGGGTCCGTGGGGCCCTGGCCTCTTCAAACATCCCATTCCATTTCGGCTAGGCCAATTACTTCCTCATTCTGGTACGGCTGGCTGAATTGTCGTCTGTCTGTACCTCTTCTTCCTCTAAAACTTCCTCTCGGGGTTCCTCTAAAACGTCTTCCTCTTGACATAGGTCGCCCACGCCCGTAGGATATTCCTTTTGATTCTGTGCTTCTACGGGGGCACTCTCTATGCCAATGTCCTTCTTCTTTACAGATGGCACATTGGTTGGCTCCTAAGGTAACTCCTCCCAGGGCCAAAGCTAACATTTCAGTCTTCTTTCTCTCTCTAATAATTTGTTTTCTTTCTTCTTCTCTATCTCTATTTAGAAAGACCTTTCTGGCAATTTCTAGGAGTTCACTGGTGTTCTTCCCTAGAGCACCTTCTAGTTTCTGTAATTTTCTTCTAATATCCGGGGCACTTTGACTGATAAATCGTTCATTTAACAGGTATCTGTTTGTCACATTTTCTATGTCTATTCCAGTATGGATTTTATAGGATTCTACTACTCTAGTCAAAAAAGCCTCAGGACTTTCATTTTTTTCTTGGATTATAGTAGCAGTTTTGGCATAATTAACAGGACCTTTTGCTGCCTCTCTTAAAACATTTATGCATAAGAGGTGGTAGGCATCTAATAGTGGCTGATGTTGGGTATTATTGGGATCCCAATTAGGATCAACTTCTGCAGCTGCTTCTGCTTTTTGCATTGCACTTCCATTTCCTGGAAACATTCGGTTTAAAACTTTTTCTTTGGCAATTTTGAATTTTTCTCGGTCCTCTAGGGAGAGTAAGGTGTTTAATAATTGCTGGATGTCAGGAAATTTTTAAAAAGTTTTTAAGCTTGCTGAGAGCCAAAGGAAAAAAGTTTGCAGTTTAAATTCTGGAGTGAAAGGAACGGAAAATGGCGCCTGGCTGAAAAAAAGAAAGAAGTGAAAGCAGAAAGTGAAAGTGTTAATTAAAGTGTTTTAGCCTGCCTGGTTTTAATTCAATAAGACTTTAAAGTAGAAATATAATTTTGGCTGTTCCCCCTTTCTGCAAAACTGGGGAGAAAGACTGGAATTTTAGGAAAGGGAGGAAGATTTTCTTTTTTCAAGAAATTAAGATTGTGCCCAGGCATGGCTTCAAAGAAAGCTGGTGGGGATTCCCCTTCCCACCAGACAAAGGAATTATCAGCTAAGCCATTAACTCAGCCTCAGAGTCAAACGCAAGGAGGAGGGAATGAGGATTTGAAAGCTTTCATGGCTAATTTAACAGCAACTCTTGCTAATCAAATTAAAGATTTGAATGTGAAGATAGAAAATAATCAAATTGAAATGAAGCAGTTTGTAAAGGAAAAAAGTGAGAAGTTTAACCAGGATGTAACTACAGTAGTAACTGCTCTTACTGATGCGTTGGTGGTGGTGGAAAAAAAAGTGGATGACCTAAATTTAGAAGTGGAAAAGAACAAGAAGGATGCAGAGGAGAAATTTTTTAAAGTGGATGTGAGGAACCAGAAGTTAGAAGATGAAATTACCATGTTACAATTTCGTGCAATGGAGTTCGCCTTAAGACTAAGGGGATTGAGGGAGAATAACAGAGAGGACCTGAGGGCTGCCTGTGTGGAGATATTGGCCAAAATTTCAAAGTTGGAACCTGAGTTAATTGCTAAAAGAATTGATAAGATCTACAGGGTTAATTCCCGTGTAGCGAGACAGAGGAATTTGCCCAGAGATGTCGTGATTTATTTTACTGATAGAATGCTGAGAAACGATATCTTGCAAAGTTCTTTTCATACTACTATTCAAGCTGAGGGCAACCAAATTGGAGTCTTTAAAGAGCTACCACCTAAAATGTTAAGAGATCAGAGAGACTATGGTTTCCTGGTAAATGAATTGAAAAGGCGACAGATTCCATTTAGATGGGATGCACCAGCTGGAATTATTTTGAGATATGAGGACGTAAGATACCGTCTAAACTCGTTGGAAAAAGCAGAACATTTTTACCAGAACATTCTTAAAAGATCTCCAACACCACCACGTTCATCTACATTGTTATCAGTTGAAGGAGTCTCTCAAGACAAGGATTATGAAGAAGGGATTTTAGAACTCCAAAGGGAACAAGAACAACAGGCACTTCAAGCAACGGCAAGGGAGGAAATTTTAGGAGCAGAAGGTGGCCTAACAGAGGATTTTTTTGCTGACCTCCCAGAGCCTAGAACAAAACATTCCAGAGCAACAAGAGAGGTGGATCCGGACCTTGAACTGTTGATGCAAGAACCAAAAGATCAACGTATAACTCGTGCAGCAGAGAAACAGAGATTAGAGAAGCAAAAACAGCAGAGGTCCGAGATGCCACAAGAAATGAAGGGGACGAATGGGAAAATACAAAAATCTGAAGCAGTGGGAGGAGCGAGACCAAAGACTTCTGTTGTTGAACAGGGTCTTAGGCAAATGCTCAGTAAGCTTCGCGAACCTTCAGATGACAGTTAGATTTCTATCGTGGAATGTGAATGGTTTGAATTCCCCACAGAAAAGAAGGAAAATATTTCATTATTTGAAGCAGCATAAAAATGATGTTGTTTGTTTGCAAGAAACTCATATTAGAACCCAGGACCAAAAATATTTGATAAATTCAAAACTTGGAGCACATTTTATGTCTTCTAATTGGCGAAAAGGAATGGATTAGTGTTGTATATTTCTAAAAGAATACCGGCTAAACTTGTAGAATCGGATGATGAAGGAAGATATATTGCAGTTGAAATAAATATACAGAATGTTCAGTTGCTTTTGATAGGAATCTACCCCCCAAACCAGCAGCAAGAAACTTTTTATAAATTATTACATAGTAAAATACTGCAATGGAATTACAAGTCTTTTTTGATTATGGGAGATTGGAATGGAGTGATTGATACAAATCTTGATAAAAAGACATTGGCTAAGAAGGGGAATAAACTACCGCAGACTTTTTTTGTATTGAAAGAAGAATTACAACTGAAGGATGTATGGAGAATTCATCATCCGAAGGAATTGGACTTTACTTTTTTCTCTGATAGACATAAATCCTTTTCCAGGATTGACTTTATGTTGGTTTCTACTGACTTACTTGCTAACACGACTAAGACTAAGATTTTTCCAAGAACTTTGACTGATCATAGTTCTGTATGGATGGAAATGGACTTTGGTAAGAGGGAGAGAAGATCCTGGAGACTGAATGAGAATTTATTTAGATATGAGAAGAACATAGATGATCTTAAAAAACACGTGAAGGAATTTTTTCAACTGAATTTGAACAAGGGTACACCTATTGAAGTTGTTTGGGATGCAAGTAAGGCTTATATGAGAGGTGTACTGATTTATATGAACTCCAAGTATAAGTCAATGAGACAAAAGACAAGATTGGATTTGGAGCTAGAAATAAAGCAGAAAGAACAACTGCATATTAAGAATCCGGCTGATGAGAAATTGCAAGTTACTATAAAATTTTTGAAAGATCAATTTCAGATGCTTATGGCTGATCAGACGGCAACTAATTTACAATTTGCTAGGCATAATACCTTTTGCAATGCTAATAAGCCGGGCAGATGGTTAGCATATACTTTAAGAAAGAAACAAAGTTCTCGTATAATAGATACTATTGAATATAAAGGCAACCAGGTTTTTCAACAGACTTCAATACATCAAGCTTTTTTAGATTATTATTCTAATTTATATCGTACAGATAACATTCAAAAGGATCTTATTGATGAATATCTTGGAAAGATGAGAGTTACCAAAATTTCATCAGAACAAAAAGAAAGACTGAATCAATTAATAACGTCTGAAGAGATTTTATTTGCAATTAAACAATTGAAAACAGCTAAAGCTCCTGGGACGGATGGTCTGACCGCAGTATATTATAAGAATTTACAATCAGAATTGGTTGAGCACCTTAAGGATTTATTCTGCAGTATACAGCAGGGGGGTAAAAAACCCCCCTCTTGGAAGACGGCCTTTATCTCACTTATACCAAAGGAAGATGGTTCTTCAAAACCAGAAAATTTTAGACCAATATCTCTCCTGAATATGGATTATAAAATTTTTGCAAAAGTTTTAGCCAACAGATTGATGCCAGTTATTCAAGAGGTGATTCATAGTGATCAAGCAGGTTTTATAGAGGGGAGATATATGAAGGATAATGTGCGGCAAGTCAGATTTATTGGAATATCTTGAGAAGAGTAAACAGATCCCTGCGGTGCTGGTATTTTTGGATGCAGAAAAAGCCTTTGATCGAGTCAATTGGGACTTTTTAATAAAGACTTTGCATAAAATGGACTTTGGAGATCAGTTTACACAAGCAATAGCGGCAATCTATCAAGAACAGACAGCACAAATGGTTATTAATGGAAGTTTAACCACCAATTTTCATATACAGAAAGGAACTAGACAAGGTTGTCCGCTATCTCCATTGTTTTTTATTTTAACTTTAGAAGTCTTGCTGAATTCTTTACGGGACTCGAACAAATTGAATGGGATAGTTGTAAGGCAAAAAGACTATAGAACTAAAGCATTCGCAGATGATCTGGTTGTAACCCTAACACGACCTTTGGAATCAATCATCCAGATGAAAAATATCATAGAGGACTATGGTTTGGTCTCAGGTTTTAGACTAAACCAGAAAAAGACTAAGATGAGAGTTAAAAATATGTTGGAACCACAAAGGAATGAACTGGAAAGGTTGGCAGGCTTTGAAATAGCTACAAAGGTGAAATATCTAGGAGTTCAGGTTGCAGCGTCTAACATAAAACTTTTTCAAAACAATTATGAGGTTTTGTGGCATAAGATTCAAAAGGACCTTGAAACGTGGAAGAAACTGCAACTATCTTTACTTGGAAGAATAGCAGCAGTTAAGATGAACGTTCTACCTAGATTTTTGTTTTTGTTTCAAATGATTCCGGTGCTCAGAAGTGATAAAATACTGGCTGAATGGCAGTCAGGTTTAAA